>JAOPSE010000009.1:29460907-30693828 GCA_029449295.1 Zea luxurians | reverse complement strand
GGACTTCGGATCGATCAGCCCCTAAGAGTTCCAGGGTCTCGGCGTAGATGATGTTATGGCTGCTGCCTCCGTCCATGAGGACCTTGGAGAGCCTAACGTTGCCGATGATCGGATCAACGACGAGCGGGTACCTCCCCGGGCTCGGCACGAAGTCGGGGTGGTCGCCTTGGTCGAAGGTGATAGGCTTGTCGGACCAGTCTAGGTAGACTGGCGCCGCCACCTTCACCAAGCAGACTTCCCGGCGCTCCTGCTTGCGGTGCCGAGCTGAGGCGTTCGCCGCCTACCCGCCGTAGATCATGAAGCAGTTATGAACTTCCGGGAATCCCTCTTCCTTGCCACCCTCCTTCTTGTCGTTGTCATGTCCCTTGCCATCCTCCGCTGGGGGCCTGGTCTTATGGAAGTGGCGTCGGAGCATGATACATTCTTCGAGGGTGTGCTTGACGGGCCCCTGGTGATAGGGGCACGGCTCTTTGAGCAACTTGTCGAACGCGCCGGCCCCTCCAGGTGGTTTCTGAGGGTTCCTGTGCTCGACCGCAACGACGAGATTCACGTCTGCGGCGTCGCGCTTCGCTCGCGACTTGTTTTTGGCCTTCTTCTTCGTGCCCCGCTGGGCGGACACCTCAGGGGCGTCTGTCTTCGGCTCGACCTGAGGCTGCTTGTCCTTCCAGAAGATGGCTTCGACCGCCTCTTGACCCGAGGCGAACTTGGTGGCGACGTCCATCAGTTCGCTCGTGCGGGCCGAGTCTTGCGCCCCAGTTTGCTCACCAGGTCCCGGCAAGTGGTGCCGGCAAGGAAAGCCCCGATGACATCCGAGTCTGTGACGTTGGGCAGCTCGGTGCGCTGCTTCGAAAACCGCCGGATGTACTCTCGGAGGGACTCCCCTGGCTGCTGGCGGCAGCTTCGGAGGTCCCACGAGTTCCCAGGGCGCACATACGTGCCTTGGAAGTTCCCCACGAAAGCTTTGACCAGATCGTCCGAGTCGGAGATCTGCGCAGGAGGCAGATGCTCCAGCCAGGCTCGGGCGGCGTCGGAGAGGAAAAGGGGTAGATTACGGATGATGAGGTTGTCATCATCCGCCCCTCCCAACTGGCAGGCCAGTCGGTAGTCCGCGAGCCACAGCTCCGGCCTCGTCTCTCCCGAGTACTTGGTGATAGTAGTCGGGGCTGGGAAACGGGCAGGGAATGGTGCTCATCGTATAGCCCGGCTGAAGACTCGCGGGCCGGGTGGTTCAGGTGAAGGACTGCGGTCCTCCTCGCTGTTGCAGTGTCCCCCGCGCCTAGGATGGTAGCCTCGACGCACCTTCTCATCGAGGCGGGCTCGATGGTCAAGATGGTGGTGCTCGTTGCCGAGGCGTTCCCGGGTGGTGGGCGGCTCGTCCCGTGTACGCTCGGGACGGACCGAGGCTTCCCGAATGCGTCGGGAGGACACCGCGTGATGCTCCGAGGGGTCAGCTCGCCTATGGGAGGCGGAGCGTTTGGCTCGTCGAACCGCGGCGCTCTCTAGAAGATTCTTGAGTTCGCCCTGGATGCGCCGTCCCTCGGTGGTGGATGGCTCCGGCATGGCCCGAAGCAGCATCACCGCTGCAGCTAGGTCCTGGCCGGACCGGCTGAAGGCCGGAGGTAGCGCTGCCCTGGCATTGTCGACGATGGGGTGCCGGATGTCTTGGGCCCGGTGACAGGCTTCTCCGGCGAGTGATCGGCCTACCCACTCCTGTTCGATGCTCTGTCGGAGCTATACAAGCCGACCTGCTTCCCTATCGACCCGGGCCTGCATCTCACGGATTTGCTCGAGCTGTATGTCCTGACCCCCACAGGGACTGGGACGACAGCTAGCTCCCGCAGGATGTCAACGCGAGATGAGGGCCTAGGGAGATCGTTAACCTCGGGCATACCGAGGTGGTTGCCTTCATTGTGATCTCCCAGATCGACGTGGAAGCATTCGTGACTTGGGCCGTAACCCTCATCGTCAAGGTCATGGCCATCGTCAGAACAACCGGAGAGGCAGTGGTCACATGCGGACATGAAGCCTCGCATGGCACCGGGGTCATTGAGGGCAGAGAAATCCCAACCGGAGTCAGGGATGTCCTCCTCCTCAGAACCCGCCGGTCCGAAGGTCGAGACGGCTGTCAGTCGGTCCCAGGTCGACCACATGTGGTACCCCGGAAGGTTTGGATATGCCTTTACGAAGGCGCTCACCATTGCGAGGTCGCTAGGTGGATCGAAGCTGAACCGAAAAGGTATGGGATGGAAAACGGACGGTACCTCTTAGTCGTTGGACGGTGGTGAAGTCGCGTCAGGGGCGGTGCACACCGTCATCTCAGGTACGAGGGTAACGCCCAGCAGGTCCTTCGCGAGGGTGCTGGCGTCATCAGTCCGCTTGGGGCTGACACGTCGCGGGGAAGTGACACCCGCCGTCGCCTCAGGTGCGAGGGCAATGTCTGACATGTCCCGCGGGGGAATGCCAGCGTCGTCGACTCGCTCTGGTGCGACAGCCAACAAGGTGCCACCTCCTGCGTGGCCATGGTTGCCCCGTCTCCGCCTCCTCCGACGAGGAGGGTGGCGGGGACGACCGGAGTGCTCCTCTTCTGTCGCGGGGAGATGCTGTCGTAGAGCTCGTCGCCGTCGTGCGAGTCAAAGACTGTCGTTGTCGTCACGCCGCGGGGGGAGGAGTACCATGTCGTAGCTGCCGTCAAGGGACATGAACTCAAGACTCCCGAAGCGGAGCACCGTCCTGGGCAGGATAGGTTGCTGAAGACTCCCCATCTGGATCTCAACGAGAAGGTGTTCGTTAACACGCAGCAGGCCCCTACCTGACGCGCCAACTGTCGGCGTTTCGACCCCGGGGGGGGGGGGGTCCCTGGACCGACGAGTAAATTGTCGCTGCGTGTCCCTGCCCAGATGGGTTGGCGCGGGATGGAACACAAGATGTGGGACAAGCCTTGTATTATCCTGCACCAGGGGTGCCGCTCGCAGTAGGGGTTACAAGCGCGTCGCGTGAGGGAGAGAGAGAGGGCTCGTACGCTGCTTCCCTCGCGCGAACCCCCAACCTTCCTCAGGGTGGCCCTGGACTCCCCTTTTATAGAGGCAAGGAGAGAGTCCATGTGTACAACGGGGGGCGTAGCTATGCGCTAACGTGTCCGGCAATGGAGTGCCTAAGCCCTGTGTACATGCCAACGTGGCCATCGGGGGAGAGCTTGGGCGCTGTACATGTGATGGCGTGGCCGCCGGAGGAGCGCTTGAGCCCTGTAGGAGCACAGCTGGCAGCGCGGCGAGGACCCTACTGACGTCTCCTTGCTGTCGTAAGGGGCTGAGAGCCACCGGCGTCATGGCGCAGTGGGGCACCATCATTACCCGTCGCCGGGGTAAGCCGGATGGGACGCCGGTCTTGTTCCTTGTAGCCTGAGCAGGCTAGGAGTAGGGGAATGATGCATCCCCTATCAGCACGGTCAGTCCGAGCCCAGGGTCGGTCGAGGTGGAGACTTCTCTTGTGGCCGAGGCCGGGGTCGGACGAGGACGTGATTCCTCCCGAGATCAGGGTCGAGGCCGATTCCGGGGGTCGGGCGAGGCAGAGACCTCCTCTCGAGGCCGGAGTCTGAGGTCGGGCGAGGCGGAGCTTCCCGTTGCGCCTGAGGCTTGAGCTCGGTGGTTGATCGTGACTTGTTGTCAGTTGTTGCTGGGGTGGCTGACACGGCAGTCGGAGCGGAGCGGGCGGCGCTGTTTTCCTGTCATATCGGACAGTAAAGAGGAGGGGCGAAGTGACTGCGGTCACTTCGGCCTGACTGACTGAGGCGCGTGTGTCAGGATACGTCGTCAGGCATTCCCCGCATTTAATGCGCATGCGAAGCGATCGGTTGGTGAGGCGGTATGGCCAAGGTTGCTTCACAACGAAGCCTACCCGAGCTGGGCTTCGGGAGAGCCGAGGGGGCGCCTGCCGTTGGAGGAGGCCCTCGGGCGAGGCGTGAATTCGTCTGGGACCACTGTTCCAACCCGAGGCTTTGTTCGGGTAAGATCGCGTCCTTCGGGTAGATGAAGTCTTGGCTTGAACCGCACCCGTCAGTTGGTCTGAAGGTGTTAACTAGCCGTGATTAGGAGCATTGGGGGTACCCCTAATTATGGTACCTGACAGGTGGTGTTGCATCGGGAAGGGTCAGCAGCGAAAATAGGCATCAGGGTAGACTGGTTTGGATGGCATCAGGAAGAATAGGTTCATACATATGCGAGTACTGGGCCAAAGAGAACGTGAGTCAAGAGGACTAGACTGGTCCGATGAGGAGGCTCATAATAGGGTTGTTTTAGGCCCTGTTCCAAACATCGAGCTATTTGTTAACTGGTTTTAACTGGGTTGAGGTAACTTACAACTAATGATTATTTGATGGATATTAGTTGATCCATTCTAAACCTCATAGCCAATTTCAACGACTAGCTATTAGTTTTTGAGGTTTAGAATATGGCCTTTGTCTATCTAAATCTTCGATTTTTCATACTTAACCATAAATAATCATAAGAGATTGTACAAAATTAAAAGGGGCTATGGTCCACTTTGCCTCCGTTTGGATGAGAGACGACGTGCAAAAAAATAACAATGATGGAAGGACGTTTTGAAAGGGAAATAGGGTCAAACCTTTTTCCTAAATGATTTTGGTGGTTGAATTGCCCAACACAAATTATTGGACTAACTAGTTTGCTCTAGATTATGAGTTCTACAGGTGCCAAAGGTTCAACACAAACCAATAAAAAGTCCAAAAAAGGGTTCAAATAAAAAAACAAAAGACAACCGAAGGCTGCCCTGGTCTGGCGCACCGGACTGTCTGGTGTGCCACTGGACAGTGTCCGGTGCACCAGGGAGATACTCTCTGAACTGCTCAGCTTCGGGAATTTGGGGAGCCACTCCGCTATAATTCACCGGACTGTCCGGTGTGCCAGCGGAGCAACGGCTAACTGCGCCAACGGCCGTCTGCAAAAGTCTACAGTGAATAGTGAACAGTGCAACTGCACGCGCAGAAGTCAAAGCAGGTGCCAGAAGGCGCACCGGACAGTGAACAGTGACTGTTCGGTGGCCCCACCTGTCAGAGCTCCAACGGTCGAACCCTAACGGTTGGATGACGTGGCTGGCGCACCGAACAGTGTCCGGTGGCGCACCGGACTGTCCGGTGCGCCCGTCGACAGCAGAGTTCCCCAACGGCCACTTTGGTGGTTGGGGCTATAAATACCCCCAACCACCACACTTCAAGGCATCCAAGGTTTCAGCCAACACATTCAATACAAGAGCTAGTGCATTCAATACAAGACACAATTAGAGTGAATCAAAATCTCTCCAAGTCCCAATTCCACTCAAAACAATAGTGACTAGAAGAGAGAGTTTTGCCGTGTTCTTTTGATCTCTTGCGCTTGGATCGCTTTTATTCTTCCTTCTTTCTTGTTCCCAAGTCATTTGTAATCAAGGCAAGAGACACCAATTGTGTGGTGGTCCTTGTGGGGACTAAGTGTCCCGATTGATTGAGAAGAGAAGCTCACTCGGTCTAGGTGACCGTTTGAGAGAGGGAAAGGGTTGAAAGAGACCCGGTCTTTGTGACCACCTCAACGGGGAGTAGGTTTGCAAGAACCGAACCTTGGTAAAACAAATCACCGTGTCACACTCTTCATTTGCTTGTGATTTGTTTTCGCCCTCTCTTTCGGACTCGATTTTATTTCTAACGCTAACCCCGGCTTGTAGTTGTGCTTAAAGTTTATAAATTTCAGATTCCACCTATTCACCCCCCTCTAGGCGACTTTCAATTGGTATTAGAGCCCGATACTTTATTAGAGCCTAACCGCTCGAAGTGATGTCGGGAGATCACGCCAAGAAGGAGATGGTGACCGGCGAGAAGCCTGCTACAAGCCACAGGAAGGCTCCATCAAGGGAGTCCGGCACCAAGCACAAGGAGGAATCCCCTCCACGCGTCAAGTCGCATCAGAGTGGCGACAAGAAGAAGAAGATGAAGAAAGTGGTCTACTACGAGACCGACTCTTCGTCGCCATCTACCTCTAGCTCCGACGCGCCGTCCGTCACTTCTAAGCGCCATGAGCGTAAGAAGTTTAGTAAGATACCCTTACGCTATCCTCGCATTTCCAAACACACTCCTTTACTTTCCATCCCACTAGGCAAACCACCGGTTTTTGACGGTGAAGATTATTGTATGTGGAGTGATAAAATGAGACACCATCTAACCTCACTCCACGCTAGCATTTGGGACATTGTTGAGTTTGGTGCGCAGGAACCATCCGTTGAGGATGAAGACTATGACTCGGACGAGGTTGCCCAAATCCGGCACTTCATCTCCCAAGCCACCACTATACTCCTCGCCACTCTAAGTCGAGAGGAGTATAATAAGGTGCAAGGGTTGAAGAGTGCCAAAGAGATTTGGGACATGCTCAAGACCGCGCACGAAGGAGATGAAGTGACCAAGATCACCAAGAGGGAAACGATCGAGGGGGAGCTCGGTCGGTTTATGCTCAACCAAGGAGAAGACCCGCAAGCCATGTACAACCGGCTAAAGACCTTGGTGAACCAAGTACGCAACCTTGGGAGCACAAAATGGGATGACCATGAGATGGTCAAGGTTATTCTTAGATCACTCGTTTTTCTTAACCCTACTCAAGTTCAATTAATTCGTGGTGATCCTAGATATAAGCTAATGTCTCCTGAGGAGGTTATAGGAAAATTTGTTAGCTTTGAATTGATGATCAAAGGATCCAAGAAAATCATCGAGCAAGGCGCCACCTCAACACCCGAGGTGCAACCCGTCGCATTCAAGGCGACAGAAGAAGAAAAGAAAGACTCTACACCAAGTAGGGTCCCCATCGACGCCTCCAAGCTCGACAACGAGGAAATGGCGCTCATCATCAAGAGCTTCCGCTAAATCCTCAAGCAAAGGAGGGGGAAAGACTACAAGTCTCGCTCCAAGAAAGTTTGCTACAAGTGTAGTAAGCCCGGTCACTTTATAGCAAAATGTCCTATTTCTAGTGACAGTGACAGGGGCGACGACAAGAGGGGGAAGAAGAAGGAGAATAAGAGATACTACAAGAAGAAGGGCGGCGATGCCCATGTTTGCCAGGAGTGGGACTCCGACGAGAGCTCCACCGACTCCTCCTCCGACGAGGATGCCGCAAACATCGCCATCAACAAGGGTCTTCTCTTCCCCAACGTCGGCCACAAGTGCCTCATGACAAAGGACGGCAAGAAGAAGAAAGTAAAATCTAGATCCTCCACTAAGTATGAAACTTCTAGTGATGAGGATAATTCTAGTGATGATGAGGATAACTTGATCACTCTTTTTGCCAACCTAAACATGCAACAAAAAGAAAAATTGAATGAATTGATTAGTGCTATTCATGAGAAGGATGAACTCTTGGATAGCCAAGAGGACTTCCTTATTATGGAAAACAAAAAGCATGTTAAGGTTAAAAATGATTATGCTCAGGAGATAGAAAATGTAAAAATTGACTAGTGAGCTTAGCACTTGCCATGACACTATTTCTAACCTTAGAAATGAAAATGCCAAATTAATTGCTAAGGCTGAGAAATCAAATGTTTGTGATGATTCAATAGTTAATCTTAGAAATGATAATGCTAGTTTAATTGCTAAGATTGACATGTTGAATGAATCACTTGCTAGCCTTAAGGTTGAGAATGAAAAATTAATTGCTAAGCCTAAAGATTTAAATGTTTGCAATGATGTTATTTCCAATCTTAGAAATGAAAATGTCATATTACATGCTAAGATTGATGAACTAAATGTTTGCAAACCCTCTACATCTACTGTTGGTCATGTCTCTATTTGCACTAGTTGTAGAGATGTTAATGTTGATGCTATCTATGATCACCTAGCTTTAATTAAACAACAAAATGATCACATAGCTCAACTTAATGCTAAAATTAATGAGCATGAGATGGAAAATGAAAAATTTAAATTTGCTAGAAGCATGCTCTATAGTGGGAGACGCCCTGGCATTAAGGATGGCATTGGCTTCCAACAGGGAGGCAATGTTAAGCTCAATGCCCCTAAAAGATTGTCTAACTTTGTTAAGGGCAAGGCTCCCATGCCTCAGGATAACGAGGGCTATATTTTATATCCTGCTGGTTATCCTGAGGATAAGATTAGGAGAATTCATGCAAAGAAGACTCATTCTGTCTCTCACCATGCTTTTATTTATAAGAATGAGGCTTCTAGCTCTAGGCGTTCTACCCATGTTAAAATGCCTAAGAAGAAATCTCCTATTGCATCAAATGATCATAACATTTCATTGAAGACTTTTGATGCTTCTTATGTGCTTACTAACAAATCAGGCAAAATAGTTGCCAAATATGTTGGGGGCAAACACAAATGCTCCAAGACTTGTGTTTGGGTACCCAAGGTGCTTGTTTCTAATGTCAAAGGACCCAAGACCATTTGGGTACCTAAGAACAAGGCCTAAATTTGTTTCGTAGGTTTATGCATCCAGGGGCACAAGTTGGATCATTGATAGCGGGTGCACAAACCACATGACTGGGGAGAAAAGGATGTTCTCCTCCTATGAGAAAAACCAAGATCCCCAAAGAGCTATCACATTCGGGGATGGAAATCAAGGTTTGGTCAAAGGACTTGGTAAAATTGCTATATCACCTGACCATTCTATTTCCAATGTTTTTCTTGTAGATTCTTTAGATTACATTTTGCTTTCAGTCTCTCAATTATGCAAAATGGGTTACAACTGTCTTTTTACATATTTAGGTGTTAGTGTCTTTAGAAGAAGTGATGATTCAGTAGCATTTAAGGGAGTGTTAGAGGGTCAGCTATACTTAGTTGATTTCAATAGAGCTGAACACGACACTTGCTTAATTGCTAAGACTAATATGGGTTGGCTCTGGCATCGCCGACTAGCCCACGTTGGAATGAAGAACCTTCACAAGCTTCTAAAGGGAGAACACATTTTGGGACTAAGAAATGTTCATTTTGAGAAAGACAGGGTTTGTAGCGCATGTCAAGCAGGGAAGCAAGTTGGTACCCATCATCCACACAAGAACATCATGACGACCAATAGGCTGCTTGAGCTACTCCACATAGATTTATTTGGCCCGATAGCTTACATAAGCATCGGCGGGAGTAAGTATTGTCTTGTAATTGTGGATCACTATTCTCGCTTCACTTGGGTGTTCTTTTGCAGGAAAAATCTCAAACCCAAGAAACCTTGAAGGGATTCTTGAGACGGGCTCAAAGTGAGTTCGGATTAAGGATCAAAAAGATAAGAAGCGACAATGGGACGGAGTTCAAGAACTCTCAAATTGAACGCTTTCTTGAGAAGGAGGGCATCAAGCATGAGTTCTCTTCTCCCTACACGCCACAACAAAATGGTGTAGTGGAGAGGAAGAATAGAACTCTACTTGACATGGCAAGGACCATGCTTGATGAGTACAAGACACCGGACCGGTTTTGGGTCGAGGCGATTAACACTGCCTGCTACTCCATCAAACGGTTATATCTTCATCGAATCCTCAAGAAGACATCTTATGAACTCCTCACCGATAAAAAGCCCAATGTTTCATATTTTAGAGTCTTTGGTAGAAGATGCTTTATTCTTGTTAAAAGAGGTAGAAAATCTAAATTTGCTCCTAAGGCTGTAGAAGGCTTTTTACTTGGTCATGATTCAAACACAAGGGCATTTAGAGTCTTTAACAAGTCCACTGGACTAGTTGAAATTTCTTGTGATATTGTGTTTGATGAGACTAATGGCTCTCAAGTAGAGCAAGTTGATCTTGATGAGCTAGATGATGAAGAGGCTCTGTGCGTCGCGCTAAGGAACATGTCCATTAGGGATGTGTGTCCTAAGGAATCCAAAGAGCCTCCACAAGCACAAGATCAACAACCATCTTCCTCCATGCAAGCATCTCCACCAACCCAAGATGAGGATCAAGCTCAAGATGATAAAAACGAAGATCAAGAGGATGAGCCACCTCAAGAGGAGAACAATGATCAAGGGGGAGATGCCAATGATCAAGACAAGGAAGATGAACAAGATCAAAGACCGCCACACCCAAGAGTCCACCAGGCGATTCAAAGAGATCACCCCGTGAACACCATCCTCGGTGATATTCATAAGGGGGTAACCACTCAATCTTGAGTCGCTCATTTTTGTGAACATTACTCTTTTGTTTCCTCTATTGAGCCACACAGGGTAGAGGATGCAGTTAAAGATTCGGATTGGGTGCTGGTGATGCAAGAGGAGCTCAACAACTTCATGAGGAATGAGGTATGGCATTTGGTTCCACGTCCTAACCAAAATGTTGTAGGAACCAAGTGGGTCTTTCGCAACAAGCAAGATGAGCATGGTGTGGTGACAAGGAACAAAGCACGACTTGTGGCCAAGGGTTATTCACAAGTCAAAGGTTTGGATTTTGGCGAAACCTATGCACCCGTAGCTAGGCTTGAGTCAATTCGCATATTACTTGCCTATGCTACTTACCATGGCTTTAAGCTCTATCAAATGGACGTGAAGAGTGCCTTCCTCAATGGACCAATCAAGGAAGAGGTCTATGTTGAGCAACCTCCTGGCTTTGAAGATAGTGAGTATCCTAACCATGTATATAAACTCTCTAAGGCGCTTTACGGGCTCAAGCAAGCCCCAAGAGCATGGTATGAATGCCTAAGAGATTTTCTTATCACTAATGGCTTCAAAGTCGGTAAAGCCAATCCTACTCTCTTTACTAAAACCATTGCAAAAGATTTGTTTATATGCCAAATTTATGTTGATGATATTATATTTGGGTCTACTAACAAATCTACTTGTGAAGAGTTTAGTAGGATCATGGTTCAAAAATTTGAGATGTCTATGATGGGAGAGTTGAAGTATTTCCTAGGATTTCAAGTCAAGCAACTCCAAGAGGGCACCTTCATCAGCCAAACGAAGTACATTCAAGATATACTCACCAAGATTGGAATGAAGGATGCCAAACCCATCAAGACACCCATGGGAACTAATAGGCATCTCGACCTCGACACGGGAGGTAAATCCGTAGATCAAAAGGTATACCGGTCGATGATAGGATATTTACTCTATTTATGTGCATATCGACCGGACATTATGCTTTCCGTATGCATGTGTGCAAGGTTCCAAGCCGATCCTAAGGAAGTTCACCTTAGGGCTGTGAAGCGAATCTTGAGATATTTAGTTCATACACCTAAGTTTGGCCTTTGGTACCCCAAGGGATCCTCTTTTGATTTATTAGGATATTTAGATGCTGATTGGGCAGGGTGTAAAATTGATAGGAAGAGCACATCAGGGACTTGTCAGTTTCTGGGGAGATCCCTGGTGTCTTGGGCTTCAAAGAAACAAAACTCAGTAGCTCTTTCTACCGCCGAAGCCCAGTACATTGCCACAGGTCATTGTTGTGCGCAATTGTTTTGGATGAGGCAAACCCTCAGGGACTATTGCTACAAATTTAGCAAAGTCCCTCTCCTATGTGATAATGAGAATGCAATCCGCATGGCGGATAATCCCGTTGAGCACAGCCACACTAAGCACATAGCCATCGGTATCACTTTTTGAGAGATCACCAACAAAGGGGGATATCAAGATAGCCTATATTAACACCAAAGATCAATTGGTCGATATCTTTACCAAACCATTAGATGAGAAAACCTTTACCAAACTTAGGAATGAGCTAAACATTCTTGATTCTCAGAATTTTGATTGATACTTTGCACACATAGCTCATTTATATACCTTTGATCATATCTCTTTTATGTCTATGACTAATGTGTTTTCAAGTGTATTATTATACTTAGTCATAGAATTGAAAGGGAAATGGAGTATTTGTGGCAGAACCTCCCAAGCTATCGGGCCCACATGCACCTGTCCTTGTCTCAAAGACCTCAGACGGCTATGCATGTGCACCAGATAACTTAACAGGATCCATCCGATTGCCCCAAGGACACCAGATAAACCACTTACAACCAGAACCGTGGGATTAAGTAATACAAATCACACACACCAACATTTTTGCAGCGGAAATCTTATTACCAAATTTTACAAGTTACAAAAATTTTACATTATTTTATCGGAGTGATTACAAAAGTATAAGTTTGAAATATATGCTAGCTCAAGTGACCATCCTCAATAAGAAGACAAAGACGGGGTATACTTATATAAGAAGGCCGAGCCCACCGGCACTTAACACCATCAACAGCAGCACAAGACTATAACCTGAAAAACAATAGGGAATAAAACCCTGAGTATGGAATTACTCAGCAAGACTTACCCGACTAAAGAAAAGACTCTCAAGGGTTGCTGGATTTAGGAATCAAGCAGAAGCTTTAGCAAGAATCAACTTAGATACTTTTGCAGAAATAGCTTACTAAAGTGAATCCTTACTTTCAATGTTTTAACGCCAGATTAAATATTAATAGACTCTGTTTGCATCTAGTCTAATTTCACCATCTCATCCATACAACATCATTTTTATTCATAATGTTCACATCCTGACTTAGGTTGCAGGGCAGCGATCAAGTCTCCACTCTCCGGGGATATAACGGCGATCCGAATCGATTTACTCAGCTGAGGATCTCTAACCACACGACATATGTTTCTCGTAAACCTTGCATGTCTACCATTCCCATGGATCCTCCACTGCATGAACAGGTCCGCGCCACCCGAGAGCACACCACCCCTTTTAGGCGGTCCTTTGCCAGGAGGGTACGTGCCACTCTCGCCATCTCTCCACTCCCAGTGCGCGATTGTCTTTTCATGTATGGAATAGCCGGGTTCAAGCTTACCCTGTCCCATTTCCAGGGCATGTGGCTAGTTAAGATAGTCCTTGATCAACAGGCCTACATACGCATCCAATCCTTAATTAACCTGGACGAAACATCACATGTTCCTAGCCCAAGTCCCGATTTAAGTACTTCCATCCTTAGGATTGTTTGTGTTCCTTAGGATGAAAAGAGCATCATAGGGAACTTTGCAGTAAGATCCCACTATGCTCCCAATGAAAATATCCGTGCAGGTAGAAGTCATCCTTCCTCAGGATCAACCTGAGCTAGGCATAAGTGCAAAGGACAAACTCTATCTGCCTATAAGCAGGGCTAAGCATTTTTTTGCAAATCATATTTTGATACTTCACCAGAAGTATCTATAAAAGGTATGGATTTCAAGGTAGGCAATGCATCAAAGGGTTTCCAAGCAACTCCTATGAACCTAATGCACATTTCACTAGACTTAAAGTGTGCAAAAATTATTTAAAAACACAAGGAAGGGGTTGCATGCACCGGGGCTTGCCTGGGATAAACACTACGTTAGTGTTTGTTAGACGACGATCACTTGACGATCATCCTTTGTCTTGGTACTCGTTCAAATTATCCATCTTCAGGTTCATCATCCGCATCACCTCGCGAATCAGTCCGCGCTTGGGGTCGACTTGGCTTGTCTTCCGCATCACACGATTAATTAACGTACCTGAATGGAATGTATTATGCACATGAATGCATATCGACGGAAATATTACAAACCTAAATAGTGTTACGCGATAGCGGATTTAAACACCTAGTGGCGAGGTGTTGAACTACTTTATACGAAAATACTAATTATCGACGTATGACTAAGCGCAGTAATTACGCTTCTCGAACCTAACGCAAACATCACGAATAACAAACTATACACATTAAACATAATTAACCTAAACACAACTCATCAGCTAATTAATTAAATACTAAATTTATTCCATGCATCGTCGTTATACTTCACGTCGTAAACATAGAACTGATTCAAGCATACTAGACCTACACGTCTACCTAAGCACTCCTTGTCTAATCTACATTCTCATCAACTTAAGACATTTAATCGGTCACCGAACATAGAAAATAATGACTACTAGAGCCGAGCATCGACTACATCTTAATAAACAAAACTGGCATAATCCTGAAAAATATGATGGCTAGTCAATAAAAAAATACTAGACCTATCCTTCTCGTCACCAATTCAAACATACATCGCACATATGATACATCAGCGAATATTTAATATAGCCACAACGCATCCTAACCACGACAAGAAAATTATCGCATCTAATATACGAAACCATTCCATGCTTCGATCTATTATGGAGGAGTAGCGAATCACTCACCTCAATAAAATTTAATTCGGCAATTGAGGAATAGTGATAAATCTTTGGTTCACGCCTTTCGTCGAGCATCTAGCGAGTGTCACTCTTCGACTTTATTTTCTTCTTCATCCATAAAATTCTGGAGATCTCCTGGTTCGCCCATTTAACCGAATTCCTGGCAAAGGTTGAGGATGAAGACCGAGGTGGGCGTGAAAGATGGGGAAAAGGCTTGGGCGTCCATGTTTTTGAAGCTGTTGGCCATGGTGAGGATGACTGGTGACGCATGGTGCACAACATCGCGACGCCCGGCTGGGTGTGCACCAAGTATGGAGCGACCCAGCACGACGTCCCGAGCGAAGCGAGCAGAGGTCGACGCAGGTCAATGCAGCTGGGAAGACCAAGCGTAAGTCACGGTGTACAGGAGTTGGACACCATGGCGAGTTGGAGACCGACAGCCGGTCCAAGCAGCCATCAGATGGTGTATGCACCAGGGCCAGGTCCGACGAGATGGGGAAAAAGAACGGTGCATGGCGCAGACAGAGAACGTGCGGCTGGCTCGATGACGGAAGGCGACGGCGTTGTGGACGCGGCTGCTGGCGCGAGGGAGGTAAGGACCAGAGGTCCGACGTAGAAACAAAACTTGTGAACGTCATGAGTTCGATGTTCGAGCGGAGTAGAGTTCGCCGGACGAGAGAGCTAGGACAGCACGCACGGCCAAACGAGGTCACAACGAGCTGAGCGAACAAGGGCCATGCGGCCATGGAGAAGAGAGGCAAGGAACCGGGACGACTGACACAGCCTGGGCACTGGTGGAGAAGAGAGAAGAACAGGGGCGCGCGTCAAGGCTGGAGCAGGAGCACGCCGGCGAGCTACAACTGCCATACGGCCACGGACGGTGGTCGGCGAGGCCCCCATGCGCTATGCGAGTGGCGCAATGGATTCGGATTCGTCTGTCCCCGTCCAGCCATTCATCCTCAAGGAGGCACAGTTTCACGAGGCCGGACGGTCGACCCCGATCCTCATCATGGCGCGAGCGAGCCCGCTCCTGCCACGTGCTAGGCACCGGCATGTGCTGCTCCCAGGGAGATCACAGTGAAGCCCGAGTCTCTGTGGACCAGAGCTGCTGCCGTCGGGCCTCCACTGAGGGCGGCTGGGGATAAGGCTTCAGGAATGATTACGTGATGAAGTTACGTGAGGGAGGATAAGAATAGAATGTGTTGGGGTCGTGCTTCGGTGCGCCGAAGGTCTCACACGAAGAAGCAGCTTCGGCTGAAGTCGTCTCCAAAAGATGGCCGAAGGTTCCTTTTCATGGAGCTTCGGCGTTACAAACCGACATAGAAATAGAATGACCTTTTTATCCATAAGAGGTCTGAGTCAATGTTGTAAACTTTTGTAAGGGACATAATTGTAATTTGTCACAGGCTGCGACCTGTGCCTATAAATAGATGAACAGTACCTCTGTACTATTCACGCGAACCTGTTATTTGCCTTCGCATCACACTTGTACTCTCGCCTTCCTCAGGACCGAAGGTACATTTGTAATTTGAAATCATTTATATTTGTTCATGTTAGTAAAAATAGAAATGATTCTATGTTAACATTTAAATGTCTATTTTATACATCATGATTTACACGAATACTTCATCCTTCATTATTATGTTTACGAAGGTACGTCCTTCGTAACCTTCGTCCGAAGTCCCTTATATTCCGAAAGGATATAATGTGATGAAGGACGAAGGACCTTAATATTTAACATTTTCTGTGTTGCCTTGTTCTTAACTCTTAGCACTTGAGAACAAGCCCCCAACATTGGCGCCCACCTCCGGTGAACTCACTTCCACTTTTCTGAGCTGATGGCTTCGTTCAACAATCAAGCTGGAGCTGCTTCGGCTTCGAAGCTGGTGCTCCCGATAACAGGCGGTTCTTGCTCAGAGCCGGCTAACAAGAAGCAGAAGAAGGAGGCTCAGAGAAGGGTGCAGCATGTTGGAGTGCAGGGACCCTTCATCAAGTCAAAATGGTCCCACATTCCAATTACTTTCTCTCAGGAAGACCTTCAGCTTAAGGATTATCCTCACAATGATGCCATGGTTATCTCTTGTGTGATCAAAGGATTTCTGGTCCACAATGTCCTAGTTGATACAGGCAGTGCAGCTGACATTATATTTGCTAAAGCCTTCAGACAAATGCAAGAGCCTGAAGACAAGATTCATGATGCTACGCACCCCCTTTGTGGCTTCGGAGGGCGGCAGATTGTAGCACTTGGGAAGATTACCATGCCGGTAACCTTCGGATTTGTTAACAACACAAGGACTGAGCAAATTGTGTTTGATATTGTTGACATGGAGTATCCTTACAATGCTATCATCGGCCGTGGTACTCTTAATGCCTTCGAAGCAATTCTTCACCCAGCTTATCTCTGCATGAAGATACCTTCGGACCAAGGGCCTATTGCTATTCATGGAAGCCAGGAAGCTGCTAGAAGGGCCGAAGGAAGCTGGACTGACTCCAAGGCAATCCATAACATAGATGGAGCTGAAGCTTGTGAACAGTACAAATTCAGGAGGGAGAAGGCAGCTTCAGCAGATCAGCCGAAGCCCATGTTATTGTGTGAAGACATAGCAGAGCAGAAGGTGCTGTTGGGCTCGCAATTATCTGAAGACCAGGAGAAAACCTTGATAAGGTTTTTATTCAACAACAAAGATGTTTTTGCATGGTCAGCCAATGATCTCTATGGAGTGAATCGGGATGTTATTGAACATTCGCTCAATGTTGACCCATCCTTCAGACCCCGAAAGCAGAGGCTTCGGAAAATGTCTGATGACAAGGCCGAAGGGGCTCGCAATGAAGTAAAAAGACTTCTCAGTGCAGGAGTTATCAGAGAAGTGAAGTATCCAGAGTGGCTAGCTAACACTGTTATGGTGAAGAAGGCCAATGGCAAGTGGAGAATGTGTATTGATTTCACAGATCTCAACAAGGCTTGTCCGAAGGATGAATTCCCACTGCCAAGGATAGACTCTTTAGTTGATGCAGCAGCTTCTTCGGAGCTCATGAGTCTCCTGGACTGCTACTCAGGCTATCATCAAATCTGGATGAAGAAGGAAGATGAGCCGAAGACTAGTTTCATAACCCCAAGTGGTACATATTGCTATCTTCGGATGCCTGAGGGGCTCAAGAATGCTGGAGGGAGTTTCAGCAGAATGACTGCGAAGGTTCTCCAATCTCAGATAGGCAGAAATGTGTTGACTTATGTCGATGACATCATTGTAAAAAGCACGAAGCAAGAAAATCATATTGCTGATCTGCAGGAGACCTTCGCCAGCTTCAGACAAGCTAGTCTGAAGCTGAATCCAGAAAAATGTGTCTTCGGAGTGAAGAAGGGCAAATTTCTTGGATGCTTGGTTTCAACAAAGGGAATCGAAGCTAATCCAAATAAAATCGAAGCTATACTTCGAATGGAGCCACCAACCACAAGAAAGGGGGCCCAAAGATTGACAGGAAGGCTGGCATCCCTCAACAGATTTATATCCAGATCAGCAGAAAGAAACTTACCATTCTTCGAGGTTCTGAAGTCAGCTGAGGTCTTTCAATGGGGCCCAAGTCAACAAAAAGCCTTCGAAGAACTGAAACAATACTTAATAGATCTCACAACATTAACTCCACCAACGCCAGGGGCTCCTCTGTTGTTATATGTGGCAGCTTCGCACTCAGCAGTAAGTGCGGCACTTGTCCAGGAGAAGTTTGATGGACAAGTCAAGAAGCAGGTCCCAGTATATTTTGTATCTGAGGTCCTTAGTGTCTCAAAGAAAAATTATACAGAGCTGGAGAAGGTATTGTATGCCGTTTTAATGGCATCCAGGAAGCTTCGGCACTATTTTCAGGCATACAACATTATTGTTCCTTCTTCGCAGCCGTTGAAGGATATTATGAGAAATAGAGAAGCTACTGGCCGGATTGGAAAATAGGCTGCGGAGCTCAATGAATTTTACATTGACTATGTGCATAGATCCTCAATCCAGTCTCAAGCATTGGCAGATTTCATTGCCGACTGGACGCCAGGGGCTCAGGACGAAGAAGCAAATAAAGATGCCGAAGTATGGACAGTGTTTTGTGATGGCTCTTGGGGAACCTTCAGAGCAGGTGCAGCTGCTGTGTTGGTCTCACCATCCAAGGTTAAAACTTGCTATGCAGCAAGACTTGACTTCAGCTGCACAAATAATATAACTGAGTACGAAGCCCTGCTCCTGGGTCTTCGGAAACTAAAGGCAATGGGAATCAGAAGGGCGATTCTTAAAACTGATTCCCAGGTTGTTTCGGGTCATATTGACAAAAGTTGCAAGGCTAAAGACCCGAAGCTTGAAAAATACCTAGACACGGTCCGAAGGATCGAAGCTTCCTTCGAAGGATTTTCTGTTAAGAATATCCCTCGAGGACAAAATGAGCATGCTGATTTGTTGGCCAAGTCTGCAGCACAGGGGCTGCCGCTACCTTCGGATGTGTTTTTCGAAACAATAAAGGCACCTTCAGTGGAGCTACTTGAAAGAGCAGTCCTTAACATTTCTCCTGTGTACAGTGAAGATTGGAGAACTGAAATAATCTCTTACCTTCAGGGTAACTTCCTATCAGATGACGAAGCTTATAATAAAAGAATAGAGGCAAGAGCTCGTCCGTATATCATGATAGAGGGGGAATTATACAAGCATGGAGTTTGTGCCCCGCTGCTCAAGTGCTTATCTAGAGCCGAAGGTATAGAATTGATGAAAGAGATACATGCAGGCCTGTGTGGATCCCACATCGGATCCAGGCCCTTGCTTGGAAAAGTTTTTCGCCAAGGGTTTTATTGGCCGAAGGCAGCTTCGGATGCAGCGGAGTTGGTTCAAAAGTGCGAAGGTTGTCAGAAATGTGCAAGAGATCAAAAGCAACCTTCGTCTTTGACACAGCTGATACAGCCCATCTGGCCATTGCAAAGGTGGGGCCTCGACTTGCTGGGTCCATTACCACCGGCTCAAGGCAATCTGAAATATGTTATAGTAGCTGTGGAGTATTTTTCCAAGTGGATTGAGGCGAAGCCATTAGCCACAATAACTTCAGCCACTGTCCAAAAATTTTTCTGGCAGAACATTGTCTGTCGCTTCGGAGTCCCGAAGGCCATCACTGTAGATAATGGAACACAGTTCGACTCCGAAGATTTCAGAAATTTCTGTGATCAAATTGGAACGAAGATCCATTTTGCATCAGTCAGGCATCCGGAGTCGAATGGGCTTGTTGAAAGGGCCAACGGCATCATAATGACAGGAATAATGAAGCTAATCTTTAATCAACCAAGGGGAAAGTGGCCAGATCAGTTGACCAAAGTGGTGTGGAGCCACAATACAACAACATCAAGGTCTACAGGCTTTACCCCATTTAAGTTGTTATTTGGTGACGAAGCAATAACCCCGGAAGAAGCCAAAGCTGGATCAATAAGAGTGGTAGCTTCGGCAGAATCAGGCCCCGAAGATACTTGTCTTGTGGAAAAAGATGCCTTAGAAGGGATCAGGCTTCAAGCCGTGGAGAATATCAATAAATACCAGGCTGAAACAGTCAAATGGCGAGATAGAAAGGTCCGGCTAAAAAATATTGAGCCAGGACACTTGGTGCTTCGGAGAGTAGCTAACCCAGATACAGTGGGCAAGTTACAATTGAAATGGGAAGGGCCTTTCTTAGTAGCATCTTCGTCAAGGCCTGGTTCGTACAGACTGAAGGACATGGACGGCAATGAAATTCCAAGATCTTGGAATGCGGATGAGCTTCGGCGATTTTATGTATAATTCGATGTAATTTTTTATGTCTTTTCTTTTCTTTTTCATGGCACCCTTTTCCTTTCTAAAGGGGGAGAAAGGTTTTTAATGGGGCCATCATATGTAATTTTCCTTTTTAGATTTATAAGAGCAAAATCCCCCAAAGAATGTAAATGTAAAAGCTGAGAGCCCACCATCGAGTGCCGAAACTGAAAAAGAGAAAAAGCTCCAAAGACGTCCCTAAGGGGATGCAGAGCTCACAGCGAAAAGTCAACGCTGATTCCGCCGAAAGTAAAAGGCGAAGAAGCTCCAAAGTCGTTCCTAAGGGAATGCAGAGCTTATACCGCCTAAGTAAAAGGCGAAGAAGCTCCAAAGACGTCCCTAAGGGGATGCAGAGCTTACAGCGAAAAGTCAACGCTGATACTGCCTAAGTAAAAGGCGAAGAGGCTCCAAAGTCGTTCCTAAGGGAATGCAGAGCTAATGTGTGGTTGAGAATGTGGCTTCGGACATATGCTTCGGACATTCATTCGCGCATTACATTACATCATAACATTTGCATGCATAAGCATTCATTCATAGCATTTGTGTTCCTAAGTGGTTGCTTCGGCAAAAAGAATAATTGGTCTTTTATGCTTCGTTGATCGGCAAAGAGAATTAGCTTTTTATGAATCGTTGTGTAAAAGAAAAGCTTCGGCAGAAGGGAGAAGTGGTATTCTATGCTTCGTTGTGTACGAAAAGAAGGGAAGGTGTTTTTTTCGCTTTCGGCTCAAAATACTGATTTCGTTCACATCAAAGCACCCTAGTAGAAGGGTAAGAATATACTACAAGGTATGTACAAAGTTCCTTGAGAACAGTTCAATTGTATTTACAAAACTTGTTACAAAAGTATCCTGAGTTTTTTTCCTATAGTACATTTCTACTGATCTTCATTAAGCTTCAGCTTCGGCGACAGCTTCGGCGACATAACTTAAGCATCATCTTCACCTTCGTCATCCTACATAAATCAAGGAATCGTGAGTAAAAATCAAGTGCAAAGGAAAAGGTAAGTACGAAGTATCAATTCTTACTGGTTCAAGATGACTTCGGGCTTCGTCTCCAGCCTTCTCCCGCCCGCCTTTTGTCCATATCATTTTTATAAATCTATTTGAGATGCTTCGGGCGAGGTCAGGTATATCATCCAGGATTGATGGAGATAGGGTGAAGTTGGGCCTGTTGACAATTTTTCCGTGCTCGCAGCCGGCCTTCAGGAATGCAGCAGCGGTACCCCGAGAAGCTACCCAGGCACAGAAGTCGCCGTGCCCGGCTATAACTTCGTCAAGTTCTTCGATTTCAGCTTCAATATGATCGAAGGCCTGTGGTAAATTTTCCGCTGAAGGGTTAAATTTCCCGCTGCTGGCTCCAACAGAGTAAAATATCTTTTTTAATCGTCCAATACAATTATTGCTAAATTTCAAGCATTTGTCTTGAAGGCTTGTTAATGATTTTTTCAACTCTGAGCTGGTCTGGACTTCGGCTTCAAGCTTCGAATTAAGCTCTAGCTTCTCCTGATCGAATTGTTTTGATTGACTAATAAGCTTCGAATTCAACTCTGATACTTTAGCCTCAGTCTCAGCCAGCAAGCCTTCGGTCGATTGGAGCTCGAAGTCTTTCTTTTCAATGATGGCAGATTGTTCTTTTATCTTGCTTTCTAAGTTTTCAATTATAGCTTCGTGTTTTTTGTCCTCCAAATCTTGCTGCATCTTCAGAGCTTTGCTCAGTAGCATGCTCTGCACAGAAACAACTTACGTTGGTAACATTTTCATTATTAACAGCAATAAAAACCAGAGAAAAGGTTGTTTACCTTGAAGTTGGAGTAAAATAAGCTGCCGACGATATGTTGTCGTCGGTAGCGGCTGATGTCTGTCTCTAGCTTCGGAAAACCGATACTCTTTGATAGAGTACCGATTACCTTAGCTCCAGTTTGGTCTCGAATGCAGCCCAATTTTTCGTCATCAATGCCTCCAAATAGAAGGGCTCCTGGCTTGTAGCCGCAAGATTTGGCATAGTCCTTGAGTTCTTCTATTTCGTCCTTCGTCAGTTTTTGCCCAACTAAATTCTGGAAAGAGTAGGCTTCGTCGTCCGAAGTGTCTTCGGATATTTCTTTTCCTTTCTCAGGCACTGTGGCCATGGTTTTTTCAGTAGTAGCACCAGCTTCTTCTGCAGCCATGTCTTCCAAAATCTTGTTAATGTCCTCAATGGTAGTTTCTAAGTTTGTATCTTCGGCTGTAGCGGCTTCGGTAGCCGCGACCTCCGAAGGTGCGCCTTCGACGTTTGCTGTACCTTCAGCAGCTGCCGTTTTCTGAATTGACGCCTTAGGCGGTGTCTTGTCGATAACTTCAGTTACCGCAATAATTCTTTGCCGTTTGGGTTTGCTTATCTTCGTTTGATCCGGCTCGTCCACCTTTTGAAAAAGCTTCGTCAGTTGGAGCCCTAATGGACTTAGCTTCGTGGGCATGGGTTCAGTCATTACTTTTAAAATTTCCTCCACGTCGCTGGTAGAAGGTGGTGTAGGGGTCCCCTCTTCTTCGGATATTTTTCGCTTCCGAGTTGATATTTTTCTTTTCTTGGGAATTTTCTTCTCTGTTGCTGGTCGTTCTTCATCCTTGGTCAGAGTTTCGGCCACTCTTTTTCTTTTGTGGCCCTCGGCACCCTTGTTCAACTGCTCATAGTCTGGGTACTCGAAGCCCAGGGCATCAAGCACTCGGTTCAGCCTTCGCTTCGGTCGGGCGCCGAAGGCCGCTGTCATTAGTTGATCCTCTTTTTTGGAGTAATTTCCCAGGATTTCGTTGCACATCACCTCAACTGTGTCTAACCATTCTTTGCAGGGTTTTTTAAAGTACTTCTTAAACTTGAAGTGATAAGGAAGCCGGACAAGCTCCCCCTTCTTCTTCTCTCCCTCTAGCTTCGGCATTTCCCACTCTTTTAGAGTAGGGAAAACTCTGAATGCCAAGAACTCCTGAACTAGATCCCTGGTGCCAATATGTTCTGAAATAATTTCAAATTCACCCAGAGCAGCCCAGGTGGGACCTTCTAGATTGCCGATGTGGCATCGTGGCCTTGTCTCTCCGAAGATTAAATCCAGAGGGCTTTGAACCAATTTTTCTTTGTCTTCGTCAACTTTTACATAAAACCACTCAGATTTCCAGCCTGCTGGCCATTTGCTTCGGTAGCTGATGACAGGACACTTTGTTGTCTTTCGGTAGGCAAAATTATAGCAACCGAAATTATCATGTAGCCCATCTTTTCTAGCCTTTGTTTGGTAATGTAATTCGTGAACTCGGCAGAAGCTGTCGGCAAACGGTTCCACAGCTTGGCTTCGGAGGGCCCAGATATAAACATTGAGCCTAACGATGGCGTTAGGAGTCAATTGATGAAAGTAGATACCAAACCTCTTCAGTATCTCCGCAATAATATTGTGAAGAGGGAATCTCAGCCCAGCCTTTAAAAAGCTCTTGAAGATAACAATCTCGTCCTTCTCTGGCTTCGGGGTGGTTTCTTCTCCCCCGAAGCGAAGTAGCTTCTTCTGATCTTCATTGAAAAAACCTGCTTTCACCATCTTCAAAAGGTCAGCCTTTGAAACGGTTGATTTCCCAAAATCCAGGTGACTGGGCTTGCTGGGCATAGCAATGCGGTAGTCATCTTCGGGATCAGTCCCTTCAATGTTTTCTTCTTCTCCTTCGGCAGTTGTCGGGTTTGCTTCAGCAGCAGGCATTTCCTCCGTAGTCACTAGACCGGAACGCTGCATCGCTTCGGAGATGGGCACAGTGTTCGAACCTTCGGCTTCGTCTCCCTCACGTACAACTTTGGCAGTAGATCGTACTCTCGCCATTTGATTCTGAGTTTGGGGAAGTCAGACACTTTTTTCTTTTTTCTTTTCTCCGAAGCTCTTCTTCCTGACGAAGCAGACGTCGAGGTGGACCTTCGTTCGATTCTGAGAGTCAAGCTTCGGCTATGGTGGAAAATTTTGGCAGCAAAACAGTGCAAATAGCAATGAATGCTGTGGTAACTTCACACCTACCCGTTTGTTTATATAGTGCTGCAGGTAAGAAGGCGAAGCGGCAGGATTTTTACACCAGGCGCGCAGTCATTTGTACTCGCTGTGCAGTGGACCGCAAAGATCAAACAGTAACTCTGCAAGGTGGGCCTGGCACGCGCTCGGAAGCCGGATCGTTTCTCCGCAACGAGCTCAGGGAAGGTGTTTTTTGGACCTTCGGCTTCCCGAAGCTGAAGAGGCTTTTTTCACGGGTCAAGCTCGTTACGAAAAACGATCTAGCACCGCGAAAGGGGCTACTGTTGGGGTCGTGCTTCGGTGCGCCGAAGGTCTCACACGAAGAAGCAGCTTCGGCTGAAGTCGTCTCCAAAAGATGGCCGAAGGTTCCTTTTCATGGAGCTTCGGCGTTACAAACCGACATAGAAATAGAATGACCTTTTTATCCATAAGAGGTCTGAGTCAATGTTGTAAACTTTTGTAAGGGACATAATTGTAATTTGTCACAGGCTGCGACCTGTGCCTATAAATAGATGAACAGTACCTCTGTACTGTTCACGCGAACCTGTTATTTGCCTTCGCATCACACTTGTACTCTCGCCTTCCTCAGGACCGAAGGTACATTTGTAATTTGAAATCATTTATATTTGTTCATGTTAGTAAAAATAGAAATGATTCTATGTTAACATTTAAATGTCTATTTTATACATCATGATTTACACGAATACTTCATCCTTCATTATTATGTTTACGAAGGTACGTCCTTCGTAACCTTCGTCCGAAGTCCCTTATATTCCGAAAGGATATAATGTGATGAAGGACGAAGGACCTTAATATTTAACATTTTCTGTGTTGCCTTGTTCTTAACTCTTAGCACTTGAGAACAAGCCCCCAACAGAATGTCCTGGTGTGGAGGAGATAAGAGAGAAGAACGTAGAAATGGAGACTTAGCTGGTGGCACAAGGACCAGAATGAAATGAGAGGAGACGTGAACAAGAACGCTCCAGTGAAAAAAAATTAACGTGGAGATAAAGGTAATAGTTGACGTGCAAATGAAAAGAAGAGAAAAAAATATTTTCTCATCTTATCCATATCTTCTTTAGGGGAACCGAAATTATATATTATATGAATCGCTCTAAGTTTTAGTGTTAGAATTTAGAGAGATTAAATGAACTGCCCAACATACATTTCGGACTACGCATTTTATTTTCGAGATTACGAAATAGAGAACCCACCTGATTCAGAAATGATTTAAATCAGAACATTGAATCAAGGCGAGATGCAAACGGATCCAACCTCGACATCGGTCACTCTATTTTAAACTGTGTTCGATACGACCTAAGACCAGATAACTTCATATGCAACTTGATACCTGATCCCTCTATCGAGGATAAATTGGCTGGAAACCAACTATGATTATAAATTATCGGATGCGATGTCTCGGTTGATAAGAGGGGACTAAATTATTTTAGACCCACTCGAGTGATTCACACAGTACAGAACTCGTCGTCTCGGGAGATTCTTAAATTTCAAACTTCATAAAATATTTAGAATAGTCCAAATGGATAGAAATACAGGCGATACATGAGATAGTGTTTTAGACGAGATGTCGATGGACCAAACCAAACGACATCAGAGTCGATATATTAAGACTGTGCTTAATTTGATTCGATTCGAAACTCGATAATTTTATCCACAGTCTGAACAGGGAAACAGATTAATTATGAATACTCAATATCAGCTCTAGTTATCTCGATCCAATTTAATCTCGTGTCATCACTCTTGTGGCCGAGCTTCTAATAAATTTTGTTTGGGACGAAAATGGAAGACTGAACTAAGTTTCCAAATTCGTATTTGAGCAAATTGATGAATTTTAAATAATCACCAGACTCACAAATTTTTGGAACAATTATGTTCCAAACATCACGAAATGTTTTTTTAGGATGGGTCCGAGTGGATGAAAATAGATACGATAATAAAATCGTGATAGGCGAAGATGATTAGAATTTAGCGGCCTTTATATTCACTGATATCCGTGCTTAAGTCTGTACTCATTGTCGCACGAGAAATAACCACCTAGGGTGTTACAGTATTCGGCAAAGACGACGCTTCCACTCAACTCCATCGGTATTATCTACTCTTTGCCGGTATTCCGCCATCTCTCCACATTGGTATGATCTTTCACTCATATTTATTTGTTTGCCATTGGAGAGAAAGTAAAAGGGCTTATATTTCACTCAAAGTATCCGTTTTTGGCGATTCATGCCAAAGGGGGAGAAAGTATTAGCCCAAAGCAAAAGGACCGCACCACCACCTACGAATTTTAAAAATGAAGTTTTCAAATTGGTATCTTAATGTGTTTTCAAAAGGGGGAGAAAGTATCTTCAAATTTTTTTTTGTAAAACCCTCTTGAACACTAAGAGGAGAATTTCATTGAGGGGGAGTTTTGTTCAAGTCAAAGGAAAAGCATTTGAAACAGGGGGAGAAAATTTCAAATCTTGAAAATGCTTTTTTCAATCTTATTCATATACCTTTGACTATTTGCAAAGAGGACTTTTGAAAAGAATTTACCAAAGAATTTGCAAAAACAAAACTCGTGGTGCAAATGTGGTCTAAAATTTTAAATAAGAAGAAAACAATCCATGCATATCTAGTAGAAATAATATATTGGTTTAATTCCAAGCAACCTTTACACTTACCTTATATAAACTAGTTCAATTCTGCACTTATATATTTGCTTTGGTTTGTGTTGGCATCAATCACCAAAAAGGGGGAGATTGAAAGGGAAATAGGGTCAAACCTTTTTCCTAAATGATTTTGGTGGTTGAATTGCCTAACACAAATTATTGGACTAACTAGTTTGCTCTAGATTATGAGTTCTACAGGAGCCAAAGGTTCAACACAAACCAATAAAAAGTCCAAGAAAGGGTTCAAATAAAAAAACAAAAGACAACCGAAGGCTGCCCTGGTCTGGCGCACCGAACTGTCCGGTGTGCCACCGGACAGTGTCCGGTGCACCAGGGAGATCCTCTCTGAACTACTCAGCTTCGGGAATTTGGGGAGCCACTCGGCTATAATTCACCGGACTGTCCGGTGTAACACCGGACTGTCCGGTGTGCCAGCGGAGCAACGGCTAACTGCGCCAACGGTCGTCTGCAAAAGTCTACAGTGAACATTGAACAGTGCAACTGCGCGCGCAGAAGTCAGAGCAGGTGCCAGAAGGCGCACCGGACAGTGAACAGTGACTATCCGGTGCACCACCGGACTGTCCAGTGGCCCCACCTGTGAGAGCTCCAACAGTCGAACCCTAACGGTTGGGTGACGTGGCTGGTGCACCGGACAGTGTCCGGTGGCGCACCGGATTGTCTGGTGCGCCCGTCGACAGCAGAGTTCCCCAACGGCCACTTTGGTGGTTTGGGCTATAAATAACCCCCAACTGAAAGGGAAATGTGCCCTTGGGCCATTTCTAAGTATTTTGGTGATTGAGTGCCAACACAAGTGCTTTTGTGCTAATCTATGCAAAGTGGTGGTCAAAGGACAAATCATGTCAAAAGGTATGTTTCTAGACTTAGTACATTGTTTAATGGACTAATGTATTGTGTCTAAGTGCTGGAAACAGGAAAAGTTGAATTGGAAATGAGATGGCTTTGTTCAGCCAAAGTCTGCTCAGTCTGGGTGCACCGGACAGTGTCCGGTGCGCCAGGCTGGCACTGGCGAACTTACTGCTCTCGGGACTTCGGCGGCGGTGTACGGCTATAATTCACCGGTCGGTCCGGTGGTGCACCAGACTGTCCGGTGGGCCATTCACAGGCGAACTCGTCGCTCTCGGGAAACCATCAACGGCGTACGGCTAAAATTCACCAGTCTGTCCGGTGGTGCACCGGACTGTCCGGTGAGTCAACAGTCAGCCGGGGCAACGGTCGGCCGAGGATTCCGCGCGTGACGCGTGGCCGAGCCAACGGTCACATTGGTGCACCGGACTGTCCGGTGTGCACCGGACACTGTCCGGTGCGCCAACGGCTCTCAGGCTCCAACGGTTGGCTTCGCCAGATAAGGAAGGATATCTGCACCGGACAGTGTCCGGTGGTGCACCGGACTGTCCGGTGCGCCAGTCGACAGAAGGCAAGATCTGCCTTCCAGGATTGCTCTCAACGGCTCCTAGCTGCCTTGGGGCTATAAAAGGGACCCCTAGGCGCATGGAGGAGCAACCCAAGCATTCTTACAACATTCCTAAGCACCAAGACCTCGATTCCGCGCATTTGTTTCTTTGTGATAGCATATAGAGCTCTAGTGGAGTTGTGAACTCATTGGGTTGCGTTGCGAGCTCTTGTTGCGACTTGTGTGCGTATTGACACTCTGATTTTTGTGTCTTGTGTGCGTTGCCAATCCCTCCCTTGCTCCGTGCTTCTTTGTGAACTTCAAGTGTAAGGGCGAGAGGCTCCAAGTTGTGGAGATTCCTCGCAAACGGGATTAAGAAAAGCAAGCAAAAAACCGTGGTATTCAAGTGGGTCTTTGGACCGCTTGAGAGGGGTTGATTGCAACCCTCGTCCGTTGGGACGCCACAACGTGGAGTAGGCAAGCGTTGGTCTTGGCCGAACCACGGGATAACCACCGTGCCATCTCCGTGATTGATCTCTTGTGGTTATTGTGTTTTGACTCCTCTCTAGCCACTTGGCGATCATTGTGCTAACACTTAACCAAGTTTTTGTGGCTTAAGTTTCAAATTTTACAGGATCACCTATTCACCCCCCCTCTAGGTGCTCTCAATTGGTATCAGAGTCGTTCTCTTCGCAAAGGGACTAATCGCCCGAAGAGATGGATCGTAAGGGGAAGGGAATCGTGATCAACGATAAAGAGAAGGAGTCCTTCGTCAACGAGCCGAAGGATGACAAGCCTACCGACTCGGGCTCGGGTCACAGACGCAAAGATGGGAAGAAGAAGAAAACGAGATGCATCAAGGAGATCGTCTACTACGATGACAGCGATGAGTCTACTTCTTCCCAAAAGGACGACGACCACAACGACTACGAGAGAAGGAAACCGGTTAATTCGAACTTTTCTTTTGACTACTCTCGTATTCCGCAAAGTACAAATACTCATTTGCTCTCCATTCCACTTGGCAAACCTCCTCACTTTGATGGAGAGGACTACGGATTTTGGAGCCACAAAATGCGTAGTCACTTGTTCTCTCTCCATCCGAGCATATGGGAGATTGTGGAAAGTGGAATGAAGTTTGATAGCTCGGATAGTCCTATTTTTATTAATGAATAGATTCATAGAAATGCACAAGCTACTACTGTGTTGTTAGCCTCCTTGTGCAGGGACGAATATCATAAGGTGAGCGGCTTGGACAATGCCAAGCAAATCTGGGACACCCTCAAGATCTCTCATGAGGGGAATGATGTCACCTTGCTCACTAAGATGGAGTTGATAGAGGGAGAGCTTGGAAGATTCGCGATGATAAGGGGCGAGGAGCCAACCCAAACATACAACCAGCTCAAGACCCTTATCAACAAAATAAGGAGCTACAGAAGCACGCGATGGACGGACCACGACGTCGTCCGCCTAATGCTAAGGTCATTTACCGTTCTTGATCCACATTTGGTGAATAATATTCGTGAGAATCCCAGGTACACCAAAATGTCGCCCGAAGAAGTTCTTGGAAAATTCGTAAGCGGGCGAATGATGATCAAGGAGGCGAGGTACGTGGACGACGCGTTGAACGGTCCAATCCATGAGCCTCAACCCATTGCTCTCAAGGCAACAAGGAGCAAGGAGGCGTTACCTAGCAAGGTGGCGCAAGTTGAGGTGGCAGGGCTCAATGATGAAGAGATGGCCCTCATCATCAAGCGCTTCAAGACGGCGCTTAAGGGTCGCAAGGGACAGCCAAGCAAGACCAAGACAAAGGGGAAGCGCTCATGCTTCAAATGTGGTAAGCTTGGTCATTTTATTGCTAACTGTCCCGATAATGAAAGTGACCAGGAAAAAGGAAACAAGAGGGAGAAGAAAAGGAACTACAAGAAGGCCAAGGGCGAAGCACATATCGGGAAGGAGTGGGATTCGGATTGCTCCTCCTCCGACTCCGAAAATGAAGGACTCACCGCCACCGCCTTCAACAAGTCTTCCCTCTTCCCCAACGAGCGTCACACATGCCTCATGGCAAAGGAGAAGAAGGTATGTACTCGAGACAGTACTACTTATGATTCTTCTAGTGATAATGATTCTAGTGACGACGATGAAATAGACTATTCTAGTTTATTTAAAGGATTAGATAGAACTAAAATTGGCAAAATTAATGAATTAATTGATGCCTTGAATGACAAAAATAGGTTACTAGAAAAGCAAGAGGATTTGTTATATGAAGAACATGATAAATTTGTAGAAGCACAAAAATCTCATGCTTTAGAAGTTAAAAGAAATGAAATGCTTTCTTATGAACTATCTACTTGTCATGAAACCATTGCTACTTTAAAAAGTGTTAATGATGATTTAAATGCTAAACTAGAAGTAGCTAGTAAATCTAACTCTTGTGTAGAGCATGTTACTATCTGTAAGAGATGTAAAGATTTCGATGTTGATGCTTGTAGTGATCACTTAGTTTCAATTTCCAAATTGAATGATGAATTGGCTAGTCTTAATACTCAACTTAAGACTAGCAAAAATGATTTTAATAAACTAAAATTTGCAAGGGATGCCTACACTAGTGGTAGACACCCCTCTATTAAGGATGGTCTTGGCTTCAAGAGGGAAGCCAAGAACTTGACAAGCCATAAGGCTCCCATCTCCGCCAAGGAGAAAGGGAAAGCCCCTATGGCTAGTTGTGTGCAAAAGAACCATGCTTTTATGTACCATGATAGGAGACAATCTAGAAATGCTTATAGGAATTATAATGCTTATGATGCTTTTGATTCTCATGCCATGTTTGCTTCTAGTTCTTCCTATGTGCATGATAGAAATGTTGGTAGGAGAAATATGGTTCATAATATGCCCAGGAGAAATATTGTTAATGTTCCTAGGAAAGTTAATGCACCATCTACAATATATCATGCTTGCAATGCTTCTTTTGCCATTTATAGAAAGAATAAAAAGTGATTGCTAGGAAGTTAGGGGCAAGATGCAAGGGTGACAAAACTTGCATTTGGGTCCCTAAGACTATTGTAACTAACCTTGTAGGACCCAACAAGAGTTGGGTACCTAAGACCCAAGCCTAAATTTGCCTTGCTGGTTTATGCATCCGGGGGCTCAAGCTGGATTATCGACAGCGGATGCACAAACCACATGACGGGAGAGAAGAGGATGTTCTCTTCCTACGTCAAGAACAAGGATCCCCAAGATTCAATAATATTCGGTGATGGGAACCAAGGCAAGGTAAAAGGGTTAGGTAAAATTGCTATTTCGTCCGAGCACTCTATATCCAATGTGTTTTTAGTTGAGTCTCTTGGATATAACTTGTTATCCGTTAGTCAATTATGCAATATGGGATATAATTGTCTATTCACAAATGTAGATGTGTCTGTCTTTAGAAGGTGTGATGGTTCACTAGCTTTTAAGGGTGTACTAGACGGCAAACTTTATTTGGTTGATTTTGCAAAAGAAGAGGCCGGTCTAGATGCATGCTTAATGGCTAAGACTTGCATGGTCTGGTTGTGGCATCGCCGCTTAGCACATGTGGGGATGAAGAACCTCCACAAGCTTCTAAAGGGAGAACACGTGATAGGTCTAACTAATGTACATTTCGAAAAAGATAGACCTTGTGCAGCTTGTCAAGCAGGGAAACAGGTGGGAGGCTCTCATCACACCAAAAATGTGATGACAACATCAAGACCCTTGGAGATGCTTCATATGGACCTCTTCGGACCCGTCGCCTATCTGAGTATAGGAGGAAGTAAGTATGGTCTTGTTATAGTTGATGATTTTTCCCGCTTCACTTGGTTATTCTTTTTGCAGGATAAATCTGAAACCCAAGGGACCCTCAAGCGCTTCCTCAAGAGAGCTCAAAATGAGTTTGAGCTCAAAGTGAAGAAGATAAGGAGCGACAACGGGTCCGAATTCAAGAATCTTCAAGAGGAGGAGTTCCTTGAGGAGGAGGGGATCAAGCACGAGTTCTCCGCTCCCTACACACCTCAGCAAAATGGTGTGGTAGAGAGGAAGAACAGGACGCTCATCGATATGGCAAGGACTATGCTTGGAGAGTTCAAGACCCCCGAGCGTTTTTGGTCGGAAGCCGTGAACACGGCTTGCCACGCCATCAACAGGGTCTATCTTCACCGCCTCCTCAAGAAGACTTCATATGAGCTGCTAACTGGTAACAAACCCAATGTGTCTTATTTTCGTGTATTTGGGAGCAAGTGTTATATTCTTGTGAAGAAAGGTAGAACTTCTAAATTTGCTCCCAAAGCTGTAGAAGGGTTTTTATTAGGTTATGATTCAAATACAAAGGCGTATAGGGTCTTGAACAAATCATCGGGTTTGGTTGAAGTCTCTAGCGATGTTGTATTTGATGAGACTAATGGCTCTCCGAGAGAGCAAGTTGTTGATCTTGATGATGTAGATGAAGAAGACGTTCCAACGGCCGCGATACGCACAATGGCGATTGGAGATGTGCGGCCTCAGGAACAATTGGAGCAAGATCAACCGTCTTCCTCAACTATGGTGTATCCCCCAACCCAAGATGATGAACAGGTACCTCAAGTGGAGGCGCATGATCAAGGGGGAGCACAGGATGTTCAAGTTGAGGAGGAAGAAGCACCTCAGGCACCTCTAACCCAAGTTCGAGCGACGATTCAAAGGGATCATCCCGTCGACCAAATATTGGGTGATATTAGCAAGGGAGTAACTACTCGTTCAAGATTAGTTAATTTTTGTGAGCATTACTCCTTTGTCTCTTCTATTGAGCCTTTCAGGGTAGAAGAGGCCTTGCTAGATCCGGACTGGGTGTTGGCCATGCAGGAGGAACTCAACAACTTCAAGCGCAATGAAGTTTGGACACTGGTGCCTCGTCCCAAGCAAAATGTTGTGGGAACCAAATGGGTGTTCCGCAACAAACAGGACGAGCACGGGGTGGTGACAAGGAACAAGGCTCGACTTGTGGCAAAAGGTTATGCCCAAGTCGCAGGTTTGGAATTTGAGGAGATGTTTGCTCCTGTGGCTAGGCTAGAATCAATTCGTATTTTGCTAGCATATGCCGCTCACCATTCTTTCAGGTTGTACCAAATGGATGTGAAGAGCGCTTTCCTCAACGGGCCAATCAAGGAGGAGGTGTACGTGGAGCAACCCCCTGGCTTCGAGGATGAACGGTACCCCAACCACGTGTGTAAGCTCTCTAAGGCGCTCTATGGACTTAAGCAAGCCCCAAGAGCATGGTATGAATGCCTTAGAGACTTTTTAATTGCTAATGCTTTCAAGGTTGGGAAAGCCGATCCAACTCTTTTCACTAAGACTTGCGATGGTGATCTTTTTGTGTGCCAAATTTATGTCGATGACATAATATTTGGTTCTACTAACCAAAAGTCTTGTGAAGAGTTTAGCAGGGTGATGACGCAGAAATTCGAGATGTCGATGATGGGCGAGTTGAACTACTTCCTTGGGTTCCAAGTGAAGCAACTCAAGGACGGCACTTTCATCTCCCAAACAAAGTACACACAAGACTTGCTAAAGCGGTTTGAGATGAAGGACGCTAAGCCCGCAAAGACTCCGATGGGAACCGACGGACACACCAACCTCAACAAAGGAGGTAAGTCCGTTGATCAAAAGGCATACCGGTCTATGATAGGGTCTTTACTTTATTTGTGTGCTAGTAGACCGGATATTATGCTTAGCGTATGCATGTGTGCTAGATTTTAATCCAATCCTAAGGAGTGTCACTTAGTGGCTGTGAAGCGAATTCTAAGATATTTAGTCGCTACGCCTTGCTTCAGGATCTGGTATCCAAAGGGGTCTAACTTTGACTTGATTGGATATTCAGATTCCGACTATGCTGGATGTAAGGTCGATAGGAAGAGTACATCGGGGACGTGCCAATTCTTAGGAAGGTCCCTGGTGTCGTGGAATTCTAAGAAACAAACTTCCGTTGCCCTATCCACTGCTGAGGCCGAGTACGTTGCCGCAGGACAGTGTTGCGCGCAACTACTTTGGATGAGGCAAACCCTCCGGGACTTTGGCTACAATCTGAGCAAAGTCCCACTCCTATGTGACAATGAGAGTGCTATCCAAATAGCGAAAAATCCTATTGAGCACAGCCGCACAAAGCACATTGACATCCGGCATCACTTTTTGAGAGACCACCAGCAAAAGGGAGATATCGAAGTGTTTCATGTTAGCACCGAGAACCAGCTAGCCGATATCTTCACTAAGCCTTTAGATGAAAAGACCTTTTGCAGGCTTGAAAGGGAAATGTGCCCTTGGGCCATTTCTAAGTATTTTGGTGATTGAGTGCCAACACATGTGCTTAATTGTGAATTTATGTACATGGATGAACAAGGTGCAAATCATGAGATAAAGGTATGTTTCTAAGCCTTAGTACATTTGTTTTGTGGACTAACATATTTGTCTAAGTGTTAGAAACAGAAAGAAGAAAAAGAGAAAAGGGGAGAGAAAGACTTGGCTGTGTGCAGCCAAGGCTCAGCTCGGTCTGGAGCACCGGACTGTCCGGTGTGCACCGGACAGTGTCCGGTGCGCCAGGCCAACTCGGCGCGAACTGGCCGCTCTCGGGAATTCGCCGACGGCGTACGGCTAAAATTCACCGGACTGTCCGGTGTTCACCGGACTGTCCGGTGAGCCAACGGTCGGCCAGGGCCAACGGTCGGCCGCGCAATCTGCGTGGGACACGTGGCCGAGCCAACGGTCGGAAGACGGCACCGGACTGTCCGGTGTGCACCGGACTGTCCGGTGCGCCAACGGCTCTCAGATCTCCGCCGGTCTGCAACGGTCGGGAAGCGCTGGATAAGGAAAGAAATCGGTCACCGGACATGTCCGGTGTGCACCGGACTGTCCGGTGCACCCGACGACAGAAGGCAAGGATGGCCTTCTAGATTTGCTCTCAACGGCTCCTAGCTGCCTTGGGGCTATAAAAGGGACCCCTAGGCGCATGGAGGAGACAACCAAGCAACTCTTGAGCATTCTTGATCATCCACACTCAGTCTCTGCGCATTTGATTGTCATTCTAAGTGTTTCGAGCTCTGTTCTAGTGAGAACTGTGTGATACTCTTGTGAGCTCGATTCTTGGCCGTGTGTGTGCGCGTTTCGCTGTGGATTTGTGTGTGTTGCTTCCCTCCCTTACTCTGTGCTTTCTTTGTGATCATATACTTGTAAGGGCAAGAGACTCCAATTTGTGGAGATTCCTTGCAAACGGGATAGTGAAAGGAACAACAAAACATCGTGGTATTCAAGTGGGTCTTTGGACCGCTTGAGAGGGGTTGATTGCAACCCTCGTCCGTTGGGACGCCACAACGTGGAAGTAGGCAAGCATTGGCTTGGCCGAACCACGGGATAAACCACCGTGTCACCTCTGTCTTGATTCTTGTGGTATTGTGTTTTGTTGAGACTTCACCTTAGCCACTTGGCATTAATCGTGCTAACACATAACAAGTTTTTGTGGCTTAAGTTTGAAGTTTTTACAGGATCACCTATTCACCCCCCCCCCCCTCTAGGTGCTCTCAATTGGTATCAGAGCCATTCTATTCACAAAGGGACTAACCGCCCGAATAGATGGATCCTAAGGGGAAGGGTATAGTGATCAACGATAAAGAGAAGGAGACCTTCGTCAACGAGCCGAAGGATGACAGGCCTACCGACTCCGGCTCGGGCCAAAGACGGAAGGAAGGGAAGAAGAAGAAGACCAGGCGCATCAAGGAGATTGTCTACTACGACAGCGACGAGTCTACTTCTTCCCAAAAGGACGAGGACCACAACGACTACAAACAAAAGACGGTTAACTCAAACTTTTCTTTTGATTATTCGCGTATTCCGCATAGCTCAAATACTCATTTGCTTCCATTCCACTTGGCAAACCTCCTCACTTTGATGGAGAGGATTACGGATTTTGGAGCCACAAAATGCGTACTCACCTGTTTTCTCTCCATCCAAGCATTTGGGAGATTGTGGAAAGTGGAATGAAATTTGATAGCTCGGATAGCCCTATGTTTATTAATGAACAGATTCATAAAAATGCACAAGCTACTACTGTGTTGCTAGCCTCTTTGTGCAGGGACGAGTATCACAAGGTGAGCGGCTTGGACAATGCCAAGCAGATCTGGGACACCCTCAAGATTTCTCATGAGGGGAACGACGTCACCTTGCTCACCAAGATGGAGTTGGTGGAGGGAGAGCTTGGACGGTTCGCCATGATAAGGGGCGAGGAGCCGACGCAAACATACAACCGGCTCAAGACCCTCATCAACAAGATAAGGAGCTACGGGAGCACGCGATGGACGGACCACGACGTCGTCCGCCTAATGCTCAGGTCCTTTACCGTACTTGATCCTCATCTCGTGAACAATATTCGTGAGAATCCCAGGTACACGATGATGACGCCCGAGGAAGTACTTGGAAAATTCGTGAGCGGGCGGATGATGATCAAGGAGGCAAGATACGTCGACGACGCGTTGAACGGACCACTCCACGAGCCTCAACCCATTGCTCTAAAAGCAACGAGGAGCAAGGAGTCGCTACCTAGCAAGGTGGCGCAAGTCGAGGCGGCCGGGCTCAATGATGAAGAGATGGCTCTCATCATCAAGAGATTCAAGACGGCGCTAAATGGTCGCAAGGGGCAGCCAAGCAAGACCAAGACCAAGGGGAAGCGCTCATGCTTCAAATGCGGTAAGCTTGGTCATTTTATCGCTAACTGTCCCGATAATGAAAGTGACCAGGAAAAGGGGAACAAAAGAGAGAAGAAGAAGCAATACAAGAAGGCAAAGGGCGAGGCGCATCTAGGAAAGGAGTGGGACTCGGATTGCTCCTCCTCCGACTCCGACAACGAAGGACTCGCCGCCACTGCCTTCAACAAATCGGCTCTCTTCCCCAACGAGCGTCTTACTTGTCTTATGGCAAGGGAGAAGAAGGTAAGTACTCAAGACTCCACTTATGCTTCTTCGAGTGATAGTGAGTCTAGTGATGATGACATAGATTATTCATGTTTGTTCAAGGGCTTAGATAGATCTAAAATAGATAAAATCAATGAATTGATTGATGCTTTGAATGAAAAGGATAGGCTTTTAGAAAAGCAAGAGGATTTATTGTATGATGAACATGATAAGTTTGTAGAGGCACAAAAATCATATGCTTTAGAAGTGAAAAGAAATGAAGTACTTTCTAGTGAAATATCTTCTTGTCATGAAACCATTGCTACTTTACAAAGTGTTAACCATGATTTAAATGCTAAATTAGAAGTAACAAATAAATCTAAGTCTTGTGTTGAAAATGTTACAATTTGCACTAGGTGTAAGGATTTTGATGTTAACACTTGTAGCAAACATTTAGTTTCAATTAAAAAACTAAAAGATGAAGTGGCTAGTCTTAATGTCCAACTTAAGACTAGCAAGAGTGAAGTTGAAAAGATAAAATTTGCAAGGGATGCCTATACAATTGGAAGACATCCCTCAATTAAGGATGGGCTTGGCTTCAAGAGGGAAGCCAAGAACTTAACAAGCCATAAGGCTCCCATCTTCGTCAAGGAGAAGGGGAAGGCCCCTATGGCTAGTAATGCTAAAAAGAATCATGCTTTTATGTATTATGATAGGAGACATGCTAGAAATGCTTATAATGATTTTGATTCACATGTATATGATTCTCATGCCATGTTTGCTTCTAGTTCTTCTTATAAGCATGATAGGGATATGTGTAGGAGAAATGTTGTACTTATGCCTAGGAGAGATATTGCTCATGTTCCTAGAAAGAATGTTATTCATGCTCCTAGGAAAGTAGTGAATGAACCTTCTACCATTTATTATGCTTGTAATGCTCCCTTTGCTATTTGTAGAAAGGGTAAGAAGGTAATTGCTAGGAAATTAGGGGCTAGATGCAAGGGAGATAAATCTTGCATTTGGGTCCCTAAGGACATTTGTGCTAACCTTGCAGGACCCAACATGAGTTGGGTACCTAAGACCCAAGCCTAAATTTGCCTTGCAGGTTTATGCATCCGGGGGTTCAAGCTGGATTATCGACAGCGGATGCACAAACCATATGACGGGGGAGAAGAAGATGTTCACCTCCTACGTCAAGAATAAGGATTCCCAAGATTCAATTATATTCGGTGATGGGAATCAAGGCAAGGTAAAAGGGTTAGGTAAAATTGCAATTTCTAATGAGCATTCTATCTCAAATGTATTCTTAGTGGAGAGTCTTGGATATAATTTGCTATCTGTTAGTCAATTATGTCAAATGGGATATAATTGTTTATTTACAAATGTAGATGTGTCTGTCTTTAGAAGATGTGATGGTTCACTAGCTTTTAAGGGTGTACTAGACGGCAAGCTTTATTTAGTTGACTTTGCAAAAGAAGAGGCCGGTCTAGATGCATGCTTAATGGCTAAGACTTGCATGGGCTGGCTGTGGCATCGCCGCTTAGCACATGTGGGGATGAAGAACCTCCACAAGCTTCTAAAGGGAGAACACGTGATAGGTCTAACAAATGTTTATTTCGAAAAAGATAGACCTTGTGCAGCTTGTCAAGCAGGTAAACAAGTGGGAGGAGCACATCACAGCAAGAATGTGATGACCACGTCAAGACCTCTGGAGCTGCTGCATATGGACCTCTTCGGACCCGTCGCCTATCTAAGCATAGGAGGAAGTAAGTATGGTTTAGTTATTGTTGATGACTTTTCCCGCTTCACTTGGGTATTCTTTTTGCAGGATAAGTCTGAAACCCAAGGGTCCCTCAAGCGCTTCCTCAGGAGAGCTCAAAATGAGTTTGAGCTCAAGGTGAAGAAGATAAGGAGCGACAACGGGTCCGAGTTCAAGAACCTTCAAGTGGAGGAGTTTCTTGAGGAGGAAGGGATCAAGCACGAGTTCTCCGCTCCCTACACACCACAGCAAAATGGTGTGGTAGAGAGGAAGAACAGGACACTAATCGATATGGCGAGGACGATGCTTGGAGAGTTCAAGACCCCCGAGTGCTTTTGGTCGGAAGCCGTGAACACGGCTTGCCACGCCATCAACAGGGTCTATCTTCACCGCCTCCTCAAGAAGACGTCATATGAGCTACTAACCGGTAACAAACCCAATGTATCTTACTTTCGTGTTTTTGGGAGCAAGTGCTACATTCTAGTAAAGAAAGGTAGAAATTCTAAGTTTGCTCCCAAAGCTGTAGAAGGGTTTTTATTAGGTTATGATTCAAATACAAAGGCGTATAGGGTCTTCAACAAATCTTCGGGTTTGGTTGAAGTCTCTAGCGACGTTGTATTTGATGAGACTAATGGCTCTCCAAGAGAGCAAGTTGTTGATTGTGATGATGTAGATGAAGAAGATGTTCCGACGGCCGCTATACGAACCATGGCGATTGGAGACGTTCGGCCACAGGAACAAGATGAAGGAGATCAACCTTCTTCCTCAACGACGGTGCATCCCCCACCTCAAGACGATGAACAGGTTCATCAAAAGGAGGCGTGTGATCAAGGGGGAGCACAAGATGATCACGTGATGGAGGAAGAAGCGCAACCGGCACCTCCAACCCAAGTTCGAGCGATGATTCAGAGGGATCATCCCGTCGACCAAATTCTGGGTGACATTAGCAAGGGAGTAACTACTCGATCTCGATTAGTTAATTTTTGTGAGCATTACTCTTTTGTCTCCTCTATTGAGCCTTTCAGGGTAGAGGAGGCCTTGCTAGATCCGGATTGGGTGTTGGCCATGCAGGAGGAACTTAATAACTTCAAGCGCAACGAAGTTTGGACGCTGGTGCCTCGTCCCAAGCAAAATGTTGTGGGGACCAAGTGGGTGTTCCGCAACAAACAGGACGAGCACGGGGTGGTGACGAGGAACAAGGCTCGACTTGTGGCAAAAGGTTATGCCCAAGTCGCAGGTTTGGACTTTGAGGAGACTTTTGCTCCTGTGGCTAGGCTAGAGTCCATTCGTATCTTGCTAGCATATGCCGCTCACCATTCTTTCAGGTTGTACCAAATGGATGTTAAGAGCGCTTTCCTCAACGGGCCAATAAAGGAGGAGGTGTACGTGGAGCAACCCCCTGGCTTTGAGGATGAGCGGTACCCCGACCACGTGTGTAAGCTCTCTAAGGCGCTCTATGGACTTAAACAAGCCCCAAGAGCATGGTATGAATGTCTTAGAGATTTCTTACTTGCTAATGCTTTCAAGGTTGGGAAAGCCGATCCAACTCTCTTTACAAAGACATGTGATGGTGATTTGTTTGTATGCCAAATTTATGTCGATGACATAATATTTGGTTCTACTAATCAAAAGTCTTGTGAAGAGTTTAGCAGGGTGATGACGCAGAAATTCGAGATGTCGATGATGGGCGAGTTGAACTACTTCCTTGGGTTCCAAGTGAAGCAACTCAAGGACGGCACCTTCATCTCCCAAACGAAGTACACGCAAGATCTGCTAAAGCGGTTTGGGATGAAGGACGCCAAGCCCGCAAAGACTCCGATGGGAACCGACGGACACACCGACCTCAACAAAGGAGGTAAGTCCGTTGATCAAAAAGCATACCGGTCAATGATAGGGTCTTTACTTTATTTATGTGCTAGTAGACCGGATATTATGCTTAGCGTATGCATGTGTGCTAGATTTCAATCCGATCCTAAGGAGTGTCACTTGGTGGCGGTGAAGCGAATTCTTAGATATTTAGTTGCTACGCCTTGCTTCGGGATCTGGTATCCAAAGGGGTCTAACTTTGACTTGATTGGGTACTCAGATTCCGACTATGCTGGATGTAAGGTCGATAGGAAAAGTACATCAGGGACGTGCCAATTCTTAGGAAGGTCCCTGGTGTCATGGAACTCTAAGAAACAAACCTCCGTTGCCCTATCCACCGCTGAAGCCGAGTACGTTGCCGCAGGTCAGTGTTGCGCGCAACTACTTTGGATGAGGCAAACCCTCAGGGACTTTGGCTACAATCTGAGCAAAGTCCCACTCCTATGTGACAATGAGAGTGCTATCCGAATAGCGGAAAATCCTGTTGAGCACAGCCGCACAAAGCACATTGACATCCGGCATCACTTTTTGAGAGACCACCAGCAAAAGGGAGATATCGAAGTGTTTTATGTTAGCACCGAGAACCAGCTAGCCAATATCTTTACCAAGCCTTTAGATGAGAAGACCTTTTGCAGGCTGCATAGTGAGCTAAATGTCTTAGATTCGCGGAACTTGGATTGAAATATAGCTTACATGTATTTATGTCTTTGATCACGTTCATTCTGCATTTTGTTGCTTATTATGGTGCTCAAGTTGTACAAACACTCCCTGGACCTCACAAGTCCGTTGCAAAGTGATGCACATGTTTAGGGGGAGATGTGTTACAACCTGACCCTTTGAGACTAACCATATGTTGAGTTTGTCTGATTTAGTCTCAAAGGAGAATTGAAAGGGAAAAGGTGGACTTGGACCATGCAAGACTTCCACTGCACTCCGATGAGGGGTAACTTACTCCAAGTCCATCTCATTAACTCTTATTGCCATTTGCTCTTAAGTGAAGATTTTGGTGAGGCAATGGGGTTAAAGGGCCAAGATTGATCCCGTTTTGGTGCTTGATGCCAAAGGGGGAGAAAATAAAGGCCAAAGCAATAAATGGATCAGCTACCACTTGAGAGATTTTGAAAATAGTAGAATAGAGTTTTTGGTTTGTCAAAATTCTTAAGTTGTCTCTCTTGTCAAAAGTTGGCTTCTTGTGGGGAGAAGTATTGATTATGGGAAAAAGGGGGAGTTTTTGAAATCCTTGATCAATCTCTTTTTGAATGACTCTCTTTATGCTTAAACATGTGTGTTTAATTTAGAGATAGAGATTTGTGTTTGATTTGCAAACCAAGTGGTGGCAAAGGATGATCCATATATGCCAAAATTGATTCAAAATAAATTTAAGTGTTATTTGAATTGAGTTTGCACTTGTTCTAGTGGCTTTATGTTGTGTTGGCATAAATCACCAAAAAGGGGGAGATTGAAAGGGAAATGTGCCCTTGGGCCATTTCTAAGTATTTTGGTGATTGAGTGCCAACACATGTGCTTAATTGTGAATTTATGTACATGGATGAACAAGGTGCAAATCATGAGATAAAGGTATGTTTCTAAGCCTTAGTACATTTGTTTTGTGGACTAACATATTTGTCTAAGTGTTAGAAACAGAAAGAAGAAAAAGAGAAAAGGGGAGAGAAAGACTTGGCTGTGTGCAGCCAAGGCTCAGCTCGGTCTGGAGCACCGGACTGTCCGGTGTGCACCGGACAGTGTCCGGTGCGCCAGGCCAACTCGGCGCGAACTGGCCGCTCTCGGGAATTCGCCGACGGCGTACGGCTAAAATTCACCGGACTGTCCGGTGTTCACCGGACTGTCCGGTGAGCCAACGGTCGGCCAGGGCCAACGGTCGGCCGCGCAATCCGCGTGGGACACGTGGCCGAGCCAACGGTCGGAAGACGGCACCGGACTGTCCGGTGTGCACCGGACTGTCCGGTGCGCCAACGGCTCTCAGATCTCCGCCGGTCTGCAACGGTCGGGAAGCGCTGGATAAGGAAAGAAATCGGTCACCGGACATGTCCGGTGTGCACCGGACTGTCCGGTGCACCCGACGACAGAAGGCAAGGATGGCCTTCTAGATTTGCTCTCAACGGCTCCTAGCTGCCTTGGGGCTATAAAAGGGACCCCTAGGCGCATGGAGGAGACAACCAAGCAACTCTTGAGCATTCTTGATCATCCACACTCAGTCTCTGCGCATTTGATTGTCATTCTAAGTGTTTCGAGCTCTGTTCTAGTGAGAACTGTGTGATACTCTTGTGAGCTCGATTCTTGGCCGTGTGTGTGCGCGTTTCGCTGTGGATTTGTGTGTGTTGCTTCCCTCCCTTACTCTGTGCTTTCTTTGTGATCATATACTTGTAAGGGCAAGAGACTCCAATTTGTGGAGATTCCTTGCAAACGGGATAGTGAAAGGAACAACAAAACATCGTGGTATTCAAGTGGGTCTTTGGACCGCTTGAGAGGGGTTGATTGCAACCCTCGTCCGTTGGGACGCCACAACGTGGAAGTAGGCAAGCATTGGCTTGGCCGAACCACGGGATAAACCACCGTGTCACCTCTGTCTTGATTCTTGTGGTATTGTGTTTTGTTGAGACTTCACCTTAGCCACTTGGCATTAATCGTGCTAACACATAACAAGTTTTTGTGGCTTAAGTTTGAAGTTTTTACAGGATCACCTATTCACCCCCCCCTCTAGGTTCTCTCAAGGCTGCGTAGTGAGCTAAATATCCTAGATTCGCGGAACTTGGATTGATTTATAGCATACATGTGATTATGCCTTTGATCATGTTCCTTATGCATTGTGTTGCTTACTATGGTGTTCAAGTTGTACAATCAATTCCCGGACCTCACAAGTCCTTGTGCAAGTGATGCACATATTTCGGAGTTGTGCTACAACTTGACCCTTTGAGACTAACCGTGTGCTTGAGTTTGCTTGTTTTAGTCTCAAAGGAGGTTTGAAAGGGAAAAGATGGACTTGGACCATGAAAGACTTCCACTGCACTCCGATGAGAGGGTAACTTATTCCAAGTTCATCTCATGTACTCTCATTGCCTTTGTATTCTTATTTGAGGGTTTTGGTGAGGCAATGGGGTTAAAGGGCCAAGATTGATCCCGTTTTGGTGCTTGATGCCAAAGGGGGAGAAAATAAAGGCCAAAGCAATAGATGGATCAGCTACCACTTGAGAAATTTTGAACATAGTAGAATAGAACTTTTGGTTTGTCAAAACTCTTGTCTCTTGTGTCAAAAGTTGGCCTCTTGTGGGGAGAAGTGTTGATTATGGGAAAAAGGGGGAGTTTTTGAAATCCTTGATAAATTTCTTTTGGAATACCTCTCTTTGTGTCTCTACAAGTGGATTTGACTTAGAGATAGGAAATTGAGTTTGATTTGCAAAAACAAACCAAGTGGTGGCAAAGAGTGATCCATATATGTGATTCAAAACAACTTTAGGTTTTCATTTGCATTGATATTGCACTTGTTCTAGTTGTTTTATGTTGTGTTGGCATAAATCACCAAAAAGGGGGAGATTGAAAGGGAAATGTGCCCTTGGGCCATTTCTAAGTATTTTGGTGATTGAGTGCCAACACAAGTGCTTTTGTGCTAATCTATGCAAAGTGGTGGTCAAAGGACAAATCATGTCAAAAGGTATGTTTCTAGACTTAGTACATTGTTTAATGGACTAATGTATTGTGTCTAAGTGCTGGAAACAGGAAAAGTTGAATTGGAAATGAGATGGCTTTGTTCAGCCAAAGTCTGCTCAGTCTGGGTACACCGGACTGTCCGGTGGTGCACCGGACAGTGTCCGGTGCGCCAGGCTGGCACTGGCGAACTTACTGCTCTCGGGACTTCGGCGGCGGTGTACGGCTATAATTCACCGGTCGGTCCGGTGGTGCACCGGACTGTCCGGTGGGCCATTCACAGGCGAACTCGTCGCTCTCGGGAAACCATCAACGGCGTACGGCTAAAATTCACCGGTCTGTCCGGTGGTGCACCGGACTGTCCGGTGAGTCAACAGTCAGCCGGGGCAACGGTCGGCCGAGGATTCCGCGCGTGACGCGTGGCCGAGCCAACGGTCACATTGGTGCACCGGACTGTCCGGTGTGCACCGGACACTGTCCGGTGCGCCAACGGCTCTCAGGCTCCAACGGTCGGCTTCGCTAGATAAGGAAGGATATCTGCACCGGACAGTGTCCGGTGGTGCACCGGACTGTCCGGTGCGCCAGTCGACAGAAGGCAAGATCTGCCATCCAGGATTGCTCTCAACGGCTCCTAGCTGCCTTGGGGCTATAAAAGGGACCCCTAGGCGCATGGAGGAGCAACCCCAAGCATTCTTACAACATTCCTAAGCACCAAGACCTCGATTCCGCGCATTTGTTTCTTTGTGATAGCATATAGAGCTCTAGTGGAGTTGTGAACTCATTGGGTTGCGTTGCGAGCTCTTGTTGCGACTTGTGTGAGTATTGACACTCTGATTTTTGTGTCTTGTGTGCGTTGCCAATCCCTCCCTTGCTCCGTGCTTCTTTGTAAACTTCAAGTGTAAGGGCGAGAGGCTCCAAGTTGTGGAGATTCCTCGCAAACGGGATTAAGAAAAGCAAGCAAAACACCGTGGTATTCAAGTGGGTCTTTGGACCGCTTGAGAGGGGTTGATTGCAACCCTCGTCCGTTGGGACGCCACAACGTGGAGTAGGCAAGCGTTGGTCTTGGCCGAACCACGGGATAACCACCGTGCCATCTCCGTGATTGATCTTTTGTGGTTATTGTGTTTTGACTCCTCTCTAGCCACTTGGCGATCATTGTGCTAACACTTAACCAAGTTTTTGTGGCTTAAGTTTCAAATTTTACAGGATCACCTATTCACCCCCCCCCCCCCTCTAGGTGCTCTCACCAACCACCACACTTCAAGGCATCCAAGTTTTCAGCCAACACATTCAATACAAGAGCTAGTGCATTCAATACAAGACATAATTAGAGTGAATCAAAATCTCTCCAAGTCCCAATTCCACTCAAAGCAATAGTGACTAGAAGAGAGAGTTTTGTCGTGTTCTTTTGAGCTCTTGCGCTTGGATCACTTTTCTTCTTCCTTCTTTCTTGTTCCCAAGTCATTTGTAATCAAGGCAAGAGACACCAATTATGTGGTGGTCCTTGTGGGACTAAGTGTCCTGATTAATTGAGAAGAGAAGCTCACTCGGTCTAGGTGACCGTTTCAGAGAGGGAAAGGGTTGAAAGAGACCCGGTCTTTGTGACCACCTCAACGGGGAGTAGGTTTGCAAGAACCGAACCTCGGTAAAACAAATCACCGTGTCACACTCTTCATTTGCTTGTGATTTGTTTTCGTCCTCTCTTTTGGACTCGATTTTATTTCTAACGCTAACCCCGGCTTGTAGTTGTGCTTAAAGTTTATAAATTTCGGATTCCGCCTATTCACCCCCCTCTAGGCGACTTTCACGTTTCAAGTTCAAGCGTCGTCTGTCTCTTGGTTGTTTAACCTCTGTGCAATATAATATAGTATTACTAAGTATAATGTTTGTTGAATTGCTGTGAAAATTTCTGTGTACCCCACTCACCAGCACACACACCCACTTCTATATCTCCATTATGCACAAGGGACCCTTACAAATATTCTAATTCCAACAACACTCCCCCTCAAGATGGGCAAAAGATATCAACCATGCCCATCTTGTTACATATTGACTCGTTCTCACTTGGGCCTAAACCTTTTGTAAGGCAATCAGCTAATTGATTACAAGAATTGATATTCTCTAATCTTAATACCCCACTATCTATCTTCTCCTTGATAAAGAACTTGTCAATCTCCACATGTTTAGTGCGCTCAAACTGAACTGGATTGTTTGCAATATTTATTGCAGCAACATTGTCACAGTGGAGTCTCATAGTTCCATTCCTCAACACTTTCAGCTCCCCTAATAGACGCTTCAACCACATCATCTCACATATGCTTAATGCCATTGCCCTATATTCAGCTTCTGCAGTTGATCTAGCCACCACTGCTTGCTTCTTGCTTCGCCATGAGACAAGATTACCTCCAACAAACACACAATATCCAGATGTAGATCTTCGGTCATCTCTACTACTTGCCCAATCGGCATCACAGTACCCTTCCAAGTTCATGTGCTTGTTCCTTTTAAACCACAATCCTTTCCCAGGAGTTCCCTTCAAGTATCTCAAGATGTGATAAACAACATCCATATGTCCTGTCCTACGATCATGCATATACCTGCTCACCACACTTACTACATAGCATATATCAGGTCTTGTGTGGCATAAATAGATCAATCGTCCGACCAATCTTTGATATGTCTCTCTATTGACAGGATCCCCTAACTCAGCATGGATTTGGTGATTTTTATCAATAGGAGAGCAACATGGACGACACCCCAACATTCCAGTTTCTGTCAACAAGTCGAGGACATACTTTCGTTGGGAGAGAACAATTCCCTTTTATGATCAAGCAATTTCAATTCCAAGGAAATACCGAAGTAGTCCCAAATCCTTTATCTCAAATGCTTTCCCTAGCTTCTCCTTCAACCACTTGATCTCTTCCACATCATCTCCAGTGATCACAATATCATCAACATAAACAGCCAATATAGTGATAGATGAACCCTTGTGCTTGAAGAAGACCGTATGGTCAGCATTACATTGGGAATACCCCATACCACAAACAGCACGTCTAAACCTGTCGAACCATGCACGTGGTGACTGCTTCAGACCATAGAGTGACTTCTTAAGTTTGCACACTTTCCCAGCAGTCTGTTCATTCGCAAACCCAGGAGAAATTTCCATATAGACCTCTTCCTGTAAGTCACCATGAAGAAATGCATTTTTCACATCTAGTTGATGAAGGGGCCATCCGAAATTAGCTGCACATGAGATCAAGGTTCTAATAGTGCCCATCTTTGCCACGGGAGCAAAAGTCTCATCATAGTCAATCCCATATGTTTGGCTGTATCCTTTTGCAACCAGTCTTGCTTTGTACCTGTCTATCTTTCCCTCAGGGGTCTGTTTTACAGTGAAGATCCACTTATAGCCCACAACCTTCTTCCCTTTTGGGAGCATAGCAAGTTCCCATGTTTTGTTATCATGAGAGCATGTAATTCTTCTTCCATAGCCTCCTTCCACCTTGGATTCTGTTTTGCACATCTCCAATCTTTCGGGATGGACACAGCCTGCAGGAATGCGATGAAGGTTCTATATGCAGGCGACACATTACTGTATGACATGTAGTTAGCTATATCATACTCAAAGCCAAAGCAAGATGGAGGTTTGCCAGCATTGATTCTATGATCCCTACGTTGTGCAAGGGGTAAATCAACATGTTCAGGAGAAGGAGTAGTATTACCCATTTTAGGTAGAGATGAGGAGCTTGATGGAGAGAGACCTGAGGAGAGATCTAGGACTGGAGATGCAGGTGATTGAGGCTCTAGCTGCATGAATTGCTCCCCCTGATTCTTATATCACCTTCTTTGATACACTATTACTTGTTTCTCATTAGTCTTCATATTATCTATCCTTACTTCTTTATCTTGATTCCCTCCTATGTATTCTTTGAGACATGGAATTGTCCCAATGACTACAACTTCATTGTCATCATGAACCTCATTCCTTTCCTAGGAACCATTAGTCTCATCCACAATAGATGGGACAATTGCCTCTTCTTGTGTACTATTGTCTCCTTTAGAGTTACTTTCACCCCTCTACAATCACTTTCATTGACTGAAGAGAACTCATCAAAGAAGTGATCAAGATCACACTTGTTTGAATAGTATGGTTCAAATTCACGGAAAGTCACATCCATGCTTACAAATAACCTTCTCCTAAAAGGGTCCCAACACTTGTACCTCTTTTATGTAGATGCATAACCAACAAAAACACACTTGACTGCTTGCGGATCCAATTTACCCACTGAAGGTCGATGGTCGTGCACAAAGCAAACACAACCAAAAACTCTAGGTGGGACTTTAAACTCTCGTTGTTTCAATAGGAGTTCAGCAGGTGATCTCATACCCAGTACCCTCGATGGCATGCGATTGATCAAGTATGCAGTTGTCATCACTGCCTCACTCCAGAGATACTTAGGCACATTCATTTGAAACATTAGAGACCTTGCCACTTCTAACAGGTGTTGATTCTTCCTCTCGGCCACACCATTCTAAGAAGGTGTAGCAGGACATGCGGTTTGATGAGTAATCCCTTGATCTGAAATGAATGAGGTAAACTCATTGTTCACATACTCAGTTCCATTATCAGTGCGAAGGATTTGAATCTTGGCATTAAATTGATTAGTGACCAGTTTGTAGAAATCCTTGAAACATCAAAATACCTCATTCTTGTGCTTCAACATATATATCCATGTCATGCGAGAATAGCAATCAATAAATGTGACAAACCATTTAAAACCACTCACAGATGTAATTGAGCAAGGACCCCAAACATCAGAATGTATTAACATAAATGGATCACTGCTACGAAGTCCAATACTAGGGTAAGTAGATCTAGTGTGCTTGGCAAGCTCACATGCATCACACATAAGAGTTCCTTTCTCCATTCCCTTAAAGGATTCAGGGTACAATTTACTCAAGTTCTCAAAAGATACATGTCCTAATCGACGATGTAGCAGCATGATTTCCCTTTAATCTCTTTCTGTTGTTGCTGACAAAGCTTGCTCCTCTTGACTGATGAACCATAGCCCATTACGCCTGACTCCAGTACCAATCTGAGAGCACCTAGAGGGGGGTGAATAGGTGATCCTATAAAAACTTAAGACTTATTGCCACAAAAACTAAGTTAAGTGTTAGTGCAACAGAATCAAGTAGCTGGAGAGGAGTACTTGTGAAACACAGAAACCATAGAGAGAAACAACACAGTAGACACAGTGGTTTATCCCGTGGTTCAGCCAAGTACAAAACTTGCCTACTCCACGTTGTGGCATCCCAATGGACGAGGGTTACACTCAACCCATCTCAAGTGATCCAACGATCAACATGAATACCACGATGTTCCTTTTCTTATCACTTTTCCCTTTTGCGAGGAATCTCCACAAGTTGGAGTCTCTCGCCCTTACAACAAATATCAATGTAAAAGCACTAGAGTAAGGGAGGGAAGCAACACACACAAATCCGCAGCAATACGCACACACATAGGCCAAGACTTGAGCTCAAATGAAATGCACAAGTTCACCACTAGAACGGAGCTCAAATCAATAAGAAAATCAATCGAGTGTGCCGAGACGGAGTGTGAGAGTCTTAGAATGTTCAAAGTATGCTTGGTGTACTCCTCCATGCGCATAGGGGTCCCTTTTATAGCCCCAAGGCAGCTAGGAGCCGTTGGAAGCAATCTGGGAAGGCAATTCTTGCCTTCTATCGGGTGGCGCACTGGACAGTCCGGTGCACCACCGGACAAGCACTGTTCAGTGTCCGGTGCAGATTGCCTTCCAAAAATAGCTCAGTTGACTGTTACAGAAATGGAGCCGTTGGCGCACCAGACACTGTTCGGTGCACACCGGACAGTCCGGTGCCCCCTGCCGACCATTGGCGCGCCTACGCGTCACGTGCGGATTGTGCGGCTGACCGTTGGCGCAGTCGACCGTTGGCTCACCGGACAGTCCAGTGCCTCACCGGACCGTCCGGTGAATTTTAGTCGTACGCCGTTGAACAATTCCCAAGAGCGACGACTTCACCGCAGACGGCTCACCGGACAGTTCGGTGCACCACCGGACAGTCCGGTGAATTATAGCCGTACACCGCCGTTAGTTCCCGAGAGTGGCCTGTTCACCGGAGGCTGGCCTGGCGCACCGGACACTGTCCGGTGCTCCACCGGACAGTCCGGTGTGCCAGACTGCGCTGAGTCTTGGCTGTTCCAGCCAAGATATTTTCTTCTTCTCTTTTCTCTGATTCCAGCACTTAGACAAATAAGTTAGTACACAAAAACCAATGTACTAAGTCTAGAATCATACCTTCTTGTTGATTTGCACTTCATCAATCATTTGGCACAAGATTACTTACTCAATTCGTGTTGGGCACTTAATCACCAAAACTATACTAGAAATGGCCGAAGGGCACATTTCCCTTTCACAATCCTCTTCCTAGTTCTCTTCTCCTAAAAAACACATGATTGTTCATCAAATATAGCTAGACACTTGAACTGATCAATGATTGAGCTGACAGAAAGGAGATTGACTAGAAATGATGGGACATGCAAAACTGATGATAGATTAATGGATGGTGTACACTCTATAGATCCTACACCATGAATGAGTTGGGAGGTACCATCAGCAATTTGGACAGTTTTAGGGTGAATAGAATGAGAGTATGTTTTAAAAGAATCAATTAGTCCTGTGACATGTCTAGATGCTCCTGAATCTATTATCCACTCTCTATGACTTCTACATGAAGATGCAAGGGCTTGTGCCTGAGTACCTATGCCCGAATGGGCGTAGTTGGCAAAGTTACTGAAGTGCTGGGTGGATGTAGTTGCCACAGAACCAAGAGGAGTGCTAGTTGGACACTCAGATTCTTTTCCCTTATGCCATTCTTCCCATCGTTTAGCTTGTTCCCCAGTCAGGGTGATTGAGGGGGTATCTTTAGTGACTGCAACATTAACACGAGGATTATCACGACCTCTACCCCTAGCATGGCCACCACGCCCCCTTCCATAGCCTCCACGACCTCTTCCATAGGTACTATGAGTGGCTCCATGAGTTCCACCACCTCGCTCACCACTGCCACGAGGATGAGGACAATTGTAACTCAAGTGTCCCTTCTCACCACAATTATAACAGTTTCTATCATCAGTTGTGGTGTAGGCTGATTTCACAGGATCATTAGCTGTCATTACCCGAAGCCTGCTTTCCTCATTAATCGTTGCTGACACAGCCTCATCCATGGTAGGAAGACTCTCTTGGTGACAAAAGGCAGCTCTCCTGCCCTCAAACTCTAGATCCAAATTCTTTAGAAAGTGAGTCACTCTCCTGTCCTCTACCCACTTGTGGACAACCTGTGCATCCTGAGGACAAACCAATTGCAGAGGAGCATAGTGATCTAGTTCTCCCCACAATTACTGAAGTTCACTAGCATATTGTTCCACTGGTCTCCCTGTCTGTTTCATTGCATCTGCCTTACTTTGGATTCCCATCATCATCATCATCATCATCACATTCCCCTTTCTTGAATACATATTGCTCAAGGTCTTCCAAATTTGTTCAGCAGTGCGCATGGCTTCAACCATCTTACTTACAGACGAAGACATGGATGCCAACAACCACGCCACAATAATCGAGTTGGTGGTATACCAAACCCTCCATTCAGGGCTGAGCCTATCAACAGGTTCAACACAACCCTCTTCCAAATAGTGCTCCACTCTTTTACCTCCCAAGAGCACTCGCACCCTCCTAGACCAACTCAAGTAATTCTTGCTCCAGCTTCACATCATTTGGAACAAGTTCCAACTTTAATTCGGATGAGATAGGCAAAGTGAGAGCACCTAGAGGGGGGTGAATAGGTGATCCTACAAAATTCAACTTTAAATATCCACAAAACTTGGTTATAGAAATGTTAGTGCGACTAGCGAGTTAAAACAGTCACAAAGAGATCAACACAAGAGACACACGATTTTATCTCGTGGTTTGGCCAAGTGTTGGGGGCCTTCGTCCTCCGAAGGTCCTCAAAAACATGATTTGACAATGTTTTCCAAGTGGATTATGTGAACAGGTATCTTCGGACTCAGAATTAAAATGGAGCCTAAACCAGACGAAGGGGGATTAAAATGGAGGACGGGCTGATTACCAAGCTCCACGAAGGATGGTGCACAGCCGAAGCTGTGCGCAGGGAAGCTTCGTCGCGATAGCAGAGAGGGGAACCGACTTAAAGATGAAAAGACTACTTGGGCCTTGACAGATTTCCATAAGTCATTTGCAAATGTAATGGACATGAATGTAATTTTACGTGGGCTGCGTCCCGCGTCTATAAATAGATGAACAGTACTCCCGTACTGTTCACGCGAATCTGGCATCTACTTTTGCGTCATCCGTGTACTTTTATCTTTCTGCAATCCGAAGGTACACTTGTAACTTGAAGTCATTTCTATTGGTATACGATAATAAAATAGAAATGACATGATAATAAAGTTTAAATGTTTATATTACTTTTAATGTTGCTCATAAGTCCTTCGTCATAACTTATCGCACTTACGAAGGTACATTATTTGTGACCTTCGTCCGGAGTACATTATATCCTGAAGGGAAATAATGTTTCGAGGGACGAAGGACCTTATCATTTAACACTTTTTATGTTGCCTTGTTCTTAATCCGAAGCATTTGAGAACAAGTCCCCAACATTGGCGCCCACCTCCGGTGAACTCACTTCCATTTCGAGTTTTTCGAACACCTTCGGAAGCTATAGACCCTCGCTATGGCGCCGAAGAAAGCTTCAGCGACTGGGGCTGCAGCACTGCAACCGCTGGACCCCAACCAGGAGACCGTCTCTCTTCGGGAGGCCCGAAGCCAGAAGAGGAAGGCCGTCAGCCCGACGCTTCAGGACGATGAACTAGACCAAGAGATCAGGGATATGGAGATGCTTCATCAACAGGTGCAGAGGAAAAAGGAAAAGATGGCCAGGCTAGCTGAGCTGCAAAGGCAGATAGACGAAGCTTCTGAAGAAGTCCGTCATCTTACCCACGATGAGCAGAACCGAAGGCCTCAACAAAAAGACCTTCATCAGGAGGGCTTCTTCAACGAAGATGACTGGTATGACAATTTCCATCATGGAAATTTTGTTTTCGATGATGCTTCTCCTCTGTCCGCTGAGCTGCAGGCTACACCTTGGCCTCCGTCCTATAAGCCACCCTAGCTTCCCATGTTCGATGGCCATTCAGACCCGAAGCAGTTCTTGATGAGTTACGAAGCAATAGTGTCTTCGTATGGTGGCAATGCTGCAGTCATGGCAAAGTCTTTCGTTATGGCCGTCAGGAGTGTTGCTCAGACCTGGTATTCCTCCCTTCGACCAGGAACGATCACTTCATGGCAGAAGCTGAAGGATATGTTGTTAACCAGCTTTCAAGGATTTCAGACGAAGCCGGTCACTGCTCAAGCCTTGTTCCAGTGCACTCAGGATCACGAAGAATACCTTCAGGCGTATGTCAGAAGGTTCTTGCGTTTGAGGGCGCAAGCACCAACGGTGCCCAATGAAATTGTCATCGAAGCCATGATCAAGGGGCTTCGACCTGGACCTGCAGCTCAATACTTTGCTAGGAAGCCTCCTCAGACTCTGGAGAAGCTGCTCCAAAAGATGGACGAGTACATTCGTGCCGACAATGACTTTCGCCAAAGAAGGGAGGAGGCTTTCAGATTTTCTGAAATGACCAGGGGCTTCGGAGGAAGATTTTATCCGAGGCATGTCAGGTCCATCCACAACTCTACTCAAAATGATGATAAGGGGAGTCAGCAGAATAGACCGCAGAGCTCCTCACAGGCTTCGGGGCAACAGCAAACTTTCTTCCGGCCACCAGCTCCAAGAGGCAGAGGCGCCAGGGGCTTCGGCGGAAGATTTGGAGATCAACCAAGGAGGGTATTTTGCTTATTCTGTGGTGAGAACAAGGGCCATACCACCAGGATGTGCCATGTTACCATCCAGAAACAAAAGGAGCTAGCAGAAGCTGCAGCGCAACAGGACCAGCCGAAGCAGGTCATGCATACTGCTTCGTACCATCAGCCTTACATCCCGGAATACGTGGGCAACCACCCTGCAGTTTCCGTAGCTTCGGCGAGTCAACCTCAAGCTTCATGGCAACAGCCTCCGCCCCCACCTCCGCTGCAACAAGGCCAACAGCCAGAAGGGAGCCAATATGTTCCGCACCAAAGGGATCTCAGAGAGCAATCTGAAGCTCGCACAGTCAATAGTACTGTGCCAGAGTCGAAGCACATTTATTGACAAATATCCTACTTTGATAGCAGTCTTTTCCGTTTAGTTCTATTTTCTGTGTAATAAAGAACATTTCAGTTTTCATGTAATAGTTTCGTGGTTGGTTATCAGGAAAACCTATTTTCTCCACAGGCTTAAGTTGCTGAAGCTTAAAAATTTGCGGTAACAAGGAGGACCTTCGAATCATTAAAAATCCTTCGAAGCAACAAAAAGTCATTCTAAGGAACGCAGAGTAAGTTGCTGAAGTTACAAAAAGCCGTTCCAAAGGGAGCGCAGTGTAAGTTTTTTGCTCCAAAGACGTTCCTAAGGGAATGCAGAGCATACAGCGAAAAGTCAACGCTGATACCGCCTAAGTAAAAGGCGAAGAAGCTCCAAAGACGTTCCTAAGGGAATGCAGAGCTTACAGCGAAAAGTCAACGCTGATACCGCCTAAGTAAAAGGCGAAGATGCTCCAAAGACGTTCCTAAGGGAATGCAGAGCTTACAAAGATATTTTGTGTGTATCTTCGGAACAAACGTCATTTGCATAACATAACATCATCACATCATTTTGCATAGCATAAGCATCATACATCATGTTGCATATGGCAAAAGAAGGGGACACAGTATCAACCTTCGAAAGGACGCTTTGAGAAAGTGAAAATTGTGTAAAGTCACGAGGGAATACAATAACAATCTTCGGAATACAGCTTCGGAGAATGTTTTCGCAAAGCATGGACGAGCTTCATCGGAGTAATATCGAAATTGCACAGCTTCGGAGAATGTTTTCACGAAGCGTGGACGTGATTCATCAGAATAGTTTTAACGGAGAATGTCTTCTTCACGAAGCATGAAAAGAAGGGAAGGTGTTTTTTCGCCGAAGGCTCAAAAATGGTATGTATGTAGAATTTCATGCATCGTAAAGAATTGAATAATGAAAAGAGACTTGTATATTACATTCAAATGTACAAAATATTACATAGATCACACTTCAAATGTTTTTTCTAATAACACCTAGTCTTCTCTTAATACTACTTCGGCAGCCTCATTTAGAAGTTGTTCAACAACTTTATCCATGATAGCTTCGGCCATTTGTTTGATTTCGTCATCCTCTTTTGTGTGAGGGTCAACAGACGATCCAGCAGGTTCTGAGGGAAGAGAATATTTTTGCATTACTATTACAAACCGCGAGCAAAGTTTGAAATAAAAATTACAACACAATAAGAGCGACTAATTAATACCTATTTGCCCTTCGGCAACTTCTGTCACTTTCCTAGCATCATGGATGCCTTTTTCACTCCTTTGAATAATTTCTTGCGCCATTTCTCGGCCGCCGTTGTCCCAGACATCAGTAAAGAATTTGCCACCAACCATGCTTGCTTCGGCCGAAGGGTCTTTGATGTCTTCGGAGGATAAGGCAGCTTCGGACTGAGCTAAAGATTTTACATGTTCACAACCTTTCTTCTCCAAGACAGTAGCAACTCCTCTGGCGCCCGAAAAAGCGCAGATGTCACCGCGGCTACTCAGGATTTCCTCGAAGGCCTCTGCTTCGTGACTGATCCATTCCATTGGACCTTCGGGATTGCCTCTTGAGAAATTCTCTTCACTGGAAAATGCGCCCACGCTGGCGAAGCTGGTCTTTATCTTCTTTACGCATTCCATGGATTTTTCGTAGCATCTTTTCTTAGAAGACCGAAGCTCTTCCACGGTTGCTTCCAAATGATCAGCCCATTGGTCGCTACATTCACGTCTTGTTTCTTCAAGTATGCGTTCTTCTTTCGCCCGGGCCAATTGCTTCTGAAGATCTTTAATTTCGCGTCTGTGAGCTTCGGCCTGAATCTTTGCAGCAGCTTCGTCCTTTTTTGTCTTGTCTACTAATGTAAGCAGAATTTTATCTTTTTCTAGAGCTTCGTTTCTCAGTTTAATAACTTCTGATCGTAAATTGTTGAACGCAATTTCGTAGCTCTCATCTTCGGCACTCTTTTGTGCTCTTAATGCGTTGCTTAGGATTAAACCCTATACAAAAAAGAATCCATATAAGAATAAAGGAATGAATTACGTATTGTAAAAATTTTTTTCAAACGTCTAATTCCCATACCTTCAGGCTATTATATGCAAGACTATCCGCGAGATCTTCCTTCGTCATAGCGCATAGTCCAGCTTCAAGCTTTGGAAACCCCATACTCCTAGCCATCTCCCGGCAGACAGATAATTCTTTGTTGTCAGGGAGACAGTATAGGAAGTCATCTTCGTTTGTCCCATTGAACACCACTGCTCCCTTCGGATATTTTAACTCTCTGGCATAGTGATTGGCTTCATAAATCTCTTCTTCAGATAATTTTTTCCCCGAAGCATGTCGCACGATATAATCACATATGTTGGAAGGAGCTTCAGGGGCGGCAGTGTCAATTTCTTCAACCAAATTTGGTTCTGATATTTTTGTTTCCAAAGATTGTTCCTTGGTGGGCTCTGAAGGCCCAGCTTCAGCTTCAGGTTGTTGCTTCGAAGCTTCAGCAACTACAGCTTCGGTAGACACTTCATCAACTTCAATAGTCTTCTTTGGAGTTGTGCTTGAAGACTTAATCGTCTCCAAAACATCTAGCACGTTCACCATTCTTTTTCTTTTCGGGGTCACCGACGGGCCCTTTTGATTTTTTATTGTTTCGACATTTGCTGAAGGACTTAAGATTTCCGATATTTTTGGCTCTTCAATCTTCGGTTTCTCTGCTTTTTCTGCTGAAGGCGCTTCAGTCTTTTCTTCCATCTTCGGCACTGGAGCTGGTTCTGTAGCTTCAGAGGCCAAAGAGACTTCACCAATAAATTCTGGCACTGTGGCCGGCTCGATAAAACGCGCTCGGTGGGTGAGCACCTTTATCTTTTTCCTTTGCGGCGCTGGCTCGCTAGTGGCACTCGTGGTAGCTTCTGTCGCAGGAGAAGTATTTTTACTTTTGCGACCCGACACCGGATAGTGATAGTCAGGGTAGACAAACCCGACTGCGTCAAATACCCGGTTGAGCCTTTTCTTCTTTCGGCCTCCGAAGGCTGCTGATAACGCAGTGTTCTCGGCCTTCGAGTACACCCCAAGCAGTTCGTCACTTAATGTTTCAATGTTTTTCAACCAGTCGTCATCAGGTTCAACAAATTTATCCCCGTATTTGAATGTGTATTTCAGTCTGACCAGTCCGCCTTCGTCGGACTCTTTGATGGTCTCCTTCGGCATTTCCCACTTTCCTGCAAGTGGCCACACCCTGAAGGCAATATGTTCTTGAATCAAGTCCCTTGTCCCAATAAAAGAGCAGACTACGCCGAAGGCTCTTTGGCATTCCTCGGCTGCTTCATCCATTTCAACCTTCGGCCTTCGAAGTCCGAAGCGTTGCCAGATGGGGCGCATAATGATATTCTTGACATCTTCTTGCGCTGTTAAGTCATTCTTTACATAGAACCATTCAGTCATCCAGGCTCCGGGCCACCTCTTCCGAAAGGTTGGCACAGGACGGCTTGACCCGGAGCGGGCACCGAAGCTGTAACACCCAAAGTTGTTGTGATATTGTTCTTTCCCCCAGGGCTTCGTCTCATATAACAACTCATGAATGTTGCAAAAGCTTTTAGCATTTGGTTCTAAACCTTGGCTTCTCGCAGCCCAGACAAACATCCCCATTCTTATGATAGCTTCGGGAGTAATTTGATGAAGGTAGACTTGAAATGTCTTCAGGACTTCAACAACAAAGTTGCTTAGGGGGAATCGAAGCCCAGCCTTGAGAAAGCTTCGGAAGATTACGACTTCATCTTCTTCGGGGGTGGGAGAAGTCTTTTCTCCAGCATCAACCCTCACAATAGATATATCTCGAAAATACCTCCCCCTCATATTATCAATATGATTCTGCTTAATAGTGGTTTTCCCGAAAACCGTGTGACTTGGCCGCCATGGTCGATCTTCGGACTCTTCCCCACCACTTTCTACATCATAACTGTCGCTGTCACCAGTATCTTCGGACAAACCTTCAAGAATCTCCTTGGTGATTTTCTCCGTATTGGTCTCCGCCATCGCTATAAGGAACCCCAAGTTCTTCTCTTCGTCGAGACTCAGCTTCGTCTCAGCAGGGATCTTCTTACCTTCAGACATCTTCGGAAACGCTAAAAACTGTTTTCAAGGCCGAAGCTTCAAAATCAAAAAGATCAGCAAATCTTAGTGCACAAGAGCTAAAAATTTAGTGGGCCGAAGCAGATGGCAAGTGTGCGTACCAAATAAGTTTGCGGTATGATCTTATTTATACCCCCAGGGCGTTGAAAATTGAAAGACCCCGCTTGTCAGTGAATGTTGCTATTCTAGCAAAGGGAAGGTGTTTTTTCGGACCTTCGGCTCAAGGCCTTCGTCCATATCGCAATCTGAATTTATCATTAACAAATTAATATTGCGAGGGGCTACTGTTGGGGGCCTTCGTCCTCCGAAGGTCCTCAAAAACATGATTTGACAATGTTTTCCAAGTGGATTATGTGAACAGGTATCTTCGGACTCAGAATTAAAATGGAGCCTGAACCAGACGAAGGGGGATTAAAATGGAGGACGGGCTGATTACCAAGCTCCACGAAGGATGGTGCACAGCCGAAGCTGTGCGCAGGGAAGCTTCGTCGCGATAGCAGAGAGGGGAACCGACTTAAAGATGAAAAGACTACTTGGGCCTTGACAGATTTCCATAAGTCATTTGCAAATGTAATGGACATGAATGTAATTTTACGTGGGCTGCGTCCCGCGTCTATAAATAGATGAACAGTACTCCCGTACTGTTCACGCGAATCTGGCATCTACTTTTGCGTCATCCGTGTACTTTTATCTTTCTGCAATCCGAAGGTACACTTGTAACTTGAAGTCATTTCTATTGGTATACGATAATAAAATAGAAATGACATGATAATAAAGTTTAAATGTTTATATTACTTTTAATGTTGCTCATAAGTCCTTCGTCATAACTTATCGCACTTACGAAGGTACATTATTTGTGACCTTCGTCCGGAGTACATTATATCCTGAAGGGAAATAATGTTTCGAGGGACGAAGGACCTTATCATTTAACACTTTTTATGTTGCCTTGTTCTTAATCCGAAGCATTTGAGAACAAGTCCCCAACACCAAGTAACACTTGCCTACTTCCACGTTGTGGTGTCCCAATTGACGAGGGTTGCACTCAACCCCTTTCAAGTGATCCAATGATCAACTTGAATACCATGGTTTTCTTCCTTATATATTTTCCCGTTTGTGAGGAATATCCACAAGTTGGAGTCTCTCACCCTTACAACAAAGATCACAATGAAACCACGAGAGTAAGGTTGGGAAGCAACACACACAAATCCGCAGCACACACACACGCACACAAGCCAAGACTTGAGCTCAAAATGAAGCACAACGAGTTCACAACTATAATGGAGCTCAAATCACTAACACAATCGATCAAGTGCACGGAGACAGAGTGTGGGAGACTTTGAATGCTTAGTGAATGCTTGTGTGTCTCCTCCATGCGCCTAGGGGTCCCTTTTATAGCCCCAAGGCAGCTAGGAGCCGTTGGAGATCAACAAGGAAGGCCAAAGTTGCCTTCTGTCGGGTGGCGTACCGGACTGTAGCATGTCCGGTGCGGATCTCCTTCCTATTTTGGCGCAGACGACCGTTGCAGATTCGTGGCAGTTGGCGCACAGAACACTGTCTGGTGCACACCAGACAGTCCGGTGCCCCCTGCCGACCGTTGGCTCTGCCACGCGTCGCCCGCGGATTGCGTGGCCGACCGTTGCGCAGTCGACCGTTGGCTCACCGGACAGTCCGGTGCACCACCGGACAGTCCGGTGAATTTTAGCCGTACGCCGCTGATCCTTTTTCCGAGAGCACCGACTTCACCGCGGACGACTCACCGGACAGTCCGGTGCACCACCGGACAGTCCGGTGAATTGTAGCCGTACGCCGCCGTCGAGTCCCGAGAGCGGCCAGTTCACCTTGGACTCGCCTGCACCACTGGACACTATCCGGTGCACCACCGGACACTGTCCGGTGCACCCAGACCGAGCACAACCAACTCTTTTCCAATTCCTTTTCTCTTGTTTCTAGCACTTAGACAAAATATGTTAGTACTCAAAACAATGTACTAAGTCTAGAAACGTACCTTGTTACATGATTTGCACTTCTTGCTTGTTTGGCACATAATGAACTCACTTAATATGTGTTGGACACTTAATCACCAAAACATTATAGAAATGGCCCAAGGGCACATTTCCCTTTCAATCTCCCCCTTTTTGGTGATTTATGCCAAAACATCAAAAAGCAACATAAATAAGTGCAACATCGATGCAAAATTGTTTTTGACTCTAATTTGGCATATTTCGATCATTCTTTGCCACCACTTGGTTTGTTTTTGCAAATCAAATTCATTTTCCTATCTCTAAGTCAAACACACTTGTTTAGGCACAAAGAGAGATATTCCAATGGAAAAAATTGATCGAGTGCCAAAAACTTCCCTTTTCCCATAATCATAAATTTTCCCCCACAAGAGACATAATTGCGCAATAAGAGCATTTTGGTCAAATCAAAATTCTAACTCTACTATTTCTCAAGTGGTAGCTGATCCATTTGCTTTGGCCTTAATTTCTCCCCCTTTGGCATTAAGTACCAAAATGGGATCATTTTTTGCCCTTTAACCCCATTGCCTCACCAAAAATTGTCAATTAAGAGCAAAAGGCAATAAGAGCATAAGAATGAACTTGGAGGTGAGTACACTAATACTGGAGTGCAGTGGAAGTCTTTGCATGGTTCAAGTTCACCTTTCCCTTTCAATGCACCTTTGAGACTACATCAAGTAACTCAAACACAAGGATTAGTCTCAAAGGGTCAAGTTATAGCACTTCTCCCCCTAAATATGTGCATCATTCACACATGGACTTGTGAGGTCCGGGGATCCCTTGCACAACTTGAGCACCATCAATTAAGCAACAAATTGCATAAATGTATAAGTAACATGATCAAAGGGCATATAACACATGTATGCTACAGATCAATCCAAGTTACGTGAATCTAAGACATTTAGCTCACTACGCAACCTACAAAACCTTTTCTCATCTAAAGGCTTGGTGAAGATATCAGCTAGCTGGTTCTCGGTGTTGAAAGCTCTCTTGTGAGTTTTGGTGTTTGGATGACAACTCAATTAAAGGACTAACAAGTGTACTAAGTGTTGAACAGGTGCTTAAGGTAAAGCCTACAGGGTTCAACACAAGTGAACAATTGTGATGGTCCAAGAACTGGATTATGGATACATGATGGACATCACAAGTAAGATGGACATTGCATAAAGTGAGACTCGGGTGCGTAGCTAGGAGACAACTGATCAAGCCAAGGACGGAGGCAAGAAGAGCTTCGAGGTACCAAGTGCACAGGAGAAGGTCAAGGAGGCTGAGGAACCCAAAGCCAAGGGTGAAGAAGAAGGCTTGCAAAGTCAAAGGTGATCGAGTTGAGAACAGCTACGGCACATCAAGGATCACTACATAAGGACGTGACTTACAACCAATGAGGAAATATCTATAAGTATGTGGTGTAAGTCATAAGGCTCAAGACCAAGCTCTAAGAAGGAGATCAATGTCACTAGAAGGAGAACAAGTGTCAAAACCAGAACTGGAAGCAGCACAAAAGAGCTAAGTTCACCTTAATCTTTAGTTTGGGTTGTTCCTATGTTTGGAAATGTTCTATGTGACCTTTGCAGGATGTTGGAGCTAAGAAATGTCAATCTAGATCAAGTCAAGCCGACTTGATGATTTATGAGTCCAACATCAAAGCTCAAGCATGTGAAATGCTATGCATATAATAATTAAGAGAAGGTATGTTTCTAGACTTAGTACATTGGTGTTAGTGTACTAATATACTTGTCTAAGTGTTAGAAACAGAAAGAAGAAGAACAGGAACGAGGTGCAAAAGGCTTGGCTGTGTACAGCCAAGGTTCTGCTCAGTCTGGGTGCACCGGACTGTCCGGTGGCTCACCGGACAGTGTCCGGTGGTGCACCGGACAGTGTCCGGTGCGCCAGGCTGGCTTGAGCAAACTGGCCGCTCTCGGGAATTCACCGGCGACGTACGGCTAAAATTCACCGGACTGTCCGGTGTGCACCGGACTGTCCGGTGAGCCAACGGTCGGCCGGGCAACCGGTCGGCCGCGCAATCTGCGCGGGACACGTGGCCGAGCCAACGGCTAGAAGATGGCACCGGACTGTCCGGTGTGCACCGGACATGTCCGGTGCGCCAACGGCTCCAAGACTGCCAACGGTCGGCTTCGCCATAGAAGGAAAGAAATCGGGCACCGGACAGTGTCCGGTGTGCACCGGACTGTTCGGTGCGCCACCCGACAGAAAGAAAGTATTGCCTTCCAAATGGGATTCCAACGGCTCCTAGGCCCCTTGTGCCTATAAAAGGGACCCCTAGGCGCCTCAAGCAATGTACAAGTGCAGCCAACAAGTATAGACTTCACTGGAATCAGTTCTCGCTCTCCCTCTTGTGTGTAACTCTATAGTTTGTGTAGAAGGCACAGCTATAAGTCGTTAGAGAGAGGAGTAGTGCTGCGAAGAGCTAGAGCAAGGTCTTGAGCGTATCGTTACTCTGCCGGGGTGCTGCCAAGAAGTTTGTAAGCAGCCGCGGTTCTGTTGTAACCCCACTCAATAGTGAAAGGCTCTATCTGTCATACTGACAGATCTGAGCAAACGGAGGAAGGAGTTGAAATAGACTCCAAGCCCAGGTGTGGCTAACTCCAACGAGGACTAGGCAAGCATTTCAGGCTTGGCCGAACCTCGGGATAAATCCTTGCGTCTGTGTGCTCTGTTCTGTATTGTATCCTGACTCTCTGTCTTACTCACCTTTATATCTGCACTTCAATACTTATCTGTGGTATAAGCTTGATTTGAAGTGCAGGACATTTTGAGACAGGATCTTCCATTCCGCTGCAACCTACTCGAAGAGTCTTCTCACTCCACTGCGTACTAAGTCTTCGAGTAGAGTAAGAATTTAAGTTTTGAAGTAATAAGTTTTATTCGCCTATTCACCCCCCCCCCCTCTAGGCGACATCCAGATCCTGTTCCCGGGTCAAAGGGAACTTTCAATTGGTATCAGAGGTAGGCCTCTCCAGTGTGGGCTTAGCCGTCCGGAGATAACGATGTCGTCACAAGAGGTAACTGTAGAAATTCTTTTAGGCGATGGCTCTAATTACAAATCTTTGTCTGTCTCTATTTATAATGCTTTCATGAGTGTTGATTCTGATTTGAGACAGATCTTTAGTAGAAGTATTTTTCCATCTGATATTAGTAAAAATCCCTCTAATGATGAACTAAGATGTTTATCTCTCAATCACCGTGCTTGCAACATCTTAGTTGAGTCTCTTTCTAGAAGTGCCTATTTTGCCATCATGAGTAGTGATAATGATTTGTTTGTTGATGCTCATGATTTATGGAATAGAATTAAAGTAAAATATTTTGTGGCAAATTGTACTACTTCTACTCCCTATATTGCGTGTGATGTTAACCATTCAAAGGGAGAAGATCAAGAACGATGGACACCCAACGATGAATCTACCTCGTCGACAGGTTTGGTCTCCACTAATAATAAGTGTTTTATTGCTAACAATGACGGAGGAGACAAAAGCCATGATGAGGAGGAATATGAGGATGATAGCGAGGATGAATCTTCATCATCACAAGGTACATTTTCCTATATTGCTTCCACTGACATTAATGACAGGGAAAATGAGACCGATGATGTGGAAGAAGAGGAAATTCGCCATTTCTACAACCATCTCAACAAAGCGGACAAAGCTCTCTTGGTTAAGTTGTTGAGAAGGAACAAGGAACAAGGCGAGACGCTTCTCAGGCTAGAGGAGACTCTCATCAAAACAAACAACAGCCTGGAGAAGATGACCAAAGAACATGAGGAGCTAAGGTGCTCTCATGATGTCTTGGTCCAACGGTATGATTCAATGTTAATTGAGCAAAGTAATAATTATGACGCTCTATCTAATGTTGCTCAACTTAAAACTGAAAATTCTATGCTTAGAAGTCAAGTAGAAACAATGAATTTAGAAAAGCTTGCTCTTAGTGAAAAGTATGATATGTTGTCATACTCTCATAGTAAACTAGTTGATGATCATATCATGCTCGATATTGCTCATGAGGTAGTAATTACTAGTTTAAACTCATATGAACCTCATTCTTGCACTAGTAATCAATTGGTCAAAATATTATCATGTGCTGACCTCCACCGCCCCAAGAAAGGCCAATCTTTGTTTGAGAAACAAGTTGCAAGATCAAAAAGAAAATTGCGTGGGAACAAGAAGCAAAGACAGCTAAGGAGAAGACACATTGCTCAACTCTCTCAAGATATCCACGGGCGCGTGGTGAAGAAGCTTGAGAAAGGAAAAACTGCAGCAAGTGTTAAGCTCAACAAGAAGAATGTTCCCAAAGCTATAAATGAAGAAATCAACATGAAAAAGGAAAAAGGTAAAGATTCAATTAATCATGTTGTTTGCACTGACCTTCTCTCCATGTCATTCAAGTACAAAAAGGGAAAAGGAAAAAGGAGGTGTTTCAAGTGCAAGAAGTTAGGTCACCTCATCGCGTCTTGTCCGTACAAAGACAAGAATGAAGGGACAAGGAGTTGTTTTGGATGCAACAAAAAGGACCACACGATCACTTCATGTCCGGTCATGAAGAATCAAGGATGTGCATCCTCCAAGGTGACCCTCACCAAGGAAAATGACACACAGCAAGCGTCGTGTCAAGTTGAGCGACGCTTCTGCTACAAGTGTGGTGAGCAGGGTCATCTATCCAAGGTATGTTATAAAGGTAAGATTCCTAAACAAGTAAATTTATCTCAATCTTATTCGCTTAGGAGACCCAAATCATACACTTGTGCTAGATTAGTAATGAGATCACCTAGAACTAGCACAACTGCTATTTGGGTACCAAAGGCCCTTTTAGATGAACGTTATGGACCCATCTCGAGATGGGTACCAAACCATGCCAACTAGACCATGCAGGTGCCTCGAGATGGACTGGAGACCCTGGGAGAGCTTAAGATGGTTAATTCAAACTCTATGCTTAAGCTATCAATTTTAATGTCTGTTTATTGACCCAAGGTTGAATTATTGAGAAACACTAATCCCATGTTCATCTCAAGTGAAATAAGGTGTATAGGTCCTGAATCATTATTGGTGAATCAAGTAAAGGACCTTGATGAGAATCTACAACCTGCTCTCCAAAGGACGGTACCCGTGTATTTTAAGTACATAATTGCAATTTAGTATTGCTCTTAAGTTGGCTTGTTGTGCTATCTGTCTTTGGAGTAGTTATGCTTTATGATTGCCTCTGTTAAATGAATCATAATGATGTTTGCTTAATCATGACTGGTGCTATATCTTTTGAATCATTCATGGGTAGCTCTTTCATTTGTTATATCCACAACGATTAACTCTCTTGGTGTATATGGATAAACCTGTAACTTTTTGTAAGTCATGCTATGTGCAATTATGACATTTTTGTTTAGTCCATGTTCACATGATTACCCTAGTTTGGTACTGTGTGAATTTCAAATCCATGTCGTGCCCTTTTAAGCTATGAGGTGCGTAAGCAAAAGGAGCTCTGAATTGGTGATAACAAGGGCTCTCATAAAGGCAAAGGTATGGAAAATGGAGCTATGCAATTTCATTAAATATTCTTGAAATTCCATTCATTGTGATCATAGCTATGTTCTTGTCTTTAAATTGGTAATATCTTGGCTTAGGTAATTTATGCCTTTAAAATGTTGTTTCTTTTGTGCACCTAAGAAACATTCTTAATTATGACATGCTTAGATATTTCGCTTTATATACATGATTGTGTTGATCTTCAATTGGTATATGCAATGATAGTTAAGTATGAAGCATGTACAAGTTGCGTAAATGTTAGACTTCCTGTGAGTATTCAATTGGCTTAGGTGCCACTGAGGCATGCATTGTTGTATTTAGTTAATCTTTCATTCAGCCCTCAATTTGTATTAAGTGGCTCTCAATTTGGTATTTAATTGATATCTCTTTGGGATGAAAGTGTTGGAGTATGCCGTGACCAAGGTATGTTGTGATCCCCTCTAGTTCTAAGAAAGCTAGAATGTGCAAAGTGCAAGTCATTCAAATACTTGATGCACAACTTGAGGGGGAGCACACATAACTTGTGTCTTTTGAGACTAACTGTTTCTTGAGCAATCTTGTATAGTCTCTAGGTGGAAAAGAGAAGATAAGCAAGAAATAGAGCAATCAGGACTTGGGTACCTCTGTAAGTCAAGAAATTGGTATCTCAAGTCGTGAGTAAGTGCATAATTTTAGATTGCTCATGCTCTATAATATCTGGTGATAATAGATGCTTATTCTTAAATATCATGGAGCTATGATAATAAATGAACTTTTGCAATTGGTATCTTTCAATTAGTAGCCGTGATAGTCTACTTCAATTGACATCTTTTGATAATCATTAGAATGGAAGTTTCTTCTTGTGCCAAATACTATAACTTGTTCTAAGTTTGGTGTCTTAGCAACAAGAAAAAGTAAGGATAAAGAATCAGGCACAAGTGTGAAGAAGCTCTTGAGAGATTAGATACTTTCAAGATGGGAAGTACACTACAACATGGTAAAGGTACAAAGGGAGTATTAATCTTTTTGCATATATGTATCTTACCTAAATGTTGATAGTGCATATGTTCAATAAGTAAGGGGGAGTTGTTGATAGTCGTTTTTCGTCCTTAACACCCTGCTGTCCCTTGACATCATCCTATGTTCTTGCTTGAGTATGGTTTTTGGTGTTTGATGTCAAAGGGGGAGAATTTGTGTATTAAAGCTTATCTCAACCTGAGAGGAAAGCTTATCCTAATGGGTGATGTGTTAGTTTGAGCTTTGCCAAATGTGATATTCATATGTTTCTTGTAGTATTATATGTGTTGCTCATATGGACTAGTGTTTCCGCTGCGATGAACTATTTGGCCTCTATAGTGTAATAGATAGTCATGTGGTTAATGGTGCTTTAAGATTGTCTTAAATTAGTGTCTTACTTTAAATTGGTATCTTAGTTTAAATTAGTATCTTAATGGTGAATAGTGGTAGGTTGATATTCCTGTGATATATCCACTAATTTGAATGGTGTTTTAACTCTGATTATGTGCATTTGTGTGTTTGATTATGTGCATTTGTGTGTTATAGTATCATGGTTTGATTCTTGACACAATGCATCCTAAAAAGTGCTAAGGTGTAGAAATGTTTCGAATTGCCTAAGTATGTGCAAATTGGCGTCTCAGGTCAAGATTATGTTTTTGAAGTAAGCACATATTTAGGGGGAGCATTCTATAAACTTAGAATTCAAAATTTGTGCTTCAAATCTTATTCTTATGTAAGCTTTAATTGTGTTGCCATCAATCACCAAAAAGGGGGAGATTGAAAGCTCTCTTGTGAGTTTTGGTGTTTGGATGACAACTCAATTAAAGGACTAACAAGTGTACTAAGTGTTGAACAGGTGCTTAAGGTAAAGCCTACAGGGTTCAACACAAGTGAACAATTGTGATGGTCCAAGAACTGGATTATGGATACATGATGGACATCACAAGTAAGATGGACATTGCATAAAGTGAGACTTGGGTGCGTAGCTAGGAGACAACTGATCAAGCCAAGGACGGAGGCAAGAAGAGCTTCGAGGTACCAAGTGCACGGGAGAAGGTCAAGGAGGCTGAGGAACCCAAAGCCAAGGGTGAAGAAGAAGGCTTGCAAAGTCAAGGGTGATCGAGTTGAGAACAGCTACGGCACATCAAGGATCACTACATAAGGACGTGACTTACAACCAATGAGGAAATATCTATAAGTATGTGGTGTAAGTCATAAGGCTCAAGACCAAGCTCTAAGAAGGAGATCAATGTCACTAGAAGGAGAACAAGTGTCAAAACCAGAACTGGAAGCAGCCCAAAAGAGCTAAGTTCACCTTAATCTTTAGTTTGGGTTGTTCCTATGTTTGGAAATGTTCTATGTGACCTTTGCAGGATGTTGGAGCTAAGAAATGTCAATCTAGATCAAGTCAAGCCGACTTGATGATTTATGAGTCCAACATCAAAGCTCAAGCATGTGAAATGCTATGGATATAATAATTAAGAGAAGGTATGTTTCTAGACTTAGTACATTGGTGTTAGTGTACTAATATACTTGTCTAAGTGTTAGAAACAGAAAGAAGAAGAACAGGAACGAGGTGCAAAAGGCTTGGCTGTGTACAGCCAAGGTTCTGCTCAGTCTGGGTGCACCGGACTGTCCGGTGGCTCACCGGACAGTGTCCGGTGGTGCACCGGACAGTGTCCAGTGCGCCAGGCTGGCTCGAGCAAACTGGCCGCTCTCAGGAATTCACCGGCGACGTACGGCTAAAATTCACCGGACTGTCCGGTGTGCACCGGACTGTCCGGTGAGCCAACGGTCGGCCGGGCCAACGGTCGGCCGCGCAATCTGCGCGGGACACGTGGCCGAGCCAACGGCTAGAAGATGGCACCGGACTGTCCGGTGTGCACCGGACATGTCCGGTGCGCCAACGGCTCCAAGACTGCCGACGGTCGGCTTCGCCATAGAAGGAAAGAAATCGGGCACCGGACAGTGTCCGGTGTGCACCGGACTGTCCGGTGCGCCACCCGACAGAAAGAAAGTATTGCCTTCCAAATGGGATTCCAACGGCTCCTAGGCCCCTTGTGCCTATAAAAGGGACCCCTAGGCGCCTCAAGCAATGTACAAGTGCAGCCAACAAGTATAGACTTCACTGGAATCAGTTCTCGCTCTCCCTCTTGTGTGTAACTCTATAGTTTGTGTAGAAGGCACAGCTATAAGTCGTTAGAGAGAGGAGTAGTGCTGCGAAGAGCTAGAGCAAGGTCTTGAGCATATCGTTACTCTGCCGGGGTGCTGCCAAGAAGTTTGTAAGCAGCCGCGGTTCTGTTGTAACCCCACTCAATAGTGAAAGGCTCTATCTGTCATACTGACAGATCTGAGCAAACGGAGGAAGGAGTTGAAATAGACTCCAAGCCCAGGTGTGGCTAACTCCAACGAGGACTAGGCAAGCATTTCAGGCTTGGCCGAACCTCGGGATAAATCCTTGTGTCTGTGTGCTCTGTTCTGTATTATATCCTGACTCTCTGTCTTACTCGCCTTTATATCTGCACTTCAATACTTATCTGTGGTATAAGCTTGATTTGAAGTGCAGGACATTTTGAGACAGGATCTTCCATTCCGCTGCAACCTACTCGAAGAGTCTTCTCACTCCACTGCGTACTAAGTCTTCGAGTAGAGTAAGAATTTAAGTTTTGAAGTAATAAGTTTTATTTGCCTATTCACCCCCCCTCTAGGCGACATCCAGATCCTGTTCCCAGGTCAAAGGGAACTTTCAGGTGTTAATGTGGTACACCTCGATATCCCCCTTTTGTTGGTGGTCTCTCAGGAAGTGATGCTGGATGTCTATGTGCTTAGTGCGGCTGTGTTCAACAGGATTATCCGCCATGCAAATTGCACTCTCATTGTCACATAGGAGTGGGACTTTGCTCAGATTCTAGCCAAAGTCCCGAAGGGTTTGCCTCATCCAAAGTAGTTGCGCACAACACTGTCCTGTGGCAACATACTTGGCCTCAGCGGTGGATAGGGCAACGGAGGTTTGTTTCTTTGAACTCCAAGACACCAGGGACCTTCCTAGGAATTGATAGGTCCCTGATGTACTCTTCCTATCAACCTTGCACCCGGCATAGTCGGAGTCTGAATATCCAATTAAGTCAAAGGTAGACCCCTTTGGATACCAGATCCCGAAGCAAGGCGTAGCAACTAAATATCTAAGAATCCGCTTAACGGCCACAAGGTGACACTCCCTTAGGTCGAATTGAAATCTAGCACACATGCATACACTAAGCATAATATCCGGTCTACTAGCACATAAATAAAGTAATGACCCTATCATAGACCGGCATGCCTTTTGATCAACGGACTTACCTCCTTTGTTGAGGTCGACATGTCCGTCGGTTCCCATTGGTGTCTTCGCGGGCTTGGCGTCCTTCATCCCAAACCGCTTGAGAAGGTCTTGAGTGTACTTCGTTTGGGAGATGAAGGTGTCGTCCTTGAGTTGCTTTACTTGGAACCCAAGGAAGTAGTTGAACTCGCTCATCATCGACATCTCAAACTTTTGAATCATCACCCTGCTAAACTCCTCACAAGACTTTTGATTAGTAGAACCAAATATTATGTCATCGACATAAATTTGGCACACAAAAAGGTCACCATCACAAGTCTTAGTGAAAAGAGTGGGATCGACTTTCCCAACCTTGAAAGCATTAGCAATTAAGAAATCTCTAAGGCATTCATACCATGCTCTTGGGGCTTGCTTAAGTCCATAGAGCGCCTTAGAGAGCTTAAATACGTGGTCGGGATACCTGTCATCCTCAAAGCCAGGGGGTTGTTCCACATACACCTCATCCTTGATTGGCCCGTTGAGGAAAGCGCTCTTCACGTCCATTTGAAACAACCTGAAAGAATGGTGAGCGGCATAGGCTAATAGAATGCGAATAGACTCTAGCCTAGCCACAGGAACAAAAGTCTCCTCAAAATCCAAACCTGCGACTTGGGCATAACCTTTTGCCACAAGTCGAGCCTTGTTTCGTGTCACCACCTCGTGCTCGTCTTGCTTGTTGCGAAACACCCACTTGGTTTCCACAACGTTTTGCTTTGGACGTGGCACTAGGCTCCAAACTTCATTCCTCTTGAAGTTGTTGAGCTCTTCCTGCATGGCCAACACCCAGTCCAGATCCTGCAAGGCCTCTTCTACCTTGAAAGGCTCAATAGAAGAGATAAACGAGTAATGCTCACAAAAGTTAGCTAGTCTTGAGCGAGTAGTTACTCCCTTGCTTATATCACCCAGAATCTGGTCGATGGGATGATTCCTTTGAATCGTCGCTCGGACTTGAGTTGGAGGGGCTCGTGGTGCTTCTTCCTCCATAACTTGGACTTCTTGTGCTCCCCTTGATCATACGCCTCTTCTTGAGGAACCTGTCCATCATCTTGAGTTGGGGGTGCACCATTATTGAGAAAGAAGGCTGATCTTGCTCTTGTTGTTCCTGTGGTCGCACGTCACCTATTACCATCATGCGTATTGCGGCCGTTGGAACATCATCTTCATCTACATCATCAAGATCAACTTGCTCTCTTGGAGAGCCATTAGTCTCATCAAATACAACGTCGCTAGAGACTTCAACCAAACCCGATGATTTGTTGAAGACTCTATACGCCCTTGTATTTGAGTCATACCCTAGTAAAAACCCTTCTACTGCCTTGGGAGCAAATTTAGAATTTCTACCTTTCTTCACTAGAATGTAACATTTACTCCCAAATACGCGAAAGTATGAGACGTTGGGTTTGTTACCGGTAAGAAGTTCATACGAGGTCTTCTTGAGGAGGCGATGAAGGTAGAGCCGGTTTATGGTGTGACAAGCTGTGTTCACAGCTTTCGACCAAAACCGCTCAGGCGTCTTGAATTCACCAAGCATCATCATCGCCATGTCGATAAGCGTCCTATTCTTCCTCTCTACCACACCATTTTGCTGTGGTGTGTAGGGAGCGTAGAACTCGTGCTTGATGCCTTCCTCCTCAAGATAGTCCTCCACTTGCAGATTCTTGAACTCAGACCCGTTGTCGCTTATTATCTTTTTCACCTTGAGCTCAAATTTGTTTTGAGCCCTCCTTAGAAAGCGCTTTAGGGTCCCTTGGGTTTCTGATTTATCCTGCAAAAAGAACACCCAAGTGAAGCGGGAAAAATCATCAACAATTACTAGACCGTACTTACTTCCCCGATGCTAAGGTAGGTGACGGGTTTGAAGAGGTCCATATGTAGTAGCTCCAGTGGTCTTGATGTTGTCTTCACATTCTTGTTGTGATGAGTGCTTCCCACCTGTTTTCCTGCCTGACAAGCTGCACAAGGACTATCTTTTTCGAAGCAGACATTGGTTAGTCCTAACACATGTTCTCCCTTTAGAAGTTTGTGAAGGTTCTTCATCCCAACATGTGCTAGATGGCGATGCCACAGCCAGCCCATGCTAGTCTTAGCTATTAAGCATGCATCTAGATCGGCCTCCTCTTTCAAAAAATCAACTAAGTAGAGTTTGCCGTCTAATACACCCTTAAATGCTAATGAACCATCACTCCTTCTAAAGACAGAAACATCAACATTGGTAAATAGACAATTATAACCCATGTTACATAATTGACTTACAGACAATAAGTTGTACCCGAGCGATTCAACTAAGAACACATTTGAGATAGAATGCTCGGATGAAATGGCTATTTTTCCAGTCCTTTAACCTTGCCTTGGTTCCCATCTCCAAAGATGATCGAATCTTGGGAATCCTTGTTCTTGACATAGGAGGTGAACATCTTCTTCTCCCCCATCATGTGGTTTGTGCATCCGCTGTTGATAATCCAGCTTGAGCCCCTAGATGCATAAACCTGCAAGGCAATTTACACTTGGGTTTTAGGTATCCAACTCTTGTTGGGTCCTACAAGGTTAGTCACAATAGCCTTTGGAACCTAAATGCAAGTCTTGTCTCCCTTGCATTTGGATCCCAACTTTCTAGCAACTACTTTTTCATTCTTACATAAAAGAGCAAATGAAGTATTGCAAGCATGGTAAATGGTAGAAGGTTTATTACATATTCTCCTAGGCACATGGTGCCAAACATTACTTTTCCTAGGCCTACCATGCACAAACGTAGAGCTAGAGGCAAACATAGCATGTGAATCATTATAATCAACATAACTCCTATTATAATGAGCATTTCTAGAAAATTTTCTATCATTATAAATGAAAGCATGATTCCTTTGAGTACTATTAGCCATAGGGGCCTTCCCTTTCTCCTTGTTGGGAATGGGAGCCCTTTGGCTTGTTAAGTTCTTGGCTTCCTTTCGAAAGCCAAGTCCATCCTTAATTGAGGGGTGTCTACCAACGGTGTAGGCATCCCTAGCAAATTTTAACTTATCAAAATCAACCTTGCAAGTCTTAAGTTGAGCATTAAGACTTGCCACCTCATCATTTAATTTGGTAATAGACACAAGATGTTTATCACAAGCATTAATATCAAAATCCTTGCATCTATTACAAATTACAACATGTTCTACACATGAACTAAATTTATTAGCTACCTCTAGCTTAGCATTTAAATCATCATTCAAAATCTTTAAACTAGAGATTGATTCATGGCACACAAACAATTCAGAGGATAACATTTCATTTCTTTTAGTTTCTAAAGCCAGAGACTTTTGTACATTAACAAATTTGTCATGCTCTTCATACAAAATATCCTCTTGCTTCTCTAGTAATCTATCTTTTTCATTTAAAGCATCAATTAACTCATTGATTTTATCTACCTTAGTTCTATCTAAACCCTTAAATAAATCAGTATAATCTACTTCATCATCACTAGAATCATCATCGCTTGAAGTAGTATACTTAGGGGTTTCTCGAAGACTTACCTTCTTTTCCTTGGCCATGAGGCAAGTGTGGCGTTCGTCGGGGAAGAGAGAAGACTTGTTGAAGGCCGAGGCTGCTAGTCCTTCATCGTCGGAGTCGGATGAAGAGTAGTCCCAGTCCCATTCTTTGCCAAGGTGCGCCTCGCCCTTCACCTTCTTATAAACTTTCTTCTTCTCTCTCTTCCCATGCTTTTCTTGTTCCTGGTCATTTTCATTATCAGGGCATTGTGCTATAAAATGACCAGTCTTACCGCATTTGAAACAGGAGCGCTTCCCCTTTGCTTTGTTTTTGTTGGGGTGCTCCTTGCGTCCTTTTAGAGCGGTCTTGAAGCGCTTGATGATAAGCGTCATTTCATCTTCATTGAGGCCAGCGGCCTCCACTTGTGCCACCTTGCTTGGTAGCGTCTCCCTGCTGCTGGTTGCTTTGCGGGCAACGGTTTGAGGCTCGTGGACGGGTAGAGGGCCATTAAGAGCGTCGTCCACATATCGGGCCTCCTTCACCATCATGCGCCCGCTCACAAACTTCCCAAGAATCTCCTCGGGCGTCATCTTGGTGTACCTGGGATTCTCACGAATAAGGTTAACAATATGGGGGTCAATTACCGTGAATGACCTTAACATAAGTCGGATGATGTCGTGGTCCGTCCATCTTGTACTTCCATAGCTCCTAATCTTGTTGACCAGGGTCTTGAGCCTGTTGTATGTTTGTGTTGGCTCCTCTCCCCTGATCATCGCGAACCTTCCCAGCTCGCCTTCCACCAACTCCATTTTGGTGATCATGGTGGCGTCGTTTCCCTCATGCGATATCTTGAGGGTGTCCCATATTTGCTTGGCGTTGTCCAAGCCGCTCACCTTGTTGTATTCGTCCCTGCACAAGGATGCTAGCAAAACAGTGGTAGCTTGTGCATTCTTATGAATTTGCTCATTAATGAATACAGGGTTATCCGTACTATCAAAGTCCATTCCATTTTCAACTATCTCCCAAATACTAGGATGGAGAGAAAATAAGTGACTACGCATTTTGTGACTCCAAAAAGAGTAGTCCTCTCCATCAAAGTGTGGAGGTTTACCAAGTGGAATTGAAAGTAAATGAGCATTGGAATTGAATGAAATACGAGAATAATCAAATGAATAATTTGAATTAACCGGTTTCTTTTTAGACGAATCATAGTCATCATCGTCTCTTGGTGAAGAAGAAGATTCATCGCTATCGTAGTAGACGATCTTCTTGATACGCCTCTTCTTCTTCTTCCCGTCCTTCTTCTTGTGACTCGAGCCAGAGTCAGTGGGCTTGTCATCTCTTGGCTCGTTGAAGATGGACTCCTTCTCCTTATCGTTGACCACCATCCCCTTTCCCTTAGGATCCATCTCTTCGGGCGATTAGTCCCTTACGTGAAGAGAACGGCTCCAATACCAATTAAGAGCACCTAGAGGGGGGTGAATAGGTGATCCTACAAAATTTAACTCTAAATAGCCACAAAACTTGGATATAGAAATGTTAGTGCGACTAGCGAGTTAAAACAGTCACAAAGATATCAACACAAGAGACACGCGATTTTATCCCGTGGTTCGGCCAAGTAACACTTGCCTACTGCCACGTTGTGGTGTTCCAATGGACGAGGGTTGTACTCAACCCCTTTTAAGTGATCCAATGATCAACTTGAATACCATGGTTTTTCTTCCTTATATCTTTTCCCGTTTGTGAGGAATCTCCACAAGTTGGAGTCTCTCACTCTTACAACAAAGATCAAAATGAAACCATGAGAGTAAGGTTGGGAAGCAAAACACACAAATCCGCAGCACACACATGCACACAAGCCAATAGTTGAGGTCAAAATGAAGCACAACGAGTTCACAACTAGAATGGAGCTCAAATCACTAACACAATCTATCGGCGTTTCGACCCCGGGGGGTCCCTGGACCGACGAGTAAATTGTCGCTGCGTGTCCCAGCCCAGATGGGTCGGTGCGAGACGGAGACACAAGGGGGGAAAACAGTGAGGGGAAACCCGCGGCCTCGTGTTGTCCAGCGCCCAGGGCGGATGCGCTTGCAGTAGGGGGTTACAAGCGTTCGCGAGGGAGAGAGAGAGGGGGGCGTTAGGCTGCCCGTTCTCCCGCGCGGCCACCTCCTTCGTATGAGAGCCCTGGACCTTCCTTTTATAGGCGTAAGGAGAGGGTCCAGGTGTACAACGGGGGGTGTAGCAGTGTGCTAACGTGTCTAGCAGAGAGGAGCTAGAGCCCTATGTACGTGCCGACGTGGCTGTCGGAGAGGTGTTGGAGCCCTGTTCATGTGGCGTCGTGGCCGTCGGAGGAGTGCTTGATCCCTGTAGAAGCACAGCTGTCGGGGCTGTCGAATCCTTGCTGACGTATCCTTGCTTCCGTAGGGGGCTGAGAACCACCGTTGTCATGGAGCACGCGAGGTGCCATCATTACTTGTTTTACCGGGGCGAGCCAGATGGGACGCCGGTCTTGTTCCTCGTAGCCTGGGCTAGCTAGGGGTAGGGTAATGATGGCCTCCCCTTATGGCGTGGTTGGCTCGAGCGAGGTGGTGACTCCTCCGAGGTCGAGGCTGAGTCCGAGCCCTGGGGTCGGGCGAGGCGGAGGTCGTCTTCCGGAGTTGAGGCTGAGTCCAAGCCCTGGGGTCGAGCGAGGTAGAGACCGTCTTCCGGAGTTGAGGCTGAGTCCGAGCCCTGGGGTCGGGCGAGGCGGAGATCATCGTCCGAGGCGAGGTCGAGTCCGAGCCCTAGGGTCGGGCGAGGCAGAGATCGTCGTCTGAGGCGAGGTCGAGTCCAAGCCCTGGGGTCGGGCGAGGCGGAGATCGTCGTCCCAGGCGAGGTCGAGTCCGAGCCCTGGGGTCGGGCGAGGCGAAGATTCCTATGGCGCCCGAGGCTGGACTTGGTTGCTGTCAGCCTCACCCTGGCGGGTGGCGTAACAGTCAGAGCAGCACAGGCGGTGCTGTTTTCCTGTCAGGTCAGTTAGTGGAGGGGCGAAGTGACTGCGGTCACTTCGGCCTTGTCGACTAGAAAGCGCACGTCAGGATAAGGTGTTAGGCGATCCTTGCGTTGAATGCTCCTGCGATCCGGTCGGCTTGGCGAGGCGATCTGGCCAAGGTTGCTTCTTCGTGAAGCCTGCCCGAGCTGGGCCTCGGGCGAGTTGAAGGTGCGCCCGTTGCTTGAGGAGACCCTCGGGCGAGGCGTGAATCTGCCTTGGTCTTCTGTTCCTGCCTGAGGCTGGGCTCGGGTGAGGCGAGATCGTATCCCTTGAGTGGACGGAGCCTTAACCGGAATTGCGCCCATCAGGCCTTTGCAGCTTTGTGCTGATGGGGGTTACCAGCTGAGATTAGGAGCCTTGGGGGTACCCCTAATTACGGTCCCCGACAGTAGCCCCTGAGCCTCAAAGGGAGTGTGGGTACTCGCTTGGAGGCTTTGTCGCACTTTTTGCAAGGGGATCGGCCTTTCTCGGTTGCATTTTGTTCCGGTGGGTGTGCGCGAGCGCACCCGCCGGGTGTAGCCCCCGAGGCCTCGGAGGAGTGGTTTGACCCCTTCGAGGTCTTAATGCCCTTCGTGATGGCTCAGCCGGTCTGGTTGTTCCCTCATGCGAACTGGTCGTTGCCCGAGCGCATAGTTAGGTTCCGGGTTCTCGGGCTGGTATGTTGATGCTGCCAACAGTTTGGCCAGAGCCGGGTTTGCGAGAGCAGCCCCCGAGCCTCTGCATAGGGCGAGAGGACAGTCAAGGGCAGACTCGGCTTTTTTCATACGCCCCTGCGTCGCCTTTCCACAAGGAGGAGGGGGGAGAGCGCCATGTTGCCCTCGGAGGGCGCCGAACATGGTGTCTCCAGTGAGTTGCTAACGGGTGACCCGAGTGGACACCCGTGCCCCGTTCGATAAGGGTCGGCTAGTGGCCCAGAGGCGCGCTCTAAAAGTACCTGCAGGTGATTTGCCGGACCCGGTCCCGTTCGATAGGGTCCGAGGGCTCGATGCCTCCCTCTGATGGGATTCCGTTACAGAATCGTTCTTGCTGGTCTCGGAAATGTCCTAGGGTACCTCGGGAGCGTAGACCGAGCCTTGGTTATGTATCGAACGTACCCAGAGTCATCCCTCACTTTGCGTGCTCTGGGGCGACTGTCGAACCCGTCGGGGGGCCAGCCTACGAACCCCTGATCAGTAGTGGGCGCGGAGCCCGAGCGGCCTGAGGCGGCTGTCGAACCCTTCCGGGGGGCCAGCCTTCGAACCTCTGACTAGTAGCGGGCGCGGAGCCCGAGTGCTTTGAGGCGGCTGTCGAACCCTTCCGAGGGGCCAGCCTTAGAACCTCTGATCAGTAGGGGGGCTTGGGGCCTGCTTCCTTCGTGGAGAAGGATCCCTTTCGGAGTATCCCCTTTCCCGGTCCCTATAGCAAGAGAGAGAAAGGGGAAGAGGAAAAGGATACGAAATTGAACGATGTGGCACACCTTTTTTGACGTGGTTATTATGGCGGAGGTGAAGCGTCGCCCGCTTCGCCTGCCAAAGGAGTCGCCTGTCCTGCCGCAGAGTCAATACGACGGGACGAGTGATTCGCGGGGCAGCCGTTGTGCATGCGCGAGCCGTTCGAGGAACGGAACACGGGCGCGTCGTATTCCCGCCGTGGGAGAGAGCTCTCTCGCTGTTCCAGGAGGGGACGTGAGCCTGCAGATGATTTGATTGCTGCTTCCGCCCGCCTGCCACCGCCAGTACTGTCGGCCCACTTTTGGCCATGTTGACCGTCGCGCCTTCTCCCGCGGCCGACTGACCCATGACCGGCGTGCCTGGTTGGCACTGCTGGGCCGTGCGCAGGGTTGCCTCGAGTCGCGGCACCGGTTCCGTAGTCGAGAAGGCGCGGCGCTGGCGCAAGTGGCGCTGCAGTTTTTTGCACGTAGTAACCGGTGTGCCGGTTCCATGACGTGTGGGCCTGCGCCTCCATGCTGGATGCGTCGAAGTCGAAAGGGTGTGCCCCCTTGGTGCAGTTCCATGCCGCCTGCACCGCTAGACCTCTGTCCCCCTGGCTTGAATGGCTGGTTCTCGTCCTTTGTGGGCGAGAGCCTTTCTGCCACAGCGTCTGCCCGGAAGCCGTTGCTGCAGCTGTCTTGCCGCCCGGGATGGAGGTCGTTGCCACTGCTGTCAGAACGGGCGGCGGTGAGCCGCTTGGAGTTCGTCGTCCCGTGGGCCTCCTGGTATGGAGGTTGTTCATACCCGCGGGAACGGAACCGGGGTCCCATTTGTAACGGCACCTTGAGTGTTGGCGTATGTTCATTGTGGCTGTCGAGGCCTGAACATTTGTGTATTTGGGCATAAAGTTGTGTTTCTTCTCCATTTTGCGCACCAGAACTCGCCTATCGGCTAGCTGGACCGCTTAACCAAGCGTGAGTTGCCCTGTGCGGAAGGTGACGAGTGAGGTATCCGTATCCCGGAAGCGTAGGAGTCCCTCGGCTCGGTCGGCCTTGCCGCTCGAGGCTCCTCTTGCTTAGCGAAGGAAACCTCGGCTGCTCTATGACGAGCCGAAGCCGGAGGCAGCGGCGTCAGCATGGACAGAGGCGGAGTTGGCTGGAGAAGAAACTTCGTCGGCCCACGAGTAGGGGACTTCCCAGGCTGACGAGGCTTCACAGTGGCGGCTGGGACCTGGCCAGGTCGTCCGCTGGCGGGACCAACCCTGGAGTCGGGCTGCCGAGGCCATGAGCCGGGCTGGTGTCCTCAGGGGACAGCTGGCTGAGGCTACGGAGCGGTCGGTCCGGCCGACTGCTTGGGCTGGGTTCTTGGAGGAGACCCTGGCGGCGATGGCCTGGGCCTGATGCCGGCAGGTTCCTTCGGGGTGGAGATCCTCCGACCATGTCGCTGTTCGAGGCCGGGTCGGATTCCGCCGAGGGTGGAGTCGATGCCGAGGGCGCTGCTGCTCCATTGCTGGCGTCTGAACCTGCAGGAACAGTTTATCTGTAGTGCGCGTATGTTTTTCGCGGCCGCCGAGGCCCAAACATACCGTCGTCGTGTTGTAAAGCTGTGTTTCTTTTCCTCTTGTTTCGAGTATCAGGACTTGTTCGTCGATAACAGAATCGTTTATCCAAGCGTGAGTTACTTATCGCAGAAGGTGATGAGTGAGGTATCCGTATCCCGGAGGCGTAGGAGTCCCTCGGCTCGGTCGGCCTTGCCTGCTTACGTGTACTCTTACTCGTCCGTAGGATTCTGTTATCGATATAGTTGAGACGGCACGAAAGATCGTTTCAGCAGAAGAAGTTTTCGAGCGTTAAGACTTGTTCGGACAGTGGAATCCCTTATCTGAGTCGTGAGTCACTTATCGCAGAAGGTGATGAGTGAGGTATCCGTATCCCGGAGGCATAGGAGTCCCTCGGCTCGGTCGGCCTTGCCTGCTTACGTGTACTCCGTCGTTTTCAGGACTCCACTATTGAAGTAGTCGAAAAGCACGAAAGATGTTCTGGCAGAAAGATTTTTTTTCCGAGGAAAATTTTGACGCAGAGGGGGTTCCCCCCTTCTAGCCCCCGAGGGAGGGTCGGGCTTTGCTGAGGCAAGGCTGACCCTTCCTTGAAGGTTAGACTTTGCTTGTGTATGTAAACGAGGTGCATGAACGACTTGAAAACATCTTAAGGGTAGAAGCGACGTAGCTGTCGGATGTTCCAAGCGTTGCTGTAGACCTCGCCTTGACTGTTGGCCAGCTTGTATGTTCCGGGCTTCAGAATCTTGGCGATGATGAACGACCCTTCCCAGGGAGGCGTGAGCTTGTGGCGCCCTCGGGCGTCTTGTCGTAGCCGAAGCACCAAGTCGCCCACCTGGAGGTCTCGGGACCGAATCCCTCGGGCGTGGTAGCGTCGCAGGGACTACTGATACCGCGCCGAGTGTAGTAAGGCCACGTCCCGAGCCTCTTCCAGCTGGTCTAGTGAGTCTTCTCGGTTGGTTCGATTGCTTCGGTCGTCGTACGCCCTCGTCCTCAGGGAACCGTATTCTAAGTCTGTGGGCAGGATAGCCTCGGCCCCATAGACTAGAAAGAACGGCGTGAAGCCCGTGGCTCGGCTCGGCGTTGTCCTCAGACTCCAGACCACCGAGGGGAGTTCCTTCATCCATCGCCTGCCGAACTTGTTGAGGTCGTTGTAGATCCTCGGCTTGAGCCCCTGTAGAATCATGTCATTGGCACGCTCTACCTGCCCATTCGTCATGGGGTGAGCTACGGCGGCCCAGTCCACCCGGATGTGATGGTCCTCACAGAAGTCCACGAACTTTCTGCCAGTGAACTGGGTGCCGTTGTCGGTGATGATGGAGTTCGGGACCCCGAAGCGATGGATGATGTTGGTGAAGAACGCCACCGCCTGTTCGGACCTAATGCTGTTTAGGGGTCGGACCTCAATCCACTTGGAGAATTTGTCGATGGCGACCAGCAGGTGCGTGAAGCCCCTGGGTGCCTTCTGCAAGGGACCGACGAGGTCCAGACCCCACACAGCAAACGGCCAGGTGATGGGTATTGTTTGCAGAGCCTGAGCGGGCAGGTGGGTCTGCTTTGCGTAGAATTGACACCCTTGGCAGGTGCGTACAATCCTAGTGGCATCGGCCACCGCGGTCGGCCACTAGAAACCCTGTCGGAAGGCGTTTCCCACGAGGGCCCGAGGTGCTGCGTGGTGACCGCAAGCCCCCGAGTGTATTTCTTACAATAACTCCTGACCTTCGATGATGGATATGCATCGTTGGAGGATGCCTGAGGGGCTGCAGCGGTAGAGCTCTTTTTCGTCACCCAGCAAGACGAACGACTTGGCGCGCCGCGCCAGTCGCCGAGCTTCGGCTCTGTCGAGGGGTAGCTCTCCTTGGTGGAGATATTGCAGGTATGGGGTCTGCCAGTCTCGATTAGGTGTGACCCCATTCTGCTCTTCCTCGACGCGCAGTGCCTCACCCTCGGGGGCCGAGGGTGCCTCGGGCCGGGCCGAGGCTGCTTCGGGCTAAGTCGAGGGCGCCTCGGGCTAGGCCGAGGGCGCCTCGGGCAGAGCTGAGGCCTTCTCGGGCTCGGGCGTGTCGTCGGTCTTGACGGAGGGTTGATGTAGGTCTCGGGAGAAGACGTCCGGAGAAACCGTTGTCTACCCTGAGGCTATCTTAGCCAGCTCGTCTGCAGTCTCATTGTATCGTCGAGCGACGTGGTTGAGCTCGAGCCCATAGAACTTGTCCTCCAGGCGCCGAACCTCGTCGCAGTAGGCTTCCATCTTCGAGTCGCGGCAGTGGGAGTTCTTCATGACTTGGTCGATGACAAGCTGCGAGTCGCCGCGAGCGTCGAGGCGTCAGACCCCTAGCTCGATGGCGATGCGCAACCCGTTAACCAGAGCCTCATACTCGGCCACGTTGTTGGACGCTGGGAAATGGAGGCGCAACACGTAGTGGAGGTGCTTCCCGAGGGGTGAGATGAAGAGCAGGCCCACGCCCGCTCTTGTTTTCATCAGCGACCCGTCGAAAAACATAGTCCAGAGTTCCGGTTGGATCGGAGCTGTTGGAAGCTGGGTGTCGACCCATTCAGCCACGAAGTCCGCCAAGACTTGGGACTTGATGGCCTTCCGAGGGGTGAACGAGATTGTCTCGCCCATGATCTCCACCGCCCACTTTGCAACCCCTACCCGAGGCCTCTCGGCACTGGAAGACCTCCCCCAGGGGGAAGGATGACACCACAGTTACCGGATGAGACTCGAAGTAGTGTCGCAACTTTCGTTGTGTCAGAATCACCGCGTACAGCAGCTTCTGAATTTGCGGGTAGCGGATCTTGGTCTCGGACAGTACCTCACTGATGAAGTAAAGCGGCCTCTGGACGGGCAGTGCATGCCCTTCTTCTCGTCTCTCGACCACAATCGCGACGCTGACCACCTGAGTGGTAGCGGCGACATAGATCAAGAGGGCTTCTCCGGCAGCAGGGGGCACCAGGATGGGCGCGCTTGTAAGGAGCGCCTTCAAGTTCCCGAGGGCTTCCTCGGCCTCGGGGGTCCAAGTAAAGCGCTCGGTCTTCCTTAAGAGGCGATACAGGGGTAGACCTCTTTCGCCAAGGCGTGAGATGAAGCGGCTCAGAGCCGCAAGGCATCCCGTGACCCTCTGTACTCCTTTCAAGTCCTTGATAGGCCCCATGTTGGTGATGACCGCGATTTTCTCTGGGTTGGCCTCGATGCCCCGCTCGGAGACGATGAACCCCAGGAGCATGCCTCGGGGGACTCCGAAGACACACTTCTCGGGGTTGAGTTTTACGCCTTTCGCTTTGAGACACTTGAATGTCGTTTCAAGGTCAGAGAGGAGGTCGGAGGCTTTCCTCGTCTTGACTACGATGTCATCGACGTAGGCCTCGACCGTTCGACCAATGTGTTCTCCGAACACGTGGTTCATGCAACTTTGGTATGTCGCACCCGCATTCCTCAAACCGAATGGCATGGTAACGTAGCAGTACATGCCAAAGGGTGTGATGAAAGAAGTCGCGAGCTGGTCGGACTCTTTCATCCTGATTTGGTGATACCCTAAGTAGGCATCGAGGAAAGACAGGGTTTCGCACCCAGCAGTGGAATCCACGATTTGATCGATGCGAGGCAGAGGGTAGGGAACTTTCGGACATGCTTTGTTTAGACCAGTGTAGTATACACACATCCGCCATTTCCCACCTTTCTTTTTCACAAGCACAGGGTTGGCTAGCCATTTGGGATGGAATACCTCTTTGATGAACCCTGCAGCCATCAGCTTGTGGATCTCCTCGCCTATGGCTCTGCGCTTTTCTTCGTCGAATCGACGCAGAGGCTGCTTCACGGGTCGGGCTCTAGCTCGGATATCCAGTGAGTGCTCGGCGACTTCCCTCAGTATGCTAGGCATGTCTGAGGGACTCCACGCAAAAACCTCGGCGTTCGCACGGAGAAAGTCGATGAGCACTGCTTCCTATTTGGGGTCGAGCTCGGAGCCGATCCGGATCTGCTTGGAGGCGTCGTTGCTGGGGTCGAGAGGGACGGATTTGACCGCCTCTGCTGGTTCGAAGTTGCTGGCGTGGCGCTTTGCATCTGGAACCTCCTTGGAGAGGTTTTCCATGTCGGCGATGAGGGCCTCGGATTCGGCGAGGGCCTCGGCGTACTCCACGCATTCCACGTCGCATTCGTACGCGTGTCGGTACGTGGGGCCGACGGTGATGACCCTGTTGGGGCCCGGCATCTTGAGCTTGAGGTAGGTGTAGTTGGGGACGACCATGAACTTGGCGTAACATGGTCTCCCCAGTACTGCGTGGTAGGTTCCTCGGAACCCGACCACCTCGAATGTGAGGGTTTCCTTTCGGAAGTTGGAGGGAGTCCCGAAGCAGACGGGCAGATCGAGTTGTCCAAGGGGCTAGACGCGCTTCCCGGGAATGATCCCATGAAAGGGCGCTGTGCCGGCCCAGATCGAGGATAGATCGATCTGCAAGAGCCCGAGGGTGTCGGCGTAGATGATGTTGAGGCTGCTGCCTCCGTCCATGAGGACCTTGGTAAGCCCGACATTGCCGATGACGGGATCCACAACGAGCGGGTACTTCCCCGGGCTCGGCACGCGGTCGGGGTGGTCGTCTTGGTTGAAGGTGATGGGCTTGTTGAACCAGTCTAGATAGACTGGTGCCGCCACCTTTACCGAGCAGACCTCCCGGCGCTCTTGCTTGCGGTGCCGAGCCGAGGCGTTCGCCACCCGCCCACCGTAGATCATGAAGCAATCATGGACCTCGGGGAACTCCTCTGCCTTGTGAGCTTCCCTCTTGTCATTGTTGGGGGCCCTGCCACCTTCCGCCGGTGGCCCGGCCTTGTGGAAGTAGCGTCGAAGCATGACGCAATCCTCAAGGGTGTGCTTTACGGGACCCTGATGATAGGGGCACGACTCCTTGAGCATCTTGTTGAACAAGTTGGTGCCTCCGGGAGGTTTTCGAGGGTTCTTGTGCTCGGCGGCGGCGACAAGGTCTGCATCGGCGGCGTCGCGTTTCGCTTGCGACTTCTTCTTGCCCTTCTTCCTCGTGCCGCGCTGAGCGGACGCTTCGAGGGCGTCATCTGGCTGGCGCCCCTGAGGCTGCTTGTCCTTCCAGAAGATGGCCTCGACCGCCTCCTGGCCAGAGGCGAACTTGGTGGCGATGTCCATCAGCTTGCTCGCCCTGGTGGGAGTCTTGCGACCCAGCTTGCTCACCAGGTCGCAGCAAGTGGTGTCGGCGAGGAACGTGCCGATGACATCAGAGTCGGTGATGTTGGGCAGCTCGGTGCGCTGCTTCGAAAATCGCCGGATGTAGTCCCGCAGGGATTCTCCCGGCTGCTGGCGGCAGCTTCGGAGATCCCAGGAGTTCCCAGGGCGCACGTATGTGCCCTGAAAGTTGCCGGCGAAGGCTTTGACTAGGTCGTCCTAGTTGGAGATCTGCGCAGGAGGCAGATGTTCCAGCCAGGCTCGGGCGGCGTCGGAGAGGAACAGGGGGAGGTTGCGGATGATGAGGTTATCGTCGTCCGTTCCACCCAGCTGGCAGGCCAGCCGGTAGTCCGCGAGCCACAGTTCAGGCCTCGTTTCCCCCGAGTACTTGGTGATGGTAGTCGGGGCCCGAAACCGGGTCGGGAACAGCGCCTGTCATATGGCCCGGCTGAAAGCTTGCGGACCGGGTGGTTCGGGCGAAGGGCTCCGATCCTCCCCGCTGTCGTAGCGTCCCCCACGCCTGGGGTGGTAGCCTCGGTGCACCCTCTCGTCGAGGTGTGCTCGACGGTCGTGGCGATGGTGCTCGCTGCTGAGGCGGCCCGGGGCCGCAGCCGCTGTGTCTCGCGTGCGCCCGGTGTGGACCGAGGCCTCCCGCATGAATCGGGAAGTCGCGGCGCGATGCTCCAGGGGGTATCCCTGCCTTCAGGAGGCAGAGCTTTCGGCCCGTTGGACCGCGGCATCCTCCAGGAGATTACTAAGTTCTCCCTAGATACGCCGCCCCTCGACGGTGGATGGTTCTGGCATCGCTCGGAGCAGTATTGCTGCCGCAGCCAGGTTCTGGCCGACCCCACTGGAAGCCGGGGGCAGCCTTGCCCTGGCATCGTCGGCAATGCGGCGCTGGACATCCTGGGCCAGATGAAATACTTCTCCAGCCGGTGCTCGGCCTGCCCGCTCCTGCCTAATGTTCTGCCGGAGCTGCACAAGTTGTCCAGCCTCCTCGTCGAGCCTAGCCTGCATCTCGCAGATTTGCTCGAGCTGTGTGTCCTGACCCCCCGCAGGGACTAGGACCACAGCTAGCTCCCGAAGGATGTCAACGCGAGGCGCAGGCCTAGAGGGATCGCCGTCCTCCGGCATACCAAGGTGGTTGCCTTCGTCGAGACCCTCTAGATCGACGTGGAAACATTCGTGACTTGGACCACAGTCCTCGTCACCGAGGCTGTGGCTATCATCGGAGCAGTCAGAGAGGCAGTAGTCACATGCGGTCATGAAGTCCCGCATGGCACTAGAGTTATCGAGCCCGGAGAAATCCCAACCAGAGTCGAGCTCGTCGTCTTCCTCGGAACCCGGGGGCCTGTAGGTCGAGACGGTCGTCAATCTGTCCCAGGTTGACCACATGTGGTACCCCAGGAGGTTTGGATATGCCTTTATGAAAGCATCCACCGAAGCAGGGTCGCTTGGTGGGTCGAAGCTGAATCTAAAAGGCACTGGATGGGAAACGGATGGTACCTCTTGATCGACGGACGGTGACGGAGTCGCGTCGGGGACAGACTACACCGTTATCTCAGGTACAAGGCTGACGCCCAGCAAGTCCTTCGCGAGCGTGCTGGCGTCGCCCGTCGTATGCTTGGGGTTGGCGTGTTGCGGGGAAACGACGCTCGTCTTCGTCTCACGTGCGAGGTCAACGCCCGACGTATCCCCCATTGGGGCGCCGGTGTCGTCGACTCGCTCGACAGCCGATGAGGTGTCACCTCCTGCTTGGCCATGCCTGCCCCGTCTCCTCCTCCGTCGGCGGGGAAGGTAACGGGACAGACCCGGATGTCGCTCTTCCGCCACGTGGGGAAGACGTCGTCGATTCCACCGTCGGCGGGCGGGCTGACGGCCGCCATTGTCGTTGTCGCGCGGCGGAGGAAGGAGTATCATGTCGTAGCTGCCGTCGAGGGACATGAACTCGAGACTCCCGAAACGGAGCTTCGTCCCGGGTTGAAGAGGTTGCTGGAGACTCCCCATCTGGAGCTTGACGGGAAGCTGTTCGTCAACACGCAGCAGGCCCCTACCCGGCGCGCCAACTGTCGGCGTTTTGACCTCGAGGGGTCCCTGGACCGACGAGTAAATTGTCGCTGCGTGTCCCAGCCCAGATGGGTCGGCGCGAGACAGAGACATAAGGGGGGAAAACAGTGAGGGGAAACTCGCGGCCTCGTGTTGTCCAGCGCCCAGGGCGGATGCGCTTGCAGTAGGGGGTTACAAGCGTTCGCGAGGGAGAGAGAGAGGGGGGCGTTAGGCTGCTCGTTCTCCCGCGCGGCCACCTCCTTTGTATGAGAGCCCTGGACCTTCCTTTTATAGGCGTAAGGAGAGGGTCCAGGTGTACAACGGAGGGTGTAGCAGTGTGCTAACGTGTCTAGCAGAGAGGAGCTAGAGCCCTATGTACGTGCCGACGTGGCTGTCGGAGAGGTGTTGGAGCCCTGTTCATGTGGCGTCGTGGCCGTCGGAGGAGTGCTTGAGCCCTGTAGAAGCACAGCTGTCGGGGCTGTCGGATCCTTGCTGACGTATCCTTGCTTCCGTAGGGGGCTGAGAACCACCGTTGTCATGGAGCACGCGGGGTGCCATCATTACTTGTTTTACCGGGGCGAGCCAGATGGGACGCCGGTCTTGTTCCCCGTAGCCTGGGCTAGCTAGGGGTAGGGTAATGATGGCCTCCCCTTGTGGCGTGGTCGGCCCGAGCGAGGTGGTGACTCCTCCGAGGTCGAGGCTGAGTCCGAGCCCTGGGGTCGAGCGAGGCGGAGGCCGTCTTCCGGAGTTGAGGCTGAGTCCGAGCCCTGGGGACGGGCGAGGCAGAGACCGTCTTCCGGAGTTGAGGCTGAGTCCAAGCCCGGGGGTCGGGCGAGGCGGAGATCGTCGTCCGAGGCGAGGTCGAGTCCGAGCCCTGGGGTCGGGCGAGGCGGAGATCGTCGTCCGAGGCGAGGTCGAGTCCGAGCCCTGGGTCGGGCGAGGCGGAGATCCCTATGGCGCCCGAGGCTGGACTTGGTTGCTGTCAGCCTCACCTTGGCGGGTGGCGCAGCAGTCAGAGCAGCGCAGGAGGTGCTGTTTTCCTGTCAGGTCAGTTAGTGGAGGGGCGAAGTGATTGCGGTCACTTCAGCCTTGTCGTCTGGAAAGCGCGCGTCAGGATAAGGTGTCAGGCGATCCTTGCATTGAATGCTCCTGCGATCCGGTCGGCTTGGCGAGGCGATCTGGCCAAGGTTGCTTCTTCGTGAAGCCTGCCCGAGCTGGGCCTCGGGCGAGTCAAAGGTGCGCCCGTTGCTTGAGGATACCCTCGGGCGAGGCGTGAATCTGCCTTGGTCTTCCGTTCCTGCCCGAGGCTAGGCTCGGGCGAGGCAGATCGTATCCCTTGAGTGGATGGAGCCTTAACCGGAATTGCGCCCATCAGGCCTTTGCAGCTTTGTGCTGATGGGGGTTACCAGCTGAGATTAGGAGCCTTGGGGGTACCCGTAATTACGGTCCCCGACACAATCGATCAAGTGCGCGGAGACGGAGTGTGGGAGACTTTGAATGCTTAGTGAATGCTTGTGTGTCTCCTCCATGCGCCTAGGGGGTCCCTTTTATAGCCCCAAGGCAGCTAGGAGCCGTTGGAGATCAACAGGGAAGGCCAAAGTTGCCTTCTGTCGGGTGGCGCACCGGACAGTCATTGTAGCATGTCTGGTGCGGATCTCCTTCCTATTTTGGCGTAGACGACCATTGCAGATTCGTGGCAGTTGGCGCACTGGACACTGTCCGGTGCACACCGGACAGTCCGGGGCCCCCTGCCGACCGTTGGCGCTGCCACGCATCGCCCGCGGATTGCGCGGCCGACCGTTAAGCAGTCGACCGTTGGCTCACCGGACAGTCCAGTGCACCACCGGACAGTCCGCTGAATTTTAGTCGTACGCCGCTGATCCTTTTCCCGAGAGCGCCGACTTCGCCGCAGATGACTCACCGGACAGTCCGGTGCACCACCGGACAGTCCGGTGAATTATAGCCATACGCCGCCGTCGAGTCCCAAGAGCGGCCAGTTGACCTTGGACTCGCCTGGCGCACCGGACACTGTCTGGTGCACCACCGGACAGTCCGGTGCACCCAGACCGAGCAGGCACAGCCAACTCTTTTCCAATTCCTTTTCTCCTGTTTCTAGCACTTAGACAAAATATGTTAGTGCTCAAAACAATATACTAAGTCTAGAAACGTACCTTGTTACATGATTTGCACTTCTTGCTTGTTTGGCACATAATCAACTCACTTAATATGTGTTGGACACTTAATCACCAAAACATTATAGAAATGGCCCAAGGGCACATTTCCCTTTCACAAAGCCTTGGGACGAATCATACCTAGCCCCATGAGTTCCTGAATCATACTCCTCATCTCATTTCTCATCTCACTTTTTGTGATTAGTGGATCCTCTTCTTTCTTGTCACCACGAATCATTGTCCTTTTTTCAGCCTCTTCCTCCAACCTTCTTGCTTCAGCCTCCTCTGGACTCATCATCATCAATGCCTCTTCTTCCACCGCCAGGAACACGCAGGTGCAGCAGCTCAGAAGCAACAGCCAGCCGACAAATCCCGCAACAACTCACCCTCTTGTACACCAGCAGCTCGCCCTCTTCTACCAGGAAGCAACACGCCCTCTCCCCACTGGCTCCTCTGCATCTGACTACCGGTTGACTCAGCGGTCTTCTTAGGCAGGAGCACCGACGCCGGACAGCAGGGCTCCTCGTCGAGCACTTGGCGACGGCGAGGACCGAAGGCGGCGAGGGAAACGAGCAGAGGTTGGGCGGTCCTGTCCAGTCCGGCGGCCGGCGGCGAGGGGAAGCAGCCAAACGCGGGGCGCGGCCACTAGCTGCCCAGGCGCGCGGCCCCCGGCTGCACAGGCGCGTGGCCCAGAGCACAGGCGCGCGGCCCCCGGTGCGGGCGCTGGCGTGGGGCGCGGCGGAGCGGACCAGAGGCGGGCGGCGAGCTCGGCGGCCCCAACCCTAACCCTAGCTCTGATACCATGTTGAATTGCTGTGAAAATTTCTGTGTACCCCACTCACCAGCACACACACCTACTTCTATATCTCCATTATGCACAAGGGACCCTTACAAATATTCTAATTCCAACAACAATGTCTATGCACTTGCCATAACATATAATTATATTTGATATTTAATAAAAATAATAATATCAAAACAAATATATAGTCCATATATCAGATTTGAAACTGATAACAACAAATTTTAACTTTATATATCCAAAAAGCTAAGAAAGTTATGAGTTAAAAAAGAATTTGACCCTTTTTATCTTAGCAAAAAGGCTAAGAAAGCAAGGTGGTACTATGCGATAACACTTTAGTGCGTGTAGCTTTCTATTGTATTAGGTATAGGTGGTTTTTTCTAGCCTATTTGTGTTGTAACAACCCATTGAGTATCATTGTTAAGCGAGAAGTGGAGAAGATAAATAGACCTAAATGTTTCAATAGGAAACTGGTGTTTTAGTAGAGATGAATTAGACACTAGATGTTGTAGTCTTACGTTGTTCCTTTTTGATCTTCTAGAACGATCGCTTAAAGCGGGTAATGTTTGTATGCTTTTATCTTAGGGCACGTTTGATTTATACTTTCATACGGAATCGATAGTTCACATGTGAAACTATAATCGAAAATCGAATTACGACAATCTTTAAGTTTTCTAGTCTAGAATTGAAATGTGGTGGGAAGAAGCGAAACCGGCTTAATCGAAATATAAATACGTAAATCTTGTACATATATTAGAAATAATAAAAAATACTACTCCGTGGTAGTTATATAAAATATTTAAAGACTAGATTGTGAGCCATAAAATCAGAGTGGATTAAAGATGTTAAAATCTCTTTATTAGAGGAGCTATCTCATATTCATAAAAATTCAGACACTAAACTTTAGCAATTTTTTCCCCAAAAATATCTGTTTCTATCACGGAAGTTGCCTTTTTTATGTTCTCCGGATTTTGTAGATTAAAGAGAAGCGGGAGGGAACTCATGTAGAGGAAACCACATATGCAATACTACAAATTGCCCACGCTCACTACTTGGCTTGTGGTAGAGCAGAGGTCGTGTTGAAATCTCACACGGGAAATAAAATCCTCAGATGCTCTGGCTTTACAAAGAACAAACCGGTGTACAATCACACTCTTCACACCCTGTACGAGCAAAGGTTAGCGCGTCCAAGATGGGTGCGTGTGCATAGCGGGCGATTCATCACAGTAGCCAAAGCCACAAGCAAGCAGATCAGTGGTCCCTTCGCCCTCGGGCTCCGTCGCGCCGCGCCGATAGCATCGGGCCGCCCATCGGCGCAGTGCTCAGGCAGGAGACAACAGTGACGGAGAAATCGAAGTCCTCCTGCCGGCTCCGTCGACGTTTCCTCAGGCGCAGAAATCTCGTGTACACGAGAGAGACATTTCGTGGTCTTGAGGAGCATGCAGGATCCGGCCGTTCATCATGTCGCCACGGATACCTCCATGGTCTCCTGGTGCCTGGATTCCGTTCTGGAGGAGTACTGCTGCTGCTGCTGCCTCCGTCCGGCGGACCTGGCGGCCTGCCTGGCGCGGACGGCGTCGAGCCGCATCTGCTCGCCGCGGCACTCCTCGCTGCAGAAGGGCGTGTCCCCTCTGTACATGAAGATGTCGCAGTCGCGTCCCAGCGGCTTGGCGCAGAGCGCGCAGGCGTCCATCGTGGGCAGCAGGCTAGGCTCGTAGACCGGCTCGGCGTCGAAGAAGAAGGAGGAGGCCATGGCGAGCGTTTAGGCGTTGGTGTGGCTCTGGCTAGCCTAGGACGGCCTGATGCCTTGAGCTAAGCAAGCTTTGCCTGTTGTTGGCTATTTGCCTGGTGCTGCTACAGCTACAGGTGGTCGGAGACTCGGGGGAGGGCGATGTGATGTGAGGTGGGCACTGGGGAGGCGTTTATAGTGCAGACGACGAGGAGTCGACGTCGGGGCAGGAGGGCAACACGCCAACACGGCGCGTGAGAGAACAGGGGTCAGGCGCGGGCGGGGTGGCCCACCACGGCCCACGGGTAGGGGCAGGGCAGGGCAATACCGCCCACCAGACGGGCGGAGCCACCGAACCTGGCAGGCGAACGGGATGGAGTGGTTCGGTTCTTTATTCCTGCAGTGGTTGGCTTCGGCCTGACGACTTGATGGCCGCAGCGCCCGTGCCCTGGGCGCGTGGCCCACGCCCGCGGCTCCACCGGCCACCACGATGAGAACGACGTGAGGCGACAGGCAAGTCACGCTCGACAGCGACGTCGCCGTGGGCTGTGGTTCGAAAGGAACACCCCGGAATGGCAACTCCCGGTACTGCACGAAAACCGTGTGCGATGATGCGACAAGCTTGTTCGGGGGCCAGGAGAACAGAGAAAAATTTCTTTTGCTGTACAATTTTAAAGAGTAAGAAGATTTTAGTCATTCTAACACCAGACACGGCAAAGCCCCCAGTGGACTCCAATCACCCACCTTTCCCGGTTTTCCCTGAGGAATAAAAAGCAGGCGACATAATTCCATGGATTTTGTAATAATCAATGGAAAAGAGGAGGTCGGAATCGTTTGGGACAAATCTATACCATTAGGCAAAGCTCCAAACTTTGGCTTAAACTAATGTAAACGCCCTGGCGCCGGTAATAAGGGAACCGGACCTTTCCCCAACATACTACTCTAGTGCCCACCACTGTTTTTTTTAGCTGCTTTATTACGGGAATCTCGGGGAAGTGGGGTTCATGACATGCACGCCAGGCGGCACACCTGTGGGTTGTGCCTCGTCGACGTACTTGCGGCTTGCGGGGACTGTTGGCAGGTGTCCAATAGGCAATGGCCAATTGGCCATTGCATCAGGCCATCGCCCATCAGCTGCTGCATGAAGTCTGACCATTTTTTTTCTTCTTATCTTGGACCATTTATATAAAAAACACATTTAGATTTCTACTATAATTATAACCGGATTTAGAAACAGGTTGATGTCATGATATATAACACTGTGGTCACCATAGATCATAACATCAAGGTATCCAACGCCGTGGCGTCCAATAATGTGAAAACACCTCTGTCAGCGCTCTGGGTACAGGTACCTTAGGCGATAATAAAACTAGGTCTCCCTGGAGAGTACAACCTACAAGTCCACCTTCGAGGCGGATCGGAGCGACAAGACTCCTCTAAGGATACAAGACAATATGTGGCTCGCAGTTGCGGATCCAGGAATGCAGGGACATAGCCAGAAATTTTTTTAGGATGGACTGAACTAAACCACTGTAGTATAGAAGCTCATTCTATATTGTACGTATACACTAAAAATATTAGAGAAGGCTCTATTGGAGCTCTATGGACTAACAGCGTAGGAGGGGCTCATGCCCCGCCCGCGCCCACCGCAGCCTCCGTCTCTGCAGGATTGGACTAAATTGTAGCCTAATTTTATAGTGACCAGTGGTAAAGGTGGCACAAGTTGGTAGACTTATTTTTCTCTCCTCTTCCTCATCCCTTCTGTTCTACCATCCATCTATATCTCCAATGGAGTGAGGGCTCATTTTTTCTCTATATTCTTCATCCTTCCTTTTTCCTCTATCCTCCACCTCTATATTCAACGGAGTTTCACGGATGTAGCCCCCAACCTCCACTTCAGATGTACCCCTAGTGGCTAGGACCCCTACCACGAGTCACTACGAGAGGCCCTTGTCACACAAGCCTTCGTCAGACTCTCTTCTGCAACAGCCCTTGCCAACCAATTGGCGAGCGGACGCACCACGTGGCAATTGGCAAGGTCCGATGGCGCCATGTGTCTCGGGGGTCCCATTGGGGCCTGGACCCCCCGAGAGGACTTGTTCAAGCCACTCAACATCGACGTCTGCGTAGGGCCTGGGAGCCCTATGCTTCCGGGTTCCAAGAGGCTCTGTCTGTTGCGGTGTTCAGGGCAAGCCACGTGTTCTTCGGCCTCTACGATGACGACAGGTGGCTCCAGATACCCCTGGCCGATGGGCTCCCGCGCCACGTGGCCGACCGCCCACACCATAATCGGTCAAGGAGTTGGTGGAATCAGAAGACGTTGTCGCGCATGTCCGACAGAATACGCGTTAGTGTAGCAACATCGTGCCCACTTTCTGACTATCAGGCCCCAAAAATTTGGGGTGTGGAAATGTGGTAGCGTGTGTGGCATGCGGCACGGCCTGCCACAACACCTATCGCGACGTGGACGGTACGTGCCATGAACTTTCACGTTCCAGGTGACCCATGCATACGTCATGGTGTGCACAGCCCCATTCATCCGCGATATGCGCAGACACAGGTTACCAGGGTTCCTTTGTATCACTGTGGAGGCCCACTCCTCGATCTGCCACGTCCGAGTCATCTAGTACGAGCAGGACATGCATCTATAGCACCTGTAACACTTCTAGAGGACCGGACAGGCTTACATCTAGACCCCGTTTGGTTAAGGGTGACTAAACTAAACTTTAGTTATTTTTAGTCACTAAAGAGCCAAACAAGGTGACTAAAGTTTAGTCCTCTAGTCAGAGCATCTCCAACAACGTGACCTATAAAAATGCCTTATAATTTAAAAATAAGTAAATTTTATACAATTTAGGGCACCAACAAAACACTACGCTCCAACAGTAAAGCCCCAAATCTAGATTATAGGGCAGCCCACTACGGTGTAGTATATTTGAGACACTTGAGAGGGTGCCCTATAGTTTTTTAACAAAATTTGTTGAATTGAGGCACTGTTGGAGTGGTTTTTCCTGTGTAGAGCCCTATATTTCGATTTGAGACATTAGTTTGAGGCATTGTTGGAGATGCTCTCACCAAATGGGTGACTAAAAGGAAGTAAAAGTTGATTTTTACCATCTTTACCCTCTCATTAATAACCTGCACGCCCACCTGTATTTTGCTTCAGGCAACGTGCTCATGCTGGTAGTAAATAAGGGTAATGCGGTCATTTTGTGTAGTAATTAATGTTCTTTAGTTAAGTTTAGTCACCTAAACTAAATATGGTATTTTAGCGACTAAACTTTAGTCAGGTGATTAAAGGAGCTAAACGGGACCTTAATATAGGGTAGGACAGGCGTCTTTCTGGTCCACTTAGCAGTTGTAACCCCTCTCCCTTGTAGCCATGTGTGGAGAAAGAGAACACAAGTAAGCAAGTACAGTTTACTCGAACCAATTCATGAACAGTTGAAGCGCACACGGTGTTCCAAAAATTGGCTCTGAATTTGGAGGCAAAAGCTTTCCAAATGCATCGAATTTACAAAAATCATGTTACACTAGGACTAAGGCACTGACTGTGGCACGCAGGCCAAGCCTCGTGCAACCAGAGCAACTCCGATGGAGATCGTCTTCTCCGACTCTCCGGCATCCGCGGGCATCATTCACCGCGAAGCTCGGCTCAGGGCCGCTCGATCTGATCTAAGAGTACGTTTCTCCGAATCCCAACCTTCACGAGGCAAACGACCAACCAAACCGTTGGCTTGAGTCTCTCAATCTGTGCAGGCGCAGCTCCGGGCCACCCCGGCGGGCGTTCATCAGGTCGCCACCGCGGACACCTTGCTGGCCTCCCGGTGCCCCCTCCGCGCCTCCGTCCCTGACGCGTACGGCTGCCTGGCGCGGATGGCGTCGAGCTGCATCTGCTCGTAGCGGCACTCCTCGCTGCAGAAGGGCGTGTCCCCTCTGTACATGAAGATGTCGCTGTCGCGCGCCAGCGGCTTGGCGCAGAGCGCGCACGCGTCGAGCGCGTGCACGCCGGGCTCGCCGACGGGCTCGGCAGCGAAGAAGAAGGCGCAGGCGAGATGTGCTGCCATGGGTTTGGTTTTTGGCTCTCCGTGCGCTGCTAGCTGCACTGCAAGAGTGTAGAGAAAGAACTAGAGACTGGAGAGGACGGGATGGGCGATTGGAGCTCAGCTCGGACGCGAACTGCGGAGCAGTATATATGGCGGGCTGGGAGTCAGGGACTGGACGGGCGTTCGCCCTGGGCGTGCAAGGAAAGATGGCGGTCTCTGCTCTGGGGCGCGCGAGCCGTCTCGCTGGGCGAACGGGCAATACCGCCCGCCCGCATTGACGGAGCCGACAAACCGAGAAGGACAACGGAGTGGTTTCCATTCTTTATTATTAAGGCAAGGGCCATAGACATGATGGACCAATGGTTCGGTGGCTTCCGGTCAGGTTCTGCTTGGCGGCAGCTGTGTCCGCGCCACGCACGCACGCACGCCGGGTGACTCGGCTGCACCGCGACGAGGACGACCGGAGGCGGGTCCCTGTCTGACGTGGATGGGGGGTTCTTCTGGATTCCCAAGCACACTGGAATCGCACGAGAGCGTCCCCGTTACATGCAAAAACCGTGTGCTGCGCAGCGCTCTCATAGGAACCCAAGCAAATGCACCACTTGCTCAGCTTTTGCGTACCAAATGCGGGGAATCAGAATGTGTGTGAGACAGCTTCGTAAAAACAGTATAAAAACCAATCTAAATCTACCAAATCCAAATCCACTAAAACGGTGGATCTAGAAGCCAAATTTATCATTTGTATAGAGATACTCCACCAAACTGAATTTGATGAAGTTAGACAAAAGTACCCCATGAGCAAATATTCTATGGAAAAGCATACCAACTTGGCTTAATAAACTAACAATAAGTCTTAACCTCTTTTTGCCAACCTAGAGGCCGGAACCCCACATGCTAAGCACGCAAGTGGCAGAGAGCACTTGGCGCCAGAATATCATCATGGCACCGGTTTTAAGGCCCTGTTTGGCACAGCTTATTTCCAGCTTCTTCACAAATTTAAGCAAAAGTTCTGCCAAACAGCTAGCTTCTGCAGCAGCTTATCAGTTCAGCTGCTTCTCAGAATACACTAAAAGCAGCCAACAAGCAGAAGCTGCTTTTCACCAGCTTATCAGATAAGCTGCTTTTTCAACAAGCAGCAGCTGTGCCAAACAGGGCCTAAGGCAGGTGGCACCACGGCACATCCGAAGCACTGCGTATACCGCTAGGGGACTGGTGGTTCTGCACTCCTCTGGTGTATAAAAAAAGTTTGGAGAGAATCAATGGAATGGCTTAGAAAACTTGGGGGGTGGGGGGCAGGTTTCGCCTTCACATTGGTGCACGCCACCACATTGCATCGACCATTGGTCAGGCATATATGCCAGGTTTCGCCCGGGGGAGCAGCTTCTTTCTCGAGATCGGCGAGTGGAATTAGTTTAGGTTGCTTCATAGACAAGCACCACACTGGGATTTCGCCCGGGGGAGCAGCTTAGAGAACGTCGAAACCATAATTGCAGCGTGCAAAGTGCGCAGTGCACGTTTGTATTTACAGCAAGACTAATAATCTAATCCACTGCTGATTATATAGATCTCTACCAGAGTACCAGTCATGTTTCAATCCATATAATAGTTAGCTCTTTGTAGTCCATATGTCCTGCTTTCTGTTAGTTCTTTTTTTCTCTTTGTAGTGGTTATGTATGGATTGAAGCAAACGTCACAGTTACAGGCAGAGGCAGTAGGGGCCATGGCTCCTCCCAAAGCTGTGGTGTGTGTATACGTATATATATCAGACTTTGTGCACCCTAAATAATCAAAGGTTTAATACAGTGGTTTATAATATATGATCCATAACTCTATTGTAGTATGTCACCTAAAGCATATAAATATATAAACAACGTAAGATAAATATATTCGTTGGATGGTCAATGGATGGATTGACCCTACATGTGCAGTGTTCGGCCAAAAGCTGAGATCCTGAGACGTCAAACATAATTCACTAACAGACGACTGATCTCTGAACAACATCCTTTTGTGATTCGCCTTGTTGTCTGGTTGGGTGGCTGTCGGTTTCCGCTAATAACTTGACTTGGCCTCTGCCACAACCTGAGTCCAGCGAAGACGATCACATGAAGCAGCAGACTGAGCGTCAGCGGCACCAGACACTAGTCGCAGTAGGGGCGTCCGACCATCTGCAACGGCTAGGAAAACTAGGTCCAAATATGGCTAACGTATATAGAGACTATATTAGACCTTATGGAGACTATGGTCGAGCATCACTTTAGATATGGTATTTTTATTGATCAACAAGCAAGAGAGGAGGTCCCGTTTTAGTTGTTTCTATAAGTGGAATTTGCTTGTAATGGTTCATTCTTCAACGAGTCGTGCAAGTAATATTGTACTTTTCCCTAAATACTTCCCATCAAATATCTTCTTGGTGTTCCATAAATTGAAATAAAATATAATTTTGTTTTGGTTTTCGCAGTAACGGGCGAAAAATGTACCTAGTCTTTATGGATCATCCGCCGAGGCACCAGGGCGCTGGGATGGTGGTGGTGGACAGCGTCGATATGCTGCCCAGTCATGACCTACGTGGTAGACTGGTAGTAGTGTGGATGACACATGTTCAGTTATACTCGTACGGTCATGTTTCAACGGCTTGTGATGTCCAGCAAAGCTATGACGAGGACGCGGGGCCTCTCTCTCTCTCTCCACATTGCAGTGACTCAGCGATGGGCAACTCGTGTAGTCGTGTGTCCTCGAATCTCCAATCTGACGCGGATGTGACGATTCCCCTCCACTCCGGTCCTTTGTTTTAGCCACCTGATCACGCAGTTAGCGCACTCACCGGTGCCCTCTTTCCTTATCAATCAATTTTTTAAGTACACTTGTACGATAAATAAAATGTATGCAGCCATTTGTTTCCCGACGGAGCTGATCCCGTGGTTCAGTTCAGACATTGTTTACATATAAAATTTCCATCAGAATTTGTTTCCCGACGGAGGCGATCACCGTCGAACCCAACGAACACCTCAGCGAGAGGCTCATTCTGGCGCCGTCAACTTGTCTCGGACACCTTTATTATGGACTAATGCTGCCGCCGGACAGCGCACCTGGGCGCCTGCCTGGCGCGAGTGGCGTTGTGCTGCCTGCATCTGCTCGTAGCGGGCCTCCTGGTCCTGGCTGCAGAAGGGCGTCTCCCCTCTGTCTCTGTACACGAAGATGTCGCTGTCGCACAGCCGCAGGCCAGCGGTTTGGAGCAGAGAACGCGCAGGCAGGTTGGGGCTCGCCGTCGCCGATTGGCTCGGTGTTGCAGAAGAAGCCAGTACAGTGCACAGGTGAGCGAAGTGCCCATGGTTGCTCTGCGCTTCCGGTGGGCGGGCCCAGGTTTTGTGAGAAAGTTGAGTTGAACTCGACAGGCGGGTAGATAGGGACTGGACGGGCTCGGCAGCGAGATGGCCCACGGAACGAATAACTGAAACGATGAAAGAATTCAAGATGGCCCACGGACGTGCCAAATACCGCGCGCCGGGCGGGGCCACCCAGCCCGCGGTGACCAAACAGCGGCACTAGATTGAATAGCGATTTTTCGGCATGTGCGTCTATCTCATAAGTAAAAAATAGAGCCAGAAGTACATATGCTTTTAATTTTTAGGATGTTCAAATTCACGTCAATTTGGCGCTACAGTCAAATTCAGATATCGGCCAAGTTTTCAGCGCCGTAGATCATCACGTTGAGCCTCGACAAACTGTGGTTATGCTTATGCCAGCGTTACGGCGGTGTTTGGTTCATGCCTCATTTTTAGAATCTAATTATTTGATCAAACATGTTCTAAAATTTTACATTGGATTTTATGTCAACGTCGACAATAGAATTTGTATCGGATTTCATGCTGTATGCATATTTTAATATATATATATATATATATATATATATATATATATATATATATATAGTACCGAAATTAGGGGTACCCCCAACACTTCTAATCATGGCTGGTAAACACCTTCAGAGCAAACCATAAAGGCTTACGGCTCGGGTCAAAGTCAAAGCTTCGTCTACCAAGAGACGCGGTCTCGTCTCGCCCGAGCCCGGCCTCGGTCGGAACTGTGGTCCCGGACGAATCCACGTCTCGCCCGAGGGTCTCCTCAGACAGTGAGCGCACCCTCGGCTCAGCCAAAGGCAAGCCTTGTCGTGCAAGCGACTTTGGCCAAATCGCCTTACCGACCGACCGTATTGCATGCGCATTTAATGCTGGGGTCGCCTGACACCTTATCCTGACACGCGCGCCTCAGTCGGCACAGTCGAAGTGACCGCAGTCACTTCGCCCTTTCACTGACCGATCTGACAGGAAAACAGCGCCGCCCGTCCTGCTCTGGCTGCTGTGCCAACCACCCAGGCGAAAACGACAACGGTCGAGTTCGGCCTCGGGCGCAACAGGAAGCTCCGCCTCGCCCGACCCCAGGGCTCGGGCTCGGCCTCGGCCTTGGCCTCGGGAGGAAATCTCCGCCTTACCCTACCCCAGGACTCGGCCCCGGCCCCGGCCTCGGGAAGAATCACGTCCTCGCCCGACCCTGGGTCTCGGCCCCAGCCTCGGCCTCGGAGGAGTCACCGCCTCACCCGACCTCAGGCTTGGATCAACCGCGCCACAAGGGATACATCATTACCCTACTCCTAGCTAGCTCAGGCTACGAAGGAATAAGACCGGCGTCCCATCAAGCTTACCCCGGTAACAAGCGATGGTGGTTTCCCGCATGCAACCATGACGTCGGTGGTCCTCAAGCCCCCTACGGAAGCAAGGAGATGTCAGCAAGATCCATGCAGCGCCAACAGCTGTACTGCTACAGGGTCCAAGGCACTTCTCCGACGGCCACGATACTACCTCTACAGGACCCGAGACGTCCCCCCGACGGCCACGATGTTATCTGTACAGGGCTCAGGGCACTTCCCTGCCAGCCACGTTAGCTCCCAGCTACACCCCATTGTACAGTTGGGCATCTCCTTACGTCTATAAAAGGGGGTGTCCAGGGCCCCACGAGGGAGACGATGAAAGGGGGAGCGAGGGGACGAAGGGACGAGCATACGAACATACGAAGCATACGTACGCATGGCGGGAGAAGACGAGCAGGGGCCGGACCCTCTCTCTCTCGCTCTCCGCTGCTTGCTCTCTCTCGCTCTCACTCTCTCGCAACGCTTGTAACCCCTACTACGAGCACCCTGGTACAGGATAATACAAGGCTCATTCCCCCACTTGTGCTCCATCTCGGACCAACCCATCTGGGCAGGGGCACGCAGCGACAAATTTACTCGTCGGTCCAGGGACCCCCCGGGTCCGAAACGCCGACAGTTGGCGCGCCAGGTAGGGGCTTGCTGCGTGTTAACGAACACTTTCCTGTTGAGTTCCAGATGGGTAGACTTCAGCAACCTCTTCAGCTCGGGACGGTGCTCCGCTTCGGGAGTCTCGAGTTCATGTCCCTCGACGGCAGCTACGACATGGTACTCCTCCCTCCGCAGCACGACGACAACGACAGTCAACGGCTCGCCCGGCGGAGGCGACCTCCACGACGGCATCTTCCCGCGGCGGAAGAGGAACACTCCGGTAGTCCGCGCCACCCTCCTCACCGGAGGAGATGGAGACGGGGCAACCGTGGCCACGCAGGAGGCAACACCTTATCGACTGTCAAACCAGAGCGAGCCGACAACGCCGGCACTCCTCCGGGGGACATGTCGGGTGTTGTCCTCGTGCCTGGGACAACGACGAGCGCCGCTTCCCCGCAACGAGCCAGCCCCAAGCGGACCGACGACGCCAGCACCCTCGCGAAGGACCTGCTGGGCGTCACCCTCGTACCTGAGATGACGGTGTGTTCCATCCCCGACGCGACTGCACCACCGTCCATCGATCAAAAGGTACCGTCCGTATTCCACCCTGTTCCCTTTCGATTCAGCTTCGATCCACCTAGCGACCCCGCTATGGTGAGCGCTTTCGTAAAGGCGTATCCAAACCTTACAGGGTACCATATGTGGTCGACCTGGGACCGACTGACAGCCGTCTCAACCTCCGGACTGGCGGGTTCCGAGGAAGAGGACGACCCCGACTTTGGTTGGGATTTCTCTGGCCTCGATGACCCCGGTGCCATGCGAGACTTCATGTCCGCATGTGACCACTACCTCTCCGGTTGTTCTGACGATGGCCACGGCCTTGACAACGAGGGTTACGGCCCAAGTCGCGAATGTTTCCACGTCGATCAGGGAGATCACAACGAAGGCAACCACCTCGGTATGCCGGAGGTTGACGATCCCCCTGGGCCCGCATCTCGCGTTGACATCCTGCGGGAGCTAGCTGTGGTCCCAGTCCCTGCGGGGGGTCGGGACACACAGCTCGAGCAAATCTGTGAGATGCAGGCCCGGGTCGATGGGGAAGCAGGGCGGCTTTTGCAGCTCCGACAGAACATCGAACAGGAGTGGGCAGGCCGAACACTCGCCGGAGGAGCCTGTCATCGGGCCCGGGACATCCAGCGCCGCATCGTCGATAATGCCAGGGCAGCGTTGCCCCCGGGCGTCAGCGGGTCCGGCCAGGACCTAGCTGCAGCGGCGATACTACTTCGAACCATGCCAGAGCCATCCACCACCGAGGGACGGCGTATCTAGGGCGAACTCAAGGATCTCCTGAAAGGCGCCGCAGTTCGACGAGCCGAGAGCTCCGCCTCCCGGAGGCGAGCTGACCCCTCGGAGCATCATGCGACGTCCTCCCGACGTATGCGGGAGGCCTCGGTCCATCCCGAGTGAGAGCACCTAGAGGGGGGGTGAATAGGTGATCCTGTAAAAACTTCAAACTTAAGCCACAAAAACTTGTTAAGTGTTAGCACGATTATTGCCAAGTGGCTAAGGTGAAGTCTCAACAAAACACAATACCACAAGAGATCAAGCACAGAGGTGACACAGTGGTTTATCCCGTGGTTCGGTCAAGACCAACGCTTGCCTACTCCACGTTGTGGCGTCCCAACGGACGAGGGTTGCAATCAACCCCTCTCAAGCGGTCCAAAGACCCACTTGAATACCACGGTGTTTTGTTTTGCCTTTCACTATCCCGTTCGCAAGGAATCTCCACAAATTGGAGTCTCTTGCCCTTACAAGTATATGATCACCAAGAAGCACAGAGTAAGGGAGGGAAGCAACACACACAAATCCACAGCGAAACGCGCACACACACGACCAAGAATCGAGCTCACAAGAGTATCACAAAGTTCTCACTAGAACGGAGCTCGAAACACTTAGAGTGACAAACAAATGCGCAAAGACTGAGTGTGGATGATCAAGAATGCTCAAGGGTTGCTTGTGTGTCTCCTCCATGCGCCTAGGGGCTCCTTTTATAGCCCCAAGGCAGCTAGGAGCCGTTGAGAGCAAATCCGGAAGGCCATCCTTGCCTTCTGTCGTCGGGGGCACCGGACAGTCCGGTGCACACCGGACACTGTCCGGTGCCCGATTTGTTTCCATAACTGGCGCTTCCGACCGTTGCCGACCGGTGGAAGATCTGGAGCCGTTGGCGCACCGGACATGTCCGGTGCACACCGGACAGTCCGGTGCTGTCTTCCGACCGTTGGCTCCGCCACGTGTCTCGCGCAGATTGCGCGGCCGACCGTTGGCTCGGCCGACCGTTGGCTCACCGGACAGTCCGGTGCACACCGGACAGTCCGGTGAATTTTAGCCGTACGTCGTCGGCCAATTTCCCGAGAGCGGCCAGTTCGAGCCGAGTCAGCCTGGCGCACCGGACACTGTCCGGTGCACACCGGACAGTCCGGTGCTCCAGACCGAGCTGGGTCTTTTCTCCTCTTCTCTCTTCTTCTTCTTTCTGTTTCTAACACTTAGACAAATATATTAGTACACAAAACCAATGTACTAAGGCTTAGAAACATACCTTTACTTCATGATTTGCACCTTGTTCATCCATGTACATAAATTCACAATTAAGCACATGTGTTGGCACTCAATCACCAAAATACTTAGAAATGGCCCAAGGGCACATTTCCCTTTCAATCTCCCCCTTTTTGGTGATTTATGCCAACACAACATAAAGCAACTAGAACAAGTGCAAACTCACTTCAAATAAAACTTAAATTTATTTTGAATCAATTTTGGCATATATGGATCATCCTTTGCCACCACTTGGTTTGTTTTTGCAAATCAAACTCAAATCTCTATCTCTAAGTTAAACACACATGTTGAAGCATAAAGAGAGTCATTCCAAAAGAGATTGATCAAAGATTTCAAAAACTCCCCCTTTTTCCCATAATCAATACTTCTCCCCGCAAGAAGCCAACTTTTGACAAGAGAGACAACATAAGAATTTTGACAAACCAAAAACTCTATTCTACTATTTTCAAAATCTCTCTCAAGTGGTAGCTGATCCATTTATCGCTTTGGCCTTTATTTTCTCCCCCTTTGGCATCAAACACCAAAACGGGATCAATTTTGGCCCTTTAACCCCATTGCCTCACAAAAATCTTCAATTAAGAGCAAATGGCAATAAGAGTTCATGAGATGAACTTGGAATAAGTTACCCCTCATCGGAGTGCAGTGGAAGTCTTTCATGGTCCAAGTCCACCTTTTCCTTTTCAATTCTCCTTTGTGACTAAAACAAGCAAACTCAAACATATGGTTAGTCTCAAAGGGTCAAGTTGTAACACATCTCCCCCTAAACATGTGCATCACTTTGCAACGGACTTGTGAGGTCCAGGGAGTGTTTGTACAACTTGAGCACCATGATAAGCAACAAAATGCAAAAAGGAACATGATCAAAAGCATGAATACATGTATGCTACAATTCAATCCAAGTTCCGCGAATCTAAGACATTTAGCTCACTACGCAGCCTGCAAAAGGTCTTCTCATCTAAAGGCTTGGTGAAGATATCGGCTAGCTGGTTCTCGGTGCTAACATAAAACACTTCGATATCTCCCTTTTGCTGGTGGTCTCTCAAAAAGTGATGCCGGATGTCAATGTGCTTTGTGCGGCTGTGCTCAACAGGATTTTCCGCTATTCGGATAGCACTCTCATTATCACATAGGAGTGGGACTTTGCTCAGATTGTAGCCAAAGTCCCTGAGGGTTTGCCTCATCCAAAGTAGTTGTGCGCAACACTGACCTGCGGCAACGTACTCGGCCTCAGCGGTGGATAGGGCAACGGAGGTTTGTTTCTTAGAGTTCCATGACACCAGGGACCTTCCTAAGAATTGGCACGTCCCTGATGTACTCTTCCTATCGACCTTACATCCAGCATAGTCGGAATCTGAGTACCCAATCAAGTCAAAGTTAGACCCCTTTGGATACCAGATCCCGAAGCAAGGCGTAGCGACTAAATATCTAAGAATTCGCTTCACCGCCACCAAGTGACATTCCTTAGGATCGGATTGAAATCTAGCACACATGCATACACTAAGCATAATATCCGGTCTACTAGCACATAAATAAAGTAAAGACCCTATCATTGACCGGTATGCTTTTTGATAAACGGACTTACCTCCTTTGTTGAGGTCGGTGTGTCCGTCGGTTCCCATCGGAGTCTTTGCGGGCTTGGCGTCCTTCATCCCAAACCGCTTTAGCAAATCTTGCGTGTACTTCGTTTGGGAGATGAAGGTGCCGTCCTTGAGTTGCTTCACTTGGAACCCAAGGAAGTAGTTCAACTCGCCCATCATCGACATCTCGAATTTCTGCGTCATCACCCTGCTAAACTCTTCACAAGACTTTTGATTAGTAGAACCAAATATTATGTCATCGACATAAATTTGGCACACAAACAAATCACCATCACAAGTCTTAGTGAAAAGAGTTGGATCGGCTTTCCCAACCTTGAAAGCATTAGCAATTAAGAAATCTCTAAGGCATTCATACCATGCTCTTGGGGCTTGTTTAAGTCCATAGAGCGCCTTAGAGAGCTTACACACGTGGTCGGGGTACCGTTCATCCTCAAAGCCAGGGGGTTGCTCCACGTACACCTCCTCCTTTATTGGCCCGTTGAGGAAAGCGCTCTTCACATCCATTTGGTACAACCTGAAAGAATGGTGAGCGGCATATGCTAGCAAGATACGAATGGACTCTAACCTAGCCACAGGAGCAAAAGTCTCCTCAAAGTCCAAACCTGCGACTTGGGCATAACCTTTTGCCACAAGTCGAGCCTTGTTCCTTGTCACCACTCCGTGCTCGTCTTGTTTGTTGCGGAACACCCACTTGGTTCCCACAACATTTTGCTTGGGACGAGGCACCAGCGTCCAAACTTCATTGCGCTTGAAGTTGTTAAGTTCCTCCTGCATGGCTAACACCCAATCCGGATCTAGCAAGGCCTCCTCTACCCTGAAAGGCTCAATAGAGGAGACAAAAGAGTAATGTTCACAAAAATTAACTAGTCGAGACCGAGTAGTTACTCCCTTGCTAATGTCACCCAGAATTTGGTCGACAGGATGATCCCTTTGAATCATCGCTCGAACTTGGGTTGGAGGTGCCGGTTGCGCTTCTTCCTCCATCACATGATCGTTTTGTGCTCCCCCTTGATCACACGCCTCCTTTTGATGAACCTGTTCATCGTCTTGAGTTGGGGGATGCACCGTCGTTGAGGAAGAAGGTTGATCTCGTTCATCTTGTTCCTGTGGCCGAACGTCTCCAATCGCCATGGTTCGTATAGCGGCCGTTGGAACATCTTCTTCATCTACATCATCACAATCAACAACTTGCTCTCTTGGAGAGCCATTAGTCTCATCAAATACAACGTCGCTAGAGACTTCAACCAAACCAGATGATTTGTTGAAGACCCTATACGCCTTTGTATTTGAATCATAACCTAATAAAAACCCTTCTACAGCTTTGGGAGCAAACTTAGAATTTCTACCCTTCTTCACTAGAATGTAGCACTTGCTCCCAAATACACGAAAGTACGATACATTGGGTTTGTTACCGGTTAGTAGCTCATACGAAGTCTTCTTGAGGAGTCGATGAAGATAGACCCTGTTGATGGCGTGGCAAGCCGTGTTCACAGCTTCCGACGAAAAGCACTCGGGGGTCTTGAACTCTCCAAGCATCATCCTCGCCATATCGATTAGCGTCCTGTTCTTCCTCTCTACCACACCATTTTGCTGTGGTGTGTAGGGAGCGGAGAACTCGTGCTTTATCCCTTCCTCCTCAAGAAACTCCTCCACTTGAAGGTTCTTGAACTCGGACCCGTTGTCGCTCCTTATCTTCTTCACCTTGAGCTCAAACTCATTTTGAGCTCTCCTGAGGAAGCGCTTGAGGGTCCCTTGAGTTTCAGACTTATCCTGCAAAAAGAACACCCAAGTGAAGCGGGAAAAGTCATCAACAATAACTAAACCATACTTACTTCCTCCTATGCTTAGATAGGCGACGGGTCCGAAGAGGTCCATATGCAGCAGCTCCAGAGGTCTTGATGTGGTCATCACATTCTTGCTGTGATGTGCTCCTCCCACTTGTTTACCTGCTTGACAAGCTGCACAAGGTCTATCTTTTTCGAAATAAACATTTGTTAGACCTATCACGTGTTCTCCCTTTAGAAGCCTGTGGAGGTTCTTCATCCCCACATGTGCTAAGCGGCGATGCCACAGCCAGCCCATGCAAGTCTTAGCCATTAAGCATGCATCTAGACCGGCCTCTTCTTTTGCAAAATCAACTAAGTAAAGCTTGCCGTCTAGTACACCCTTAAAAGCTAGTGAACCATCACATCTTCTAAAGACAGACACATCTACATTAGTAAAAAGGCAATTGTATCCCATGTTGCATAGTTGACTAACAGATAGCAAATTGTAACCAAGAGACTCAACTAAAAACACATTTGAAATTGAGTGCTCATTAGAAATTGCAATTTTACCTAACCCTTTTACCTTGCCTTGATTCCCATCACCGAATATAATTGAATCTTGGGAATCCTTATTTTTGACGTAGGAGGTGAACATCTTCTTCTCCCCCGTCATATGGTTTGTGCATCCGCTGTCGATAATCCAGCTTGAACCCCCGGATGCATAAACCTGCAAGGCAAATTTAGGCTTGGGTCTTAGGTACCCAACTCATGTTGGGTCCTGCAAGGTTAGCACAAATGTCCTTAGGGACCCAAATGCAAGTCCTGTCTCCCTTGCATTTTGCCCCTAACTTCCTAGCAACTATTTTCCTATCCTTTCTACAAATAGCAAAGGAAGTGTTTAAAGCACAATAAATTATAGAAGGTTCATTCACTACTTTCCTAGGAGCATGAATAACATTCTTTCTAGGCACATGAGCAATATTTCTCCTAGGCATATGTACAACATTTCTCCTACACATATCCCTATCATGCTTATAAGAAGAACTAGAAGCAAACATGGCATGAGAATCATAAACATGTGAATCAAAATCATTATAAGCATTTCTAGCATTTCTCCTATCATTATACATAAAGGCATGGTTCTTTTTCGCACTACTAGCCATAGGGGCCTTCCCCTTCTCCTTGACAAAGATGGGAGCCTTATGGCTTGTTAAGTTCTTGGCTTCCCTCTTGAAGCCAAGCCCATCCTTAATTGAAGGGTGTCTACCAACCGTGTAGGCATCCCTTGCAAATTTTATTTTATCAACTTCATTCTTGCTAGTCTTAAGTTGGGCATTAAGACTAGCTAATTCCTCATTTAATTTGGAAATTAAAACTAGGTGTTCACTACAGGCATCAACATCGAAATCCTTACACCTAGTGCAAATCATAACATGTTCTACACAAGAATTAGATTTATTTGCTACTTCTAACTTAGCATTTAAATCATTGTTAACACCTTGTAAAGTAGAAATGGTTTCATGACAAGTAGATAGTTCACTAGAAAGCACTTCATTTCTTTTAATTTCTAGAGCAAGAGAATTTTGTGCACTAACAAATTTATCATGCTCCTCATATAAAAGATCCTCTTGCTTTTCTAGTAATCTATTCTTATCATTCAAAGCATCAATCAACTCATTGATTTTATCTATCTTAGATCTATCTAAGCCCTTGAACAAGCATGAATAATCTATGTCATCATCATCACTAGTCTCACTATCACTAGAAGAAGCATAAGTGAAGTCTTGAGTACTCACCTTCTTCTCCCTTGCCATAAGGCATGTGAGACGCTCGTTGGGGAAGAGGGAAGACTTGTTGAAGGCAGTGGCAGCGAGTCCTTCATTGTCGGAGTCGGAGGAGGAGCAATCCGAGTCCCACTCCTTTCCTAGATGCGCCTCGCCCTTTGCCTTCTTGTATTGCTTCTTCTTCTCTCTTTTGTTCCCCTTTTCCTGGTCACTTTCATTATCGGGACAGTTAGCGATAAAATGACCAAGCTTACCGCATTTGAAGCATGAGCGCTTCCCCTTTGTCTTGGTCTTGCTTGGCTGCCCCTTGCGACCATTTAGCGCCGTCTTGAATCTCTTGATGATGAGAGCCATCTCTTCATCATTGAGTCCGGCCGCCTCAATCTGTGCCACCTTGCTAGGTAGCGCCTCCTTGCTTCGTGTTGCCTTGAGAGCAAGGGGTTGCGGCTCGTTGATCGGACCATTCAAGGCGTCGTCCACATACCTCGCCTCCTTGATCATCATTCGCCCGCTAACAAATTTCCCAAGAACTTCTTCGGGCGACATCTTGGTGTACCTGGGATTTTCATGTATATTGTTTACCAAATGAGGATCAAGAACGGTAAATGACCTGAGCATTAGGCGGACGACGTCATGATCCGTCCATCGCGTGCTTCCGTAGCTCCTTATCTTGTTGATAAGGGTCTTGAGCCGGTTGTATGTTTGCGTCGGCTCCTCGCCCCTTATCATAGCGAACCGTCCAAGCTCTCCCTCCACCAACTCCATCTTGGTGAGCAAGGTGACGTCGTTCCCCTCATGAGAAATCTTGAGGGTGTCCCAGATTTGCTTGGCGTTATCCAAGCCGCTCACTTTATGGTATTCATCCCTGCACAAGGAAGCTAGAAGAACAGTAGTAGCTTGTGCATTCTTATGAATTTGTTCATTAATGAACATGGGACTATCCGAACTATCAAAGTGCATTCCACTCTCTACAATCTCCCATATACTAGGATGGAGAGAGAATAGGTGACTACGCATTTTGTGGCTCCAAAATCCGTAGTCCTCTCCATCAAAGTGTGGGGGCTTGCCGAGTGGAATGGAGAGCAAATGTGAATGTGAACTTTGCGGAATACGAGAGTAATCAAAAGAAAAGTTCGAATTAATCGGTTTCCTTCTCTCGTAGTCGTTGTGGTCTTCGTCCTTTTGGGAAGAAGTAGACTCATCGCTGTCGTAGTAGACGATCTCCTTGATGCGCCTTGTCTTCTTCTTCTTCCCTTCCTTCCGTCTATGACCCGAGCCGGAGTCGGTAGGCTTGTCGTCCTTCGGCTCGTTGACGAAGGATTCCTTCTCTTTGTCGTTGATCACTATACCCTTCCCTTTAGGATCCATCTCTTCGGGCGGTTAGTCCCTTTGTGAAGAGAACGGCTCTGATACCAATTGAGAGCACCTAGAGGGGGGGGGGTGAATAGGTGATCCTGTAAAAACTTCAAACTTAAGCCACAAAAACTTGTTAAGTGTTAGCACGATTATTGCCAAGTGGCTAAGGTGAAGTCTCAACAAAACACAATACCACAAGAGATCAAGCACAGAGGTGACACAGTGGTTTATCCCGTGGTTCGGCCAAGACCAACGCTTGCCTAATCCACGTTGTGGCGTCCCAACGGACGAGGGTTGCAATCAACCCCTCTCAAGCGGTCCAAAGACCCACTTGAATACCACGGTGTTTTGTTTTGCCTTTCACTATCCCGTTCGCAAGGAATCTCCACAAATTGGAGTCTCTTGCCCTTACAAGTATATGATCACCAAGAAGCACAGAGTAAGGGAGGGAAGCAACACACACAAATCCACAGCGAAACGCGCACACACACGGCCAAGAATCGAGCTCACAAGAGTATCACAAAGTTCTCACTAGAACGGAGCTCGAAACACTTAGAGTGACAAACAAATGCGCAAAGACTGAGTGTGGATGATCAAGAATGCTCAAGGGTTGCTTGTGTGTCTCCTCCATGCGCCTAGGGGCTCCTTTTTAGCCCCAAGGCAGCTAGGAGCCGTTGAGAGCAAATCCGGAAGGCCATCCTTGCCTTCTGTCGTCGGGGGCACCGGACAGTCCGGTGCACACCGGACACTGTCCGGTGCCCGATTTGTTTCCATAACTGGCGCTTCCGACCGTTGCCGACCGGTGGAAGATCTAGAGCCGTTGGCGCACCGGACATGTCCGGTGCACACCGGACAGTCCGGTGCCGTCTTCCGACCGTTGGCTCCGCCACGTGTCTCGCGCAGATTGCGCGGCCGACCGTTGGCTCGGCCGACCGTTGGCTCACCGGACAGTCCGGTGCACACCGGACAGTCCGGTGAATTTTAGCCGTACGTCGTCGGCCAATTTCCCGAGAGCGGCCAGTTCGAGCCGAGTCAGCCTGGCGCATCGGACACTGTCCGGTGCACACCGGACAGTCCGGTGCTCCAGACCGAGCTGGGTCTTTTCTCCTCTTCTCTCTTCTTCTTCTTTCTGTTTCTAACACTTAGACAAATATATTAGTACACAAAACCAATGTACTAAGGCTTAGAAACATACCTTTACTTCATGATTTGCACCTTGTTCATCCATGTACATAAATTCACAATTAAGCACATGTGTTGGCACTCAATCACCAAAATACTTAGAAATGGCCCAAGGGCACATTTCCCTTTCACCGAGCACACGCGGGACGAGGCACCTGCCGCCCGGGATCGCCTCGGCAACGAGCATCGCCATCGCGATCATCGAGCTTGCCTCGACGAGAAGGTGCGCCGAGGCTACCATCCCAGGCGCGGGGGACGCTGCGACAGCGAGGAGGATCGGAGCCCCTCGCCCGAGCCACCCGGTCCACAAGTCTTCAGCCGGGCCATACGACGAGCGTCGTTCCCCACCCGTTTCCGAGCCCCGACTACCATCACCAAGTACTCGGGGGAGACGAGGCCGGAGCTGTGGCTCACGGACTACCGATTGGCATGCCAGTTAGGAGGGGCGGACGATGACAACCTCATCATCCGTAATCTACCCCTTTTCCTCTCCAACGCTGCCTGGGCCTGGCTGGAGCATCTGCCCCTGCGCAGATCTCCGACTGGGACGACCTGGTCAAGGCTTTCGTGGGAAATTTCTAGGGCACGTATGTGCGCCCTGGGAACTCATGGGATCTCCGAAGCTGCCACCAGCAGCCTGGGGAATCCCTCCGAGAGTACATCCAGCGGTTTTCAAAGCAGCGCACCGAGCTGCCTAACATCACCGACTCGGACGTCATCGGAGCTTTCCTCGCCGGCACCACTTGTCGAGACCTGGTGAGCAAACCGGGGCGCAAGACTCCGACCAGTGCGAGCGAACTGATGGACGTCGCCACCAAGTTCGCCTCGGGTCAGGAGGCGGTCGAGGCCATCTTCCAAAAAGACAAGCAGCCTCAGGGGGAGCCGAAGGAAGACGCCTCCGAGGCGTCTGCCCAGCGTGGCGCGAAGAAGAAGGCGCAAGCGAAGCGCAACGCCGTTGACGCGATTCTTGTCGCTGCTGCCGAGCACAGGAACCCTCGGAAGCCCCCTAGAGGGGCCGGCGCGTTCGACAAGATGCTCAAGGAGCCGTGCCCCTATCACCAGGGTCCCATCAAGCACACCCTTGAAGAATGTGTCATGCTCCGGTGCTACTTCCATAAGGCCGGGCCCCTGCGGAAGATGGCAAAGGCCAGGGCAACAACAAGAAGGAGGGCAGCAAGGAAGAGGAGTTCCCCGAGATTCACAACTGCTTCATGATTTATGGTGGGCAGGTGGCGAACGCCTCGGCTCGGCACCGCAAGCAGGAGCGCCGGGAGGTCTGCTCGGTAAAGGTGGTAGCGCCAGCCTACCTAGACTGGTCCGACAAGCCTATCACCTTCGACCGAGGCAACCACCCCGACTTCGTGCCAAGCCCAGGGAGGTACCCGCTCGTCGTCGATCCGATCATCGGCAACGTCAGGCTCTCCAAGGTCCTCATGGACGGAGGCAGCAGCCTCAACATCATCTATGCTGAGACCCTGGAACTCTTAGGGGTTGATCGGTCTGAGGTCCGGGCCGGTGCAGCACCCTTTCACGGGATCGCACCTGGAAAGCGTATCCTTCCCCTCGGGCGGATTGACTTGCCCGTCTGCTTCAGAACTCCCTCCAACTTCCAAAAGGAAACCCTCACCTTCGAGGTGGTCGGGTTCCGAGGGACCTACCACGCGGTGTTGGGAAGGCCGTGCTACGCCAAGTTCATGGTCGTCCCCAACTACAGCTACCTCAAGCTCAAGATGCCGGGCCCGAACGGGATCATCACTGTCGGATCCACGTACCGCCACGCATACGAATGCGACGTGGAATGCATGGAGTACGCTGAGGCCCTCGCCGAGTCCGAGGCCCTCATCGCCGACCTAGAACGCCTCTCCAAGGAGGCGCCCGACGTGAAGCGGCACGCCGGCAACTTCGAACCAGCCGAGGCGGTTAAGTCCGTCTCTCTCAACCCCAGCAACGACGCCAACAAGAAAGTCCGGATCGGCTCCGAGCTCGACCCCAAATAGGAAGCAGTGCTCGTCGACTTTCTCCGCGCAAATGCCGAAGTTTTTGCGTGGAGTCCCTCGGACATGCCAGGCATACCAAGGGATTTCGTCGAGCACTCACTGGACATCAGAGCTGGAGCCCGACCCGTGAAGCAGACCCTACGCCGTTTTGATGAAGAAAAGCGCAGGGCCATAGGCGAGGAGATCCACAAGCTACTCGCGGTAGGGTTCATCAAAGAGGTATTCCATCCCGAATGGTTAGCTAACCCTGTTCTTGTAAGGAAGAAGGATGGGAAATGGAGGATGTGTGTAGACTACACTGGTCTAAACAAAGCATGTCCGAAGGTTCCCTACCCTCCACTACTGGGTGTAAAACCCTGTCATTCCTCGACGCCTACTCAGGCTATCACCAAATCAAGATGAAAGAGCCCGACTAGCTCGCGACTTCTTTTATCACACCTTTTGGCATGTACTGTTATACTACAATGCCATTTGGTTTGAGGAATGTAGGCGCCACCTACCAGAGGTGCATGAACCATGTGTTTGGAGAACACATCGGCAGAACGGTAGGATAGCGAAGTGGGCAGTGGAACTCACGGGCAAAACACTTTCATTCGTCCCTCGGAAGGCCATAAAATCCCAAGTCTTGGCCTACTTCCTGGCTGAGTGGACTGACACCCAGTTACCAACAACTCCAATCCAACCCGAGCTTTGGACCATGTACTTCGACGGGTCGCTGATGAAAACTGGAGCAGGCGCGGGCTTGCTCTTCATCTCACCCCTCGGGAAACATCTTCGCTACGTGATCCGCCTTCATTTTCCGGCGTCAAACAACGTGACCGAGTATGAAGCATTGGTTAATGGGCTGCGCATCGCCGTCGAGCTAGGGGTTTGACGCCTCGACGCTCGTGGCGACTCGCAGCTTGTCATTGACCAAGTCATGAAGAACTCCCACTGCTAAGATCGGAAGATGGAGGCCTACTGCGACGAAGTTCGACGCCTGGAAGACAAGTTCTACGGGCTAGAACTCAACCACGTCGCCCGACGATTCAATGAGACTGCGGATGAGCTGGCTAAAATAGCCTCGGGGCAGACAATTATGAGGTAGAAAGAATTAAGAAACATGCAGTCAAACCTCCAAGTTTTGTCTAATATCGTCGCCACCATTATAGGAATAAATTTGTACAATATGCCTTGAATAAGAAACACCTATTAAAATAATAATGTCGGCGTTTCGAGACCGGGGGGTCCCTAAGCCGACGAGTGAGTGTGCCGCGTGCCCCAGCCCAGATGGGTCGAGCGCGTGGGCGAGCGCGAAGGGGGGAGAAGCGAGGTGGCCGAAGCCGAGTCGTGAGGGAGGTGGAGATCCCGCGGCCTTCGTGTTCGTCCCGCGCCCAGGTCGGGTGCGCTTGCAGTAGGGGGTTACAAGCGTCCACGCGGGTGAGGGAAGCGAGCGGCCCCAAGAGAGCGCCTGCCCCTGCCCTCGTTCCCGCGGGGCCAACCTCCTCTAAGAAGGCCCTGGTCCTTCCTTTTATAGGCGTAAGGAGAGGATCCAGGTGTACAATGGGGGTGCAGCAGAGTGCTACGTGTCTAGCGGGGGAGAGCTAGCGCCCTAGGTACATGCCAACGTGGCAGCCGGAGAGAACTTGACACCCAGCTGGTGTGGTGTCGTGGCTGTCGGAGGAGTAACGGAGCCTGGTGGAGGGACAGCTGTCGGAACAGTTGGGCTCTTGCTGACGTCCCCCTGCTTCCGTAAGGGAGCTGAGAGCCGCCGTCGTCATGGGTCCAGCGGGGCGCCATCATTGCCTATCTGGCGGAGCTAGCCAGATGGGACGTCGGTCTTGTTCTCTGTGGCCCAAGTCGGCTCGGGGTAGGGTGATGATGGCGCTTCCTGTTGACGTGGCGGACTTGTGCCCTAGGTCGGGCGACGTGGAGGCTCCTCCGAGGCCGAGGTCGAGTCTGTCTTCCATGGCCGAGGCCGAGCCCGAGCTCCTGGGTCGGGCGAGGCGGAGGTCGTTCGGCAGAGGCCAGGGCGGAGTCCGACCCCAGGGGTCGGGCGAAGCGGAGTTCGCCGTCTTCCGGGGCCTTAGCCCGAGTCCGAGCCCTGGGTCGGGCGGAGCGGAGTTCGCCGTCTTCCGGGGCCTTAGCCCGAGTCCGAGCCCTGGGTCGGGCGGAGCGGAGTTCACCGTCTTCCGGGGCCTTAGCCCGAGTCCGAGCCCTGGGTCGGGCGGAGCGGAGTTCGCCGTCTTCCGGGGCCTTAGCCCGAGTCCGAGCCCTGGGTCGGGCGGAGCGGAGTTCGTCGTCTTCCGGGGCCTTAGCCCGAGTCCTGGGTCGGGCGGAGCGGAGTTTGCCGTCTTCCGGGGCCTTAGCCCGAGTCCGAGCCCTGGGTCGGGCGGAGCTTCCTATGGCGCCTTTGGCAAGGCCTGGCTGCCTGTCAGTCTCACTCTGTCAAGTGGCACCGCAGTCGGGACGGCGCAGGCGGCGCTGTCCTTTTGTCAGACCGGTCAGTGGAGCGGCAAAGTGACGGCGGTCACTTCGGCTCTGCCAGGGGGCGCGCGTCAGGATAAAGGTGCCAGGCTACCTTTGCGTTAAATGCCCCTGTGACTTGGTCGGTCGGCGCGGCGATTTAGTCAGGGTTGCTTCTTAACGAAGGCAAGGCCTCGGGCGAGCCGGAGATGCGTCTGCCGTAAAAAAGGGGGCCCCGGGCGAGACGGAGACACCTCAGGGTCGGCTGCCCTTGCCCGAGGCTAGGCTCGGGCGAGGCGTGATCGAGTCGCTCGTATGGACTGATCCCTGACTTAATCGCACCCATCAGGCCTCTTCAGCTTTATGCTGATGGGGGTTACCAGCTGAGAATTAGGCGTCTTGAGGGTACCCCTAATTATGGTCCCCGACAGTAGCCCCCGAGCCTCGAAGGGAGTGTTAGCACTCGCTTGGAGGCTTTCGTCGCACTTTTTTGCAAGGGGACCAGCCTTTCTCGGTTGCATTTTGTTCCGGTGGGTGCGCGCGAGCGCACTCGCCAGGTGTAGCCCCCGAGGCCTCGGAGGAGTGGTTTCACTCCTTCGAGGTCTTAATGCCTTGCGTAATGCTTCGGCTGGTCTGGTGGTTCCCTCATGCGAACTGGCCGTAGCCCGGGTGCACTGTCGGGGCCCAAGTTCTCGGGCTGGTATGTTGACGCTGTCAACGGTTTGGCCGGAGCCGGGTTTGCGAGAGCAGCCCCCGAGCCTCCGCACAGGGCGAGAGGGCGATCAGGGACAGACTCGGCTTTTTTACATACGCCCCTACGTCGCCTTTCCACAAGGAGGAGGGGGGAGAGCGCCATGTTACCCTCGATGGGCACCGAACATGGTGTCTCCGGTGAGCTGCAAGCGGGTAATCCGAGTGGACGTCCGTGCCCCGTTCGTTGGGGGTCGGCTAGGGGCCCGGAGGCACGCCCAAAAGTACCTGCGGGTGATCTGCCGGACCCGGTCCCCTGGCGACGGGGTCCGAGGGCTCAATGCCTCCCTCCGATGGGATTCCGTTACAGGGTCGTTCCCGCTGGTCTCGGAAATGTCCTAGGGTACCTCGGGAGCGCAGCCCGAGCCTCGGCTATGTATCGAACGTACCCCAGGTCATCCCTCGCTCGGTGTCTGAGGCGACTGTGAACCCTTCGGGGGGCCAGCCTTCGAACCCCTGATCAGTAATGGGCGCGGAGCCCAAGTAGCCTGAGGCGGCTGTGGAACCTTTTGGGAGGCCGACCTTCGAACCTCTGACCAGTAGTGGGTGTCGGGCCCACGCGATCTGAGGCGGCTGTTGAACCCTCCGGGGGGCCAGCCTTCGAACCCCTGATCAGTAAGGAGGCTCGGAGCCTAGTTCCTTCACGGGGAAGGATCCCTTTGGGGGTATCCCCTTTCCCGGTCCCTGTTGCAAGAGATAGAGAAAGAGGAAAAAGGATACGAAATTGAACGACGCGGTGTACCTTTTTTGGCGCGGTTGTTTTGGCGAAGGCGAAGCGTCGCCAGCTGCTCCTGTCAGAAGCGCCGTCTGTCCAGCCGCGGAGTTAATGCGACAGGGCGAGTAGTTGGCGAGGCTGCCGTTGCGCGTGCGCGAGCCGTTCGAGGAACGGGTCACGGGCGCGTCGTCTTCACGCCGTGAGAGGGGGTTCTCTCGCTGCCTCCGGATGGGACGTGAGCTTGGCCGACGGCGTGACCGCTGCTCCCGCGTGCCTGCCACCGTCATTACTGCCGGCCCACTTTTGACCGCGTTTGACCGCTGCGTCAGGCTGGCGCTGCTGGGTCGCGCGCTGGGTTGCCTCGGGTCGCGGTATCGGTTCCGCAATCGAGGAGGTGCGGTGGTGGCGCAAGTGGTACAGTTGCTTGCATGCAGCATCCGGCGCGCCGGTCGCGCGACGCGTGGGCTTGGGCCTCCGTGCTGGCATGTCAGGACGGAGAGGCGCGTCCACTTGGCGCGGTTGCATGCCGCCTGCATGGCTGCCTGCCCCTTTCGCCCGTCGGTCTGGGCAAAAGTGGAGGGTCACTTGTAACCGCTGGGTGGTTGCGTGCGCCGTGAGCGGCGGTTTGGCTTCTTCTGCTCGGAGCGGGTCTGCATGACATGCGGGACCCAGCCCCCGCGCCGCAGGGGAGGGCTTTGGAGGCGTGTTGGAGAAGACTCAGCCCGTGACGGTTGGGGGCGCAAGCAGGGAGAGTCGCCTTTAAAAGGAGGGCGACCCCTTCCGTAAGGCGACCACGTCTTCTTTCTCCCTTATGCACTGTGTCTTTCCACCTTCCAAGCCCCCGGATGGGGGAAACCGCCGTCTTTTCGCCTCATCGTTGGAGGAACGCAACTCCGTGGGAGTTGGTACCTTTCAGCCATCGTTCGGCTTCAAGGATTTTCATCATGCAGCCCGGCTGCACCCCTCCACCGGCGATCACACAAGATGGTGACCTCCGGCTTGATGGTGGGGGAAAGCGAGCCGGGCTGCGGCCTCTGCCCCTCCCTCAGCCTCAAGGATTTTCATCACCAGGGCTGAAGAGGGGAGTGTGCCGAGTTGAGGTCGGCCCCCGCGTGGGCGGCGGCCCGCTCCTTTACTCAGTGATCGGAGGGAGGAGCGGTCGTCGTCCGTGGCGCTGGCATCTGCAGCGTGCCTGGCCTTCGGACGCGAGTGGCTTCGGAGCCGCTCGCGGCGCCGGCGTCTGCCACGGCAGCTGGAAGAGGTTCTTCCGCCGACGCGATAGCCAAGGCTGGCCATGGACCGACCTCCAACTCTACGGCCTTCTGCCCGTCCTTGCCTCTCGAGTTTGGGCAAGGGCGGGGGCCTCCTAGCAGCAGCATCCGCCCTGAGGTCATCACTGCTGCTGTTCGGCCCCCCGGGGCAGAAGTCTTCATCGTCGCCGCTGCTGGGGCGAGCGATGACTAGCCGTTCGTCGGTCTTCTGTTGCCCCGCAGGCCCGCCCCTATCGAGTGGGGTTGTTCGTACCTGCGGAGGGGGAACCGGAGTTCCGTTTGTAATGGCACTTCGAATGCCAGGATTTTTTGTTCATTACGGCTTTCGGGGCCTGAACATGTATGTAATTACGGCACAGAGCTGTGTTTTTTCCTCATTCTCGAGCACTAAGACTCGTCTGTTGACTATCTGAACCGCTTCACCAAGCATGAGTCGCCCCGTGTCAAGGTGACGAGTGAGGTATCCGTATCCCGGAGGCGTAGGAGTCCCTCGGCTCGGTCGGCCCTGCTGTCCGAGGTTCCTCTAGCTTAGTTAAAGAGACCCCTAGGCCGCTCTTCGACGAGCCGAGGCCAGGGGTAGCGATATCAGTATGAACAGAGGCGGAGTTGGCTCGAAAATGAAACCTGGTTGGCCGGAGCCTAGCAGGGTTGTCCGTTGGCAGGATCGACGCCGGAGTTGATCAGCCGAGGCTTCAGACCGGGCCGGCGCCCTTGGAAGATGGTTGGCCGAGGCCCCGGAGGTGGCCGGCCGAGCCGCTTGCTCGGGCCGGATTCCCGGAGAAGTCTCTTACAGCGATTGCCCGGGCGTGGTGATGACGTCGTCCTTCGGAGCGGAGACCCTCGGACCGCGTCGCCGTCCGAGGCTAGGTCGGGCCTCGCCGAAGGTGCCGTCGATGCCGAGGGGGCTGCCGCCCCCTTCCAGCATCAAGACCCGAGCCTGCAGGATCATATTGCCTTGTAGCGTGTGCCTTGTACGGCCGTCGAGGCCAGAACACACACCCTCGCTGTGTTTTAAAGCTGCGTCTCTTTTCCTCTTGTTTCGAGTATCTGGACTCTTTGTCGGTAACAGGGATGTTAGTGCGAGCGAGAGTTGCTTCTCGCGGAAGGTGATGAGTGAGGTATCCGTATCCCGGAGGCGTGGGAGTCCCTCGGCTCGGTCAGCCTTGCCGCTTACGCGTACTTTCACCCGTCCGTGAGGCCCTGTCGCCGACTCAGTCGAGAAGGCTCGAAGGATCGCTTCGGCAGAAGGTCTTCCGAACGTAAAGACTTGTTCGATCCGCGGAGCCACTTTATCCGAACGCGAGTTACTTATCGCAGAAGGTGATGAGTGAGGTATCCGTATCCCGGAGGCGTAGGAGTCCCTCGGCTCGTTCAGCCTTGACTGCTTACGTGTACTCCGTCGTTTCCAGGACCCACTTTTCGAAGTAGTCAAAAAGCACGAAAGATATTCTGGTAAAAGAGATTTTTTTTTCGAGGAAAATTTTGACGCAGAGGGGGTTTTCCCCCCTTTTAGCCCCCGAGGGAGGGTCGGGCTTTGCCGAGGCGAGGCCGACCCTTCCTTGTTGACTAAACTTTGCGTGGGTGCGAGGTATATGAACAACTTGGAAACATCTTAAGGGTAGAAGCGATGTAGCTGTTGGATGTTCCATGCGTTGCCGTAGACCTCGCCTTGACTGTTGGCCAGCTTGTACGTTCCGGGCTTCAGAACTTTGGCGATGACGAATGGCCCCTCCCAGGGGGGCGTGAGCTTGTGCCTCCCTCGGGCATCTTGCCGCAGTCGAAGCACCAGGTCGCCCACCTGGAGGTCTCGGGGTCGGACCCCTCGGGCGTGGTAGCGTCGCAGGGACTACTGATACCGCGCCGAGTGTAGTAAGGCCCTATCCCGAGCCTCTTCCAGCTAGTCCAGCGAGTCTTCTCGGCTGGCTTGGTTGCTTTGATCGTCGTAGGCCCTCATCCTTGGGGAGCCGTATTCCAGGTCAGTGGGCAAGACGGCCTCGGCCCCGTAGACCAGGAAGAACGGCGTGAAACCCGTGGCTCGGCTCGGCGTCGTCCTCAGGCTCCAGACCACCGAGGGGAGTTCCTTCATCCATCGCTTGCCGAACTTGTTGAGGTCATTGTAAATCCGAGGCTTGAGCCCTTGTAGAATCATGCCGTTGGCACGCTCTACTTGCCCATTCGACATGGGATGAGCTACGGCAGCCCAGTCCACCCGGATGTGGTGATCCTCGCAAAAATCCAAGAATTTTCTGCCGGTGAACTGGGTGCCGTTGTCGGTGATGATGGAGTTTGGGACCCCGAAGCGATGGATGATGTTGGTGAAGAACGCCACCGCCTGCTCAGACCTGATGCTGTTCAGGGGTCGGACCTCGATCCACTTGGAGAATTTGTCGACGGCGACCAGCAGGTGCGTGTAGCCCCCGGGCGCCTTCTGCAGAGGGCCGACGAGGTCCAGACCCCACACAGCGAAGGGCCAGGTGATGGGTATCGTCTGCAGAGCCTGAGCGGGCAGGTGGGTCTGCTTCGCATAGAATTGACACCCTTCGCAGGTGCGGACAATTCTAGTGGCGTCAGCCACCGCCGTCGGCCAGTAGAAGCCTTGCCGGAAAGCATTCCCGACGAGGGCTCGAGGCGCTGCATGATGGCCGCAAGCCCCCGAGTGTATCTCTAGCAGGAGTTCCTGACCTTCGGCGATGGAGATGCATCGCTGGAGGATGCCCGAGGGGCTGCGGTGGTAGAGCTCCTTCTCATCGCCCAGCAAGACGAACGACTTGGCGCGTCGCGCTACCCGCCGTGCCTCGGCCTGGTCGAGGGGTAGCTCTCCTTGGCGGAGATATTGCAGGTACGGGGCCTACCAATCTTGATCAGGCGTGACCCCGCTCCGCTCCTCCTCGATGCGCAGCGCCTCGCCCTCAGGAGCCGAGGGCTCCTCGGGCTGAACCGAGGACGGCTCGGGCTGGGCCGAGGTTACCTCGGACGGTGCCGAGGGCGCCTCGGGCTCGGGCGTGTCGCTGATCTTGACGGAGGGTTGGTGCAGATCCCGGGAGAAGACGTCCGGGGGAACCGTCGTTCGCCCCGAGGCTATCTTTGCCAGCTCGTCCGCAGTCTCGTTGTAGCGCCGGGCGATGTGGTTAAGCTCGAGCCCGTAGAACTTGTCTTCCAGGCGTCAAACCTCATCACAGTAGGCCTCCATCTTCGGGTCGCGGCAGTGGGAGTTCTTCATGACCTGGTTGATGACGAGCTGCGAGTCGCCGCGAGCGTCGAGGCGTCGGACCCCTAGCTCGATGGCGATTCGCAATCCGTTGATCAGAGCTTCGTACTCAGCCACATTGTTGGACGCCGGGAAATGGAGGCGCAGCACGTAGCGCAGGTGTTTCCCGAGGGGCGAGACGAAGAGCAGGCCCGCGCCGGCTCCCGTCTTCATCAGCGACCCGTCGAAAAACATGGTCCAGAGCTCCGGTTGGATCGGAGCCGTCGGCAACTGGGTGTCGACCCATTCGGCTACGAAGTCCGCCAGTACCTGGGACTTGATGGCCTTCCGAGGGGCGAACGAGATTGTCTCGCCCATGATTTCCACCGCCCACTTTGCGATCCGTCCCGAGGCCTCTCGGCACTGGATGATCTCCCCCAGGGGGAAGGATGACACCACAGTTACCGGATGAGACTCGAAGTAATGTCGCAACTTTCGCCTCGTCAGGATCACTGCATACAGCAGCTGATAGTCGCCTAGAGGGGGGGTGAATAGGGCGAAACTGAAATTTACAAAAATAATCACAACTACAAGCCGGGTTAGCGTTAGTAGTAAAGAAACGAGTCCGCGAGAGAGGGTGCAAAACAAATCGCAAGCAAATAAGAGTGTGACACGAGGATTTGTTTTACCGAGGTTCGGTTCTCGCAAACCTACTCCCCGTTGAGGAGGCCACAAAGGCCGGGTCTTTTTCAACCCTTCCCTCTCTCAAACGATCCCACGGATCGAGTGAGCTTTCTCTTCTTCTCAATCAACCGGGAACAAAACTTCCCCCGCAAGGGCCACCACACAATTGGTGCCTCTTGCCTTGGTTACAATTGAGTGATGATCTCAAGAACAAGTGAGAAAGAAAAGAATGCGATCCAAGCGCAAGAGCTCGAAAGAACACAAGCAAATCACTCTCTCTAGTCACTATGGAGTTGTGTGGGATTTGGAGAGGACTTGATCAATTTGATGTGTCTAGAATTGAATGCTAGAGCTCTTGTAGTAGTTGAGAAGTGGAAAACTTGGATGGCAATGAATGTGGGGTGGTTGGGGTATTTATAGCCCCAACCACCAAAAGTGACCGTTGCTGGAACTCCTCTGTTCGATGGCGCACCGGACAGTCCGGTGCACACCGGACAGTCCGGTGCCCCTGCCACGTCACCATTGCCGTTGGATTCTGACCGTTGGAGCTTCTGACTTCTGGGCCCTCCTGGGTGTCCGGTGCACACCGGACATGTACTGTTTGATGTCCGGTGCACCGGCATGGGCGTGCCTGACGTCTGCGCGCGCTGCGCGCGCATTAAATGCACCGCAGGGAGCCGTTGGCGCCGCAGGGAGCCGTTGCTCCGCTGGTACACCGGACAGTCCGGTGCACACCGGACAGTCCGGTGAATTTTAGCGGAGTGGCTGCCGAGCGAACCCGAGGCTGACGAGTTCCGGAGGTCGCGTCACCTTGGAGCACCGGACATGTCCGGTGCACACCGGACAGTCCGGTGAATTATAGCGCGCTGGCTTCCGAGAAATCCCGAGGGCGAAGAGTTTGAAGTCGAAGTCCTCTGGCCGCACCGGACAGTCCGGTGCACACCGGACAGTCCGGTGCCTCCGGCCAGAGGAGCCCTCGGTTGCCTTGCTGCTCCTTTGTTGAATCCAACACTTGGTCTTTTTATTGGCTGATTGTGAACCTTTTGCACCTGTATAACTTATGCACTAGAGTAAACTAGTTAGTCCAATGTTTGTGTTGGGCAATTCAACCACCAAAATTATTTAGGAACTAGGTCTAAGCCTAATTCCCTTTCAATCTCCCCCTTTTTGGTGATTGATGCCAACACAAACCAAATCAAATATAGAAGTGCATAATTGAACTAGTTTACATAATGTAAGTGCAAAGGTTGCTTGGAATTGAGCCAATATACACTTATATGATGCTCATGGATTGTTTTCTTTGTTTCACATATTGGACCACATTTGCACCAAGAGTTTTGTTTTTGCAAATTCTTTTGTAAATACTTTTCAAAGTTTTTTTTTTGCAAGATAGTCAAAGGTAAATGAATAAGATTTGCAAAGCATTTTCAAGATTTGAAATTTTCTCCCCCTGTTTCAAATGCTTTTCCTTTGACTAAACAAAACTCCCCCTCAAATAAGGTCTCCTCTTAGTGTTCAAGAGGGTTTTCCATCAATTTCGAAAATACTACTTGCTCCCCCTTTAGAACACAAAGAGATACCAATTTTGAAATTTACCATTGAAAATCATCAAATTTAAAATTGGTGGTGGTTGGTGGTGGTGCGGTCCTTTTGCTTTGGGCTCATATTTTCTCCCCCTTTGGCATGAATCGCCAAAAACGAAATCATTAGAGCCCAATTAAGTCCTTTTCTCCCCCTTTGGTCATGAAATGAATGAGTGAAGAGTATACCAAAGTTGGAGAGATGATGCGGAGCGACGGCGAAGGAGGAGTAGTAGAACGGAGTGGAAGCCTTTGTCTTCGCCGAAGACTCCAATTCCCTTTCAATATACCTATGACTTGGTTTGAAATACACTTGAAAACACATTAGTCACAGCATATATAAAAGAGACATGATCAAAGGTATATTCATGTGCTATGTGTGCAAGTTTAGCAAAAGAAATTCCTAGAATCAAGAATATTGAGCTCATGCCTAAGTCGGGTAAAAGATTGTTCATCAAGCGGCTTGGTAAAGATATCGGCTAATTGATCTTTAGTGTTAATATACGAAATCTCGATATCCCCCTTTTGTTGGTGATCCCGAAGAAAATGATACCGAATGGCTATGTGCTTAGTGCGGCTGTGCTCGACGGGATTGTCGGCCATTTTGATTGCACTTTCATTGTCACATAGCAAAGGGACTTTGGTTAATTTGTAACCATAGTCCCGCAGGGTTTGCCTCATCCAAAGCAATTGCGCGCAACAATGGCCTGTGGCAATATACTCGGCTTCGGCGGTAGAAAGAGCGACCGAATTTTGCTTCTTTGAAGCCCATGACACCAAGGATCTTCCCAAGAACTGGCAAGTCCCCGATGTGCTCTTCCTATTAATCCTACACCCCGCCCAATCGGCATCCGAATAACCAATCAAATCAAATGTGGATCCCCGAGGGTACCAAAGCCCAAACTTAGGAGTAAAAGCCAAATATCTCAAGATTCGTTTTATGGCCGTAAGGTGTGATTCCTTAGGGTCGGCTTGAAATCTTGCACACATGCAAACGGAAAGCATAATGTCCGGTCGAGATGCACATAAGTAAAGCAATGAACCAATCATCGACCGGTATACCTTTTGATCCACGGACTTACCTCCCGTGTCGAGGTCGAGATGTCCATTAGTTCCCATGGGTGTCTTGATGGGCTTGGCATCCTTCATTCCAAATTTGCTTAGAATGTCTTGAGTATACTTCGTTTGGCTAATGAAGGTGCCCTCTTGGAGTTGCTTGACTTGAAATCCTAAGAAATATTTCAACTCCCCCATCATCGACATCTCGAATTTCTGTGTCATGATCCTACTAAATTCTTCACATGTAGATTTGTTAGTAGACCCAAATATAATATCATCAACATAAATTTGGCATACGAACAAATCGTTGTCAAGAGTTTTAGTGAATAAAGTAGGATCGGCCTTGCCGACTTTGAAGCCATTTACAATAAGGAAATCTCTAAGGCATTCATACCATGCTCTTGGGGCTTGCTTGAGCCCATAAAGCGCCTTAGAGAGCCTATAAACATGATTAGGGTACTCACTGTCTTCAAAGCCGGGAGGTTGCTCAACATAGACCTCCTCCTTGATTGGTCCATTGAAAAAGGCACTCTTTACGTCCATTTGATAGAGCTTGAAGCCATGGTAAGTAGCATAGGCTAATAATATGCGAATTGACTCAAGCCTAGCTACGGGTGCATAGGTTTCACCGAAATCCAAACCTTCGACTTGTGAATACCCCTTGGCCACGAGTCGAGCTTTGTTCCTAGTCACCACACCATGCTCGTCTTGCTTGTTGCGGAAGACCCACTTGGTTCCTACAACATTTTGATTAGGACGTGGAACCAAGTGCCATACCTCATTCCTTGTGAAATTGTTGAGCTCCTCTTGCATCGCCATCACCCAATCCGAATCTTGAAGAGCTTCCTCTACCCTATGTGGCTCAATAGAGGAAACAAACGAGTAATGCTCACAAAAATGTGCAACACGAGATCGAGTAGTTACCCCCTTATGAATGTCGCCGAGGATGGTATCAACGGGGTGATCTCGTTGTATCGCTTGGTGGACTCTTGGGTGTGGCGGCCTTGGTTGTTCATCCTCCTTGTCTTCATCATTTGAATCTCCCCCTTGATCGTTGCCGTCATTTTGAGGTGGCTCATCTTCTTGATTTTCTTGTTCAACATCTTGAGCCTCATCCTCAACTTGAGTTGGTGGAGATGCTTGCATGGAGGAGGATGGTTGATCTTGTGCATTTGGAGGCTCTTCGGATTCCTTAGGACACACATCCCCGATGGACATGTTCCTTAGCGCTATGCATGGAGCCTGTTCTTCACCTACATCATCAGGATCAACTTGCTCTACTTGAGAGCCGTTAGTCTCATCAAACACAACGTCACAAGAAACTTCAACACGTCCTGAGGACTTGTTAAAGACTCTATATGCCCTTGTGTTTGAGTCATATCCTAGTAAAAAGCCTTCTACAGTTTTAGGAGCAAATTTAGATTTTCTACCTCTTTTAACAAGTATAAAACATTTGCTACCAAAAACTCTAAAATATGAAATATTGGGCTTTTTACCGGTTAGGAGTTCATAAGATGTCTTCTTGAGGATTCGATGAAGATATAATCGGTTGATGGCGTAGCAGGCGGTGTTGACCGCCTCGGCCCAAAACCGATCCGGTGTCTTGTACTCATCAAGCATGGTTCTTGCCATGTCCAATAGAGTTCGATTCTTCCTCTCCACTACACCATTTTGTTGTGGAGTGTAGGGAGAAGAGAACTCATGCTTGATGCCCTCCTCCTCAAGAAAGCCTTCTATTTGAGAGTTCTTGAACTCCGTCCCATTGTCGCTTCTAATTTTCTTGATCCTTAAGCCAAACTCATTTTGAGCCCGTCTCAAGAATCCCTTTAAGGTCTCTTGGGTTTGTGATTTTTCCTGCAAAAAGAATACCCAAGTGAAGCGAGAATAGTCATCCACAATTACAAGGCAATACTTACTACCGCCGATGCTTATGTAAGCGATCGGGCCGAATAAATCCATGTGAAGGAGCTCCAGTGGCCTGTCGGTAGTCATGATGTTTTTGTGTGGATGAAGTACACCAACTTGCTTCCCGGCTTGGCAAGCGCTACAAATCCTGTCTTTCTCAAAATGAACATCAGTTAGTCCCAAAATGTGTTCTCCCTTTAGAAGTTTGTGAAGATTCTTCATTCCAACATGGGCTAGTCGACGGTGCCAGAGCCAGCCCAAGTTAGTCTTAGCAATTAAGCATGTGTCGAGTTCAGCTCTTTCAAAATCTACTAAGTATAGCTGACCCTCTAACACACCCTTAAATGCTATTGAATCATCATTCCTTCTAAAGACAGTAACACCTGTATCAGTAAAAAGACAATTGTAGCCCATTTGACATAATTGGGATACGGAAAGCAAATTGTAATCTAAAGAATTTACAAGAAAAACATTGGAAATAGAATGGTCAGGAGATATAGCAATTTTACCCAAACCTTTGACCAAACCTTGATTTCCATCCCCGAATGTGATAGCTCGTTGGGGATCTTGGTTTTTCTCATAGGAGGAGAACATCCTTTTCTCCCCGGTCATGTGGTTTGTGCACCCGCTGTCGAGTATCCAACTTGAGCCCCCGGATGCATAAACCTACAAAACAAGTTTAGTTCTTTGTTTTAGGTACCCAAACGGTTTTGGGTCCTTTGGCATTAGATATAAGAACTTTGGGTACCCAAACACAAGTCTTGGAGCCCTTGTGTTTGCCCCCAACAATTTTGGCAACTACCTTGCCGGATTTGCTAGTCAAAACATAAGATGCATCAAAAGTTTTAAATGAAATGGCATGATCATTTGATGCATTAGTAGTTTTCTTTCTAGGCAACTTGGCATGGGTTGGTTGCCTAGATCTAGATGTCTCACCCTTATACATAAAAGCATAATTAGGGCCAGAGTGAGACTTCCTAGAATGAATTTTCTTAATTTTACTCTCAGGATACCCGGCAGGGTACAAAATGTAACCCTCGTTATCCTGAGGCATGGGAGCCTTGCCCTTAACAAAGTTAGACAAATTCTTAGGAGGGGCATTAATTTTGACATTGTCTCCCCTTTGGAAGCCAATGCCGTCCTTAATGCCCGGGCGTCTCCCATTATAGAGCATGCTCCTAGCCAATTTAAATTTTTCATTTTCTAAGTCATGCTCCCTAATTTTGGCATTAAGTTGTGCTATGTGATCATTTTGTTTTTTAATTAAGGCAAGGTGATCATGGATAGCATCAACATTAATATCTCTACATCTAGTGCAAATGGACACATGCTCAATAGTAGATGTAGAGGGTCTGCAAGACTTTAATTCAATAACCTTAGCATGCAACAAATCATTTTTAGTTCTAAGGTCGGAAATAGTAGCATTGCAAACATCAAAATCCTTAGCCTTAGCAATTAATTTCTCATTCTCATCTCTAAGGCTAGCAAGAGAAATGTTCAATTTTTCAATCCTAGCAAGCAAATCATTATTATCATTTCTAGGAATTGAAACATTGCAAATATGAGAATCAACCTTAGCTAGCAAATTGGCATTTTCATTTCTAAGGTTGTCTAAAGTCTCATGACTAGTGCTTAGCTCGCTAGACAATTTTTCACATTTTTCTCTTTCTAGAGCATAAGCATTTTTAACCTTAACATGTTTCTTGTTTTCCTTGATTAGGAAGTCCTCTTGGGAGTCCAAGAGATCATCCTTTTCATGGATGGCACTAATTAGCTCATTTAATTTTTCTTTTTGTTCCATGTTAAGGTTGGCAAAAAGAATACGCAAATTATCCTCTTCATTTTTATCATCATCCTCATCACTAGATGTTTCATATTTAGTGGAGGACTTTGATTTTACCTTCTTTTTGCCGTCCTTGGCCATGAGGCACTTGTGGCCGACGTTGGGGAAGAGGAGGCCCTTGGTGACGGCGATGTTGGCGGCGTCCTCGTCGTCGGAGGAGTCGCTTGAGCTTTCGTCGGAGTCCCACTCCCGACAGACATGGGCATCGCCGCCCTTCTTCTTGTAGTACTTCTTCTTTTCCTTCCTCTTGCCCTTCTTGTCGTCGCCCCTGTCACTATCACTTGATAATGGACATTTAGCAATAAAGTGCCCGGGCTTACCACACTTGTAGCAAACCTTCTTGGAACGGGATTTGTAATCCTTCCCCTTCCGTTGCTTGAGGATTTGCCGGAAGCTTTTGATGATTAGGGCCATCTCCTCGTTGTCGAGCTTGGAGGCGTCAATTGGTTGTCTACTTGGTGTAGACTCCTCCTTCTTCTCCTCCGTTGCCTTGAAGGCCACGGGTTGCGCCTCGGATGTGGAAGGCTCATCAAGCTCGTTGATCTTCTTGGAGCCCTTAATCATGCATTCAAAACTAACAAAATTCCCGATGACTTCCTCGGGGGTCATTTGTGTATATCTAGGATTGCCACGAATTAATTGTACTTGAGTAGGGTTAAGGAAAATAAGGGCTCTTAGAATAACCTTAACCACTTCGTGGTCATCCCATTTTGCGCTCCCGAGGTTGCGCACTTGGTTCACCAAGGTCTTGAGCCGGTTGTACATGTCTTGTGGCTCCTCCCCTTGGCGAAGACGGAAGCGACCGAGCTCCCCCTCGATCGTTTCCCGCTTGGTGATCTTGGTGAGTTCATCACCCTCGTGCGCCGTCTTGAGTAGGTCCCAAATCTCCCTGGCGTTCTTCAACCCTTGTACTTTGTTGTATTCCTCCTTGCTTAGAGAGGCAAGGAGGATGGTTGTGGCTTGGGAGTTGAAGTGCTCGATTTGGGCCACTTCGTCCGTGTCGTAGTCCTCATCCCCTACGGATGGTACCTGTACACCATACTCAACAACATCCCATAATCTTTTGTGGAGAGAGGTTAGATGAAATCGCATCAAATTACTCCACATAGCATAATCTTCACCATTAAAAGTTGGTGGTTTGCCTAATGGGACGGAAAGTAAAGGTGTATGTTTAGGAATGCGAGGGTAGCGTAGGGGGATCTTACTATACTTCTTACGCTCTTGGCGTTTAGAAGTGACGGACGCCGCGTCGGAGCCGGAGGTAGATGTCGATGAAGTGTCGGTCTCGTAGTAGACCACCTTCCTCATTCTTTTGTGCTTGTCCCCACTCCGATGCGGCTTGTGAGAAGAAGATTTTTCTTTCTTCTCTTTGTGGTGAGAAGAGGAAGATCTTTTCTCCTTCCGCTTGGAGGATTTCTTCTTCTTCTCTCTTCTCTTGGTGCGGGACTCTTCCGATGAAGATGAAGTGCTCCCTTGACTTGTAGTGGGCTTGTCATCGCCGGTCTCCATCTCCCTCTTGGTGTGATCTCCCGACATCACTTCGAGCGGTTAGGCTCTAATGAAGTACCGGGCTTTGATACCAATTGATAGTCGCCTAGAGGGGGGGTGAATAGGGCGAAACTGAAATTTACAAAAATAATCACAACTACAAGCCGGGTTAGCGTTAGTAGTAAAGAAACGAGTCCGCGAGAGAGGGTGCAAAACAAATCGCAAGCAAATAAGAGTGTGACACGAGGATTTGTTTTACCGAGGTTCGGTTCTCGCAAACCTACTCCCCGTTGAGGAGGCCACAAAGGCCGGGTCTTTTTCAACCCTTCCCTCTCTCAAACGATCCCACGGATCGAGTGAGCTTTCTCTTCTTCTCAATCAACCGGGAACAAAACTTCCCCCGCAAGGGCCACCACACAATTGGTGCCTCTTGCCTTGGTTACAATTGAGTGATGATCTCAAGAACAAGTGAGAAAGAAAAGAATGCGATCCAAGCGCAAGAGCTCGAAAGAACACAAGCAAATCACTCTCTCTAGTCACTATGGAGTTGTGTGGGATTTGGAGAGGACTTGATCAATTTGATGTGTCTAGAATTGAATGCTAGAGCTCTTGTAGTAGTTGAGAAGTGGAAAACTTGGATGGCAATGAATGTGGGGTGGTTGGGGTATTTATAGCCCCAACCACCAAAAGTGACCGTTGCTGGAACTCCTCTGTTCGATGGCGCACCGGACAGTCCGGTGCACACCGGACAGTCCGGTGCCCCTGCCACGTCACCATTGCCGTTGGATTCTGACCGTTGGAGCTTCTGACTTCTGGGCCCTCCTGGGTGTCCGGTGCACACCGGACATGTACTGTTTGATGTCCGGTGCACCGGCATGGGCGTGCCTGACGTCTGCGCGCGCTGCGCGCGCATTAAATGCACCGCAGGGAGCCGTTGGCGCCGCAGGGAGCCGTTGCTCCGCTGGTACACCGGACAGTCCGGTGCACACCGGACAGTCCGGTGAATTTTAGCGGAGTGGCTGCCGAGCGAACCCGAGGCTGACGAGTTCCGGAGGTCGCGTCACCTTGGAGCACCGGACATGTCCGGTGCACACCGGACAGTCCGGTGAATTATAGCGCGCTGGCTTCCGAGAAATCCCGAGGGCGAAGAGTTTGAAGTCGAAGTCCTCTGGCCGCACCGGACAGTCCGGTGCACACCGGACAGTCCGGTGCCTCCGGCCAGAGGAGCCCTCGGTTGCCTTGCTGCTCCTTTGTTGAATCCAACACTTGGTCTTTTTATTGGCTGATTGTGAACCTTTTGCACCTGTATAACTTATGCACTAGAGTAAACTAGTTAGTCCAATGTTTGTGTTGGGCAATTCAACCACCAAAATTATTTAGGAACTAGGTCTAAGCCTAATTCCCTTTCAGCAGCTTCTGAACTTGTGGGTAGCGGATCTTGGTTTCGGACAGCACCTCGCTGACGAAGTAAACTGGCCTCTGAATGGGCAATGCATGCCCCTCTTCTTGCCTTTCGACCACGATCGCGGCGCTAACCACCTGAGTGGTAGCGGCGACGTAGACCAAGAGGGCTTCTCCATCAGCTGGGGGTACCAAGACGGGCGCCTGGGTGAGGAGCGCCTTCAGGTTCCCGAGAGCTTCCTCGGCCTCGGGGGTCCAAGTGAAGCACTCGGCCTTCCTTAAGAGACGGTACAGAGGCAGGCCTCTTTCGCCGAGGCGCGAGATGAAACGGCTCAAGGCCGCGAGACATCCCATGACCCTCTGTACGCCTTTTAAGTCCTTGATGGGCCCCATGCTGGTGATGGCTGCGATCTTCTCCGGGTTGGCTTCGATGCCCCGCTTGGAGACGATGAATCCCAGGAGCATGCCTCGGGGCACCCCGAAGACACACTTCTCGGGATTGAGCTTGACGTCCTTTGCCTTGAGACACCGGAATGTCACTTCAAGGTCGGAGAGAAGGTCGGAGGCTTTCCTTGTCTTGACTACGATGTCATCGACGTAGGCCTCGACCGTGCGACCGATGTGTTCGCCGAACACATGGTTCATGCACCGCTGGTACGTTGCACCCGCGTTCCTTAAACCGAACGGCATGGTGACATAGCAGTACATGCCGAAGGGCGTGATGAAAGAAGTCGCGAGCTGGTCGGACTCTTTCATCTTGATTTGATGATACCCTGAGTAGGCATCGAGGAAAGACAGGGTTTCGCACCCAGCAGTGGAATCCACGATTTGATCGATGCGAGGTAGAGGGTAGGGAACCTTTGGACATGCTTTGTTGAGACCAGTGTAGTCTACACACATCCGCCATTTCCCCCCTTTCTTCCTCACAAGCACAGGGTTGGCAAGCCATTCGGGATGGAATACCTCTTTGATGAACCCTGCTGCCATCAGCTTGTGGATCTCCTCGCCTATCACCCTGCGCCTTTCCTCGTCGAATCGGCGCAGAGTCTGCCTGACCGGTCGGGCTCCGGCCCGAATATCCAGCGAGTGCTCGGCGACATCCCTCGGTATGCCGGGCATGTCCGAGGGACTCCACGCAAAGACGTCGGCGTTTGCGCGGAGAAAGTCGACGAGCACTGCTTCCTATTTGGGGTCGAGCCCGGAACCGATCCGGATCTGCTTGGAGGTGTCGCCACTAGGGTCGAGAGGGACGGCCTTAACCGTCTCCGCTGGCTCGAAGTTGCCGGCGTGTCGCTTCACGTCCGGCACCTCTCGGGAGAGGTTTTCCAGGTCGGCGATGAGGGCCTCGGACTCGGCGAGGGCCTCGGCGTACTCCACGCACTCCACATCGCATTCGAACGCGTGTTTGTACGTGGGGCCGACGGTGATGACCCCGTTGGGGCCCGGCATTTTGAGCTTCAGGTAAGTGTAGTTGGGGATGGCCATGAACTTCGCGTAGCATGGCCTCCCCAATACTGCGTGGTAGGTTCCTCGGAACCCGACCACCTCGAACGTCAAAGTCTCCCTTCGGAAGTTGGAGGGTGTTCCGAAGCAGACAGGAAGGTCGAGCCGTCCGAGGGGCTGGACGCGCTTCCCAGGAATGATCCCGTGGAAGGGCGCAGCGCCTGCTCGGACGGAGGACAGATCGACGCGCAGGAGCCTGAGGGTCTCGGCGTAGATAATATTGAGGCAGCTGCCCCCATCCATCAGGACCTTGGTGAGCCTAACGTCGCCGATGATGGGGTCGACGACGAGCGGGTACTTCCCCGGGCTCGGCACGTGGTCGGGGTGGTCATCTTGGTCGAAGGTGATGGGCTTATCGGACCAGTCTAGGTAGACTGGCGCCGCCACCTTCACCGAGCAGACCTCCCGACGCTCTCGCTTACGATACCGAGCCGAGGCATTCGCCGCATGCCCTCCGCAGATCATGAAGCAGTCGCGGACCTCGGGGAACTCTCCTGCTTGGTGATCTTCCTTCTTGTCGTCGTCGCGGGCCCCGCCACCCTCAGCGGGTGGCCCGGCCTTGTGGAAGTGGCGCCGAAGCATGACGCACTCCTCGAGGGTGTGCTTGACGGGCCCCTGATGGTAAGGGCACATCTCCTTGAGCATCTTGTCGAAGAGGTTAGCCCCTCCGGGGGGCTTCCGAGGGTTCTTGTACTCGGTGGCGGCGACAAGGTCTGTGTCGGCGACGTCGCGTTTCGCTTGTGACTTCTTCTTGCTTTTCTTCTTGGCGCCGCGTGGAGTAGACGCCTCGGGAGCATCTTCCGACGGGCGGCCCTGGGGCTGCTTGTCCTTACGGAAGATGGCCTCGACCGCCTCCTGGCCAGAGGCGAACTTGGTGGCGATGTCCATCAGCTTGCTCGCCCTGGTGGGGGTCTTGCGACCCAACTTGCTCACCAGGTCACGGCAAGTGGTGCCGGCAAGGAACGCGCCGATGACATCTGAGTCGGTGATGTTGGGCAGCTCGGTGCGCTGCTTCGAGAACCGCCGGATGTAGTCCCGAAGAGACTCTCCCGGCTGTTGCCGGCAGCTTCGGAGGTCCCAGGAATTCCCGGGGCGCACGTACGTGCCCTGGAAGTTGCCGGCGAAAGCTTGGACCAAATCCTCCCAGTTGGAAATCTGCCCCGGAGGCAGGTGCTCCAACCAAGCGCGAGCAGTGTCGGAGAGGAACAGGGGGAGGTTGCGGATGATGAGGTTGTCGTCGTCCGTTCCACCCAGTTGACAGGCCAGGCGGTAGTCCGCGAGCCACAATTCCGGTCTCGTTTCCCCCGAGTACTTTGTGATAGTAGTCGGGGTTCGGAATCGGGCCGGAAACGGCGCCCGCTGAATGGCCCGGCTGAAGACCTGCGGACCGGGTGGTTCGGGCGAGGGACTCCGATCCTCCCCGCTGTCGTAGCGTCCCCCACGCCTGGGGTGATAGCCTCGGCGCACCCTTTCGTCGAGGCAGGCTCGACGGTCGCGATGAGGGTGCTCGTCGCCGAGGTGGCCCGGGGCCGCAGGCGCGGTGTTGCGCGTGCGCCCGGTGTAGGCCGAGGCTTCTCGCATGACTCGGGAAGTCGCGGCACGAGGTTCCGAGGGGTACCCCTGCCTTCGGGAGGCAGAGCTCTCGGCCCGACGGGCCGCAGCGCCTTCTAGGAGATGCTTGAGCTCTCCCTGGATTCGCCGGCCCTCGGTGGTTGATGACTCCGGCATCGCGCGGAGGAGCATCGCTGCGGCTGCCAGGTCCTGACCGGTCCCGCTGGATGCGGGTGGCGGTCTGTCCCTGGCATCGTTGGCGATGCGGTGCTGGAGACCCTAGGGCAGGTGACGTATTTCTCCGGCCGGGGGCTGGCCCGCCCATACCTGCCCGACGTCCCGGCGGATCGACTCGAGCGCTCCTGCCCCCTCGTCGAGCCCGGCCTGCGCCCCGCGGACTTGCTCGAGCTGTGGGTCGTGACCCCCCGCCGGAACGGGGACCACAGCTAGCTCCCGCGGGATGTCGGCGCGAGGCACTGGCCTAGGGAGATCACCATCCTCCGGCGTGCCGAGACGGTTGCCTCCGGAGGGATCCCCTAGCTCGACGTGGAAACATTCGCGGCTCGGGCCGCAGTCCTTGTCGTCAAGGCTGCGGCTGCCGTCGGAACAGTCGGAGAAGCAGTAGTTGCATGCGGTCATGAAGTCCCGCATGGCACTGGGGTTGCCAGATCCAGAGAAATCCCAGCAGATGCTGGGGTCGTCATCTTCCTCGGACCCAGAGGGCCCGTAGGTCGAGACGCCCGTCAATCGGTCCCAAGGCGACCGCACACGAAACCCAAGAGAGGTTGCACTCGCCTCAACGTGAGCGCCCGCCAGAGCGAGGTCGCTAGGCGGGTTGAGGTCGAGTCGAAATGACGAAGGATGGGAATCAGTCGGTACCTTTTGGTCGACGAGGAGCGACGAAGTCACATCGGGGACTGATCGCGCCGTCATCTCGGGTACGAGGGCGACGTCCCGCAGGCCCTCCGTGAGCGTGCTGGCGTCGTCCACTTGCTCGAGGTTGGCGTGTTGCGGGGGGACGGCGCTCGCCTTCGCCTCAAACGCGAGGGTGACGCCCGACGCGTCCTCCGTTGGGGCGCTGGGGATGTCGATTCGCTCGACAGCCGACGGAGCGCAACCTCCCGCTCGGCCCTGGTTGCCCCGCCTCCTCCTCCGATGGCGAGGGAGAGGATGGGGCGAGCTCGAATGTTGTTCTTCCCCCACGCGGGGAAGACGTCGTCGATTCCGCCGCCGGCGGGCGGGCTGTCGGCCACCATTGTCGCCATCGCGCGGCGGTGGAAGGAGTATCATGTCGTAGCTGCCGTCGAAAGACATGAACTCGAGGCTCCCGAAACGGAGCACCGTCCCGGGTTGGAGAGGTCGTTGGAGACTGCCCATATGGAGCTTGACGGGAAACTGCTCGTCAACACGCAGCAGGCCCCTACCTGGCGCGCCAACTGTCGGCGTTTCGAGACCGGGGGGTCCCTAAGCCGACGAGTGAGTGTGCCGCGTGCCCTAGCCCAGATGGGTCGAGCGCGTGGGCGAGCGCGAAGGGGGGAGAAGCGAGGTGGCCGGAGCCGAGTCGTGAGGGAGGTGGAGATCCCGTGGCCTTCGTGTTCGTCCCGCGCCCAGGTCGGGTGCGCTTGCAGTAGGGGGTTACAAGCGTCCACGCGGGTGAGGGAAGCGAGCGGCCCCAAGAGAGCGCCTGCCCCTGCCCTCGTTCCCGCGGGGCCAACCTCCTCTAAGAAGGCCCTGGTCCTTCCTTTTATAGGCGTAAGGAGAGGATCCAGGTGTACAATGGGGGTGCAGCAGAGTGCTACGTGTCTAGCGGGGGAGAGCTAGCGCCCTAGGTACATGCCAACGTGGCAGCCGGAGAGAACTTGACACCCAGCTGGTGTGGTGTCGTGGCTGTCGGAGGAGTAACGGAGCCTGGTGGAGGGACAGCTGTCGGAACAGTTGGGCTCTTGCTGACGTCCCCCTGCTTCCGTAAGGGAGCTGAGAGCCGCCGTCGTCATGGGTCCAGCGGGGCGCCATCATTGCCTATCTGGCGGAGCTAGCCAGATGGGACGTCGGTCTTGTTCTCTGCGGCCCAAGTCGGCTCGGGGTAGGGTGATGATGGCGCTTCCTGTTGACGTGGCGGACTTGTGCCCTAGGTCGGGCGACGTGGAGGCTCCTCCGAGGCCGAGGTCGAGTCTGTCTTCCATGGCCGAGGCCGAGCCCGAGCTCCTGGGTCGGGCGAGGCGGAGGTCGTTCGGCAGAGGCCAGGGCGGAGTCCGACCCCAGGGGTCGGGCGAAGCGGAGTTCGCCGTCTTCCGGGGCCTTAGCCCGAGTCCGAGCCCTGAGTCGGGCGGAGCGGAGTTCGCCGTCTTCCGGGGCCTTAGCCCGAGTCCGAGCCCTGGGTCGGGCGGAGCGGAGTTCACCGTCTTCCGGGGCCTTAGCCCGAGTCCGAGCCCTGGGTCGGGCGGAGCGTAGTTCGCCGTCTTCCGGGGCCTTAGCCCGAGTCCGAGCCCTGGGTCGGGCGGAGCGGAGTTCGTCGTCTTCCGGGGCCTTAGCCCGAGTCCGAGCCCTGGGTCGGGCGGAGCGGAGTTCGCCGTCTTCTGGGGCCTTAGCCCGAGTCCGAGCCCTGGGTCGGGCGGAGCTTCCTATGGCGCCTTTGGCAAGGCCTGGCTGCCTGTCAGTCTCACTCTGTCAAGTGGCACCGCAGTCGGGACGGCGCAGGCGGCGCTGTCCTTTTGTCAGACCGGTCAGTGGAGCGGCGAAGTGACGACGGTCACTTCGGCTCTGCCAGGGGGCGCGCGTCAGGATAAAGATGCCAGGCTACCTTTGCGTTAAATGCCCCTGTGACTTGGTCGGTCGGCGCGGCGATTTAGTCAGGGTTGCTTCTTAACGAAGGCAAGGCCTCGGGCGAGCCGGAGATGCGTCTGCCGTAAAAAAGGGGGCCCCGGGCGAGACGGAGACACCTCAGGGTCGGCTGCCCTTGCCCGAGGCTAGGCTCGGGCGAGGCGTGATCGAGTCGCTCGTATGGACTGATCCCTGACTTAATCGCACCCATCAGGCCTCTGCAGCTTTATGCTGATGGGGGTTACCAGCTGAGAATTAGGCGTCTTGAGGGTACCCCTAATTATGGTCCCCGACAAATAAATACACCAGAATTTAAGCCATCAAAAGGACAACAAAAACACTGATTAAATCATCTCATCTTACCAAACAAGGTTCCATCAGGACTCCATATTATGCGAATAACTGACACAGCTGGATCCTTAACCAGTGATGCCTGTTGAATGTTGATCAATTTATTATGTGTTATATGAAGGCTAATAGAAAATAACAAGTGCCTGAAACACATAGTGCAACAAACAGACCTGGAGAATCATTGTACATTTACTGAGGTCCCAGACTTTGAAGTTCCTTACAACGAGTATGTCTTTGGTACCAACATTCCACGTTGGTACCAACTGTAGCGAGCCAAGGGTAAATACAGCATACTGAGATGGCAGAACAGGGACTAACCCAAACTTTTATAATAAAGAAGCATTAATACAGTAAGAATTTACCAAGAAGAAGAGTTTGTTGAAGTGGATGGAAATCCATGTTCATCGGTGTTGATCCTTGGCTCAAGGTCCGTGCAACAGTTTTATGGAAATTATTTTGTTGGTAATTATGGCTCTGCGGATAAGTCACAGGCAGCATATTCACCGGAAGATTCACCTGCTATGTTAGATAATCATAAGTGCATGATTAGGTGTAACGAACAACACCAAGTGCTAAGAGCAAGAATCTAGTAATGGCAATGCATTTATTTGATTACTTATGGAGCTTATGGGGTACCAAATATATTTCAAGTCATCTGAATACATGTCTAGGCAATGGACACTAAGAATGAGATCCAAGTTCTGCGTGATCAACTCGCTAAAAAATCTTCAGATTCTCTTTGCCTTTTGAAAGAGGTATGCGTCTCAAATCCAAGCCTCAGACGATATAAAAAAATAATAAACCAGAAGATATAAAAAAACTCGCACATAATTCTCTGCTACTAATAATAACAAAAGACACATATTGAGGCTGAACCATGGATGGCTATTACAATAGTATGTGAACTCATTGCGATCTCTTGTTCATACGTAGGCCTACGTATACTTAACTGATGATAACAAAATGCTTGGATAGCAAGGGTGCTTGGATAGCGAGGGCCCCATCAGACAGTCCCCGTGGAACGACATGGATCTTTCCTCCCTGTAGCTCTATGGCGTGCTCTATTCTCGGTCCTGATAGCTCCGACAAACCGAAGGCTGCAGCGTGATGGTATAGGGGACAACACACCGGACTGTTTTGGAACTACTGCCATCTTTGCTCCTTGGGGCATGCTATTTTAGAGGGATCTGCAGACAACCGACCTGAAACTGTCTTGGTGTTTTGCTGCGTTTTCTAGAGCAAACATAAGATGGAGGAATAGACAGGCTGAGACAGTCTGATGGTGAACACTCGAATATTCTATGTGAGGAAATGGAAAACGGAATTAGAGAAATGATATTCTGTTTAAATAAGGAGGTAGCGATAGAAACTTACATCACCTTCAGGAAAATACAGCTTATTTTTTAGAAGCTTGTTTGCTTTAGGCATGAGATGATGTATGTCTGGGCTCTGAAGACTCAGGGAAGCACACCAAGTCAAGAGGAAACTGCAAAGTAACATGAAATCTTATCTAACCCATATCAGAAACAATGAAATTGTCATCACAGGTCCTTTTTTTATCCAAATCACCATTCATGTTTCTGCTAGCCAAAAAAGCAAACCTTCGAAATAAAAAGGACGAGGGAAAGGAGAATATGAAGGACTGATTTTGAGGAGTATCGCAGCAAGATCTTATATCTCTAACTAAAGAATTAATATGTATTGATGATTAAGTGAATTATAGATTAGCACGCTATATTTAGTTTGGCCCGTAGCCCCGCGGATGTGACTTTTGCCACCTCCATGCGACTGATAGGCTCTCTTTGAGATCAGTATATTGAGCTGTCCAGTTGAGCTCCTTGTTGATCTTGGGTCGCTTTATACTTCTGCATAATCTCCCGGCCTTCTGTTGAGGTACTCAATTTTGATGTCGACCCCAGTTGCCTTCTTGCAGGCATCAACAAACTCATTAACCGAGCGACCTGAAAGACATGCATATATCAGAGCAAAGTGATAATGACGCCACAAGAGAAGACTTCAGGGATGATTTACTTCATCTGAGTTGCTTTTTTATAAAAACTTTGGCCCTTTTTTATAAGAACTTCATCTGAGTTGCAAAAATCATATGAGCGAAATTCACTTCAGGGATGCATATAGCAGGAGACTGTTCACATAGGTAGAAATAAAGATATCTATGTCAATAACCCCGAAGGTACATCCAAACTTTGGCCCTTTTTGAGTTGCTTTTCTATAAGAACTATAATTACACACTTCTAATCAAATTCAGACAATGCACCTGGACCTGTGGATATCTCATGTATAAGTTCAACCCAGCCTATTCCTGAGGCTGATAGCGGTGAATTTCTAGACCTAAATTTCAGGTATACTCATCTTGCCTAGTTTCCTGGATATACATTCAATACTTGAATATATCTTTCTAAGCTCGTTACTATACACTCATTTAGGAAAATATCTTTGTAAGCCCGTTACCTTCAATACTTGAACAGTTCTGTGAAAATGTCTGAAGCTGCATGTTCTGATGAAGTTGCATGTTCTAAACAATAGGTAGACATGTAGTTGTGTACTACCGGTTGGTGCCAGCAATTCCATTCCGTACCAAACAATGGGTCGTGTGACCTAACCACCCACCACAGTATCACAAGAACTGCCCATGCATTGCGCATAATCAAGTCGCGAGGTAGTGGTGAAGCATTTGTGGTAACCAAATCAAGCACAAGCAGGCAGGATTATAATCTGGGAGAATAATCATCTCATCTCCTTCCTCAGTCTGATGGAACAAACCACAAAAAAGAAAAGAAAAGAAAAGAAAAGCATATTCGATTTCCCCTCGGCAACATAGGACCAAATCATCTCTTAAAACCTTAACGACGAACGATAACCAAGCACACACCATGATAACTTAACTTGAGTTCTTCTACGAACCGAACGAAATCTGAAAACGGCGGACGAGATCCTTTTACGCATAAGAGGAAAGAGGCAGTGGGCACTCGTGCCCGGATCGACAAAACTAAAGCGGTACTCCGACACACAGCGAGAGGGGGTTGTTTTTTTAGGCGAGATCTAGAAGAGGGCGGCGCCATCAGACCAGCAGGTGGTGGAGCGATCCGATCTGATCTGGTTAGACGGACGCGGACACACCTCACCTGGGGCAGTCGTGGGCGATGTGGCTGGTCTCGCCGCAGTTGTAGAAGGAGCGGTCGCCGCCGAACCTCCCTCCGCCACCGCTGGGGCAGTCTCTGGCCATGTGGCCGGCCTGGCCATAGTTGTAGCAGTGTGAATTTTGTGGGGGAAGACCGCGTTGATTGCGGCGGCGGTGGAGAGGAGGGTGGGGGGATTGGCTGGGATCCGAAGGAAGGTGCGCGAGGTCGGGGGCGGGGGCATGAGGACGGCACAGGGGGGGCGATGATGGCAGGACGTCGACGGAGGATTTCTGCTGGGATGGGATTGAGCGAGAGGATCACCGCGGACCGCGCCGATGGAAGGTACACATCAGCAAAGGCACGAGGGGAGCGCAGGCGCGGGGCAGAACCGTGGTGCACGGTGTGGACGTCTACAATAGTGTCTTATATATATATATATATATATATATATATATATATATATATATATATATATATATATATATATATATATATATATATATATATATATATATATATAACCAAACACCACATATATCATTAAATACATCTAGAGATTGCAATGAGTTCTAAACTTTAGACTGTAAAATTTAAAGATGGAAGAAGAAATATTTGGTTAGTAAAATAAAAAAAAGTCGAATACGGTGATAGGCTAACTTGACTTGATGGCGCCAGCCTGTGTCTGTGGCTTGGTGGTCCGCGCACGCGGGTCCACCCATACCAGAACGACAGGCCAAGGGAGCGGGCCCCAGCGTATGAGGTGTGACGTGGTGGCGGCTACCGGATCCCGATGACCCGACAGAGACGCATCGCATCGCGCCTCTGTTTTCGCTACGAGCAAGTATAGCAATAGTTAGCATCTCCAATAACTCTTGCAAGTATAGCAAGAGTTAGCATCGCTGAGGGGCCGAGCCCAGCCACAGCAAGGCCGCGTCGCCGGTGCAGTGGGGCCAGCGGGCTCCAGCCACGGATAAGCTCGAGCAGGGAGGCGACGAGGCATATGGTCCAGCTGGGGGAGCGAGAGAGCGCCGACGGTAGTAGCTGTGCGCAGGGGAGAGAGGACGCTCTCACGGACTGAGCAAGCAAGTAGTGAACCTGCTCCGCTTCCGTGGACTGTTACAAAAAACACAAACGCTGCTACTTGCTCCGCTTTGTGCAGCAAAAATCTCGAGGCAGATATCCTGGCGCGTCGTGATCGATCAGAATCGTATTAGAGTATTGGTCTGCATCAGATTGACACTACGATGCTGGTCCCAACTCCCCAAACTATGGCTTTATTATTAAACTAAACCTAGTTACCTAATACCTACTACTACTACTGCTGTGTATTCATGGGTGATAATTGGTGCGCCATCCTCAAACACGCCGATGCGCGCGCCCCCCCACATGGCCAGGCGCGCGGCCATGCCAACATGTGTGTATGATTGAGGGCACTCGCCCTCGCAAGTTGCAGAGTTTTTTTGCAACAGCCTTGCTCCCTCCCTCACAGTACGTGTCACGCTCACTCACACGATTTCAGGCTTTTTCCTGCATGGACACTGCTTTGTCTACTACTACTAGGTCTCCTTCCTTACTGACGAGGGATTCTCTCAGGATCAGTCCGAGTTGGTGCATGCACGCCACGATGCAGCAGCAGCAGCAGCAGCATCGGCGGCTGGAACCAATGCATGGCAGGTGGCGCTGGAGCAACGCGTCTGCAACGAGGTGGGCACGCACTGGCCGAGAACGCACATGCACGCGATCTGTGCTTGCGCCCGCCGGCATTGAACTTGACAGCTTTGGACAGAATCCTATACGGTACGCTAGCTGGCTGTATATGAAAGAAAACTCGTTCTTTTGGGGGTGGGGCGCATGCTTGCGTTGCGGCCGCACGAAGCGCTCGAGATTCCATCGGTCCGGCAGGCAGGTTTCGCCCCGGGGAGCAGCATCTCTGGAGATACGCGCCCAGCTTTGTTTACGGATGCTTGCGACTGTGTCCCGTGCTGCGTGGCACGCGAGCTGCTTGTTCGGCGGCCGGCGAGAGAAGAGACGCACGGCGGACGGACACCTGCGGGCTGTGGCAAGGTGGACACCTCGCCTGACCCTCTTTCACAGTTTCACTGTCAAAGAAAAAGAGAGGAAAAAAAAAGACAAGACGATGGGAAGCGTTCGCATTCCATCGCACAGTTGTTGGGCGCTGAGTGGGGGGCTGACGCGTAAAAGTGCGGGCCGAGGCCGGGGCCGCTGCGCTGGTGTTGGCGTGGACGGGCGGGCCATGCTGCGGTTGGCGCAGGCGGTGAGTCACGCACAACAAGGCAGCGGGTGATTCGACACATGTTGGGTCTGCGGGTCCACGGACCACGCCTTCTCTTTTTCTTTTTTCCACAGCCAGCCCCATGGCCCCATGACGTCTCTCGCCGCCATGATTGGGTGGGGGGGAGGGGGACTACCGGTGACTCAGCGATGAGTAGTGAGTGGGACGTAAACAAAAGATAAAAAGAGAACCGGGGGTGTTCTGACGTGTGTGCAATGATTTCGGACATTTTTGGATCTTTTGTTTCAGTAGCTTCACACTGACTCCGGATATAAAAACTTAATACTACTACTTCAGTAGTAATTGTATGTATCTATAGCTGTGGTTACGCCACTGGAACACTTGCGCAGTTAGTTGTTTTGTCGACACCTCAGCTCGACGAAGCCGCTGCGCTGCACAGTCATGTCAGACTATTGGTCGCTCAGAATTCCGTTTACTCGCAGGTTTCTGACGGATCCAAGACGCAACTTGTCAGTCTGTGCCCTGGGGTTGGGGACGGCCGGACGGGGTTCGGACTTTGGAAAAAGAACTGATGAATCTGAGGTGATTATTGGTCACCCGGGTGCCATTTCCCATGGCTGGAGATTCGATTCCAGAAATCTGAGGTGAATTCAAGACTTTTATTAGTGGTAAAACTTTGAGAATCTGCTATAATTATCTCCACCGTCTGCTAGCTAGATGGATGTAGACTTCTGTTTAATCAGTCTCGAGATCTAAGCCTGTTATCAAACGGGCCGGCCTCAGATTTTGTGGCGCGGTCTTCGTCTCAACTCTCTCAAAGGAGACCCGGCATATCGTTTGCAAAGCTTCATCTGATCGTCTGGCCAACAAATGAAGGGAAGCAAGCGGAAAGCATCTGCACGGTTGGTGCGGAAGAGACCAATCGAAACACGTGAAGGCACACAAAAAGCGGTCAGGAACAAGAACATGTCTGCGATCAAAATTTCAGGGCTAGCACATAACATATGCTGGAATGATTCGTACAGTTATTACAGGCCGATGGTGCTCCCGCACACACCTGACACCCCCACGCCTCAAGCTCTAGCACACACAGCCCAGAAGATCCCGTTCCCGTCAGGGGAACATAGAAAAAAAAGGGGAGCAGAGCACGTATGGCGTCGGTTTAAGTTCCCAACCCGCAGATCAGGTTCGATCTGGCACCTTCTTCGGTCTTCAGATCCATCCACCCCCGCTTGCCTCTGTTCCGCGCACGAAACTCGTTGTGCGGCGCAGCGCCCCTCGCGGCCAGCCAGGAGAGCTGCGGAGCGGAGCGCCGCCCCCCAACGGGATCTCTTGCAGGCTTGCAGCTGTAGCGCTGCTTGAACCAGCACGGCCTTCTTCTTCTTCTCCTCCTCCTCCTCCTCCTTTCTCGGCCTCGCTGTGCTTGCTTTTACTACTACTGACTAGCTGGCCACGTACACGTCCGCCTTGGCGCCCACGGACGAGGCCCCTCTGCTCCGCTGCGACTGCGACTGCGACTGCTGCTGCTTCCGCCGGCTGCTGGCCGCCTGCCGCGCGTACGCCGCGTCGTGGTGCATCTGCTCGTAGCGGCAGTCCTCGCTGCAGAACGGGGTGTCGCCCTTGTACATGAAGATGTCGCTGTTGCGGCTGAGCGGCTTGGCGCAGAGCGCGCAGGCGTCCAGCGCGTGCCGCCCGGGCTCGCCCAGCGGCTCCGCGTCGAAGAAGAAGGCGCAGGCCACGGACGTCGCCATGCCTCGTCTGCTGCTCTCTGGCTGGCTATATCTGTTGTCTCTCCGGACCAAGCTTGCTTGCTGGCTGCGCTGCGCAGCTTTGCTAGATGCTTGTGCTGCTTTGGAGAGTGGGCAGGAGGGGGGAAGAGAGTGCGTGCGAGTTTCTCTGCTCTGCTCTGGTGAGCTTGGCTCGCAGCGAAGTAGACCGGGTGCGTATTTATCGTTGCGAGCTGAGGAACACGACAAGCGGGACCGACGTGGAGCTTACCGGAAAGCTGAGCCCGTGGGTGATTCTCGAACCAGCTAGCGACGGGAGCAGAGATGGCAACGCCTGCGACCCGATATCCGATGAATTTTACTCTATTATACTTTACATTTGTATATTGTATATGTTTACTCTTTGTGGGTATGCTTGTGGCACACTGTCTAGTAATTTAAGCTTCCACTGCATTTAAACATAATTGGGACGATTCAGAAATTTAAAAGGTGTGGTACTATTGTCAGATTTGTTTTTGTGCGCATTAGTATTCAGGCTTTGTGATACATAAGTTCCTCAGCTTGTAGTGCATAAGGTGAGGTGCATGTCACTAGTCAGCACATCAGTGACTAACTCAATTGTGTAAACTGCATGATTGGTTTGGGGTTCCAAGTTGCATGGGTTTTAGTTGGCGCCGTAATGACTACAGAAGTACAGATTGATATGCAATTTGTTCGGGTAAACAAATATATTCAACTATGAGTTGTACCCCCCACACACCAAATTCTATAATGCGGTTTTTGTAATTTTGCTTTTCACGCTTGCTGTGATCCATTAGGCTCATATAATGACAACATACATGATTTGCTTTCTCTTTTTCTGTAGGAAGTTTCAGGAATGGCCACTTCTCTGAAGGAGCCTCAACAGGCTGCTGCCTCACCAGCTTCCAGTGGCGAACCGTCTTCCTCTGGAACGATGAAAGGCGACAAGAATGAAAAATCCTAGGCTTGATAAATCATTATCCAACTCAGGTCTTCTGCTGTTCCTTATGGCGCTGAGAAGATTATAGCAATTCAGGACTTCAGAGGACGAGGCACACTTGCATCGTAGGAATGTAAATATACTAGGAACACTGTTCATAGTTGTCCACTGTTCTGCTTTAGCTTTTTTCTTTTCCGTGGCGGCCCGCTTCATGTTTGAACCCATTTTTATCCAGGGGTAACGTAAATGCTGTTGTATTTTTGTTAGAACAAGGAAATGCTGTAAAAAGATGGTTGGCGAATATTATGTTGACTAATTGTTAACGCGTTTGTTGCTGGATGGGCCACGGCCGCCGGTGGCCTCGTTGCGGTGTTCGTGGGTTAGGCTACTGTGTGCAGACTGAAGTGGAAGGCCGGATCGGGTGCCGTCCACGTGCCTGAGGCCGGTCCATAAGACACCGTCTCCTGTCCTTTATGGCCCAACAGAAACCTACGTTTTCTCCGTCACGGCCCATAACTGGTTGTGACCCAAACCGCAACTAAACTATGTAGGGCAATGTAATACGGAAGATACATTGGCAGCCCAAACTTTCTTGTTTCCTCCCTGTTCTTCAGCTTCATTCCCATGGGTGGCGTGACGTGCTAATGCACCGCCGGACAGATGTTTCCGGTTAGGTTGCCGCTGCTTTCCGCTCGTCTTGGCCAACAACAAAGTCGCTAACAAATCTGGCTGCTTCCGGCTTCCTCGTCACGGAGTACGCACCTGGCCAGAATTCGTGGTGGACCAACCGAAACGGAGGCTTGGGAGGGTGTTTTTCCGTGCGGATCCAGGCAAGAGAGCCCGCGCCGCGTCTCGCGACAGAGCATTCCCGGGTGATGTCACGGGGGGGGGGGGGGGGGATTAGTAGGTCACTTGCGGCACCATCACGGTCGGAGATCGCATGGTGTGTCATCCGTGGGCGACCCATGCTTAGACACGTCTGTCTGTCTGGTTGGATTTCTTCGTCTCCCAGTAGTCCCAGCAGGAGTTTCAGGTAACTTGTGTTTTGCTGGCGCAAGCTGCATCATTGGGCTGATCAACTGCTGATTACTCGTCAGTCGTAGCAGCTAGCCCGTGGCACGTGGTCGGGTAAACAACGTCTGCGCGGCGGCGCTCAATGTCAGTCTAGAATCTAGACTCTAGAGAAGGGATTTGGTAGGTGGCTGCGACCATTGCGCAGCGGTGCCTATCTTGTAGCGTTATCAGAGATTGTTGCTCGTGTCAGTAAAGTCCGGCGCGCCCAAGTTACCTGCAAGAAAAGAAAAAAAAGAAAAGGTGAACGCTCTGCGACAAGGAGGCTCTGACGGGACGGTTCTTCAAGTGCATTCCTTCCGCTTTGGTGGCGCCACCGCCACCGCCACCGCGGGCGAGAGCTACTCCATTCGAATGTTTCAGGGCCTGGCACGGCACCATCATCATGATTCATGAGAGCGGACTCCAGTGTGAGATCGATCGGAAAAGGGGCAGTAGAAAAGAAATGGGCGGGCAGTGCACACAAGTGCATCGCATGCTCATCATAACTGAGGCAGGCATGAATTCATCACCAAAGCGCCGGTGCTTTACACCACCACCCCCCTCCCCTCCCCGCGATACATACCATACGGCCCTCCACCTGTAGCCACGATCGGAGAGCCAACCCGAGCCGGCGCATGGCAAGTGTGCAATCCAAGCAACCCTTTTCGCGTTTTCCTTCCTTTGGATTAAAAGGCACGGGCGTCTTGATTGATCTTTCGCGCACTAACGAACGAAAGACGCCTTCACCTTGTCTTGTGAGCTTGCGATCCGTACTGGGCGGCGGGGCCTTTTTTTTTTTTGCAGTTTGCAGTAAGAACGGATGCATATATATGGTTGTAGCAGACTGTCAGTCACCAGTAACTCTGAAACTGGTTAGCTTGCTTCCAGAAAAAGAATACTACTAACCTGGTCCTCAACTATCAAACCGGACTGCTTAATAGTACCAACAGTCTGACATAGTGACATCCCAGGTCCATACAACGCCTTTTGACGCCTATCTCAGTTGTCAACCACCAGTACTGCTAATCTACTGATTACTGATCGGTACATAAAAGAAATCAATACTCCTCTCACCTGCACGGCCTGTGTGCATGTGCTGCCGCCGGTGGATCCAATCCAAGTGCCTAACCACGGACCTCCGCTCATTTCTAGAAATGTCATACGCACATCTGTGACGACGACGTATCTCTAGGCTAGTCAGATGTTCTCGCGATTGTCAGACGATGACACGTCATTACTCACCATAAGGGTGCGGAATGAGTAATAATATATACTTGTGCTGCACACGCAAATGAATGTTTTGGCGCCATTTAAGCGTATGCAGTACGATAGATAGGTCGACAATACGTGCACGCGGTGGCGCTTTACGCTACCTGTCGGTACTACGTCTCCGGATCCGACGGCTTTTATGGGCTTCCACTGACGCTGTAGTTTCGTGGCGCAGCAGCGAGCAAAGCGAAGCATCTACGGGGTGCGCCGGTACATATACGTACAGCCGTAATGCTGTCGTGTTCGGCCGGGAGACGGCCCGGGCCCCACATGCATCAACAGAGAATCGATGTCGATCTGATCGATTGTTCTGTGATGGATTCGGTCGGATTGATGGCTCCTCCGTCCATGCATGGATGTGCTAACATCCATTAGTTTAGTTCCCTGTGAAGGATTATACAGGCCGGGGGAGGAGGAGTTGTTGTTTACTACTACCTGTTAAGAAAGAGCAGCTTTACGCAATTACAAATCGGGCCTTGTCTGTTCATCAGTGTAGATGTGCAGTTGCGGAATGCATACATGGATTGGTTTACACGGCTGACCTCTCTAGTGTAGTGTAGGGTCAGGAGGAGTGAGCGAGCTGAGCACACCCGCCACCCGGCACGGCAGCAACCCACACTATTTACTCCCGCGCCGGCCTCTGTTTCCGCACCACCGCACCGTGCCACGCACTCCAAAGATCCCCGCGAATAAAAGCCGCGGCAGCCCGGGTCTCGCGGTGAGAGTGAGACCCATCGTCCCTGTCTGTCTAGGCAGCACGCCTCGCTCGCCATGTCCTCCTCCTCCGCGTCTCTACAGCCGCCTCCCGCCGGTGCAACCGGCGGCAGCTCCCCCTACTCCGCGTCCTCGTCCTTCCTCCCCTCGTTCATGATCATCGCCGCGCTGCTCGCATTCGTCTTCCTCGCCTCCGTCTCCATCCACCTCCTGCTCCGCTTCCTCTCCGCCCGCTCTTCCTCCTCCTCCTCCTCCTCCTCCCCGCCGTCGTCCGGACATCCGCGCCCGCGGACCTACCGCGACGACGCGGCCTCGGCGGACGCATCCGTGGCGAGGCGGCCTGCCGCCACCGCGGCTACAGCCGACGCAGGGAAGAATGAGGAGGATGATGACGCGGGCGACGAGAAGCAGCGGCTGATCGACTCCCTGCCGCTGTTCACCATGGCGTCGGCGCTCGCGGCGCTCCCCAAGAGCTCGCCCGACTGCGCCGTCTGCCTGTCGCCGTTCACGCCCGACGCCGACCTGCGCCTGCTTCCCGCGTGCCGCCACGCGTTCCACGCCGCCTGCGTCGACGCCTGGCTGCGCACCACGCCGTCCTGCCCGCTCTGCCGCGCTGCCGTCGCGCTCCCGCACCCCTCGCTCTCCGGCATGCTCGCCGCCGCGCAGGCGAGGGCCAGGGACCGGCCCGGACCGGGATCGAGCTTCCTCGTCGAGATGGGCACCGTCAGCAACCGCGGCTCGCCCGCGGCGGCCGGCGGCGGCCGGGACAGGAGCAGGAACAGGAACAGCCGCACCTACTCGCTCGGCTCCTTCGACTACCAGATCGACGAGGAGGTGGAAGCCGTGGTGTCCCGCGTCGCGCGCATCGCCGCCGCGAGGGAATCCAGCGCCGTCAAGGAGGAGAAGCATTCAGCCGAGCAGGGATCGGCGGCAGCGCCAGCGCCGTCGCCGTCTTCACCGCCGCCTCCCGGCGAGACGGTGGCCGAGGCGGCGGGCTCCTCGCGCGGGTGGCTGCGGGAGTACGTGGACCGGCTGGCGTCGTCGGCCTACACGCTCTCGGAGCGGTGGAGCTCGCGCTGGAACCAGGGGCAGAGCCAGCAGCAACGGCAGGAAGAGCCGTGGCTGTGGGACGCGGAGGCCGCGGAGATGTCGGCGGCGCCGGGGTCCGACGACGACGAGGAGGAGACGGCGTTCATGGCGATGTACCGCTGGATCGCCGGGGTCTAAACGTAGTCGAGTAAGGTTACATCTTACGGGGGGCTTCTGTGTCAGAAGTTTCTGGTTCAGGAGTTGAGGTGAGGTGATCCAAATGTTTTGGAACCTTGTGTTGATTGTGACGACTGTGATGCATATGCATGGCATGGGAGGCGTAAGCAGGAGCAGTCACACAGTTCATGGATATATCCTCGGAGTTCGCATTTTGGAACACGAGGAGATAAGGAGCCAACAACGTGATGCTTAGCATGGGAGTGCCAGTTGTTTGTTCGTTTTTCCCCTTTTCTGTGCCAACCGTCAAGTGCCAACCGTCCATCTCACTCTGTGCGTGTGGACCGCGTGTCTAGCACAACCCACAACGAACGTGGCAGTTTACACACTCGCAAATGCCAGCATGGACAGTACACCTCCCTTCCAGGCAAATTCAAGCGAAATTGATCTTTTGCGTGCACAATACAACACAGAAGCTACGTACGGGCCTCTGTCTGGTTCAGACTGTCGAAAAATCTCTTATCAGCAGGAGTACATGTACATAGCATCGCTGTTATAGCAGGCATTGTCTCGTACGAGTATGACTGTCACGACTCACGAGCAGGCATTGCACTTTAAAACGGATCTGTGCAATTCATGGCATGCCTATTCCCAGCTGAGTACCAGCGCATTCGAACACGGGAGCCGCTTGCCATTGCCATATGCCACCACGCAGCGCGCGAATGAGTGGCGGCGCGCCCCCCTTGAAAGCAAAGCCGGAGGAGCTGAGCGCCCTCACCCGTCTCCCGTGCAGCGACCTGGGGGGCCAAGGCATCGCGGCGCAGACGACGCGTCCTCTGTGGCGGTGCCCCTGCCATCAGGCATCAGCACAGCAGTGGATATGGTTTGGCCACCAACTGAGGAGCTGAGGAGGATCATGACGAGGGCGGCGCGCGCCCCTGCAACCGTGGTCAAAGCCACGGCGCGGGCGTTGCTTTTGGCAGAGGCAGGCAACGGCCAGCGCCCACCCAGCCCGCATGGTTTGGTGCAACGATTCCGGCGGGAGCCCTTGTCACTTGCCACACCAGTACACCACTATAGTTTTCACGCTTCACCGTCGTGTTTAGCTTACCAATACCATTTCGGTAGGCGGGAGCCGGGAGAGCACTGGAGCAGCATCAGCATGCATGCTCATGCTCAACTGCTCCCTACAATATTTTGTTGGTTTGACCACCCACGCGACATTGTTACGGGTGGTACGCCCGTACGGGAGCTCCACACTGGCAGGTGCCGACAAAGGACCAATTCAGTCCACCAAACAAGATAAATTAAAGGCGCTTTTGAAGTGGTTGTTGTTCAAATCAATCCTTCAAAAAAACCCCTCCAAAATCTCCAAACGAGTAGCTCGATCTCGAGCCAAACTAGTGATAGAAATAGAATATCCTCCGATATGACCTGAGAACATAGCAGAGCACTAAAACCAACGGAAAACTCAATGCACAGACGGAACACTTTGAAACATGAAAGCGTCGCTCCTAAGCTCAACAAAGGCGAAGAAAGAGCGCACACAAATCACCTAAACCAACTACTTGTTACTTGTTTGATGTATAAAAAGTTTCTATACAAATTTCCAACCCGCCAGAACAACAGATCAGATCTTAGACCGTGTCCAGTAGTTCAATCATATGGTCATTCAAAAAACTATTTTGCACTGTAGATTGCACTGTTTGTAGAGTGAAGTTTGAATATATGTATAAAAATGAGTAAGCTGTTGGAGATAGCCTTATACTGTTATACACACGAAAACTAAAAAGGCACTCAAAACACAAACTACTGAAAGGGAAATGTGCCCTTGGGCCATTTCTAAATATTTTGGTGATTTGGTGTCCAACACAAGTGCCTAAGTGTAAAAAGTGGACAAAGTACAAATCAAGGATAAAGGTATGTTTCTCAGACTTAGTACATTGTTTTAGAGACTAATGTATTGTGTCTAAGTGCTGAAAACAGAAAAAATCGAGTTGGAGAAGAGATAGCTCGAGCAGCCAAAGTCTGCTCAGTCTGGGTGCACCGGACTGTCCGGTGCGCCAGGCTGGCTCGAGGGAAAAGGCTGCTCTCGGGACTTCGACGGCGGTGTACGTCTATAAATCACCGGACTGTCCGGTGGGCCGTTCACAGGCGAACTCGTCGCTCTCGGGAATTCATCGTCGACGTACGGCTATAATTCACCGGACTGTCCGGTGAGCCAACGGTCGGCAGGGCCAACGGTCGGCTGCGCGATCTGCGCGGGACACGTGGCCGAGCCAACGGCTAGAAGGGGGCACCGGTCTGTCCGGTGTGCACCGGACATGTCCGGTGCGCCAACGGCTCTCTGGCTGCCAATGGTCGACTGTGCCATTTATGGAAGGAAATCGGGCACCAGACAGTGTCCGGTGTGCACCGGACTGTCCGGTGCGCCAGTCGACAGAAGGCAAGATCAGCCTTCCTAGATTGCTCTCAACGGCTCCTAGCTGCCTTGGGGCTATAAAAGGGACCCCTAGGCGCATGGAGGAGTACACCAAGCATTCCTACAACATTCCTAAGCACCAAGACATCGATTTCGCGCATTCTTTTCATTGTGATAGCATATAGAGCTCTAGTGGAGTTGTGAACTCATTGAGTTGTGTTGCGAGCTCTTGTTGCGACTTGTGTGCGTGTTGACCCTCTGATTCTTGTGTCTTGTGTGCGTTGCTAATCCCTCCCTTGCTCCGTGTTCTTTGTGAATTTCAAGTGTAAGGGCGAGAGGCTCCAAGTTGTGGAGATTCCTCGCAAACGGGATTGAGAAAAAGCAAGCAAAACACCGTGGTATTCAAGTGGGTCTTTGGACCGCTTGAGAGGGGTTGATTGCAACCCTCGTCCGTTGGGACGCCACAACGTGGAGTAGGCAAGCGTTGGTCTTGGCCGAACCACGGGATAACCACCGTGCCATCTCTGTGATTGATCCTTGTTGGTTATTGTGTTTTGTTGAGGATTCCTATCTAGCCACTTGGCAATTATTGTGCTAACGATTAACCAAGTTTTGTGGCTTAAGTTTTCAAGTTTCACAGGATCACCTATTCACCCCCCCTCTAGGTGCTCTCAATTGGTATCAGAGCCGTTCTCTTCACAAAGGGACTAACCGCCCGAAGAGATGGATCCTAAGGGGAAGGGTATCGTGATCAACGATAAAGAGAAGAAATCCTTCGTCAACGAGCCAAAGGACGACAAGCCTAACGACTCCGGCTCGGGCCATAGACGGAAGGAAGGGAAGAAGAAGAAGACGAGGCGCATCAAGGAGATCGTCTACTACGACGACAGCGATGAGTCTACTTCTTCCCAAAAGGACGACGACCACAACGACTACGAGAGAAGGAAACCGGTTAATTCGAACTTTTCTTTTGACTACTCTCGTATTCCGCAAAGTTCAAATTCACATTTGCTCTCCATTCCTCTCGGCAAGCCTCCACACTTTGATGGGGAGGACTACGGATTTTGGAGCCACAAAATGCGTAGTCACCTATTCAATCTCCATCCTAGTATATGGGAGATTGTAGAGAGTGGAATGCACTTTGATAGTTCGGATAGTCCCATGTTCATTAATGAACAAATTCATAAGAATGCACAAGCTACTACTGTTCTTCTAGCTTCATTGTGCAGGGATGAATACCACAAAGTGAGCGGCTTGGATAACGCCAAGCAGATCTGGGACACCCTCAAGATTTCTCATGAGGGGAACGACGTCACCTTGCTCACCAAGATGGAGTTGGTGGAGGGCGAGCTTGGACGGTTCGTGATGATAAGGGGCGAGGAGCCGACACAAACATACAACCGGCTCAAGACCCTTATCAACAAAATAAGGAGCTACGGAAGCACGCGATGGACGGACCACGACGTCGTCCGACTGATGCTAAGGTCCTTTACCGTTCTTGATCCTCATTTGGTAAATAATATTCGTGAGAATCCCAGGTACACCAAAATGTCGCCCGAAGAAGTCCTTGGAAAATTCGTTAGTGGGCGGATGATGATCAAGGAGGCGAGGTACGTGGACGACGCCTTGAATGGTCCGATCAACGAGCCGCAACCCCTTGCTCTCAAGGCAACAAGAAGCAAGGAGGCGCTACCTAGTAAGGTGGCACAAATTGAGGCAGCCGGACTTAATGATGAAGAGATAGCCCTCATCATCAAAAGATTCAAGACGACGCTTAAAGGTCGCAAGGGACAGCCAAGCAAGACCAAAGCCAAGGGGAAGCGCTCATGCTTCAAATGCGGTAAGCTTGGTCATTTTATTGCTAACTGTCCCGACAATGATAGTGATCAGGACCAAGGGAACAAGAGGGAGAAGAAGAAGAATTATAAGAAGGCAAAGGGCGAGGCTCATCTTGGCAAGGAGTGGGATTCGGACTGCTCCTCGTTCGACTCCGACAATGAAGGACTCGCCGCCACCGCCTTCAACAAGTCATCCCTCTTCCCAAACGAGCGTCACACATGCCTTATGGCAAGGGAGAAGAAGGTATGTACTCGAGACTCTACTTATGCTTCTTCAAGTGAGGACGAATCTAGTGATGAAGATGAAATAGATTATTCATGTCTATTTAAAGGCCTAGATAGAAATAAAATTGATAAAATCAATGAATTGATTGATGCCTTGAATGAAAAGGATAGGCTTTTAGAAAAGCAAGAGGATTTGTTGTATGATGAACATGATAAATTTGTAGAGGCACAAAAATCCTATGCCTTAGAAGTTAAAAGAAATGAAATGCTTTCTTATGAACTATCTACTTGTCATGAAACCATTTCTACTTTACAAGGTGTTAACAATGATTTAAATGCTAAATTAGAAGTAGCAAATAAATCTAATTCTTGTGTAGAACACGTTATGATTTGCACTAGGTGTAAGGATTTTGATATTGATGCCTGTAGTGGACACCTAGTTTCAATTTCGAGATTGAATGATGAAGTAGCTAGTCTTAATGCCCAACTTAAGACTAGCAAAAGTGATTTCGATAAGCTAAAATTTGCAAGGGATGCCTACACGATTGGTAGACACCCCTCAATTAAGGATGGACTTGGCTTCAAGAGGGAAGCCAAGGACTTAACAAGCCATAAGGCTCCCATCTCCACCAAGGAGAAAGGGAAGGCCCCTATGGCAAGGAGCACTAAAAAGAACCATGCTTTTATGTACAACGATAGAAGACAGTCTCATAGGAGTTGCAATGCTTTTGATTCACATGACTCGTATGCTATGTTTGCTCCTAGTTCTTCCTATATGCATGGTAGAGATATGCCTAGGAAAAATGTTCATCATGTGCCTAGAATTTTGTTCATGCTTCTAGGAAAGTTATGAATGGTCCCTTTACAATTTATCATGCTTTGAATGCTTCCTTTGCTATTTGTAGAAAGGATAGGAAGATAGTTGATAGGAAATTAGGGGCAAAATGCAAGGGTGATAAAACTTGCATTTGGGTCCCTAAGGAAATTGTGACTAACCTTGTAGGACCCAACAAGAGTTGGGTACCTAAGACCCAAGCCTAAATTTGCCTTGCAGGTTTATGCATCCGGGGGTTCAAGCTGGATTATCGACAGCGGATGCACAAACCATATGACGGGGGAGAAGAAGATGTTCACCTCCTACGTCAAGAATAAGGATTCCCAAGATTCAATCATATTCGGTGATGGGAACCAAGGCAAGGTGAAAGGTTTAGGCAAGATTGCAATATCAAATGAGCACTCTATCTCTAATGTGTTTTTAGTTGAGTCTCTTGGATATAATTTACTATCTGCCAGTCAATTATGTAATATGGGATATAATTATTTATTTACAAATATAGATGTGTCTGTCTTTAGAAGATGTGATGGTTCACTAGCTTTTAAGGGTGTACTAGACGACAAACTTTACTTAGTTGATTTTGCAAAAGAAGAGGCCGGTCTAGATGCATGCTTAATGGCTAAGACTTGCATGGGCTGGTTGTGGCATCGCCGCTTAGCACATGTGGGGATGAAGAACCTCCACAAGCTTCTAAAGGGAGAACACGTGATAGGTCTAACCAATGTACATTTCGAAAAAGATAGACCTTGTGCAGCTTGTCAAGCAGGTAAACAAGTGGGAGGAGCACACCACAGCAAGAATGTGATGACCACGTCAAGACCTCTGGAGATGCTGCATATGGACCTCTTCGGACCCGTCGCCTATCTGAGTATAGGAGGAAGTAAGTATGGTCTAGTTATTGTTGATGACTTTTCCCGCTTCACTTGGGTGTTCTTTTTGCAGGATAAGTCTGAAACCCAAGGGACCCTCAAGCGTTTCCTAAGGAGAGCTCAAAATGAGTTTGAGCTCAAGGTGAAGAAGATAAGGAGCGACAACGGGTCCGAATTCAAGAATCTTCAAGTGGAGGAGTTCCTTGAGGAGGAGAGGATCAAGCACGAGTTCTCCGCTCCCTACACACCTCAGCAAAATGGTGTGGTAGAGAGGAAGAACAGGACGCTCATTGATATGGCAAGGACTATGCTTGGAGAGTTCAAGACCCCCCGAGTGCTTTTGGTCGGAAGCCGTGAACACGGCTTGCCACGCCATCAACAGGGTCTATCTTCACCGCCTCCTCAAGAAGACCTCATACGAGCTGCTAACTGGTAACAAACCCAATGTATCGTACTTTCGTGTTTTTGGGAGTAAATGCTACATTCTAGTGAAGAAGGGTAGGAATTCCAAATTTGCTCCCAAAGCTGTAGAAGGGTTTTTATTAGGTTATGACTCAAATACAAAGGCGTATAGGGTCTTCAACAAATCATCGGGTTTGGTTGAAGTCTCTAGCGACGTTGTATTTGATGAGACTAATGGCTCTCCAAGAGAGCAAGTTGTTGATCTTGATGATGTAGATGAAGAAGACGTTCCAACGGCCGCGATACGCACCATGGCGATTGGAGATGTACGGCCTCAGGAACATTTGGAGCAAGATCAACCGTCTTCCTCAACTATGGTGCATCCCCCAACCCAAGATGACGAACAGGTACCTCAAGTGGAGGCGCATGATCAAGGGGGAGCACAAGATGTTCAAGTTGAAGAGGGAGAAGCACCTCAGGCACCTCCTACCCAAGTTCGAGCGATGATCCAAAGGGATCATCCCGTCGACCAAATATTAGGCGATATTAGCAAGGGAGTAACTACTCGTTCAAGATTAGTTAATTTTTGTGAGCATTACTCTTTTGTCTCTTCTATTGAGCCTTTCAGGGTAGAAGAGGCCTTGCTAGATCCGGACTGGGTGTTGGCCATGCAGGAGGAACTCAACAATTTCAAGCGCAATGAAGTTTGGACACTGGTGCCTCGCCCCAAGCAAAATGTTGTGGGAACCAAGTGGGTGTTCCGCAACAAATAGGACGAGCACGGGGTGGTGACAAGGAACAAGGCTCGGCTTGTGGCAAAAGGTTATGCCCAAGTCGCAGGTTTGGACTTTGAGGAGACTTTTGCTCCTGTGGCTAGGCTAGAATCAATTCGTATCTTGCTAGCATATGCCGCTCACCATTCTTTCAGGTTGTACCAAATGGATGTGAAGAGCGCTTTCCTCAACGGGCCGATCAAGGAGGAGGTGTACGTAGAGCAACCCCCTGGCTTCGAGGATGAACGGTACCCCGACCACGTGTGTAAGCTCTCTAAGGCGCTCTATGGACTTAAGCAAGCCCCAAGAGCATGGTATGAATGCCTTAGAGACTTTTTAATTGCTAATGCTTTCAAGGTTGGGAAAGCCGATCCAACTCTTTTTACTAAGACTTGCGATGGTGATCTTTTTGTGTGCCAAATTTATGTCGATGACATAATATTTGGTTCTACTAATCAAAAGTCGTGTGAAGAGTTTAGCAGGGTGATGACGCAGAAATTCGAGATGTCGATGATGGGCGAGTTGAACTACTTCCTTGGGTTCCAAGTGAAGCAACTCAAGGACGGCACCTTTATCTCCCAAACGAAGTACACGCAAGATTTGCTAAAGAGGTTTGGGATGAAGGATGCCAAGCCCGCAAAGACGCCGATGGGAACCGACGGACACACCGACCTCAACAAAGGTGGTAAGTCCGTTGATCAAAAAGCATATCAGTCCATGATAGGTTCTTTGCTATATTTATGTGCTAGTAGACCGGATATTATGCTTAGCGTATGCATGTGTGCTAGATTTCAATCCGATCCTAAGGAGTGTCACTTAGTGGCTGTGAAGCGAATTCTTAGATATTTAGTCGCTACGCCTTGCTTTGGGATCTGGTATCCAAAGGGGTCTAACTTTGACTTGATTGGGTACTCGGATTTTGACTATGCTGGATGTAAGGTCGATAGGAAGAGTAAATCGGGGACGTGCCAATTCTTAGGAAGGTCCCTGGTGTCATGGAACTCTAAGAAACAAACCTCCGTTGCCCTATCCACCGCTGAGGCCGAGTACGTTGCCGCAGGATAGTGTTGCGCGCAACTACTTTGGATGAGGCAAACCCTCCGGGACTTTGGCTACAATCTGAGCAAAGTCCCGCTCCTATGTGACAATGAGAGTGCTATCCGAATAGCGGAAAATCCTGTTGAGCACAGCCGCACAAAGCACATTGACATCCGGCATCACTTTTTGAGAGACCACCAGCAAAAGGGAGATATCGAAGTGTTTCATGTTAGCACCGAGAACCAGCTAGCCGATATCTTTACCAAGCCTCTAGATGAGAAGACCTTTTGCAGGCTGCGTAGTGAGCTCAATATCTTAGATTCGCGGAACTTGGATTGAAATGTAGCATACATGTGTTTATGCCTTTGATCATGTTCATTCTGCATTTTGTTGCTTATTGTGGTGCTCAAGTTGTACAAACACTCCCTGGACCTCACAAGTCCTTTCTGCAAGTGATGCACATATTTAGGGGGAGCTGTGCTACAACTTGACACTTTGAGACTAACCATGTACTTGAGTTTGGCTGTTTTAGTCTCAAAGGAGGATTGAAAGGGAAAAGGTGGACTTGGACCATGCAAGACTTCCACTGCACTCCGATGAAAAGAGTAACTTTTCCAAGTTCATCTTTATACTCTTATTGCCCATTTGCTCTTATTTGAATATTTTGGTGAGGCAATGGGGTTTAAGGGCCAAGATTGATCCCGTTTTGGTGCTTGATGCCAAAGGGGGAGAAAATAAAGGCCAAAGCAATAGATGGATCAGCTACCACTTGAGAAATTTTGAAAGTAGTAGATTAGAGCTTTTGGTTTGTCAAAACTCTTGTATTGTCTCTTATGTCAAAAATTGGCCTCTTGTGGGGAGAAGTGTTGATTATGGGAAAAAGGGGGAGTTTTTGAAATCATTGATCAAATTTCTTTGGAAAATCTCTCTTTATGTCTCTACAAGTGGATTTGACTTAGAGATAGGAATTTGAGTTTGATTTGCAAAAACAAACCAAGTGGTGGCATAGAGTGATCCATATATGTCAAATTTGAATCAAAATAATTTGAGTTCTTATTTGAAGTGATTTTGTACTTGTTCTACTTGCTTTATGTTGTGTTGGCATAAATCACCAAAAAGGGGGAGATTGAAAGGGAAATGTGCCCTTGGGCCATTTCTAAGTATTTTGGTGATTTGGTGTCCAACACAAGTGCCTAAGTGTAAAAAGGTGGACAAAGTACAAATCAAGGATAAAGGTATGTTTCTCAGACTTAGTACATTGTTTTAGAGACTAATGTATTGTGTCTAAGTGCTGGAAACAGAAAAATCGAGTTGGAGAAGAGATAGCTCGAGCAGCCAAAGTCTGCTCAGTCTGGGTGCACCGGACTGTCCGGTGGTGCATCGGACAGTGTCCGGTGCGCCAGGCTGGCTCGAGGGAAAAGGCTGCTCTCGGGACTTCGACGACGGTGTACGGCTATAAATCACCGGACTGTCCGGTGGGCCGTTCACAGGCGAACTCGTCGCTCCCGGGAATTCATCGTCGACGTACGACTATAATTCACCGGACTGTCCGGTGAGCCAACGGTCGGCAGGGCCAACGGTCGGCTGCGCGATCTGCGCGGGACACGTGGCCGAGCCAACGGCTAGAAGGGGGCACCGGTCTGTCCGGTGTGCACCGGACATATCCGGTGCGCCAACGGCTCTCTGGCTGCCAACGGTCGACTATGCCATTTATGGAAGGAAATCGGGCACCGGACAGTGTCCGGTGTGCACCGGACTGTCCGGTGCGCCAGTCGACAGAAGGCAAGATCAGCCTTCCTAGATTGCTCTCAACGGCTCCTAGCTGCCTTGGGGCTATAAAAGGGACCCCTAGGCGCATGGAGGAGTACACCAAGCATTCCTACAACATTCCTAAGCACCAAGACATCGATTTCGCGCATTCTTTTCATTGTGATAGCATATAGAGCTCTAGTGGAGTTGTGAACTCATTGAGTTGTGTTGCGAGCTCTTGTTGCGACTTGTGTGCGTGTTGACACTCTGATTCTTGTGTCTTGTGTGCGTTGCTAATCCCTCCCTTGCTCCGTGTTCTTTGTGAATTTCAAGTGTAAGGGCGAGAGGCTCCAAGTTGTGGAGATTCCTCGCAAACGGGATTGAGAAAAAGCAAGCAAAACACCGTGGTATTCAAGTGGGTCTTTGGACCGCTTGAGAGGGGTTGATTGCAACCCTCGTCCGTTGGGACGCCACAACGTGGAGTAGGCAAGCGTTGGTCTTGGCCGAACCACGGGATAACCACCGTGCCATCTCTGTGATTGATCCTTGTTGGTTATTGTGTTTTGTTGAGGATTCCTATCTAGCCACTTGGCAATTATTGTGCTAACGATTAACCAAGTTTTGTGGCTTAAGTTTTCAAGTTTCACAGGATCACCTATTCACCCCCCTCTAGGTGCTCTCAACTACACATAGCAAAAAGTGGCTTGACCAGAGCGAAGGGTCGACCTGGTCGGGTTTGTCCTTTCATGACTAACCAAAAGCCGACCTAGTTAGGTGTAGGGTCGTCTTAGTTGAGATTTTAGCCCGGTCGAGATTGAAGGGTAGTCCAATCAGGTTTGGCTTGTTTAGCCCTCGAAAAAATTTCTCCAAAAGTACAGAAATAGCTCAAATGAACTCGAATCAAGATGAGATTTTGCACAAAGGAGGGATGGAGTTAAAAGGTTCTTCTAGACAATCAAGTCTAAACTCCAAACAAAACTCAAACGAACTAAAATGTTCCAAATTGAATCATGGTCTTCCCATGAAGAATTTGACCAAATGAGTTAGTAGATAGCCCTACTGTGCCAGAGTTTATACAAATGACAAGATTACTGAAAGGGAAATAGGGTCAAACCTTTTCCTAAATGATTTTGGTGGTTGAATTACCCAACACAAATAATTGGACTAACTAGTTTGCTCTAAATTATAAGTTCTACAGGTGCCAAAGGTTCAACACAAACCAATAAAAAGACCAAGAAATGGTTCAAATAGAAATGAGCAAAACCAACCAAAGACTGCCCTGGTCTAGCGCACCGGACTGTCCGGTGCACCAGGGAGATCAACTCTGAACTGCTCAACTTTGGGTTTCTGGAAAAGCCACTTCGCTATAATTCACCGGACTGTCCGGTGTGCCATGCGGAGCAACGGCTACTGCGCCAACGCTCGTCTCCAAAAGTGTACAGTGAACGCTACAGTGTGCGGACAATGCGCGCAGAGTCAGAGCAGGCGCCAGAAGGCACACCGAACAGTGAATAGTGACTTCCGGTGGGCTAGATTGTCAGAGCTCCAACGCTTGAACCCTAACGGTTGGGTGACGTGGCTGGCGCACCTGACTATCTGGTGCGTCCTTCGACAGCAGACTTCCCCAACGGCTGTTTTGGTGGTTGGGGCTATAAATACCTCCCAACCACCTCACTTCAAGGTACCCAAGTTTTTCAGACATCTCACTCAATACAAGAGCTAGTGCATTCAATATAAGACACAATTAGATTGAATCAAGGCCTCTTGTAAGGAAAATGGACCCCAGGCCTTTTGGCTAATTGAGTTTTGGTGTTTGATGATTAACACAACCTGTGGACTAATATGTTTGCTAGTGTTTATAATTATAGTTCACAGGATGCAAAGAGAATTGGACCAAGGCAATGAGGATGCAACACCTCAAAAGAAGACATAAAAAGATGCATAGAAGTCTAATACTCAAGAACAAAAGAAGCCCGAAGAAATCAGCGAAGAAATCCAAGAAGCGGGCTGTCAGCCAGCGCCTGGTGGTGCACCGGACTGTCCGGTGTGGCACCGGACAGTCTGCGCAGAGAGGCCACAGACAGGCGCTCTCTGGCTGTAGCACCGGACTGTCCGGTGTGCACCGGACTGTCCGGTGTGCCACGGGTAGACGACAACGGTCGGATCCAACGGTCGACTGCTACAGGCGCCAACGGTCGGCTGACGTGGCGTGCACCGGACACTGCACAGTAGATGTCCGGTGGTGCACCCGATGACAGAAAGCTGCTGCTTTCTGTCCAACGGCTAGTTGGGGGTGTGGAGGCTATAAATACCACCCAACCGGCCATTCTCTAGTGTGGGAGCCCAAGCAACATGCCAAGGCATATAGTGCACATTTCCAAGAGCTCAAACACCCAAGTGCTTAATAGAATCACTCGGTGATTAGCGTAGGTGCTTTGCGAAGTGCTTAGGTTAGTTAGACCGCTTTAGCGCTTGCTCTAGGTGAACCCTAGTTAGTTGAGTGAGTTTTGTAAAACCACACAACCCCTCGGCTCTTGCGTGAGTCGTTGTATTTGTACCGAGTGGGGCGAGAGTCTTGCGAGACCGTGACAACCGAGTTTGTGTCACGGCCGCCACCGTGTACCGGAGGGAACGAGGCCCGTGGCGTTTCGGCCGGAAGCTCGATAGTGGAGACGCCGGGGAGCGTCCGAGAGGAGCCGGAAGCGGAGCACCACTTGAGCGTGGAGAAGGCCCGCGGCTCTCTACGGAGTTACTCGACCGTGGTGCTTGGTCCTCGCGTGGGCTTCCCTTTGCGTAGGGGCACCAACGAGGATTAGTCGGGACCTTGCGTGGTTCCGGATACCTCGGTAAAAATACCGGCGTCATCCACGAGAGTTTGCTTCTCTACTTAGCTCTTTACATTTCGCATTTATATTAAGCATTTAAGTTTCAATCTTGTAGTCATACTTATTTAGTGTAGATCGAAACTTAGCCTTTGCGATAGAGATAGCAACACTTAGACAAAACCTAGTTTGCACACTCTAGTTTGATTACTTGCATAGGTGAAAGGGAATTAGGCTTACACCTAGTTCCTAATTAATTTTGGTGGTTGAATTGCCCAACACAAATATTGGACTAACCAGTTTGCTCTAGTGTATAAGTTATACAGGTGCCAAAGGTTCACACTTAGCCAATAAAAAGACCAAGTATTGGGTTCAAATAAAGGAGCAAGAGTCAACCGAAGGCACCTCTGGTCTGGCGCACCGGACTGTCCGGTGTGCCACCGGACATGTCCGGTGCACCAGAGGACTCCAACTCCAAATTCGTCACCTTCGGGAAGTTCCAGAGGCGACTCCGCTATAATTCACCGGACTGTCCGGTGTACACCGGACATGTCCGGTGCTCCAAGGAAGAGCGGCCTCAGGAACTCGCCAGCCTCGGGAATTCACTTCAGCTGCTCCGCTATAATTCACTGGACTGTCCGGTGTAACTGCGGGGCAACGGCTACTTCGGCGCCAACTGCTACCTGCAGGCTCAATTAATGCGCGCCAGAAGCGCGCAGTCGTCAGGCACGCGGGAGCAGGCGCACCGGACACTCTACAGTTCATGTCCGGTGCGCCACCGGACATCAAGGCGGGCCCAATGTCAGAGCTCCAACGGTCGAAACCCCAACGGCCGGGTGACGTGGCTGTCGCACCGGACATGTCCGGTGTGCACCGGACTGTCCGGTGCACCATCGAACAGACAGCCCTCACCAACGGCTAGATTTTGGTTGGTGGCTATAAATACCACCCCAACCGGCCACTTCAAAGTGTGGGAGCCCAAGCAACATTCCAAGTCATCTAGTTGACATACTCAAACCCTCCCAACCACATATATTCATTGATCCATCCTATACACAAGATTTAGACCACTACAATCAACACAAGTGCCACAAAAGAGAGAGCAAGCAAAAGAGAGCTACTCATTTGTGTTTAGCACTAGTGCCTTGTGAGATTCATCGAGAGATAGTGTGTGCTTCTTCTTTGTGTTCATTTGCGCGTGGAGTTTTGACTCCCATTGAACTTCCTCCAAAGTTTTGGAGGCTTGTAAAAGCTAGCAAGAGACACCAAAGTGTGTGGTGGTCCTTGCGGGATCGAGAGTGATCCTTGAGAAGAAGAAGAGCTCGCCGATCCTTGTGTGATCGGGGGAGAGAGGGAAAGGGTTGAAAAAGACCCGTCCTTAAGTGGACTCCTCAACGGGGACTAGGCCTTCGAGGGCCGAACCTCGGTAAAACAAATCACCCGTGTCCATTGTGTTTATTGCTTGTGATTTGTTTGTTTTCCCTTGCTCTAAGTTTTTCTTGCACCATTATTTGCTAATATCATTTGGTGTTGCCTCAAGTTCAATTCCCTTTTAGTGAAGCAACACGTTGCAAGAAAGAACTTGTCCTAGTGCTCTTCTCATCTAAGGTTTCTTGCTCTGTTATTCTATAACTTATTAGTTGTACTGATTTATCTCTCCCGCATTATTTAGCAATATTCTTTTCAAGCAAGAACTTAGTTTGTATACTCCTATATTTGTATATCTTGTTCTAACCACTAATCAAGGGATCTAGTTGGGGGATAAAGTTTTAATTTTCAGGTTTCGCCTATTCACCCCCCCTCTAGGCGACTTTCAATTGGTATCAGAGCTAGGCACTTCATCTTGAGTCTAACAACTCGAAGTGATGGCTCGTAGAAGATCCCAAAAGAACAAGAAGACCCAGGAGAACAAGGAGGTAACTCTTGAGATATTACTTTCCGATTGTTCTAATTATGTTTCTTGGTCTACTAGAGTGATAAATGCTTTCAGAACCATAGATCCTCAATTAGAACAAATTTTAGACAAGAGTATCTTCCCTTCTAGTTATAATGGAAAAATTATCTCCGAGGAGGACCAAAGATGTTTTCGCTTAAACTACCTAGCTTTTGACATCTTAAGCAATTCTCTTAGCAAAGAAGATTATCGTGCCTTCATATCAAATTATGACGAATCCACCCATGATGCGCATGATATTTGGACTAGAATTAAAAGCAAATTTAATGAGTCCAAACATGATAGTTCATTTTGTGCTTCTACTTCCTTTGGTATTTGTGATACTAACCCTTGCAAGGAAGAAGAAGAAAATGAACGATGGAGACCAAACGATGAATCCACCTCTTCAAAAGGTTTGTCTTCCCATTTCAATTCCCACATATGTTGTGTGGCTAATGAAAATGATAGCGGAAGGACAAATGAGGATGAGGAGGAAGAAAGAAGCTTCTTGCATCTCTACGCTCGCCTAAGCCAAGAAGATAAGGCGGTCATGCTCAAACTTCTAGAAAGAGCGAGAGAGCAAAGCGAAGCTCGTCAAAGGCTAGAAGATGTTCTCTCCATGAAAATGCTACACTTTGATGAGTTGACTAAAGAACATGAGGAGCTAAAGTGCTCTCATGTTGATTTGGTCCAAAGGTATGAAACTGTTTCAATTGAGCATGATAACGCTTTATATTGTATCGCTCAATTAGTAAATAGGAATACCTTGCTTAAGGACCAAGTAGAAAAGCTAAAAGTTGAAAATCTAGCTTTTCAAGAAAAATATGATATGCTTCTATGTTCTCATGAAAATCTTATGGATGATCATATCATATTAAACATTGCTCATGAGGTAGTGATAGAAAACTTAAAATCCTAACAACCTCACTCGTGCACATGTATTCAAATTGATACTATATTACCATGTGCTAATGCTTGTTGTTTGTCGACAAGCAAATCTTCCTTTGAGCTAGAATTTGCAGGAACAAATGATGATTCATATCAAAAGCTCAAAGAAGAAAATAAGAGGCTAAAGAAGAGCTTGACACAACTAAAAGGGAAATGCATTGCCCAACCTTCTCAAGATAACCGTGATCACATGGTGAAGAAGCTTGAGACGGGAACAACCGTGGCATGCACTACATCCCTTGAAGAAAATGTCAAGGATTTGAGGATTGCCAAGAGGAAGAAACAAAAGATGAAACTCAACACCTCCTCCAAAAGCCTCAACCACGCCTCCACAAAAGGTAACATCCAAGGTAGTGATCAAGCCACACTTCACATCAAGAGGTGTAGTGAATGCTTTGAAACGGGGCACTTGATTAGGTCATGTCCCTACATTAAATATGGATTGATTATTAACAAGGATGATAGACTTTGTTTTAAATGCTCCAAGAAGGGACACTTGCTTAGATCTTGTCCTCATTTAAAACAAAAAGGCATAGGGTTAGAAAAGAAAGTTTTTACTAACCATGTAGCAAGCAACAAACAAGGAAAGAAGAAAACTTCAAAACTTGAAAAACGCCTATGCTACACATGCCGAAAGAAGGGACATCAATGCAAGGATTGTCCCATTGGTAACAATTCCACTCCTAGCTTGTCAATTAATTCTCATGTAACTAGGCAACCCAAAATTGCAACTTGTGCTAGAAAGGTAATGAGTTTATCTAGTGCTAACACAAAGGACTTTTGGGTTCCTAGATCTTTGTTGACTAACCGTGATGGACCCATCAAGCGATGGGTACCAAAATATGCTTGACAAGATTTATAGGAGAAGGAGATGATATGAAGCCTTGGGGTGCTTGAGAGAGTCCATTCAATTCTTATCAACTCAAGCTATCAATCTTCAATGATCTATATACATGATTGACCCAAGGTTATTTTTCAAATTGCTATGTCTTAAACTCATATCATCTCGAGGAAGATATTATATGTTGTAGGAAGTGAACAGATATCATATGCGAAAAATCAAGGCCTACAGCATGGAGGAAAGCCAAAGGATGGTAACACTCATCTTTTAAAGTGCAAGTATTTAAAATATCATTTCTTATGTGTCTTGTGTAGTCACATAGAAAAATTGAAGCACTTCAAATGTCTTTAAATTGATATTACCATTCTTTGAAGAATTTCCTCTCATATGGTAGATTGCACATTCATCATTTCCATACTATGGCAATCTACATGCTCTAATTTGTTGCAAGTATATCATGGCATGTTCTTCCTCTAATTATCTTGTTATTGCCATGATTCTAGATATAGAGAGATATTTCATGTTCTTAAAAGAATAAGGTGTCATGTAAGGAATTCAAATCTTTAGGACACTTGTAAAAGGAAAACTCTCTCTATAACTAGAATAGTGAGACTAATGATTTTTATATAAGTAACCCAAGTAGTCTCACTTGTAGAGAATAAGTTTCTCTTTGGAAGCATGTAATCTAACATGAAAAGAAAAATCAATCCAAATGTTTTATGATGTATTTTTTACTTGCTCAAATTGGATATGATTCTTTTACATTTATCGCTTTCCAAATCATGAATTAGATTTATTCCTATAATCTCAAAGGATTATTTATGCTTGTTTTATGAGTTAAAATTGAGCATAACATCATCTATGGATAATCTAGTTCATGCTATGGAGTTTCCATGTTTTGGTAATCTAGTTTTTTCATTCCCTATCAAAAATGATTACAAAGAGGGAAACTAGTGCTTGTGTTGATACTAACATTTCTCTTGAGTTGAAGTATGAAAATCTACAAGAGAGAAAGTGCACAAGCCTCATGGGTTGATCCTCACCCAAAGGAAGAAAGGTAAAAAGCAAAGGTATGGGAACTCATCTTTTTAATTAAGTTTGGTTCCCATCTCAATGGGTATTCAATCTAAATTATCATATTCTACCCTTGTGAGGAATAGATTCTTTATTGGACCGAAATTAACTAAGTATGCATTCAATATCATTTTCATAAATGCGCTTGTCCATTAGAATCTAATTCATGCCTTTGCTATATCTATTCTCATATTGATGCGCTTCTAAGTCATGATAATAAATTCAATATGAAAAAGTAAAATTCCTTTGATTGATAAAAAATGATTAAAAAGGTGCTCATTCCTCTTTTCTGTTAATGTGCACTAACGATAAGGAATTTACTTCATGTCTATGTGACTCATGGATAATGAATTATGCTTATTTCCTATCTAAAAGGAATCATCCATCATTATATACTCCCTTGTATTACTAACATTCTTCTTGAGTACTTTCAATAAGTTTGAAAGGAAAAAGAAGCCACTGCAAAGAGAGGACTCTCAAATGAAAGAGGAGAACATCAAGAACAACACCACCTACTTCTACGAAACAATCAATGGTGTGGTTGTGAGTATTCTAAACCCTTTCATATTGAGAATACTAGGCTCAAGTTGTTTATTACAAATTTAATGAGCCTTGATCAAGATGTATAATGCTTCTCTCTATTTGTCTTTAAAGTAAATGCATCCATTCAATTCATTCAAATACTTGATGCATATCTTTAGGGGGAGCCTTTTATCTTGATTATGTTGAGACTATTGCTTTATCTCAGTAATTTCATATAGTCTCTTGCATGAGAATAAGTTCCTCATGAAGTATGCTACTACTTTAAATTCTTGTCTTTCACTCTAAAGTAGCATAATTGCTGGATTCTCCTACTCTAAGCTTAATTGATAATCTAATACGTATGTTGTTCTTTTGATCACATCTGTTATTTGTTTGATCATTGAATGACTTCAATCAACAATCATGCTTCTTAGTGACGTATATACTTTCAATCGATATCTCTCTTGATATGCACTAAGTTAAAAGGAGAATTCATGATACATTTATGCAACTTGTGATCCATTTGATATTTGCTAACAATAACTTGAAAAGATCACTAGTTGTAGAATTCTCTCTTGTGCAAAATATTTCCATATATTGTCATTAAGAATAGGTCTTAAGCATCTAAGACTAAGGACAAAGCACAATGAAGAGAGCGTCCCTATGTAAAGGTACAAAAAGGTAAAACTATCTCCTTTCATTTTAAACTTGTACCTAAATCTTCCTTTTCTATACTCTCTTTACATATCTTGTATAAAAGGAAGAGAAAGCATGTCCATGTATTATCCCTGCTTCATACCTAGTTTAATTTCCCAAGATTCATTCTTGCTTTAGTGCATCTCTGGTAAAACTAGATGAAGTACTTTCTTGTCAAAGAGCTTAAAGATTAACCTTGTAACGAGGATAAGCTGCCTTTGTTTCAAAGGTGGATGGTCCTTAAGTCTCTTTGAAATCCTTAAGGGAAAATGCTTAAATTGTTTACAACATGCTTTCATAAGTGCATAAATTGTCATGAGCATCACACTTATACTATGACACAATGCACTTCACATTCTGTATGATATAGATATGTTCGCATTAACCTAATTATGTGTAATTGGCATTTAAGGCCAAAATATGTGTTCCTCTCCATGCACATACTTAGGGGGAGCAATCTATGTTATATAGAACTATCATCATGCTTAATTTGATATATCCTCTTGATCATATCTCTTTTATATGCTATGACTAATGTGTTTTCAAGTGAATTTCAAACCAAGTCATAGGTACATTGAAAGGGAATTGGAGTCTTCGGCGAAGACAAAGCTTCCACTCTACTCTATCGGTATTATCTATCCTTCGCCATCACTCCACAATGCCTCTCCATCTTTGGTATAATCTTCACTCATATGTTTTCTTTACCAAAGGGGAGAAAGTAGTTAGAAAAAGGGCTTATATTTCATTCTAAGTATCCGTTTTTGGTGATTCATGCCAAAGGGGGAGAAAGTATTGGCCCAAAGCAAAAGGACCGCACCACCACCCTAATTTCAAAATTTATGGTTTTCAATTGCAAAATTTCAAATTGGTATCTCTTTGTGTTCTAAAGGGGAAGCAAGTAGTATTTTCAAAGCTTGATATCTTAAAACCTTCTTGAACACTAAGAGGAGAATTTATTTGAGGGGGAGTTTTGTTTAGTCAAAGGAAAAGCATTTGGAACAAAGGAAGAAAATTTCAAAACTTGAAAATGCTTTGCAAAAATCTTATTCATTTACCTTTGACTATCTTGCAAAAGGACTTTGAAAAGAATTTACAAAAGAATTTGCAAAAACAAAACATGTGGTGCAAGCGTGGTCCAAAATGTTAAAAATAAAGAAACAATCCATGCACATTTAGTAAGTAACTTTTATTGGCTCAATTCCAAGCAATCTTTGCACTTACATTATGCAAACTAGTTCATTTAAGCACTTTTATATTTGCTTTGGTTTGTGTTGGCATCAATCACCAAAAAGGGGGAGATTGAAAGGGAATTAGGCTTACACCTAGTTCCTAATTAATTTTGGTGGTTGAATTGCCCAACACAAATATTGGACTAACCAGTTTGCTCTAGTGTATAAGTTATACAGGTGCCAAAGGTTCACACTTAGCCAATAAAAGACCAAGTATTGGGTTCAAATAAAGGAGCAAGAGTCAACCGAAGGCACCTCTGGTCTGGCGCACCGGACTGTCCGGTGTGCCACCGGACATGTCCGGTGCACCAGAGGACTCCAACTCCAAACTCGTCACCTTCGGGAAGTTCCAGAGGCGACTCCGCTATAATTCACCGGACTGTCCGGTGTACACCGGACATGTCCGGTGCTCCAAGGAAGAGCGGCCTCAGGAACTCGCCAGCCTCGGGAATTCACTTCAGCTGCTCCGCTATAATTCACCGGACTGTCCGGTGTACACCGGACTGTCCGGTGTAACTGCGGGGCAACGGCTACTTCGGCACCAACGGCTACCTGCAGGCTCAATTAATGCGCGCCAGAAGCGCGCAGTCGTCAGGCACGCGGGAGCAGGCGCACCGGACACTCTACAGTTCATGTCCGGTGCGCCACCGGACATCAAGGCGGGCCCAGTGTTAGAGCTCCAACGGTCGAAACCCCAACGGCCGGGTGACGTGGCTGTCGCACCGGACATGTCCGGTGTGCACCGGACTGTCCGGTGCGCCATCGAACAGACAGCCCTCACCAACGGCTAGATTTTGGTTGGTGGCTATAAATACCACCCCAACCGGCTACTTCAAAGTGTGGGAGCCCAAGCAACATTCCAAGTCATCTAGTTGACATACTCAAACCCTCCCAACCACATATATTCATTGATCCATCCTATACACAAGATTTAGACCACTACAATCAACACAAGTGCCACAAAAGAGAGAGCAAGCAAAAGAGAGCTACTCATTTGTGTTTAGCACTAGTGCCTTGTGAGATTCATCGAGAGATAGTGTGTGCTTCTTCTTTGTGTTCATTTGCGCGTGGAGTTTTGACTCCCATTGAACTTCCTCCAAAGTTTTGGAGGCTTGTAAAAGCTAGCAAGAGACACCAAAGTGTGTGGTGGTCCTTGCGGGATCGAGAGTGATCCTTGAGAAGAAGAAGAGCTCGCCGATCCTTGTGTGATCGGGGGAGAGAGGGAAAGGGTTGAAAAAGACCCGTCCTTAAGTGGACTCCTCAACGGGGACTAGGCCTTCGAGGGCCGAACCTCGGTAAAACAAATCACCCGTGTCCATTGTGTTTATTGCTTGTGATTTGTTTGTTTTCCCTTGCTCTAAGTTTTTCTTGCACCATTATTTGCTAATATCATTTGGTGTTGCCTCAAGTTCAATTCCCTTTTAGTGAAGCAACACGTTGCAAGAAAGAACTTGTCCTAGTGCTCTTCTCATCTAAGGTTTCTTGCTCTGTTATTCTATAACTTATTAGTTGTACTGATTTATCTCTCCCGCATTATTTAGCAATATTCTTTTCAAGCAAGAACTTAGTTTGTATACTCCTATATTTGTATATCTTGTTCTAACCACTAATCAAGGGATCTAGTTGGGGGATAAAGTTTTAATTTTCAGGTTTCGCCTATTCACCCCCCCTCTAGGCGACTTTCAATAGGTTTTGCTCTAGGGATTTAATTGTGGCGTAGTTTAGTAAAAGTTTTAGAAGTCCTAATTCACCCCCCTCTTAAGCGTCACCCGTTTCCTACAAGTGGTATCGGAGCCCGGTTTGGCTCATTTGAAACGCTTTAGCTTCACCGCTAAAAGAGCCGACGCTTTTTAGAGGAAGGGATGGATACCCATAGGCCACCACACTTCGACGGCACTAACTTCCCATATTATAGTGCTAGAATGGCTTGTTACCTAGAGACCGTTGATCTAGGTGTTTGGAGAGTCACTCGTGACGGGATGAAACCCCTCAAGAATCCCGAGAAACCCACCACGAGTGAGGAAAAAGAAATTCATTTAAATGCTAGAGCCAAAAATTGCTTGTATGAATCTCTTAGCATGGATATTTTTAATCAAGTATTTACCTTGAAAACTGCTAATGAGATTTGGCTAAAATTGCATGAGCTCCATGACGGCACATCCAATGTTCGTGAGCAAAAACATTGCCTAGTCTTAAATGAGTATAATACTTTTGCTATGAAAGATGATGAGCTTGTTAGAGACATGTATTCTCGTTTGAATCTAATTATCAATGAGCTCAATTCTATTGGAATTAATAAGCTAGGTGATGCGGACATTGTGAGGAAGATTATCTCCCTGCTACCACAACAAAGATATGAGAGCATCATCACCATCCTTCACAACATGGAGGATTTGAGCAACATGACCCCGACCATTGTGATTGGGAAAATCGTGGCCTTTGAGATGTCGCAAAAAATGAGTCGGGGAGAGGAGCCAACTTCCTCAAAACCATATGCTTTTGCATGTGATGAAAGGAAGGGCAAAAAGAAGGCTCCCACTCCAAGTTCCTCAAGTGAAGAAGAGGAAGAAGAAGAAAGTGATGATGATGAAGATAATCAACCATGCACATCATCTTCCGAGGACGAAGAAACAATCCGACGCGTCGGAAAGGTAATGAGGATGATCCGCAAGATTAATCTTATGGGTGTGCCCCTGCAGGTCGAGGATCTTCTCTTTAATATTGACAGGAAAAAGCAAAGGAAGAGAGGATGCTTCGCATGTGGGGAGAAGGGCCACTTCAGGGACAATTGTCCAAATATGGCCAAACCCAAAAAGGAGAGGAGCAAAGGCAAGGTGCTAACAAGTGTTAGAACTTGGGATGATTCTTCAAGTGAAGATGAACCTCCAAGGACGTGCAGCCACCGGTCCTCGTCACGATCATCACGGTCATCACACAAATGCCTTATGGCAAGAGGTAACAAAATCATTCCATCCTCTAGTGATGAAAGTAGTAGTGATGATGAAGGTGAGGGAAAGCCCTCTCTAGATGAGCTTGCGGAAGCCGTAGAATTTTTCCAGGACGTTTGCACTAAACAAAAAGCTCAACTTAAAACTTTGAAAAAGAAGTTGGTTAGCTCTCAAAATGATTACAAAGGTTTGCTAGAAAAATTTGAAACTTTTGCAAACTTAAATAGTGAGCTATCAACTAAAATTGAGCTATTAGAATCTAGTGCTCCATCCACTGCTACCGATGATAGCCTTATTAAAAAGAATGAAAAACTTAAGGCTAAGCTAGCTAGCTCCCAAGAAGCTATTGGAAATTTGCTAGAGAAAATGGAAATTCTTAGCATACACAATAATGAGCTAACTACTAAGCTAGAAAACATTGGTAGCACCCCAGCAGCATCTTTAGTTGAAATAACTGAAATAATTAAGAAAGATGCTTCTACTTCCTGCTTTGATTTAATTAATGATTCTAACCCCTGCAACCAAGTCGTTGTTGAGAATATTGCTGTAGAGATATGTTCGGATGAGGTTGCAAAGGAAAATGAACAATTAAAGCAAGAAGTGGCTCGCCTTGGCAAGGCTTTGTATGACAGGAAAGGCAAAGCCAAACAAATCCGACCTCCACAGGATAACACCACTGCGGGAGTGAACAAGCCTATAGAGGAAGAAACTGTGATTTGTAGGCTATGCCACATGGAAGACCACAAGTCTTTCCAATGCAAGGCGATGACCGGGGATAAACAAAGGCAAAAGCTCAAGCAAAAGCCATCAAGCAAAATCTCCAACACCTACATCAAAAAGGTGGATAAAAAGACTGCTACACCATACTTAATCAAAAAGAAGAAGAATGGAAAGGTGATAGCAATCAAGGCCAACAAGCAAGCCAACAAAGGAAAGGGGGCTAAACGCATCTGGGTGCCAAAGGAAATAATTTCAACCATGAAAAGCACCAAGAAGGTTTGGATCCCGAAAGGGAAGTGAGTGGACCGAAGGTCATCGGGAAATTTGGAGACTTGGCAAAATTGGGATGTATATCATGGGATACATCATATTGGATCAAGTTTATTGCCAAGTGGATTAGTGAAAATTTTGGACCCAAATTTCCCACCCATGACTAAGGTAACTAGTTTTATTGTATTCTTCGTTTTTAGATATGCGTATCTATTTACCTTTTATCTAGTTTACCTTTCTTGCCTAGTATTACATTTGTTATGTACTTTTGTTTAAAATCATGCATACTAGGTAAATCATATGGTAGGATTGCTTGTTTTTAATTCATATACTTAAGCAAACCTACATGGCTTAAAATGTTTATTTAAGCACGGCACATAGCTTCTATATCACTCCATAGTAAATGATGCATAAATTGAAAATTTTGATTTCTACAAGTTGTATCATTTAACTTATATGTGCCAAAGTTAGGATTATAGATAATTTGCCCCTCTTGATATCAAATCAAAGTGCATGTCTCCTACAAGTATTCAAAACCTGTATGCACACCTTTAGGGGGAGGTTACTCTATAATCTAACACTTTGAGACTAACATCTTTTCAAGTCTATTTCATGTGATAGTCTCATTGTAAGGAAAATGAAGTCCCCGGAGAAAGACAACAATCTTCCACTGCAAAATCTCCAAGATCTCTCAAGCTCACCATTGACTTTCAATTGGTATCTTTTGAGACTACATTCAGTATCATTTACATGTCTTCTCCTAAATTTGATTAGACTATATTTCATATCATATGCTTCCATGTTGCAAAAATGCATAAGTAGTTAACTCATATTCTGTTACCTATGCATAAGGGAAGTTAGTCTTTTCAAATCATGTCTTGCACCTCTAATTTTCACATGCTTTTTCCTAAGTAGAGGATCTCTATCAGGGGGAGTATTTCTTCATCTCTAAAAAGGGGGAGAAACTTCTCTCTAAAGAGAACATTCATTTAGGGGAAGTTCCTTTCAACTGGTATCATTCATATGGTTTAATTTAATATCCTTCTTGTGATATCATTTGATACAATTCTTGTTAAGGGCAAGCTTTTATTTACTTCCTACATGCTTTTAATGTCTTCCTTTTCGGTGGTTGATGCCAAAGGGGGAGAAGTTTAGGGACCAAAGCAACGAAACTATATCAAACACCAAACACCACCAATTTAAAATTTTATATCTACAAATGGTTTTTCAAGTGGTTTTGGTCATTTGGTCCAAAAATAGGAAGTAAGTGAATTATGGAGTTAGGGGGAGGCTTAAGTCCATAATTTCACATTGTGGGGATAATCATGCATCTTAGCAAGTAGATTGCATATTTTAATTCAAATACTTGTATTATTTGCTTGCTTTGGTTGTGTTGTCATCAAGCACCAAAAAGGGGGAGATTGTAAGGAAAATGGACCCCAGGCCTTTTGGCTAATTGAGTTTTGGTGTTTGATGATTAACACAACCTGTGGACTAATATGTTTGCTAGTGTTTATAATTATAGTTCACAGGATGCGAAGAGAATTGGACCAAGGCAATGAGGATGCAACACCTCAAAAGAAGACATAAAAAGATGCATAGGAGTCCAATACTCAAGAACAAAAGAAGCCCGAAGAAATCAGCGAAGAAATCCAAGAAGCGGGCTGTCAGCCAGCGCCTGGTGGTGCACCGGACATTGATGTCCGGTGTGCACCAGACAGTCTGCGCAGAGAGGCCACAGACAGGCGCTCTCTGGCTGTAGCACCGGACTGTCCGGTGTGCACCGGACTGTCCGGTGTGCCACGGGCAGACGGCAACGGTCGGATCCAATGGTCGACTGCTACAGGCGCCAACGGTCGGCTGACGTGGCGTGCACCGGACACTGCACAATAGATGTCCGGTGCACCCGACGACAGAAAGCTGCTGCTTTCTGTCCAACGGCTAGTTGGGGGTGTGGAGGCTATAAATACCACCCCAACCGGCCATTCTCTAGTGTGGGAGCCCAAGCAACATACCAAGGCATATAGTGCACATTTCCAAGAGCTCAAACACCCAAGTGCTTAATAGAATCACTCGGTGATTAGCGTAGGTGCTTTGCGAAGTGCTTAGGTTAGTTAGACCGCTTTAGCGCTTGCTCTAGGTGAACCCTAGTTAGTTGAGTGAGTTTTGTAAAACCACACAACCCCTCGGCTCTTGCGTGAGTCGTTGTATTTGTACCGAGTGGGGCGAGAGTCTTGCGAGACCGTGACAACCGAGTTTGTGTCACGGCCGCCATCGTGTACCGGAGGGAACGAGGCCCGCGGCGTTTCGGCTGGAAGCTCGATAGTGGAGACGGCGGGTAGCGTCCGAGAGGAGCCGGAAGCGGAGCACCACTTGAGCGTAGAGAAGGCCCGCGGCTCTCTACGGAGTTACTCGACCGTGGTGCTTGGTCCTCGCGTGGGCTTCCCTTTGCGTAGGGGCACCAACGAGGATTAGTCGGGACCTTGCGTGGTTCCGGATACCTCGGTAAAAATACCGGCATCATCCACGAGAGTTTGCTTCTCTACTTAGCTCTTTACATTCCGCATTTATATTAAGCATTTAAGTTTCAATCTTGTAGTCATACTTATTTAGTGTAGATCGAAACTTAGCCTTTGCGGTAGAGATAGCAACACTTAGACAAAACCTAGTTTGCACACTCTAGTTTGATTACTTGCATAGGTTTTGCTCTAGGGATTTAATTGTGGCCTAGTTTAGTAAAAGTTTTAGAAGTCCTAATTCACCCCCCCTCTTAGGCGTCACCCGTTTCCTACACCTCTCAAAGTCCCAATTCCACTCAAAGCAATTAGTGACTAGAAGAGAGAGTTTTGCTCGTGTTCTTTGAGCTCTTGCGCTTGGATCACTTTTCTTCTTCCTCTTTCTTGATCTCAAGCAACTTGTAATCAAAGCAAGAGACACCAAGTTGTGGTGGTCCTTGTAGGGGTCTAAGTGACCCATTTTATTAAGGAGAAAAGCTCACTCGGTCTAGGTGACCGTTTGAGAGAGGGAAAGGGTTGAAAGAGACCCGGTCTTTGTGACCACCTCAACGGGGAGTAGGTTTGCAAGAACCGAACCTCGGTAAAACAAATTACCGTGTCATCCGCTTCATTTGCTTTTGATTTATTTTCACCCTCTCTTTCGGAATCAATTTTAATTCTAACGCTAACCTCGGCTTGTAGTGTGTGCTTAAGTTTATAATTTTCAGATTCCGCCTATTCACCCCCGTCTAGGCAACTTTCAATTGATATCAGAGCCCGGTACTTCGTTAGAGTTTAACCACTCGAAGTGATGTCGGGAGCATCCACCAAGAGGGAGATTGGGATCAGCGGCGACAAGTCCGCAAGCTCGGGGAGAACCCACTCGAGGGAGTCCGGCTGCAAGCATAAGGAGGAATCCTCTTCCTCCATCAAGACACAACGGAGAGATGATAAGAAGAAGATGAAGAAAGTGGTCTACTACGAGACTGACTCTTCGTCACCCTCCACCTCCGGCTCCGAATCGGCATCCACCACTTCTAAGCGCCATGAGCGCAAGAAGTATAGTAAGATGCCCCTCCGCTATCCTCGCATTTCCAAACACACTCCATTACTTTCCGTCCCATTAGGCAAACCACCGGTTTTTTACGGTGAAGATTATTCTATGTGGAGTGATAAAATAAGGCATCACCTAACCTCACTCCACAAAAGCATATGGGATATTGTTGAGTATGGAGCGCAGGTACCGAAGGAAGGGGACAAGGACTATGATTCGGAGGAGGTCGACCAAATCTTGCACTTCAACTCCCAAGCCACCACTATACTCCTAGCCTCTCTAAGTCGAGAGGAGTATAATAAGGTGCAAGGATTAAAGAGTGCCAAAGAGATTTGGGACATACTCAAGACTGCGCACGAAGGAGATGAGGTGACCAAGATCACCAAGCGGGAAACGATCGAGGGGGAGCTCGGTCGATTCATGCTCAACCAAGGGGAGGAGCCACAAGCCATGTACAACCGTCTTAAGACCTTGGTAAATGAAGTGCGCAACCTCGGGAGCACAAAATGGGATGACCATGAAATGGTCAAGGTTATTCTAAGATCACTCGTTTTTCTTAATCCTACACAAGTTCAATTAATTCATGGTGATCCTAGATATAAGCTAATGTCTCCCGAGGAGGTTATAGGAAAGTTTGTGAGCTTTGAGTTGATGATCAAAGGCTCCAAACAAATCATCGAGCGAGGCACCACCTCGACACCTGAGGTGCAACCCATCGCATTCAAAGCGACGGAGGAAAAGAAAGAAGAATCTACATTAAGTAGGCTCCCTATCGACGCCTCCAAGCTCGACAATGAGGAAATGGCGCTCATCATCAAGAGTTTCCGCCAAATCCTCAAGCAAAGGAGGGGGAAGGATTACAAGCCTCGCTCCAAGAAAATTTGCTACAAGTGTGGTAAGCCCGGCCATTTTATTGCAAAATATCCTATGTCAAGTGATAGTGACAGGGGCGACGACAAGAAGGGAAGGAGGAACGAAAAGAAGAAGTACTACAAGAAGAAGGGTGGCGATGCCCACGTGTGTTGGGAGTGGGACTCCGATGAGAGCTCCACTGACTCCTCCTCCGACGAGGACGCCACCAACATCGCCGTCAACAAGGGCCTCCTCTTCCCCAACATCGGCCACAAGTGCCTCATGGCAAAGGACGACAAAAAGAAGAAGGTAAAATCTAGAGGCTCCACTAATATGCAACATCTAGTGATGAGAGTGGCTCTAGTGATGATGAAGATAACTTGCTTGCTCTTTTTGCCAACTTAAACATGCAACAAAAGGAAAAATTAAATGAATTAATAGGTGCTATTCATGAGAAGGATGAACTCTTGGATAGCCAAGAGGAATTCCTAATTAAGGAAAACAAAAAGCATGTTAAAGTAAAAAATGCCTATGCTCAGGAAGTAGAAAAATGTGAAAATTTATCTAATGAGCTTAGGAGTTGCCATGATTTGATTTCCAACCTTAAAACTGAGAATACCAATTTATTTGCTAAGGTTGAGAAATTAAATGTTTGTGATGATTCTCTTGTCAACCTTAAAAATGATAATGCTAGTTTAATTGCTAAAATTGACAAGTTGAATGAATCAATTGCTAGCCTTAAGATTGAGAATGAAAAATTAATTGCTAAGGCTAAAGATTTAAATGTTTGCAATGATGCTATTTCCAATCTTAGAAATGAAAATGCCATGTTACATGCTAAGATTGATGAATTAAATATTTGCAAACCCTCTACATCTATTGTTGATCATGTTTCTATTTGTACTAGATGTAGAGACATTAATGTTGATGCTATTCATGATCACCTAGCTTTAATTAAACAACAAAATGATCACATAGCTCAACTTAGTGCTAAAATTAATGAGCATGACTTAGAAAATGAAAAATTTAAATTTGCTAGAGGCATGCTCTATAATGGGAGACGCCCTGGCATTAAGGATGGCATTGGCTTCCAACAGGGAGGCAATGTCAAGCTTAATGCCCCTAAGAAATTAAGTAACTTTGTTAAGGGCAAAGCTCCCATGGTTCAGGATAACGAGGGTTACATTTTATATCTTGCTGGTTATCCCGAACACAAAATTAGGAGAATTCATTCTAGGAAGTCTCACTCTGGCTCTCATCATGCTTTTATGTATAAGAGTGAGACATCTAGTTCTAGGCAATCCACTCATGTTAAATTGCCTAAAAATAAAACTCCTACTGCATCAAATGAGCCTATTGTTTCATTTAAGGCTTTTGATGCTTCTTATGTTTTAACTAACAAATCAGGCAAAGTAGTTGCCAAATATGTTGGGAGCCAAGCACAAGGGCTCAAAGACTTGTGTTTGGGTACCCAAGGTGCTTGTTTCTAATGTCAAAGGACCCAAGACCGTTTGGGTACCTAAGAACAAGGCCTAAACTTGTTTTGTAGGTTTATGCATCCAGGGGCTCAAGTTGGATCATTGATAGCGGGTGCACAAACCACATGACTGGGGAGAAAAGGATGTTCTCCTCCTATGAAAAAAACCAAGATCTCCAAAGAGCTATCACATTCGGGGATGGAAATCAAGGTTTGGTCAAAGGACTTGGTAAAATTGCTATATCACCTGACCATTCTATTTCTAATGTTTTTCTTGTAGATTCATTAGATTACAATTTGCTTTCAGTTTCTCAATTATGCAAAATGGGTTACAACTGTCTTTTTACATATTTAGGTGTTACTGTCTTTAGAAGAAGTGATGATTTAGTAGCATTTAAGGGAGTGTTAGAGGGTCAGCTATACTTAGTTGATTTCAATAGAGCTGAACTTGACACTTGCTTAATTGCTAAGACTAATATGGGTTGGCTCTGGCATCACCGACTAGCCCATGTTGGGATGAAGAATCTTCACAAGCTTCTAAAGGGAGAGCACATTTTGGGACTAACCAATGTTCACTTTGAGAAAGACAGGATTTGTAGCACATGTCAAGCAGGAAAGCAAGTTGGTACCCACCATCCACACAAGAACATCATGACGACCGACAGCCGCTTGAGCTACTCCACATGGATTTATTTGGCTCGATAGCTTACATAAGTATCTGCGGGAGTAAGTATTGTCTTGTAATTGTGGTTGACTATTCTCGCTTCACTTAGGTATTCTTTTTGCAGGAAAAATCTCAAACCCAAGAAACATTAAAGGGATTCTTGAGACGGGCTCAAAATGAGTTCAGATTGAGGATCAAGAAAATAAGAAGCAACAATGGGATGGAGTTCAAGAACTCTCAAATTGAAGGCTTCCTTGAGGAGGAGGGCATCAAGCATGAGTTCTCTTCTCCCTACACGCCACAACAAAATGGTGTAGTGGAGAGGAAGAATAGAACTCTACTTGACATGGCAAGGACCATGCTTGATGAGTACAAGACACCGGACCGCTTTTGGGTCGAGGCGATTAACACCGCCTGCTACTCCATCAACCGGCTCTACCTTCACCGAATCCTCAAGAAGACATCATATGAACTCCTCACCGGTAAGAATCCCAATGTTTCATATTTTAGAGTCTTTGGTAGCAAATGTTTTATTCTTATCAAAAGAGGTAGAAAATCTAAATTTGCTCCTAAGGTTGTAGAAGGCTTTTTACTAGGATATGATTCAAACACAAGGGATATGGAGTCTTTAACAAGTCCACTGGACTAGTTGAATTTTCTTGTGACATTGTGTTTGATGAGACTAATGGCTCCCAAGTGGAGCAAGTTGATCTTGATGAGCTAGATGATGAAGAGGCTCTGTGCGTCACGCTAAGGAACATGTCCATTGGGGATGTGTGTCCTAAGGAATCTGAAGAGCCTCCACAAGCACAAGATCAACCATCATCTTCCACTCAAGCATCTCCACCAACTCAAGATGAGGAACAGACTCAAGATGATGAAAAAGAAGATCAAGAAGATGAGCCACCTCAAGAGGAGGACAATGATCAAGGGGGAGATGACAATGATCAAGACAAAGAAGATGAACAAGATCAAAGGCCACCACACCCAAGAGTCCACCAAGCGATTCAAAGAGATCACCCCATGAACACTATCCTCGGCGATATTCATAAGGGGGTAACAACTCGATCTCGAGTCACTCATTTTTGTGAACATTACTCTTTTGTCTCCTCTATTGAGCCATACAGGGTAGAGGATGCACTTAAAGATTCGAATTAGGTGCTGGCGATGCAAGAGGAGCTCAACAACTTCACGAGGAATGAGGTATGACATTTAGTTCCACGTTATAATCAAAATGTTGTAGGTACCAAGTGGGTATTCCGCAACAAGCAAGATGAGCATGGTGTGGTGACAAGGAACAAAGCCCGACTTGTGGCCAAGGGGTATTCACAAGTCGAAGGTTTGGATTTCGGTGAAACCTATGCACCCGTAGCTAGGCTTGAGTTAATTAGTATATTACTTGCCTATGCTACTTACCATGGCTTTAAGCTTTATCAAATGGACGTGAAAAGTGCCTTCCTCAATGGACCAATCAAGGAAGAGGTCTATGTTGAGCAACCTCCCAGCTTTGAAGATAGTGAGTACCCTAACCATGTCTATAAACTCTCTAAGGCGCTTTATGGGCTCAAGCAAGCCCCAAGAGCATGGTATGAATACCTAAGATATTTTCTTATCACTAATGGCTTCAAAGTTGGTAAAGCCGATTCTACACTCTTTACTAAAACTATCGCAAAAGATTTGTTTGTATGCCAAATTTATGTTGATGATATCATATTTGGGTCTACTAACAAATCTACTTGTGAAGAGTTTAGTAGGATTATGGTCCAAAAATTCGAGATGTCTATGATGGGGGAGTTGAAGTATTTTCTAGGATTTCAAGTCAAGCAACTCCAAGAGGGCACCTTCATCAGCCAAACAAAGTACATTCAAGATATACTCACCAAGTTTGGAATGAAGGATGCCAAGCCCATCAAGACACCCATGGGAACCAATGGGCATCTTGACCTCGACACGGGAGGTAAATCCGTAGATCAAAAGGTATACCGGTCGATGATAGGATCTCTACTCTACTTATGTGCATCTCGACCGGATATTATGCTTTCCGTATGCATGTGTGCAAGGTTCCAAGCTGATCCTAAGGAAGTTCACCTTAGGGCCGTGAAAAGAATCTTGAGATATTTAGTTTATACTCCTGAGTTTGGCCTTTGGTACCCCAAGGGATCCTCTTTTGATTTATTAGGATATTCAGATGCTGATTGGGCAGGGTGTAAAATTGATAGGAAGAGCACATCAGGGACTTATCAGTTTCTGGGGAGATCCCTGGTGTCTTGGGCTTCAAAGAAATAAAACTCAGTAGCTCTTTCTACCGTCGAAGCCGAGTATATTGCCGCAGGCCATTGTTGCGCGCAATTGCTTTAGATGAGGCAAACCCTCAGGGACTATGGCTACAAATTTAGCAAAGTCCCTCTCCTATGTGATAATGAGAGTGCAATCCGCATGGCAGATAATCACGTTGAACACAGTCGCACTAAGCACATAGCCATTCGGTATCACTTTTTGAGAGATCACCAACAAAGGGGGGATATCGAGATAGCCTATATTAACACCAAAGAACAATTAGCCGATATCTTTACCAAGCCTTTAGATGAGAAAACCTTTACCAAACTTAGGAATGAGCTAAACATTCTTGATTCTCGGAATTTTGATTGATACTTTGCACACATAGCTCATTTATATACCTTTGATCATATCTCTTTTGTGTCTATGACTAATGTGTTTTCAAGTGTCTTCTTATGCTTAGTCATAGAATTGAAAGGGAAATGGAGTCTTCGGCGAAGACAAGGCTTCCACTCCACTCTACCGGTATTATTTACCCTTCGCCGTCACTCCACACCGCTCTCCACATTGGTATAATCCTTCACTCTTATCTTGTTTGCCAACAGGGAGAGAATTTTAAAAAGGGCTCATATTTCACTCAAAGTATCCGTTTTTGACGATTAATGCCAAAGGGGGAGAGAGTATTAGCCCAAAGCAAAAGGACCGCACCACCACGCTAATTTCAAAATTTTTCGAAACAAGTTTAAGTTTTTTAAATGTTTTTCAATTGGTATCTTTGAAATGAGTATTCCTCTAAGAAATTTCTATCTCAATTGGTAAAACCCTCTTGAACACTAAGAGGAGAATTTCATTAAGGGGGAGTTTTGTTTAGTCAAAGGAAAAGCATTTGAAACAGGGGGAGAAAATTTCAAATCTTGAAAATGCTTCTTGAAATCTTATTCATTTACCTTTGACTATTTGCAAAAAGACTTTGAAAAGAATTTCCAAAATAATTTGCAAAAACAAAACAAGTGGTGCAAATGTGGTCCAAAATGTTAAAAGAAAGAAAGCAATCCATGCATATCTTATGAAAGTTTAAATTGGTTTAATTCTAAGCAACCTTTGCACTTACCTTATGCAAACTAGTTCAATTCTGCACTTGTATATTTGCTTTGGTTTGTGTTGGCATCAATCACCAAAAAGGGGGAGATTGAAAGGGAAATAGGGTCAAACCTTTTCCTAAATGATTTTGGTGGTTGAATTGCCTAACACAAATAATTAGACTAACTAGTTTGCTCTAGATTATAAGTTCTACAGGTGCCAAAGGTTCAACACAAACCAACAAAAAGTCCAAGAAAGGGTTCAAATAGAAAGGAGCAAAACCAACCGAAGACTGCCCTAGTCTGGCGCACCGGACTGTCCGGTGTGCCACCGGACAGTGTCCGGTGCACCAGGGAGATCAACTCTGAACTGCTCACCTTCGGGTTTCTAGAAAAGCCACTCCGCTATAATTCACCGGACTGTCCGGTGGGCCACCGAACTGTCCGGTGTGCCATGCGGAGCAACGACTACTACACCAATGGTTGTCTGCAAAAGTATACAGTGAACGCTACAGCGCGTGGACAATACGCGCAGATTCAGAGCAGGCGCCAGAAGGCGCACCGGACAGTGAATAGTGACTGTCCGGTGGGCCAGATTGTCAGAGCTCCAACGGTCGAACCCTAACGGTTGGGTGACGTGGCTGGAGCACCGGACAGTGGCGCACCGGACTGTCCGGTGCGCCCTTCGACAGCAGACTTCCCCAACGGCTGTTTTGGTGGTTGGGGCTATAAATACCCCCAACCACCACACTTCAAGGTATCCAAGTTTTTCAGACATCTCACTCAATACAAGAGCTAGTGCATTCAATACAAGACACAATTAGATTGAATCAAAGCCTCTCAAAGTCCCAATTCCACTTAAAGCAATTAGTGACTAGAAGAGAGAGTTTTGCTCGTGTTCTTTGAGCTCTTGCGCTTGGATCACTTTTCTTCTTCCTCTTTCTTGATCTCAAGCAACTTGTAATCAAAGCAAGAGACACCAAGTTGTGGTGATCTTTGTAGGGGTCTAAGTGACCCATTTGATTAAGGAGAAAAGCTCACTTGGTCTAGGTGACCGTTTGAGAGAGGGAAAGGGTTGAAAGAGACCCCGGCTTTTATGACCACCTCAACGGGGAGTAGGTTTGCAAGAACCGAACCTCAGTAAAACAAATCACCGTGTCATCCGCTTCATTTGCTTTTGATTTGTTTTCACCCTCTCTTTCGGACTCGATTTTAATTCTAACGCTAACCCCGGCTTGTAGTGTGTGCTTAAGTTTATAATTTCCATATTCCGCCTATTCACCCCACTCTAGGCGACTTTCAATTACAAAATTTAGATACAAAATTGTGGATCTCACTCATTAGTCTAGACGAGGGAAAAAACCTAATAATGATGAAAAATGATTTGATGAAGAGGTGATGCCCATTGGACCAACCTCCCCCTTATTTATTGGGATATACTGCACACTTCAAACTTGCTCCTAGGTAATTAGAGCAAAACCACTTTAAATCTAAGGGCATTACGGTCGAACTTAAGATTTATAGATCTCATGACCATGGGCTTTTCATGATTTTGCTTCGCATCGATGCAAGGTTTATGATGACTCCATGTCCCGTCTCTAGCTTATGTTGGAACTCCACCCAAGTTTTAAGACCCAAACCAGGCATCTATCTAGTGATGGTTTGGAGGCCCAAACCACTCTGGTCTTTTGCATAGTGTATCCTCTCCCTCTGCCATCTCCACACGTGTCACCTCTAGCCCTTAATCGCATGATCACCAAATCTTCTAGCACCTATGTTTGACTTGACCGTCCTTCACCTTGAGTAGGCCAACTTGCACTTGTCAATGACTCAGCCACACACGATCGATCCAATGACATCTCTGGTCTCTTAATTAATGTCTTTGTGTCCGTCCTTCACCGTCCGTAGTTCATCAACATGGACTCGCTTGACATTCACCTCTGACGTCGGCTGCCACATCTGGTGTGCACTATAAGCTAAGAGATATGTTGCACAAAGTACACTGACATTAAAGTTAGTCAACACTAAACCAAAGCCGATCAACTCCTTGACCATCACTCACCATACTAAAACACTGTTGTCATATATCAACCACACACATTCGTAGTTTCATCATCTCTAAGATGCCTAACGTTTCATGAATCAGATTTAGACATTTGATGCAAGATAGAGCACGCCTAATTCGCATGTATCTGTGCCTTATAAAGTCAGAGCACTACAGGACACGAGAACATTTTTGGCGGCCAGAGTCAGGCCGCCAAAAAATAAGCAATTTTCGGTGGTATCCCCTCGGGCCACCAAAAATAGTGGCCGCCGAAAATAACTAGGCTTATTTTTAGCGGCCTACACATGGCCGTCGAAATTAGTATGTATTTTGTGTTGAATGTGTATAATTCTGGAATTTCTATTTCTATCATATTATTGTAATTATATTGTTTGTTGAAATTGCTGTTGATTTTACATTTCTTTCATATTTCACACACTCTAATCAATCAGGCATAATTATAAATACATACTAATTTCGGCGGCTCTTAAATAACGAACGTCGGAAATATGGAACAAAATACGCAAAAAAACCTTTCGATGGAGAAGGGATCAACGACGGTGACAGAGTGGTGGCGTGAGGAGGGCTCGGCGGTGGCGGACGGGAGTCCGAGGCAGCGGTGGGTTTGGGGTCGAGGCAGGGGCCGCATGGGGGCGGCGAGGACAGGGCTAGGGCAGCGCGGCGTTGGGTAGGGAAAGGGAAGCAGAGAAGAAAGAGAGAAGAAAGTCAACCTCCTAGTTTAAACCCGTGTATTTTCGACGGCCAGAGTATGGCCGACAAAATAAGTTGTTATTTTCGGTGGATACGGACACGGCCGCCGAAAACACTCTTATTTTCGGCGGCCTACGTCAGCCGCCGAAAATAGCCGTTTAATTTCAGCAACAGTACAATTGCCACCGAAAATAACTGTGGCCATCAAAAATCGTCTGTAGTAGGGGCGGATCCAGTGGGTGGTCCATATGGGCCATGGCACACCCTAAGATTATATAAAAGTAGTTGCCATAATGGTATAAATGCTGTATTTTAAACTTGATGGTCAAAGTTCGAGCCTTGTTGATCCCTATTTTTTATTTGTTTTTTTATATTTTTTCTGGCACACCCTAAGCAAAGTAGCTAGGTCCGCCACTGGACTCTGTAGTGCTGTTGTGGAGCTTCTAAAGTCCAAACCAAGAAAATAACCGAAAGACGCAACGGAAAATGGGGAACAGAGAATACACATTTGGAGAGGTATCGGATCAGAGCCAATGTGCAATAGACTTGACTCGACAGAAATGGTGTCCGAATCAGAGCATTTTGTGTATTTCTGACTCTTTGACGTCGAAGTTTGGAGGCGCATCAGACCGACAATGCATGTGCAGGTGAGCGAGCGGTAGCGGATCGCGGTGCGTGCGGCAGTCTGGAATCGAAGGGCACAGCGACCGGATGGGCAACCGTCGGGAATTACAGACGTACGAGTGTGGCAAGTGGCAGGCTGGCAGCCAAACGGACTTACGCTATTGCCATGTAAAGGCTGCAAAGGTTACACACAGGTTTATGAGCCACGTTCCGTTCCATCTCTCTCAGTGAGCAACATACAATACACAGCTGCGCTTATAAGCCATGTTCCGTCACTCTCAATAGCCGGTGTGGCACTAATAAAATAGATGGCATAACAGCGCGCCTGTGGCAGCGGTTTGTGCGGCCCAATGATTTTCGTGTGGACCTAAGGCCCATCGTCCCATCGTGCAACCCACCGTCCCAGCGTGCAGCCCACCGTGCGGCCGACCGCATTCTCGCATTTGACCTAATCACCATCGGTGGCTCCAGCCACGGGCTCGCGCAGCTTCCTCCACTGTGCTCAACTTTGGCGGCCTCCCCTCCCTCTCCTCCACCCACCATCGGATTCCACCTCCTCCCCCACCGTACCGTCGGACTCCACCTCCCCAATGGCAGCCTCCAGCCCACTACCGTCCTCCAACTCCACTCCCATCGACTGCCTTCACCCAACCCTCATCTTCATGCGCGGCACAACCGTCCCCAATCCCACAACCCCCCGGTCAGCGGACTCTTCCTCTACCCCGACCTCCACCCCAAGCGCAAGGACCGCCTCGTCGAGCGCGCGCCCTACGCCCGCCCGTCGTCCCCCGCGGAGGAGCCGGAGAAGAAGACGGTCAAGCTGGTCTCGGCCTTGGCCTCCTGGCTCGGGCTCGACAGCCCGGAAGTCAACCGCCTCACCATCGCGCTGTTCTGCCATTGACTGGTTCTGCGGTTCTACCCACCCCGACAGGTGGGCCCCATCTTTGAGCATCTGTCTCCTGCTGCAGCTCGCCCGCAGAACCGCGCCCGCCGCTCCACTCCCAAGATTTTCTCCGTGCTCGCTACCTAGTCTGCCCCGCCGTCTTCCCCCAGATCGTGCGAGACCTGGGTCTACCCAGTCGCCGCTCACCTGCTCCCCCCCTCAACCTCCAAGCCCAGGTAACCTCTGCCTCACGCTCTCCAGCTCCGCCTCATCCACTGCTAGGAAGTACACACCAGAGCACCGCCAGAAGTTCATCCGAGGGCAACGAAGCAACTACGAGAAGATCCACACAGCCACAATGAAGGTCGACGCGGTTTCCTGTCCTTCCTCCTCCATCCCAACGCCCTACACACCGGGTGTTTGTGCGAATGTCTAATCCACGTTTGTGTCCGTAGATCCTGATGTACCAGCTTTGCAACAGCGTGGCCTTCGTCCATGACCCAAGGTGCTGCACCGGGAGCTCAAGTTGCACATCCTTCTCAAGGACCACAAGACCATGGTGCTCAAGATCGCCAACCTCAGCCTTAGCCACACCATCAGGTTCATGGAGATCTAGGCCCAAGTGAGGCAATAGTTAACTCTACTAGGGCAGTCGCATGGACTGACCTAGCAAACACTACGGCTCCTACACGGGGCTCAGGCACTAGGAGTCTAACCTTCGCTATGCTCTCCAGGAGTTCCTTTTCTTTAGCAGGTAAGTAATAACTACCTTACCATGATTAAGCTAACTAGATATTTCTTTTTTCTTTTAGATAGATTAGCTCAATTTTCACGCCGTTGAAAGTCAGAATGTGGAGACTAGAAAAATGATGCTAGAAGGAAGATGGGCCATGCTAATGTCTTGAACTGGCTAATGTGCTGTTGGTTTGTGACTACAGAAGAAAAAAGTCATAATTACTTATTTTTGTCCCATTGCAGAATATTTGTGAAATTGTTTTGTTTACTAGGGTCAGATGTGGTCTGCACGAGAATGTAAATGCACATATTGATGTGGGATATGAAATGTAGTTGCTTCTTGTTTTAGGCGTTACATAAGGTTGTGTATAGCTTGGCGTCCAAGAAGGTCCTGATCGGATGGTATATATATATATGCCTTGGATTCTAAATCTCTAATTCGTAGTACCAAAGATGGCACTCACATTTTGTAGGGATTTTATTTGTGTGACGCTATATCCATTCGATCTTTTGTCACGGTAGTTGTATATTGTGAAAAGATGGGCTTTTAAGCTTTGGCATTCTGCTTGCAGGGCTAACATACTGTTCGAACATGAAAAATGAAGCAGGTTTTGTGGTGCTGCTGTTGGGTTTATATCCTAAGGCTGGACATGGATGCATGCTCAAGCTGTTTATCGTGTACATTGTATAATGTCAATGCAGTTTTGTGCTGTCAGTTATTTGCTAATTATTTGTTCCTACTAAACTGTAGCATCCCAAAAATTCAAATCTTCAAATTTCCTCAAACTCGCTCTAAATTCAAAATGAATTTCAAATTTCATTTCAAAATGTTTGTTTGCGAGTTGATATCAACAAATAAAGTATAGTGGTCTATATTCTCTCCAAAATCCTCCTTAAAATATCCTACAAATGTTTCTCCAGTGACCCCCCTCAAATTCTCTCCAGAAATACCGCCCAGATATTTCCCCAGTAACCCCCCTCAATTTCTTTCCCGAAATATTGCCCAGATATTCCACCGATATATCTCCAGATATTTTTCCTCTTGAGAAATACCTTCAGAATCATTTTTAAAGTCCCCACAAATATTTTCTTCATAACTTTCCTCATGCTCATATGTATACGTATGCCTCCAGTGTCATACGATGAGCTCTACAAGCTAATCTCACTTATACAAGACAAATACATGCTAATCCTCTCATCCTCCCACTAATTCTCTCATCCCTCCCCCTAATCCCCCACCATGGCTATAAATAGAGGGGCAAGGGCCTCCTCTCATCCCACCCCAAGCCATTTCATGGCAACTCTCTCCCCCCCACACACACCCACTCCATGTTCCACACAAGCACACACTAGCACAAGGATCGTTCGATCGTTCTTCGATCGTTCGTCCCCTGTTCTTAGTTTGTTCGTTCGTTCGTCCGATCGTTCGATCGTTCGTCCGATCGTTCATGGTTCGTTCGTTCGATCGTTCGATCGTTCGTCCGTTCGTTCGTCCAAATAATCTTTTTCCTACCGTTATGCTGCCGAAATTCCGATCGTTCGTTCGTTCGATCATTCGATCGTTCATCGTTCGTTCATAGTTCCTATTCATCGTTCATCGTTCGTTCATAGTCCCTATTCATCGTTCTTCCAGATAATCTTTGTCCTGCCGTTATGTGCCGAAATTTCGATCGTTCATTCGTCCGATCATTCGATCGTTCATCCGTTCGTTCATCCAAATAATCTTTTTCCTGCCGTTATGCTGCCGAAATTCCGATCGTTCGTTCGATCGATCATTCGATCGTTCATCGTTCGTTCATAGTTCCTATTCATCGTTCATCGTTCGTTCATAGTCCCTATTCATCGTTCTTTCAGATAATCTTTGTCCTGCCGTTATGCTGCCAAAATTCCGATCGTTCGTTCGTCCGATCATTCGATCGTTCGTTCGTTCATAGTTCCTATTCATCGTTCGCCCGTTCGTTCGTAGTTCCTATTCATCGTTCATCGTTCGTTCATACAAACTATTCACTATCACTATTCACCATTACTATTCACCATTACTATTCACATACACTATTCATCATCGTTACTATTTATCATTACTATTCATCATCGTTACTATTCACCGATGATATGTATAATTACTTTTCCGTAGCCACTATTCATCGTGACTAATCATCGTTACTATTCATCGGTCATCCAGTCATTCCAAATTTCAACTACTCATCCATCATGCTGTCCAGTCCACTAAAGACCAGCCAGACCCATGTTCTAGTCATACAAACTCCGGTGACTGTGATTTTCCTTAAAGTGGGAACTTCCCATCTGGCCACCCATCTCAGGTTTCTCCATGTTGAGCATGCTTAACTTTGAGATTCCTTCGAACCAGGCTTCCAAACTCAGATTCCAATAATTCTTGTTTCTAAATTCTTATCAAATTATTCCTTATCCAACCATGTCATCCCTTAAGCATGGTTCATGTTCCAAAAGACTCCCAAAATACTCTTGTCCCATATTCTGCCTATAACTCTCTTGTTCATACTAAGTCAGCGATTCATTCGTCACTATTCTCACCAACAGTGATCTTCACTGTGCTACACCACATACACCCAGCTATAAATACCCCCAGCTACCCTCTCCCACTCCACACACTCAACACCCTCAGCCAAGGCAAACACCCCACCCACTCAGTTACTCTGCTCTGCTGGCTACATGCATAGTGTCGCTTCGCCTCCAGTCCACCCTCCTGGTAAGCACCTCCGATTCACCACTAGTAGTATCTCAACACCACATGACACAGATTCTACTCAAGACTCTACCCATCCATATATCTCTATTCTGACCACTATACTAAATATTTGTTGGTATACTTGTTGGTTTGTATGTTTGCTTATTCATGTTGCATAGTTATTGGAGCGTTCGTGTCGTCTCGTGGAGGCCAGATCTGCAAGTCTACGCTAGGCAGTGGAGCCAGAAGCCAGTTCCGCGAGCTCTCCTTCCCCCTTCGCCGAATAAGCACGACAAGCTCACTGGATCCCTTTGATGCATAAATTACCTATGATTTTTCAACCACAACCCTCAGCCTGTTATTTTACGCATGATATGATTTTGAGACAAGTTGTTATGGCCACCCAGCCACTTGCCGCAATCAATCCCTGATATGTTTGTTACAAATGATTTGAGGAAAGGTGTGAGTTTTCAAAAGAAAATGCTTTTCAAAATGTGTATGATGAAGGGTTTTCACCCTTATCACCTTTGAGTAGGGATGATCAGGGACTCCTTGGTTTAGGGGAGGGCCTAAGGTGATGGCTCAGCTAGTTTAGGCGTGAGCAGAAGGATTGTCCCCTCTTATAAGGACCGGTTTGTCATCTTTCATTACCTGTACTCATGATAAGTACAACCACTCGAGACTGTGTGGGCAGTCACTCAATCTGAACTCGTACGGTCCAACCCCAGGGTTATGAAGGCTGGGGAGCACCGGGAGGATAAGGAGGGGGAATGTTTTGTCCGGTTTGGACATGGCGGTGGCCTGACTCCTTCCGGTATAACCGTTAAGGTTAGGACGTGCGAGGAAAGAAAGAGATTCGGATTCGGATCTCATTGATCATGAGATCGCAGAGCCGGACTAGTGGGTAAAGTGTACACCTCTGCGCAGAGTTTGAAAACCTATTCGAATAGTCTGTGTCCACAGGAATGGACGAGTCTGGTGTGGTATGGCAATTAGTGTTTTGTTTTCAAAAAAGAGGTGCGTTTGAGAAAAGTGGTTCTTTTAAAAGGTTCGGCGGTTGAGCCGTGAGCTATGGTGGACGGGAAGTCCATTGGCTGTTGTTGAAAATGAAAACCAGTGGGAAACTGCTGAGATACCTGGATGGTTTAGTCCAGGGGATTTTGTTCTATTATTGAAAAACTTCCTGCTCCTTTTGGAGAGGATGCGCTTTGCAAAAATACCAAATGTTTTTCAAAACAACCCTACATAAAATATTGCTGTTTCTGCAAAATATCCTGAGCTCCACATATTCCATGCATTATATCTGATTTCCCCATTCCGCGGGTGAAGGTGGGCTGCTGAGTACGTTTGTACTCACCCTTGCTTATTTGTTGTTTTTCAGAAAAAGGAGATCGGGTAAGAGTTACGACTGTTCCCAACCTTGCCTGTGGCTGTTGGACCGCTGATTTGCTTCGCTGCGTATATCGGGCTGCTTCAGCCCCACTCTGATGATATGTCCCGAGTTGTGGACCAACTCTTAAAGTTGTTCGCCACCTTTGTAGGTTTGTCTCGTTTAAGCAGATTTGGTATCATCTGATGTATAAATGTGTTTACTAGCCTCCTGGGACTAGTAATTGTATCACATTTGAGTCCCCGGGGATTGGGGACGCTTCATAAACTATATATTAAAAAAAATGCTTCGTCTATACTAAATTTCATTGAAAATATATAATAATGAAAAATAAGTATCTTGGTTCTTTGATTACACAACATTTTGTGGCATTGTTTCAACAATTGTTTTGTATATAATTTGCTTTCGTAGGGGAGCTTGAAGGAATCGATCCACTGTTATCAAGTATGAAACCTAAAAAGAAAGACCAACTCATGAAACTTCTGGACGCAAGGATGGGTGATCTTATCCTATTAGCAATGGGTAAACAATCATTAGCTAACCAGAATATAGACAGATAAGATTATTTATTTCTCATAAGTTGGAGGGCATATACACTGTTGGAGAGGAAATCTCCCCGGCCGGGTGGCGGATTGCACCCGCCCTAAATCCTAAAAAGAGGAGGGGCCTAAGCATTTTGCTTGTTACGAGACTGGTGGATCAACACACGGGAGCACGCGAGGGTTTAGAGTGGTTCGGGCCGCCGGAGCGTAATACCCTACTCCACTGTGTGATGTATTGCTCGAGAGCTTGTATGAACTTGTGAGTGTCTGCCTCGGATTGGGTCTCTCTTGTAACACCGCATGCCTCCCCTTTTATAGCCAAAGGGGGGCATGCACAAAGGTACTGAGCCCCGACATGTGGGCACAGGGACATAACGAATATAGCACTTGGAGCCACAAATGTGTGCTGCTAGGGCACTCTTCTTGGGCCCCAACATCCGAGATCTGCGTATCCTCGGTGTGCAAGGGAAGCTTCTTGTAGAAGGGGTGATGAGTACGGTGCACCGCTCGGCACGGGCGCACTGTTCGCCAAAAGACTGGTCAGGCGCGCCGTCTGCTGGATGACCCTGACGTCGTCTGCCAGCGGATTGGACAAGACACATTAAATGTTGGGAGGGCACGCCGCCCATTAGCGTGGTGGCAGGCGGCGCGTCCTCTCCGCAATAAATGCAGAGACTGCACGGCTTTATGGGCTTTACGTCAGGCTCGGCCCATCGGCTTACGTCACGGGCCACAAGCCAGGCGGTAATAGTGGGGAGCACCGGGAAGGCCTAGACACGTGCCAGCACCGGACCCCTACTCATGGCAGGGTCCTTCTTGTCCCAGGACCTTGCCAAGGCTTGGACCTCTCCTGGAGGGGGATTGGGATCCTCCCAAGGGGCCCGGCGTGCCTTCTTGGGGGCTCCGGACTTGTACGCACAGGGGTCCGGCGTCCCTCCGAGGAGGTCCCGACCCAACATTGAATACCTGGAATATACTTCCTTTCCTTGCCACGTGGCGCCCTTGGACTTGCCCATGTGGTAGGGTTGGGTGCCATTCTCCGTGTGCCTTGAGGTGTTGCACGGGTGCGGCGCCTTCATGCTGTAGAAGAGGGTACCCCTGATCTAGGGTACCGACAGTGGCCCCCGGGCCCGCCTCAGGGGAGGATGTGAACCTGCAGGCGGGGCCAGAGTCTGATTAGCGCTCCTACGCGCCTGTTGACGTAATTACTGTAGACCTTCTTATGGTCATGCCGACTGCCGCGCCTATTCCCACAGTTGACTGGCTCATGACCTTCACACTTAATGTCACTGCTGAGCCATGTGGGATTCCTCGAGTCGTTGCACTGGCTCTGAAAACTTATCTTTTCAGTTTGCTGTGACGGTCCCGAGAAGACGTGGTATTGGCGCAAGCGACGGTGCGATTTTTTCGCACCCGGTAATCGGTGCGTTGGTTGTATGACATGTGGGTTTGGGCCCCCACGTTGGACCGCCAGTTGCAGCGAAGCTGAGGGGGTGCATAACCGCGGGGCGGTTGCACGCTTCCTGCGTGGTGGTTCCCCCTTTCGACCGCTGGTTTCGGTGAAGACGAGGGAGCGCTTAACCGCGGGGCGGTTGCATGCTCCTTGTGCGGCGGTTCACCTTCTTCGTGCTTCGGGTCAGTCTGTATAACATGTGGGGGCCTGGCCCCTTTGCCATAGGGTAGGAACCCTGGAGACCGTCGAGGGAGACTTTGCCCGTGACGCTTTGGGGCGCGAGTGGGGAGATCTGCCTTTAAAAAGGGACCAATCTCCCGGGTAGTAGCCATGCCTTGCTCCTCTCGCATTCCTTGCGCCCTTCCGCCTCCCGGGCCTCTGGATGGGGTGCGCTGGTGTCTTCTGAAGAGATCCGCGTCAGGACCGTTCCCTCCGGCGATCTCACCGCCGGAGAGTTCACGCTCGTGGTGGTGCCGGCGGTCCTGTTAGAGGAGCGCAACCCTATGGGGGTTGGTGCTCTTCCGCCATTGCTCGGCTTCAAGAATTTTCATCATGCAGCCCGGTTGCAGTCCCCCGCCGGTGGTCACCTAGAAGGATGACCACCAGCCTCGTGGTGGGGAGAAGCAAGCCGGGCTGCGGCCTCCCCCCACCCTCAGCTTCAAGGATGTTCATCATCCTTGCTGGGGTGGAAGGCGGGCCGAGTCGGGGCCCTGCCCTCCGCATGGGTTGGTGACCCGCTTCTTCCTCCAGCATTCGGAGGAGAAAGGGTGCTCACCAGCCTTGCGGAGGGGGCGGACCTTGGCCGCGCGGGGCTGGCCGGTTGCAGGCCGTCAGCTGCAGCGTGTCTGGCCCTTTGGGCTGGATGGTTTTGGTGCCGCCTTCGACGCTGCCTCCTGGTGTCTAGCCGGGGCGTGGCTGCCTGTCCACCGCACGGGCGACGGTCGCGCCGTGGGTAGGTTTGCCACATCCACGGCTTCTCCAGACCGCCGGCCACACTAGGGGGATCGTACAAGACGTCGTACGCCGCGGCGGTGGCGGCGGTGTTCTTGGATGGTCTTGTCCTCACTCCCGTTGGTCAGACTGAAGCGAGGACCCCTTCGTGCATGCTGAGGCAGTCGCCACCCACCGGTGCAGAGGTGGTCGCCGCCGCTGGTGAGGCTACCCCTTGCAGAGGTGGTTGCCTCTGCTGGCGAGGGCATCAGGGCCATCTGCTGCTGAGTCCCTGACTCTTTGGCTTTAATGGCCTCGTTGTCGCCCCCCGTAGGGGGATGGGGGCGAGGACTTTTTCGCAGTGGCGCTCACCCTGAGGTGGTCGCTGTTGCTGGCAAGCCGCACGGAGCGGAGGTTGTTGTCGCTGCTGGTGCAAAGGTGGTCACTGTCGTCGGCGATCCGTCGATGCAGAGGTGGTCACCGCCGTTGGTGGGGTTGTCTAGAGCCAGCTTCCATCGCGACTCCTGTTGATGCAGCATAATCCATTCCTGCGGACATGGAGCTAGGGCCCCACTTGTAAGGGAATGTAGCAAATATGTCTGCATTGAATGCAGAATGTAATAACATATGTACGCAGGGTTTTGTCCTAGGGAGCCAAGTTGTGTGTCTGGACCCCCTGGATGGTGGTTCTAGGTACTAGGGCACCTGTCGCAGGGTGGTGGAGTGTGCAGGCCCACGGCACGAGGCCAGGCTGAGCGGCTACACGGCTCCGGACCACCCTAGGAGACAAGCATCACTTCTCTAGTTCCGGACCCCAAGTTGTTGGACGCACAGGACTTATAGTTCCAAATACTAGGGCACCCGTCACGGAGTGATGGAGTGTGCAGGATTTCGGGTACGAAACCAGGCTAACCGGCCACACAGACTCCGGACCACCCCATGGAACGGGCATCCGTTCTTTAGAACCGGCCCCCAGGCTTTTTCTTGTTTTTGTAAGGTACTCCTGAGTATTATTACTTATCTGTGTATCGCTCACTCCTGTTGTTGACTTCCCTTGGTACCTGGCCCCCCGCCTGGGGTGCAGGCTCGATGTGTCGAGGATGGGCACCAGCGTATATGAAAGAATTGTCAACAGCCTTCAGGAGGCAGCCTTGCCGAGACCTGAATCTTTACACAGCTTTAGCTTAAAGAGCGTTAGTGATACACCCGTAGGCCCCGTCATCTGACATTATTCATCCTTTGATACATGCTCGGGATTTGCAGTGTTTAGACTGGGGGAACCAAGTTGTGTGTCCGGACCCCCTGGATGGTGGTTCTAGGTACTAGGATACTTGTCACAGGGTGGTGGAGCATGCAGGCCCACGGTACGGGATCAGGCTGAGCGGCTACACGGCTTCGGACCACCCCTGGAGACAAGTGTCTCTTCTCTAGTTCTGGACCCCAGGTTGTCAGACCCACAGAACTGATAGCTCCGAGTACTAGGTCACCCGTCACAGAGTGGTGGAGTGTGCGGGGTTTCGGGTATGGAACCAGGCTAACCGGCCGCACAGGCTCCGGACCACCCCATGGAACGGGCACTCGTTCTTCAGAGCCGGCCCCCAGGTTGTCGGGCCCTTCTGCTTTCGCATAGAGGTCCTAAACTGCAAACCTGGCTATTCAATCCAGATGTCATTATGCCTGATGGGATGGGAGTTGGTCGAGTGGGTTAGATAAAACTCAACCCGGAAACTGCAGGGTAAGACCATGGAGTAGTAGGATATTGCTATCATAGAGGCACATCTGAGAGGGTAGTTTTCCTTTATAGCTAATCATGCATGGGTGCAGACCAACAGGTCAGGCTTATGGGGACAGACCCCACCGGGTTGGCGTACACGTATGCGCTACCTAGTTACAAAAGGGAAAAACTTCGACCCCTCAGACTTGCTCTATAGACAAAACTTACAGAGATATTCCGGCACCAGGGGAGGCACTCCTTCAGTCGTAGCTAGACAGTTGCCCTCAGGTCGAGGGATTCCCATTACAATGAAGGGTCCTTCCCAGCTGGGGGAGTGTTACAGAGCCCTAATTTGGTCTAGTACTTCCATAAGATTAGGTCCCGACCCTGGGTCCCCATCTGCGTTTGACGAAGGAGGCCCCGCCTTTGGCTGTGGTCATTCCTGGATGAACCTATCAGAAATCTGGACCCGTGGGGAGTTCAGATGGGTTTCCGGAAGAAGGCGGGCTTCAGCTCCGTAGGCCGGGGGACATGGGGTCCCGCCGGTGGTCCATCTAGTCGTCGCCATCGGAGTGGGAGTCTTTTGCGAAGACGTCCTTCAGGCCCCCTTCGGGTGACTGATACCCGAGGTCCTGTTCAGCCGCAGCCACCTCGCCGTCGTCGACCTTTTCCTTGCTAGGACGGCGGCGAGGCAGGGAGCCGTCCTTGGAAGACTGCTCACGTCGCTCGCTGGCGCGTTCACTGACGCGTTTTGCGAGATCAATGATCTCGTGACACTCCGCGGCGTTGTGGCGACCGTTGGGCTGTACAGGGCATGTGCCGCTGTTACCCCTTTGTGGCCGTGGGCGTTTGTTGCGGTTGCCCCGGCCCCCGGTCGCATCTGCGACGACCAGCGCGGTAGACTACGACCTCTCGTAGCCGTGGCCCTTCTTTTTCTTTCTGCCATCCCGGGGGATGGCACCCGAACCACCCGTCTGGGTGGTCCCAGTTTGTGGGGCCGAGTGCCATGCCCGACCTTCGGCGGCTCTGGCACACTTGTCTGCCAGGGCAAAGAGCGTGAGGACAGTCTCCACGTCATGTGTGGCCAGCTTCTCCAACATTTTCTTATCACGTACCCCCTGACATAAGGCCGTGATGATGGAGGCATCAGAAATACGAGGTATAGTACCTCGTACCTTGGTGAAGCGGGAAATAAACGTCCGGAGGGTCTCCCCGGGTTCCTACCTTACAGCATGGAGGTGGGCCTCCACACCATGCTATTGGTAAGCGCTGGCGAAGTTCGCAACGAACCATACGCAGAGCTCTTCCCAGGTGTAGATCGATCCTGGGGCGAGGTTCATGAGCCAAGTCCGGGCAGGTCCAGACAAGTGAGAGCACCTAGAGGGGGGGGGGGTGAATAGGTGATCCTGTAAAACTTGAAAACTTAAAGCCACAAAAACTTGATTAATAGTTAGCACAATAATGCCAAGTGGCTAGAGAGGAGTCTAAGCAAGACACGATAACCACAAGAAGATCAACACAGATAGACACAGTGGTTTATCCCGTGGTTCGGCCAAGTCCAATGCTTGCCTACTCCATGTTGTGGTGTCCCAACGGACGAGGGTTGCAATCAACCCCTCTCAAGCGGTCCAAAGACCCACTTGAATACCACAGTGTTTTGCTTAGTTTACTTTATCCCGTTCGCGATCTCCACAACTTGGAGCCTCTCGCCCTTACACTTGAAGTTCACAAAGAAGCACGGAGTAAGGGAGGGATGAGCAACTCACACAAGACACAAAGATCACAACAAATACGCACACACAAGACCCAGACTTGAGCTCAAAAGAGTATCACGAGTTTCTCACTAGAACGGAGCTCAAATCACTAAGAATGTCGAACAAGTGCGCAAGAATGAAGTGTGAGTGATCAACAATGCTCAAAGGATGCTTGGTGTTCTCCTCCATGCGCCTAGGGGTCCCTTTTATAGCCCCAAGGCAGCTAGGAGCCGTTGAGAGCATTCTAGGAAGGCAATTCTTGCCTTCAGTCGCCTGGCGCACCGGACAGTCCGGTGCACCACCGGACACTGTCCAGTGCGGATTTCTTTCCTTCTTTGGCGAAGCCGACCGTTGGAGTTTGAGAGCCGTTAGCGCACCGGACACTGTCCGGTGCACACCGGACAGTCCGGTGCCTCCTTTTAGTCGTTGGCTCAGCCACATGTCTCGCGCAGATCGCGTGGCCGACCGTTGGCCCGGCCGACCGTTGGCCCGACCGACCGTTGACTCACCGGACAGTCCGGTGCACCACCGGACAGTCCGATGAATTTTAGCCGTACGCCGTTAATCATCTCCCGAGAGCGACGAGTTCGCCTGTGAACGGCTCACCGGACAGTCCGGTGCACCACCGGACAGTCCGATGATTTATAGCCGTACACCGCCGTCGAAGTCCCGAGAGCAGCAAGTTTGCCAGAGCCAGCCTGGCGCACCGGACACTGTCCGGTGCACCATCGGACACTGTCCGGTGCACCACCGGACAGTCCGGTGCACCCAGACTGAGCAGACTTTGGCTGTACAAAGCCATCTCTTTTCCAATTCGATTTTTCCTGTTTCCAGCACTTAGACACAGAGCATTAGTCTTCAAAACAATGTACCAAGTCTTAGAAACATACCTTTACTCTTGATTTGCACTTTGTCCAACATTTGGCATATATTTTCACTTAAGCACTTGTGTTGGCACTCAATCACCAAAATAATTAGAAATGGCCCAAGGGCACATTTCCCTTTCAATCTCCCCCTTTTTGGTGATTTATGCCAACACAACAAAAAGCAACTAATAGTAGTGCAACTTCAAAACAAATGAGAACTCAAAATTGTTTTGATTCAACTTTGGCATATATGGATCACTCTTTGCCACCACTTCGTTTGTTTTTACAAATCAAACTCAATTTCCTATCTCTAAGTCAAATTCACTTGTAGAGACATAAAAAGAGGTATTCCAAGAGAATTTGATCAAAGATTTCAAAAACTCCCCCTTTTTCCCATAATCGACTATTCTCCCCACAAGAGGCCAACTTTTGACAAAAGAGACAATAAGAGAGTTTTGACAAACCAAAAGCTCTATTCTACTATTTTCAAAATTTCTCAAGTGGTAGCTGATCCATTTATTGCTTTGGCCTTATTTTCTCCCCCTTTGACATCAAGCGCCAAAACGGGATCAATCTTGGCCCTAGAACCCCATTGCCTCACCAAAATCTTCAAATAAGAATACAAAGGCAATAAGAGTACATGAGATGAACTTGGAATAAGTTACCCTCTCATCGGAGTGCAGTGGAAGTCTTTCATGGTCCAAGTCCACCTTTTCCCTTTCAAATCTCCTTTGAGACTAAATTAAGAAAACTCAAGCACACGGTTAGTCTCAAAGGGTCAAGTTATAGCACATCTCCCCCTAAATATGTGCATCACTTGCAAAAGGACTTGTGAGGTCCGGGGAGTGTTTATACAACTTGAGCACCACAAGTAAACAACAAAATGCATAAGGAACATGATCAAAGGCATAAACACATGTATGCTATAAATCAATCCAAGTTCCGCGAATCTAAGACATTTAGCTCACAACGCAGCCTGCAAAAGGTCTTTTCATCTAAAGGCTTGGTAAAGATATCGGCTAGCTGGTTCTCGGTGCTTACATAAAACACTTCGATATCTCCCTTTTGCTGGTGGTCTCTCAAAAAGTGATGCCGGATGTCAATGTGCTTTGTGCGGTTGTGCTCAATAGGATTTTCCGCTATGCGGATAGCACTCTGATTATCACATAGGAGTGGGACTTTGCTCAGATTGTAGCCAAAGTCCCGGAGGGTTTGCCTCATCCAAAGTAGTTGCGCGCAACATTGTCCTGCGGCAACGTACTCGGCCTCAGCGGTGGATAGGGCAACGGAAGTTTGTTTCTTAGAGTTCCATGACACCAGGGACCTTCCTAAGAATTGGCACGTCCCCGATGTACTCTTCCTATCGACCTTACATCCAGCATAGTCGGAGTCTGAATATCCAATCAAGTCAAAGTTAGACCCCTTTGGATACCAGATCCCGAAGCAAGGCGTAGCGACTAAGTATCTAAGGATTCGCTTCACGGCCACAAGGTGACACTCCCTTGGATCAGATTGAAATCTAGCACACATGCATACGCTAAGCATAATATCCGGTCTACTAGCACATAAATAAAGTAAAGACCCTATCATTGACCGGTATGCCTTTTGATCAACGGACTTACCTCCTTTGTTGAGGTCGGTGTGTCCGTCGGTTCCCATCGGAGTCTTTGCGGGCTTGGCGTCCTTCATCCCAAACCGCTTTAGCAAGTCTTGCGTGTACTTCGTTTGGGAGATGAAGGTGCCGTCCTTGAGTTGCTTCACTTGGAACCCAAGGAAGTAGTTCAACTCGCCCATCATCGACATCTCGAATTTCTGTGTCATCACCCTGCTAAACTCTTCACAAGACTTTTGATTAGTAGAACCAAATATTATGTCATCGACATAAATTTGGCACACAAAAAGATCACCATCGCAAGTCTTAGTGAAAAGAGTTGGATCGACTTTCCCAACCTTGAAAGCATTAGCAATTAAAAAATCTCTAAGGCATTCATACCATGCTCTTGGGGCTTGCTTAAGTCCATAGAGCGCCTTAGAGAGCTTACACACGTGGTCGGGGTACTGTTCATCCTCGAAGCCAGGGGGTTGCTCTACGTACACCTCCTCCTTGATTGGCCCGTTGAGGAAGGCGCTCTTCACATCCATTTGGAACAACCTGAAAGAATGGTGAGCGGCATATGCTAGCAAAATACGAATGGACTCTAGCCTAGCCACAGGAGCAAAAGTCTCCTCAAAGTCCAAACCTGCGACTTGGGCATAACCTTTTGCCACAAGTCGAGCCTTGTTCCTCGTCACCACTCCGTGCTCGTCCTGTTTGTTGCGGAACAACCACTTGGTTCCCACAACATTTTGCTTGGGATGAGGCACCAGTGTCCAAACTTCATTTCTCTTGAAATTATTGAGCTCCTCCTGCATGGCCAACACCCAGTCCGGATCTAGCAAGGCCTCTTCTACCCTGAAAGGCTCAATAGAAGAGACAAAGGAGTAATGCTCACAAAAATTAACTAATCTAGAACGAGTAGTTACACCCTTGCTAATATCACCCAAAATTTGGTCGACGGGATGATTCCTTTGAATCGTCGCTCGAACTTGGGTTGGAGGTGCCGGTTGTGCTTCTTCCTCCATCACATGATCATGATCATCTTGTGCTCCCCCTTGATCACACGCCTCTTCTTGATGAACCTGTTCATCGTCTTGAGTTGGGGGCTGCACCATTTTTGAGGAAGAGGGTTGATCTTGCTCCAATTGTTCCTGTGGTCGCACATCGCCAATCGCCATGGTGCGCATTGCGGCCGTTGGAACGTCTTCTTCATCTACATCATCAAGATCAACAACTTGCTCTCTTGGAGAGCCATTAGTCTCATCAAATACAACGTCGCTAGAGACTTCAACCAAACCCGATGATTTGTTGAAGACCCTATACGCCTTTGTATTTGAGTCATAACCTAATAAAAACCCTTCTACAACTTTGGAAGCAAATTTAGAAGTTCTACTTTTCTTCACAAGAATATAACACTTGCTCCCAAATACACGAAAGTAAGACACATTGGGTTTGTTACCGGTTAGAAGCTCATACGAAGTCTTCTTGAGGAGGCGGTGAAGGTAGACCCGGTTGATGGCGTGGCAAGCCGTGTTCATGGCTTCCGACCAAAAGCGCTCGGGGGTCTTGAACTCACCAAGCATCGTCCTCGCCATATCGATGAGAGTCCTGTTCTTCCTCTCTACCACACCATTTTGCTGTGGTGTGTAGGGAGCAGAGAACTCATGCTTGATCCCTTCCTCCTCAAGATACTCCTCCACTTGAAGGTTCTTGAACTCGGACCCATTGTCGCTCCTTATCTTCTTCACCTTGAGCTCAAACTCATTTTGAGCTCTCCTTAGGAAGCGCTTGAGGGTCCCTTGGGTTTCAGATTTATCCTGCAAAAAGAATACCCAAGTGAAGCGGGAAAAATCATCAACAATTACTAAACCATACTTACTTCCCCCTATGCTTAGGTAGGCGACGGGTCCGAAGAGGTCCATATGCAGCAGCTCCAGGGGTCTCGACGTAGTCATCACGTTCTTGATGTGATGAGCACTTCCCACTTGTTTACCTGCTTGACAAGCTGCACAAGGTCTATCTTTTTCAAAATGCACGTTAGTTAGACCTATCACGTGTTCTCCCTTTAGAAGCTTGTGAAGGTTCTTCATCCCCACATGTGCTAAACGGCGACGCCACAGCCAGCCCATGCAAGTCTTAGCAATTAAGCATGCATCTAGACCGACCTCCTCTTTTGCAAAATCAACTAAATAAAGTTTGCCGTCTAGTACACCCTTAAAAGCTAGTGAACCATCACACCTTCTCAAGATAGACACATCTACATTTGTGAATAGACAATTATATCCCATATTGCACAATTGACTAACGGATAACAAATTATATCCAAGCGACTCAACTAAAAACACATTAGAAATAGAGTGCTCGGATGAAATAGCAATCTTCCCTAACCCTTTCACCTTGCCTTGGTTCCCATCACCGAATATGATTGAATCTTGGGGATCCTTGTTCTTGACGTAGGAAGAGAACATCCTCTTTTCCCCCGTCATGTGGTTTGTGCATCCGCTGTCGATAATCTAGCTTGAGCCCCCGGATGCATAAACCTGCAAGGCAAATTTAGGCTTGGGTCTTAGGTACCCAAATCTTGTTGGGTCCTACAAGGTTAGTCACAATAGTCTTAGGGACCCAGATGCAAGTTTTATCTCCCTTGCATCTTGCCCCTAATTTCCTAGCAATTACCTTCTTATCCTTTCTACAAATAGCAAAGGAAGCATTGCAAGTATGAAAAATTGTAGAAGGTTCATTAATTACTTTCCTAGGAACATGAACAATATTCTTTCTAGGCATATGATGAATATTTTTCCTAGGCATATCTCTACCATGCACAACATGAGAACTAGAAGCAGTCATAGCATATGAATCATAAGCATGTGAAACAACATTATTGCAATTTCTATCATGATGAACATTCCTAGAAAATTTCCTTTCATGGTATAAGAAAGCATGGTTCTTTTGAATACTATTTGTCATAGGGGCCTTCCCTTTCTCCTTGATGGAGATGGGAGCCTTATGACATGTCAGGTTCTTGGCTTCCCTCTTGAAGCCAAGTCCATCCTTAATTGAGGGGTGTCTACCAATCGTGTAGGCATCCCTTGCAAATTTTATCTTATCAATTTCACTCTTTCTAGTCTTAAGTTGGGCATTAAGACTAGCCAATTCATCATTCAATTTAGAAATTGAAACTAGGTGATCACTACAAGCATCAACATCAAAATCTTTACACCTATTACAAATTGTAACATGTTCTACACAAGATGTTGATTTATTTGCTATTTCTAACTTAGCATTCAAATCATCATTTATGCTCTTTAAGCTAGAGATAGAGTCATGGCATGAAGACAATTCACTAGAAAGCATTTCATTCCTTTTAACTTCTAAAGCAAGGGATTTTTGTGCCTCTACAAACTTATCATGTTCTTCATACAAAAGATCCTCTTGCTTTTCTAATAACCTATTCTTATCATTCAAGGCATCAATTAATTCATTAATTTTATCAACCTTGGTTCTATCTAGGCCCTTGAATAAACATGAATAATCTATTACATCATCATCACTAGACTCATCCTCACTTGAAGAAGCATAAGTAGAATTCCGAGTACATACCTTCTTCTCCTTCGCCATGAGGCATGTGTGACGCTCGTTTGGGAAGAGGGCCGATTTGTTGAAGGCGGTGACGGCGAGTCCTTCATTGTCGGAGTTGGACGACGAACAATCCGAGTCCCACTCCTTGCCAAGGTGTGCCTCGCCCTTAGCCTTCTTGTACGCTTTCTTCTTTTCCCTCTTGTTCCCTTGTTCCTGGTCACTATCATTATCGGGACAATTAGCAATAAAATGACCAACCTTACCACATTTGAAGCATGAGCGCTTCCCCTTTGTCTTGGTCTTGCTTGGCTGCCCCTTGCAACCCTTTAGCGCCTTCTTGAAGCGCTTGATGATGAGGGCCATCTCTTCATCATTGAGCCCCGCCGCCTCAACTTGCGCCACCTTGCTAGGTAGCGCCTCCTTGCTCCTCGTTGCCTTGAGAGCAATAGTTTGAGGCTCTTGGATTGGTCCATTTAGTGCATCGTCGACGTATCTTGCCTCCTTGATCATCATCCGCCCGCTTACAAATTTCCCAAGAATTTCTTCGGGCGACATCTTGGTGTACCTAGGATTCTCACGAATATTGTTCACAAGATGTGGATCAAGAACAGTAAAGGACCTTAGCATTAGGCGGACAACGTCATGGTCCGTCCATCGCGTGCTTCCGTAGCTCCTTATTTTGTTGACGAGGGTCTTTAGCCGGTTGTACGTTTGGGTTGGCTCCTCGCCCCTTATCATCACGAATCTCCCGAGTTCGCCTTCCACCAACTCCATCTTGGTGAGCATGGTGACGTCGTTCCCCTCATGAGAGATCTTGAGGGTGTCCCAGATCTGCTTGGCATTGTCCAAGCCGCTCACCTTATGATACTCGTCCCTGCACAAAGAGGCTAACAACACAGTAGTAGCTTGTGCATTTTTATGAATCTGTTCACTGATAAACATAGGACTATCCGAGCTATCAAATTTCATTCCACTCTCTACAATCTCCCATATGCTTGGATGGAGAGAGAACAAGTGACTACGCATTTTGTGACTCCAAAATCCGTAGTCCTCCCCATCGAAGTGTGGAGGTTTGCCAAGAGGAATGGAAAGCAAATGTGTATTTGAGCTATGCAAAATACGAGAATAATCGAAAAAGAAGTTTGAATTAACCATCTTTCTTTTGTCGTAGTTGTTGTCATCGTTGTCCTTTTGGGAAGAAGTGGACTCGTCGCTGTCGTCGTAGTAGATGATCTCCTTGATGCATCTTGTCTTCTTCTTCTTCCCGTCTTTTCGCTTGTGGCCCGAGCCCGAGTCGGTAGGCTTGTCATCCTTCGGCTCGTTGACGAAGGGCTCCTTCTCCTTATCATTGATCACAATCCCCTTGCCCTTAGGATCCATCTCTTCAGGCGATTAGTCCCTTTGTGAAGAGAACGGCTCTGATACCAATTGAGAGCACCTAGAGGGGGGGGGGTGAATAGGTGATCCTGTAAAACTTGAAAACTTAAAGCCACAAAAACTTGATTAATCGTTAGAACAATAATGCCAAGTGGCTAGAGAGGAGTCTAAGCAAGACACGATAACCACAAGAAGATCAACACAGATAGACACAGTGGTTTATCCCGTGGTTCGGCCAAGTCCAACGCTTGCCTACTCCACGTTGTGGCGTCCCAACGGACGAGGGTTGCAATCAACCCCTCTCAAGCGGTCCAAAGACCCACTTGAATACCACAGTGTTTTGCTTAGTTTACTTTATCCCGCTCGCGAGGAATCTCCACAACTTGGAGCCTCTCGCCCTTACACTTGAAGTTCACAAAGAAGCACGGAGTAAGGGAGGGATGAGCAACTCACACAAGACACAAAGATCACAACAAATACGCACACACAAGACCCAGACTTGAGCTCAAAAGAGTATCACGAGTTTCTCACTATAACAGAGCTCAAATCACTAAGAACGTCGAACAAGTGCGCAAGAATGAAGTGTGAGTGATCAACAATGCTCAAAGGATGCTTGGTGTTCTCCTCCATGCGCCTAGGGGTCCCTTTTATAGCCCCAAGGCAGCTTGGAGCCGTTGAGAGCATTCAAGGAAGGCAATTCTTGCCTTCAGTCGCCTGGCGCACCGGACAGTCCGGTGCACCACCGGACACTGTCCGGTGCGGATTTCTTTCCTTCTTTGGCGAAGCCGACCATTGGAGTTTGAGAGCCGTTGGCGCACCGGACACTGTCCGGTGCACACAGGACAGTCCGGTGCCTCCTTTTAGCCGTTGGCTCGGCCACGTGTCCCGCGCAGATCGCGCGGCCGACCGTTGGCCCGGCCGACCGTTGACTCACCAGACAGTCTGGTGCACCACCGGACAGTCCGGTGAATTTTGGCCGTACGCCGTTAATCATCTCCCGAGAGCGACGAGTTCTCCTGTGAACGGCTCACCGGACAGTCCGGTGCACCACCGGACAGTCCGGTGATTTATAGCCGTACACCACCGTCGAAGTCCCGAGAGCAGCAAGTTTGCCAGAGCCAGCCTGGCGCACCGGACACTGTCCGATGCACCATCAGACACTGTCCGGTGCACCACCGGACAGTCCGGTGCACCCAGACTGAGCAGACTTTGGCTGTACAAAGCCATCTCTTTTCCAATTCGATTTTTCCTGTTTCCAGCACTTAGACACAGAGCATTAGTCTTCAAAACAATGTACTAAGTCTTAGAAACATACCTTTACTCTTGATTTGCACTTTGTCCAACATTTGGCATATACTTTCACTTAAGCACTTGTGTTGGCACTCAATCACCAAAATACTTAGAAATGGCCCAAGGGCACATCTCCCTTTCAACAAGGCGACATGAAAATATGTTGCCATCACAGTGGTGTTTCCACCTGCTTCCATGATGGCGGTGACGTACACCTGCAGGAACTCCGATGGGTTCGATGTCCCATCGTATTTTTCTAGCAGGTGCGGCCAGAACTTGGGCGGCCATGACGCCGTGCGAAGATGGTCTGCGAGGGCGGCACAGCCCATGCCGGCTAAGGGGACACCCATTTGGGACCGGGCGCCCATTGGTGTCTGTGGTGCTTCCGCAGCGAAATCTCGGTCGAGGTTGCGACCCTCAATGTTCTGTCGGCGCTCACGCGCCCTTTCCAAAGAGATTCAAGCATCCTCTCCTGTACGCCTACGGTTGAGCTCTGCCCGGAGGTCGTCGGTCTGGGCACCCCTTACGGAGGGCGAGCGCACAGATGCCGTCGCCTCGTGTTGGCACCGGGATGACCGAGGCCTCGATCTGGTCGAAGTAGAATGTGCCATGCTGAGCAGCCAGTCGACGTCGTCGCGCCACTGCTTCATAGCCCCGGTGAAGCCGTGGAGCTAGGGCGGTGGCGCAGCAATTCCCTGGCCGCAGACAGCGTCGTATGCGCTGCCCTCGACGGAGTACGGGATGCCTGCGCTGGCGTGTGCTGCTGCACGGCGTGTACGACAGCAGTCCCAGAGTCGGGGCGGTCGGGTACTCGTGGCGCAGAGGATGCAACCTCTTGCTCCATCGCAAAATCCTCTGAAGTTTTGGCACGGTGCTCGATGATCCGCACCATCATGCTGAGCGAGAAAACAAGCAAAAACTTGAAGCCTAGCCCCCTACCTGGCGTGCCAAATGTCGGAGAGGAAATCTCCCTGACCGAGTGGCGGATTACACCCACCCTAAATCCTAAAAAGAGGAGGGGCCTAAGCGTTTTGCTTATTACGAGACTGGTGGATCAATACACGGGAGCACGCGAGGGTTTAGAGTGGTTCTGAGAGCACCTAGAAGGGGGGGGGTGAATAGGTGATCCTGTAAAAACTTAAAACTCGTAGCCACAAACTTGATTAAGTGTTAGAACAATAAAGCCAAGCGGCTAGAGAGGAGTTCTTGCTAAACACGATAACCACAAAGAAATCAACACAGAGAGGCACAGTGGTTTATCTCGTGGTTCGGCCAAGTCCAACACTTGCCTACTCCACGTTGTGGCGTCCCAACGGACGAGGGTTGCACTCAACCCCTCTCAAGTGATCCAATGATCAACTTGAATACCACAGTGTTTTTGCTTTCGTTTACTATCTCCCGTTCGTGAGGAATCTCCACAACTTGGAGCCTCTCGCCCTTACAAATGATGATCACAAAGAAACACGGAAGTAAGGGAGGGAGAGCAACGCACACAAGACACAAAATCAGAGCACAAACACGCACACAAGTCACCACTTGAGTTCGCAACACAACTCGAAGAGTTCTCTACTCAAATGGAGCTCTAGTTGCTATCACAAAGAATCAAATGCGCGGAAATGGAGTCTTGGTGCTTAGAGTTGATCAAAGAATGCTTGGTGTACTCCTCCATGCGCCTAGGGGTCCTTTTTATAGCCCCAAGGCAGCTAGGAGCCGTTGGAAGCAATCCGGGAAGGCAATTCTTGCCTTCTGTCGGGTGGCGCACCGGACAGTCCGGTGCACCACCGGACATCCCTTGTTCACTGTCCGGTGCAGGTTGCTTTCCTAAATTGGCGCAGCCGACCGTTGAAGGCTTGGAGCCGTTGGCGCACCGGACACTATCCAGTGCACACCGGACAGTCCGGTGCCCCCATCTGACCGTTGGCTCGGCCACGCGTCACGCGCGGATTGCGCGGCCGACCGTTGGCGCAGTCGACCGTTGGCTCATCGGACAGTCCGGTGCACCACCGGCCAGTCCGGTGAATTTTAGCCGTACGCTGTTGACTGTTTCCCGAGAGCGGCGACTTCGCCACAGATGACTCACCAGACAGTCCGGTGCACCACCGGACAGTCCGGTGATTTATAGCCGTACGCCGCCGTCGAGACCCAAGAGCAGGCTGTTCATCGGAACTGGTCCTGGCACACCGGACACTGTCCGGTGCACCCAGACCGAGCAACCTTTTGGCTGAACACAGCCAACTTATCTCCAAAGCGATTTCTCCTGTTTCTAGCACTTAGACACAATACATTAGTCTTCAAAACAATGTACTAAGTCTAGAAACATACCTTTAATCTTGATTTGCACTTCTTGAGTCTTTGGCACAAATATTACTCAAAGCATTTGTGTGGAGCACTTAATCACCAAAATCTTATAGAAATGGCCCAAGGGCACATTTCCCTTTCAATCTCCCCCTTTTTGGTGATTTATGCCAACACAACAAAAAGCAACTAAAGAAGTGCAGCATCAATGCAAATGAGAACAAAAATTAGTTTGTGATTCGAATTTGGCATATTTGGATCATTCTTTGCCACCACTTGGTTTATTTTTGTAAATCAAACTCAATTTCCTGTCTCTAAGTCAAAATCACTTGTTGAGGCATAGAGAGAGGTACTCCAAGAGAAATTGATCAAAGATTCAAAAACTCCCCCTTTTTCCCATAATCAACCATTCTCCCCACAAGAGACCAACTTTTGACAATAAGAGACAATAAGAGTATTTTGACAAAACAAAAGCTTTAACTTTACTATTTTCAAAATTCTCAAGTGGTAGCTGATCCATTTCTTGCTTTGGCCTTAATTTCTCCCCCTTTGGCATTAAGCACCAAAACGGGACCATTATTGGCCCTTAAACCCCATTGCCTCACCAAAATCTTCAATTAAGAGTAAAAAGGCAATAAGAGCACGGAGATGAACTTGAAGTAAATTACCCTCTTATCGGAGTGCAGTGGAAGTCTTGCATGGTCCAAGTTCACCTTTTCCCTTTCAATCCTCCTTTGAGACTAATTTAAGAAAACTCAAGCACACGGTTAGTCTCAAAGGGTCAAGTTGTAGCATTTCTCCCCCTAAGTATGTGCATCATTCACACATGGACTTGTGAGGTCCGGGGATCCCTTGCACAACTTGAGCACCATAAATAAGCAATAAAATGCATAGTGGAACATGATCAAAGGCATAAAACACATATATGCTCTATATCAATCCAAGTTACATGAATCTAAGACATTTAGCTCACTACGTAGCCTGCAAAAGGTCTTCTCATCTAAAGGCTTGGTAAAGATATCAGCTAGCTGGTTCTCGGTGCTAACATAAAACACTTCGATATCTCCCTTTTGCTGGTGGTCTCTCAAAAAGTGATGCCAGATGTCTATGTGCTTTGTGCGGCTGTGTTCAACAGGATTGTCCGCCATGCAGATTGCACTCTCATTGTCACATAGGAGTGGGACTTTGCTCAGATTGTAGCCAAAGTCCCGGAGGGTTTGCCTCATCCAAAGTAGTTGTGCGCAACACTATCCTGCGGCAACGTACTCGGCCTCAGCGGTGGATAGGGCAACAGAAGTTTGTTTCTTAGAACTCCACGACACCAGGGACCTTCCTAGGAATTGGCACGTCCCTGATGTACTCTTCCTATCGACCTTACATCCAGCATAGTCGGAGTCTGAATATCTAATTAAGTCAAAGGTAGACCCCTTTGGATACCAGATCCCGAAGCAAGGCGTAGCAACTAAATATCTAAGAATTCGCTTAACGGCCACAAGGTGACACTCCCTTGGGTCGGATTGATATCTAGCACACATGCATACGCTAAGCATAATATCCGGTCTACTAGCACATAAATAAAGTAAAGACCCTATCATAGACCGGTATGCCTTTTGATCAACGGACTTACCTCCTTTGTTGAGGTCGACATGTCCGTCGGTTCCCATTGGAGTCTTTGCGGGCTTGGCGTCCTTCATCCCAAACCGCTTGAGCAAGTCTTGCGTATACTTCGTTTGAGAGATGAAGGTGCCGTCCTTGAGTTGCTTCACTTGGAACCCAAGGAAGTAGTTCAACTCGCCCATCATCGACATCTCGAATTTCTGTGTCATCACCCTGCTAAACTCTTCATAAGACTTTTGGTTAGTAGAACCAAATATTATGTCATCGACATAAATTTGGCACACAAATAGATCACCGTCACAAGTCTTAGTGAAAAGAGTTGGATCGGCTTTCCCAACCTTGAAAGCATTAGCAATTAGAAAGTCTCTAAGGCATTCATACCATGCTCTTGGGGCTTGCTTAAGTCCATAGAGCGCCTTAGAGAGCTTACATACATGGTCGGGGTACCGTTCATCCTCAAAGCCAGGGGGTTGCTCCACGTACACCTCCTCCTTGATTGGCCCGTTGAGGAAAGCGCTCTTCACGTCCATTTGGAACAACCTGAAAGAATGGTGAGCGGCATAGGCTAACAAAATACGAATCGACTCTAGCCTAGCCACAGGAGCGAAAGTCTCCTCAAAGTCCAAACCTGCGACTTGGGCATAACCTTTTGCCACAAGTCGAGCCTTGTTCCTTGTCACCACCCCATGCTCGTCCTGTTTGTTGCGGAACACCCACTTGGTTCCCACAACGTTTTGCTTGGGACGTGGCACCAGTGTCCAAACTTCATTTCGCTTGAAGTTATTGAGCTCTTCCTGCATGGCCAACACCTAGTCCGGATCTTGCAAGGCCTCTTCTACCCTCAAAGGCTCAATAGAAGAGACAAAAGAGTAATGCTCACAAAAATTAGCTAATCTAGAACGAGTGGTTACTCCCTTGCTAATATCACCCAATATTTGGTCGACGGGATGATTCCTTTGAATTGTCGCTCGAACTTGAGTTGGAGGGGCCCATGGTACTTCTTCCTCCCCAACTTGGTCTTCTTGTGCTCCCCCTTGATCACACGCCTCCTCTTGAGGAACCTGTTCATCATCTTGAGTTGGGGGGTGCACCATTGTTGAGGAAGAGGGTTGATCTTGCACTTGGTGTTCTTGTGGTCGCACATCTCCAATTGCCATGGTACGAATTGCGTCTGTTGGAACATCATCCTCATCTACATCATCAAGATCAACTTGTTCTCTTGGAGAGCCATTAGTCTCATCAAATACAACGTCGCTAGAGACTTCAACCAAACCCGATGATTTGTTGAAGACTCTATACGCCTTTGTATTTGAGTCATAACCTAACAAAAACCCTTCTATAGCTTTGGGAGCAAATTTTGAATTTCTACCTTTCTTCACCAGAATGTAGCATTTACTCCCAAAAACTTGAAAATACGAAACGTTGGGTTTGTTACCGGTTTCAAGCTCGCATGACGTCTTCTTGAGGAGGCGATGAAGGTAGACCCGGTTTATGGCGTGGCAAGCTGTGTTCACAGCTTCCGACCAAAACCGCTCAGGCGTCTTGAATTCTCCAAGCATCGTCCTCGCCATGTCTATAAGCGTCCTATTCTTCCTCTCTACCACACCGTTTTGCTATGGTGTGTAGGGAGCGGAGAACTCGTGCTTGATTCCTTCATCCTCAAGGTACTCCTCCACTTGAAGATTCTTGAACTCGGACCCATTGTCGCTTCTAATCTTTTTCACTTTGAGCTCAAATTCGTTTTGAGCTCGCCTTAGAAAGCGCTTGAGGGTCCCTTGGGTTTCTGATTTATCCTGCAAAAAGAATACCCAAGTGAAGCGGGAAAAATCATCAACAATAACAAGACCATACTTACTTCCCCCGATGCTAAGGTAGGCAACGGGTCCGAAGAGGTCCATATGCAGCAGCTCCAGAGGTCTTGATGTAGTCATCACATTCTTGTTGTGATGAGTACTTCCCACTTGTTTACCTGCTTGACAAGCTGCACAAGGTCTATCTTTTTCGAAAGTTACATTTGTTAGACCTAACACATGTTCTCCCTTTAGAAGTTTGTGAAGGTTCTTCATCCCAACATGTGCTAGACAGCGATGCCACAGCTAGCCCATGCTAGTCTTAACGATTAAGCATGCATCTAGATCGGCCTCCTCCTTCGAAAAATCAACTAAATAGAGTTTGCCGTCTAGTACACCCTTAAAAGCTAATGAACCATCACTCCTTCTAAAGACAGACACATCTACGTTTGTAAATAAGCAATTGTAACCCATATTACATAATTGACTTACGGACAACAAGTTATATCCGAGCGATTCTACTAAAAACACATTAGATATTGAATGCTCGGATGAAATAGCTATTTTTCCTAGTCCTTTAACCTTGCCTTGATTCCCATCACCGAATATTATTGAATCTTGGGAATCTTTGTTCTTGACGTAGGAGGTGAACATCTTCTTCTCCCCCGTCATGTGGTTTGTGCATCCGCTGTCGATAATCCAGCTTGAGCCCTGGATGCATAAACCTGCAAGGCAAATTAGGCTTGGGTTTTAGGTACCCAACTCTTGTTGGGTCCTACAAGGTTAGTTACAATAGCCTTAGGGACCCAAATGCAAGTCTTGTCTCCCTTGCATTTGGCTCCCACCTTTTTAGCAATCACCTTTTTATTTTTACATGAAAGAATAAATTTAGCATTGCAAGCATGAAAAATAGTGGTAGATCCATTATACACTTTCCTAGGAGCATGATACACAAAATTCCTCCTAGATCTACCATTAAAGTTTGAACTTGAAGCAATCATGGCATGAGAGTCAAAGGTATTATAACTCCTATTATAATGAACATTTCTAGAATATTTCCTATCATTATACAAGAAAAGCATGATTCCTTTGAACACTATTAGTCATAGGGGCCTTCCCTTTGTCCTTGGTAGAGATGGGAGCCCTTTGACTTGTTAAGTTCTTGGCTTCCCTTCGAAAGCCAAGCCCATCCTTAATTGAGGGATGTCTACCTACCGTGTAGGCATCCCTTGCAAATTTTAGTTTATTAAAATCATTTTTGCTAGTCTTAAGTTGGGCATTAAGACTAGCCACTTCATCATTTAATCTAGTAATGGAAATTAAATGTTCACTACAAGCATCAACATTAAAATCCTTACACCTAGTGCAAATTTCAACATGCTCAACACAAGAACTAGATTTGTTTGCTACTTATAGCTTAGCATTTAAATCATCATTGACATTTCTTAAGCTAGCCACAGTCTCATGACAAGTAGATAATTCATATGAAAGCATTTCATTCCTTCTAACTTCTAAAGCAAGAGACTTTTGCACACTTACAAATTTATCATGCTCTTCATATAAAAGATCCTCTTGCTTTTCTAAAAGTTTATCCTTTTCATTTAGAGCATCAATTAATTCATTGATCTTTTCTACTTTTGCTCTATCTAATCCTTTAAGCAAGCTTGTGTAATCAATTTCATCATCACTAGAGTCCTCATCACTAGAAGTAGAGTACTTAGGAGTTTCTCTAGTGATTACCTTCTTTTCCTTTGCCATTAGGCAAGTGTGGCGCTCGTTGGGGAAGAGCGACGATTTGTTGAAGGCCGAGGCGGCGAGTCCCTCGTCGTCGGAGTCAGACGACGAACAATCCGAGTCCCACTCTTTGCCAAGGTGTGCCTCGCCCTTCGCCTTCTTGTAGGCCTTCTTCTTTTCCCTCTTCCCGCCTTTCTCTTGTTCCTGGTCATTAGTGTTGTCGGGACAATTTGCTATAAAATGACCATACTTATCACACTTGAAGCATGAGCGCTTCCCCTTCGTCTTGTTCTTGTTGGGATGCTCCTTGCGACCCTTTAGCGCCGTCTTGAAGCGTTTGATGATGTGGGCCATTTCTTCCTCATTAAGCCCCGCCGCCTCAACTTGCGCCACCTTGCTAGGTAGCGCCTCCCTGCTACTTGTTGCTTTGAGAGCAACGGTTTGAGGCTCGTGGATCGGTATTGGGCCATTCAACGCCTCATCAACATATCTTGCCTCCTTGATCATCATTCGCCTGCTTACAAACTTTCCGAGTATTTCCTCGGGCGTCATCTTGGTGTACCTAGGATTTTCACGAATAGAGTTTACAAGATGAGGATCAAGGACAGTGAAGGACCTTAGCATAAGCCGGACGACGTCGTGGTCCGTCCATCTCATGCTTCCATAGCTCCTTATTTTGTTGACTAGGGTCTTGAGCCTGTTGTATGTTTGGGTTGGCTCCTCCCCCCTGATCATTGCGAACCTTCCTAGTTCGCCCTCCACCAACTCCATCTTGGTGAGCATGGTGACATCATTTCTCTCATGCGAGATCTTGAGGGTGTCCCAAATCTGCTTGGCGTTATCCAAGCCGCTCATCTTATGGTACACTTCCCTACACAAGGATGCTAAAAGAACAGTGGTAGCTTGTGCATTTTTGTGAATTTGTTCATTAATAAACATGGGATTATCCGTACTATCAAATTGCATTCCATTCTCTACTATCTCCCATATACTTGGATGAAGAGAGAACAAGTGGCTATGCATTTTGTGACTCCAAAATCCGTAGTCCTCTCCATCAAAGTGTGGAGGTTTACCAAGAGGAATGGAAAGCAAATGTGCATTTGAATTATGCGGAATACGAGAGTAATCAAAAGAAAAGTTTGAGTTGACAGTTTTCTTTTTCTCGTAGTCGTTGTCGTCCTTTTGGGAAGATGAAGACTCGTCGCTGTCGTAGTAGACAATCTTCTTGATGCGCCTCTTCTTCTTTCCGTCTTTCTTTTTGTGACTCGAGCCAGAGTCGGTGGGCTTATCTTCTCTTGGCTCGTTGAAGGTGGACTCCTTCTCCTTATCGTGGACCACCATCCCCTTTCCCTTAGGATCCATCTCTTCGGGCAATTAGTCCCTTGCGTGAAGAGAACGACTCTGATACCAATTGAGAGCACCTAGAGGGGGGTGAATAGGTGATCCTGTAAAAACTTAAAACTCTTAGCCACAAACTTGATTAAGTGTTAGAACAATAAAGCCAAGTGGCTAGAGAGGAGTTCTTGCTAAACACGATAACCACAAAGAAATCAACACAGAGAGGCACAGTGGTTTATCCCGTGGTTCGGCCAAGTCCAACACTTGCATACTCCACGTTGTGGCGTCTCAACGGATGAGGGTTGCACTCAACCCCTCTCAAGTGATCCAATGATCAACTTGAATACCACAGTGTTTTTGCTTTCGCTTACTATCTCCCGTTCGCAAGGAATCTCCACAACTTGGAGCCTCTTGCCCTTACAAATGATGATCACAAAGAAACACGGAAGTAAGGGAGGGAGAGCAACGCACACAAGACACAAAATCAGAGCACAAACACACACACAAGTCACCACTTGAGCTCGCAACACAACTCGAAGAGTTCTCTACTCAAATGGAGCTCTAGTTGCTATCACAAAGAATCAAATGCGCGGAAATGGAGTCTTGGTGCTTAGAGTTGATCAAAGAATGCTTTGTGTACTCCTCCATGCGCCTAGGGGTCCCTTTTATAGCCCCAAGGCAGCTAGGAGCCGTTGGAAGCAATCCGGGAAGGCAATTCTTGCCTTCTGTCGGGTGGCACACCAGACAGTCCGGTGCACCACCGGACATCCCCTGTTCACTGTCCGGTGCAGATTGCTTTCCTAAATTGGCGCAGCCGACCGTTGAAGACTTGGAGCCGTTGGTGCACTGGACACTATCTGGTGCACACCGGACAGTCCGGTGCCCCCATCCGACCGTTGGCTCGGCCACGCGTCACGCGTGGATTGCGCGGCGGACCGTTGGCGCAGTCGACCGTTGGCTCACCGGACAGTCCAGTGCACCACCGGACAGTCCGGTGAATTTTAGCCGTACGCTGTTGAATGATTCCCGAGAGCGGCGACTTCGCCGCAGACGACTCACCAGACAGTCCGGTGCACCACCGGACAGTCCGGTGATTTATAGCCGTACGCCGCCATCGGGATCCGAGAGCAGGCTGTTCATCGGAACTGGTCCTGGCACACCGGACAGTCCGGTGCACCCAGACCGAGCAGCCTTTTGGCTGAACACAGCCAACTTATCTTCAAAGCGATTTCTCCTGTTTCTAGCACTTAGACACAATACATTAGTCTTCAAAACAATGTACTAAGTCTAGAAACATACCTTTAATCTTGATTTGCACTTCTTGAGTCTTTGGCACAAATATTACTCAAAGCATCTGTGTGGAGCACTTAATCACCAAAATCTTATAGAAATGGCCCAAGGGGGCATGCACAAAGGTACTGAGCCCCGACATATGGGCCCAGGGACATAACAAATATAGCACTTGGAGCCACAAATGTGTGCTGCTAGGGCACTCTTCTTGGGCCCTGACATCCGAGATCTGCGTATCCTCGGCGTGCAAGGGAAGCTTCTTGTAGAAGCGGTGATGAGTACGGTGCGCCGCTCGGCACGGGCGCACTGTTTGCCAACAGACTGGTCAGGCGCGCCGCCTGCTGGATGACCCTGACGTCGTCTGCCAGCGGATTAGATAGGACGCATTAAATGCTGGGAGGGCACGCCACCCGTTAGCGTGGTGGCAGGCGGCATGTCCTCTCTGCAATAAATGCAGAGACTGCACGACTTCATGGGCTTTACGTCAGGCTCGGCCCGTCGGCTTACGTCACGGGCCACAAACCAGGCGGTAATAGTGGGGAGCACAGGGAAGGCCTGGACACGTGCCAGCACCGGACCCCTACTCATGGCAGGGTCCTTCTCGTCTCGGGACCTTGCCAAGGCTCGGACCTCTCCTGGAGTGGGATTGGGATCCTCCCAAGGGGCCCGGCGTGCCTTCTTGGGGGCTCCAGACTTGTATGCATAGGGGTCCGGCGTCCCTCTGAGGAGGTCCGGACCCAACGTTGAATACCTGGAATATACTTCCTTTCCTTGCCATGTGGTACCCTTGGACTTGCCCATGTGGTAGGGTTGGGTGCCATTCTCCGCGTGCCTTGAGGTGTTGCACGGGTGCGACGCCTTCATGCTGTAGAAGAGGGTACCCCTGATCCAGGGTACCGACATACACACTGAGTCACAAATTGAGGAATATAACAATCCATGTTGTTGGTATCCTTTGTCCATCGCTCATGACACATCGATGAAATGTTGTTCTTTGCCATCATTCACTATTACTTTATGATGATTCTGTTTGTGCTTCATACTTCTAACATTTACCTTTCCATTTTCTATATTTTGTCAATATGCACATTCAGTTCTTTGGGTGACAGATTTTCAATGTTTGAATGGAACAACGATGAGCAAAGATATGAGATCAGTTGTTTTTTATCTTTGATGAGGGAATTATAAGAACTACATCTATATACTTTATCAAATTTGAAATGGCTATTACTTACTATTATGATTACAATTGTTTGAGATGTCTACACTTGTTATTATTTAGTATTTACTGTGTTGACACTTTGCATTACACCATCAGCAGAACTTGGAAGAGTTGATTATCACATTCAACCACCAGAATTCCCACTATTATTGGATTTAGTATTCAGAATCTATAAATGGTATGATAAGGGAAACTGTGTAGCTGTGTTACAAATTAGAGGGAAATTATGGCCAATATACTGAGTATTTGCAAGTTGTAGAAGTAACAGTGTCTATCTGTACTCTCAGTATTGCCCATTCTTCTGCCTTTATAAGTTAGGTCCTACATCATCCTTTCACTGCACCAAATCCTAAGGATATGAATGATCTACCATCAACTCGTGCTCTGGTGTATGACATGATTTACAATGGTGTGAAGGCACATCCTATTTTTTTATCTTTCTAAGTGTGCAAGCAAGCTAACTTGATCTATTTCTAAGCAAAATATTCTCCACGTCGGTCCGGGCAAGTGGGACTCATTGCAGGCATGCATGTTCCTATATGGCTCGGCGTCCGTGCCTAGGTGGCGGCGACTGCACCAGTACTGGCAGCATGGGCCTGAAGCCCCACGCACGCGTTGGTGATTCTTCTATATAGACATCTATGCATAAGGTTAGCCCTTCCATTCTTCTATTCAGTGTTGTTTCCTTTGTTTTGTTTTCGGCCTCTTCTAGTGAACAATAGAAATTTTGCCCATTGTGTCCCATCGGTAAAAGAATATAAGGCAACATGGATAGACAGTTTTAAATTAAACCCAACATTTCGCTGGTGCAGTCATTCTAGATTGACACACCAACACCCTTAACCTTCTTTAAGCATATGCAAAAGTATCGGTATTGAAAACTGAGAATTGTGATATATTTGGCAACGAGTATAGTTTTTTTGCTGAACCTTCAGATCCTAATATAAGTGTGTGTAATTACTGCTAGGTGATTAAAACATCACATTCTAGATGTTGATACAACCATTGGTTGGAATGCATTAATCAATAGTTTTTCCCACTAAGCTACTGGTATTTACAGGCTATACATCCATGTTTACTCATCCTTTTCCCTCCCAATTAAGGATCATATGTTTACAGGTTACACATCCATGTTTACTCATCATTCTCTAATGCTTTTTCTTATTGACTTTATTAATTTAATTTCCAAAGTTTTTTTCCGTTTCAGATGTCTTTCACTGCCTAAACTAATGAATAAGCTCATCGGAAATTCTAAGTGCTGTCAGTACAAGAAACTGCTCCTGAAGCATTGTTCTATCAATTCCATGGTACATATGAACATATTTAACTGTTTTCATTGTTTACAGCACCTAACACAGAAGTTTTTTTAGTGTAGTGTGAGTGCATGATTCATTTCATCGAGTTTCATAAAATAGGAAACTTTCAAGTTTTTGTAAGTGGCTTTTGGCATTGAGGACGTATACGTCATCATAAAATAGGTCTGTAATGCAAAAAATTTAGAAATATACAAATATGCAGGCTACACGTTGTGGCTATGAGGGTTCTGTGAACGAGGCCATCAAGATGTTTAATCCCATGGTTCACGCTAGGTTCATCCAGAACATGTGGCACATGCCTGCAATATGCTTTGTTGCAGTTTACAATGAACTATGTTTCTTACAATGTTTATATCTTCCTGCGCAATTGCACCTAGCAGTTGAGGAGTGCCTCTTTGGCTCTTTTCGTGTAAGCATTAGATCTTTTACTACCTACATTCTTCTTGTGTTTTCTTGGCTTACTCGATTGCGAAGTATTAATCTCTATTTGTGACAGATGGCTTGGCAAGATTATACTAGAGACTCGTATTTCTCATATTGCCGCAAGTGCTCCCAAGAAGAGGACGTTCTGCAAGTACGGCTATCGCGACATCGACCTCGATGCTCTGCTTAACATGTCCACCGACGACCTTGTCCAACTCTTTCCAGTTGACGCCTGGAGAAGGTACCTTTCATGCTACGATTTGTTTGTTTCCAAGGGATTTTAGTTTGCAGAGATTTGATGTGATGTGTTTATTTTGGTAGGTTCCAGAGGGGTTTGAAGAGGAAGCCCATGGAGATCATCAAGAAGCTATGCAATGCAGTCAGTTTCCAACTGCTCAATTTTCATTACCTCCTTACCTCTGTTTGTTAGTGTTTTAATGCAACCCAATCGAAAAAATGCATGGATCTGTTGTGCATGATTTTATAAGTCTATAATTTATGCTTGTGTTTTTTTATTTTACTTTCTTAATAACTTAGTAAGATGAACACTCCCTCACTGGATTTTCACTATATGCTTGTGAAGGTTTAACAAGCAATTGACAAAGTTCCAGCACACAACATTTATAATACCTAATAACTATCGTAAGATTCTTTGTTCAACATATTTTAATAGTGTCGGTGTTTTGGACCCGGGGGCCCTCAGCCGGACCGACTAGTGAATTTTAGTGCCGCGTGCCCCTGTCTAGATGGGTTGATGCAAGATGGAACGCAAGCGATGGGATGAGGCTTATATTATCCTGCACCAGGGGGCGCTTGCAGTAGGGGTTACAAGCGTTGTGGGAGAGCGAGAGCGAGTGTGAGAGAGAGAGAGAGAAGGAGAGGGTTCGGCCTTGAGGCGAGCCATCTGGGGCTGCCTCCACCGCGTCTCTCCTACTCTGCCTGCCTCCGCTCGTCCGCGTCGTGCGTCCGTGCGTTCGTACGTTGCACGTTCGTCCCTCTCCCCCCGTCCTCGTGGGTCCCTGGACATCCCTTTTATAGATGCAAGGAGATGCCCAGCTGTACAATGGGGGTGTAGCTACGAGCTAACGTGGCTGGCAGGGAAGTGCCCTGAGCCCTGTACAGGTAATAACGTGGCCATTGGGGAAGTGCCTTGAGCCCTGTAGATGTACCAACGTGGCCGTCGAAGAAGTGCCTTGATCCCTGTAGAAGCATAGCTGGCGGTGCAGCATGGATCCTGATGACGTTTTCTTGCTTCCGTACGGGGTTTGAGAGCACCCAACGTCATGGGCGCATGCGGGGAACCATCATTACCTGTTACCGGAGTAACTTAGATGGGACACCGGTCTTGTTCCTTCGTAGCCTGAGGCAGCTAGCTAAGGGTAGGGTAATGATGGATCCCCAGTAGCATAGCTGATACGAGGCCGAGGTCGGGCGAGGCGGCGACTCCTCCGAGGCCGAGGCTAAGGTCGGGCGAGGCGGAGTCCTTCTCTCGAGGCCGAGGCTGAGGCTGAGGCCGAGGCCTGGGGTCGGGCGAGGCGGAGACCTTCCCCTGAGGCCGAGGTTGAGGCCGAGGCGGGATCCTCCTCCCAAGGCCGAGGCTGAGGCCGAGGTCGAGGTCGGGGTCGGTCGAGGCGGAGACCTTCTCCCGAGGCCTGGGGTCAGGCGAGGCGGAGCTCCCTGTTGCGCCCGAGGCCGAACTCGAGGGAGGTCGTGACTTGCTGTTGTCAGCCTTTCCCTGGTGGCTGGCACAGTTGCCGAAGCGGGGTGAACAGCGATGTTTTCCTGTCAGAACGGTTAGTAAAGGGGGCGAAGTGACTGCGGTCACTTCGACCTTACCGACTGAGGCACGCGTGTTAGGATAAGGTGTCAGGTGATCCTCGCATTAAATGCGCATGCGATACGGTTGGTTGGTAAGGCGATTCGGACAAGGTCGCTGTACGACAAAGCTTGCCTGCGCTAGACTTCGGGCGAGCCGAGGGTGTGTCTGCTGACTAAGGGGAGCCTCGGGCGAGGCGTGAATTCGTCCGGGACTACTGTCCTGGCCTGAGGCTGGGCTCGGATGAGGTCGCGTCCCTTGGTAGATGAAGCCCGCGCTTTATTTGATCGTTTATGGTTTGTTCTGAAGATGTTTTCCAGCCGGATTAAGGAGCATTGGGGGTACCCCTAATTACGGTCCCCGATAGTAGCCCCCGAGCCTCGAAGAGAGTGTATGTACTCGCTTGGAGGTTCTGCCGGATTTTTTGCAAGGGGACTGGCCCTTCTCGGTTATGCTTTGTTCCGGTGGGTGCGCGCGAGCGCACCTGCCGGGTGTAGCCCCCGAGGCCTCGGTGGAGTGGTTTGACTCCTCTGAGGTCTTAATCCTTCTTCTGATGCCTTGGTCAGCCTTATCGTTCCCTCATGCGGCCCAGTCGCAGCCCGGGTGCACGATCAGGCTCCGAGTTTTCAAGCTGGTTTGTTGACGTGGTCAACGGTTTGGCCGTAGCCTGGTGCGAGAGCAGCCCCCGAGCCTCTGCACGGAGCGAGAGGACGATCAAGGACTGTCTCCACTTTTATTGTATGCCCCTTCGTCGCCTTTCCGCAAGGAGGAAGGGGGGAAAGCGCCGTGTTACCCCCGGGGGGATCGAACACGGTGTTTCCAGTGAGCTGCTAACGGGTAATCCGAGTGGACGCCCGAGCCCCGTTCGATAAGGGTCGGCTAGTGGCCCAAAGGCGCACTCCAAAAGTACCTGCAGGTGATTTGCTGGACCCGGACCCATTCGATAGAATCCAAGGGCTCGATGCCTCCCTCCGGTGGGATTCCATTACAAATCGTTCCCGCTGGTCTCGGAAATGTCCTAGGGTACCTCGGGAGAGTAGCCCGAGCCTCGGCCATGTAACGGACGTACCCAGGGTCATCCCTAACTCTGTGTGCTCTGGGGTGGCTGTCGAACCCTTCCGAGGGGCCAGCCTTCGAACCCCTGATCAGTAATGGGCTCGAAGCCCGAGTGCTCTGGGGCGGTTACCGAACCCCGGAGGGCGCAACCTTCGGACCCCTGATCAGTAGGAGGGCTCGGGGCCCGTTTCCTTCGCCAAGAAGGATCCTTTTCGCAATATCCCCTTTCCCGGTCCCTGTGGCAAGAGAGAGAGGAAAAGGAAAAGGATATAAATTTAAATAATGTGGCGCACCTTTTTTGACGCGGTCATCATGACGGAGACGAAACGGCGCCCGCTTCGCCTGCCAGAGGTGTCGCTTGTCCTGCCAAGGAGTTAATGCGACGGGACGGGCGATTCGCGAGGCGTCTGTTGCGCGTGCGCGAGTCATTCGAGGAACGGAACATGGGTGCGTCATTTTTATGCTGTGGGAGAGGATGTGAACCTGTAGGTGATTGGACCGTGGCTTCCGCACGCCTGTTGCTGCAATTACTGCCCGCCCGCCTCTTATCATATCGACCGTCGTGCCTATCTCCGCGGCTGGGTGACCCGTGATTGCCACACTTAATGGGCACTGTTGGGTCACGCGCAGGGCTGCCTTGAGTTGCTGTGCTGGATCCGCAGTCGAGAAAACACAACATTGGCGTAAGCGGCGGTGCGGTTTCCTCGCACGTAGTAACCGTCGTGCCGGTTCCATGACATGTGGGCCGGGACCTCCATGCTGGACCACCGGATGCGACGAAGCTGAAAGGGTGCGCAACCGTGGTGCGGTTGCATGCTCCCCGTGTGGTGGCCCGCCCTTTCGACCGCTGGTTTCGGCGATGATGTGGGAACGCTTATAACCGCAGGGCGGTTACATGCTTCGCGTGCGGTGGTTTGCCTCCTTCGTGTTTTGGGTCAGCTCGCATGACGTGTGGGACCTAGACCCCGTGTCGTGGGGTGGGAACCCTGGAGCACGTCGGTGGAGATTTTGCCCGTGACGCTTGGGGGTGCAAGTGAGGAGATCTGCCTTTAAAAAGGGACCAACCCCCCGGGGGTAGCCATGCCTTCACACTCCTCGCATCCATCACGCCCTTCCACCTTCCGAGCCCCCAGATGGGGCGCACCCGTGTTGCCTTCTTCTTGCTGCTGTTGGAGGAGCGTGACCCCGTGGGGGTTGGCGCTCTCTAGTCATCACTCGGCTTCAAGGATTTTCATCATGCAGCCCGGCTCCAGTCCCTCACCAATGGTCATCCGTAGGGATGATCACCAGCCTTGTGGTGGGGAGAAGCAAGCCGGGCTGCGGCCTCTGCCCCGCCCTCAGCTTCAAGGATGTTCATCATCCGGGCTGAGGAGGAGGGCGCGCCGAGTGGGTTCCTGCCTCCCACGTGGGCCGGTGACCCGCTTCTTCCTCCAGCATTCGGGGGAGAAGGGCATCCTCCAGCCCTGCGGAGGAGGCGTCCTCCAGCCATGCGGGGGAAGGCGAACTGCTGCTGCTTGGCCAGGGTGCAGCTATCCGTCCTCCACCCGGGCGACGGTCGTGCCGTGCGCAGGTGGCTGCTGTCACCGGTGCTGGAGTTGGGGCTGCCGCTGGTGAGGCTTCCCACCACAGCGGTTGCCTCCGCCGACGAGACCGTCGGTGCCAGCTGTGCTCTGGACCTCCGGCTCTTTGGCTTTAATGGCTGGTTCTCGTCCCTCGTGAGGGGACGTGAACGAGGGCCTTTCAGCGGTAGCGTTTGCCTTGGGGCCATCACTGCTGCTGTCTAGCCGCCCGAGGCGGAGGTCGTTGTCGCGCTGCTGGTGTAGTGGTCGCCGGCGAGCTGCTTGGAGCTCGTTATCTTGCAGCCCCTCCGGTGTGGAGGTAGTTCATTCCTGTGGGAATGGAGCTGGAGTCCCATTTGTAATGGCACCCTCTTGAGAGCGAGATGTAATAGCTTTAAGTACTAAGACATCTGCCGTAGGTCGGGACAATCGCCGAGGGCGCTGCCGACGTCTAGGTCTAGGTACCATTGTTACCCCAAGCACGTGTGTTTGTTCTTTGTGGCTGCTGAGGCCTGAACATTTGGGTATAAAGCCGTGTTTCTTTCCTCTTGTTTTGAGCATTAAGACTTGTTTGTCGGTAGCAGAATCACTTATCCGAGCGTGAGCCGCCTTTCCTGGAAGGTGACGAGTGAGGTATCCGTATCCCGGAGGCGTAGGAGTCCCTCGGCTCGGCCGGCCTTGCCGTTCAAGGTCTCAATCGCTCGTTTTTGGGACTCCGCCACTGACATAGTCGAGTTGCACGAAAGTTGTTTTGGTGGAAAAACTTTTCTGAGGAAAGTTTCGGCGCAGAGGGTGCTCCCCCTTTCCGGACCCCGAGGCGACCGCTCGGGCCGGGACCCTTGCGGAGGGTCTGGCCGTGGCCGTCGGGTCTACTTGGTCTGCCCAAGCTAGGGTGTCTGGGCCGAAGGGGCATTTCCCCGCTTTGAGACTTTGTTTTTGTCTCCATTCTTCTCCTTGCGTCTGAAGAATGTTGTCCTGCTAACTGCAGGGTTCGAGACGGCTCTTGACGAGTCCGTCAAGAACTGCAAGGCGCTTGCCGAGGCGACTGAGCGGAAGGAGGCCGAGCACATGGCCATGTCCGAGGCCATCTCGGCTTTCTGCCAGACCTTTGGCCTCGATGGCGTCCCCTCGGGTAGCTCCCCCAGAGTCATCTGCGGGCCTTGGGCGACCACGTGTGCAACAGACTCCGCGGGGCACTGACGAAGAGGAGGCTGCCTTAGCCGAGGTCCAGAGGCTTGACGCGGATGTCGAGGGCCCAAGCGCGGCGCTGGCTTCCTCCTTCGAGGTGGAGGTCCTTCCGCCCGTGTCGCCGCCCGAGGCCGGGCCAGATTCTGCTGAGGGTGGAAATGACGCCGAGGGTGCCGCCCCTCCCCCTGCCGATGTCTGAGCCTGCAGGAACAGTTTGTTTTAAGTATGCGTACGTCTTTCGCGGCCGCTGATGTGGCAGAACCTCCAAGTTATTGGGCCCACATGCACCTGTCCTTGTCCCAAAGACCTCAGACGGCTATGCATGTGCACCAGATAACTTAACAGGATCTGTCCGATTGCCCCAAGGACATCGGATAAACCACTTTCAACCAGAACCGCGGGATTAAGTAACACAAATCACACACACCAATATTTTTGCAGCGGAATTCTTACTACCAAATTTTACAAGTTACAAAAATTTTACATTATTTTATCAGAGTGATTACAAAAGTATAATTTTGAAATATATGCTAGCTCAAGTGACCATCCTCAATAAGAAGTATAAGAGAGATACTTAGACTTATAAGAAGGCCGAGCCCACCGGCACTTAACACCATCACAGCAGCACAAGGTTAGAACCTGAAAAACAACAGGGAATAAAACCCTGAGTACAGAATTACTCAGCAAGACTTACCCGACTAAAGAAAAGACTCTCAAGGGTATGCTGGCTAGAGAGATTCAAGGTATGGTTTATCAAGAATCAAAGACTCTGTTTTGCAGAAAAGCTTACTAGAAGTGGATCCTTAAAATCCAGTTTTACTTGTCAGGTTAGGTAAAGCTACCTGCATCTAGAGTTCTTTCTACCCTAGTTCAAACACTTGACCTGTACTAGCCAATTTCTTAACAAGCCTTTATCTTTACTGGAGTTCTACGTATAGGGCAGTGACCAAGTCTTCATAACCGCGAAGGTACGGCGATCCGAATCGATTATACTTAGCTGAGGATCTCCGATCACACGACATATGTAGCACTTAACCCTTGCATATGTCAACCCGCCACCGGGGTTCTTAAGACCAGATCAGGTTCCCACGAACCGAGAGCACAGATACACCACCGTCCAACCTCTTGCCACGGAGGGTACACGCTACTCTCGCCACCGCTCCACGCCCATTCCGTGTTATCTTATTTTGGCCTTAGTCTGCCCGAGGCAAGGCTTACCCATGACGAGGCATGTGACCAGTTAAAGGGTCCTCGGTCAGCAAGCCTACATCGACACGGTCCTTAATCGACTCAGACGGAGACACTACACCGAGACTCCTTTCTCGTGCAAGTCAACCGCCCGGTCTCAGCTTTATTATTTTCAACCCAAAGTTTGGTACCTGGCAGAGGTACATCTTTTCCAGATGTTGAATCCATCAAGGCCCTGATGCATCCACCATCAAGTTTTATTTTCGAAAACATCCCACCCACTTTTGCCACATCATATTTTGTAAAAACAAAACATTTTGTTTTTCTAAAGCAAGGCTAAGCATCAAAAATCTTTTGTAAAACGGGTGATCAAGAAAGGTAATCAAATTCAAGGAAGGTAATGCAGGAATTGTTTTAGCAATCAACTCCTATCACCTAATGCATCAAGCAAGTGAGAAAGGTTTAAAAACATCAAGGAGGTAGCAAATGCACCGGGGCTTGCCTGAGTAACACTAGGTTAGTGTTGTTAGGTGACGTCCGCTTGACGAGTATTCTTTGACCGAGCACTTGCTTGATTTAACCATCTTTAGGTTGATTCATCAGCTTTAGCTTGCAGATTAGCCCGCACTTGGGGTCGACTTGGCTCATCTTCTGCATCACGCGATTATTTAACATACCTGAATGGAATGCATTATGCACATGAATACATATCAACGGAATATTTCAAACCTAAACAGTACTACACGATAGCGAATTAAACACCTAGCGGCGAGGCGTTGTACCATTTTAGACGAAAATACTAGTTATCGACGTATGACTAAGCGCAATAATTACGTTTCTGGAACCTAACGCAAACATCACAAACCACAAACTATACACATGAAATACAATTAGCCTAATCACAATTTATCAATTAATTAATTAAGTTCTAAACTTATCCCTTGCTTTATAAATTATACTACATCTTTATAAGTGATTAAAATATTTCATCAACACACATGCCTACTAAAATTCTACTCGGTATACTAGTTCAGCTAATTGACCGGAATAGCAAAATAACTCGCCACAACTGAATCTGGCTCGATAATCGCAAGAACTGCGAAGTCGGCGAGAATTTCGTGACTTACGCAATTTATCAAGCACCTTAATAAGCCTCGCACTAACACATTAATTTATTCAACGATCGAACTATTCTGAATAATTTATCAGCTTACCGTTTCCACAGCTGACACGAATCCGCGAGATCGGTAGCGATTTTCCGAGCCACGCAATTTGTCGAGCGCTTGGGGAATATCGCGCTGTTAACTTTGTCTTCACCCTATTCTTGGGATTTCTTGGGGATGCACGAACGACGACGACCTTCGATTGAAGTCTGGAGTAAGCTGGTGAGGTGGGGATCGAGCAGGGGATGACGTGTTTGACGACTCGACTGTAAACGACGCGACGACGAGCAGGGCAGGATCCGAGCTAATAGGCACAGTATGGGACAGCGACCAGCACGACGGACGAACTAAGTCGCGGTGAGGTCGGCTAACGAGGGAAAGCAAGGAATACGACGGTCAGTCGGTGAGCTGAAGATTGGGAGCGACAGCCGGTGAGGAGCTTATCTCCAGAGAGCTACGTGAGAGAAGCTGAAAATTAATCCGACAGTGGTTTAGCGGCAGACGATGGCCGGGTCCGAGGGCAAGGGCTGCTGGGCGAGATCCGAGCAGAGAGCGCCGAGCAGAGAAGCTGCGTGCAGAAAAAAAAACATGCGCGCAGGGACGAGCTGAAGCAGGAGCACCGAGCAGAGGAGGAAAAAGCACGGCGCGCTGAGACTTCACAGCGCTCGGCGCGGTGAAGACGCACGCGCAGGGGAGCTGGATGTCAGCGATGCTGATCGCTGAACGGAGGAGACGAAGATATGTGCGAGAGGAGATTCAGAGTAGGAGGTGAGTTTGTATTGATTTCATATTCCAAACTGTCATTTTCTCTGCTGCGTTCAGTATTTATTACAAGCCATATTGGCTAAACTGGGCTATCGGGTTACAGCTAACAAATCCACTCTGCACCGGACCACCTTGAGCTGGGCTTCCTCACACGCCGGCCCAAAACAGTCTCGCTCTGTTGCTTGTTACTCAACTCTGCACTTCCATCTGCCGATGAGCTGACATTCCCTCCTCCTTGAAAAACCGCTTGCCCCCAAGCGGTTGCATTAGGAAAGCGAGCATGCAGAGCTTCTTCATCCTCCCATGAATCTAAGGCTGCATCTGAGTTACACCAGCGAACACGCACCTGAGGAACAGTCGTTCCGCCGCGAGAAATAACACGTCTGTCCATGAACTGTATGGGCACTTGCAACGAAATAGCATCGCCTGGCAAAGCAGCACTGAGTTGATGATTACCATGTGACTGCTTAAGCTGGGATACATGAAACACGGGATGAACCGTTGCCGATGAAGGTAGCTAAAGCTTGTAAGCAGTACGACCAATTCATTGCAGCACTGTATATGGCCCGAAATACCGAAAACTGAGTTTGTGGTTGGCTCTTGTTGCCACTGAAGACTGAACATAAGGCTGCAGTTTAAGGAATACCGAATCTCCCACCTTGAACTCACGATCCGTCCTTCCCTTATCAGCCTGAGCCTTAGTCCGTTGTTGAGCCCATAAGAGATGTTGCCTGACCAGCCTCACCATCAATTCACGGTCTTGCAACCAAGACTGAAGGTCCAAGGAAGAAGGAGCTGTAATACTCAAAGTTGTATACCAAGAGTAATAGAGAGAGTTCCTCATTTTGTGTGTCTTATTTGCATCATAAAAAGAGCACCTATGTAATTGAGAGTGACTAAATAAAACAATTATTCTAAAATAAAGAAAAAGTGCATTTGTTGGAGTTTTATGTGTTTGTGCATTAAATAAAACCATGAGGATAAAAATAATAAGGTAATAATTATTTGAAGCTTGATTAAACCCTAAATTTGAAATTAGGGTTTTGAAAATAAGGAAAAGAGAAGAGATATGAAAATATAAATAAAATGTATAAATAAATATCTTCATACTTAGTATTTTTAATTTCAAAAATAGGGTTTATAAATGAAGATCCACAAAAGTTTGAATTAATTCAAATTGGGTTTGAAAATAAAGAAAATAGAAAGAAAAATGAAAAAGAAAAAGAATAAGAGCTTACCTGGGCCGGCTGCTTCACTTCTGGCCCACTTCCACTTCCCACCCGCGCAGCCACACTTCATCACTCCGTCGCTCACCTACAAGTGGGGCCAACATGTCCGTTGCGCGCTCTGGATTCGCGTCGGTACGCTGTGGTGCCGCTGCCAGCAGGGACCCACACGCCAGTGTCCTCTTATGCGCGCGCGCTCGCCTATTGATCCGCGACTCACTGAACCGCGGACCCCGCACGACAGGGAGGTGGGCGTCACTGTTTTTCTCCCCGTCGAGCTTGCTGACTGCGCGTCCGCGAAACTCGGCTGTTGAAGCGGGCCGCGCTAACGGAAACAGTCAGGGGATCTCCAGGGATTTAGGTCGAGTGGTTGGCGCGGTCTTGGGGATAAAATCGAGCCCCGACGTGCATCGGAACCTCGCCTCAGTCCACGTCTGGTGCCGTGACGCCGAGCCCTTCGAGTCCCGCCGGTGAGAAAGTGAGAGGAGAGAGAAAAGTGGATGCCGCCGCGGCTATTCTTGTCGTCGTCGTGATTCCGCTCAGCTACCTTCGCTCGGTGTGCGTGGCATAGTCATCGAAGATCTCCAGGGCGCGGTCAGAGGAATCGGGTCTCGGGGCGGCGGGAATCGCTCGTCGCACTTCGTCACCGCCGCGGATCCGCGCCACCGCGTGGGCAGCTTGCTCCCGGTCGTTACCACTGGTGAGTCACCTGTCTATTTCATTCCGACAATGTCCGCATCGTGTAGCGTCGTCAAAGCCAGAGCTTAGGGCCCTAGTGCTTGGATGTGAGGCTCATCGGTGTTATCTGGTCATGGCGCCGTCGTGCGGGCTGTTGCACCGCCGTGGCTCGATCCAGGAAGAAGACGAACGGTAGCCACCCGATTCTATTTGGACGGCCGTGATTAGATCTAGGGATGGAGAAATCTAGGTCGTGAATCTTCTAATGGACGGTCCTGGTTATATCAACAAATACCCCCCTTCGACACTTTAGATCTGGACCATTGATTCTCTGCGTAACGGCCAGGATTAGACAAACGTGTACCCGTTCGTGCGATTGATCTGGAGCCGTCGGATCGGTATCCTGCGGCTTAGAACAGATCGTGTTTCATTAAGTTAAAGCCGTCGATCTCCGATCTAGCGGCCACCAGTGTATACCGATTCATGTATAGGAATGGTCTAATCCGCGCCACTGATTTATGATCGAACGGTCAAGATCTAGCCATACCCTTTCGCGCTGGCACTTTTGTTAAAGAACCCCTCTGCTTTCAGGATATAAACCCGCCGTCCATGTGTTACTATTCTCTGTGTCTAGGATATCTTGCGCAGAGACCCCTGTGTTTTCTGGAATTTGACGCCCAGTCCCGAGAGTATTAAAAACAGAGAAATTAATATTAGAAATTCATTTTTAATACAAAAACAAATCTAGAAACTTGTAAAATGCATAGAAAATTCATTTTAGCTCCAAATTGAGTCATTCCAATTCCTAAAATTTTGTAATAATATTCTCTATCATTTAGAATCACTGTTTTGACATGAACTCTGTTAGAAAATTAATTTATCATCTAATCCTATTATAATCACCTTAAATCTTAGGAAATTCATAACTTGAATTCTATAACTCAAAATTTAGTGAGTCCAGTTCCTATGGTTTCATTTTAATGTGTAGATTTTTACTGTATATTTCATTCATCTGTTTGGTGTGATGTTGATTTTGGCTATACTATGTATGTATTGTGTTGATGCGAGTAGACGAGCAAGCCACTGTGGAAACTGAGGTTCAACAAGTAGAAGTAGCTGAGCAGGAGCTCATTACAGGCAAGTTGTGCCCTTGATCACTTACTTTTCCCAGCCATGTTCTTATTAATTTTAATGATCTGCATAGGTTAATTTTGATGGGAGCCTTTATGTTACCCCAGTTTTGATTACCTCTATACCTTGTTCACCCCTGAAATATTTTTGGGTAGTACTTGCTATTGCTTTATGTGGATTGGGTATGGAGATTCATTATTCATGATTATTCTGTTATTATTTTGTTATTATTATTGTTCATGTTAAGATCATTAAATTAATGGGAACATGGAGCGACCACCCGGGAAAACAGTGCTACCACAAGGGTTTAATGGGACGCCCTTGGCTGACTAATTAGGAAAGCTAGTGGAAGACTACCTTACCCGAAAGGGACAAGGGCAGTAGGGGAGTGGTCAGTGTAGGGAGGTCCCTGGTTGATTTTGCTGCGATGGCGGTCAGCCAGGAACCCTGCATTGGAACTTCCTATAAACTGTAGCGGGTTTTCGGAAGCTAGTGGAACTTTGTAAAGGCCTCGTAGTGGATCCCTAGCCATTCACCTCGGTAGTGTCTAAGGGCCTTGCAAACCCAGGCGACATGGGATACACGACTTGTGGGTAAAGATGCGCAACCTCTGCAGAGTGTAAAACTAGTATACTAGCCGTGCTCACGGTCATGAGCGGCTCGGACCCTCACATGATTAATTATGGAACTTAAATTCAATTTGACATTTGCATCACATTTGGGATTATTTTACTATTACTGTTCTTTATTATTATTAAGGTTTGGTATTTACTTACACTTAGTAATTGCTAATAAAATTTTGACCAACTTATAAAAGCAATGCTTAGCCTCAGCCTCTATTTCATTGATCAGCCTTACACTACATGAACTCCCACCTTTGGTGAGTTCATGCCACATTATTCCCCACGACTTGTTGAGCTATGATCGTATGTGAGCTCACTCTTGCTGTCTCACACCCCCCCCCCCACAGGAGAAGAGCAGGTGGTTTCAAGTGGAGTCAAGTATCGAGGAGTTTGATCTGTTCTAGGTGGCGTTTCTCAGTCGACATTGGCGCCGACGATCCTTAGTTCGTTTTATAATTATCTTTATTTTGTAATAAGTCTTCCGCTATGTAATAAATACTCTGATGTTTAATGACATTTATCTCTATACACTCTGTTATTATATATGTTGTCTTCTTGGCGCATGTATGAGATGCACCCGGCTTTGTCCTTTAAAACTGGGTGTTACAGGAGCATCATTTGCAGTCAAACCAAAATGACGTGGGGCATACCCATATAACACTTCAAAAGGTGTCCTGCCCAATGAAGAATGATAGCTCGTATTGTACCAATATTCTGCCAGGGATAACCAAGAATGCCATTTAGAAGGGCATGCATGTACAAAGCTGCGAAGATACATCTCGAGACATTGGTTGACACGTTCTGTCTGTCCGTCTGTTTGAGGATGGTAAGACGAACTCATCTTCAACATTGTTCCTGACAACCGGAATAATTCTTGCCACAGCTTACTGGTGAATATCTTGTCTCGATCTGAAATAATAGCATTTGGGAGACCATGAAGCTTGTATACAGAGTCAAGAAATAGATGTGCCACCTTAAGAGCTGTGAACGGGTGTAACAGAGGCAGGAAATGGGCATATTTAGAGAAAGTATCAACCACCACAAGTATAGTATCTGAATTATTGGAGCGGGGAAGTCCTTCCACAAAATCCATGCTAATAACTTGCCATGACTGCTCAGGCACAGGAAGAGGTTGCAAGAGCCCAGGATATTTGCTCCTGTCAGGTTTGGCTTGCTGACATACCAAACATTGGCGCACATAATCCTTGATGATGGTTTTCATGTCTGTCCAAGCAAACAATTGCTTAATTCTCCTGTAAGTGACAGGAAACCCAGAGTGACCACCCATGCGGCTGTCATGCAGTGATGAGATAATGGCAGATTGAAGACTGGAGTCAGCTCCCACCCATACTCTCCCTTTATATCTAATGAGGCCTGACTGCAAGGTGTAAGGCCCTTCATCCGACTGGTGAACTGGCAGCTGTGTGATCAGTTTCTGAGCACTTGCATCGTTTTGGTAACTGTCGGCAATTTGAATAAGCCACTGGGGAGTAGCAGACGACAGGGCAAATAAGGAAGCCTCTATATGTGGACGCCGAGACAAGGCATCGGCTGCTCCATTTTCGATGCCTTTCTTATACACAATCCGATATTGAAGTCCCAAGAGCTTAGAAAATACTCGCTGCTGCCAAGGGGTATGTAACTTTTGTTCCGTCAAGTGTGACAGACTCCGATGATCAGTGAAGATGGTAAATTCAGCATGTTGCAAGTATTGCCTCCACTGAGTAACAGCTAACAAAATTGCTAAATACTCTTTTTCATAAGTCGACAATCCTTGATTTTTGGGACCGAGGGCTTTGCTAACAAAGGCCAAAGGGTGCCCTTCTTGCAACAGAACAGCCCCAATTCCAGATCCTGATGCATCTGATTCTATAGCAAATGGTATTGCAAAGTTGGGCAACGCCAACACTGGTGCAGCGCAAAGGGACTGTTTAAGTGTCTCAAAAGCCACCATATGATCATGAGTCCACACAAATAAAACCCCTTTCTTCAACAAGTTTGTTAATGGCTTGGCGATGATGCCAAAATGCCGAACAAATTTCCTGTAATACCTTGCTAGACCTAGGAAACTTCTGAGTTCTTTACAATTTATAGGCACCGGCCAAGACTTGACAGCTTCTATCTTAGCAGGGTCTGTAGCCACACCTTTGCTGCTAATAACATGACCCAAATATGCAATCTGCTGTTGGGCAAACGCACACTTTGACAGCTTGATATGCCACTGATCTTTCAACAATAACTGAAACACTTGGCTCAAATGGATCAAATGGTCCTCCCATGTACAGCTGTAAACTAGTATGTCATCAAAAAATACAAGTGCACACTTCCTCAACAAAGGGGCCAAGGTGGAGTTCATGGCTCCTTGAAACGTAGCTGGAGCACCTGACAACCCAAATGCCATGACCCTAAACTCAAAATGCCCATGATGGGTCTGAAATGCAGTTTTGTATTGGTCCTGTGGGTGCATTCTAATTTGGTGAAATCCTGCTCTCAAGTCCAGTGTGGTGAACCAAGATGCTCCATGTAATTCATCCAAGAATTCATCGATAACAGGTACTGGGAACTTGGTTTTGAGAGTAAGTGCATTGAGGTGGCGATAATCGACACAAAATCTATAAGTGTGGTCTTTCTTTTTGACCAGAATAACAGAGGAAGAAAATGCACTTTTGCTTGGTTGAATAATGCCTGTGTTCAACATTTCAGTAACTTGTTGCTCAATCTCATTCTTCAGCGCTGGTGCATACCTATAGGGCCTCATTTGCACTGGTCTAGCACCTGGCAACAGTGGTATCTGGTGATCACATTCTCGGACAGGAGGCAAGCCTTTAGGCACTTCAAACACTGAAGAAAATCGCTGAATCAAGGCCTGTATTGGAGAAGGCAGATTCTGCAGTAATGACTGTTCCTTATCTGATAATTCCAGTAGATTGCAAACCTGTACCATTGAATCCAATAGGACCGAAGAGCCAATTCCTTGAAGTGTCACATAATTGCCATGAAGAGGAATAGCAAGCCACTTCTGAGACCAGTGAACCATCATTGGACTATGAGCCTCAAGCCAATCCATCCCCACAATAAGATCATAGGTCGTCAGTGGTAGCACCTTCAGATTCGAAGTGAAGGCCACTCCACCAATGGACCAAGATGCATTCACTATCTCAAAAGAACAAGAAAGCTGGGATCCATTAGCTACTTGCACGCCCATCTGCGCAATCGGCTTGACAATATGAGACAAGGAAGAGGCCACATTATTACTGACAAAGGTATGGGAACTGCCAGAATCCAGGAGAGCTAGTACATCCATTCCTGCCACATGTCCCACAAAACGCATAGTACGGGGCGCTTGAATCCCTTCTGCTGCAGCTTGAGATAACAATAATGAATTAAGCTCAGTATGGTCCTCAATATCTGAAGTTGTGGAATCCCCTTGATCAGGCAACGACACCATCTGCCATAATTCCTCCACCATCTGCAGCTGTACAGTATCAGCACACCGGTGACCTTTGTTATATTTGAGGCCACATTTGTAGCATAATCCCTGTGCTTTGCGATAAGCATATAAGGAAGTCAATCTAGAGTCGGAAGAAGAATTATCCTGCTTCCCTGCAACCATAGTCTTGGGGTCTTTAGGTGTGGAAGCCTGAATCGGAGTGGATTGGGACCCCGAGAAGGGAGTGAAATTAGACTGCATGCGTCTAGAATCACGACGTCTGATCATCTCTCCAGCTTCTTCCTGCAATTGAGCCAATACTGCAGCAGTATCGAAATCGTTTGGCCGTTGAAGCATAACAACTGCTTTAATGTCATCGCGCAGACCATCAACAAATTTCATTGTATAGTACATAGGGTTAGACATATGTTGATATGCATTAAGTTTGTCTACCAACTGAGAAAACTCATCAACATAAGCAGCTACTGACCCAGATTGCCTGATATGAAACAACTGTCGTAGTAAAAGCTGATGCTGATTTTTGGCAAAACGCTCTCTAATGAGAGCACAAAACCCTTCCCAGGATAGATGTGCCGCATGGGACTCTACAGATTGCCACCAACGCGCTGTAGCTCCCACCAACTGCATAGATGCCACCCTCACCCAAACTGTGTACTCTACATCATACATGCGGAAATAGGACTCGCATCTAGACTGCCAAAGCTTGGGATTCTCTCCATCAAATGCAGGGAAAGGTAATTTAGGCAAGTTGCCTAAAGACCTACTGAAGATGGCTTCCTGATTGCGAGTTCCAAAAACAGGTGGAACATGCTTATGGTGAGGATAACCAGGAGGGGGTTCAAAATCATCATGATACTGAGAGGGTGTAGGATTAGGCATACCATTGGTCGGGAGATGGTATGGGTAAGAAACACCCCCCAAACCAGTCTCCCGAAATGTAGGCGCAGATCGGGTCCCAATTGGGCCATCGACGTTTGGTACGGCTGGAAACGCACGCTCCGTTGCCGACGCAAACGGTCCAAGAATTCCGGCGCGGTTCGAGGGGTCGTTGAGCACTGCACGCTCCAGGAATCGGGACACCCGTCCGAGCTCGGTCCTGACCTCCTCCACGGAAGACTTGATGGTGTCGACCGAGTTCTCAATTCGGGGCCGCCAAGCGTCGAACACCGCGTTGACATTCTCCAGCGCCGCCACCCGGGTCGTGGTGTTCGCCGCGATAGAGTCGATCTGATCCAGCGCCACGGATTGCAACTCGGCAACCTGGGCGTCGAGCTGAGCCCACAAATCCCGCCCCAAATCTACTTGAGGGTTCACGTCACCTGCGGACTCGATCCTGTTCGTGAGCGCCGCGATGTTGTCGACGTTCTTCCCCACTGCAGACTCCAACTGCCTCCAGCGCTCGTCGTGTGACTCGAGGCGATCACACAACTGCTGCAACAGCTTGGATTGGGTGGCCAAGGTCTTGGACTGGGATTCGATGGACTTGGATTGTGCTGCGATTGCTGCTGCTATCGTTGGGTCCGACGCTCCCGCCATCTTTGCGCGCCGCGTAAAGTACAGGTTCGTCGCCAGGACCCTGAGACCTTTGATACCAATTGTCAGCGATGCTGATCGCTGAACGGAGGAGACGAAGATATGTGCGAGAGGAGATTCAGAGTAGGAGGTGAGTTTGTATTGATTTCATATTCCAAACTGTCATTTTCTCTGCTGCGTTCAGTATTTATTACAAGCCATATTGGCTAAACTGGGCTATCGGGTTACAGCTAACAAATCCACTCTGCACCGGACCACCTTGAGCTGGGCTTCCTCACACGCCGGCCCAAAACAGTCTCGCTCTGTTGCTTGTTACTCAACTCTGCACTTCCATCTGCCGATGAGCTGACACTGGAGCTGCGCGCGACGCGAGCAGAGAAAGAAGACGACAGAGGGAGAGGGAGCTGCGCGTGTAGAACTCCACGGCTGAGCGCTGAGAACGGCGATAGAGAGCTCAGCAGAGAGATCTCCGAGCAGGGCGAGCACCATGGCAGGCAGCCAAGCAGAGAACCGGCAGGGGTGCGCAGGCACATGGGCACGCTGCGCTGGGAAGAGGGAGCTCCGCGAGCGGGATCCGAGCAGGGAGCATGTGCTGTGGTATCCAGCGAGCACCTCCATGGACGACGCTTGGAGTTGGGATCAGAGGCTTGGTCGACGGACACCATGGCTAGGACACGAGCGTCGGCGAGGAGGAGCTACACGCATGGAGAGCTCGCAGCTCCAGGGAGAGGCACGCAGTGGGGCTTCAGCAGCCCAATGCGGAGCTAGGCGAGATTGCAAGAGCTGAGCACAAGCGGTCAGTGAGCAAGGCTAAAGGACGGACGACTGAAGCTTGTGCGGTGGAAAAATATCAATGGCCAGAGCTTCAATGGTGGCCGGAAGATTAAGGCTATCGGTCAAAAAATCTGAGAAGCGGCCAAAAATCTGAGATCGTTGAAAATATCAGAGGGAGAGAGAGTGGATAGGCCAATCGGCTAAAACAAATTGGAGAGGCAGCAACTAAATTTTTTTAAGGGACATGGAGCAGCGGTGGTTTGGATGAGAACGTGAGCAGATTTCTTTTGTTAGATTTTTTTCCATTTTTTCACTCCTTTTTAAAGAAAAATTTAGATATTTTGGATCACGATTTTTTTAGCGATGTATACTGGGTCGATACGCTATACGGCTACACACTTCATTCTACGAATTTAGCGAACCAAATTATTTACCAATTACTCGCTTTTAGTTCTAGTTACATTGGTCTGGTTGGTTTCGGACTGAAAACTATTTTCGCGAATTCCAATTAATTTTGTTCGAGATAAAAATCTTCAGAGTGGGTCGGGCTTCCGAATTTAGGTAGTGTTTGGTTGAAGAGCCAAGTAGAACAGAACCGTTCTGTCCTAGTTTTGTTGCTGTTTAGTTACAGAGGAACTAGAACAGAATGACTCCAATTAGGGAATATTCTTCTCAGATCCGGAACCATTCCGTTCCAAAAAATCAACTAGACGGAGCCGCTCCGTTCCCATCCCGCTCTCACAGTCACGCTCCGTTCCGTTTACTCTGCAACCAAACAAAAAACAGAGTCGCTCCGTTCTAGATTACCAAACACAGAACAGAGCGGCTCCGTTCCTAGAATCAGGGATGGAACAGCTCCGTTCTACTTGGCTCCTCAACCAAACACTAACTTATAGAGATTGCTCGAACCGAGCGAAATACTTAAGTGACAATTTTAGTTCGTCTTAATCGATTAATTTTAAACTAGCACTAGGCTCGACACTTTAGAAATAAATAAATTTTAAACGGTGCGAGCCGAATGCGGCATCGCAATCGGAATTCCCCGGAGACGACGTCAGCATTGTCACGGAAGCGAGATATGGACGGATTAAACCAGACGAGATCAGATTCGATATTTTAGTCGACGTTCGATTTAGTTTCGTATCACTTCTATTGTCGAGTTCCAGTTAATTGGTTCGGGATAAAATCGGAGGACTAGACTGAATTCCCAAATTCATATTCGTGCGAGCGGTGAATTTTAAATAATCACCGGACGCACCGATTTTCGGAACAAATATGTTCCGAACATCACAAAAATTTAGGAAGAGCCCGGACAGATAAAAATAAAAACGACGTCGCACTCACGACAGACGAAACAGATGCGATATTAAAATCGCGATAGACAAAAATGATTAAAATTTAGCATCTGTTTTATCCACTGATATTACGTACTTAAATCATTCTCGTCGTCGAGCGGAATATAAACATCTGAGGTGTTACAACCCTCCCCTTAAAAGAATCTCGTCCCGAGATTCGAAACGAAAGACTTCTAAGAGTAGAGAAGCATGTAACCCATGTCCATATCAGCGATAATCATGGGACAGTTCTCAATAAAGATGAGCATCTTAGGACGTTATTTCTCTAGTGGACATAACATGTATCGACGTAAGCCAATTTAGAAATGTCCACCAATAGAGACGATGTCTACCAGAGAAACACATAAGGTTCCATGTGTGCAGTTTGCTTTTTCTGATGACACTGTACTATCTGAGTCTGTTGAGTGAGCGGTAAATATGCGACTTTACCCAAACAGAATCAGATGCAACCTCTTAGGTAAAACACAAAGAAAGAGGTTTACCAACAAGTGGTCATGGTAAGTTCATAGCACACGAGACAGGTGTGAATGTCGAATAACATCACAGTTAACTCGTGTTAGCTAGAGAATTCAAGTCCAAAACAATGATAGAGGCTCAAAAAATCACCAACGAAAGGATCTGTAGATGCTGCCTTCGTAACCAATCCATTTTATCAATCACTAGGCATGGCTCAACTTGATCACACATGCTGGAAAAGCACACGTGAGGCGTTCGAGGCATGACTAGGGCGATAATTAGGTGGTTACTGGCCGATTTAATCTCGATTCTTATAAGTGCTTTCTTCAGGGTGGGTTAAACCAAAGTGAGTTTAGACAACTCGGCAAATCGATCTCTAAACTCAACCTTTGTTCACAATGCAGCTACAAGTTAGTAAAAACCGACTTGTTGAACTACCTTTAACATCGAGCAAGTCCTCTTATTATCCATCTGCAAACCAAGGGTTGAGAGTTCACATTTACTAGCAAAAGGTCATGCACTTGGGTAGAAATCCACTTAGTTAAGGAATACATGGATTAAATAATAGAGCGAATGAAGAAACTCCTGCATTTCAGCAGCAGGGGAAACAGATCTCCATTTTGAGAGCTAATTAGTTGTCTCTCAACACTAAAAAGCTCCAAGGCTTCACCTTCACACAAAGGACGTAAAGGGAACTTGTATAAGGAGTCACTACCAAGATCAAGGGAAAAGAGACCACACATGAACGTGGTATGCCCTTTTGATCCAACAAAGATGATAGATGTTGCTTGACCACTTCACAAACAACATAGAAATTATTTTAAGGGAAGGTCCATGGAATATCACACATCGGTGTAGTTTCACAATGGATCATGACTAGAGACCTCGATACCAACATGCGTCAAGTAGCAAAATCTCGTGTGCGCTTTCACAGGAGGCCCTCAGTTTCGCCGCGGTACCATAAGTCCTTAACCATGACACCATTACAAAACTGGCACCAACAATGAATCTGACGTAGCAAAAATAGATTGTGCCAAGATAACGCATTGACATAGTCTCATAATGGATTACAACTACTAACTGTGATACCAGTGCGTGCCGAGCAGCACAACTATGTGTGCGCACACACAGAAGGCCCTCAGTTTCGTCATGGCACCACCGGTTTTAGCCATAACACCATTACCAGACATAACCAATAAGAAATCTCGCACGACACCAATGGATTGGGCAAGGATGACAATATATAAGGAGATACTCCACCTGTAAGGATGGTTACAAGTAGAGAACCAAATAGATTATGGCCCAAGGAAATGAACAAGACATGGCCATAACCTAAACTTAATGAAAGGAGTACGATGGGAGACTGTTAATTCAGCCCCAAGCATATTTCTATGCCCATCGTAGAGATTACAAGGTCAAGGATTAAGTTGGTATGCCTTCGATAGGTATAGGGAAACCAGAGGCATCAAATTCTAGAAAAATGATTGGACATGTCTTTCCTAGGTTGGGTTGACAAAGCGATAAGATAATTTGCAAGGAGAGGCCAAACACAATACAGACCTCAACCTGTATCAACTAAGCAAGGGTAGGATCTAGGATGGAAACACAACCACTAAGGGGGTTACAAGTTAACTGAACACAGACTCAAGATCCTTGTTTGAAGTCCGAGTACATCGTAGGTCCAATAAAGAGATTATCTAAACCTTCATTTGCATGAGTTTAGTTATGGAGGGATAATGGTAAATTCAAATTTGGGTCTCGGTTCACCAAATAAGAACATGGCCTAATTTTTGGTTTAAGCAAACAAACTACCAAGCTTCTATCAGCACATCAAGCATAAGAACAAAGACATATAACACCTAAATAGATTCCCTAAGGAACAGAGGACAACTATTTTATTGAGGTTCATAACACCACATTACACCTTATTATCAACTATCACTGGTTACTGGAATAAGGGTGAGAAAAGCATTTTGGATGTATAGGTGACAAACATAATGCAACAATCAGGATGCATGCTCGTCTTATTCGTCCTCACTGTTTTGCCAACATAACGTGGCAATAGTGTTCTATATCGGTGGCATACGTTCTCTCACGGTATTTTGCTAGTCGTCAACTACACATACGTTTTCGAGGTTAGTGTACCTGCAGAAAATTCCATCACAACCCAATTTCCAATGATGCAAGTCACACATGACAGTTTATCACAGTTTATACTCCATATATTGCTATATGGAGGCCAGCTCATCATTAAGCACCGAGCCACGCATAGGCGCCGTTGCCACACTTTAACCATAGGGCAACTCATTATGGTAACTCACCTTCTTACCTGAGCGTAGGTGCGTCGTTACAAGTACATTACACTTCTCAGTATTCCCATGTCTGTATACCCATACACATCCATGGGGTACTGAATTCCCAGAAAAGTAATTACTCTATATCGCAGCCTTCATATATACATATGTAGAACATGTATATAATCAAGCGCTTTTTACACTCTTCCCTAGACCGACGTTTGTTCGGTCATGCTCTCACATCTCACCTTACCTTGAGCGTCGATCCATTCAAGACTGAATGGCTTTCAAAAATAACAATACACATGTATGCAATATCCACCCGATTATGGTTTTCAACTAAGCCACCTGATAGTCCTTAATTTAGGGCTTAATAGAGGATGTCGCTAGCATTATAGTTTTTCAAAACTGTTTTTCAAAGCCAAACAATGTGTTTAGTTGAAAATAGGTTTTCTAAAACCAAAACTTTTGTTTTTAAAATATGTGTGTGACCATATATACTTAATCCTGCTTTGATACCATCCTGTGGCAGAACCTCCAAGTTATTGGGCCCACATGCACCTGTCCTTGTCCCAAAGACCTCAGACGACTATGCATGTGCACCAGATAACTTAACAGGATCTGTCCGATTGCCCCAAGGACATCGGATAAACCACTTTCAACCAGAACCGTGGGATTAAGTAACACAAATCACACACACCAATATTTTTGCAGCGGAATTCTTACTACCAAATTTTACAAGTTACAAAAATTTTACATTATTTTATCGGAGTGATTACAAAAGTATAATTTTGAAATATATGCTAGCTCAAGTGACCATCCTCAATAAGAAGTATAAGAGAGATACTTAGACTTATAAGAAGGCCGAGCCCACCGGCACTTAACACCATCACAGCAGCACAAGGTTAGAACCTGAAAAACAACAGGGAATAAAACCCTGAGTACAGAATTACTCAGCAAGACTTACCCGACTAAAGAAAAGACTCTCAAGGGTATGCTGGCTAGAGGGATTCAAGGTATGGTTTATCAAGAATCAAAGACTCTGTTTTGCAGAAAAGCTTACTAGAAGTGGATCCTTAAAATCCAGTTTTACTTGTCAGGTTAGGTAAAGTTACCTGCATCTAGAGTTCTTTCTACCCTAGTTCAAACACTTGACCTGTACTAGCCAATTTCTTAACAAGCCTTCATCTTTACTGGAGTTCTACGTATAGGGCAGTGACCAAGTCTTCATAACCGCGAAGGTACGGCGATCCGAATCGATTATACTCAGCTGAGGATCTCCGATCACACGACATATGCAACACTTAACCCTTGCATATGTCAACCTGCCACCGGGGTTCTTAAGACCAGATCAGGTTCACGCAAACCGAGAGCACAGATACACCACCGTCCAGCCTCTTGCCACGGAGGGTACACGCTACTCTCGCCACCGCTCCACGCCCATTCCGTGTTATCTTATTTTGGCCTTAGTCTGCCCGAGGCAAGGCTTACCCATGACGAGGCATATGACCAGTTAAAGGGTCCTCGGTCAGCAAGCCTACATCGACACGGTCCTTAATCGACTCAGAGGGAGACACTACACCGAGACTCCTTTCTCGTGCAAGTCAACCGCCCGATCTCAGCTTTATTATTTTCAACCCAAAGTTTGGTACCTGGCAGAGGTACATCTTTTCCAGATGTTGAATCCATCAAGGCCCTGATGGATCCACCATCAAGTTTTATTTTCGAAAACATCCCACCCACTTTTGCCACATCATATTTTGTAAAAACAAAACATTTTGTTTTTCTAAAGCAAGGCTAAGCATCAAAAATCTTTTGTAAAACGGGTGATCAAGGAAGGTAATCAAATTCAAGGAAGGTAATGCAGGAATTGTTTTAGCAATCAACTCCTATCACCTAATGCATCAAGCAAGTGAGAAATGTTTAAAAACATCAAGGAGGTGGCAAATGCACCGGGGCTTGCCTGAGCAACACTAGGTTAGTGTTGTTAGGTGACGTCCGCTTGACGAGTATTCTACGACCGAGCACTTGCTTGATTTAACCATCTTCAGGTTGATTCATCAGCTTTAGCTTGCAGATTAGCCTGCACTTGGGGTCGACTTGGCTCATCTTCCGCATCACGCGATTATTTAACGTACCTGTCGGTGTTTCGAAACCCGGGGGTCCCTGGACCGACGAGTGAATTGTCGCCGCGTACCCAGCCCAGATGGGTCGACGCAAGGCGGAACGCGAAGGGGGAAAGGAAGCAGCCGAAGAGAGGCGGACGTGAGAGAGTGGATCCCGCGGCCTTCGTGTTAGCCCCGCGCCTGAGTCGGGTGCGCTTGCAGTAGGGGGATACAAGCGTCCACGCGGGAGTGGGAGCGAGCGGCCTTGAGCGAGCGCCGTCCTGTCCTTCCCCGCGCGGGCCAACCCTCTGTAAGAGGGCCCTGGTCCTTCCTTTTATAGGCGTAAGGAGAGGATCTAGGTGTACAATGGGGAGTGTAGCAGAGTGCTACGTGTCTAGCGGAGGAGAGCTAGCGCCCTAAGTACACGCCGTCGTGGCAGCCGGAGAGGTGTTTGGCACCCGGTTCGTGTGGTGTCGTGGCCGTCGGAGGAGTGCTGGAGCCTGGTGAGAGGACAACTGTTGGGGCTGTCGAGTTCTTGCTGACGTCCTCTTGCTTCCGTAAGGGGGCCGAGAGCCGCCGTCGTCACAGAGCGCGCGGGGCGCCATCATTGCCTATTTGGCGGAGCGAGCCAGATGGGACGTCGGTCTTGTTCCCCATAGCCTGAGTCAACTCGGGGTAGGGTAATGATGGCGCCTCCTGTCGACGTGGTCGGTCCGCGCCCTAGGTTGGGCGATGTGGAGGCTCCTCCGAGGTCGAGGTCGAGTCTGTCTCCCGTGGCCGTGGTCGAGTCCGAGCCCCTGGGTCGGGCGAGGCGGAGACCGTCGGCTGAGGCCAGAGCTGAGTCCGAGCCCTGGGGTCGGGCGAAGCGGAGTCCGTCGTCTCCTGGGGCTGAGCCCATGTCTGAGCCCTGGGGTCGGGCGAGGCGGAGTTCGTCGTCTTCCGGGGTTGAGCCCATGTCCGAGCCCTGGGTCGGGCGGAGCGGAGTTCGCCGTCTTCCGGGGCTGAGCCCGAGTCCGAGCCCTGGGTCGGGCGGAGCGGAGTTCACCGTCTTCCGGGGCTGAGCCCGAGTTCGAGCCCTGGGTCGGGCGGAGCGGAGTTTGCTGTCTTCCGGGGCTGAGACCGAGTCCGAGCCCTGGGTCGGGCGGAGCGGAGTTCGCCGTCTTCCGGGGCTGAGCCCGAGTCCGAGCCCTGGGGTTGGGCGAGGCGGAGTTTCCTATGACGCCCGAGGCCGGCCTTGGCTGCTGTCAGCCTCACTCTGTCGGGTGGCTCAGCAGTCGGAGCGGCGCAGGCGGCGCTGTCCTCTTGTCAGACCGGTCAGTAGAGCGGCGAAGTGATTGCGGTCACTTCGGCTCTGTCGACTGGAGGGCGTGCGTCAGGATAAAGGTGTCAGGCCACCTTTGCATTGAATGCCCCTGCGATTTGGTCGGTCGACGTGGCGATGTGGCCACGGTTGCTTCTCGGTGAAGACTGGGCCTCGGGCGAGCCGATAGTGTGCCCGTTGCTGGAGGGGGGGTCCTCGGGCGAGACGTAGGTTCTCCGGGGTTGGCTTCCCTTGCCCGAGGCTAGGCTCGGGCGAGGCACGATCGTGTCCCTTGAATGGACCGATTAGAGATGGCAACGGGTACAAACCCGCCGGGTTTTGCTATCCCAAACTCGTACCCGTGAAAAATATTTACACCCATTAAAAAACCCGTACCCATGACGGGTTTGAAATTTTGCCCAAACCCGTACCCATCGGGTTTGCGGGTACCCACGGGTTACCCGCGGGTTTTTATCTCTAATATGCTTATTCTTTTTATAATCAATAAGTATCGTAATGATTAATGAGATCATGGTCCAAAATTTATGTAATGAACAACGAGTTCATGATTTGGTATAAAAAATATTAGTACAGAGAATTAAATACAAATAATAAGTTGTATAATCAAGTTACCTTGCACTAAATTATACATCCACCACAGTCCACATATATAACGCTAGTAATAACTATAATAGCAAGCAAGCAACACTATCACCAACTACTTATACATTCACTATTTGATAAAAATTAGGAAGTAAATAGGTAGATAACAAGTTTGTTGTTTATTTATAAAATAAAATGATAATATGCATTAGGTTTGGTCGGGTTTAAAAAACCCACGGGTTCACGGGTTTGGGTACTATAGGAACAAACCCGTACCCATGAACCCGCCGGGTATACATTTATGCCCATTAACAAACCCATGGGTATGAAAATTGAACCAAACCCGTACCCTAATGGGGTAAAAACCCATCGGGTTTCGGGTTTCGGGTACCCGTTGCCATCTCTAGGACCGATCCTTGACTTCATCGCACCCATCAGGCCTTAGCAGCTTTGTGCTGATGGGGTTACCAGCTGAGATTTAGGGGCCTTGAGGGTACCCCTAATTATGGTCCCCGACAGTACCTGAATGGAATGCATTATGCACATGAATGCATATCAACGGAATATTTCAAACCTAAATAGTACTACGCGATAGCGAATTAAACACCTAGCGGCGAGGCGTTGTACCATTTTAGACGAAAATACTAGTTATCGATGTATGACTAAGCGCAATAATTACGTTTCTGGAACCTAACGCAAACATCACGAACCACAAACTATACACATGAAATACAATTAGCCTAATCACAATTATCAATTAATTAATTAAGTTCTAAACTTATCCCTTGCTTTATAAATTATACTACATCTTTATAAGTGATTAAAATATTTCAACAACACACATGCCTACTAAAATTCTACTCGGTACACTAGTTCAGCTAATTGACCGGAATAGCGAAATAACTCACCACAACTGAATCAGGCTCGATAATCGCAAGAACTGCGAAGTCGGCGAGAATTTCGTGACTTACGCAATTTATCGAGCACCTTAATAAGCATCGCACTAACACATTAATTTATTCAACGACTGAACTATTCTGAATAATTTATCAGCTTACCGTTTCCACAGCAGACACGAATCCGCGAGATCGGTAGCGATTTTCCGAGCCACGCAATTTGTCGAGCGCTTGGGGAATATCGCGCTGTTAACTTCGTCTTCACCCGATTCTTGGGATTTCTTGGAAATGCACGAACGATGACAACCTTCGATTGAAGTCTGAAGTAAGCTAGTGAGGTGGGGATCGAGCAGGAGATGACGTGTTTGATGACTCGACGGTAAACGACACGACGACGAGCAGGGCAGGATCCGAGCTAATAGGCACAGTATAGGACAGCGACCAGTACGACGGACAAACTAAGTCGCGGCGAGGTCGGCTGACGAGGGAAAGCAAGGAATACGACGGTCAGTCGGCGAGCTGAAGATTGGGAGCGACAGCCGGTGAGGAGCTTATCTCCAGAGAGCTACACGAGAGAAGCTGAAAATTAATCCGACAGTGGTTTAGCGGCAGACGATGGCTGGGTCCGAGGGCAAGGGCTGCTGGGTGAGATCCGAGCAGAGAGCGCCGAGCAGAGAAGCTGCGTGCAGAAAAAAAAACACGCGCGTAGGGACGAGCTGAAGCAGGAGCACCGAGCAGAGGAGGAAAAAGCACGGCGCTCTGAAACTTCCCGGCGCTCGGCGCGGCGAAGACGCACGCGCAGGGAAGCTGGAGCTGCGCGCGACGCGAGCAGAGAAAGAAGACGACAGAGGGAGAGGAAGCTGCGCGTGTAGAACTCCACGGCTGAGCGCTGAGAACGGCGATAGAGAGCTCAGCAGAGAGATCTCCGAGCAGGGCGAGCACCATGGCAGGCAGCCGAGCAGAGAACCTGCAGGGGTGCGCAGGCACATGGGCACACGGCGCTGGGAAGAGGGAGCTCCGCGAGCGGGATCCGAGCAGGGAGCATGTGCTGTGGTATCCAGCGAGCACCTCCATGGACGACGCTTGGACTGGGATCAGAGGCTTGGTCGACGGACACCATGGCTAGGACACGAGCGTCGGCGAGGAGGAGCTACACGCATGGAGAGCTCGCAGCTCCAGGGAGAGGCACGCAGTGGGGCTTCAGCAGCCGAATGCGGAGCGAGGCGAGATTGCAAGAGCTGAGCACAAGCGGTCAGTGAGCAAGGCTAAAGGACGGACGACTGAAGCTTGTGCGGTGGAAAAATATCAATGGCCAGAGCTTCAATGGTGGCCGAAAGATTAAGGCTATCGGTCAAAAAATCTGAGAAGCGGCCAAAAATCTGAGATCGTTGAAAATATCAGAGGGAGAGAGAGTGGATAGGCCAATCGGCTAAAATAAATTGGAGAGGCAGCAACTAAATTTTTTAAGGGAGATGGAGCAGCGGTGGTTTGGATGAGAACGTGAGCAGATTTCTTTTGTTAGATTTTTTTTCTATTTTTTCTCTCCTTTTTAAAGAAAAATCGTAGATATTTTGGATCACGATTTTTTTTAGCGATGTATACTGGGTCGATACGCTATACGGCTACACACTTCATTCTCCGAATTTAGCGAACCAAATTATTTACCAATTACTCGCTTTTAGTTCTAGTTACACTGGTCTGGTTGGTTTCGGACTGAAAACTATTTTCGCGAATTCCAATTAATTTTGTTCGAGATAAAAATTATCAGAGTGGGTCGGGCTTTTGAATTTATAGAGATTGCTCAAACCGAGCGAAATACTTAAGTGACAATTTTAGTTCGTCTTAATCGATTAATTTTAAACTAGCACTAGACTCGACACTTTAGAAATAAATAAATTTTAAACGATGCGAGCCGAATGCGGCATCGCAATCGGAATTCCCCAGAGACGACGTCAGCATTGTCACGGAAGCGAGATATGGACGGATTAAACCAGACGAGATCAGATTCGATATTTTAGTCGACGTTCGATTTAGTTTCGTATCACTTCTATTGTCGAGTTCTAGTTAATTGGTTCGGGATAAAATCGGAGGACTAGACTGAATTCCCAAATTCGTATTCGCGCGAGTGGTGAATTTTAAATAATCACCGGACGCACCGATTTTCGGAACAAATATGTTCCGAATATCACAAAAATTTAGGAAGAGCCCGAACAGATAAAAATAAAAACGACGTCGCACTCGCGACAGACGAAAGAGATGCGATATTAAAATCGCGATAGACAAAAATGATTAAAATTTAGCATCTGTTTTATCCACTGATATTAGGTGCTTAAATCCATTCTCGTCGTCGAGCGGAATATAAACATATGAGGTGTTACAGCTGAGGCCTAGACATTTTTATTGTCGGATTATAAAGCTGCGTTTTCTTTCCTCTTGTTTTGTGCGTTAGGACTTGTTCGGTAGCGGAATCGCTTATCCGAGCGTGAGTTACTTTTCGCGGAAGGTGATGAGTGAGGTATCTGTATCCCAGAGGCGTAGGAGTCCCTCGGCTCGGTTGGCCTTGCCGCTTACGTGTTCTCTCGTCGTTTTCAGGATTCCGTTATCGATATAGCCGAAAAGCACGAAAAGTCGTTTTGGTAGAAAAGTTTTCGAGCGTTTAGTACTTGTTCGGTAGCAGAATCGCTTATCTGAGCGTGAGCTACCTTTTCGCGGAAGGTGATGAGTGAGGTATCCGTATCCCGGAGGCGTAGGAGTCCCTCGGCTCGGTCGGCCTTGCCGCTTACGGTCTCTCTTGCTCGTCTTTAGGATTCTGTTATCGACACAGTCGAAATGCTCGAAAGACGTTCCGGCAAAAGACTTTTCCGAGGAAAATTTTGATGCAGAGGGGGTTCCCCCCTTCTAGCCCCCGAGGGAGGATCGGGCTTTGCTGAGGCAAGGCTGATCCTTCCTTGATGGTTAGAATTTATTTACGCATGTAAAGAAAGCGAGATACATGAACGACTTGAAACATTTTAAGGGTAAAAGCGACGTAGCTGTTCGATGTTCCAAGCGTTGTTGTAGACCTCGCCTTGATCGTTGGCCAGCTTGTATGTCCCGGGCTTCAAAATCTTGGTGATGATGAAGGGCCCTTCCCAGGAAGGGGTAAGTTTGTGGCGCCCTCGGGCGTCTTGCCATAGCCGAAGTACCAAGTCTCCCACTTGGAAGTCTCGGGGCCGAACCCTTCGGGCGTGGTAGCGTCTCAGAGACTGCTGATACCGCGCCAAGTGTAGTAAGGCCATGTCCCGAGCCTCTTCCATCTGGTCCAGTGAATCCTCTCGGCTGGTCTGGTCGCTTTGGTCGTCGTAAGCCTTTGTCCTCGGGGAACCGTATTCCAAGTCCGTGGGTAAGATGGCCTCGGCCCCATAGACTAGGAAAAACGGCGAGAAACCCGTGGCCCGGCTCGGCGTCGTCCTCAGACTCCAAACCACCGAGGGTATCTCTTTTATCCACCACTTGCCGAACTTATTGAGGTCGTTATAGATCCTCGGCTTTAGTCCCTGCAAAATCATACCGTTGGCGCGTTCCACCTGCCCATTCGACATTGGGTGCGATACGGCGGCCCAGTCCACACGGATGTGGTGGTCCTCGCAGAAGTCTAGGAACTTTCCCAGTGAACTGCGTGCCATTGTCGGTGATGATTGAGTTTGGGACCCCAAAGCGATGGATGATATTTGTGAAGAACGCCACCGCCTGCTCGGACCTGATGCTGGTTAAGGGTCGGACCTCGATCCACTTGGAGAATTTGTCGATGGCGACCAGCAGGTGCTTGAAGCCCCTGGGTGCCTTCTGCAAGGGACCGACGAGGTCCAGACCCCACACAGCGAAAGGCCAAGTGATAGGTATTGTCTTTAGGGCTTGAGCGGGCAGGTGCGTTCGTCTTGCGTAGAATTGGCACCCTCGGCAGGAGCGTACAATCTTGGTGGCGTCGGCCACTGTGGTTGGCCAGTAGAAACCTTGTCGAAAGGCGTTTCCCACGAGGGCTCGAGGTGCTGCATGGTGACCACAAGCCCCCGAGTGTATTTCTTGTAACAGCTCTTGTCCTTGGGCAATGGATATGCATCGTCGGAGAATGCCTGAGGGGCTGCGGTGGTACAACTCCTTTTCATCACCCAGCAAAACGAATGACTTGGCGCGCCAAGCCAGTCGCCGAGCTTCGGCTTTGTCGAGGGGCAGCTCTCCTCGGAGGAGATATTCCAGGTACAGGGTCTGCCAGTTCGGGACTGGTGTGACCCCATTCCGCTCCCCCTCAACGCGAAGGGCCTCACCCTCGGCGGCCGAGGGTACATCGGGCTGGGCCGAGGCGTCCTCGGGCTCGAGCGTGTTGTCGAGTTTGATAGATGGTTGATATATATCCTTGGAGAAGACGTTCGGGGGAACTGTCATCCGCCCCGAGGCTATTTTCGCCAGCTCATCTGCGGTTTCGTTGTACCGTCGAGCAACATGGTTGAGTTCCAGCCCATAGAACTTGTCTTCCAAGCGCCGAACTTCGTCGCAGTAGGCCTCCATTTTTTGGTCACGGAAGTGGGAGTTCTTCATGACCTGGTCAATGATGAGCTGCGAGTCGCCACGAGCGTCGAGGCGGCGAACCCCTAGCTGGACAGCAATGCGCAGGCCATTAACCAAGGCCTCGTACTCGGCCACGTTGTTTGATGCCGGAAAATGGAGGCGCAGTACGTAGCGCACATGTTTCTCGAGGGGTGAAACGAAGAGCAAGCCAGCACCTGCTCCTGTTTTCATCAGCGACCCGTCGAAGTACATGGTCCAAAGTTCGGGCTGGATTGGGGCCGTTGGCAACTGGGTGTCAGTCCATTCAGCCAGGAAGTCGGCCAAGACTTGGGATTTTATGGCCTTCCGAGGGGCAAATGAAAGTGTTTCGCCCATGAGTTCCACTGCCCATTTTGCTATCCTACTCGAGGCCTCCCGGCTCTGGATGATTTCTCCTAGGGGGAAAGATGACACCACAGTAACCGGATGAGACTCGAAGTAGTGTCGCAGCTTCCGCCGTGTCAGAATCACTGTGTAGAGCAGCTTCTGGATTTGCGGGTAGCGGACTTTGGTCTCGGATAGCACTTTGCTGATGAAGTAGACTGGCCTCTGGACGAGCAGTGCGTGCCCTTCTTCTCATCTCTCGACTACGACCATAGCGCTGACCACCTGAGTGGTTGCGGCAACGTAAATCAAGAGGGCTTCTTCCACACTGGGGGGCACCAAGATGGGCGCATTTGTAAGGAGCGCCTTTAAGTTTCCGAGGGCTTCCTCGGCCTCGGGGGTCCAAGTGAAGCACTCGGCCTCGGGGGTCCAAGTGAAGCACTCGGCCTTCCTTAAGAGGTGGTACAAGGGCAACCCTTTCTCGCCGAGGCGCGAGATGAAGCGGCTCAGAGCCGTAAGGCATCCCATGACCCTTTGTACTCCTTTCAAATCTTTGATGGGCCCCATGTTGGTGATGGCCGCGATTTTCTCTGGGTTGGCTTCGATGCCTCGTTCGGAGACAATGAACCCTAAGAGCATGCCTCGGGGGACTCCGAAGACACACTTCTCAGGATTGAGTTTTACGCTCTTCGCTTTTAGGCAACTGAATGTTACCTCAAGGTCAGAGAGGAGGTCGGAGGCTTTCCTTGTTTTGACGACGATGTCATCAACGTAAGCCTTGACCGTCCTGCCGATGTGTTCTCCGAACACATGGTTCATGCACCTCTAGTAGGTGGCACCTGCATTCCTCAAGCCAAATGGCATTGTAGTATAACAATACATGCCAAAAGGTGTGATGAAAGAAGTCGCGAGCTGGTCGGACTCTTTCATCTTGATTTGGTGATAGCCCGAGTAGGCATCGAGGAAGGACAGGGTTTCGCACCCAGCAGTGGAGTCCACAATTTGATCGATGCAAGGCAGAGGGTACGGAACCTTCAGACATGCTTTGTTTAGACCAGTGTAGTCTACACACATCCTCCATTTCCCACCTTTTTTCTTTACAAGCATAGGGTTAGCTAACCATTCAGGGTGGAATACCTCTTTGATGAACCCTGCAGCCATCAGCCTGTGGACCTCCTCGCCTATGGCTCTGCGCTTTTCTTCATCAAAACGGTGCAGGGGCTGCTTCACGGGTCGGGCTCCAGCTCGGATGTCCAGTGAGTGCTCGACGACATCCCTCGGTATGCCCGGCATGTCTGAGGGACTCCATGCAAAAACTTCGGCGTTTGCGCGAAGAAAGTCGACGAGCACTGCTTCCTATTTGGGGTCGAGCTCGAAGTTGATCCTGACTTTCTTGCTGGCGTCGTTGCTGGGGTCGAGAGAGACAGACTTAACTGCCTCGGCTGGCTTGAAGTTGCCGGCGTGCCGCTTCACGTCGGGCGCCTCCTTGGAGAGGCAGTCTAGGTCGGCGATGAGGGCTTCAGACTTGGTGAGGGCCTCGGCGTACTCCACGCATTCCACGTCGCACTCGTAAGCGTGGCGGTACGTGGGCCCGACGGTGATGACTCCCTTGGGGCCAGGCATCTTGAGCTTGAGGTAGGTGTAGTTGGGGATGGCCATGAACATGGCGTAGCATGGTCTTCCTAGCACCACGTGATAGGTCCCTCAGAACCCAACTACCTCGAAGGTGAGGGTTTCCTTTCGGAAGTTGGAGGGAGTTCCGAAGCAGATGGGCAAGTCAACCTGTCTGAGGGGCAGGATACGCTTTCCGGTGCAATCCCGTGGAAGGGTGCTGCACGAGCCCGGATCTTGGACCGATCAACCCCCAAGAGCTCCAGGGTCTCGGCATAGATGATGTTGAGGCTGCTGCCTCCGTCCATGAGGACCTAGGAGAGCCTAACGTTGCCGATGATCGGGTCGACGACGAGTGGGTACCTTCCTGGGCTCGGCACGAAGTCGGGGTGGTCGCCTTGGTCGAAGGTGATAGGCTTGTCGGACCAGTCTAGGTAGACTGGCGCTGCCACCCTCACCGAGCAGACCTCCCGGCGCTCTTGCTTGCGGTGCCGAGCCGAGGCGTTCGCCACCTGCCCGCCGTAGATCATGAAGCAGTTATGGACCTCCGGGAACTCCTCTTCCTTGTCGCCCCCCTTGTTGTTGCCTTGGTCTTTGCCACCTTCTGCCGAGGGTCCGGCCTTGTTAAAGTAGCGCTGGAGCATGTCGCACTCCTCAAGGGTGTGCTTGATGGGACCCCGGTGATAGGGGCATGACTCCTTGAGCATCTTGTCGAATGCGCCGACCCCTCTAGGAGGCTTCCGAGGGTTCCTGTGCTCGGTAGCGGCGACGAGATCCATGTTGACGGCGTTGCGCTTCGCTTGCGCCTTCTTCTTGGCCTTCTTCTTCGCGCCACGCTGGGCGGACGCCTCGGGGGCGTCTTCCTTTTGCCCTCCCTGAGGCTGCTTGTCTTTCTGAAAGATGGCTTCGACCGCCTCCTGACCAGAGGCGAACTTGGTGGCGATGTCCATCAATTCGCCTCTCTTGGTAGGAGTCTTGCACCCCAGTTTGCTCACTAGGTCTCGGCATGTGGTGCCAGCGAGGAATGCCCCGATGACGTCCGAGTCGGTGATGTTGGGCAGCTCGGTGCGCTGCTTTGAAAACTGTCGGATGTACTCTCGCAGGGATTCCCCGGGCTGCTGGCGGCAACTTCGGAGATCCCATGAGTTCCCAGGGCGCACGTACGTACCCTGGAAATTTCCAGCGAAAGCATTGACCAGGTCATCCCAGTCAGAGATCTACGCAGGAGGCAGATGCTCCAGCCAGGCTCGAGCAGTGTCGGAGAGGAAAAGGGGGAGGTTGCGGATGATGAGGTTGTCATCGTCTGCCCCTCCCAACTGGCATGCCAGCCGGTAGTCCGCAAGCCACAACTCTGGCCTTGTCTCCCCCAAGTACTTGGTGATGGTAGTCGGGGCTTAAAAATGGGTCGGGAACAGCGCTCGTCGTATGGCCCGGCTGAAGACTCGCGGACCCAGTGGCTCGGGTGAGGGGCTTCGATCCTCTTCACTATCATAGCGTCCCCCGCGCCTGGGATGGTAGCCTCGGCACACCTTCTCCTCGAGGCAGGCTCGACGGTGGCGGCGGTGCTGCTCGGCGCTGAGGCGATCCGGGGCTGCAGGCGTCCCGTCCCGTGTGCGCTCGGTGTGGACCGAGGCCTCCCGCATGCATCGGGAGGGCGCTGCGCGATGCTCCGAGGGGTCTCCTCGCCTCCGGGAGGCAGAGCTCTTGGCTTGTCGGACAGCGGCGTCTTCCAGGAGGCCCTTGAGCTCGCCCTAGATACGTCGCCCCTCGGTGGTGGATGGCTCCGGCATCGTCCGAAGCAACATTGCTGCTGCAGCTAGGCTCTGGCCGGCCCCGTTGAAGGCCGAGGGCGGCATCGCCCTGGCATCGTCAGCAATGCGGTGCTGGACGTCCTGGGCCCGAAGACGCGCTCCTCCAGCGAGTGCCTAGCCTGCTCACTCCTGCTCGATGTTTTGCTGGAGCTGTACAAGTCACCCCGCTTCTTCGTCGAGCTTGGCCTGCATCTCGCAGAGTTGCTCAAGCTATGTGTCCTGACCCCCCACACGGACTTGGACCATAGCTAGCTCCTGCGGGATCTCAACGCGAGACGCAGGTGCAAGGGCGCCGTCACTTCCTGGCATGCCAAGGTGGTTCTCTCCGTCGTGATCCTCTTGATCGATGTGGAAGCACTCGCGAGTTGGGTCGCAACCCTCGTCGTCGAGGCTATGACCATCATCAGAGCAGCTGGAAAGGCAGTGGTCGCATGTGAACATGAAGTCGCGCATGGCACTGGGATCACGGAGTCCGGAGAAATCCCAACTGACGTCGGGGTCGTCCTCTTCCTCGGAACCCGTGGGTCCGGAGGTTGAGACAACCGTCAGTCAGTCCCAAGAGGACCACATATGGTACCCCGGAAGGTCAGGATATGCCCTAGCAAAAGCGCTCACCGAAGCGAGGTCGCTTGGGGGATCGAAACTGAATCTAAAAGGAGCAGGGTGGAAAACAGACGGTACCTTTTGGTCGATGGACGGTGGTAAAGTCGCGTCGGGGACGGACTGCACCATTATCGCAGGTACGAGGCTAACGCCCAGCAAGTCCTTCGCGAGGGTGCTGGCATCGTCAGTCCGCTTGGGGTTGGCCTGTTGCGGGGAGGCGACATCCGTCGTTGTCTCAGGTGCGAGGACAACACCCGACATGTCCCCCGCAGGGGTGCCGGTGTCGTCGACTCGCTCTGGTTTGACAGCCGATGAGGTGCCGCCTCCTGCCTGGCCACGGTTGCCCCGTCTTCGTCTCCTCCGGCAAGGAGGGTGGCGGGGTAAACTCGGGTGTTCCTCTTCTGCCATGGGAAGATGCCGTCATCGAGTTTGTCTCCGCAGGGCGAGCCACCGACCGTTGTTGTTGTCATGTTGCGGAGGGAGTAGTACCATGTCGTAGCTGCCGTCGAGGGACATGAACTCGAGACTTCCGAAGCGGAGCACCGTCCCGGGCTGAAGAGGCTGCTGAAAGCTACCCATCTAGAACTCAATGGGAAAGTATTCGTTAACACGCAGCGAGCCCCTACCTGGCGCACCAACTGTCAGTGTTTCGGACCCAGGGGGCCCTCAGCCGGACCGACTAGTGAATTTTAGTGCCGCATGCCCCTGTCCAGATGGGTTGATGCAAGATGGAACACAAGCGATGGGATGAGGCTTATATTATCCTGCACCAGGGGGCACTTGCAGTAGGGGTTACAAGCGTTGCGGGAGAGCGAGAGCGAGAGAGAGAGAAGGAGAGGGTTCGGCCTTGAGGCGAGCCGTCTGGGGCTGCCTCCACCGCGTCTCTCCCACTCTGCCTGCCTCCGCTCGTCTGCGTCGTGCGTCCGTGCGTTCGTCCGTTGCACGTTCGTCCCTCTCCCCCCCGTCCTCGTGGGGCCCCGGACATCCCTTTTATAGATGCAAGGAGATGCCCAGCTGTACAATGGGGGTGTAGCTACGAGCTAATGTGGCTGGCAGGGAAGTGCCCTGAGCCCTGTACAGGTAATAACGTGGTCGTCGGGGAAGTGCCTTGAGCCTTGTAGATGTACCAATGTGGCCATCGGAGAAGTGCCTTTAGCCCTATAGAAGCATAGCTGGCGGTGCGGCATGGATCCTGCTGACGTTTCCTTGCTTCTGTAGGGGGTTTGAGAGCACCCGACGTCATGGGAGCTCGCGGGGAACCATCATTACCTATTACCGGAGTAACTTAGATGGGACACCGGTCTTGTTCCTTCGTAGCCTGAGGCGGCTAGCTAAGGGTTGGGTAATGATGGATCCCCAGTAGCGTAGCTAATACGAGGCCGAGGTCGGGCGAGGCGGCGACTCCTCCGAGGCCGAGGCTGAGGTCGGGCGAGGCGGAGTCCTTCTCCCAAGGCCAAGGCTAAGGCCGAGGCTTGGGGTCGGGCGAGGCGGAGACCTTCCCCTGAGGCCGAGGTTGAGGCCGAGGTCGGGGTCGGTCGAGGCGGAGACCTTCTCCCGAGGCCGAAGCTGAGGCCGAGGCCTGGGGTCGGGTGAGGCAGAGCTCCCTGTTGCGCCCGAGGCCGAACTCGAGGGAGGTCATGACTTGTTGTTGTCAGCGTTTCCCTGGTGGCTGGCACAGTTGCCGGAGCGAGGTGAACATCACTGTTTTCCTGTCAGAACGGTCAGTAAAGGGGGCGAAGTGACTGCGGTCACTTCGACCTTGTTGACTGAGGCACGCGTGTCAAGACAAGGTGTCAGGTGATCCCCGCATTAAATGCGCATGCGATACGGTCGGTTGGTAAGGCGATTCGGACGAGGTCGCTGTACGACAAAGCTTGCCTGCGCTAGACTTCGGGCGAGCCGAGGGTGTGTCTGCTGACTGAGGGGACTCTCGGGCGAGGCGTGAATTTGTCCAGGACTACTGTCCTAGCCCGAGGCTAGGCTCGGATGAGGTCGCGTCCCTTGGTAGACGAAGCCCGCGCTTTATTTGATCGTTTATGGTTTGTTCTGAAGATGTTTTCCAGCTGGATTAAGGAGCATTGGGGGTACCCCTAATTACGGTCCCCGACAAATAGTATATCTATTTTATGCCATATATCTTTGTAATTTTCTCTGTAATTTTAGTCAAACTTGAGATACTTTGGCTCTCAAAAAAATCAGAGGGTACTTCATTAACACGCATTCTTTCATTAGTCATCTGTGCTATTTATACCTACCTGCTCTCTTAGTCTTAGCTCTCAGTTTGTTTATTGGGATTAATATAATTTTCTGGAAGCGCCATTCATCTCTTGTTGCTGTTTCAAGATTCATGACCTTAGGCCTTAGTTCTTAGATGTGTTGTCGTCTGTTTCTTACTTAAATTTGGTTTCTCAAGTTCACCACCTTAGGTCATAACTCACAGTGTTTGTAGCTACATAATATGTGTGTTCCAGGTGTTCCAATGCACATCAAGTACACCACCATTTATGTGAAAGAGATGGAGCATATTAATTTTTGTTAAAACATTTGTTGCATTGGCTACGTTGGTACGTGTAACTTCATATAAGTGGTCTCTTCTGTTAGATGGAGCTCCCTAAGTGACTTAACATTGTGAAGACTGAGATTCAAGGAGCTCCCTCCTTATGTTCCTAACTGGTACTACATCAGGGCTAAAGGATCTTGTCTGTCTGACAAAATCATTTACTAGCACACACTTCAATGTCCAGATTATGCACTTCTATCAGTTTTAATTTTCTTCTCCTGCAGCGTCCATTACAAGGAAGATCTACCTGAGGCAAGGCATTGGTGTGGGTGGCTTTCAGAAGATTTATGGTGGCTATACCTCAAACGCTTCGGCAAGGTAACAGTGCCTGACTCTCCCCCTTTCCCATCTGATTCGATGATATAAGCCTACAACAGATGATCGTGCACTGTGGTAGTTGGCAGAGACGAGCTTCTGCGATTGCATCAGATTGCCACATGGGACCATCGTGATTTGTTACTGCTTTTGTTATACCAGCTAACTTTTCTCGCCTCTAGCTTACTATCGTTCGGCTCATACTAAGCGACACGGGAATAATCCATTTTTTCGTGGTATTGTGAGGTTGCTCGATTTTTGGCTGCAGGTGGACAACGCCAACAAGTACGGGACCTTGCTGGAGGTTGTTTAGATGCTGACCGACCTGAAGCTGACCATCAAGCGGGCCTACACTTCCTCTGACAGAGAGTGGCTCATGAACGGTGAGTGGCGCTGCCTCCCCCTACTGTCTTTAGGAAGTTAAGATAGGTGAAAGGAAGATGGCACCTTTCTGTGGTGATGCAAAGCCTGACTTTTACTTGGACTATGTAATCTTTCTATTTTCTTTCCTCCCCCTCCCCGAACCTGATGTGTGCTATGTGTGGGGCTTTGCTTTGCCTTTTTGCAGGTACTAAACCAACTTTTATTCATGTTGCTTTCTAAATATATGGTGTTGGCATAGGAAAAACGAATGCAAGTATCAATTATCAACCATCTATTTTCCAGATATGTAAAAGCATTGCGCCTTTATTTTTTCCAATGATGTAGACCTGTTGTATAAGTTGAAAATAGAACGGTGATAGGTGATCATTTATTTTTTGTTGAGCAATGCAACCCAACTGCCATGCTTACAAGGTGATGCATTATTAGTGGATGCTACCATCTCAAGCACTAGGAAATTGTAAATCCTTCTGATCGAGAAACATAAAACAACTGCTCATCTACCACAAATATTGGGTTCTTTCATAGTGTGTTTTTACCATCTGCCATTTCTGGACTGAGAGGTACCAATTAAGAGCAATCATTTATCAGTATAAAAAATCACACTGGCCCCATACTAATAATTTTATTTTCTGACGCACTAACTTTATCATATATTTGTATCCCATATTTACATCTATTTTAAATATGAATGTGTAATCTTTTGTATTCCATATTCTACTCAGATGTAGTGAACATGATACGAGTGTTGGGTACCCACCGGCGAGTCTACTTGTATCTATCTTTTGATGAAAGTTGTTGTGGTTATTTTTAATTTTTGTAGTGGTTATGATATGAGTGGATTGAAACACTGTGTTGTTTAAGATCATGTAAAATTTATATATATCTAATTTAGGTTGAGAAGTCTCGTGTTATGATATGTTGTTTGATTTACGGTGTTGTGTCATGTGTATAAATTTTATACTTTGTTTGATTTGCGGTACCACATAGATAACGATTCCATGTGTTTCCTCGTAGCATCGCACGGGCATAAACCTATTTGTACATAATTATCGTGGTATTATAGGTCCCTGTTGCAACGCACGGGCACTCACCTAGTTAGGTAAAAAAATACTATAGATTTGATAATCCAAACGTGAAAGTTTAACGAGTTTTGTGTCACACCCGGATTTAAGGAACAAAGCTGGGTGCGTGTCATATATGCACCAGAGAAGACAACACATATAATAACAGAGTGCATAAAGATAAATGTCATAAATGTACTTATTACATAGCGGATGTCTTACAAAAATAAATGATAAAATAAAGCGAACTAAATAATAATCCCTGGCGCCACAAAGCTGACTGGGAGACGCCACCTAGATCAAGTCGAAAGCCTCAGTGTTAGGCGGCTTCTCTTTGACTACCTACTCTTCTCCTATGGGGGGTGTGAGACAGCAAGAGTGAGCTCACACATGTTCATCGTTCAACAAGTTGTGGGGAATAATGTGCATGAACTCACCAAATGTGGGAGTTCATGAAGTGTAAGGCTGATCAATGAAATAAAGGTTGAAGCTGAGCATTGCTTTTATAAGTTGGTCAAAATTTTATTAGCAATTACTAAGTGTAAGTAAATACCGAACCTTAGAAATAATAAATAAAAGTAACAATAAAATAATCCCAGATGCAATAAAATGGAAAATTAAGTTTAAGTTCCATAAACTAATCATGTGACTGTCCGAGCCGCTCATGACCATGAGCACGGCTAGTATACCAGTTTTACACTCTGCAGAGGTTGCGCATCTTTACCCATAAGTCGTGTTACCTATTTGCCACTGAGTTGATCAGACCCCACACACCTCCACCAAAGAAGCGAGGCAGGGTACCACTACGAGGCCTTTACAAAGTTCCACTAGTTTCAGAAAACCCGCTACAGTTTATGGGAAGCTCCAGTGCAGGAATCCCTCGCCTGACCGCCATCGCAGCAAAATCAACCCAAGGACCTCTCTACACTGACCACTCCCCTACTGCCCTTGCCCCTTTCGGGTAAGGTAATCATCCACTAGCTTCCCTAGTTAATCAGCCAAGGGTGTCCCATTAAACCCTTGTGGTAGCACTGTTTTCCCGGGTGGTTCTCCATGTTCCCATTAACATAATGATCTTATCATGAACAGTAAATAATAAACAGATAATAAAAAGTATAAAAATGAGTGACGAATATCTCTATACCCAAATCCACATAAAGCAATATCGTGTACTACCCAAAAATTTAGTAGTAAAACCAGTGGTGAAACAAGGTATAAAAATAGTCAAATCTAGGGTAACCTATTGGGTCCCAACAAAATTAACCTATCCAGATCATTATGAATAATAAGAACATGAATGGGTAAAGGAAGTGATCAAGAGCACAACTTGCCTTCAATGAGCTCCTGCTCAGCAGTCTATACCAGCTGAACCTCAGGATCCTTAGTAGCTTGCTCGTCTACTTGCATCAATACAATACATACATAGTATAGCAAAAATTAACATCACACCAAACATGTGAATAAAATACACAATAATAATCTAGACATTAAAATAAGATCATAGGAACTGGAATTATTAATTTTGGAGTTATAGATTTTAAAATATGAACTTCTGAAGGTTTTATGCATTTAATACAAGATTAAGTACTAGATAAATTTTAATGTGACTCTCTGTAGCATCCCAAAAATTCAAATCTTGAAATTTTCTCAAACTCGCCCTAAATTCAAAATGAATTTCAAGTTTCATTTCAAAATGTTTGTTTGCGAGTTGATATCAACAAATAAAATATAGTGGTCTATATTATCTCCAAAATCCTCCTCAAAATATCCTACAAATATTCCCCTAGTGATCACCCTCAAACTCTTTCAGAAATACTGCCCAAATATTCCACCGATATATCTCCAAGTATTTTCTTCCTGAGAAATACCTTCAGAATCATTTTTCAAGTCCCTACAAATATTTTCTCCATAACTTTCCTCATGCTCATACGTATACGTATGCCTCCGGTGTCATACGGTGAGCTCTACAAGCTAATTACACTCATACAAGACAAATACATGCTAATCTCCACTAATCCTCTCATCCTCCCCCTAATCCTCTCATCCCTCCCCCTAATCCCCCACCATGGCTATAAATAGAGGGGCAAGGGCCTCCTCTCATCCCACCCCAAGCCATTTCATGGCAACTCTCTTCCCCCCCCACACACACACCCACTCCATGTTCCACACAAGCACACACTAGCACAAGGATCGTTCGATCGTTCTTCGATCGTTCGTCCCCCTGTTCTTAGTTTGTTCGTCCGATCGTCCGATCGTTCGACCGTTCGTCCGATCGTTCATGGTTCGTTCGTCCGTTCGTCCGATCGTTCGATCGTTCGTCCGTTCGTTCGTCCAAATAATCTTTTTCCTGCCCTTATGCTGCCGAAATTCTGATTGTTCGTTTGATCGATCATTCGATCGTTCAGCGTTCGTTCATAGTCCCTATTCATCGTTCATCGTTCATCGTTCGTTCATAGTCCCTATTCATCGTTCTTCCAGATAATCTTTGTCCTGCCGTTATGCTGCCGAAATTCCGATCGTTCGTTTGTTCGATCATTCGATCGTTCATCGTTCGTTCATAGTCCCTATTCATCGTTCATCATTCGTTCATAGTCCCTATTCATCGTTCATCGTTCGTTCATAGTCCCTATTCATCGTTCTTCCAGATAATCTTTGTCCTGCCGTTATGCTGCCGAAATTCCGAACGTTCGTTCGTCCGATCATTCGATCGTTCATCCGTTCGTTCGTCCAAGTAATCTTTTTCCTGCCGTTATGCTGCCGAAATTCCGATCGTTCGTTCGTCCGATCATTCGATCGTTCGTCCGTTCGTTCATAGTTCCTATTCATCGTTCATCGTTCGTTCATACGAACTATTCACTATCACTATTCATCATCGTTACTATTCATCGATGATATCTATAATTACTTTTCCATTGGCACTATTCATCGTTACTAATCATCGTTACTATTCATGGTCATCTAGTCATCCCAAATTTCAACTACTCATCCATCATGCTGTCCAGTCCACCTAAGACCAGCCAGACCCATGTTCCAGTCATACGAACTCCGGTGACTGTGATTTTCCTTCCAGTAGGGTCCCATCTGGTCACCCATCCTAGGTTTCTCCAAGTTGAGCATGCTTAACTTTGAGATTACTTTGAACCAGGCTTCCAAACTCAGATTCCAATAATTCTTATTTCTAAATTCTTATCAAATTATTCCCTATCCAACCATGTCATCCCTTAAGCATAGTTCATGTTCCATAAGACTCCCAAAATACTCTTGTCCCATATTCGGCCTATAACTCTCCTGTTCATACTAAGTCAGACGATTCATTCGTCACTATTCTCACCTACAGTGAACTTCACTGTGCTACACCACATACACCCAGCTATAAATACACCCAGCTACCCTCTCCCTCTCCACACACACTCAATGCCCTCAGCCAAGGCAAACACCCCACCCACTCAGTTACTTCGCTCTGCCGGCTACACACATAGTGTCGTTTCGCCTCCAGTCCACCCTCCTGGTAAGCACCTCCACTCCACCATCAGTAATATCACAACACCACATGACACAGATTCTACTCAAGACTCTACCCATCCATATATCACTATTCTAACCACTATACTAAATATTTGTTGGTATACTTGTTGGTTTGTATCTTTGCTTGTTCATGTTGCATAGTTATCGGAGCGTTCGTGCCGTCTCATGGAGGCCAGATCTGCATGTCTACGCTAGGCAGTGGAGCCAGAAGCCAGTTCCGCGAGCTCTCCTTCCCCCTTTGCCAAATAAGCACGGCAAGCTCACTGGATCCCTTTGATGCATAAATTACCTATGTTTTTCAACCACAACCCTCAGCCTGTTATTTTATGCATGATATGATTTTGAGACAAGTTATTATGGCCACCCAGCCGCTTGCCGCAATCAATCCCTGATATATTCGTTACAAATGATTTGAGGAAAGATGTGAGTTTCCAAAAGAAAATGCTTTTCAAAATTTGTATGATGAAGGGTTTTCACCCTTATCACCTTTGAGTAGGGATGATCAGGGACTCCCTGGTTTATGGGAGGGCCTGAGGTGTTGGCTCAGCTGGTTTAGGCGTGAGCTGAAGGATTGTCCCCTCTTATAAGGACCAGTTTGTCATCTTCACTACCTGTACTCTTTAATAGTACAACCACTCGAGACTGTGTGGGCAGTCACTCAATCTGAACTCGTGCGGTCCGACCCCAGGGTTATGAAGGCTGGGGAGCACCGGGAGGATAAGGAGGGGGAAAGTTTTGTCCGGTTTGGACATGGTGGTGGCCTGACTCCTTCCGGATAACCGTTAAGGTTAGGACGTGCGAGGAAAGAAAGAGATTTGGATTCGGGTCTCACTAGCTATGAGATCGCAGAGCCGGACTAGTGGGTAAAGTGTACACCTCTGCGCAGAGTTCAAACCTATTCGAATAGTCTGTGTCCACAGGAATGGACGAGTCTGGTATGGTATGGCAATTAATGTTTTGTTTTCCAAAAAAAGGGTGTGTTTGAGAAAAGTGGTTTTTAAAAGGTTCGGTGGTTGAGCCGTGAGCTATGGTGGACGGGAAGTCCAGTAGCTGTTTTTTTGGAAATGAAAACCAGTGGGAAACTGCTGAGTTACCTGGATGGTTTAGTCCAAGGGATTTTGTTATAATACTGAAAAACTTCCTGCTCCTTTTGGAGATGATGCGCTTTGCGAAAGTACAAAATGTTTTTCAAAACAACCCTGCATAAAATATTGCTGTTTCTGCAAAATATTCTGAGCTCCACATATTCCATGCATTATATCTGATTTCCCCATTCCGCGGGTGAAGGTGGGCTGCTAAGTACGTTTGTACTCACCCTTGCTTATTTGTTGTTTTTCAGAAAAAGGAGATCGGGTAAGAGTTACGACTGTTCCCAACCTTGCCTGTGGCTGTTGGACCGCTGATTTGCTTCACTGCGTATATCGGGCTGCTTCAGCCCCACTCTAATGATATGTCTCGAGTTGTGGACCAACTCTTAAAGTTGTTCGCCACCTTTGTAGGTTTGTCTTGTTTAAGCAGATTTGGTATCATCTGATGTATAAATGTTTTTACTAACCTCCTGGGACTAGTAATTGTATCACATTTGAGTCCCAGAGGATTGGGGTGCTTCAGGTGGTATCAGAGCTATTAGGTTGGCCGCAGGACGTAACCCTTAGCCTGGTCAAAAAGTTTTTGAGTCAAAACTATTTTCTTAAAAAAAATTTCTTGCTCTCATCCCTTCATTTAAAAAATGCTTCCCCCTTTCCTTCTCTCAGAAGTCAGATGGAGGTTCACTGCCAAACCAGCTTTTGCCAGGATAAAGATGGTTTCCCCAAGTTGCTGAGAGCATGCATAGTTCGCCTCGGAATCAGGAGCCAGCCAGAGTATGATGGTCGTGAATTCGTCGAGCATGGCACAGAGAAGTGTGTCGTGACTATATACATTGGATCCAGTCCGCACCATGTGGAATGGAGTGTCACTGCTGCTGGGCACAGATTCAAAGACACCTGCCAAGTCGTCGCTCGCAAGGCATTGAGGACCCTGTGTCAACTTTATGAAGAAGAAGTGGCCGACACACCGCTAAGATTCTTTCCGCCCTTTCAGAGAGACCGTCTAGTTTGGATGGCCAGGATGCGTGCCTTGGAAGGTCAACAGCTGCTTGAGGACGACCCCACAATCGTGTACCTCACTGCATACCTGCTCACCCTGGATGCACAGTATGATTTCTTGGCTCGACACCACCGTCAGATGATTGCCGGAGCAGAAGATGCAGAGAAGCTCAACCGTAAGCTCCATGTGGATCTCACCTCAGCTCAAGCCCGTGTAGCTGCCTTGGAAAGTCGTGAAGTCATTGCTGTTGAAGCCCTGAAGCAAGCCAAGGATGAGCACGTCCAGAAGCTGACGGAGGCCTACTTGGTAACCCATAACCAACATAGAGCCCTGCGGATCCAAGAGCCCGCTCCATCCAACCCTGTTCAACCCATCAGAGCTGAAGATCCCCAGATTCTTGAAGGTCACCCGGTCTCTATCAGAGAAGAAAAGAAGGCTTGGGAACTCCCAGAAGGAGCCATAGTCTTGGAAGGAATTCCAGTCTTCCCTCAGGCTATGGATAAGCAAGAGAACCCTGAATCCTCCCAAGATCCCCCGCCAGAGTTGTTTGAGCCCCTCGCCATGAAGAAGATTCTAGCACCGTCCCTTGAGGTCAAGGAAGAAGCTGCAAGCACCCCGCCAGCACCACCGCCCTCTGAGGAGCTACAAGAGCCAGTCCAGCTTGAAGAAGAGTTCGACCGCGTCTTGCCATCTCAGTCGCCGCCAGAAGAAGTCATCAACATCAGCTCCCTCTTGACCCATCCAGGAGATGTCTCAGATTGAAGTTGTGCGCCAGCCTTGCCAGAAGAGAAGCTGTCTGGTCTGAAGTTAGTTATGCCCAGTCCCTTGCATGCATTGGGTAGTGAAGTTTTTCTTCACTTTGGCTAGAGCCCTGCATGTATGAGAGGTAATCGTGTAGACTCGTGTTTGGCAAAACTCTAATTGTGTGGCCCCCTAGGGCATTTCAAAATGAATTTCGCTTGATGTTTTCTCCCCTTTTGAGTGTATATGTGATGCTTTAACGTTAGTGCTCATAATTCGCATTTAGCATAGTTCTCAATTCAGGAGCCAAGCAATAGTAGTTATGCTTAGCCCCCGAATCTGAGTAGTCCGTGCTTTGGAAAAACTCTATCCTTCCCTTATTCAAAACATTCGATTTGTTTGTGCTTATCATTGCTGAGCTTGTGTGTTTTTCTTTTTTTTAAGAAAGGTTTTCTCTAAAAACATAGATCACAAATTAGATCTAATCCTCACCTTATGCTTCCATTCTCATCTTAACCCATCTCAAGAGAAAAGTGCCTTACCCAAGAAGATACTAGGAAGCTTACCCTTGAAGCCTGGAACAAGCTACAGAAGAAACCAGTCCAGCCGCTCAGTCAAAAGGACCGACCATGGGAATCAAAGCACTGCCCCTGAGTCAAAGTAAACAGGAAAAGAGGACAGAAGGAGTTATTACCATACAGAGAGGCAAAGATTCTTGGAACCAGAGACCACAAACATCAGGGTCATTGACCCCACCACTCACCCGTGCCCCTCGCACGCGTGCCCGCCTCCATGCGCACTACCACCGCCCCACGCCCCCTTTGCAGCGCACTACCGCCGCCCACTCCCTTTGCAGCGCACCCACTACCGCCATCGTCACCGGCAACAGCCCCCCCTTCCCCTTGTCGCACCTGCTGCCTTGTGCCACCTGCTCCATCACTACCACTCCACACCCCCCCCCGAGCCTATAAACCCCCCCCCCCCACCAGCTCCCTCAACTCCCATCTCGCTCAAAGCAAAGCACACTCTAGATAGACCCCCTGCCAAATAGCAAGCAACTCCATTTTCCACTCGCTCGCCCCTAAGATCACAATGCTTGGTGATTCTTGTGTTGAAGACTGTTGTACATGGTTCATAGTCTTTGGTTTCCTCCTCTGTATGATGGTAATACTCTTTGATAGAATCCTCCAATGGGAAGAGCAAAGAGAAAGAAAGGGTCAGTGAAAAGAAGATAGTGAAGAGAAGATAGGAAGAAGGTTCTCCTAGAATCAACCCTGTGTCAGTCATCTCTCCGCAGCCTGCTCAAGCAGCAACAGCAGAAGAAGGCCTTGTAACGCCCTTGTTATGAGGTACTTCATGGAGTTCAAATCCCCAATATTCAAGAGTTCTACCTCATTCTTTTTAAGTGGGGTAGTGTTCCAGCAAGGTTCCTGCTATGGAGAAAAAGAAGAAGGCCTATAAGAAGCTTGTGGAGGACCAGATCATCGAAGGATATAAGTTTCTAGATGAGAAGTGGTCACCCAAGTTTTGTTGATGAAGCACCAGAAGACCAATCAAGAAAGGAATCCATGTGGGAGTTCGCAGAGGAAGGTTTGCGTGTTGGCATCGATGCTTCTTCAATAAGCTAGCTGCCAAGCGAAACCTAGAAGCCTCAAGATGACCTTGAGTAGCCAGAATCAGCGTTTGCAATCAGCAGCCGGATGCTCCACAAGGGCCAGATTTTGTTGAAGTTCCATCTCCTCGAAGAGTTGCAAAGTGAAGATATGTAGCTGAAGTAAAGCTATACCCATAACCCTTCTAAGCCGAATCTCGAGGACGAGATTCCTTTTAAGTGGGGTAGATTTGTAGCATCCCAAAAATTCAAATCCTGAAATTTTCTCAAACTCGCCCTAAATTCAAAATGAATTTCAAGTTTCATTTCAAAATGTTTGTTTGCGAGTTGATATCAACAAATAAAATATAGTGGTCTATATTATCTCCAAAATCCTCCTCAAAATATCCTACAAATATTCCCCTAGTGATCACCCTCAAACTCTTTCAGAAATACTGCCCAAATATTCCACCGATATATCTCCAAGTATTTTCTTCCTGAGAAATACCTTCAGAATCATTTTTCAAGTCCCTACAAATATTTTCTCCATAACTTTCCTCATGCTCATACGTATACGTATGCCTCCGGTGTCATACGGTGAGCTCTACAAGCTAATTACACTCATACAAGACAAATACATGCTAATCTCCACTAATCCTCTCATCCTCCCCCTAATCCTCTCATCCCTCCCCCTAATCCCCCCACCATGGCTATAAATAGAGGGGCAAGGGCCTCCTCTCATCCCACCCCAAGCCATTTCATGGCAACTCTCTCCCCCCCACACACACCCACTCCATGTTCCACACAAGCACACACTAGCACAAGGATCGTTCGATCGTTCTTCGATCGTTCATCCCCCTGTTCTTAGTTTGTTCGTTCGTTCGACCGATCGTTCGATCGTTCGTCCGATTGTTCATGGTTCGTTCGTCCGTTCGTCCGATCGTTCGATCGTTCGTCCGTTCGTTCGTCCAAATAATCTTTTTCCTGCCGTTATGCTGCCGAAATTCCGATCGTTCGTTTGATCGATCATTCGATCGTTCATCGTTCGTTCATAGTCCCTATTCATCGTTCATCGTTCGTTCATAGTCCCCATTCATCGTTCTTCCAGATAATCTTTGTCCTGCCGTTATGCTGCCGAAATTCCGATCGTTCGTTTGTTCGATCATTCGATCGTTCATCGTTCGTTCATAGTCCCTATTCATCATTCATCATTCGTTCGTAGTCCCTATTCATCGTTCATTGTTCGTTCATAGTCCCTATTCATCGTTCTTCCAGATAATCTTTGTCCTGCCGTTATGCTGCCAACTTCCCATCTGGTCACCGGTCCTAGGTTTCTCCAAGTTGAGCATGCTTAAATTTGAGATTCCTTTGAACCAGGCTTCCAAACTCAGATTCCAATAATTCTTGTTTCTAAATTCTTATCAAATTATTCCCTATCCAACCATGTCATCCCTTAAGCATGGTTCATGTTCCAGAAAACTCCCAAAATACTCTTGTCCCATATTCGGCCTATAACTCTCCTGTTCATACTAAGTCAGACGATTCATTCGTCACTATTCTCACCTACAGTGAACTTCACTGTGCTACACCACATACACCCAGCTATAAATACACCCAGCTACCCTCTCCCTCTCCACACACACTCAACACCCTCAGCCAAGGCAAACACCCCACCCACTCAGTTACTCCGCTCTACCGGCTACACACATAGTGTCGTTTCGCCTCCAGATCACCCTCCTGGTAAGCACCTCCACTCCACCATCAGTAATATCACAACACCACATGACACAGATTCTACTCAAGACTCTACCCATCCATATATCACTATTCTAACCACTATACTAAATATTTGTTGGTATACTTGTTGGTTTGTATGTTTGCTTGTTCATGTTGCATAGTTATCGGAGCGTTCGTGTCGTCTCGTGGAGGCCAGATCTGCAAGTCTATGCTAGGCAGTGGAGCCAGAAGCCAGTTCTGCGAGCTCTCCTTCCCCCTTTGCCAAATAAGCACGGTAAGCTCACTGGATCCCTTTGATGCATAAATTACCTATGTTTTTCAACCACAACCCTCAGCCTGTTATTTTATGCATGATATGATTTTGAGACAAGTTATTATGGCCACCCAGCCGCTTGCCGCAATCAATCCCTGATATATTCGTTACAAATGATTTGAGGAAAGATGTGAGTTTCCAAAAGAAAATGCTTTTCAAAATTTTTATGATAAAGGGTTTTCACCCTTATCACCTTTGAGTAGGGATGATCAGGGACTCCCTAGTTTATGGGAGGGCCTGAGGTGTTGGCTCAGCTGGTTTAGGCGTGAGCAGAAGGATTGTCCCCTCTTATAAGGACCAGTTTGTCATCTTCACTACCTGTACTCTTTAATAGTACAACCACTCGAGACTGTGTGGGCAGTCACTCAATCTGAACTCGTGCGGTCTGACCCCAGGGTTATGAAGGCTGGGGAGCACCGGGAGGATAAGGAGGGGGAAAGTTTTGTCCGGTTTGGACAAGGTGGTGGCCTGACTCCTTCCGGATAACCGTTAAGGTTAGGACGTGCGAGGAAAGAAAGAGATTCGGATTCGGGTCTCACTAGCTATGAGATCGCAGAGCCGGACTAGTGGGTAAAGTGTACACCTCTGCGCAGAGTTCAAACCTATTTGTCGGGGACCTTAATTAGGGGTACCCTCAAGGCTCCTAATTCTCAGCTGGTAACCCCCATTAGCATAAAGCTGCAAAGGCCTGATGGGTGCGATCAAGTCAGGGATCAGTTCATTCAAGGGACTTGATCGTGCCTCGCCCGAGCCTAGCCTCGGACAAGGGCAGCCGACCCCGAAGGATCTCCGCCTCGCCCGAGGCCCCCCTCCAGCGGCGAACATGTTCCCGGCACGCCCGAGGCCCTGTCTTCACCAAGAAGCAACCCCGACCAAATCGCAGGAGCATTTAATGCAAAGGTGTTCTGACACCTTTATCCTGACGTGCGCCCCTCAGCTGACAGAGCCGAAGTGACCGCCGTCACTTCGCTGCTCCACTGGCCGGTCTGACAGAAAAGACAGCGCCGCCTGCGCCGCTCCGACTGCGGTGCCACTTGACAGAGTGAGGCTGACAGGCAGTCAGGCCCGGCCGCACGCACCATAGGAAACTCCGCTCCGCCCGACCCAGGGCTCGGACTCGGGCTAAGCCCCGGAAGACGGTGAACTCTACTCCGCCCGACCCAGGGCTCGGACTCGGGCTAAGCCCCGGAAGACGGCAAACTCCGCTCCGCCCGACCCGGGGCTCGGACTCGGGCTAAGCCCCGGAAGACGGCGAACTCCGCTCCGCCCGACCCAGGGCTCGGACTCGGGCTAAGCCCCGGAAGACGGCGAACTCCGCTCTGCCCGACCCAGGGCTCACACTCGGGCTAAGCCCCGGAAGACGGCGAACTCCGCTCCGCCCGACCCAGGGCTCGGACTTGTGCTCAGCCCCAGAAGACGACGAACTCCGCCTCGCCCGACCCAGGGGCTCGGACTCGGCCTCGGCCACGGAAGACGGACTCGACCTCGACCTCGGAAGAGCCTCCACATCGCCCAACCTAGGGCGCGGATCGGTCACGTCAACAGAAGGCGCCATCATTACCCTATCCAAGCTGACTCAGGCTACAGGGAACAAGACCGGCGTCCCATCTGGCTCGCTCCACCAGATAGGCGATGATGGCGCCCCGCACGCCCCCTGACGATGGTGGCTCTCGGCCCCCTTACGGAAGCAAGAGGACGTCAGCAAGGACTCGATGGCCCCGACAACTGTCCCTCCGCCAGTGAAGCGTCCCGATCCTTTGGGACTCAAATGTGATACAATTACTAGTCCCAGGAGGCTAGTAACCACATTCATTACTTCAAATAGTTACAGAGTCTGAATAATGCTATTACAATACCGAGGATACAAGCTCGACAGTGAGCCAAAAACATAAATCGCAGTGGAAGATAAAATAGCCTAGGCCACAGGCAGAACTGGGTGAAGACATAGCCCCATCAATCAAGCATAGCAGAGAAGAAGTCTTCAGCTGCTGAAAAACATAAATAAATCTGGGTGAATACACTAGGTATTCCGCAAGCCCACCCGGCTCCCGTAAAGAGAAGGTGACCTATATTGTACATGCTTTATATGGTGGAGTTGAAGTCACTCATACTTCTTCAGAGAAGGCAGTATTCAATGGTTAGGGTTTTCCCAAGACAATAGAAGTAACACTTACTTGACCACCACTGAGCTTCCCGCTCCCGTGGTACTACTTTCTTTCCAGAACACACACATTTCCCTGTTCCCAGTTGTAATAGAAACACTAATTGTCATACCATACCAGACTCGTCCATACTAGTGGACACGGACTATTCGAATAGGTTTAGACTCTGCGCAGAGGGGTACAGTTTACCCACTAGTCCGGCTCTGTGATCTCATGGCCAATGAGACCCGAATCCGAATCTCTTTCCTTCCTCGTACGTCCGAACCTTAACGGTTATACCGGAAGGAGTCAGGCCACCGCCATGTCTGAACCGGACAAACATTCCCCCTCCTTATCCCCCTGGTGCTACCCCAGCCTCCATAACCCTGGGGTTGGACCATACGAGTTTAGATTGAGTGGCTGCCCACACAGCCTCGAGCGGTTGTACTTTTTTGAGAGTACAGGTAATGAAAGATGACAAACCGGTCCTTATATGAGAGGACGATCCTTCTGCTCACGCCTAAACCAGCTGAGCCAACACCTTAGGCCCTCCCCTAAACCAGGGAGTCCCTGATCATCCTACTCCAACAGGTGATGAGGGTGAAGACCCTGCATCGCACTCTTTTGAAAAACAACCCATCTATACCTTTTTCATTTGCCCCATATCTTTTAATCACAGTAATAGTTAATGCAGGCTCACTCATACTCACCATGCAATTCCATTCCCATCCCATAATCCAGGCTTAGGCAGTGGTAGAGAGAGATAGGTAAGTAATGCATCAAGGGAAGGATGGACTTGCCTTCGTCGAAGCTTTCCTGGCACAAGAGGTTAATCTCGGAGGGGTCGGGTTCTTGCCCTTCTTCCGGAGCTAAGAGTTCCAGAGGATCGGATCCCTCTTCCGCTAATTAAACAAGACAATAACAATACATCAAACATAGTGACCTTTGTGGGGTGTGCAAATTATTATACTTTATTATTTTTGTGCCCTAATAATTTATTTAGACAATTTTTGGTGCATAAAATATTAGTATCTAAATATATTAGTGAAAATGAGAAAGGAAAATAGGAAAAAGAAAAAGAAAAGGGATTCTCCATCTAACCGGGCCGGGGGGGATTTTGGCCCACATGGCATGCGAGCGCGGGCGCGGGCGCGCTTTGCAGCCCAAACGGCCCAGCAGCGAGGGAACGACGGCGGGGACGGTGCCGTAGCGCGGGCCCACCAGCCAGAGAGGGGGGGGGGCTGACGGCGCTACTGGTAACGGAGGGGGAAGGGGCTCGACCGGGCCGGTCGGAGGCGAGCTCCGCGGCGGTTCTCCGCCGTCGGTCCGGTCCTCTGGCAGGGAAGGGGTGGCGAAGCACGGGCGGTTGGAGTGGGTCACGATGGTGGGGCGAATTTGGCCTGCGGGGGCGTATGGCGGCCGGCCCACGGCGCAGTGGCGGGCGCCCGCGGCGGCGAAGCCGCCGGTGAGGTTTCCGGCCACGACAGGGGAGGCAAAGTGGTGCCTAGTGATCGCAAGTGTATGGCGGAGCTTCGGCCATAGCTTAATTGAACAGAGAGACGCTAGAGAGGGGGAAGGGGCTCACCGGAGCAAGGCAAGGGCACGGCGGCGCTTGCTTGAACCGCTCGGGGAGGAGGGCAGCGATGATGGCTGGTGTTGTGTGGCGAAGACGGGGCTCGAGCGGGCCCTTTTATAGGTGCTCGAGGGAGGGAGGGGGATGGGGGAGACGGCGAGCACCGGCGAGCTCGCCATGGGTACGGGGATGGCGCCAACGCCGATTGGGATGGCTCGGGCAGGCTGTGGGGGTGAGAGGTCGGCTCAAGCACAGTGGCGGGGTTGTCGCGGAGGCGGGCGAGCATTAATGGCGAGGCGACGAGGCGAGGGGCGCTCGGCGGCGATTGCGCCGGTGAGGGATGGGCGAGGGAGAAGGAGCTGACGGGTGGGGTCGGGCTGCCAGTGAGAGAGGTCCGCACGAGAGAGAGAGCGGTGAGGTGCTGACGGGCGGGGCCCAGTGGTCAGGGGGCAGGAGCGGCGCGCGGGTTGGGCCGCCTGGGCCGGAAGAGAGGGGGAAAGCGGGCGCGCGCGAGCTGGGCTGGGATTCGGCCCAGCCGAGGGAGGGGAGAGGGTTTTTCCTTTTCTTTTTCTTATTTCATTTCTTTTCCTTTTTTTCTTTTCTACTTTTGTGTCTTTTTGTTTCTTTTTCTCTTATCAAAATTTCTCTAAATGAACTTGGTGATAAATATGGTCTATGTGAGGTGCTTCAAATCATTTTAAGTGCATGCATATGATTTGGGTGACCTAGGGGTAGGGTTAAGGGAGAAGAATAAAATGAAGGACGGGGGATTAGGGGGGGGGGGGTTAGGGTTTCAAACCTGGGTTAGGATTTTGGGATGTTACAAACCTACCCCACTTAAAGGAATCTCGCCCTCGAGATTAGACTGGATTTGGGAAAAGATAAGGGTATTCCTTCCTCAAGAAGTCCTCACTCTCCCAGGTGGCTTCCTCTTCTCCTTCTCTGCTCCACTGAACTTTATAGAGCTTTACTTCTGAGGTGCGGGTCTTTCTGACTGCTGAATCAAGAATCTTCACTGGTTTCTCATGATATTGAAGATCTTTCTGAATCTGCACTGTCTCTTCTTCGAGGTGACTTTCTGGTGCTTGCAGGCATTTGCGGAGCTGGGATACGTGGAACACATTGTGGATGTCGGACATGGATTCTGGTAGTTCTAGGCGGTATGCTACGGGTCCTATCTTGCCAATGATGGGATAGGGACCTACAAAACGTGGGGCTAGCTTCCCTTTGACTTGGAACCTCCTGACACCACGCATTGGAGAAACCTTGAGGTAGACTAAGTCTCCTTCTTCAAATCGGAGTTCCCTCCGCCTGTTGTCTGCGTAACTCTTCTGCCGACTTTGAGCTTCAAGCAACCTTCTGCGGATCAGTGCAACTTTCTCTTCCGCCTCTTTGACAAAAGCAGGTCCCTCTAGTGCTTTTTCCCCCACATTGGACCACATGAGAGGGGTCTGGCATTTTCGTCCATACAGTGCTTCGAATGGCGACATCTTGATGCTGGCCTGATAGCTATTGTTGTATGAGAACTCTGCGTAGGGTAGACTGGACTCCCAACTTCTATCAAAAGCTAGCACACATGCTCTCAACAGATCTTCAAGGACTTTGTTGACCCTTTCTGTCTGCCCATCTGTCTAAGGGTGGTTAGCGGTACTGAAATCTAGCTTGGTGCCCATGGCTTTCTGAAGGCTTGTCCAGAATTTGGATGTGAACTAGGTTCTTCTGTCTGACACTATCTTCCTTGGGATGCCGTGGAGTCTGACTATCTCCTTGAGGTAAATCCGGGCAAGGGTGGCTCCTCCAAAGGTAGTTTTCACTAGGATGAAATGGGCTACCTTGGTGAGGCGATCTATTATTACCCAGATGGAATCATTCCCTTTTTGCGTCTGAGGCAGTCCGGTTACGAAGTCCATGGCTATTTCTTCCCACTTCCATTCAGGTATCGGGAGGGGTTGTAATAGGCCTGCAGGTTTTTGGTGTTTGGCCTTCGTCCGTTGGCAGATGTCACATCGAGCCACAAACTGAGCTATTTCTTTCTTCATTCCTTTCCACCAGTATCTGGTTTTGAGGTCCAGGTACATCTTGGTAGTTCCGGGGTGGATGGAGTAGGCCGAATTGTGGGCTTCCTTGAGTAAGACTTCTCGGGCTTCCCCTTTTGGTACACACAGACGGTGCTTGAACCAAAGGACTCCTTGGTCATCTGTCCTGAGGTCCGAGAGTTGTTCCTTGCGGGCTTTCTCCACAAGCCTTGCTGTCTCTGAGTCTAGTCATTGAGCTTTGCGGATGAGGTCCTCTAGCATTGGTTTGACTTCGAGACTGTCGTTGTTCCCCAGACATGCATTTAGCTATGCTGACTCTTTCTTCCAATCTTCTATAAAATTGGTTCCTTTTATTCCGAATGGTTTTCGACTGAGGGCGTCGGCTACCACGTTGGCTTTCCCGGGGTGATAGTGAATTTCTAGGTCATAATCCTTGATCAGTTCTAACCATCTTCGCTGACGAAGGTTGAGATCTGGTTGAGTGAATATATACCTCAGACTCTTGTGATCGGTGAAAATGTGGCATTTGTTTCCGATTAGGTAGTGCCTCCATATCTTCAAGGCATGCACTATGGCTGCTAATTCCAAATCATGGGTGGGGTAATTCTGTTCATGTGGCTTGAGTAGGCGCGATGCGTAAGCAATGACTTTCTCGATTTGCATTAGCACACACCCTAAGCCTTGTCTCGAGGCATCACAGAAGACGACAAAATCTTGATGAATATCTGGCAGCGATAGAACGGGTGCCGTTGTAAGTTTCTCCTTTATGATTTGGAAACTTCCTTCGCATTTTGGGGTCCACACAAATTTATGGTCTTTCTTAAGAAGTTCTATCATTGGTCTTGCTATGCTGGAGAATCCTTTGATGAAGCGGCGGTAATACCCTGCCATTCCTAGGAAGCTTCGAACTTCACTGACGTTGGTTGGTTGCCTCCATTTTGATACTGCTTCCACTTTGGAAGGGTCCACTTCTATCCCTTCTGCGGTTAAGATATGCCCAAGGAAGGCTATCTTTTCCAACCAGAATTCACATTTACTGAGTTTTGCATAAAGTTGGTGTGCTCTGAGTTTTCCAAGGACGATCCGAAGGTGACGCTTGTGGTCTTCGCGGCTTTTGGAGTAAATAAGGATGTCGTCGATGAAGACTACGACAAACTTATCTAGCTCTTCCATAAACACTTTATTCATGAGGTTCATGAAAAAGGCGGGTGCGTTTGTTAGTCCGAACGGCATTACTGTGAATTCATATTGCCCGTACCGGGTGACAAATGCAGTCTTTTGGATGTCTGCTTCCTTGATCCTCAATTGGTGGTAACCAGATCTTAGGTCTATCTTGGAGAAGTACTTGGCTCCTTGAAGCTGATCGAAGAGGTCGTCAATCCGAGGAAGTGGATACTTGTTCTTGATGGTAACTTCATTTAATGATCGGTAATCAATACACATTCTCATGCTTCCATCCTTCTTAGAGACAAACAAGACTGGCGCTCCCCAAGGTGATGAGCTGGGGCGAATGTACCCTTTTTGCTGAAGATCTGCGATTTGAAGCTTTAGTTCTATTAACTCGGTTGGAGCCATGCGGTATGGTCTCTTTGCGATGGGTGCTGTTCCAGGAACCAGATCTATGTAGAACTCCACTTCTCTCTCTGGTGGCATTCCTGGCAATTCTTCTGGAAACACGTCCATGAATTCCTCTACTACTGATATACTTTCTGTTGTTAGATTGAACATCATTGGGTCACTGGCGGGTGGCTGTGCCTGACAAGAGACTGACTTTCCCTGCTGGTCGGTGAGGAGGACGGTCCTGTCTGCGCAACTGATGATGCCTTTGTGATTAGTTAGCCAATCCATCCCTAGGATCACATCAATTCCTTTGGATGGCAAGATGGTTAAGTCTGCCAGGAATACTACCCCACTTAAAAGGATTCTGACTTGGGAGCATTTTAGCTGGCATAGAAGGTCGGACCCTGGGGTTCGGGTGACTAAGGGAATCTCCAGAGGAGTAGAGGGAATGCCATGCTTTTTCACAAAACTAGTGGCTATGAAAGAGTGGGATGCTCCAGAATCGAAAAGTACGGTAGCGGGAGTAAATTCAACAAGGAACTCACCGAGCACTACCCCCAGAGCCTGTTGAGCTTCCTGGGCATCGACGTGATTTACCCGAGCCCTTCCTTGGTACGGAGCCTTGATCTGCTGGCTGACGGCGGAGGGCACCTTGGGGGCGGATGCTGAGGTATTCTTGGGGCCATTCACCGAGTTGGAGTAGGCGGGTCCTGGTGGCTTCAGATGCGGACAGTTGTTCTTGAAGTGACTGGGATCACCACAGTGCCAACATGCATTTGCCGGGGGTTGGTTGCTTGCCACTGAGGGGGAATGGAAGGAGCTCTGACTCTGCTGGCTGAATCGCGGCGGAGTGGGTCCAGCTGGTCTACTGAAGTTGGGCCCTTTGGGTGGAAACCCAAATGATCGAGTCTTCTGGTGCCGGTCCTGCTGCTGTGCCCGGAGAACCTGGAACTTTTTTTGAGATGTCCTTTTTCTTCCTCCTTAGCCCTTTCAACTTGCATGGCCTTGTTGGAAAGGTGAGAGAAGTTGAGGAAGTCTTGGCTAGCCAGAATTGTCTTGAGTTCTGGCCTGAGTCCCTTCAGGAAACGGGCCATCTTCTTGTTCTCGGTACTGACATCATCTAGCGCGTAGCGGGCTAACTCTGTGAACTTGTGCACATATTCGCTGACAGATCTTCCGTCTTGAGTCAATTCTCGGAACTCGTCTTCCTTTAGCTGTACAAGTCCTTGGGGCACATGGTGCTCCCGGAAGGCTGCTTCAAATTCCTCCCAGGTAGCATCTCTGATGGTGACGTTGAAGGTGTCCCACCAGGCTAAGGCCATCCCGGAAAGCTGATGGGCAGCCAGCTGAACACGCTGATTTTCTGGGCAACCAATGGCTTCCAACTTTCTTTTGATCGTGCGCATCCAATCGTCAGCATCGAGGGGATTGCTCGATCCGGCGAACGTGGGAGGCTTGAGTCTCAAGAAGTCCCCCATTCTGTCTTGCGGTCTTCCGCCGTTTGGCCGTTGATTCTCCAGATTTCGAGTGAGGACCTCGATGAGTCGGGTTTGATTGGCTAGAACTTGGGCTAGGTCTAATGGTAGTGGTGGGGGTGCGGGGAGGTGGGTTTCACTTTCCTCTCTAACGGCTTCCCCTTCAGCTCTTAGGGGAAACCCTGCTCCAATCCCGGAGGCGGTAGGCGTGGTTTTATCCGAAGCCATCTGCCAGGGAAGAGAGTCACTAACATGCATATGCAAATTATTTTCAACCAAGTTATTTTATTCATTACACCAGCACAATACAAGCATAAGACTACTACAGGTGGAGCTACATGGGAGCGTTCCCCGAGGTACTACCGAATTCCTTCTCTAAGGTGTCCCCAAACTCCTTGAGAAGATCATCAAGGCTTGCTAGGGATAGATCCTCGGCGTCGGACCAATCATCTACCCTGGGGGGAGGTGTGGGCTGGAGGGGTCTTCTTCCTCTTCTTCTCCGTTTGGCATCCTCGGTTGGTGGTCTTCTTCTGGATTTTCTTTTTGGGGGCGAGCTTCTTTAGTTTCTTGTCATAGTCCATCTTTAAGGTCCGATAAGCCTCACGGGTGTTGGCCTCCTCGCCTTCTGCTATGTCGAGACACTCTTCGAGGGATGCTTTCTCTTGCTTAAGTTCCCTGACCTGCCGCTCTAGGCTTTCCACCCAGGAGTTTAGGTGGGTGCAGTGGGAGGAGAGGTCATCGTAGTGGTTGTCGAGGGTGTGGAGGTATCCGGCCATGTAGACAATGGTGGGGTCATCCTCGGTTGGATCTCTCCCTGATAGAGCCTGGAGTCTTTTCCCCCAGGTGGGGGTATTTTTGTTGCTGGGTGGGAAATAACGAAGGGGGGTTTCAGAGATCTCTTTGATGTAGTTTTGGCATAGCTGTTTAAGGGCTTTTCGGGCTACACTTTGGCAAGTGTCTGGAAAGCGGTGTCCGGTGAAGTTGACTTGGAAGGGAGGGTGGTTTGGGTAGTTTCGGCTTTCTCCCAGGTAGACCGCCATAGAGCACTTTTCTATACCATTCTCGTGGTATTCCTTCCAGACATATTCGGGCTTCTTATGGATCCCCATGCGTAGCGCGCAACTTCGTAAGAGGTGAGGGAATCCTTCTTCCCCTGAGCAATAGGATGTCCTAATAACCCAGGAGTCTTCCATCTGGTAGAAGAAAAGAAGGGTCTGTTAATATCGGGGAAAAGGGGAGAGTGTTTCTTGGGGGTAAGAGGTGTTTTCTTGTTGAGGCAACTTTTTAAGGTCAGGGCTGCGGTCTACGGCCAGTTCTACAGGCTTTGATACCGCCTGAAGCGTCCCGATCCTTTGGGACTCAAATGTGATACAATTACTAGTCCCAGGAGGCTAGTAACCACATTCATTACTTCAAATAGTTACAGAGTCTGAATAATGCTATTACAATACCGAGGATACAAGCTCGACAGTGAGCCAAAAACATAAATCACAGTGGAAGATAAAATAGCCCAGGCCACAGGCAGAACTGGGTGAAGACACAGCCCCATCAATCAAGCATAGCAGAGAAGAAGTCTTCAGCTGCTGAAAAACATAAATAAATCTGGGTGAATACACTAGGTATTCCGCAAGCCCACCCGGCTCCCGTAAAGAGAAGGTGACCTATATTGTACATGCTTTATATGGTGGAGTTGAAGTCACTCATACTTCTTCAGAGAAGGCAGTATTCAATGGTTAGGGTTTTCCCAAGACAATAGAAGTAACACTTACTTGACCACCACTGAGCTTCCCGCTCCCGTGGTACTACTTCCTTTCCAGAACACACACATTTCCCTGTTCCCATTTGTAATAGAAACACTAATTGTCATACCATACCAGACTCGTCCATACCAGTGGACACGGACTATTCGAATAGGTTTAGACTCTGCGAAGAGGGGTACACTTTACCCACTAGTCCGGCTCTGCGATCTCATGGCCAATGAGACCCGAATCCGAATCTCTTTCCTTCCTCGTACGTCTGAACCTTAACGGTTATACCGGAAGGAGTCAGGCCACCGCCATGTCCGAACCGGACAAACATTCCCCCTCCTTATCCCCCCGGTGCTACCCCAGCCTCCATAACCCTGGGGTTGGACCGTACGAGTTTAGATTGAGTGGCTGCCCACACAGCCTCGAGTGGTTGTACTTTTTGAGAGTACAGGTAATGAAAGATGACAAACCGGTCCTTATATGAGAGGACGATCCTTCTGCTCACGCCTAAACCAGCTGAGCCAACACCATAGGCCCTCCCCTAAACCAGGGAGTCCCTAATCATCCTACTCCAACAGGTGATGAGGGTGAAGACCCTGCATCGCACTCTTTTGAAAAACAACCCATCTATACCTTTTTCATTTGCCCCATATCTTTTAATCACAGTAATAGTTAATGCAGGCTCACTCATACTCACCATGCAATTCGATTCCCATCCCATAATCCAGGCTTAGGCAGTGGTAGAGAGAGATAGGTAAATAATGCATCAAGGGAAGGATGGACTTGCCTTCGTCGAAGCTTTCCTGGCAGAAGAGGTTAATCTCGGAGGGGTCGGGTTCTTGCCCTTCTTCCAGAGCTAAGAGTTCCGGAGGATCGGATCCCTCTTCCGCTAATTAGACAAGACAATAACAATACATCAAACATAGTGACCTTTGTGGGGTGTGCAAATTATTATACTTTATTATTTTTGTGCCCTAATAATTTATTTAGACAATTTTTGGTGCATAAAATATTAGTATCTAAATATATATGTGAAAATGAGAAAGGAAAATAGGAAAAAGAAAAAGAAAAGGGATTCTCCATCTAACCGGGCCGGGGGGGATTTTGGCCCACATGGCGTGCGGGCGCGGGCGCAGGCGCGCTTTGCAGCCCAAACGGCCTAGCAGCGAGGGAACGGCGGCGGGGACGGCACCGTAGCGCGGGCCCACCAGCCAGAGAGAGAGGGGGGGGGGGCTGACGGCGCTACTGGTAACGGAGGGGGAAGGGTCCTCTGGTGGGGAAGGGGTGGCGAAGCACGGGCGGTTGGAGTGGGTCACGATGGTGGGGCGAATTTGACCTGCGGGGGCCTATGGCGGCCGGCCCACGGCGCAGTGGCGGGCGCCCGCGGCGGCGAAGCCGCCGGTGAGGTTTCCGGCCATGACAGGGGAGGCAAAGTGGTGCCTAGTGATCGCGAGTGTATGGTGGAGCTTCGGCCATAGCTTAATTGAAAAGAGAGACGCTAGAGAGGGGGAAGGGGCTCACCGGAGCAAGGCAGGGGCACGGCGGCGCTTGCTTGAACCGCTCGGGGAGGAGGGCAGCGATGATGGCTGGTGTTGTGTGGCGAAGACGGAGCTCGAGCGGGCCCTTTTATAGGCGCTCGGGGGAGGGAGGGGGATGGGGGAGACGGCGAGCACCGGCGAGCTCGCCATGGGTACGGGGATGGCACCAACGCCGATTGGGACGGCTCGGGCAGGCTGTGGGGGTGAGAGGTCGGCTCAAGCATAGTGGCGGGGTTGTCGCGGAGGCGGGCGAGCATTAATGGCGAGGCGACGAGGCGAGGGGCGCTCGGCGGCGATCGCGCCGGTGAGGGATGGGTGAGGGAGAAGGAGCTGACGGGTGGGGTCAGGCTGCCAGTGAGAGAGGTCCGCGCGAGAGAGAGAGCGGTGAGGTGCTGACGGGCGGGGCCCAGTGGTCAGGGGGCGGGAGCGGCGCGCGGGTTGGGCCGCCTGGGCCGGAAGAGAGGGGGGGAAAGCGGGCGCGCGCGAGCTGGGCTGGGATTCGGCCAAGCCGAGGGAGGGGAGAGGGTTTTTCCTTTTCTTTTTCTTATTTCATTTCTTTTCCTTTTCTCTTTTCTACTTTTGTGTCTTTTTGTTTCTTTTTCTCTTATCAAAATTTCTCTAAATGAACTTGGTGATAAATATGGTCTATGTGAGGTGCTTCAAATCATTTTAAGTGCATGCATATGATTTGGGTGACCTAGGGGTAGGGTTAAGGGAGAAGAATAAAATGAAGGAGGGGGGGGATTAGGGGGGGTTAGGGTTTCAAACCTGGGTTAGGATTTTGGGATGTTACAGCCAGGCTCTAGCACTCCTCCGACGGCCACGACATCACACGAACCGGGCGCCAAAATCTCTCCGGCCGCCACGATGGCGTGTACTTAGGGCGCTAGCTCTCCTCCGCTAGACACGTAGCACTCTGCTACACCCCCATTGTACACCTGGATCCTCTCCTTATGCCTATAAAAGGAAGGACCAGGGCCCTCTTAGAGAGGGTTGGCCGCGCGGGGACGAGGACGAGACGGGCGCTCGCGTGAGGCCACTCGCTCCTTCCCCCGTGTGGACGCTTGTAACCCCCTACTGCAAGCGCACCCGACCTGGGCACGGGACGAACACAAAGGCCGCAGGATTTCCACCTTGCTCACACCCATCTCCGGCCACCTCGCTTTCCCCCCTTCGCGCTCGGCCTCGCGTCGACCCATCTGGGCTGGGGCACACGACGACACTTCACTCGTCGGCTCGGGGACCCCCGGTCTCGAAACGCCGACAGTTTGAGCGCCAGGTAGGGGCCTGCTGCGTGTTGACGAACAGCTTCCCGTCAAGCTCCAGATGGGTAGTCTCCAGCAATCTCTCTGGCCCGGGACGGTGCTCCGTTTCGGGAGCCTTGAGTTCATGTCCCTCGACGACAGCTACGACATGATACTCTTTCCACCGCCGGGCGGCAGCGACAGTGGCGGTCGACAGTTCGCCCGCCGGCGGCGGGATCGACGACGTCTTCCCCGCGTGGTGGAAGAACAACCTTCGAGCTCGCCCCGTCTTCTTCCCCGTCGACGGAGGAGGAGGAGGCCGGGCAACCAAGGCCAAGCAGGAGGCGGCGCCACGTCGGCCGTCGAGCGAGTCGACAATGCCAGCGCTCCAACGGGGGGCGCGCCGCGCATCGGCCTCGCGCTTGAGACGAAGACGAGCGCTGTCCCCCCGCGACACGTCAATCCCGAGCAAACGGACGACGCCAGCACGCTCGCGAAAGGCTTGCTGGGTGTCACCCTCATACCTGAGACGATGGTGCAGTCAGTCCCCGACGTGACCTCACCACCGCCCGTCGACCAAGAGGTACCGACTGATTCCCATCCCACGCCTCTCGGATTTAGCCTCGACCCACCTAGCGGCTCCGCTTTGGCAGACGCTTTCATAGAGGCGAATCCGAATCCTCTGGGATCTCGTATGCGGTCGCCTTGGGACCGGCTGACGGATGTCTCGACCTACGGGCCCTCTGGGTCCGAGGAAGACGACGAGCCCAGCTTCTGTTGGGATTTCTCCGGACTTGGCAACCCCAGTACCATGCGGGACCTCATGACCGCATGCGACTACTGCCTTTCCGACTGTTCCGACGGTAGCCGTAGCCTCGGCGACGAGGACTACGGCCCGAGCCGCGAATGTTTCCACGTCGATCTAGGGGGTCCCTCCGAAGGCAACCATCTCGGCATGCCGGAGGACGGTGATCTCCCTAGGCCGATGCCTCGCGTTGACATCCCGCGAGAGCTAGCTGTGGTCCTCGTTCCGGCGGGGGGTCACGACCCACAACTCGAGCAAATCCGCGGGGTGCAGGCCAGGCTCGACGAGGGAGAAGGAGCGCTCGAGCCAATCCGTCGGGACGTCGGGCAGGCATGGGCGGGCCAACCTCCGGCCGGAGAAATGCGTCATCTACCCCAGGGTTTCCAGCACCGCATCGCCGATGATGTCAGGGTCAGGTCGCCACCCGCATCCAGTGGGGTCGGCCAGAACCTGGCTGCAGCAGCAATGCTCCTCCGCGCGATGCCGGAGCCATCAACCACCGAGGGGCGGCGAATCCAGGGAGAGCTCAAGGATCTCCTGGAAGGCGCCGCGGTCCAGCGGGCCGAGAGCTCCGCCTCCCGAAGGCAGGGGTACCCCTCGGAACATCATGTCGCGACTTCCCGATTCATGCGGGAAGCCTCGGTCTACACCGGGCGCACGCGCAACACAGCGCCTGCGGCCCCGGGTCGCCTCGGCAACGAGCACCACCACCGTGATTGTCGGGCCCACCTCGATGAGAGGGTGCGCCGAGGCTACCACCCCAGGCATGGGGGACACTACGACAGCGGGGAGGATCGGAGTCCCTCGCCCAAACCACCTGGTCCGCAGGCCTTCAGCCGGGCCATACGACGGGCACCGTTCCCGACCCGGTTCCGACCCCCGACTACTATCACAAAGTACTCAGGGGAGACGAGACCGGAACTGTGGCTCGCGGACTACCGTCTGGCCTGCCAACTGGGTGGAACGGACGATGACAACCTCATCATCCGCAACCTCCCCCTTTTCCTCTCCGACATCGCTCGCGCCTGGTTGGAGCACCTGCCTCCGGGGCAGATCTCCAACTGCGGCGACCTAGTCCAAGCTTTCGTCGGCAATTTCCAGGGCACGTACGTGCGCCCCGGGAATTCCTGGGACCTCCGAAGCTGTCGACAGCAGCCGGGAGAGTCTCTCCGGGACTACATTCGGCGATTCTCGAAGCAGCGCACCGAGCTGCCCAACATCACCGACTCGGATGTCATCGACGCGTTCCTCGCTGGCACCACCTGCCGCGACCTGGTGAGCAAGCTGGGTCGCAAGACCCCCACCAGGGCAAGCGAGCTGATGGACATCGCCACCAAGTTCGCCTCTAGCCAGGAGGCGGTCGAGGCTATCTTCCGGAAGGACTAGTAGCCCCAGGGCCGCCCATCGGAAGATGCCCCCGAGGCGTCAGCTCAGCGCGGTGCCAGGAAGAAGGGCAAGAAGAAGTCGCAAGCGAAACGCGACGCCGCCGACGCGGACCTTGTCGCCGCCGCCGAGCACAAGAACCCTCGGAAGCCCCCCGGAGGTCCCAACCTCTTCGACAAGATGCTCAAGGGGCCGTGCCCCTATCACCAGGGGCCCGTCAAGCACACCCTTGAAGAGTGCGTCATGCTTCGGCGCCACTTCCACAGGGCCGGGCCACCCGCGGAGGGTGGCAGGGCCCGCGACGACGACAAAAAGGAAGATCACCAGGCAAGAGAGTTCCCCGAGGTCCGCGACTGCTTCATGATCTACGGCGGGCAAGCGGCGAACGCCTCGGCTCGGCACCGCAAGCAAGAGCGCCGGGAGGTCTGTTCGGTGAAGGTGGCGGCGCCAGTCTACCTAGACTGGTCCGACAAGCCCATCACCTTCGACCAGGCCGACCACCCCGACCATGTGCCGAGCCCGGGGAAATACCCGCTCGTCGTCGACCCCGTCATCGGCGATGTCAGGCTCACCAAGGTCCTCATGGACGGAGGCAGCAGCCTCAACATCATCTACGTCGAGACCCTCGGGCTTCTGCGTATCGATCTGTCCTCGGTCCGGGCGGGCGCTGCGCCTTTCCATGGGATCATCCCCGGGAAGCGCGTCCAGCCCCTCAGACAACTCGATCTTCCCGTATGCTTCGGAACACCCTCCAACTTCCGAAGGGAGACCCTGACGTTCGAGGTGGTCGGGTTCCGAGGAACCTACCACGCGGTATTGGGGAGGCCCTGCTACGCGAAGTTCATGGCCGTCCCCAACTACACCTACCTCAAGCTCAAGATGACGGGCCCCAACGGGGTCATCACCGTCGGCCCCACGTACAAACACGCGTTCGAATGCGACGTGGAGTGCGTGGAGTACGCTGAGGCCCTCGCCGAGTCTGAGGCCCTCATCGCCGACCTGGAGAGCCTCACTAAGGAGGTGCCAGACGTGAAGCGTCATGCCGGCAACTTCGAGCCAGCGGAGACGGTTAAGTCCGTCCCCCTCGACCCCAGCAGCGACGCCTCCAAGCAAGTCCGGATCGGCTCCGGGCTCGATCCCAAATAGGAAGCAGTGCTCGTCGACTTTCTCCGCGTGAACGCCGACGTCTTCGCGTGGAGTCCCTCGGACATGCCCGGCATACCGAGGGATGTCGCCGAGCACTCGCTGGACATCCGAGCTGGAGCCCGACCCGTCAAGCAGCCTCTGCGCCAATTCGACGAGGAGAAGCGCAGAGCCATAGGCGAGGAGATCCACAAGCTAATGGTGGCAGGGTTCATCAAAGAGGTATTCCATCCCGAATGGCTTGCCAACCCTGTGCTTGTGAGAAAGAAAGGGGGGAAATGGCGGATGTGTGTAGACTACACTGGTCTGAACAAAGCATGTCCGAAGGTTCCCTACCCTCTGCCTCGCATCGATCAAATCGTGGATTCTACCGCTAGGTGCGAAACCCTGTCTTTCCTTGATGCCTACTCAGGGTATCACCAAATCAGGATGAAAGAGTCCGACCAGCTCGCGACTTCTTTCATCACACCCTTCGGCATGTACTGCTATGTCACCATGCCGTTCGGCTTGAGGAATGCGGGCGCGACGTACCAGCGGTGCATGAACCATGTGTTCAGCGAACACATTGGCCGCACGGACGAGGCTTACGTCGATGACATCGTAGTCAAGACGAGGAAAGCCCTTGACCTCCTTTCCGACCTTGAAGTGACATTCCGATGTCTCAAGGCGAAAGGCATCAAGCTCAATCCCGAAAAGTGTGTCTTCGGGGTGCCCCGAGGCATGCTCTTGGGGTTCATCGTCTCCGAGCGGGGCATCGAAGCCAACCCAGAGAAGATCGCAGCCATCACCAGCATGGGGCCCATCAAGGACTTGAAAGGCGTACAGAGGGTCATGGGATGTCTCGCGGCTCTGAGCCGCATCATCTCGCGCCTCGGCGAAAGAGGTCTACCCCTGTACCGCCTCTTAAGGAAGGCCGAGCGCTTCACTTGGACCCCTGAGGCCGAGGAAGCCCTCGGGAACCTGAAGGCGCTCCTCACGAAGGCGCCTATCTTGGTGCCCCCAGCTGCCGGAGAAGCCCTCTTGGTCTACGTCGCCGCGACCACTCAGGTGGTTAGCGCCGCGATTGTGGTCGAGAGGCAAGAAGAGGGGCATGCATTGCCCGTTCAGAGGCCAGTCTACTTCATCAGTGAGGTACTGTCCGAGACCAAGATCCGCTACCCACAAATCTAGAAGCTGTTGTACGCGGTGATCCTGACGCGGCGGAAGTTGCGACACTACTTCGAGTCCCATCCGGTGACGGTGGTGTCATCCTTCCCCCTGGGAGAGATCATCCACTCCCAAGAGGCTTCGGGTAGGATCGCGAAGTGGGCGGTGGAGATCATGGGCGAGACGATCTCGTTCGCCCCCCGGAAGGCCATCAAGTCCCAGGTCCTGGCGGACTTCGTGGCTGAATGGGCCGACACCCAGCTTCCGACGGCTCCGATCCAACTGGAGCTTTGGACCATGTTTTTCGACGGGTCGCTGATGAAGACAGGGACCGGCGCAGGCCTCCTCTTCGTCTCGCCCCTCGGGAAGCACCTACGCTACGTGCTACGCCTCCACTTCCCAGCGTCCAACAATGTGGCGGAGTACGAGGCTCTGGTAAACGGGTTGCGAATCGCCATCGAGCTAGGGGTCCGACGCCTCGACGCTCGCGGTGACTCGCAGCTCGTCATCGACCAAGTCATGAAGAACTCCCGCTGCCGCGACCCGAAGATGGAGGCCTACTGCGATGAGGTTCGGCGCCTGGAAGACAAGTTCTACGAGCTCGAGCTCAACCACATCGCTCGGCGCTACAACGAGACTGCGGACGAGCTGGCTAAAATAGCCTCGGGGCGAACAACGGTTCCCCCGGACGTCTTCTCCCAAGACCTGCATCAACCCTCTGTCAAGATCGACGACGCGCCCGAGCCTGAGGCGCCCTCGGCCTAGCCAGAGGTACCCTCGGCACAGTCCGAGGCACCCTCGGCTTAGATCGAGGTACCCTCGGCACGGCCCGAGGCACCCTCGGTTCGGCCCGAGGTACCCTCGGCCCCCGAGGGCGAGACGCTGCACGTCGAGAGGGAGCAAAGCAGGGTCACGCCTGATCGAAACTGGCAGACCCCGTACCTGCAATATCTCCACCGAGGAGAGCTACCCCTTGACCGAGCCGAAGGTCGGCGGTTGGCGCGGTGCGCCAAGTCGTTCGTCTTGCTGGGAGAAGGGAAGGAGCTCTACCACCGCAGCCCTTCAGGCATCCTCTAGCGATGCATCTCCACCACCGAAGGTCAGGAACTCCTCCAAGAAATACACTCGGGGGCTTGCGGCCACCACGCAGCACCTCGAGCCCTTGTCAGAAATGCTTTTCGACAAGGTTTCTACTGGCCAACGGCGGTGGCCGACGCCACTAGAATTGTCCGCGCCTGCGAAGGGTGTCAGTTCTACGCAAGATAGACCCACCTGCCCGCTCAAGCTCTGCAGACAATACCCATCACATGGCCTTTTGCTGTGTGGGGTCTGGACCTCGTCGGCCCCTTGCAGAAGGCACTCGGGGGCTACACGCACCTGTTGGTCGCCATCGACAAATTTTCCAAGTGGATCGAGGTCCGACCCCTGAACAGCATCAGGTCCGAGCAGGCGGTGGCGTTCTTCACCAACATCATCCATCGTTTCGGGATCTCGAACTCCATCATCACCGACAACGGTACCCAGTTCACCAGCAGAAAGTTCCTGGACTTCTGCGAGGATCACCACATCCGGGTAGACTGGGCTGCCGTGGCTCACCCCATGACGAATGGGCAAGTAGAGCGCGCCAACGGCATGATTCTACAAGGACTCAAGCCTCGGATCTACAACGACCTCAACAAGTTCGGCAAGCGATGGATGAAGGAACTCCCCTCGGTGGTCTGGAGCCTGAGAACGACACCGAGCCGAGCCACGGGCTTCACGCTGTTCTTCCTAGTCTATGGGGCCGAGGCTATCTTGCCCACAGACCTGGAGTACGGTTCCCCGAGGACGAGGGCCTATGACAACCAAAGCAACCAAGCTAGTCGAGAAGACTCGCTGGACCAGCTGGAAGAGGCTCGGGACAAGGCCTTACTACACTCGGCGCGGTACCAGCAGTCCATGCGACGCTACCACGCCCGAGGGGTCCGGTCCCGAGACCTCCAGGTGGGCGACCTGGTGCTTCGGCTGCGACAAGACGCCCGAGGTCGACACAAGCTCACGCCCCCCTGGGAGGGGCCGTTCGTCATCGCCAAAGTTCTAAAACCCGGAACATACAAGCTGGCCAACAATCAAGGCGAGGTCTACAACAACGCTTGGAACATCCAACAGCTACGTCGCTTCTACCCTTAAGATGTTTTCAAGTTGTTCATATACCTCGCTCTCACGCAAAGTTTAGTCGTCAAGGAAGGGTCAGCCTTGCCTCGGCAAAGCCCGACCCTCCCTCGGGGGCTAAAAGGGGGGAACCCCCTCTGCGTCGAAAGTTTCCTCGAAAAAAAATCTTTTCTGCCAGAATGCTTTTCGTGCTCTTCGACTACTTCAAAAGTGGATCCTAAAAATGGTGGAGTACACGTAAGCAGCCAAGGCTGACCGAGCCGAGGGACTCCTACGCCTCCGGGATACGGATACCTCACTCATCATCTTCTGCGATAAGTAACTCGCGCTCGGATAAGTGACTCCGCGGACCGAACAAGTCTTCATGCTCAAGAAGCTCCTCTGCCGAAGTGATTTTTTGGGCCTTCTAGACTGCGTCGGTAACAGAACCCTATGGACGAGTAGGAGCGCGCGTAAGCGGTAAGGCCGACCGAGCCGAGGGATTCCTACGCCTCCGGGATACGGATACCTCACTCATCACCTTCCGTGAAAAGCAACTCTCGCCCGCACAAACAGTTCTGTTATCGACAAAAAAGTCCAGATACTCGAAACAAGAGGAAAGGAGACGCGGCTTTACAACACGGCGAGGGTGTGTTTCGGCCTCGGCGGCCGCAGAAAACACACGCTACAAGATAATCCGATCCTGCAGGCTCGGATCTTGACGGCTAAAGGGAGCAGCAGCACCCTCGGCGTTGACAACACCTCTCGCGAGGTCCGACCTAGCCTCAGACGGCGACGCAGTCCAAGGGCCTCCGCTCTGAAGGACGACGTCATCACCAAGCCCGGACCATCGCCGCCAGGGTCTTCTCCAAGAATCCGGCCCGAGCAGGCGGCTCGGCTGGTCACCCCGGGGCCTCGGCTAGCTGTCCCCCAAGGACATCAGCCCGGCCCGAGGCCTCGGTAGCTCAATTCCGGCGTCGGTCCCGCTAACGGACGACCCAGCCAGGCTCCGGCCGACCTGGTTGTCTTTTTGAGCCGACTATGCCTCTGTCTGCGCTGGCACCGCTACCCCTGGCCTCGGTTCATCGAAGAGCGGTCGAGGTTATCCTCTAACTAAGCCAGGGAAGCCTCGGATAACAAGGCTGACCGAGCCGAGGGACTCCTACGCCTCCGGGATATGGATACCTCGCTCGTCACCTTTACACAGGGCGACTCACGCTTGGCGAAGCGGTTCAGACAACCAGCAGGCGAGTCTTAGTGCTCGAGAATGGGAAAAAACACGGCTCCGTGCCGAATTTACATACATGTTCAGGCCTCGACAGCCACAGTGAACAAAAACACTGGCATTCAAAGTGCCATTACAAACAGAACTCCGGTTCCACCTCCGCAGGTACGAACAACCCCACGCGAGTGGGGGAGGGCCTGCGGAGCAACAGAAGACCGACGAACGGCTCGCCGTCGCCCACCCCAGTGGCGGCGACGATGAAGACTTCTGCTCTGGGGGGCCGAACAGCAGCAGCGATGACCTCAGGGTGGATGCTGCTGCCAGGAGGCCCCCGCCCGTGCCCAAACTCGTGAGGCAAGGACGGGCAGAAGGCCGTAGAGTTGGAGGTCGGTCCGCGGGTGGCGCCGGCAAGCTCGTCGACGGCAGAACCTCTTCCAGCTGCCGTGGCAAGAGGCGGCACCGGGAGCGGCTCCAAAGCCACTCGGCTCAGAGAGCCGGGCACAGTGCAGCTGCCAGTGCCACGGACGGCTCCCGCCCTTCCCCCCGATCACTGAGGGAAGGAGCGGGCCACCGCACACGCAGGGGCCGACCCCAACTCGGCACACTCCCCTCCCCAGCCCTGGTGATGAAAATCCTTGAAGCTGAGGGAGGGGCAGAGGCCGCGGCCCGGTTCGCTCTCCCTCGCCATCGAACTGGAGGTCACCATCTTGGGTGCCGCCGGCGGAGGGGTGCGACCGGGCTGCATGATGAAAATCCTTGAAGCCGAACGACGGCTGAAAGGTACCAACTCCCGCGGAGTTGCATTCCTCCAACAACGAAGCGGAAAGACGGCAGATATCCCCCATCCGGGGGCTTGGAAGGTGGAAAGACACGATGCATAAGGGAGCGCGAAGACACGGTGGCCTTCCAAGAGGGTCACCCTCCTTTTAAAGGCGACTCTCCCTACTTGCGTCCCCAGCCGTCGTGGGCTAAGTCTTCTCCAACACGCTCCAAGGTCCTCCCCTACGACGTGGGGGCTGGGTCCCACACGTCATGCAAGCCGGCCCAGAGCAGAAGAAGCCAAACCGCCGCGCGCGGTGCGTGCAATACAAGCGACTCTCCACTTTTGCCCAGACCAGCGGGCGAAAGGGCGGGCGACCATGCAGGCGGCATGCAACCGCGCCAAGTGGGCGCGCTTCTCCAACTCCCAACACGCCCGGTAGGGAGGCCCAGACCCACGCGTCATGCAACCGGCGCGCCGAATGCTTCGTGCATGCAACTGCACCGCCACGTGCGCCACCACCGCGCCTCCTCGACTGTGGAACCAATACCGCGACTTGAGGCGACCCAGCGCACGACCCAGCGGCTCCAGCCTGGCGCAACGGTCAATGCGGCCAAAAACCGGCCGGCAGCAATGGCGGTGGCAGGCGGGCAGGAGCAGCGGTCACGTCGTCAGCCAAGCTCACATCTCATCCGGGGGCAGCGAGAGAACCCTCTCTCACGGCGTGAAGACAACGCGCCCGTGACTCATTCCTCGAACGGATCGCGCACGCGCAACGACTGTCCCGCGAACCACTCGCCCCGTCGCATTAACTCCGCGGCAGGACAGGCGGCACCTCTGGCAGGAGAAGCGAGCGACGCTTCGCCTTCGCCATAATGACCGCGTCAAAAAAGGTACGCCGCGTCGTTCGATTTCGTATCCTTTTCCTTTTTTCCTCTTCCTCTCTCTTGCAACAGGGACCGGGAAAGGGGGATACCCCGAAAAGGATCCTTCCGTGTGAAGGAACCAGGCTCCGAGCCTCCCTACTGATCAGAGGTTCGAAGGCTGGCCCCTCGGAAGGTTTCAACAGCCGCCTCAGAGCATGTGGGCTCCACACCCACTACTGGTCAGAGGTTCGAAGGCCGGCCCCTCGGAAGGGTTCAACGGTTGCCTCAGGCTATTCGGGCTCCACGCCCACTACTGATCAGGGGTTCGAAGGCTGGCCCCCGAAGGGTTCACAGCCGCCTTAGACACAGAGCAAGGGATGACCATGGGTACGGTCGATACATAACCAAGGCTCGGGCTGCGCTCCCGAGGTACCCTAGGACATTTCCGAGACCAGCGGGAGCGACCTTGTAACGGAATCCCATCAGAGGGAGGCATCGAGCCTTCGGACCCCGTCGCCAGGGGACTGGGTCCGGCAGATGACCCGCAGGTACTTTTGGGCGTGCCTCTGGGCCCCTAGCCGACCCCTAACGAATGGGGCACGGACGTCCGCTCGGATCACCCGCCTGCAGCTCACCGGAGACACCATGTTTGGCGCCCACCGAGGGCAACATGGCGCTCTCCCCCCTCCTCCTTGCGGAAAGGCGACGCAGGGGCGTATATAAAGTGTCGAGTCTGTCCCTGATCGCCCTCTCGCCCTGTGCAGAGGCTCGGGGGCTGCTCTCGCAAACCCGGCTCTGGCCAAACCGTTGACAGCGTCAACATACCAGCCCGAGAACTTGGGACCCGACCGTACACCCGGGCTACGGCCAGCTCGCATGAGGGAACGACCAGACCAGCCGAAGCATTGTGCAAGGCGTTAAGACCTCGGAGGAGTCAAACCACTCCTCCGAGGCCTCGGGGGCTACACCCGGCGGGTGCGCTCGCGCGCACCCACCGGAACAAAACGCAACCGAGAAAGGCTGGTCCCCTTGCAAAAAAGTGCGACGAAAGCCTCCAAGCGAGTGCTAACACTCCCTTTGAGGCTCGGGGGCTACTGTCGGGGACCATAATTAGGGGTACCCTCAAGGCTCCTAATTCTCAGCTGGTAACCCCCATTAGCATAAAGCTGCAAAGGCCTGATGGGTGTGATCAAGTCAGGGATCAGTCCATTCAAGGGACTCGATCGTGCCTCGCCCGAGCCTAGCCTCGGACAATGTCACACCCGGTTTTAGAAGGCAAACCGAATGCGAACCATGTACGTGCCAGGATCAGTTATTCACGTACACAGCAGTTACATAATATGGACATCATCACACAGTGCTCAAATAGTATTAAAAGGGAAATAATAGTCGATTACATCATACGTCTGAGACGTCCATATAGTTCTTACAATAAATCAAAGTGCGGAAAAGAAACGTAGATAACACGGCCTTCACAGGCAGCCGACTGGGGGTTGCCGCTAACCCACGCCTAGAACTCGTCGTAGTCCTGGAACTCCTGGAAGTCTCCTTCCACAGCTTCATCTTCTCCTGAGCAGTGGTTGCAATGCTGACAACCTGGGGGGGAGATTGGTGTGTAGAGCAAGGGTGAGTACACATCAACATACTCAGCAAGCATCCCGTTTGGCTGTAGTGGACTAGCTTTATGTGGGGATAAGTCAAGCAGTTGCTTTTAGTTGGTCAGGTTATTACTTACTAGTAGAAAGCCAGGTTTTAACATTAACCCAAGTTATTAGCCCAATGTATCCTTTCCAAACGGAAAGAATACCACTTACCAGCACCATAATCATAATCAGAACCATCAATCTCATTGCCACCTGTACCAAAATATCTCTGATCAAGTATCACTAATCTCTGGAGCTCCCTTGGCCGCTCATAACCGCGAGCACGGCTGATATATCAGTTTCATAACACTCTGCAGAGGTTGCGCACTTTACCCATAAGCCGTGATTCCCTCTCTAGCCCGGGCTTGCAAGACCCTTATTCACTCCCAAGGTGAATGGCTAGGGATTCACTACGAAGCCTTTACAAAGATTCCCCGGGGCTGTAGCCACCCGTTAGGTTTCCTAAATGTACCGCACTCCTCCCCAAGGGACAAATCAACCTTGGCAGAGCGAGCCGCATACACCGAGCCCCATTGACGGCACAACGGCTAAGTGATCTACACCCCAGTTCCTCTAATTATTCAGCTAAGGGCGTCCCATTCCACCCTCATGGTTGCACTGTTTTCCCGGGCGGTCATCCATTGAACAGGTCCTTACGGAGAGGCACTCGAGAAACCGCTCGAGTCCCCTTAAAGGTCACAAATATAATCATAAATAAGAAGGGAAAACAGCGTATCATAGATAATCACATCATGTTCATTGATTAGAGTTGAGCAATAGCATCAGACTAAGTAGTAATAATCCGACCCAAATAGGTAAACAAGGACATGGATAACAAAAGCTAGTCAATCCTTAAGTATAAATGTGTAATGCGGGAGGTGAATTAAAGAATGAATAGGACAGAAATAGGTCAAAGGACACTTGCCTCCACCAACCGACTGCTGCTCAGGGGCTTCTCCTGCGAATTCCTCGGGCTCTTCGACCGGATCGTTCTCTATGCGAGCGCAAACATACATACATCCACATATTTAATACAAAAGAACAGTACACCATACAAGGGAACAAGTAAAGCGAATATGCATCAAGTATGACATTCGATGTCGCATTTGTTATGGTTAGAAAGAAACGGGAAAGGTCTCGCAGGGGGTTAAAGTTTATGCACTAATGATTAGTTACAACTGGTTCTTAGCAAAAGAATTCTGTTATATGCACTAATGGAAACCTAATCATTTTTAGTTGATCAACATTGAATGAGATAAACAATTAACTACGTGAATCAACTAGCATAACGGAATTTTAAATTGAGCTTCCTATTTCAATAGCATGAACAATGATTAGCCTACCTGAAATAAAATAACTATGATCACAGAAAGTAAAATAAAATAAAATAAAATAAAAAATAAAAAAAACAGGGGGGGGCGGTTGAACCGGCCCTAGGGCGGTTGAACCGGCCGGGGGCAGGGCGGCCAAGCAGGGGCGGCCGAGCGCGCGGGGGGGGGGGGGGGGCGGCTGAGCCGGGGCGGTTGAACTGGCCCGGGGGGCGGTTGAACCGGCCGGCGCAGGGGCGGCCGAGCGCGGGGGCGGGGGCGCGGCCAGGGCGCGGGCTGGGGCGGCCGGGGCGCGGGCTGGGGCGGCCGGGGGCGCGGCCAGGGGCGGCCGTGGCCGGCTGGGCGCGACCAGGCGGGCGGCCAGGCGCGGCCGGGGCCGGCTGGGGCCAGGGCGGCGCGGCCAGGGCGGCCAGGCGGGCGGGCTGCCGAGGAGAGAGGAGGGGAGAGGGGGGAGGGAGGGAGGAGGGAGGAGGGGGAGGGCTCACCGGCGATGGGCGGCCGAGGGCGAGGGCGGCCGAGCAGGGGACGGCGGCTAGGGCAGGGGGTAGGGGCGGCGGCGGCTTAGGGTGGGGGAGAGGGAAAATGAGAGGAAGGGGAGGGAGGGAGAGAGGGAATTGGGGAAAAAGGGGAGGGGGTGGGGCGGTTGGGCCTATTGGGCCCAAGGGGGGGCGCGCAGGGGGCGGCTGGGCCGGCCAGGGGCCCACGGCGCGGGAGAGAGAGAAAAAGAGGAGAGAGAAAGAGAAAGAAAAAGAAAGAAAAGATTTTCTCCTTATTTCAAAATCCGATCTTCCTAGATGAATGCATTTGCACTTTCAAACAATCAAAGAATGCATAGTTCGGCATGGTGCATCAAACAACACAAAACAATTTAGGGTTTTCTTTACACGGGAATTCCAAACCGAATCCCGCTAGCTTTGGAAAAGATCAAGGTCTAGCGAGGGGAAAAAGAAAAAGGAAAGGTAACGCCCGAATTTGGCGAGTAAAGAAAAGAAAAAATTCAACTGCAAAATTCGGGGCGTTACAGACAAGGGCAGCCGACCCCGGAGGATCTCCGCCTCGCCCGAGGCCCCCCTCCAGCGGCGAACACGTTCCCGGCACGCCCGAGGCCCTGTCTTCGCCAAGAAGCAACCCCGACCAAATCGTAGGAGCATTTAATGCAAAGGTGGCCTGACACCTTTATCCTGACGCGCACCCCTCAGCTGACAGAGCCGAAGTGACCGCCGTCACTTCACCGCTCCACTGGCCAGTCTGACAGAAAAGACAGCGCCGCCTGCGCCGCTCCGACTGCGGTGCCACTTGACAGAGTGAGGCTGACAGGCAGTCAGGCCCGGCCGCACGCACCATAGGAAACTCCGCTCCGCCCGACCCAGGGCTCGGACTCAGGCTAAGCCCCGGAAGACGGCAAACTCCGCTCCGCCCAACCCAGGGCTCAGACTCGGGCTAAGCCCCGGAAGACGGCGAACTCCGCTCCGCCCGACCCGAGGCTCGGACTCGGGCTAAGCCCCGGAAGACGGCGAACTCCGCTCCGCCCGACCCAGGGCTCGGACTCGGGCTAAGCCCCGGAAGACGGCGAACTCCGCTCCGCCCGACCCAGGGCTCGGACTCGGGCTAAGCCCTGGAAGACGGCGAACTCTGCTCCGCCCGACCCCGGGCTCGGACTTGGGCTCAGCCCTAGAAGACGATGAACTCCGCCTCGCCCGACCCAGGGGCTCGGACTCGGCCTCGGCCACGGAAGACGGACTCGACCTCGACCTCGGAAGAGCCTCCACATCGCCCAACCTAGGGCGCGGATCGGTCACGTCAACAGAAGGCGCCATCATTACCCTACTCCAAGCTGACTCAGGCTACGGGGAACAAGACCGGCGTCCCATCTGGCTCGCTCCACCAGATAGGCGATGATGGCGCCCCACACGCCCCCTGACGATGGCGGCTCTCGGCCCCCTTACGGAAGCAAGAGGACGTCAGCAAGGACTCGACGGCCCCGACAGCTGTCCCTCCACCAGGCTCCAGCACTCCTCCGACGACCACGACATAACACGAACCGGGCGCCAAAATCTCTCTGGCCGCCACGATGGCGAGTACTTAGGGCGCTAGCTCTCCTCCGCTAGACACGTAGCACTCTGCTACACCCCCCATTGTACACCTGGATCCTCTCCTTACGCCTATAAAAGGAAGGACCAGGGCCCTCTCAGAGAGGGTTGGCCACGCGGGGACGAGGACGAGACGGGCGCTCGCGTGAGGCCACTCGCTCCTTCCCCCGTGTGGACGCTTGTAACCCCCTACTGCAAGCGCACCCGACCTGGGCGCGGGACGAACACGAAGGCCACGGGATTTCCACCTCACTCACGCCCATCTCCAGCCACCTCGCTTTCCCCCCTTCGCGCTCGGCCTCGCGTCGACCCATCTGGGCTGGGGCACGCGGCGACACTTCACTCGTCGGCTCGGGGACCCCCCGATCTCGAAACGCCGACACTATTCGAATAGTCTGTGTCCATAGGAATGGACGAGTCTGGTATGGTATGGCAATTAATGTTTTGTTTTCCAAAAAAAGGGTGCGTTTGAGAAAAGTGGTTTTTAAAAGGTTCGGCGGTTGAGCCGTGAGCTATGGTGGACGGAAAGTCCAGTAGCTGTTTTTTTGGAAATGAAAACCAGTGGGAAACTACTGAGTTACCTGGATGGTTTAGTCCAAGGGATTTTGTTATAATACTGAAAAACTTCCTGCTCCTTTTGGAGATGATGCGCTTTGCGAAAGTACAAAATGTTTTTCAAAACAACCCTGCATAAAATATTGCTGTTTCTGCAAAATATTCTGAGCTCCACATATTCCATGCATTATATCTGATTTCCCCATTCCGCGGGTGAAGGTGGGCTGCTGAGTACGTTTGTACTCACCCTTGCTTATTTGTTGTTTTTCAGAAAAAGGAGATCGGGTAAGAGTTATGACTGTTCCCAACCTTGCCTGTGGCTGTTGGACCACTGATTTGCTTCACTGCGTATATCGGGCTGCTTCAGCCCCACTCTGATGATATGTCTCGAGTTGTGGACCAACTCTTAAAGTTGTTCGCCACCTTTGTAGGTTTGTCTCGTTTAAGCAGATTTGGTATCATCTGATGTATAAATGTGTTTACTAGCCTCCTGGGACTAGTAATTGTATCACATTTGAGTCCAAGAGGATTGGATTTTCCTCGTTCTTCCTAAATCTCGAGGACGAGATTATTTTTAAGGGGGTAGGATTTGTAATACCCACTTTGTAATTGGTTAGAAATAATATCTATAGAGAAACAATTTCTCCTTATGTGAGCTTAACCTTTATGCATCATCACATGTGTACACCCTAGGTAAAAACAAATAATTAATAACATAAAAGCCATTAAAATATGTATCATGCTGGTTTTCATTTCTGTGTGCATCTTGTAACCACATAATAAATCATATGAAAAGAAAATATTAAAGTCTCAAGTGGAATTTGGAATATACAAGAGACTTTTAGAATTTAGAAAAGAGAGAGAGAAATATTGGCCAATACCAAATAAAATCCTTGAAGAAATAAATTCATTTCATCATGGCATGTTTGGATCATAGCTTCAAATAGTTGAGTACAAATTCGTCACAAAATTTGAAATCCAAAATTTTGATTTCAAAATAAAAAAACAAAACAAGTATAAAAGAAATGAAAAAAAAAGGAAAACCGCGCCTGGGCCGCAGACCTCCATTTCGGCCCAGTACACAAACCCTCAACCGCGCGGCCCCTTTACCTCACGCGCATGGGCGTGCCGACACAGGGGCCCCACTGGGCAGTCGCTCTCTCTCTCGTGCACGTCCGCACCGTCTCACTGCGCGTGGGCCTCACCGTCAGTGTCGTCCCCAACCCGCGTTGAACCGGCCTCACTGCGTTTGCGGGCCCACTTGACATTTCGCTGCCGCGTCAACAACCCGAGCTCCATGCGCTGATCCCTTCCTTGCTTCGTGCGAGTTAGGCGACGATCCCGGCTCCGAGGGCACGATGGATAAAAGCCAAGCGCACCCACGACTTCCCCTCCTCCTGCCCTTGTGCGTGTTGCCATTGTTGCTCCAGTCGGCCGTCGTTTCGTGTGAGTGAGGGAGGTGCGCTCTGCCGCCGGTGAAACTCATCACCGGGGGTTGTCTGTCCCTGGCAAAGTGGTTGAGGGCTTCGTCGCGTTCGCTGGTGTCAGTGGGTGGTCACCCCGGGCGCTTGCGTGGTCGGGCGTGTGGCTAATTTCACGTTGGAGCTCAACCCGTCCCGCCATTCCGCCGTGCGCCGTGGACAGGATCGTTCACCCTGCGAGTGCCAGTATGAACCCTTCTCCAAAGTTCGCCGACATGCCAATTCCATTCTGCGGGTGTCAGCACTAGAGTTACGGCATTGTAGTGTTGGAATTGCTCGGCGCCGGTGGCTGCGCCGCCGCTGGGTGCGTGTGCCGCCGCGCGGGTGCTCGGTGTGTTGGGGGAGATGCGCTTGCTATCGAGATCGCATCTAACGGTTCAAATTGATGGCGCATAACGTTTCAGTCAGAGTGCGTGTTAGCCGTTGATATCCGATCGGATGGATCAGGTGGCTCGGGTCAAAATAGAATCTGCAATGTAGGTATAGGATCCTGGGGTTAGCATCACGTACCGGTTCGGGTGGTGTAAATATAATCTGCGCTGTCCATTTTAATCCGACAGCGGTGAAGCTCCCATACCCCTTCGGCCGCGCATTTTATAAAATAGCCCCCTAGTAATTAGGGATTCAACCCGCGGTCCCTGCAGGTTGTTCACTGTGTCTGCAGAGTTTTACTCCGAGACCCCTGACTTTCTCTGAAATTGAGGCCCAGTCCAGAATATTATAAAACCAGAGAAAATAATTTATAAATGGATTTTTAATAGATAAATAAATGCTAGAACTTGTTTAAATCATAGAAAATCCATTTTTAGTCCACATTAATCCATTCCACTTTCTAAAATTTTGTAATTTTATTCTCTACCACTTAGAGCCTCTGTTTTATCATGAAAACAGTAATAAAAATAATTTCTCACTTAATCCTATTTTAAGCACATAAAACCTTTAGAAATTCATATCTTAAAATCTATAACTCCAAAAATTATGATTCCTGTACCTAGGGTTTTATTTTAAAATGTAGATTATTACTGTGTATTTTGTTTACATGTTTGGTGTGATGTTAATTTTCTCTATATACTGTGCTTGTTTGTATTGTGGCGAGTAGAAGAGCCTGTGACCGAGGATCCTGGTGAGCATCAGATAGAAGTAGCTGAGCAGGAGCTCATTGAAGGCAAGTTGTGCCCTTGACCACTTTTATACCCAATAATGTTCTTTAATATCATTTATTCATGCATAGGTTAATTTTGATGGGACTCAATAGGTCACCCTAGATTGTTTATCTCATTACCTTGGTTACCCCTAAATCACTTGGGTAGTTTGCTATTTCTTTACATGGTTTTGGGATAATTATTTATTATATCTATGTTCCAATTCTTTTGTTATTCTATTTATGTTCATGTCAAGATCATTAATGTTAATTGGAACATAGAGCTTAACTTGACAAACACGTGCCACCACAAGGGTTTAATGGGACGCCCTTGGCTGACTAATTAGGAAAGCGAGTGGAAGACTACCTTACCCGAAAGGGGTAAGGGCAGTAGGGGAGTTGCATGCAAGGAGGTTCTCAGGTTGATTTAGCTGCGATGGCGGTCAGATGGGGGATTCTTGCAAGTGCTTTTCCCATAAACTGTAGCGGGTTTTCGGAAGCTAGTGGAACTTTGTAAAGGCCTCGTAGTGTTGCCCTGCCTCGCCTCCTAGGTAGAGGTGTATGGGAGTCGCGATCCCTTGGTAGATGGGTAACATGACTTGTGGGTAAAGGGTACAACCTCTGCAGAGTGTAAAACTGGTATACTAGCCGAGCTCACGGTCATGAGCAGCTCAGGACTCTCTAATGATTAATTTATGGAACTTAAATTCAATTTGTCATTTGCATATGCATGGGATTATTATTAATTTTGTTCTATTATTTTATTTAAGGTTTGGTATTTACTTACACTTAGTAACTGCTAATAAAATTTTGACCAACTACTTAAAAGCAATGCTCAGCTTTAACCCCTGTCATGGATTAGCCTTACATACCACATGAACTCCCACCTTTGTGAGTTCATGTCCACTGGTTCCCCACAACTTGTTGAGTTATGATCATGTGTGAGCTCAGCCTTGCTGTCTCACACCCCCCACAGGAGAAGAACAGGTGGTTCAGGAGGAGCCACAAGGCGAGGAGTTTGATCTGATCTAGGTGGCGTTTCCCCAGTTGACTTCTGCGCCAATGACGATCCTTAGTTCGTTTTATATTTATCTTTTATTTTGTAATAAATATTCTGATTATTGTGACATTTATCTTTATACACTCTGTTATTATATATGTTGCCTTCTTGGCGCATGTATGAGATGCACCTGGCTTTGTTCCTTAAAGCCGGGTGTGATAGGGTAGCTGGACAACAATAGCGGAGTGAACGTGCTCCTTCCGACTCAAGGCATCTACAACCAAATTCGCCTTGCCCGGGTGATAGTGAATCTCCAAATCATAATCCTTAATGAGCTCCAACCAATAGCGTTGCCTAAGGTTGAGATCCTTCTGAGTGAATATATACTTCAAACTCTTATGATCCGTGTATATACTTGGCACTTAGTTCCCATAATGTAGTGTCTCCAAATCTTAAGCGCATGCACAACGGCTGCCAGTTCTAAGTCATGAGTGGGGTAGTTCAATTCATGTTTCCGCAACTGACGAGATGCATAGGCAATCACGTGTCCTTCTTGCATAAGCACACATCCCAAGCCTTGGCCACATGCATCACAATAAATGTCAAATCCCTTCTGTAGATCTAGCATAACCAACACTGGTGGTGACATCAATCTCTCCTTTAATTGATCAAAGCTTTCTTGGCATTTTTCATCCCACTTAAATTCTCTTCCTTTCTCTAGAAGCGAGGTCATAGGCTTGGCAATCTTAGAGAATCCTTCAATAAATCATTGATAATATCCTGCAAGTCCCAAGAAACTCCGGATCTCCATAACTATAGTGGGCACGCTCCACGCCATAATCTCCTTGACTTTAGCAGGATCCACTACTATTCCTCCATTAGAAATGATATGTCCAAGAAATGGCACCTTGTCAATCCAGAACTCGCATTTACTGAACTTGGCGTAGAGTTCATTATCTCATAGCTTTTGTAGCACCAATCTCAGATGTTCGTCATGATCACTATCACTCTTGGAATAAATAAGAATATCATCGATGAATACTGTTGGGTACCGTAATTAGGGGTACCCCCAATGCTCCTTAACCCGGCTGGAAAACATCTTTAGAACAAACCATACACGGTTGATGAAGCGCGGTTCAAGTCAAGGCCTCATCTACCAAGGGACACGACCTCATCTGAGCCCAGCCTCGGGCAAGGACAGTAGTCCCGGATGAATTCACGCCTCGCCCGAGGGTCCCCTCAGTCAGCAGACACACCCCGGTCTCACCCAAGGCCAAGCTCGGGCGAACTTTGTCGTGCAGTGACCTCGGCCGAATTGCCTTACCAACCGACCGTATCACATGCGCATTCAATGCGGGGATTGCTTGACACCTTATCCTAACACGTGCGCCTCAGTCGGCAAGGTCGAAGTGACCGCAGTCACTTCGCCCCTTTACTGACCGTTCTGACAGGAGAACAACGCTATTCACCCCGTTCCGACTACTGTGCCAACCACCAGGGTGAAACTGACAACAGCAAGTCACGACCTCCCCTGGGTCTAGCCTCGGGTGCAACAGGGAGCTCCGCCTCGCTCGACCCCAGGCCTCGGCCTCAACCTCGGCCTCGGGAGAAGGTCTCCGCCTCGCCCGACCCTGGGCCTCGGCCTCGGGAGGAGTCACAACCTCGCCCGACCTCAGCCCCGGCCTCAGGAGAAGTCTCCGCCTTGCCCGACCTCGGCCTCGGACCGACTACGCTACAGGGGATACATCATTACCCTACCCCTAGCTAGCTGCCTCAGGCTATGAAGGAACAAGACCATCTGGGTTACTCCGGTAACAGGTAATGATGGTTACCCGCGTGCGCCCATGACGTCGGTTGCTCTTAAACCCCTACGGAAGCAAGGAAACGTCAGCAGGATCCATGCCGCACCGCCAGCTATGCTTCTATAGGACTCAAGGCACTTCTCCGACGGCCACGTTAGTACATGTATAGGGCTCAAGGCAATTCTCCGCCAGCCACGTTAGCTCATAGCTACACCCCCATTGTACAGCTGGGCATCTCCTTGTATCTATAAAAGGGGATGTCCAGGGCCTTCCAAAGGGAGGGGGGAGACGGAACGTATGAACGTGCAACGTACGAACAGGCAAAGGCAGGCGAGCAGAGGCAGGCAGAGTAGGAGAGACGTGGTAGAGGCAGACTCAGACAGCTCACCTCAAGGCCGAACCCTCTCTTTCTCTCTCTCTCTCTCCCTCTCGCTCTCCCTCACGACACTTGTAACCCCTACTACAAGCACCCCCGGTGCAAGATAACTATCGGTGTTTCGAGACCGGGGGGTCCCTCGGGCCGACGAGTGAGTGTCGCCGCGTGCCCTAGCCCAGATGGGTCGAGCGCGTGGGCGAGCACGAAGGGGGGAAAGGAGCGAGGCGGCCGGAGACCGGCGTGAGAGAGGTGGGAATCCCGTGGCCTTCGTGTTCGTCCCGCGCCCAGGTCGGGTGCGCTTGCAGTAGGGGGTTACAAGCGTCCACGCGGGAGAGGGAAGCGAGCGGCCCCAAGAGAGTGCCTGTCCCGTCCTCGTCCCCGCGCGGCCAACCTTCTCTAAGAGGGCCCTGGTCCTTCCATTTATAGGCGTAAGGAGAGGATCCAGGTGTACAATGGGGGTGTAGCAGAGTGCTACGTGTCTAGCGGGGGAGAGCTAGCGCCCTAAGTACATGCCGATGTGGCAGCCGGAGAGATTTTGGCACCCAGCTGGTGTGATGTCGTGGCCGTCGAAGGAGCGACGGAGCCTGGCGGAGGGACAGCTGTCGGAGCGGTTGAGTCCTTGCTGACGTCCTCCTGCTTCGGTAAGAGAGCTGAGAGCCACCGTCGTCACAGAGCATGCGGGGCGCCATCATTGCCTATCTGGCGGAGCTAGCCAGATGGGACACCGGTCTTGTTCTCTGCGGCCCGAGTCAGCTCGGGGTAGGGTGATGATGGCGCTTCCTGTTGACGTGGCTGGCCTGCGCCCTAGGTCGGGCGACGTGGAGGCTCCTCCGAAGCCGAGGTCGAGTCTGTCTTCCATGGCCGAGGCCGAGTCCGACCCCCTGGGTCGGGCGAGGCGGAGGTCGTTCGGCAGAGGCCAGGGCGCAGTCCGAGCCCTGGGGTCGGGCGAAGCGGAGTTCGTCGTCTTCTGGGGCTGAGCCCGAGTCCGAGCCCTGGGGTCGGGCGAAGCGGAGTTCGTCGTCTTCCGGGACTTAGCCCGAGTCCGAGCCCTGGGTCGGGCGGAGCGGAGTTCGCCGTCTTCCGGGACTTAGCCCGAGTCCGAGCCCTGGGTCGGGCGGAGCGGAGTTCGCCGTCTTCCGGGACTTAGCCCGAGTCCGAGCCCTGGGTCGGGCGGAGCGGAGTTCGCCGTCTTCCGGGACTTAGCCCGAGTCCGTGCCCTGGGTCGGGCGGAGCTTCCTATGGTGCCTTCGGCAGGGCCTGACTGCCTGTCAGTCTCACTCTGTCAAGTGGCACTGCAGTCGGAGTGGCGCAGGCGGCGCTGTCCTTCTGTCAGACCGGTCAGTGGAGCGGTGAAGTGACGGCGGTCACTTCGGCTCTGCGGGGGGGCGCGCGTCAGGATAAAGGTGTCAGGTCACCTTTGCATTAAATGCTCCTGCGACTTGGTCAGACGGTGCGGTGATTTAGTCAGGGTTGCTTCTTAGCGAAGGCAGGGCCTCGGGCGAGCCGGAGATATGTCCGCCGTTGGAGGGGGGCCTCGGGCGAGACGGGAATTCTCCGGGGTCGGCTGCCCTTGTCCGAGGCTAGGCTCGGGCGAGGCGTGATCGAGTCGCTCGAGTGGACTGATCCCTGACTTAATCGCACCCATCAGGCCTTAGCAGCTTTATGCTGATGGGGGTTACCAGCTGAGAATTAGGAGTCTTGAGGGTACCCCTAATTATGGTCCCCGACAATAGCCCCCGAGCCTCGAAGGGAGTGTTAGCACTCGCTTGGAGGCTTTAGTCGCACTTTTTTTGCAAGGGGACCAGCCTTTCTCGGTTGCATTTTGTTCCGGTGGGTGCGCGCGAGCGCACCCGCCGGGTGTAGCCCCCGAGGCCTCGGAGGAGTGGTTTCACTCCTTCGAGGTCTTAATGCCTCGCGTAATGCTTCGGCTGGTCTGGTTGTTCCCTCATGCGAACTGGCCGTAGCCCGGGTGTACAGTCGGGGCCCAAGTTCTTGGGCTGGTATGTTGACGCTGTCGACGGTTTGGCCGGAGCCGGGTTTGCGAGAGCAGCCCCCGAGCCTCTGCACAGGGTGAGAGGGCGATCAGGGACAGACTCGGCTTTTTTACATACGCCCCTGCGTCGCTTTTCCGCAAGGAGGAGGGGGGGGGGAAAGCACCATGTTACCCTCGATGGACGCCGAACATGGTGTCTCCGGTGAGCTGCAAGCGGGTAATCCGAGTGGACGTCCGTGCCCCGTTTGTTAGGGGTCGGCTAGGGGCCCAGAGGCACGCCCAAAAGTACCTGCGGGTGATCTGCCGGACCCGGTCCCCTGGCGACGGGGTCCGAGGGCTCGATGCCTCCCTCCGATGGGATTCCGTTACAAGATCGCTCCCGCTGGTCTCGGAAATGTCCTAGGGTACCTCGGGAGCGCAGCCCGAGCCTTGGTTATGTATCGAACGTACCCCTGGTCATCCCTCGCTCGGCGTCTGAGGCGACTGTGAACCCTTCGGGGGCCAGCCTTCGAACCCCTGATCAGTAATGGGCGCGGAGCCCGAGTAGCCTGAGGCGGCCATGGAACCCTTCGGGGGGCCGGCCTTCGAACCTCTGACCAATAGTGGGTGTAGGGCCCACGCGATCTGAGGTGGCTGTTGAAACCCTTCGGGGGGCCAGCCTTCGAACCTCTGATCAGTAAGGAGGCTCGGAGCCTAGTTCCTTCACGGGGAAGGATCCTTTTCGGGGTATCCCCCTTTCCCGGTCCCTGCTGCAAGAGATAGAGAAAGAGGAAAAAAGGAAAAGGATACGAAATCGAACGTCGCGGCGTACCTTTTTTGGCACGGTTATTTTGGCGAAGGTGAAGCGTCGCCCGCTTTTCCTGCCAGAAGCGCCGCCTGTCCCGCCGCGGAGTTAATGCGACGGGGCGAGTGGTTGGCGGGGCAGCTGCTGCGCGTGCGCGAGCCGTTCGAGCAACGGATCACGGGCGCGTTGTCTTCACGTCGTGAGAGGGGGTTCTCTTGCTGCCCCCGGATGGGACGTGAGCTTGGCTGACGACGTGACCGCTGCTCCCACCCGCCTGCCACCGTCATTACTGCCGGCCCACTTTTGACCGCATTGACCGCCGCGTTAGGCTGGCGCTGCTGGGTCGTGCGCTGGGTCGCCTCGAGTCGCGGTATTGGTCCCGCAATCGAGGAGGCGTGGTGGTGGCGCAAGTGGAGGTGCAGTTGCTTGCATGCAGCATCCGGCGCGCCGGTTGCGTGACGCGTGGGCCTGGGCCTCCATGCTGGCGTGTCGGGAGTCGGAGAAGCGCGTCTACTTGGCGCGGTTGCGTGCCGCCTGCATGGCTGCCCGCCTCTTTCGCCCGTTGGTCTGGGCAAAAGTGGAGGGTCACTTGTAACCGCTGGGCGGTCGTGTGCACCACGTGCGGCGGTTTGGCTTCTTCTGCTCTGAGTCGGTTTGCATGACATGCGGGACCTAGCCCCAGCGCCGCAGGGGAGGGCCTTGGAGCGTGTTGGAGAAGACTCAGCCCGTGACGGTTGGGGGCGCAAGTAGGGAGAGTTGCCTTTAAAAGGAGGGCGACCCCTTTCGAAAGGCAACCATGTCTTCTCGCTCCCTTATGCATCGTGTCCTTCCACCTTCCAAGCCCCCGGATGGGGGATACCCACCGTCTTTTTGCCTCATCGTTCGGCTTCAAGGATTTTCATCATGCAGCCCGGCTGCACCCCTCCACCAGCGGTCACCCAAGATGGTGACCTCCAGCTTGATGGTGGGGGAAAGCGAGCCGGGCCGCGGCCTCTGCCCCTCCCTCAGCCTCAAGGATTTTCATCACCAGGGTTGGGGAGGGGAGTGTGCCGAGTTGGGGTCGGCCCCTGTGTGGGTGGTGGCCCGCTCCTTCACTCAGTGACCGGAAGGAAGGGCGGTCATCGTCCGTGGCGCCGGCAGCTGCACCGTGCCTGGCTCTCGGACGCGAGTGGCTTCGGAGCCGCTCGCGGCACCGGCGTCTGCCACGGCAGCTGGAAGAGGTTCTCCCGCCGGTGAGATAGCCAAGGCCGGCCACGGACCGACCTCCAACTCTACGGTCTTCTGCCCGTCCTTGCCTCACGAGTTTGGGCATGGGCGGGGGCCTCCTGGCAGCAGCATCCGCCCTGAGGTCAGTGCTGCCGCTGTTCGGCCCCCCGGAGCAGAAGTCATCGTCGTCGCCGTTGCTGGAGTGGGTGACGGCGCGCCGTTCGTCGGTTTTCTGTTGCTCCGCAGGCCCACCCCTATCGAGTGGGGTTGTTCGTACCTGCGGAGGGGGAACCAGAGTTCCGTTCGTAATGGCACTTCGAATGCCAGGGTTTTTTGTTCATTGCGGCTGTCGAGGCCTGAACATGTATGTAATTTTGGCATGGAGCCATGTTTTTTCCCCATTTTCGAGCACTAAGACTCGCCTGTTGGTTGTCTGAACCGCTTCACCAAGCATGAGTCGCCCCGTGTCAAGGTGACGAGTGAGGTATCCGTATCCCGGAGGTGTAGGAGTCCCTCAGCTCGGTCGGCCTTGTTGTTTGAGGCTCCTCTAGCTTAGTTAAAGGGACCCCTTGGCCGCTCTTCGATGAGCCGAGGCCAGGGGTAGCGATATCAGCATGAACAGAGGCGGAGTTGGCTCGAAAATGAAACCTGGTTGGCCGGAGCCTAGCCGGGTTGTCCGTTAGCGGGACCGACGCCGGAGTCGATCAGCCGAGGCCTCGGGTCGGGCTGGCGTCCTTGGAAGATGGTTAGCCGAGGCCCCAGGGATAACCGGCCGAGCCGCCTGCTCGGGCCGGATTCCCGGAGAAGTCCCTGGCAGCGATTGTCCGGGCGTGACGATGACGTCGTCCTCCAGAGTGGGGATCCTTGGACCGCGTCGCCGTCCGAGGCTAGGTCGGACCTTGCTGAAGGTGTCGTCGATGCCGAGGGTGTTACTGCCCCCTTCCAGCATCAAGACCCGAGCCTACAGGATCAGAGTGTCTTGTAGTGTGTGCCTTCTGCGGCCGCCGAGGCCAGAATACACACCCTCGCTGTGTTGTAAAGCTGCGTCTCCTTCCCTCTTGTTTCGAGTATCTGGACTTTTTTGTCGGTAATAGGGATGTTTATGCAAGCGAGAGTTGCTTCTCGCGGAAGGTGATGAGTGAGGTATCCGTATCCCAGAGGCGTGGGAGTCCCTCGGCTCGGTCGGCCTTGCCGCTTACGCGCACTTTCACCCGTCCATGAGGCCCTGTCACCGACTCAGTCGAGAAGGCTCGAAGGATCACTTCGGCAGAAGAGCTTCCGAACATGAAGACTTGTTCGGTCCGCGGAATCACTTTATCCGAACGCGAGTTACTTATCACAAAAGGTGATGAGTGAGGTATCCGTATCCCAGAGGCGTGGGAGTCCCTCGGCTCGGTCAGCCTTGGCTGCTTACGTGTACTCCGTCGTTTTCAGGATCCACTTTTCGAAGTAGTCAGAAAGCGCGAAAGATATTCTGGCAGAAGAGATCTTTTTTCGAGGAAAATTTCAACGCAGAGGGGGTTCCCCCCCTTTTAGCCCCCGAGGGAGGGTCGGGCTTTGCCGAGGCGAGGCCGACCCTTCCTTGATGACTAAACTTTGCGCAGGTGCGAGGTATATGAACAACTTGAAAACATCTTAAGGGTAGAAGCGACGTAGCTGTTGGATGTTCCAAGCATTGCCGTAGACCTTGCCTTGACTGTTGGCCAGCTTGTACGTTCCGGGCTTCAGAACTTTGGCGATGACGAATGGCCCCTCCTAGGGGGGCGTGAGCTTGTGCCTCCCTCGGGCGTCTTGCCGCAGCCGAAGCACCAGGTCGCCCACCTGGAGGTCTCGGGGCCGGACCCCTCGGGCGTGGTAGCGTCGCAGGGACTGCTGGTACCGCGCCGAGTGTAGTAAGGCCTTGTCCCGAGCCTCTTCCAGCTGGTCCAGCGAGTCTTCTCGGCTAGCTTGGTTGCTTTGATCGCTGTAGGCCCTCATCCTCGGGGAGCCGTATTCCAGGTCAGTGGGCAAGACGGCCTCGGCCCCGTAGACCAGGAAGAACGGCGTGAAACCTGTGGCCCGGCTCGGCGTTGTCCTTAGGCTCCAGACCACCGAGGGGAGTTCCTTCATCCATCGCTTGCCGAACTTGTTGAGGTCGTTGTAAATCCGAGGCTTGAGCCCTTGTAGAATCATGCCGTTGGTACGCCCTACTTGCCCATTCGACATGGGATGAGCCACGGCGGCTCAGTCCACCCGGATGTGGTGATCCTCGCAGAAGTCCAAGAATTTTCTGCCGGTGAACTGGGTACCGTTGTCGGTGATGATGGAGTTCGGGACCCCGAAGCGATGGATGATGTTGGTGAAGAACGTCACCGCCTGCTCGGACCTGATGCAGTTCAGAGGTCGGACCTCAACCCACTTGGAGAATTTATCGATGGCGACCAGCAGGTGCGTGTAGCCCCCGGGCGCCTTCTGCAAGGGGCCGACGAGGTCCAGCAAAGGGCCAGGTGATGGGTATCATCTGCAGAGCCTGAGCGGGCAGGTGGGTTTGCTTCGCATAGAATTGACACCCTTCGCAGGTGCGGACAATTCTAGTGGCGTCAGCCACCGCCGTTGGCCAGTAGAAGCCTTGCCGGAAAGCATTCCCGACAAGGGCTCGAGGCGCTGTGTGATGGCCGCAAGCCCCCGAGTGTATCTCTTGCAGGAGTTCCTGACCTTCGACGATGGAGATGCATCGCTGGAGGATGCCCGAGGGGCTGCGGTGGTAGAGCTCCTTTTCATCGCCCAGCAAGACGAACGACTTGGCGCGTCGCGCTACCCGCCGAGCCTCGGCTCGGTCGAGGGGTAGCTCTCCTTGGCGGAGGTATTGCAGGTACGGGGTCTGCCAATTTCGATCAGGCGTGGCCCCGCTCCGCTCCTCCTCGATGCGCAATGCCTCACCCTCGGAGGCCGAGGGTACCTCGGGTTGAACCGAGGCCGCCTCGGGCCGAGCTGAGGGTGCCTCGGGCTGTGCTGAGGGTGCCTCGGGCTGTGCCGAGGGTACCTCGGGCTGGACCGAGGGCGCCTCAGGCTCGGGCGAGTCATCGATCTTGACAGAGGGTTGATGCAGATCCCTGGAGAAGACGTCCGGGGGAACCGTTGTTCGCCCCGAGGCTATTTTTGCCAGCTCGTCCGCAGTCTCGTTGTAGCGCCGAGCGATGTGGTTGAGCTCGAGCCCGTAGAACTTGTCTTCCAGGCGCCGAACCTCATCGCAGTAGGCCTCCATCTTCGGGTCGCGGCAGTGGGAGTTCTTCATGACTTGGTCGATGATGAGCTGCGAGTCACCGCGGCCGTCGAGGCGCCTGACCCCTAGCTCGATGGCGATCTGCAACCCGTTGACCAGAGCCTCGTACTCAGCCACATTGTTGGACACCGGGAAGTGGAGGCGTAGCACATAGCGTAGGTGTTTCCCGAGGGGCGAGATGAAGAGGAGGCCTGCGCCGGCTCCCGTCTTCATCGGCGACCCATCGAAAAACATGGTCCAGAGCTCCGGTTGGATCGAAGCCGTCGGTAGCTAGGTGTCGACCCATTCGGCTACGAAGTCTGCCAAGACCTGGGACTTGATGGCCTTCCGAGGGGCGAATGAGATTGTCTTGCCCATGATTTCCACCGCCCACTTTGCAATCCTGCCCGAGGCCTCTCGGCACTGGATGATCTCCCCCAGAGGGAAGGATGACACCACAGTTACCGGATGAGACTCGAAGTAGTGTCGCAACTTCCGCCGCGTCAGGATCACTGCATACAGCAGCTTCTGAACTTGTGGGTAGCGGATCTTGGTTTCGGACAGTACCTCGCTGACGAAGTAAACTGGCCTCTGAACGGGCAATGCATGCCTCTCTTCTTGCCTCTCGACCACAATCGCGGCGCTAACCACCTGGGTGGTCGCGGTGACGTAGACCAAGAGGGCTTCTCCGTCAGCTAGGGGCACCAAGATAGGCGCCTTTGTGAGGAGCGCCTTCAGGTTCCTGAGACTTCCTCGGCCTCAGGGGTCCAAGTGAAGCGCTCGGCCTTCCTTAAGAGGCGGTACAGAGGCAGGCCTCTTTCGCCGAGGTGTGAGATGAAGCGGCTCAGAGCCGCGAGACATCCCATGACCCTCTGTACGCCCTTTAAGTCCTTGATGGGACCCATGCTGGTGATGGCTGCGATCTTCTCCGGGTTGGCTTCGATGGCCCGCTCGGAGACGATGAACCCCAAGAGCATGCCCCGGGGCACCCCGAAGACACACTTCTCGGGATTGAGCTTGACGCCTTTCGCCTTGAGACATCGTAATGTCACTTCAAGGTCGGAGAGGAGGTCGGAAGCTTTCCTCGTCCGTGCGACATCGACGTAGGCCTCGACCGTGCGACCGATGTGTTCGCCGAACACATGGTTCATGCACCGCTGGTACGTCGCGCCCGCATTCCTCAAACCGAACGGCATGGTGACATAGCAGTACATGCCGAAGGGCGTGATGAAAGAAGTCGCGAGCTGGTCGGACTCTTTCATCCTGATTTGGTGATACCCTGAGTAGGCGTCGAGGAAAGATAGGGTTTCGCACCCAGCAGTGGAATCCATGATTTGATCGATGCGAGGCAGAGGGTAGGGAACCTTCGGACATGCTTTGTTGAGACCAGTGTAGTCTACACACATCCGCCATTTCCCCCCTTTCTTTCTCACAAGCACAGGGTTGGCAAGCCATTCAGGATGGAATACCTCTTTGATGAACCCGGCTGCCATTAGCTTGTGGATCTCCTCGCCTATCGCTCTGCGCTTCTCCTCGTCGAATCGGCGCAGAGGCTGCATGACGGGTCGGGCTCCGGCCCGAATATCCAGCGAGTGCTCGGCGACATCCCTCGGTATGCCGGGCATGTCCGAGGGACTCCATGCGAAGACGTCGGCGTTCGTGCAGAGAAAGTCGACGAGCATTGTTTTCTATTTGGGGTCGAGCCCGGAACCGACCCGGATCTGCTTGGAGGCGTCGCCACTGGGGTCGAGGGGGACGGCCTTAACCGTCTCCACTGGCTCGAAGTTGCCGGCATGACGCTTCACGTCTGGCACCTCTTTGGAGAGGCTTTCCAGGTCAGCGATGAGGGCCTCAGACTCGGCGAGGGCCTCGGTGTACTCCACGCACTCCACGTCGCATTTGAACGCGTGTTTATACGTGGGGCCGACGGTGATGACCCCGTTGGGGCCCGGCATCATGAGCTTCAGGTAGGTGTAGTTGGGGACGGCCATGAACTTCGCGTAGCATGGCCTCCCCAGTACCGCGTGGTAGGTTCCTCGGAACCCGACCACCTCGAACGTCAGAGTCTCCCTTCGGAAGTTGGAGGGCGTTCCAAAGCAGACGGGAAGGTCGAGTCGTCCGAGGGGCTGGACGTGCTTCCCGGGAATGATCCCGTGGAACGGCGCAGCGCCTGCTCGGACGGAGGACAGATCGACGCGTAGGAGTGAAAGGGAAATGTGCCCTTGGGCCATTTCTAAGTATTTTGGTGATTGAGTGCCAACACATGTGTTTAATTGTAAAGTTATATTCATGGATGAACAAGGTGCAAATCATGAGATAAAGGTATGTTTCTAAGCCTTAGTACATTTGTTTTGTGGACTAACATATTTGTCTAAGTGTTAGAAACAGAAAGAAGAAAAAGAGAAAAGGGGAGAGAAAGACTTGGCTGTGTGCAGCCAAGTCCCAGCTCGGTCTGGAGCACCGGACTGTCCGGTGTGCACCGGACAGTGTCCGGTGCGCCAGGCCAACTCGGCGCGAACTGGCCGCTCTCGGGAATTCGCCGACGGCGTACGGCTAAAATTCACCGGACTGTCCGGTGTGCACCGGACTGTCCGGTGAGCCAACGGTCGGCCAGGGCCAACGGTCGGCCGCGAAATCCGCGCGGGACACGTGGCCGAGCCAACGGTCGGAAGACGGCACCGGACTGTCCGGTGTGCACCGGACATGTCCGGTGCGCCAACGGCTCGCAGATCTCCAACGGGCTGCAACGGTCGGCAGCGCCAGAAAAGGAAACAAATCGGGCACCGGACAGTGTCCGGTGTGCACCGGACTGTCCGGTGCCCCCGACGACAGAAGGCAAGGATGGCCTTCCGGATTTGCTCTCAACGGCTCCTAGCTGCCTTGGGGCTATAAAAGGAGCCCCTAGGCGCATGGAGGAGACACACAAGCAACTCTTGAGCATTCCTGATCATCCACACTAAGTCTCTGCGCATTCGTTTGTGTTTCTAAGTGATTCGAGCTCTGTTCTAAGTGAGAACTCTAAGATAGTCTTGTGAGCTCGATTCTTGGCCGCGTGTGTGCGTTTTTGCTGTGGATTTGTGTGTGTTGCTTCCCTCCCTTACTCTGTGCTTCTTTGTGATCATATACTTGTAAGGGCAAGAGACTCCAATTTGTGGAGATTCCTTGCAAACGGGATAGTGAAAGGAAAAGCAAAACACAGTGGTATTCAAGTGGGTCTTTGGACCGCTTGAGAGGGGTTGATTGCAACCCTCGTCCGTTGGGACGCCACAACGTGGAAGTAGGCAAGCATTGGCTTGGCCGAACCACGGGATAAACCACCGTGTCACCTCTGTCTTGATCTCTTGTGGTATTGTGTTTTGTTGAGACTTCACCTTAGCCACTTGGCAATAATCGTGCTAACACATAACAAGTTTTTGTGGCTTAAGTTTGAAGTTTTTACAGGATCACCTATTCACCCCCCCCCCTCTAGGTGCTCTCAATTGGTATCAAAGCCGTTCTATTCACAAAGGGACTAACCGCCCGAATAGATGGATCCTAAGGGGAAGGGTATAGTGATCAACGACAAAGAGAAGGAGACCTTCGTCAACGAGCCGAAGGACGACAAGCCTACCGACTCCGGCTCGGGTCAAAGACGAAAGGAAGGGAAGAAGAAGAAGACCAGGCGCATCAAGGAGATCGTCTACTACGACAGCGACGAGTCTACTTCTTCCCAAAAGGATGAGGACCACAACGACTACGAGAGGAGAAAACCGGTTAATTCGAACTTTTCCTTTGATTACTCTCGTATTCCGCAAAGTTCACATTCTCATTTGCTCTCCATTCCACTTGGCAAGCCCCCACACTTTGATGGAGAGGACTACGGATTTTGGAGTCACAAAATGCGTAGTCACCTATTCTCTCTCCATCCTAGTATATGGGAGATTGTAGAGAGTGGAATGCACTTTGATAGTTCGGATAGTCCCATGTTCATTAATGAACAAATTCATAAAAATGCACAAGCTACTACTGTTCTTCTAGCTTCCTTGTGCAGGGATGAATACCATAAGGTGAGCGGCTTGGACAACGCCAAGCAAATCTGGGACACCCTCAAGATTTCTCATGAGGGGAACGACGTCACCTTACTCACCAAGATGGAGTTGGTGGAGGGCGAGCTTGGACGGTTCGCGATGATAAGGGGCGAGGAGCCAACGCAAACGTACAACCGGCTCAAGACCCTTATCAACAAGATAAGAAGCTACGGGAGCACGCGATGGACGGACCACGACGTCGTCCGCCTAATGCTCAGGTCTTTTACCGTACTTGATCCTCATCTCGTGAACAATATTCGTGAGAATCCCAGGTACACGATGATGACGCCCGAGGAAGTGCTTGGAAAATTCGTAAGCGGGCGGATGATGATCAAGGAGGCAAGATACGTCGACGAAGCATTGAACGGTCCGATCAACGAGCCGCAACCCCTTGCTCTCAAGGCAACACGAAGCAAGGAGGCGCTACCTAGCAAGGTGGCACAGATTGAGGCGGCCGGCCTTAATGATGAAGAGATGGCTCTCATCATCAAAAGGTTCAAGACGGTGCTTAAAGGTCACAAGGGACAACCAAGCAAGACCAAAGCCAAGGGGAAGCGCTCATGCTTCAAATGCGGTAAGCTTGGTCATTTCATTGCTAACTGTCCCGATAATGAAAGTGACCAGGAAAAGGGGAACAAAAGAGAGAAAAAGAAGCAATACAAGAAGGCAAAGGGCGAGGCGCATCTAGGAAAGGAGTGGAACTCGGATTGCTCCTCCTCCGACTCCGACAACGAAGGACTCGCCGCCACTGCCTTCAACAAATCGGCTCTCTTCCCCAACGAGCGTCTCACTTGCCTTATGGCAAGAGAGAAGAAGGTTTATGCATCCGGGGGTTCAAGCTGGATTATCGACAGCGGATGCACAAACCATATGACGGGGGAGAAGAAGATGTTCACCTCCTACGTCAAAAATAAGGATTCCCAAGATTCAATTATATTCGGTGATGGGAATCAAGGCAAGGTAAAAGGGTTAGGTAAAATTGCAATTTCTAATGAGCATTCTATATCAAATGTATTCCTAGTGGAGAGTCTTGGATATAATTTGCTATCTGTTAGTCAATTATGTCAAATGGGATATAATTGTTTATTTACAAATGTAGATGTGTCTGTCTTTAGAAGATGTGATGGTTCACTAGCTTTTAAGGGTGTACTAGACGGCAAGCTTTACTTAGTTGATTTTGCAAAAGAAGAGGCCGGTCTAGATGCATGCTTAATGGCTAAGACTTGCATGGGCTGGCTGTGGCATCGCCGCTTAGCACATGTGGGGATGAAGAATCTCCACAAGCTTCTAAAGGGAGAACACGTGATAGGTCTAACCAATGTTTATTTCGAAAAAGATAGACCTTGTGCAGCTTGTCAGGCAGGTAAACAAGTTGGAGGAGCACATCACAGCAAGAATGTGATGACCACGTCAAGACCTCTGGAGCTGCTGCATATGGACCTCTTCGGACCCGTCGCCTATCTAAGCATAGGAGGAAGTAAGTATGGTTTAGTTATTGTTGATGACTTTTCCCGCTTCACTTGGGTGTTCTTTTTGCAGGATAAGTCTGAAACTCAAGGGACCCTCAAGCGCTTCCTCAGGAGAGCTCAAAATGAGTTTGAGCTCAAGGTGAAGAAGATTAGGAGCGACAACGGGTCCGAGTTCAAGAACCTTCAAGTGGAGGAGTTTCTTGAGGAGGAAGGGATCAAGCACGAGTTCTCCGCTCCCTACACACCACAACAAAATGGTGTGGTAGAGAGGAAGAACAGGACGCTAATCGATATGGCGAGGACGATGCTTGGAGAGTTCAAGACCCCCGAGTGCTTTTGGTCGGAAGCCGTGAACACGGCTTGCCACGCCATCAACAGGGTCTACCTTCACCGCCTCCTCAAGAAGACGTCATATGAGCTACTAACCGGTAACAAACCCAATGTATCGTACTTTCGTGTTTTTGGGAGCAAGTGCTACATTCTAGTGAAGAAGGGTAGAAATTCTAAGTTTGCTCCCAAAGCTGTAGAAGGGTTTTTATTAGGTTATGATTCAAATACAAAGGCGTATAGAGTCTTCAACAAATCATCGGGTTTGGTTGAAGTCTCTAGCGACGTTGTATTTGATGAGACTAATGGCTCTCCAAGAGAGCAAGTTGTTGATTGTGATGATGTAGATGAAGAAGACGTTCCGACGGCCGCTATACGAACCATGGCGATTGGAGACGTTCGGCCACAGGAACAAGATGAACGAGATCAACCTTCTTCCTCAATGACCGTGCATCCCCCAACTCAAGACGATGAACAGGTTCATCAAAAGGAGGCGTGTGATCAAGGGGGAGCACAAGATGATCATGTGATGGAGGAAGAAGCGCAACCGGCACCTCCAACCCAAGTTCGAGCGATGATTCAAAGGGATCATCCCGTCGACCAAATTCTGGGTGACATTAGCAAGGGAGTAACTACTCGGTCTCGATTAGTTAATTTTTGTGAACATTACTCTTTTGTCTCCTCTATTGAGCCTTTCAGGGTAGAGGAGGCCTTGCTAGATCCGGACTGGGTGTTGGCCATGCAGGAGGAACTTAACAACTTCAAGCGCAATGAAGTTTGGACGCTGGTGCCTCGTCCCAAGCAAAATGTTGTGGGAACCAAGTGGGTGTTCCGCAACAAACAAGACGAGCACGGAGTGGTGACAAGGAACAAGGCTCGACTTGTGGCAAAAGGTTATGCCCAAGTCGCAGGTTTGGACTTTGAGGAGACTTTTGCTCCTGTGGCTAGGCTAGAGTCCATTCGTATCTTGCTAGCATATGCCGCTCACCATTCTTTCAGGTTGTACCAAATGGATGTGAAGAGCGCGTTCCTCAACGGGCCAATAAAGGAGGAGGTGTACGTGGAGCAACCCCCTGGCTTCGAGGATGAGCGGTACCCCGACCACGTGTGTAAGCTCTCTAAGGCGCTCTATGGACTTAAGCAAGCCCCAAGAGCATGGTATGAATGCCTTAGAGATTTTTTAATTGCTAATGCTTTCAAGGTTGGGAAAGCCGATCCAACTCTTTTCACTAAGACTTGTAATGGTGATTTGTTTGTATGCCAAATTTATGTCGATGACATAATATTTGGTTCTACTAATCAAAAGTCTTGTGAAGAGTTTAGCAGGGTGATGACGCAGAAATTCGAGATGTCGATGATGGGCGAGTTGAACTACTTCCTTGGGTTCCAAGTGAAGCAACTCAAGGACGGCACCTTCATCTCCCAAACGAAGTACACGCAAGATCTGCTGAAGCGGTTTGGGATGAAGGACGCCAAGCCCGCAAAGACTCCGATGGGAACCGACGGACACACCGACCTCAACAAAGGAGGTAAGTCCGTTGATCAAAAAGCATACCGGTCAATGATAGGGTCTTTACTTTATTTATGTGCTAGTAGACCGGATATTATGCTTAGCGTATGCATGTGTGCTAGATTTCAATCCGATCCTAAGGAGTGTCACTTGGTGGCGGTGAAGCGAATTCTTAGATATTTAGTCGCTACGCCTTGCTTCGGGATCTGGTATCCAAAGGGGTCTAACTTTGACTTAATTGGGTACTCAGATTCCGACTATGCTGGATGTAAGGTCGATAGGAAGAGTACATCGGGGACGTGCCAATTCTTAGGAAGGTCCCTGGTGTCATGGAACTCTAAGAAACAAACCTTCGTTGCCCTATCCACCGCTGAGGCCGAGTATGTTGCCGCAGGTCAGTGTTGCGCGCAACTACTTTGGATGAGGCAAACCCTCAGGGACTTTGGCTACAATCTGAGCAAAGTCCCACTCCTATGTGATAATGAGAGTGCTATCCGAATAGCGGAAAATCCTGTTGAGCACAGCCGCACAAAGCACATTGACATCCGGCATCACTTTCTGAGAGACCACCAGCAAAAGGGAGATATCGAAGTGTTTTATGTTAGCACCGAGAACCAGCTAGCCGATATCTTCACCAAGCCTTTAGATGAGAAGACCTTTTGCAGGCTGCGTAGTGAGCTAAATGTCTTAGATTCGCGGAACTTGGATTGAATTGTAGCATACTGTATTCATGCTTTTGATCATGTTCCCTTCTGCATATTGTTGCTTATTATGGTGCTCAAGTTGTACAAACACTCCCTGGACCTCACAAGTCCGTTGCAAAGTGATGCACATGTTTAGGGGGAGATGTGTTACAACTTGACCCTTTGAGACTAACCATATGTTGAGTTTGTCTGATTTAGTCTCAAAGGAGAATTGAAAGGGAAAAGGTGAACTTGGACCATGCAAGACTTCCACTGCACTCCGATGAGGGGTAACTTACTCCAAGTCCATCTCATTAACTCTTATTGCCATTTGCTCTTAAGTGAAGATTTTGGTGAGGCAATGGGGTTAAAGGGCCAAGATTGATCCCGTTTTGGTGCTTGATGCCAAAGGGGGAGAAAATAAAGGCCAAAGCAATAAATGGATCAGCTACCACTTGAGAGATTTTGAAAATAGTAGAATAGAGTTTTTGGTTTGTCAAAATTCTTAAGTTGTCTCTCTTGTCAAAAGTTGGCTTCTTGTGGGGAGAAGTATTGATTATGGGAAAAAGGGGGAGTTTTTGAAATCCTTGATCAATCTCTTTTTGAATGACTCTCTTTATGCTTAAACATGTGTGTTTAACTTAGAGATAGAGATTTGTGTTTGATTTGCAAAAACAAACCAAGTGGTGGCAAAGGATGATCCATATATGCCAAAATTGATTCAAAATAAATTTAAGTGTTATTTGAATTGAGTTTGCACTTGTTCTAGTGGCTTTATGTTGTGTTGGCATAAATCACCAAAAAGGGGGAGATTGAAAGGGAAATGTGCCCTTGGGCCATTTCTAAGTATTTTGGTGATTGAGTGCCAACACATGTGTTTAATTGTAAAGTTATATTCATGGATGAACAAGGTGCAAATCATGAGATAAAGGTATGTTTCTAAGCCTTAGTACATTTGTTTTGTGGACTAACATATTTGTCTAAGTGTTAGAAACAGAAAGAAGAAAAAGAGAAAAGGGGAGAGAAAGACTTGGCTGTGTGCAGCCAAGTCCCAGCTCGGTCTGGAGCACCGGACTGTCCGGTGTGCACCGGACAGTGTCCGGTGCGCCAGGCCAACTCGGCGCGAACTGGCCGCTCTCGGGAATTCGCCGACGGCGTACGGCTAAAATTCACCGGACTGTCCGGTGTGCACCGGACTGTCCGGTGAGCCAACGGTCGGCCAGGGCCAACGGTCGGCCGCGAAATCCGCGCGGGACACGTGGCCGAGCCAACGGTCGGAAGACGGCACCGGACTGTCCGGTGTGCACCGGACATGTCCGGTGCGCCAACGGCTCGCAGATCTCCAACGGGCTGCAACGGTCGGCAGCGCCAGAAAAGGAAACAAATCGGGCACCGGACAGTGTCCGGTGTGCACCGGACTGTCCGGTGCCCCCGACGACAGAAGGCAAGGATGGCCTTCCGGATTTGCTCTCAACGGCTCCTAGCTGCCTTGGGGCTATAAAAGGAGCCCCTAGGCGCATGGAGGAGACACACAAGCAACTCTTGAGCATTCCTGATCATCCACACTAAGTCTCTGCGCATTCGTTTGTGTTTCTAAGTGATTCGAGCTCTGTTCTAAGTGAGAACTCTAAGATAGTCTTGTGAGCTCGATTCTTGGCCGCGTGTGTGCGTTTTTGCTGTGGATTTGTGTGTGTTGCTTCCCTCCCTTACTCTGTGCTTCTTTGTGATCATATACTTGTAAGGGCAAGAGACTCCAATTTGTGGAGATTCCTTGCAAACGGGATAGTGAAAGGAAAAGCAAAACACAGTGGTATTCAAGTGGGTCTTTGGACCGCTTGAGAGGGGTTGATTGCAACCCTCGTCCGTTGGGACGCCACAACGTGGAAGTAGGCAAGCATTGGCTTGGCCGAACCACGGGATAAACCACCGTGTCACCTCTGTCTTGATCTCTTGTGGTATTGTGTTTTGTTGAGACTTCACCTTAGCCACTTGGCAATAATCGTGCTAACACATAACAAGTTTTTGTGGCTTAAGTTTGAAGTTTTTACAGGATCACCTATTCACCCCCCCCCTCTAGGTGCTCTCAAGGAGCCTGAGGGTCTCGGCGTAGATGATGTTGAGGCTACTGCCCCCGTCCATAAGGACCTTGGTGAGCCTGACGTCGCCGATGACGGGGTCGACGACGAGCGGGTATTTCCCCGGGCTCGGCACGTGGTCGGGGTGGTCGTCTTGGTCGAAGGTGATGGGCTTGTCGGACCAGTCTAGATAGACCGGCGCCGCCACCTTGACCGAGCAGACCTCCCGGTGCTCTTGCTTGCGGTGCCGAGCCGAGGCATTCGCCGCTTGCCCACCGTAGATCATGAAGCAGTCGCGGACCTCAGGGAACTCTCCTGCTTGGTGATCTTCCTTGTTGTCGTCGTCGCGGGCCCTGCCACCCTCCGCGGGTGGCCCGGCCCTGTGGAAGTGGCGCCGAAGCATGACGCACTCCTCAAGGGTGTGCTTGATGGGCCCCTGATGATAGGGGCACGGCTCCTTGAGCATCTTGTCGAAGAGGTTGGCACCTCCGGGGGGCTTCCGAGGGTTCTTGTGCTCGGCGGCGGCGACAAGGTCCGCGTCGGCGGCGTCGCGTTTCGCTTGCGACTTCTTCTTGCCTTTCTTCTTGGCGCCGCGCTGAGTAGACGCCTCGGGAGCATCTTCCGGTGGGCGGCCCTGGGGCTGCTTGTCCTTTCGGAAGATAGCCTCGACCGCCTCCTGGCCAGAGGCGAACTTGGTGGCGATGTCCATCAGCTCGCTCGCCCTGGTGGGGGTCTTGCGACCCAACTTGCTCACCAGGTCACGGCAGGTGGTGCCGGCAAGGAACGCGCCGATGACATCCGAGTCGGTGATGTTGGGCAGCTCGGTGCACTGCTTCGAGAATCGCCAGATGTAGTCCCGGAGAGACTCTCCCGGCTGCTGCCGGCAGCTTCGAAGGTCCCAGGAATTTCCGGGGCGCACATACGTGCCCTGGAAATTGCCAGCGAAGGCTTGGACCAGGTCATCCCAGTTGGAGATCTGCCCCGGAGGCAGGTGCTCCAACCAGGCGCGAGCGGTGTCGGAGAGGAACAGGGGGAGGTTGCGGATGATGAGGTTGTCGTCGTCCGTTCCACCCAGCTGGCAAGCCAGGCGGTAGTCCGCGAGCCACAATTTCGGTCTCGTTTCCCCCGAGTACTTTGTGATGGTAGTCGGGGGTCGGAACCGGGTCGGGAACGGTGCCCGCCGGATGGCCCGGCTGAAGGCCTGCGGACCGGGTGGTTCGGGTGAGGGACTCCGATCCTCCCCGCTGTCGTAGCGTCCTCCACGCCTGGGGTGATAGCCTCGGCGCACCCTCTCGTCGAGGTGGGCCCGACGGTCGCGATGATGGTGCTCGTTGCCGAGGTGGCCCGGAGCCGCAGGCGCGGTGTTGTGCGTGTGCCCGGTGTAGACCGAGGCTTCCCGCATGAATCGGGAAGTCGCGGCATGAGGTTCCGAGGGGTATCCCTGCCTTCGGGAGGCAGAGCTCTCGGCCCGTCGGACCGCAGCGCCTTCCAGGAGATTCTTGAGCTCCCCCTGGATTCGCCGACCCTCGGTGGTTGATGGCTCCGGCATCGCGCGGAGAAGCGTCGCTGCTGCAGCCAGGTTCTGACCGACCCCACTGGATGCGGGTGGCGGCCTGATCCTGACGTCGTTGGCGACGCGGAGCTGGAGACCCTGGGGCAGGTGATGTATTTCTTTGGCCGGGGGTTGGCCCGCCCATGCCTGCCCGACGTCCCGGCGGATCGGCTCAAGCGCTCCTGCTCCCTCGTCGAGCCTGGCCTGCGCCCCGCGGACTTGCTCGAGCTGTGGGTCGTGACCCCCCGCCGGAACGGGGACCACAGCTAGCTCCCGTGGGATGTCAGCGCGAGGCACCGGCCTAGGGAGATCACCATCTTCCGGCATGCCGAGATGATTGCCTTCGGAGGGACCCCCTAGATCGACGTGGAAACATTCGCGGCTTGGGCCTCAGTCCTCGTCGTCGAGGCTGCGGCTGCCGTTGGTACAGTCGGAGAGGCAGTAGTCACATGCGGTCATGAAGTCCCGCAAGGCACTAGGGTTGCCAAGTCCAGAGAAATCCCAACAGATGCTGGGGTCGTCGTCTTCCTCAGACCCGGAAGGCCCATAGGTCGAGACGTCCGTCAGCCGGTCCCAAGGCGACCGCGCGCGAAACCCCAGAGGGTTTGAACTCGCCTCTACGAGAGCGCCCGCCAAAGCGAGGTCGCTAGGCGGGTTGAGGCTGAGTCTAAATGACGTAGGATGGGAATCGGTCGGTACCTTTTGGTCGACGAACAGCGATGAAGTCACGTCGGGGACTGACTGCTCCGTCATCTCAGGTACGAGGGTGACGCCCAGCAAGCCTTCCGCGAGCGTGCTGGCGTCATCCACTTGCTCGGGATTGGCGTGTCGCGGGGAGACGGCGCTCGCCTTCGTCTCAAACGCGAGGTCGACGCCCGACGCGCCTCCCGTTGGGGCGCTAGGGACGTCGACTCGCTCGACAGCCGACGAGGCACGGCCTCCCGCTTGGCCTTGGTTGCCCCGCCTCCTCCTCCGTTGGCGGGGGAGAGGACGGGGCGAGCACGAATGTTGTTCTTCCACCACGCGGGGAAGACGTCGTCGATTCTGCCGCCGGCGGGCGGGCTGTCGGCCGCCATTGTCGTCGTCGCGCGGCGGTGGAAGGAGTATCATGTCGTAGCTGCCGTCGAAGGACATGAACTCAAGACTCCCAAAACGGAGCACCGTCCCGGGTCGGAGAGGTTGCTGGAGACTGCCCATCTGGAGCTTGACGGGAAGCTGTTCGTCAACACGCAGCAGGCCCCTACCTGGCGCGCCAACTATCAGTGTTTCGAGACCGGGGGGTCCCTCGGGCCGACGAGTGAGTGTCGCCGCGTGCCCCAGCCTAGATGGGTCGAGCGTGTGGGCGAGCGCGAAGGGGGAAAGGAGCGAGGCGGCCGGAGACCGGCGTGAGAGAGGTGGGAATCTCGCGGCCTTCTTGTTCGTCCCGCGCCCAGGTCGGGTGCGCTTGCAGTAGGGGGTTACAAGCGTCCACGCGGGAGAGGGAAGCGAGCGGCCCCAAGAGAGCGCCTGTCCCGTCCTCGTCCCCGCGCGGCCAACCTTCTCTAAGAGGGCCCTGGTCCTTCCTTTTATAGGCGTAAGGAGAGGATCCAGGTGTACAATGGGGGTGTAGCAGAGTGCTACGTGTCTAGCGGGGGAGAGCTAGCGCCCTAAGTACATGCCGATGTGGCAGCCGGAGAGATTTTGGCACCCAGCTGGTGTGATGTCGTGGCCGTCGGAGGAGCGACGGAGCCTGGCGGAGGGACAGCTGTCGGAGCGGTTGAGTCCTTGCTGACGTCCTCCTGCTTCCGTAAGAGAGCTGAGAGCCGCCGTCGTCACAGAGCATGCGGGGCGCCATCATTGCCTATCTGGTGGAGCTAGCCAGATGGGACACTGGTCTTGTTCTCTGCGGCCCGAGTCAGCTCGGGGTAGGGTGATGATGGCGCTTCCTGTTGACATGGCTGGCCTACTCCCTAGGTCGGGTGATGTGGAGGCTCCTCCGAAGCCGAGGTCGAGTCTGTCTTCCATGGCCGAGGCCGAGTCTGACCCCGTGGGTCGGGCGAGGCGGAGGTCGTTCGGCAGAGGCCAGGGCGGAGTCCGAGCCCTAGGGTCGGGCGAAGCGGAGTTCGTCGTCTTCTGGGGCTGAGCCCGAGTCCGAGCCCTGGGGTCGGGCGAAGCGGAGTTCGTCGTCTTCCGGGACTTAGCCCGAGTCCGAGCCCTGGGTCGGGCGGAGCGGAGTTCGCCGTCTTCCGGGACTTAGCCCGAGTCCGAGCCCTGGGTCGGGCGGAGCGGAGTTCGCCGTCTTCCTGGACTTAGCCCGAGTCCGAGCCCTGGGTCGGGCGGAGCGGAGTTCGCCGTCTTCCGGGACTTAGCCCGAGTCCGAGCCCTAGGTCGGGCGGAGCGGAGTTCGCCGTCTTCCGGGACTTAGCCCGAGTCCGTGCCCTAGGTTGGGCGGAGCTTCCTATGGTGCCTTCGGCAGGGCCTGACTGCCTGTCAGTCTCACTCTGTCAAGTGGCACTGCAGTCGGAGTGGCGCAGGCGGCGCTGTCCTTCTATCAGACCGGTCAGTGGAGCGGTGAAGTGACGGCGGTCACTTCGGCTCTGCCGGGGGGCGCGCGTCAGGATAAAGGTGTCAGGTCACCTTTGCATTAAATGCTCCTGCGACTTGGTCAGTCGGTGCGGCGATTTAGTCAGGGTTGCTTCTTAGCGAAGGCAGGGCCTCGGGCGAGCCGGAGATATGTCCGCCGTTGGAGGGGGGCCTCGGGCGAGACGGGAATTCTCCGGGGTCGGCTGCCCTTGTCCGAGGCTAGGCTCGGGCGAGGCGTGATCGAGTCGCTCGAGTGGACTGATCCCTGACTTAATCGCACCCATCAGGCCTTAGCAGCTTTATGCTGATGGGGGTTACCAGCTGAGAATTAGGAGTCTTGAGGGTACCCCTAATTATGGTCCCCGACAATAACATAAGCCTCATTTCCCTCTTGTGTTCCATCTTGCATCAACCCATCTGGGCAAGGACATGCAACGACAAATTCACTGGTCGGTTGACGGTCCTCGCGGGTCCAAAACGCCGACAAATACTACGATGAATCTGTCCAAATACTCCATAAACACTTTATTCATCAAATTCACAAAATAAGCTGGTGCATTAGTTAATCCAAATGACATAACAGTGAACTCATATAATCCATATCGGGTTGAGAAAGACGTCTTGGGAATATCTGATGGCCTAATCTTCATTTGGTGATAACCTGATCGGAGATCAATCTTCGAGAATACCCTAGCACCTCTCATCTGATCAAATAAATCCTCAATGTGGGGTAACAGATACTTGTTCTTCACAGTAACATCATTAAGTGATCTATAGTCCACACACATCCGCTGTGATCCATCCTTCTTCTGTACAAACAGTACCGGTGCTCCCCAAGGTGAGGAACTCGGATGAATGTACCCAGCCTCTTGTAACTCTGTTAACTGCTTCTTAAGTTCCTTTAATTCTTCTACAGACATCTTGTATGGTCAGTTAGATATAGGGGCAGTTCCAGGTTGAAGATCAATCACAAGCTCAACTTCCCTATCTAGTGGCATCCCTGGTAACTCCTCTGGAAAGACATCCAGAAAATCTCTAACCACATGGATGTTGTCACCAACAAACTCCTCAGCTATAAAGTATATCACCCGTTTGGAAGAGGTTTGTCGGAGAGGAAATTCTTCGGCCGGGTGGCAGAATGCATCCGCCCTAAATCCTAAGATGAGGAGGGGGCCTAAGCGTTTTGCCGGTTGCTAGATAGACGATGAACACAAGAACACGCGAGGGTTTAGAGTGGTTCGGGCCGCCGGAGCGTAGTACCCTACTTCACTGTGTGCTGTATTGAGCTTGAGAGCTTGTATGAACTTGTGAGTCTGAGAGTCTGAGTGTGCTTGAGTCTGTGTGAGCCTGCCTTGTAACGTTGTGTGCCTTCCCTTTTGTTGCCCAAGGGAGGCATATACAAGGTTGCTGAGCCCCAACATGTGGGCCCAGGGACATAATGGAAGAAATACATGGAGCAACTAATGCAGGTGACGCCTGAGAGATCTTCTAGTGCCCAGATGTCCACTGCCCGCACAGTGTTGATACACAACGGTAGCTTCCCTGGTATGTACGAGCGATGATGAGTATAGTACATGCAACAGCATGGGCGTGCCGCCTGCCAATGGAATGGACAGGCATGCCGCCTGCCAGCGGAATGGACAGGTCTCACTAAATGCTGAGGCGGCACGCTGCTTGCCAGTGGAATGGACAGGTCGCCGCCTGACAGCAGAGTGGGCATGCGTCATTAAATGCCGAGGCGGCACAACGCTTGTCAGGCGGCGTGCCTTATCCGCAATAAATGTAGAAGCCACGCAACCTGGAGGCCTTATGTCAAGCTCCACTCGCTGGCTTATGTCACGCGTAGTAGGCCACATGGCAGCATCGGGTCTCTGCCTGGGCGGGGAGCAGTAGCATATGCGGACAGGTCCGTGCCAGGCTGGGTCTGGACACATGTCGGCACCGTACCCCTGCCTGACCTTGAGCAAGGCATGGGTATTCTCTGTCCTAGAGTCCCGGGACCCGACTGTGGGCGGCCCGGACCCCACACAGAGGGGTCTAGGACCGTCCTGGGGGTCTAGGTCGCGCCCGTGGGGGTCCGGTCTACATGTACAGGGGTCCGGCACTTTCCCATGGGAGTCCGGACCCACTGTTGACATCTTGGAGTATATCGTCTTCTCTGGCCACGTGGCGACCCAGAGCCGTCCACGTGGTCGAGTCGGGTGCTGTTCACCACGCGACTAGAGATAGCCACGTGGGCACCGCGTCTTGATGTTGTAGTAAGGGGTACCCCTGTTTCAGGGCACCGACAAGGTAGTTCCTGCAATTTGAACTTGAAATCTTTCTCCTTTAGGGCTGGTGAGTTCTATAGTACCCCTACCACATGCTATAATGGCCTTTGCCTTTCTTAACCTTGACATACCAAGGATCAGATCTATACTGCTTGCCTCTAATATTATAGCAGTAGCTCCAAATTCTCTTCCCATAATTGTTAATGTCAATCTACGTGTCATTTGATTTGCCTCAATAGGCCCTTTAGGTGTGATTACTATCATTGGTTTTCTCATATTTAGCAGTGGTATCTCATTTGTGTTGGCATATCGAGCAGACATGAAAGAATGTGTAGCACCAGAATCAAATAATATGGTTGCAGGAATGGCATTAATGTAAAACATACCAAGTACGATGTCAGCACCATCAAGAGTAGCATCAACGCTGACTTGATTAACCCTGGCAATAGAGTATCCCTTGCTAGGAGTCTATTGCTTGTTCTTAGCTGGTGTACCAGAATTCCCAACCGGACAAGCATTAGCATAGTGCCCAATCTAACTGCACTTGAAGCATGTAGGGTCGATCTTCTGTCCTGTAGGCCTTGTCGGGGTGCCAGTGGGAGCAGCCTGACGAGTGGGAGGTGTCCGTGGCGACCCCTATGGAGCGTACTGAGCTGGGCGTGGTCCTCCTCCTAGACGAGTAGGTGTACCCTGTGGCGAAACATAGCGGGGGCGAACACTGCTGCTACCCTGCCCCTATGAGATAGCCTTCCTCTTTAAGTCTCTCAGAACACGCTTGTGTTCAATAGCAAGAGCCTTATCCAGTAGCCTCTGAAATGATGGAAATGTGTGTGCAACCAGTGCATACTGTAGGGGTCCATTAAGTCCTTCAATAAAATGCTCCTGCTTTCTCTCATCCTTAGCAACTTCATCCGGGGCATATCTGGAGAGCTGAATGAACTTGTCGCGGTACTCGCTGATAGACATGTTGCCTTGCTTCAATGACAGAAACTCCTTTTTTATCTTCATCAATCCAGCTGGTATATGATAGTTTCTGAATTGTGTACTGAACTCCGCCCAAGTAATAGTGTCAGCAGCATCATGGGCAGCAACATAAGAATCCTACCAGTCGGTAGCAGGACCTATCAGACGACCAGAGGCATAAAGAACTTTCTCCCGGTCTGAGCATTGGGCGATGTTGAGCATCTTCTCAATTGACTTCAACCAATCATCTGCATCTAGTGGATCTGGCGAACTAGCGAAGGTCAGCGGCTTATGGCTCATAAACTCCCGGTGCTTATCACGAGGTGGAACTAGTGGTGGTGGTGGAGGCAGTGGGGCTTGCTGTTGCTGCTGTTGCGCCCTTCTCTCCTGGCGTATCTCTTCTCGTTCTTGACGCAGCTTCCGCTGTATCTCTTCTCTCTCCTGACGCATCTCTTGGTGTTCCTGCTGCATCTGAGCACACATATCCACCATGGTGTCAGCCATTTATTGCATCATCCTCATCTGAGCTACAACTAGTGGGTCAACTCCTGCTGGTGGAGGCGGTGGTGGAGGATCCATCTCTGTTGGTTGTGGCTGGGGTTGTCTAAATATCCTTCGAGTTTGTCGTCTGGAAGGTAAATCAATTCCACCACACTTCCTGGTATTGACCATCTGAGCTAGAAACATATGGTAAGAGAGAATATGAGACAAGTCAGGTGATTACGAATCAAGTTACTTTGGGGGATTTATTAGCTAAGCAGATTAATGTTTTACCTACCATAGCTAATTCATTACCCTATGGTAGTACATACTAAGATGCCCGTTTATACTATTTCAATCAATCAAAGAAGCAAATCAGGCATTTATCATCAGGACAATCAACGAACATTTTAAAATAGAGAAAATAATTTTTAATTTTTTTTCTTAGGTCTCCTATCCCTTAAAAAAGGTCATAAATGTAGGATTCCAATGTGTGAAATCCATCTTGTCTTAGAGTAGAAAAGGTAAGAATGATCAGAGTAGAACGGTAGAAGGTGAGATAGGATCAAGATAAATATAGAAAGATTCAGAATAAGGTAAGTAGGTAAGGGTTTTGTCCATTTCTATCTAGGTTTCGTCCTACAGTCAACATTTGCTCTGATACCACTTTTGTCACACCCGGATTTAAGGAAAAAAGTCGGGTGCGTCTCATATATGCGCCAGAGAAGACAACACATATAATAACAGAGTGCATAGAGATAAATGTCATAAATATACTTATTACATAGCGGAAGTCTTACAAAAATAAATGATAAAATAAAGCAAACTAAATAATAATCCCTGGCGCCACAAAGCTGACTGGGAGACGCCACCTAGATCAAGTCGAAAGCCTCAGTGTTAGACGGCTCCTCTTCGACCACCTGCTCTTCTCCTATGGGGGGTGTGAGACAGCAAGAGTGAGCTCACACATGTTCATCGCTCAACAAGTTGTGGGGAATAATGTGCATGAACTCACCAAATGTGGGAGTTCATGAAGTGTAAGGCTAATCAATAAAATAAAGGTTGAAGCTGAGCATTGCTTTTATAAGTTGGTCAAAATTTTATTAGCAATTACTAAGTGTTAGTAAATACCGAACCTTAGCAATAATAAATAAAAGTAATAATAAAATAATTCTAGATGCAATGAAATGACAAATTAAGTTTAAGTTCCATAAATTAATTATGTGAGTGTCCAAGCCGCTCATGACCGTGAGCACGGCTAGTATACCAGTTTTATACTCTACAGAGGTTGCGCATCTTTACCCACAAGTCGTGTTACATATTTGCCACGGAGTTGATCAGACCCCATACACCTCTACCAAGGAAGCGAGGCAAGGTACCACTACGAGGCCTTTACAAAGTTCCACTAGTTTCATAAAACCCTCTACAGTTTATGGGAAGCTCCAGTGCAGGAATCCCTCACCTGACCGCCATCGCAGCAAAATCAACCCAAGGACCTCTCTACACTGACCACTCCCCTACTGCCCTTGCCCCTTTCGGGTAAGGTAACCATCCACTAGCTTCCCTAGTTAATCAGCCAAGGATGTCCCATTAAACCCTTGTGGTAGCACTGTTTTCTCGGGTGGTTCTCCATGTTCCCATTAACATAATGATCTTATCATGAACAGTAAATAATAAATAGATAATAAAAACTATAAAAATGACTGATGAATATCTCTATACCCAAATCCACATAAAGCAATAGCATGTACTACCCAAAAATTTAGTAGTAAAACCAGTGGTGAAACAAGGTATAAAGATAGTCAAATCTAGGGTAACCTATTGGGTCCCAGCAAAATTAACCTATGCAGATCATTATGAATAATAAGAACATGAATGGGTAAAGGAAGTGATCAAGGGCACAACTTGCCTTCAATGAGCTCCTGCTCAGCAGTCTCTACCAGCTAAACCTCAGGATCCTCAGTAGCTTGCTCGTCTACTCGCATCAATACAATACATACATAGTATAGCAAAAATTAACATCACACCAAACATGTGAATAAAAAACACAATAATAATCTGGACATTGAAATAAGATCATAGGAACTGGAATTATTAATTTTAGAGTTATAGATTTTAAAATATGAATTTCTGAAGGTTTTATGCATTTAATACAAGATTAAGTACTAGATAAATTTTAATGTGCCTCTCATGCAAAAACAGTGGCACAAATGGATAGACAATAATATTACAAAAATTTAGAAACTAGAATGGATCAATTTGGAGTTCATATGCATTTTCTACAATTTAAACAAGTTTTAACATTTATTTATGCATTGAAAATTAATTTCTGATATTAATTTCTGATTTTCAATACTCTCTGGATTGGGCCTCAAATTCCAGAAAGCGCAGGGGCTAGCGTGTAAGAATCCCTATGACTCAATGCCCTGCTCCCGTGGACCGCGAGTTCTATTTTGGACAGCGCATGGACTTTTTAGTAAAAAGGCTATCGTGAAGGGGTACGCGCCGATCTCGGCCGCACGATTAGAAATCAAGGCCCACGATTAGGTTCTATAGATTGCGAACCGGTACCCGACGCGGACCATCCGATCTAGCCTCTATGGTCACGATTTAAAATAACTGAGCTCCCATCCCGACCGTCGATCAAGCGATCAAGGGCCACGATGGCACCCGGCCGAAACGGTACGCTTGATCTAATCCTATGCGCCCCCTGCAAATCGAACGGTCGCGCGCCATCGTCTACTTTTCTCCAGTAGAGTCGCGCGGCGGCGCTACTTCCCCCATGGCGGTCGACCTCCGGCGAGCGCCAACTAGCGAACCACTACTCCAAAGGCGCACCCGAGACTACCCACGCATTCTCGATGATTTAGCGAATGCAGTAGCCTTGTTATTACCTTGAATCGAAACACCGCAGTCACTGGCCACGGCCGCGCCAGAGCACGGCGGCGTCACCAACTCCGGCGAGGAATTCCAGGGATCCCAGGGCACCACCCTCTAATTGCGCCCACGTACGGCTTCCTCGTGAGCTTCCCAAGCCTCGGGTGACAAGACTAGGGTCTGATTTGCGCTGTTGGTGGCAATCCATGGCGGCGGCACTCTCTCACGCTTGATTCCCTTTTCTCTGTGTGGCGTCAACTTGGTTCAAGCGTGAGGGGGTGACACGGGGAAGGAGGAGGTCGCGGAGGCAACTAGGCTTTATCTACCACTCCCTCAACGGCCTATCCCGAAATCTCCGACCATGCGCGAGCTAGAGGCAACGACATGGACGCACGACCCGGATGCACGGACTGACCGACCAGGCTCATCGCACAGCGTCAACCACGAGCGCGCGTGAACGGATGACCAGCCGGCCCCGCGTGTTGGCGTGAAGACCCCAGTGTCGCACGCACCGTCAACCTGCCCGCGGGCCCGTGATGCCAGAGACCATTCGCGCGCCAGGAATGGGACATGGGCCACGCGGATGCAAGGAGATTTGGGTCGAATCAGTGGTTGGCGGCCCAGGTAAGGTTTCTTCTTCTTTTTCTTTTATATATTTTTCTTCTGTCTCCATTATTTCTCAAATTCAAATTTAAATCCTAGTTTTAAATTCTAACTTGTGACAAATTTATTCTTAGGTTACATTGCGCTATAGAAAAAAATTCCATTTTGGATATATGTTTATATATATTATTTATGTTTTTATATCCTTTCTCTCTTTCTTTATCTTATTTTAAATTCTTGAAATTTCCCTTTTAAATCTTAAATTCTACTTTAAACTTTGGTATATGTACCACCTCTGGTGTTACTGTAACTAAAACTTGAACATGGCATCATAAGCATTGGCATTGCATATGTTTGACACACCTAGAGTGCATTCACTAGGCAAAAATTTCAAACAAGTTGTATTGTTTTAATGTTTTTGCAAATAAACCCTAGTTAAAGGATTTAACCCTAAACAGGGATTAAAGGGGTAAAACTTAACCCAAGTTAAGGAAACCTAAAGACTTTAGGGTAAAAGTCATAAAATGACCCCAAGAATAAACTTGAATCACTTTTATACCCCTGGGATACCAGAAACCCTAATTGGAACCCTGGAAAACCCTAAAACCAAACCCTAGGGGCTTATGTGCAAAATTAGTCCACTTTTGGGCTAAAGTGCAAAAACCAAGTCAAATAGGTTTCTTAAGTCCTTTGGTTCACAAATGTGTGGACTTGTAAGCCAAATATTGAGTTTTGGACTTAAATGCAAAATGGACCTCAATTAGGTTCTATTCTAAGTCTGAAATTCAGTGTTGAGGGCTCAACTTTGGAGCATTGTATCTTGCAAACTCTAGGGTTTTTGCCCTAGGTCACCACATCAAAATTGTAGCCCAATTATAAGAGCATAACTTTGCTTAAGAGTGTCAGCAGAGTTGTTAAGAAAATATTGGAGATAATTAATCCTAAAGATTGGCTGTCAGGCTGATTCAGTCTGAAATTCAGCTATTCAGTGTAGCAGAGCCAACTTTGAGTATAAATTCCACCTTGATTTAGTACTCAAATGTGTTCAAGTCCTATAGTCGAATTGTAGCTGGTTTGTAACTCTGCAACTTTGGTACAGAGGTTTAATGAAGTTCACATGCAAATTTCAAAGAAAATCGAGCCTAAACCTTGTCTGTCAGACGGACTGAATACCAAGCGCCATGGTACAGTAACGTTTGGGGATCAGAACGCCAGCACGGCATGCTCACCGCCGGCGACCTACCTGCGCTAGGATTCGCGCCGCCGCCGTTAGGATTTGCGCTCGCTGGTAACCGGATAACGCTGCGAGGTAAAAAGATCGTCGTCACCGTCGAGCTGGAAGTCACCCCGATCGGCCACGGCACATCTCCCCTGGCTCACTGCCCGCGGTAAAGTGCTCACCGTCGACCGCCGCCTCTCGGCCGTGTGCCGCGTGGCTCCACTCTTTCACCGTGTCGCCGTGACCTCCTCTGAACTCTCCGTGGCTCACCGGAGTTACTGCCACGCCGTTGGCCACGAACTCACGCGGCCAGTGCTTCTTCTTCACCTCCGACCGCCGCGTGTCTCGTCCAAATTCGCGGCCACCGCCCATCCTCCCTATAAATTGAGCCCGTGTCCAGCTCCGTGAGGTAGTCAGCTAGCTAACCACCGCTAATCGGCCACAATCGTCCTCTTGTGTGCTCGAATTCGGAGTTTCCCCCAAATCCGATTTCCGCCACCGTGAAACCGAGCTCACCGTCGCCAGCCCAACTCCGGTCAGTTCCCGCCCTCTGCTCCCTTGTTTGAGCATTCTCATACATCTGCGATGCTCCCCGACCCCTTTAATTGGACTAGACCGCCACCCATCGCCAGGAACACGGCTGTCTCGCCGTGATGCTCACGACCACCGTGGACAGAGTTCCATAGTTGATTAATAGCCAAATTAGTTTGGGGAAAAGGCTTAGGGTCGATCCAATTCGGTGTCTGTTGCTCGGAGAACTCAGCCGTTGCTCCGTTCGGCCGGTGTAGGTGCTCGCTGGAGCGCGGCCGTGCGTGAACGGCGTCGAGGACGTGTCGGGTGAAGGAATAGAAGTTGGAGGGCGTTTCTGTAAACCGTCAGCGACTCAGTAAATAGTGCTACGGATCTGCTTCGGGTTGTTCTGAAACGCGAGGCCCTTTTTGCAAAACAGCCAGGGCGCGGGCGCGCGCGGGCGCCTTTCTACCCTAACTGGGCCGCCTGGGCTGGATTCGGCCCAGTGCTATTCAATTGTTTTTCTTTTTCTTTTATTCTCAGAGCCAAAATAATTATAGAAAAATGTAGAAAACTGCTAAAATTGTGAAACTAATTTTCCTAGGCTTGTTATTTTCTCTAGTATTTAGTAAAAATAGTTTTGTGATTTTTAATGGAAATAAGAAATTTTAGGGTATTTAAAGTAGTTACAAGTATTAGTTATGGATTTTTAGAAAATAAATGGTAAGTCCAAAAATGTCCAAACTTTTTATGGGCACTTAAACCAATATTTAGAAGCCTTGGGTATAATTTGGGTTGATTTGGACCTTGTTTGATCACTAAACCCAAAACCAACCCCCCCTGCCCTATGAACTCCTTTACTGACTCCGGAAACCCTAGGTTCTCGGAGTACCGTGAAGGAAAGTTGTACTCAAGACTTAGATAATAAGTTTATATTATCTTCGCATCCTCATGAGCATCCCATGGCATCCATTCTTATGCATATATATGGTTATGTTCGAACACGAAGAAGAAGAAGAAGTCACTGAAGAGGGGACTCCACCAACCTCAGATCCTCAAGCAGGCAAATGCTTTTATTTCGATATTTGTGGATCCGAGCAGGACTCACCTGATAACAAAGGCAAGCCCCGGTGCATTTGCCACCCTCCTTGTTGTTTTAAAATCTTTCTCACTTGCTTGATGCATTAGGTGATAGGAGTTGATTGATAAAATAATTCCTGCATTACCTTCCTTGAATTTGATTACCTTCCTTGAAATCCCTGTTTTACAAAAGATTTTTGATGCTTAGCCTTGCTTTAGAAAAACAAAATGTTTTGTTTTTACAAAAGATGATATGGCAAAAGTGGTTGGGATGTTTTTGAAAACAAAACTTGATGGTGGATCCATCATGGCCGTGATGGGTTCAACATCGGAAAAGATGTACCTCTGCCAGGTACCAAGTTTTTGGGTTAAAAAGATTAAGCTGAGACCAGGCGGGTGACTTGCACGAGAAGAAAGTCTCGGTGTAGTGTCTCCGTCTGAGTCGATTAAGGACCGTCTCGATGTAGGCTTGATGATCGAGGACCCTTTAACTGGTCACATGCCTCGTCATGGGTAAGCCTTGCCTCGGGCAGACTAAGACCGGAATAAGATAACACGAAATGGGCGTGGAGCGGTGGCGAGAGTAGCGTGTACCCTCCGTGGCAAGAGGCTGGACGGTGGTGTATCTGTGCTCTCGGTTTGCGTGAACCTGATTCGGTCTTAAGAACCCCAGTGGCGGGTTGACATATGCAAGGGTTAAGTGCTACATATGTCGTGTGATTGGAGATCCTCAGCTGAGTATAATCGATTCGGATCGCCGTACCTTCGCGGTTATGAAGACTTGGTCACTGACCTACACGTAGCATTCCACTAAAGATGATGGGTTTTTGTTAAGAAATTGGCTAGTGCAGGACGAGTGATTGAACTAGGATAGAAAGGACTCTAGTTGTAGGTAAGTGTACTTAACTTGACAAATAAAATTGAATTTTTAAGGATCCACTTTAGTAAGCATTTCTGCAAAACAGAGTCTTTGATTATTGAAAAGCCTTACCTTGACTCCTTGAAGCCAGCATACCCTTGAGAGTCTTTTCTTTAGACGGGTAAGTCTTGCTGAGTAATTCCATACTCAGGGTTTATCCCTTCGTTGTTTTTAGGTGAGGAAGTAGCAGATTTCTGCTGCTTCTGTGCCAAGGTGGTTCCCAAAGAAGAAAAACAAGACTGAAGTGCGGGAGGACTCGGTCCTCCACATAGGATCTTTTGCTTATAGCTTATCGGGTGAGGTTTGTGCCTCCCTTGGTTTGTATAATATTACTACTCTGCACTCGCTTTTAGTTCTGGTCTGTAATAAAACAACTTGAGCTTGCTTTTAAATAAATGTGAATTATGTAACCGCTTTCGCAATTCTTTATCTCCGATGTTCTGTAATGTCTGCAGGACGGGTGAATCATTCCTGGTAAGGTAAGGAAAGATACCGAACTCGTCAAGTAATTCAGGGGCACCTACAGGGTTGTCTGAAGTCCGTTGGACAAGGACAACTGTAGGTGGGCCTAATTACTTGGGAGGTTCCGTCACAGCTGGTATCGGAGCGTAGCCCTTCTTTGCAGATATTATGAGGCATCTTCAAAAGGATTTTTCGAAAATCTTACCTAAAAAAAACTCTTTTCTCTTCTTACCTAAGTACTCTAAAGAGTTTATCTTAAAGACCGGATAGGAAGAGTGCAATGTATAGAAGGTTGAATCGGCTAAGGTTGATTCTGTACTTACACATGCATCATGCTAAGAAGTATATTAATAAATTTTCCCCTTAGAAAGATGCCGCCACGCACAAGGCTAACGGCACGTAAGTCAACGGGACCAATTGGAGTACCTCGGCATCAATTAGCCCCTCGACATGAAAGTAGCAGCAGCGGAAGTAATGACCCCATAGGAGACCTTGAAGCCCAAGTGAGTCGACTTCAAGCAACGCTGCAACACAGGACCAATACCTGGATCGCAGACGGAGATAGAATCAATGAACTAAGAAGGGACATTCGTCACCTGCAGGATCAGCTTGCTGATCGAGACTTAGCACTTGACTGGGCAGTACAGTCTCATATGCTGGCATGTGCTAAGGAAGCAAGGGCTCAGGCCCGAATTAAAGAACTTAGCTCAGCCGTCGACAACCTGCAGGTCTACTGCAATACGTTGCATGAGGAAGTCCATATACTATACTCACAATTACACCCTAGTGTGCCTGCACACTCTGCTGAGGCGGAAGCCGGACCCTCTCACGTTGCGGGACGCGCGCTGGGTGGGGAGTTAGACCTTTTTGAACCCCTCCTTCTTTGAGGTTGGTTGACGTCTGGACTCCCACACCTGACGATGAGGCCGCCAAAAGTAACGGAAAGCAGGACTAATGGGGTAATAGAAGTAGAGTAGTGTATTGTAAGGTGCACTGTTGTATAATAGGTTGAACTTTTGTATAATGGGTAATGTATCCTGTTATGTAATATCGAGTCTGTATCATTACTTTTTATAGTAATGTAAAATGGAAGGTCTCTTTGGCATATTATGTTTATTCAAATGTTTTTGCCTCAGATGCCGACCAGGACTCGCGGACAGGACGCAGCCGGAACTTCTGGGGGTCGGGATGTTACCCCAAATCCACCTCCGGTTCCACCCACGCTAGCCGAGGCGATTGCCGCCTTGGTGAATGCCACCGCAGACAATACCCGCTTCCTTAGGGAAATGGCGGGTCAACAGCAGTTCCAGCAGCAGGCAGGAAGAGGTTTTCAGCAAGGTCCCCGTGAAACCACCTATCTGGACTTCTCCGAAACTCGTCCACCTCTATTCACCAAAGCAGAAGACCCGCTAGAAGCTGACGAATGGATACGGGTCATCGAACAGAAGTTTGGTCTTCTTCGTTGTTCTGAAACGCAGAAGCCATTGTTCGCGGCACAGCAACTACGTGGCCCTGCCAGTACTTGGTGGGGAAATTTTGTGGCTATCCAACCTGACAACCATCAAATCACTTGGGAAGAATTTAAAGCAGCCTTCCGCGAGCACTACATACCTGAAGGAGTGCTGCATATGAAACAAGAGGAATTCATGAAGCTGAAACAAGGAGGAGACACCATCAATCAGTATCTTAACAAGTTTAATCACCTGTCGCAGTATGCCATCGATCAGGTGAATACTGATTTGAAGAAAAAGAACTGTTTTATGAGAGGTCTAAATGACCGGTTGCAGCGAAAGATGGCCACATGTATTGATCTCACATATGGAAAGGCTGTCAGTACAGCCTTATCTGTGGAAGCAAAATATGCCAGTTCTGGGAAGAATAAGGGATTCGGTGGTGAGAGGCCTAATCAGGGCCAGGCGAAGAGGCAACGGTTCGTCATCCGGCCTTCTAGCCAAAACCGTACTTTTTCCCGTCCACCAGCATTCCCTTTCAAACAGCCCATTATTATCCGCCCCAACAATACCTCCATTTCCCCAAATCAGCCGGGTGCCCCAGGCACTCGATTCCCCGCCTTGCCCAGCTCTTCAACTGGATGTTTCAACTGCGGCAAGTCAGGACATTTTATCAAAGACTGCCCGTACCCCAAGCAAAATCAATCCAATGCTCAGCAAGGAACTGGGAAGTCTACTCAGCCCAGGGGAAATGCTGTGGGGAAAAATACCAAGAAAACGGGGCGTGTATACTACACTCAGGTGGCCACTACACCGGAGGGAGAGCCGGTGATGATGGGTACGTTTCCCGTGGCCAGTCACCCTGCAATTATTCTTTTTGATTCTAGTGCTTCGCATACCTTCATTAGCAAGAAATTTGTGGAGCAACATCACATTGCATGTCATGAATCAAAAGAGGGATTTAAAATTCATTCACCTGGGGGACACATTTTTACTAGAGAAGTGGCCTATGAAGTGCCAGTAACAATGGCCGGACGGAACTTTCCTGCTAACATGATTGTTCTGAAAGGCCAGGATATAGATGTAATTTTGGGTATGAATTGGTTAACCCAACACAAGGCAATCCTCAACACTGCACTCAGAACTGTCAGGTTGAGCTATAATCAAGAAGAAATTCTTTTGTCTCTCCCCAAAACCAATCCAGCCAAAGCTTCTGGTAGAATATTTGAAGCCATTGTACCGGAGATCAAGAACATTTCGGTAGTATGTGAGTTTCCAGATGTATTTCCGGAAGATTTGCCTGGACTGCCCCCGGAAAGAGATGTAGAATTCGTAATTGAGCTAAAACCCGGTACGGCTCCCATCTCCCGAAGGTCGTACCGTATGCCCCCTAATGAGTTGGCAGAATTGAAGATTCAATTACAAGATCTACTGAATAAGGGATTCATCCGGCCAAGCTCGTCCCCATGGGGTTGCCCCGCCATCTTTGTGAAGAAGAAGGATCAAACCTTGCGAATGTGCGTGGACTATCGACCCCTAAATGAGGTCACCATCAAGAATAAGTACCCTCTTCCAAGGATCGACATCTTATTTGATCAACTGACTGGGGCGAGGGTATTTTCTAAAATTGATCTCAGGTCGGGCTATCATCAAATCCGTATTCGGCCCGAGGATATACCGAAGACCGCATTTACTACGCGGTATGGATTGTTTGAATACTTGGTAATGTCTTTCGGGCTCACAAATGCTCCTGCCCACTTCACCTATTTGATGAACTCGGTGTTCATGCCTGAGTTGGACAAGTTCGTGGTGGTCTTCATCGACGATATTTTGATATACTCTAAAAATGAAGAGGAGCATGCTCAGCATCTACGGATTGTATTGACGCGCCTGAGGGAACATCAGCTGTATGCCAAGTTCAGCAAGTGCGCGTTCTGGCTGGAGGAAATTCAATTTTTGGGGCACGTGTTATCAGCTAAAGGAATTGCGGTAGATCCTAGCAAGGTCAAAGATATTCTGGAATGGATACCCCCAACCACCGTTCACCAAGTCTGGAGTTTTCTTGGACTAGCTGGATATTATCGCAGATTCATACCAGATTTTTCTAAGCTTGTGAAGCCAATCACAAGTTTATTGAAGAATGATATTAAGTTCAATTGGTCTTCTAAGTGTAATGAAGTCTTTGAGCAATTGAAGACATTATTAACCACTGCTCCGGTATTGGCTCAACCGGACATCACTAAGCCTTTTGAGGTATATTGTGATGCATCTGGCAGTGGACTCGGCTGTGTACTGATGCAAGAGGGCCGAGTAATTGCATATGCTTCAAGGCAGTTGCGCCGACATGAGGAGCATTATCCAACTCATGATCTGGAGCTAGCTGCTGTGGTTCATGCCCTGAAAATATGGCGTCACTATCTGCTGGGAAATATCTGTCACATATATACTGATCATAAAAGTTTGAAGTACATCTTTACCCAGTCAGAGTTAAATATGAGGCAAAGACGATGGCTTGAGCTCATTAAAGACTATGATCTGGAGATCCATTATCACCCAGGCAAGGCCAATGTGGTGGCAGATGCACTGAGTCGTAAGACTTCCTGCCACTGTCTTGTGGCGAAGGCCTCCGAGAACACTTTATGTCAAGAAATGGAGAAGCTAAACCTGGGGATAATCCAGCATGGGACTCTAAATCAGCTAAGGCTTGAGTCAATCATTCTGCAGAAGGTAATTGATGCTCAAAAGGATAATCTGGGTATGAAGCACATACGAGAGAAGATAAGGGCTGGAACAGCCAAATGTTTCAAGGAAGACGATCAAGGTGTGTTATGGTTTAACAACCGCATAGTAGTGCCAAAGAATGAAGAACTCCGCCAGCAAATCTTAGATGAAGCGCATCTTAGTCGCTATTCTATTCATCCGGGAAGCACTAAGATGTATCATGATCTAAAACAACACTACTGGTGGACAAAGATGAAAATTGAAATTGCACGCTATATGGCTAAGTGTGACACTTGCAGACGTGTCAAAGCCATACACATGAAAACTGCCGGTCCATTGCAGTCATTACCAATACCAACATGGAAATGGGAAGACATAAGCATGGACTTTATTGTGGGATTGCCCAGGACCGCAAAAGGGTATGACTCTATCTGGGTGATTGTTGATCGACTTACAAAGGTTGCTCATTTTCTGCCGGTCAAGACATATTACCCGGTACTTACCTATGCGGAATTATATATTGCTCATATTCTCAGTTTGCATGGTGTTCCAAAGACTATAGTGTCGGACCGTGGGCCACAATTTGTATCTAAATTTTGGGAAGAACTTCATAAATCCCTGGGTACTAAGTTACTCCACAGTTCAGCCTATCATCCTCAAACCAGTGGACAAACTGAGAGAGTGAACCAAATACTTGAAGATATGCTGCGGGCATGTGTCCTGGATTTCTCACAGAAATGGGATGAATGTTTACCTTTGGCGGAGTTTTCATATAATAACAGCTATCAAGACAGTATCCAGATGGCACCCTTTGAAGCTTTATATGGACGACGGTGTCGGACTCCGCTAAACTGGTTTGAACCTGGTGAGAGGTGCTTCTTTAGACCTGATCTAGTGAAAGAAACCGAGGATAAGGTTCAGAAAATTATTCATAATCTAAAGAAAGCACAAGCTCGTCAGAAAAGTTATGCAGACGAACGGCGAATGCCCTTATACTTCTTAGAAGGAGACTACGTCTACTTAAAGGTTTCACCAATGAAGGGGGTATCGCGTTTCGGGGTAAAGGGAAAACTTGCACCCAGGTATATTGGTCCATTTCCTATTCTTCAAAGATATGGGCCAGTAGCGTATCGACTTCAACTTCCCGAAACATTGTCTGCTGTACATAATGTGTTCCATGTATCGCAATTGAAGAAGTGTCTTCGGGTTCCCGATCGAACCATTGAAGTGACAGATGTTGTCCTGGAACCAGACTTAACGTACTCGGAACATCCTATTCGAGTTCTGGATCAAAAGGACAGGGTTACCCGGAGAAAGACTCTCAAGTTCTACAAGGTACAATGGAACCAGCATTCTGAGGAAGAGGCTACGTGGGAAACTCAAGACTTCTTGAATAAGAATTTCCCAGGCTTTCTAGCCTCATGTAATTTGTAAAATGTATATAGTTAGTGTAATAAAGGAATGAACCCCCACATCACCCTGCCTTGTACCAGAAATAAGGAAATAAAAATGTGACACATTTCCTTTTCCATTACTCACCCTAGGACTTTAAATCTCGGGACGAGATTCTTTTATGGGGGGAAGGATGTAACACCTCTGGTGTTACTGTAACTAAAACTTGAACATGGCATCATAAGCATTGGCATTGCATATGTTTGACACACCTAGAGTGCATTCACTAGGCAAAAATTTCAAACAAGTTGTATTGTTTTAATGTTTTTGCAAGTAAACCCTGGTTAAAGGATTTAACCCTAAACAGGGATTAAAGGGGTAAAACTTAACCCAAGTTAAGGAAACCTAAAGACTTTAGGGTAAAAGTCATAAAATGACCCCAAGAATAAACTTGAATCACTTTTATACCCCTAGGATACCAGAAACCCTAATTGGAACCCTGGAAAACCCTAAAACCAAACCCTAGGGGCTTATGTGCAAAATTAGTCCACTTTTGGGCTAAAGTGCAAAAACCAAGTCAAATAGGTTTCTTAAGTCCTTTGGTTCACAAATGTGTGGACTTGTAAGCCAAATATTGAGTTTTGGACTTAAATGCAAAATGGACCTCAATTAGGTTCTATTCTAAGTCTGAAATTCAGTGTTGAGGGCTCAACTTTGGAGCATTGTATCTTGCAAACTCTAGGGTTTTTGCCCTAGGTCACCACATCAAAATTGTAGCCCAATTATAGGAGCATAACTTTGCTTAAGAGTGTCAGCAGAGTTGTTAAGAAAATATTGGAGATAATTAAGCCTAAAGATTGGCTGTCAGGCTGATTCAGTCTGAAATTCAGCTATTCAGTGTAGCAGAGCCAACTTTGAGTATAAATTCCACCTTGATTTAGTACTCAAATGTGTTCAAGTCCTATAGTCGAATTGTAGCTGGTTTGTAACTCTGCAACTTTGGTACAGAGGTTTAATGAAGTTCACATGCAAATTTCAAAGAAAATCGAGCCTAAACCTTGTCTGTCAGACGGACTGAATACCAAGCGCCATGGTACAGTAACGTTTGGGGATCAGAACGCCAGCACGGCATGCTCACCGCCGGCGACCTACCTGCGCTAGGATTCGCGCCGCCGCCGTTAGGATTTGCGCTCGCTGGTAACCGGATAACGCTGCGAGGTAAAAAGATCGTCGTCGCCGTCGAGCTGGAAGTCACCCCGATCGGCCACGGCACATCTCCCCTGGCTCACTGCCCGCGGTAAAGTGCTCACCGTCGACCGCCGCCTCTCGGCCGTGTGCCGCGTGGCTCCACTCTTTCACCGTGTCGCCGTGACCTCCTCTGAACTCTCTGTGGCTCACCGGAGTTACTGCCACGCCGTTGGCCATGAACTCACGCGGCCAGTGCTTCTTCTTCACCTCCGACCGCCGCGTGTCTCGTCCAAATTCGCGGCCACCGCCCATCCTCCCTATAAATTGAGCCCGTGTCCAGCTCCGTGAGGTAGTCAGCTAGCTAACCACCGCTAATCGGCCACAATCGTCCTCTTGTGTGCTCGAATTCGGAGTTTCCCCCAAATCCGATTTCCGCCACCGTGAAACCGAGCTCACCGTCGCCAGCCCAACTCCGGTCAGTTCCCGCCCTCTGCTCCCTTGTTTGAGCATTCTCATACATCTGCGATGCTCCCCGACCCCTTTAATTGGACTAGACCGCCACCCATCGCCGGGAACACGGCTGTCTCGCCGTGATGCTCACGACCACCGTGGCCAGAGTTCCATAGTTGATTAATAGCCAAATTAGTTTGGGGAAAAGGCTTAGGGTCGATCCAATTCGGTGTCTGTTGCTCGGAGAACTCAGCCGTTGCTCCGTTCGGCCGGTGTAGGTGCTCGCCGGAGCGCGGCCGTGCGTGAACGGCGTCGAGGACGTGTCGGGTGAAGGAATAGAAGTTGGAGGGCGTTTCTGTAAACCGTCAGCGACTCAGTAAATAGTGCTACGGATCTGCTTCGGGTTGTTCTGAAACGCGAGGCCCTTTTTGCAAAACCGCCAGGGCGCGGGCGCGCGCGGGCGCCTTTTTGCCCTAACTGGGCCGCCTGGGCTGGATTCGGCCCAGTGCTATTCAATTGTTTTTCTTTTTCTTTTATTCTCAGAGCCAAAATAATTATAGAAAAATGTAGAAAACTGCTAAAATTGTGAAACTAATTTTCCTAGGCTTGTTATTTTCTCTAGTATTTAGTAAAAATAGTTTTGTGATTTTTAATGGAAATAAGAAATTTTAGGGTATTTAAAGTAGTTACAAGTATTAGTTATGGATTTTTAGAAAATAAATGGTAAGTCCAAAAATGTCCAAACTTTTTATGGGCACTTAAACCAATATTTAGAAGCCTTGGGTATAATTTGGGTTGATTTGGACCTTGTTTGATCACTAAACCCAAAACCAACCCCCCCTGCCCTATGAACTTCTTTACTGACTCCGGAAACCCTAGGTTCTCGGAGTACCGTGAAGGAAAGTTGTACTCAAGACTTAGATAATAAGTTTATATTATCTTCGCATCCTCATGAGCATCCCATGGCATCCATTCTTATGCATATATATGGTTATGTTAGAACACGAAGAAGAAGAAGAAGTCACTGAAGAGGGGACTCCACCAACCTCAGATCCTCAAGCAGGCAAATGCTTTTATTTCGATATTTGTGGATCCGAGCAGGACTCACCTGATAACAAAGGCAAGCCCCGGTGCATTTGCCACCCTCCTTGTTGTTTTAAAATCTTTCTCACTTGCTTGATGCATTAGGTGATAGGAGTTAATTGATAAAATAATTCATGCATTACCTTCCTTGAATTTGATTACCTTCCTTGAAATCCCTGTTTTACAAAAGATTTTTGATGCTTAGCCTTGCTTTAGAAAAACAAAATGTTTTGTTTTTACAAAAGATGATATGGCAAAAGTGGTTGGGATGTTTTTGAAAACAAAACTTGATGGTGGATCCATCATGGCCGTGATGGGTTCAACATCGGAAAAGATGTACCTCTGCCAGGTACCAAGTTTTTGGGTTAAAAAGATTAAGCTGAGACCGGGCGGGTGACTTGCACGAGAAGAAAGTCTCGGTGTAGTGTCTCCGTCTGAGTCGATTAAGGACCGTCTCGATGTAGGCTTGATGATCGAGGACCCTTTAACTGGTCACATGCCTCGTCATGGGTAAGCCTTGCCTCGGGCAGACTAAGACCGGAATAAGATAACACGAAATGGGCGTGGAGCGGTGGCGAGAGTAGCGTGTACCCTCCGTGGCAAGAGGCTGGACGGTGGTGTATCTGTGCTCTCGGTTTGCGTGAACCTGATCTGGTCTTAAGAACCCCGGTGGCGGGTTGACATATGCAAGGGTTAAGTGCTACATATGTCGTGTGATTGGAGATCCTCAGCTGAGTATAATCGATTCTGATCGCCGTACCTTCGCGGTTATGAAGACTTGGTCACTGACCTACACGTAGCATTCCACTAAAGATGATGGGTTTTTGTTAAGAAATTGGCTAGTGCAGGACGAGTGATTGAACTAGGATAGAAAGGACTCTAGTTGTAGGTAAGTGTACTTAACTTGACAAATAAAATTGAATTTTTAAGGATCCACTTTAGTAAGCATTTCTGCAAAACAGAGTCTTTGATTATTGAAAAGCCTTACCTTGACTCCTTGAAGCCAGCATACCCTTGAGAGTCTTTTCTTTAGACGGGTAAGTCTTGCTGAGTAATTCCATACTCAGGGTTTATCCCTTCGTTGTTTTTAGGTGAGGAAGTAGCAGATTTCTGCTGCTTCTATGCCAAGGTGGTTCCCAAAGAAGAAAAACAAGACTGAAGTGCGGGAGGACTCGGTCCTCCACATAGGATCTTTTGCTTATAGCTTATCGGGTGAGGTTTGTGCCTCCCTTGGTTTGTATAATATTACTACTCTGCACTCGCTTTTAGTTCTGGTCTGTAATAAAACAACTTGAGCTTGCTTTTAAATAAATGTGAATTATGTAACCGCTTCCGCAATTCTTTATCTCCGATGTTCTGTAATGTCTGCAGGACGGGTGAATCGTTCCTGGTAAGGTAAGGAAAGATACCGAACTCGTCAAGTAATTCAGGGGCACCTACAGGGTTGTCTGAAGTCCGTTGGACAAGGACAACTGTAGGTGGGCCTAATTACTTGGGAGGTTCCGTCACAGTATATTTCTTTTAACATAATTTTTATATTGTCATAAAAATGCACACAAAATAAAATTTCCAGCATGATGCATAATTTAGTGACACATATTTTATAATTATATTTTTTATATGATGTTCACACGAAATGATAAATAGAGATGACACACATGTATATAAAGGAATATAATCTCTTCTTTTAGATTTTCTTATAAAGTGGGTATTACATTTTGGTAGCAAACCAAATAATAGCTAAAATCATGGCTTGATAAATCTTTGGTTTGCCATATTCCGGAAGCCAACCAACCAGGGTCCAATGTCGCACGCACGTTTCGACCCGCTAGATGCTCGTGTTAGTAACTCAGGTTATGACCTAGCGGAAAGAGTTGAAGCCCAGTTTCCCGAGAAGTTGAAACTCATCTAGCAAGTTGATTTGAGCCCTGCACCGCTAGAGTTGAAGCCCAGTTTCCCGAGAAGTTGAAACTCATCTAGCAAGTTGATTTGAGCCCTGCAGGTCGTGACGACATTGTTAGGTGTTTCACTTAGGTTTTATTTGGATACTATATTCACCTTAATATATGTGGATTGAGTTGAATACTAGAGTACTCAAACAAGAGATTCACAATTCCGTCCAAAAAAATAATTTAGGTTCTTTGAGTGCTTTAGTTTTTTCTAAATGTATTCTAGGATTAATGAGCCTATTTTTTAATGGTAGATGTCTAGATGACCTATTCTACTTTTCCTAAGATTTTCTCTGTATGAGTAACCTGTCAGAATTTAACTTGTGAGATCTTGCCGATATAAAAAAACGCCAGTCATTTATGGTACGGGATTAATAGGTTCCAAGAACCAGCCACAATCCATTTATTAGTTTCATATAAATGTCATAAATTTTTACTAAAATTTTCTCTGTATAGTAACTTGTCATAACTGAACTTGTGAGAAAAACGCCAGTTATTTATGGTACGGGATTAATAGTTTCCAAAAACCAGCCATAACCTATTTATATTAGGGTACTTTAAGTTGGTGTCCTCAGTTTTGCTGGTGTCTTCGTTTTTAAACTTAGTTGTATTTTTTTTTCTAAGTTCTGTCCTTCTAGTGTTATAGAGCATAAGGACAAAATTGAGCAAAAACATGTCTAAGGATAAAAATGAGGATATCAGAAAGGGCAGCAGCTTAAAAAACCTTTTATATTAGTTCAAAAGGACACAAGTCTATAAAAAGTGTTCTCCAAGCACATTTGAATTTGGATTTGCATTGTCAGTCAGGCCAGTCAAGGGGACCATGAAGCTTCTGCAAGCTCTGTGCCCTCTCGTCATCCTCCTCGCCTGCTCCACGTCCAACGCTTCCGTCCTACAAGACGCGTGCAAGTCCTTCGCCGCTAAGATCCCGGACACCGGCTACGCCTACTGCATCAAGTTCTTCCAGGCCGACAGGGGAAGCGCCGGCGCGGACAAGCGTGGCCTCGCCGCCATCGCCGTGAGGATCATGGGGGCATCCGCCAAGAGCACCGCCAGTCACATCGCCGCCCTGCGGGCCTCCGAGAAGGACAAGGAGCGGCTGGCGTGCCTCAGCGATTGCTCCGAGGTGTACGCGCAGGCCGTGGACCAGACCGGCGTGGCGGCGAAGGGCATCGCCTCGGGCACGCCCCGGGGCCGCGCGGACGCGGTGATGGCGCTCAGCACGGTGGAGGATGCCCCCGGCACCTGTGAGCAGGGGTTCCAGGACCTGGGCGTGCGTTCGCCGCTGGCCTCGGAGGACGCCGGGTTCCGGAAGGATGCGTCCATCGCGCTGTCTGTAACGGCCGCGTTGTAAGCAAGGGTGTATAATCCTTTTCGATATAGGTTAAAAATGAATACCCTCGGCGGTTTTATGAGCTTTTGCAAGCTTCGTTGAACTGTTGTGAATTGTGATGATCTCGGGCTTATTAAGAAAAAACTGCTACGTATCAAACCAGTACATCATTTTTAAATTCACTACACTTACCATTTTGCACTGAGCTAAGAAGGCCCCATTTGGAAACTGCAATCTACATACCAACTTGCATTGGCAAGCAGCCAAGCACCGTTGTTGTGTCATGCTCATGCCCAAGCAGGCGCTGGGAACGGAAACAAGCGTGAAAATCCAAATACCTCAAGGCGCGTGAGTAATTGGCAGAAAGGCGAAGTGGACCGAAGCTGATGGCCCAACGGCCCAGGAACGACAAGCCCATGGTAGAGAATGAGAGAGAGGCGCTGCGACGCCCTGGAAACCGGCTTGTAACATAAATTTGATTTTCCTTCTTACGGATTGTGACGTGGGGCCGTGGGGGATGGCAATAGATACCTAGAACCCACATACCAATGGATAAAAACTTTATTGAAGCATGGGTATAACGATTTTTGGCAATCATGGATACTTTTTAAGTCATTTGTTATCAATGGCGGATCTAGAGGGGGGCTGGGTGGGCTTCAGCCCCCATTGCGCCGACAGCTTACAAGTAGGAGGGAGTAAGGGAGAGGACGAAAGAAGAGGAGAAAGAGAGAGGAAGGGAGAAAGAAGAAGGGAGATGAAGTAATAAGAAGGTGAAGAGAAAAAGAGGAAGAATATGATGAAAAAAGATAGTTAGCTTCTAGCCTCCCTTTACTATAGATCCTGGATCCGCCACTGTTTGCTATACCTAGTGGATATAGTGGGTGTGGTTATATTCTCTCTTGCCCTATACCTACTATCCGATGGAGAACCCCTAAGCTATGACATATGAGTCTTGATTACTAGAGGTGTTTCATATAAAATAAAATTCTAAAACCTAACCCTAATTTCCCATGGTCCCAGTATCCCACTCATCTAGACCAAACTTGGCTAATTCGATGAATTTGTCATGCCAGACATAAAGATAATATACTATTTTAGTATCATTTAATATTGATGAGGTATGGAGCTCCAATATTTTGTATTTGATACTTACTTTTTGTGATTCAAAAGAGCATGTCTATTGGAATGATGGTGGGCATGAATACCTGGTGGGTACCCGCTACCCGTGGTGGGTATGGGTATAGAGTAATTTTGTATCCATAATGGGTAGTGTGTATGGGCATGAGATATTTTTTCTCTAATGGGTATGAGTATGGTTTTGTATGCTGTCGGTGTTTCGGACCCGGGGGACCCTCAACCGGACCGACTAGTGAATTTAGTGCAGCGTGTCCCTGCCCAGATGGGTTGATGCAAGATGGAACACAAGAGGGAAATGAGGCTTATGTTATCTTGCATCGGGGTGCTCGTAGTAGGGGTTACAAGCGTTGCGAGAGAGCGAGAGCGAGCGAGAGAGAGAGAGAGAGAGAGAGAGAGAGAGAGAGAGAAAGAGAGGGTTCGGCCTTGAGGTGAGCTGTCTGAGTCTGCCTCTACCGCGTCTCTCCTACTCTGCTTGCCTCTGCTCGCCTGCCTTCGCCCGTTCGTACGTCGCACGTTCGTACGTTCCGTCTCCCCGTGCCCCTTGGAAGGCCCTGGACATCCCCTTTTATAGATACAAGGAGATGCCCAGCTGTACAATGGGGGTGTAGCTATGAGCTAACGTGGCTGACGGGGAAGTGCCTTGAGCCCTGTACAAGTACTAACGTGGCCGTCGGAGAAGTGCCTTGAGCCCTGTAGAAGCATAGCTGACGGTGCGGCATGGATCCTGCTGACGTTTCCTTGCTTCCGTAGGGGGTTGAGAGCAACCGACGTCATGGGCGCAAGCGGGGAACCATCGTTACCTGTTACCGGAGTAACTTAGATGGGACACCGGTCTTGTTCCTTTGTAGCCTGAAGCGGCTAGCTAGGGGTAGGGTAATGATGTATCCCCTGTAGCGTAGTCGGTCTGAGGCCGAGGTCGGGCGAGGTTGTGACTCCTCCCGAGGCCGAGGCTGGGGCCAAGGCCCAGGGTCAGGCAAGGTTGTGACTCCTCCTGAGGCCGAGGCTGGGGCCAAGGCCCAGGGTCGGGCGAGGCGGAGACCTTCTCCCGAGGCCGAGGCCTGAGGTCGGGCGAGGCGGAGCTCCTTGTTGCGCCCGAGGCTAAACTCGGGGGAGGTCACGACTTACTGTTGCTAGTCTTACCCTGGTGGTCGGCGCAATAGCTGGAATGGGATGAATAGCGCTGTTCTCCTGTCAGAACGGTCAGGAAAGGGGCAAAGTGACTGCGGTCACTTCGACCTTGCCGACTGAGGCGCGCGTGTCAAGATAAGGTGTCAGGCGATCCCCGCATTGAATGCGCATGCGATATGGTCGGTTGGTAAGGTGATTCGACCGAGGTCGCTGCACGACAAAGTTCGCCCGAGCTTAGCCTTGGGTGAGACGGGGGTGTGTCTGTTGACTGAGGGGACCCTCGGGCGAGGCGTGAATTCGCCCGGGACTACTGTCCTTGCCCGAGGCTGGGTTCGGATGAGGTCGCGTCCCTTGGTAGACGAGGCCTTGACTTGAACCGCGCTTCATCAGCCGTGTATGGTTTGTTCTGAAGATGTCTTCCAGCCGGGTTAAGGAGCATTGGGGGTACCCCTAATTACGGTACCCGACAGTAGCCCCCGAGCCTTCAAGGGAGTGTAGGCACTCGCTTGGAGGTTCTGCCGGATTTTTGCAAAGGGGCCAGCCCTTCTCGGTCGTATTTTGTTCCGGTGGGTGCGCGCGAGCACACCCGCCGGGTGTAGCCCCCGAGGCCTCGGAGGAGTGGTTTGACTCCTCTGAGGTCTTAATCCTTTTTGTGAGGCCTCGGTTAGCCTTGTTGTTCCCTCATGCGGCCTGGCTGTAGCCCGGGTGCACGGTCAGGCTCCAAGTTTTTAAGCTGGTTTGTTGACGTGGTCAACAGTTTGGCCGTAGCCTAGCGCGAGAGCAACCCCTGAGCCTCTGCATGGAGCGAGAGGACGATCAAGGACCGTCTCGACTTTTATCGTACGCCCCTTCGTCGCCTCTCCGCGAGGAGGAAGGGGGGGGGGAAGCGCCACGTTACCCTCTGAGGGCACTGAACATGGTGTTTGCAGTGAGTTGCTAGCGGGTGATCCGAGTGGACGCCCGAGCCCCGTTTGATAAGGGTAGGCTAGTGGCCCAGAGGCGCGCTCCAAAAGTACCTGCACGTGATTTGCTGGACCCAGACCCATTCGATAGGGTCCGAGGGCTCGGTGCCGTCCTCTGGTGGGACTCCATTACAAATCGTTCCCGCTGGTCTCAGAAATGTCCTAGGGTACCTCGGGAGCATAGCCCGAGCCTCGGCCATGTAACGGACGTACCCAGGGTCATCCCTGACTCTGCGTGCTCTAGGGCGGCTGTCGAACCCTTCCGAGGGGCCAACCTTCGAACCCCTGATCAGTAAAGGGCTCGGAGCCCGAGTGCTCTAGGGCGGTTGCCGAACCCCGGAGGGCGCAACCTTCGAACCACTGATCAGTAGGAGGGCTCGGGGCCCGTTCCCTTTGCTGAGAAGGATCCTTTTCGGAATGTCCCCTTTCCCGGTCCCTGTGGCAAGAGAGAGAGAGAGGAAAAGGATATGAATTTAAATAACGTGGCACACCTTTTTTGATGCGCTCATCATGACGGAGACGAAACGGTGCCCGCTTCGCCTGCCGGAGGTGTCGCTTGCCCTGCCAAGGAGTTAATGCGACGAGACGGGCGATTCGCGAGGCATCTGTTGCGCGTGCACGAGCCGTTCAAGGAACAGAACACGGGTGCATCGTCGTTTATGCTGTGGGAGAGGGCTCCCCTGCCGTTTCGGGAGAGGATGCGAACCTATAGGTGATTGGACCGCTGCTTCCGCACGCCTGTTGCTGCAATTACTGCCGGCCCGCCTCTGAGTGACCCGTGATAGTCGCACTTAATGGGCACTGTTGAGTCACGCGCAGGGCTGCCTTGAGTCGCTGTGCTGGTTCTACAGTCCAGAAGACACAACATTAGCGCAGGTGGCGGTGCGGTTTCCTTGCACGTAGTGACCGGCGCGCCGGTTACATGACATGTGGGACCGGGCCTCCATGCTGGACCGCCGGATGCGACGAAGCTGAAAGGGTGCACAACCGTAGTGCAGTTGCATGCTTCTTGCGCGGCGGTCCGCCCTTTCGACCGTTGGTTTCGGCGAGGATGAGGGAATGCTTATAACCGCGGGGCGGTTACGTGCTTCGCGTGCAGCGGTTTGCCTTCTTCGCGTTTCGGATCAGCTCGCATGACGTGTGGGACCTAGCCCCCATGTCGTGGGGTGGGAACCCTGGAGCACGTCGGTGGAGACTTTGCCCGTGGCGCTTGGGGGTGCGAGTGAGGAGATCTGCCTTTAAAAAGGGTCGACCTCCCGGGCGGTAGCCATGCCTTCGCACTCCTCGCATTCATCGCGTCTTTCCCCCTTCCGAGCCCCCAGATGGGGTGCACCTATGTCGCCTTCTTCTTGCTGCTGTTGGAGGAGCGCGACCCCGTGGGGGTTGGCGCTCTCCAGTCGTCGCTCGGCTTCAAGGATTTTCATCACGCAGCCCGACTGCATTCCCCCACCAATGGTCATCTAGGAGGATGACCACCAGCTTCATGGCAGGGAAGGGCAAGCCGGGATGTGGCCTCCCCCCTACCCTCAGCTTCAAGGATGTTCATCATCCATGCTGGGGAGGAGGGTGCACCGAGTCGGGGCCCGCCTCCGTGTGAGCAGCGGCCCGCTCCTTCCCTCAGTGATCGGGGAAGAAGGGCATTCGCCGCCCGTGGCGCTGTCAGCTGCCGCGTGTCTGGCTCCCCGGCCTGAGCGACTCCGGTGCTGCTTCCGGTGCCATCTCCTACCGCTGGGGCGGAGCGTGGCTGCCCGTCCGCCGCACGGGTGTCGGTCGCGTCGTACGCGGGCCGGCTACGTCCAGGTCCTCCTTGCACCGTCGGCTGCACCGGGGGGTCGCACAACACATCGTACGCCGCGAGGGCGGTACTCGTGTTCTGGGACAGCCTCGACGAGGATGGGAGTGAGGACCTACCGGTGCGCATTGGGGCGGCCGCCGTTTGCCGGTGCGGTGTTGGTGGGCAGGTGGCCGCTGTCGTCGGTGCTGAGGTGGTGGTCGCCATAGGTGAGGCTTCCTCTGCCGAATCGGTTGCCTCCGCCGACGAGACCGTCAGTGCCACCTGCGCTTCGAACCTCCAGCTCTTTGGCTTTAATGGCTAGTACTCGTCCCCCATGAGGGGACGTGAACGAGGGCCTTTTCACAGTAGCGTTTTCCCTGAGGCCATCGCTGCTGCTGTCTAGCCGCCCGAGGCGGAGGTCATTGTCGCTGCTGGTGTAGTGGTCGCTGGTGAGCCGCTTGGGGCTCGTTATCTTGTAGCCCCTCTGGTGTGGAGGTAGTTCATTCCTGCGGGAATGGAGCTAGGTCCCGTTTGTAAGGGAATGTAAGAGAAAAATGTAATCGCTCCAAGTACAGAGATATCTGCTGTAGGTCGGGAAAGCCACCGAGGGTGCTGCCGACATCTACGTAGCATAGTTATCCCAAGTACGTGTATTTGTTCTTTGTGGCTGCTGAGGCCTGAACATTTGGGTATAAAGCCGTGCTTCTTTCCTCTTGTTTCGAGCATTAGGACTTGTTCGTCGGTAGCAGAATCACTTATCTGAACATGAGCTACCTTTCGCGGAAGGTGATGAGTGAGGTATCCGTATCCCGGAGGCGTAGGAGTCCCTCGGCTCGGTCGGCCTTGCCGTTCTAGGTCTCTCACACTCGTCATTAGGATTCCGTTATCGATGCAGTCGAAAGGCACGAAAGTCGTTTTGGCGGAAAACTTTTCCGAGGAAAATTTTGACGCAGAGGGGGCTCCCCCCTTCTAGACCCGAGGCGACCGCTCGGGTTGGGACCCTTGTGGAGGGCTTGGCTGTGGCCGTCAGGTCTGGCCGGTCCGCCCAAGCCATGACCTCACAGTAGCGTGCCCGGACCGAAGGTATGTTTCGCCCGCTTTGTGGCTTTGTTTTTGTCTCCATTCTTCACCTTGTGTCTGAAGAACATTGTCCGGCTGTCTGTAGGGTTCGAGACGGCTCTTAACGAGTCCATCAAGAACTGCAAGGCGCTTGCCCAGGCGGCTGAGCAGAAGGAGGCCGACCGTGTGGCCATGTCCGAGGCTATCTCGGCCTTTTGCCTGGCCTTTGGTCTTGACGACGTCCCCTTGGGTAGCTCCCCCTAGAGTCACCTGCGGGCCTTGGGCGGCCATGTGCGCAGCAGACTCTGCGGGGGGCTGCCCCACGGCGTTAGGCGGACCCTCACCGTGCTCGCTTCCCACTACGACGTGGATCTGGAGCGGGTTAGCGAGGGGTACTGCTTACCCGATGAAGAGGAGGCTGCCTTAGCCGAGGTCCAGAGGCTTGACGCGGCCATCAAGGGCGCAAGCGCGGCGCTGGCTTCCTCCTTTGAGGTGGAGATCCTTCCGCCCGTGTTGCCGTCTGAGGCCGGGCCAGATCCTACCGATGGTGGAAACGATGCCGAGGGTGCTGTTCCTCCCCCTGCCGATATCTGAGCCTGCAGGAACAGTTTGTTCTAAGTATGCATATGTTTTTTGCGGCCGCTGAGGCCTAAACATTTTAATTGTCGGATTATAAAGCTGCATTTTCTTTCCTCTTGTTTCGTGCATTAGGACTTGTTCGGTAGCAGAATCGCTTATCCGAGCATGAGCTACCTTTCGCGGAAGGTGATGAGTGAGGTATCCGTATCCCGGAGGCGTAGGAGTCTCTCGGCTCGGTCAGCCTTGCCGCTCAAGGTCTCTCTTGCTCGTCTTTAGGATTCTATTATCGACGCAGTCGAAAAGCGCAAAAGTCGTTCTGGTAAAAGACTTTTCCGAGGAAAATTTTGACGCAGAGGGGGTTCCCCCCTTCTAGCCCCCGAGGGAGGGTCGAGCTTTGCCGAGGCAAGGCTGATCCTTCCTTGATGGTTAGACTTTATTTATGCATGTAAAGAAAAGCGAGATACATGAACGACTTGAAACATTTTAAGGATAAAAGCGACGTAGCTGTTCGATGTTCCAACCGTTGTTGTAGACCTCGCCTTGATCGTTGGCCAGCTTGTATGTCCCGGGCTTCAAAATCTTGGCGATGATGAACAGCCCTTCCCAGGGAGGAGTAAGCTTGTGGCGCCCTCGAGCGTCTTGTCGCAGCCGAAGTACCAAGTCTCCCACTTGGAAGTCTCGGGGCCGAACCCTTCGGGCGTGGTAGCATCGCAGAGACTGCTGATACCGCGCCGAGTGTAGCAAGGCTACGTCCCGAGCTTCTTCTAGCTGGTCCAATGAATCTTCTCGGCTGTCCTGGTTGCTTCGGTCGTCGTAAGCCTTTGTCCTCGGGGAACTGTATTCCAAATCCGTGGGTAAGATGGCCTCGACCCCATAGACTAGGAAAAACGGCGAGAAGCCCGTGGCCCGGCTCGGCATCGTCCTCAGACTCCAAACCACCAAGGGTAGTTCTTTTATCCACTACTTGCCAAACTTGTTGAGGTTGTTGTAGATCCTCGGCTTTAGTCCCTGCAAAATCATGCCATTGGCGCGCTCCACCTGCCCATTTCTCTTTGGATGCGCTACGGCGGCCCAGTCCACACGGATGTGGTGGTCCTCGCAGAAGTCGAAGAACCTCTTCCCAGTGAACTGCGTGCCATTGTCGGTGATGATTGAGTTTGGGACCCCAAAGCGATGGATGATATTTGTGAAGAACACCACCGCCTGCTCTGACCCGATGCTGGTTAAGGGTCGAACCTCGATGCACTTGGAGAATTTGTCGATGGCGACCAGCAGGTGCGTGAAGCCCCCAGGTGCCTTCTGCAAGGGACCGACGAGGTCTAGACCCCACACGGCAAACGGCCAAGTGATAGGTATTGTCTGCAGGGCTTGAGCGGGTAGGTGTGTCTGTCTCGCGTAGAATTGACACCCTCAGCAGGAGCATACAATCCTAGTGGCGTCGGCCACTACGGTCGGCCAGTAGAAACCTTGTCGGAAGGCGTTTCCTACGAGGGTCCGAGGCACCGCATGGTGACCGCAAGCCCCCGAGTGTATTTCTTGTAACAACTCCTGTCCTTGGGCGACGGATATGCATCATTGGAGAATGCCCGAGGGGCTGTGGTGGTATAACTCTTTTTCATCACCCAGCAAAACGAATGACTTGGTGCGCCGAGCTTCGGCCTTGTCAAGGGGCAGCTCTCCTCGGAGGAGATATTCCAGGTACGGGGTCTGCTAGTCTTGGTTTGGCGCAACCTCGTTCTGTTATCCCTCAACGCGCAGGGCCTTACCCTCGGCGGCCGAGGGTTCCTCGGGTTCGGGCGCGTCGTCGAGTTTGATGGATGGTTGATATATGTCCCTGGAGAAGACGTCCGGGGGAACCGTCGTTTGCCCCGAGGCTATTTTCGCCAGCTCATCCGCGGTCTCGTTGTGCCGTCAAGCAACATGGTTGAGCTCCAGCCCGTAGAACTTGTCTTCCAAGCGCTGAACTTCGTCGCAATAAGCCTCCATTTTTCGATCGCTGCAGTGGGAGTTCTTCATGGCCTGGTCAATGACGAGCTGCGAGTCGCCACGAGCGTCGAGGCACCGAACCCCTAGCTCGACGACGATGCGCAGGCCATTAACCAAGGCCTCGTACTCGTCCACGTTGTTTGACGCCGGAAAATGGAGGCGCAGTACATAGCGCACATGTTTCCCGAGGGGCGAGATGAAGAGCAAGCCAACACCTGCTCCTGTTTTCATAAGCGACCCATCGAAGTACATGGTCCAAAGTTCGGGCTGGATTGGGGCCGTTGGCAACTGGGTGTCAGTCCATTCAGCCAGGAAGTCGGCCAAGATTTAGGATTTTATGGCCTTCCGAGGGGCAAATGAAAGTGTTTCGCCCATGAGTTCCACTGACCATTTTGCTATCCTACCCGAGGCCTCTCGGCTCTAGATGATTTCTCCTAGGGGGAAAGACGACACCACAGCAACCGGATGAGACTCGAAGTAGTGTCGCAGCTTCTGCCGTGTCAGAATCACCGCATACAGCAGCTTCTGGATTTGCGGGTAGCGGACTTTGGTCTCGGATAGCACTTCGCTGATGAAGTAGACTGGCCTCTGGATGAGCAGTGCGTGCCCTTCTTCTCGTCTCTCGACTACAACCGCAGCGCTAACCACCTGAGTGGTTGTGGCGACGTAAATCAAGAGGGCTTCTTCCGCAGCGGGGGGCACCAAGATGGGCGCATTAGTAAGGAGCGCCTTTAAGTTTTCGAGGGCTTCCTCGGCCTTGGGAGTCCAAGTGAAGCGCTCGGCCTTCCTTAAGAGGCGGTACAAGGGCAACCCTTTCTCGCCGAGGCGCGAGATGAAGCGGCTCAGAGCCGCAAGGCATCCCATGACCCTTTGTACTCCTTTTAAATCTTTGATGGTTCCCATGTTGGTGATGGCCGCGATTTTCTCCGGGTTGGCTTCGATGCCTCGTTTGGAGACGATGAACCCTAAGAGCATACCTCGAGGGACTCCGAAGACACACTTCTCAGGATTGAGTTTCACGCTCTTCGCTTTTAGGGAACTGAATGTTACCTCGAGGTCGGAGAGGAGGTCGGAGGCTTTCCTTGTCTTGACAACGATGTCATCGATGTGCCTCGACCGTTCTGCCGATGTGCTCCCCGAACACATGGTTCATGCACCTTTAGTAGGTTGCACCTGCATTCCTCAAGCCAAATGGCGTAGTAGTATAACAATACATGCCAAAGGGTGTGACGAAAGAAGTCGTGAGCTGGTCGGATTCTTTCATCTTGATTTGTTAATAACCTGAATAGGCATCGAGGAAAGACAGGGTTTCGCACTCAGTAGTGGAGTCCACAATTTGATCGATGCGGGGCAGAGGGTAGGGAACCTTTGGACATGCTTTGTTTAACCCAGTGTAGTCTACGCACATCCTCCATTTCCCACCTTTTTTCTTTACAAGCACAGGGTTAGCTAACCATTCGGGATGGAATACCTCTTTGATGAACCCTGCAGCCATTAGCTTGTGGACCTCCTCGCCTATGGCCCTGCGCTTTTCTTCATCAAAGCGGTGCAGGGACTGCTTCACGGGTCGGGCTCCAGCTCGGACGTCCAGTGAGTGCTTGGCGACATCCCTCGGTATGCTCGGCATGTCCGAGGGACTCCACGCAAAAACTTCGACGTTTGCGTGGAGAAGGTCGACGAGCACTGCTTCCTATTTGGGGTCGAGCTCGGAGCTGATCCTGACTTTCTTGCCGGCGTCGTCGCTGGGGTCGGGAGAGACAGACTTAACTGCCTTGGCCGGCTCGAAGTTGCCGGCGTGCCGCTTCACATCGGGTGCCTCCTTGGAGAGGCAATGCATGTCGGTGATGAGGGCTTCAGACTCGGCGAGGGCTTCGGCGTACTCCACGCATTCCACGTCGCACTCGTAAGCGTGGCGGTACGTGGGTCCGATGGTGATGACTCCCTTGGGGCCAGGCATCTTGAGCTTGAGGTAGGTGTAGTTAGGGATGACCATGAATCTTGGCGTAGCACGGTCTTCCCAGCACCGCGTGATAGGTCCCTCGGAACCCAACTACCTCGAAGGTGAGGGTTTCCTTTCGGAAGTTGGAGGGAGTTCCGAAGCAGACGGGCAAGTCAATCTGTCCAAGGGGCAGGATACGCTTTCCGGGTGCAATCCCGTGGAAGGGTGCTGCACCAGCCCGGATCTCGGACCGATCAACCCCTAAGAGCTCTAGGGTCTCGACGTAGATGATGTTGAGGCTGCTGCCTCCGTCCATGAGGACCTTGGAGAGCCTAACGTTGCCGATGATTGGGTCGACGACGAGCGGGTACCTTCCTGGGCTCGGCACGTAGTCGGGGTTGTCGCCTTGGTCGAAGGTGATAGGCTTGTCGGACCAGTCTAGGTAGACTGGCGTTGCTACCTTCACCGAGCAGACCTCCTAGCGCTCCTGCTTGCGGTGTCGAGCCGAGGCGTTTGCCGCCTGTCCATCGTAGATCATGAAGTAGTTGTGGACCTCCGGGAACTCCTCTTCCTTGTCGCCCTCTTCTTGTTGTTGCCTTGGTCCTTGCAACCTTTTGTCGAGGGTCCAGCCTTGTTGAAGTAGCACCGGAGTATGTCACACTCTTCAAGGGTGTGCTTGACGGGACCCCTGTGATAGGGGCATGACTCCTTGAGCATCTTGTCGAACACATTGGCCCCTTCGGGAGGCTTCCGAGGGTTCCTGTGCTCGGCAGCAGCGACGAGATCCGCGTCGATGGCGTTGCGCTTCGCTTGCGCCTTCTTCCTGGTCTTCTTTTTCATGCCATGCTGGGCGGTCGCCTTGGGGGCGTCTTCCTCCTGCCTTCCCTGAGGCTGCTTTCCTTCCGGAAGATGGCTTCGACCGCTTCTTGACTAGAGGCGAACTTGGTGGCGATGTCCATCAACTCGCTCGCCTTGGTAGGAGTCTTGCGTCCCAGTTTGCTCACCAGGTCTTGGCAAGTGGTGCTGGCGAGGAAGGCCCCGATGACGTCCGAGTCAGTGACGTTGGGCAGCTCGGTGCGCTACTTTGAAAACCGTCGGATGTACTCTCGCAGGGATTCCCCTGGCTGCTGGCGGCAGCTTCGGAGATCCCATGAGTTCCCAGGGCGTACGTACGTACCCTGGAAATTTCCAGCGAAAGCCTTGACCAGGTCGTCCCAGTCGGAGATCTGCGCAGGAGGCAGATGCTCCAGCCAGGCCCGGGCAGCGTCGGAGAGGAAAAGGGGGAGGTTGCGGATGATGAGGTTGTTGTCGTCCGTCCCTCCCAACTAGCATGCCAGCCGGTAATCCGCGAGCCACAACTCCGGCCTTGTCTCCCCTGAGTACTTGGTGATGGTAGTCGGGGCTCGGAACCGGGCCGGGTACGGCGCTCGTCGTATGGCCCAGCTGAAGACTCGCGGACCTAGCGGTTCGGGCGAGGGACTCTGATCCTCCTCACTGTCGTAGCGTCCCCCGCGCCTGGGGTGGTAGCCTCGACGCACCCTTTCCTCGAGTCGGGCTCGACGGTCGCGGCGGTGTTGCTCGGCGCCGAGGCGATCCGGGGCTGCAGGCGTCCCGTCCCGTGTGCGCTCGGTGTGGACCGAGGCCTCCCGCATGCGTCGGGAGGGCGTTGTGCGATGCTCCGAGGGGTCTCCTCGCCTCTGGGAGGCAGAGCTCTCGGCCTGTCGGACAGCGGCGTCTTCCAGGAGGCCCTTGAGCTCGCCCCGGATACGTCGCCCCTCGGTGGTGGATGGCTCCGGCATTGTTCGAAGTAGCATCGCCGCTGCAGCTAGGTTCTGGCCGACCCCGCCGAAGGTCAAGGGCAGCCCTGCCCTGGCATCGTCAACGATACGGCGCTGGACATCCCGGGCCCGATGACGCGCTCCTCCAGCGAGTGCCTGGCCTGCCCACTCCTGCTCGATGTTTTGCCGGAGCTGCACAAGTCACCCCACTTCTTCGTCAAGCTTGGCCTGCATCTCCCGGAGTTGCTCAAGTTGTGTGTCCTGACCCTCGCAGGGACTTGGACCACAGCTAGCTCTCGCGGGATCTCGACGCGGGACGCAGGTGCAAGGGCGCCGTCACTTCCTGGCATACCAAGGTGGTTTTCTCCGCCGTGATCCTCCTGATCGATGTGGAAGCACTCGCGAGTTGGGTGGCCACCCTCGTCGTCAAGGTTGTGGCCATCATCAGAGCAGCCAGAGAGGCAGTGGTCACATGCGGACATGAAGTCACGCATGGCACCGAGATCACGGAGTCCGGAGAAATCCCAACTGACGTTGGGGTCATCCTCTTCCTTGGAACCCGCCGGTTCGGAGGTTGAGACGGCCGTCAGTCGGTCCCAAGTTGACCACATATGGTACCCCGGAAGGTCAGGATATGCCCTTGCGAAAGCGTTCACCGAAGCGGGGTCGCTTGGTGGATCGAAGGTGAATCTAAAGGGAACAGGGTGAAAAATGGATGGTACCTCTTGGTTTATGGACGGTGGCGAAGTCGCATCGGAGGCGGACTGCACCGTTATCTCAGGTACGAGACTAATGCCCGACAAGTTCTTCGTGAGGGTGCTGGCGTCATCAGTCCGCGTGGGGTTGGCACGTGGCTGGGAAGCGACACCCACCGTTGACTCAGGTGCGGGGTCAACACCCGACATGTCCCCCGTAGGGGTGCCGGCGTCGTCGACTCGCTCTGGTCCGACAGCCGACGAGGTGCCACCTCCTGCCTGGCCACGGTTGCCCCGTCTCCTCCTCCTCCGGCGAGAAGGGTAGTGGGGCAAACCCGGGTGTTCCTCTTCTGCCGCGGGGAGATGTAGTCGTCGAGTTTGCCTCCGCCGGGCGAGCTGACGACCGTCGTTGTTGCCGTGCTGCGAGGGGAGCAGTACCATGTCGTAGCCGCCGTCGAAAGACATGAACTCGAGACTTCCGAAGCGGAGCATCGTCTCGGGCTGAAGAGGCTGCTGAAGATTGTCCATCTGGAACTCAAAAGGAAAGTATTGTCAACACGCAGCAGGACCCCTACCTGGCGCGCCAACTGTCGGTGTTTCGGACCCGGGGACCCTCAACCGGACCGACTAGTGAATTTAGTGCCGCGTGTCCCTGCCCAGATGGGTTGATGCAAGATGGAACACAAGAGGGAAATGAGGCTTATGTTATCTTGCACCGGGGTGCTCGTAGTAGGGGTTACAAGCGTTGCAAGAGAGCGAGAGCGAGAGCGAGAGAGAGAGAGAGAGAGAGAGAGAGAGAGAGAGAGAGAGAGAGAGAGAAAGAGAGGGTTCGGCCTTGAGGTGACCTGTCTGAGTCTGCCTCTACCGCGTCTCTCCTACTTTGCCTGCCTCTGCGCGCCTGCCTTCGCCCGTTCGTACGTCGCACGTTCGTACGTTCCGTCTCCCCGTGCCCCTTGGAAGGCCCTGGACATCCCCTTTTATAGATACAAGGAGATGCCCAGCTGTACAATGGGGGTGTAGCTATGAGCTAACGTGGCTTGCAACGAAGTGCTTTGAGCCCTATACATGTACTAACGTGGCCGTCGGAGAAGTGCTTTGAGCCCTGTAGAAGCATAGCTGCCGGTGCAGCATGGATCCTGCTGACGTTTCCTTGCTTCCGTAGGGGGTTGAGAGCAACCGACGTCATGGGCGCACGCGGGGAACCATCATTACCTATTACCGGAGTAACTTAGATGGGACACCGGTCTTGTTCCTTTGTAGCCTGAAGCGGCTAGCTAGGGGTAGGGTAATGATGTATCCCCTGTAGCGTAGTTGGTCCGAGGCCGAGGTCGGGCGAGGTTGTGACTCCACTCGAGGCCGAGGCTGGGGCCAAGGCCCAGGGTCAGGCGAGGTTGTGACTCCTCCCGAGGCCGAGGCTGGGGCCAAGGCCTAGGGTCGGGCGAGGCAGAGACCTTCTCCTAAGGCCGAGGCCAAAGCCTGAGGTCGGGCGAGGCGGAGCTCCTTGTTGCGCTCGAGGCTAAACTCGGGGGAGGTCACGACTTACTGTTGCTAGGCTTACCCTGGTGGTCGGCATAGTAGCTGGAACAGGGTGAATAGCGCTGTTCTCCTGTTAGAACGGTCAGGAAAGGGGCGAAGTGACTGCGGTCACTTCGACCTTGCCAACTAAGGCGTGCGCGTCAGGATAAGGTGTCAGGCGATCCCCGCATTGAATGCACATGTGATACGGTCGGTTGGTAAGGTGATTTGGCCGAGGTCGCTGCACGACAAAGTTCGCCCGAGCTTAGCCTTGGGTGAGATGGGGGTGTGTCTGCTGACTGAGGGGACCCTCGGGCGAGGCGTGAATTCGCCCAGGACTACTATCCTTGCCCGAGGCTAGGCTCGGATGAGGTCGCGTCCCTTGGTAGACGAGGCCTTGACATGAACCACGCTTCATCAGCCGTGTATGGTTTGTTCTGAAGATGTCTTCCAGCCGGGTTAAGGAGCATTGGGGTACCCCTAATTACGGTACCCGACATATGCCCACTGAGTATCTTATCCACTTCCATCCCTACTGTGGTACCAAATTCATGTGAACTCTCTCCCCAAATATTGGTAAACTACCACAAATCCACTTCTTATCTATCTGAGATTAAAACAATTTGGTAGTAAGAGCACTCGTTATTTTTTCTTTCTCCGATCGGGTTCGCCTCGCACCACAAAAAAGCCCACCAAGCTCGAGGTACAAATGGCGGGAACACGGAGGCCACCTTGAAGCAGTTCTAGGGCATCGTGCTTCTCCATCAGTAGTTACTGGACAAGGTCTCTAGCCTGGAAAGCCACAAGACCATGAGTCCACGACATATTAATCATTGGGTATTGTGTGTTGGGTTGATCTTATATTTAGCTAGGTCAAGTGATCGAGTTGGACAAATCTTTTGTGTCATGGTCGAAGACAAAACAACCATTGAAAGTCGCCTAGAGGGGGGTGAATAGGAAAATCTGAAATTTATAAAGTTTAAGCACAACTACAAGTCGGGGTTAGCGTTAGAAATATAATCGAGTCCGAAAGAGAGGGCGAAAACAAATCAACCAAAGAAATAGAGTGGATGACATGGTGATTTATTTTACCGAGGTTCGGTTCTTGCAAACCTACTCCCTGTTGAGGTGGTCACAAAGACCGGGTCTCTTTCAACCATTTCCCTCTCTCAAACGGTCACCTAGACCGAGTGAGCTTTCTCCTTATCTCACGGGTCACTTAGACCCCACAAGGACCTCCACACACTTGGTGTATCTTGCCTTGGTTACAAAAACACTTGAGAACAAGAAATGAGGAAGGAAGAAAGCGATCCAAGCGCAAGAACTCAAAAGAACACAAATATCACTCTCTCACTAGTCACTATTTGATTCGAATGATCTTTGGACTTGGGAGAGGATTTGATCTCTTTGTTTGTGTCTTGAAGTGAAGTCTAGACCTCTTGTATTGAATGCAATGGCTGAAAACTTGGATGCCTTGAAGTGTTGGTGGTTGGGGGTATTTATAGCCCCAACCACCAAAGTGGCCGTTGGGGATGGCTGCTGTTGTATGGCGCACCGGACAGTCCGGTGCACCATTGGACACTGTCTGGTGTGCTAGCCACGTCACCCAACCGTTAGGGTTCGACCGTTGGAGCTCTGACATATGGTGCCACCAGACAGTCCGGTGGTGCACCGGACAGTCACTGTTCACTGTCCGGTGCGCCTTCTGATGCCTGTTCTGACTTCTGCGCACGCAAGTGCGCACTGTAGCGTTTCACTGTTCCTCTGCAGACGACCATTGGCGCTTGTAGCCGTTGCTCCCGCTGGCACACCGGACAGTCCGGTGAATTATAGCGAAGCGGCTCCCCGAAAACCTGAAGCTGGCAAGTGAGAGCACCTAGAGGGGGGGGGGGTGAATAGGTGATCCTGTAAAACTTCAAAAACTTATAGCCACAAAAACTTGGTTAATTGTTAGCACAATAATTGCCAAGTGGCTAAAGAGGAATCCTCAACAAAACACAATAACCAACAAGGATCAATCACAGAGATGGCACGGTGGTTATCCCGTGGTTCGGCCAAGACCAACGCTTGCCTACTCCACGTTGTGGCGTCCCAACGGACGAGGGTTGCAATCAACCCCTCTCAAGCGGTCCAAAGACCTACTTGAATACCACGGTGTTTTGTTTGCTTTTTCTCAATCCCGTTTGCGAGGAATCTCCACAACTTGGAGCCTCTCGCCCTTACACTTGAAATTCACAAAGAACACGGAGCAAGGGAGGGATTAGCAACGCACACAAGACACAAGAATCAGAGTGTCAACACGCACACAAATCGCAACAAGAGCTCGCAACACGACTCAATGAGTTCACAACTCCACAAGAGCTCTATATGCTATCACAATGAAACGAATGCACGAGATCTATGTCTTGGTGCTTAGAAATGTTGTAGGAATGCTTGGTGTGCTCCTCCATGCGCCTAGGGGTCCCTTTTATAGCCCCAAGGCAGCTAGGAGCCGTTGAGAGCAATCAGGGAAGGCAATTCTTGCCTTCTGTCGTCTGGCGCACCGGACACTGTCCGGTGCCAGATTTCTTACCTTAAATGGCAAAGCCGACCGTTGGCAGACCTGGAGCCGTTGGCGCACCGGACATGTCCGGTGCACACCGGACAGTCCGGTGCCCCCTTCTAGCCGTTGGCTCGGCCACGTGTCCCGCGCAGATCGCGCGGCCGACCGTTGGCCCGGCAGACCGTTGGCTCACCGGACAGTCCGGTGCACACCGGACAGTCCGGTGAATTATAGCCGTACGTCTCCGGTGAATTCCCGAGAGCGGCCAGTTCGCTCGAACTAGCCTGGCGCACCGGACACTGTCCGGTGCAGCACCGGACACTGTCTGGTGCACCACCGGACAGTCCGGTGCTCCCAGACTCAGCAGATTCTTGGCTGCTCGAGCCAAGACATTTCCAATTGGATTTTTCCTGTTTCCAGCACTTAGACACAATACATTAGTCCATAAAAATAATGTACTAAGTCTGAGAAACATACCTTTATCCTTGATTTGTACTTTGTCCACCTCTTTACACTTAGGCACTTGTGTTGGGCACTAAATCACCAAAACACTTAGAAATGGCCCAAGGGCACATTTCCCTTTCAATCTCCCCCTTTTTGGTGATTTATGCCAACACAACATAAAGCAAGTAGAACAAGTACAAAAACAATTCAAATTAGAACTCAAAATTGTTTTGATTCAATTTGACATATATGGATCACTCTATGCCACCACTTGGTTTGTTTTTGCAAATCAAACTCAAATTCCTATCTCTAAGTCAAAACCACTTGTAGAGACATAAAGAGAGGTTTTCCAAAGAAATTTGATCAAGGATTTCAAAAACTCCCCCTTTTTCCCATAATCAACACTTCTCCCCACAAGAGGCCAACCATAATCAACACTTCTCCCCACAAGAGGCCAACTTTTGACATAAAAGACAATAAAAGAGTTTTGACAAACCAATAGCTCTAATCTACTATTTTCAAAATTTCTCATCTCAAGTGGTAGCTGATCCATTTATTGCTTTGGCCTTTATTTTCTCCCCCTTTGGCATCAAGCACCAAAACGGGATCAATCTTGGCCCTTTAACCCCATTGCCTCACCAAATTTTCAAATAAGAACACAAAGGCAATAGGAGTATAAAGATGAACTTGGAAAAGTTACTCTTTCTTATCGGAGTGCAGTGGAAGTCTTGCATGGTCCAAGTCCACCTTTTCCCTTTCAATTCTCCTTGGAGACTAAAACAACCAAACTCAAGTACATGGTTAGTCTCAAAGGGTCAAGTTGTAGCACAGCTCCCCCTAAATATGTGCATCACTTGCAAAAAGGACTTGTGAGGTCCAGGGAGTGTTTGTACAACTTGAGCACCACAAAAAGCAACAAAATGCAGAATGAACATGATCAAAGGCATAAACACATATATGCTACAATTCAATCCAAGTTCCGCGAATCTAAGATATTGAGCTCACTACGCAGCCTGCAAAAGGTCTTCTCATCTAGAGGCTTGGTAAAGATATCGGCTAGCTGGTTCTCGGTGCTAACATGAAACACTTCGATATCTCCCTTTTGCTGGTGGTCTCTCAAAAAGTGATGCCGGATGTCAATGTGCTTTGTGCGGCTGTGCTCAACAGGATTTTCCGCTATTCGGATAGCACTCTCATTGTCACATAGGAGTGGGACTTTACTCAGATTGTAGCCAAAGTCCCGGAGGGTTTGCCTCATCCAAAGTAGTTGCGCACAACACTGTCCTGCGGCAACGTACTCGGCCTCAGCGGTGGATAGGGCAACGGAAGTTTGTTTCTTAGAGTTCCACGACACCAGGGACCTTCTTAAGAATTGGCACGTCCCCGATGTACTCTTCCTATCGACCTTACATCCAGCATAGTCAGAATCTGAGTACCCAATCAAGTCAAAGTTAGACCCCTTTGGATACCAGATCCCGAAGCAAGGCGTAGCGACTAAATATCTAAGAATTCGCTTCACAGCCACTAAGTGACACTCCTTAGGATCGGATTGAAATCTAGCACACATGCATACGCTAAGCATAATATCCGGTCTACTAGCACATAAATAAAGCAAAGAACCTATCATGGACCGGTATGCTTTTTGATCAACGGACTTACCACCTTTGTTGAGGTCGGTGTGTCCGTCAGTTCCCATCGGCGTCTTTGCGGGCTTGGCGTCCTTCATCCCAAACCGCTTTAGCAAGTCTTGCGTGTACTTTGTTTGGGAGATGAAAGTGTCGTCCTTGAGTTGCTTCACTTGAAACCCAAGGAAGTAGTTCAACTCGCCCATCATCGACATCTCGAATTTCTGCGTCATCACCCTGCTAAACTCTTCACAAGACTTTTGGTTAGTAGAGCCAAATATTATGTCATCGACATAAATTTGGCACACAAAAAGATCACCATCGCAAGTCTTAGTAAAAAGAGTTGGATCGGCTTTCCCGACCTTGAAAGCATTAGCAATTAAAAAGTCTCTAAGGCATTCATACCATGCTCTTGGGGCTTGCTTAAGTCCATAGAGCGCCTTAGAGAGCTTACACACGTGGTCGGGGTACCGTTCATCCTCAAAGCCAGGGGGTTGCTCCACGTACACCTCCTCCTTGATCGGCCCGTTGAGGAAAGCGCTCTTCACATCCATTTGGTACAACCTGAAGGAATGGTGAGCGGCATATGCTAGCAAGATACGAATTGATTCTAGCCTAGCCACGGGAGCAAAAGTCTCCTCAAAGTCCAAACCTGCGACTTGGGCATAACCTTTTGCCACAAGTCGAGCCTTGTTCCTTGTCACCACCCCGTGCTCGTCCTGTTTGTTGCGGAACACCCACTTGGTTCCCACAACATTTTGCTTGGGGTGAGGCACCAGTGTCCAAACTTCATTGCGCTTGAAATTGTTGAGTTCCTCCTGCATGGCCAACACCCAGTCCGGATCTAGTAAGGCCTCTTCTACCCTGAAAGGCTCAATAGAAGAGACAAAAGAGTAATGCTCACAAAAATTAACTAATCTTGAACGAGTAGTTACTCCCTTGCTAATATCACCCAAAATTTGGTCGACGGGATGATCCCTTTGGATCGTCGCTCGAACTTGGGTTGGAGGTGCCTGAGGTGCTTCTTCCACTTCAATTTGAACATCCTGTGCTCCCCCTTGATCATGCGCCTCCACTTGAGGTACCTGTTCGTCATCTTGGGTTGGGGGATGCACCATAGTTGAGGAAGACGGTTGATCTTGCTCCATTTGTTCCTGAGGCCGAACATCTCCAATCGCCATGGTGCGCATCGCGGCCGTTGGAACGTCTTCTTCATCTACATCATCAAGATCAACAACTTGCTCTCTTGGAGAGCCATTAGTCTCATCAAATACAACGTCGCTAGAGACTTCAACCAAACCCGATGATTTGTTGAAGACCCTATACGCCTTTGTATTTGAATCATAACCTAATAAAAACCCTTCTACGGCTTTGGGAGCAAATTTGGAATTCCTACCCTTCTTCACTAGAATGTAGCATTTACTCCCAAATACACGAAAGTACGATACATTGGGTTTGTTACCAGTTAGCAGCTCGTATGAGGTCTTCTTGAGGAGACGGTGAAGGTAGACCCTGTTGATGGTGTGGCAAGCCGTGTTCACGGCTTCCGACCAAAAGCACTCGGGGGTCTTGAACTCTCCAAGCATAGTCCTCGTCATATCTATGAGCGTCCTGTTCTTCCTCTCTACCACACCATTTTGCTGAGGTGTGTAGGGAGCGGAGAACTCGTGCTTGATCCCCTCCTCCTCAAGGAACTCCTCCACTTGAAGATTCTTGAATTCGGACCCGTTGTCGCTCCTTATCTTCTTCACCTTGAGCTCAAACTCATTTTGAGCTCTCCTTAGGAAGCGCTTGAGGGTCCCTTGTGTTTCAGACTTATCCTGCAAAAAGAACACCCAAGTGAAGCGGGAAAAGTCATCAACAATAACTAGACCATACTTACTTCCTCCTATGCTCAGATAGGCGACGGGTCCGAAGAGGTCCATATGCAGCAGCTCCAGAGGTCTTGACGTGGTCATCACATTCTTGCTGTGATGTGCTCCTCCCACTTGTTTACCTGCTTGACAAGCTGCACAAGGTCTATCTTTTTCGAAATGAACATTGGTTAGACCTATCACGTGTTCTCCCTTTAGAAGCTTGTGGAGGTTCTTCATCCCCACATGTGCTAAGCGGCGATGCCACAACCAGCCCATGCAAGTCTTAGCCATTAAGCATGCTTCTAGACCAGCCTCTTCTTTTGCAAAATCAACTAAGTAAAGTTTGCCGTCTAGTACACCCTTAAAAGCTAGTGAACCATCACATCTTCTAAAGACAGACACATCTACATTTGTAAATAAACAATTATATCCCATATTACATAATTGACTAACAGATAGTAAATTATATCCAAGAGACTCTACTAAAAACACATTAGAGATAGAGTGCTCATTGGAGATTACAATTTTACCTAGCCCTTTTACCTTGCCTTGATTCCCATCACCGAATATTATTGAATCTTGGGAATCTTTGTTTTTGACGTAGGAGGTGAACATCTTCTTCTCCCCCGTCATATGGTTTGTGCATCCGCTGTCAATAATCCAGCTTGAACCCCTAGATGCATAAACCTGCAAGGCAAATTTAGGCTTGGGTCTTAGGTACCCAACTCATGTTGGGTCCTACAAGGTTAGCACAAATATCCTTAGGGACCCAAATGCAAGTTTTGTCTCCCTTGCATCTTGCCCCTAATTTTCTAGCAACTATCTTCCTATCCTTTCTACAAATAGCAAAAGAAGCATTTAAAGCATGATATATTGTAGAAGGTTCATTTACTTTCCTAGGAACATTAACAACATTTCTCCTAGGCATATTATGAACAACATTTCTCCTACCAACATTTCTATCATGCACATAAGAAGAACTAGAAGCAAACATGGCATGAGAGTCAAAGGCATTACAACTCCTATAAGCATTTCTAGATTGTCTCCTATCATGGTACATAAAGGCATGGTTCTTTTGCACACTACTAGCCATAGGGGCCTTCCCTTTCTCCTTGGCGGAGATGGGAGCCTTATGGCTTGTCAAGTTCTTGGCTTCCCTCTTGTAACCAAGTCCATCCTTAATTGAGGGGTGTCTACCAATCGTGTAGGCATCCCTTGCAAATTTTAGCTTATCAAATTCATTCTTGCTAGTCTTAAGTTGGGCATTAAGACTAGCTAATTCCTCATTTAATTTGGAAATTGAAACTAAATGATCACTACAAGCATCAATGTCAAAACCTTTACACCTATTACAAGTTTCAACAATTTCTACACAAGAATTAGATTTACTAGCTACTTCTAGTTTAGCATTTAAATCATCATTAAAACTTTTTAACGTAGCAATAGTTTCATGACAAGAAGATAATTCACTAGAGAGCATTTTATTCCTTTTAATTTCTAGAGCAAGAGACTTTTGTGCTTCTACAAATTTATCATGTTCTTCATACAACAAATCCTCTTGCTTTTCTAAAAGCATATTCTTATCATTCAAGGCATCAATTAATTCATTAATTTTGTCTACCTTGGTTCTATCTAGGCCCTTAAACAAACATGAATAATCTATTTCATCCTCATCACTAGATTCGTCCTCACTTGAAGAAGCATAAGTAGAGTTTTGAGTACATACCTTCTTCTCTCTTGCCATAAGGCATGTGTGACGCTCGTTTGGAAAGAGGGCCGATTTGTTGAAGGCGGTGGTAGCGAGTCCCTCATTGTCAGAGTCGGAAGAGGAGCAATCCGAATCCCACTCCTTGCCTAGATGCGCCTCGCCTTTTGCCTTCTTATACTTCTTCTTCTTCCCCCTCTTGTTCCCTTGTTCCTGATCACTATCATTGTCGGGACAGTTAGCAATAAAATGACCAAGCTTACCGCATTTGAAGCATGAGCGCTTCCCCTTGGCTTTGGTCTTGCTTGGCTGTCCCTTGCGACCCTTAAGCACCGTCTTGAATCTTTTGATGATGAGGGCCATCTCTTCATCATTAAGTCCGGCCGCCTCAATCTGTGCCACCTTGCTAGGTAGCGCCTCCTTGCTTCTTGTTGCCTTGAGAGCAAGGGGTTGCGGCTCGTTGATCGGACCATTCAAGGCGTCGTCCACGTACCTCGCCTCCTTGATCATCATTCGCCCGCTAACGAATTTTCCGAGGACTTCTTCGGGCGCCATTTTGGTGTACCTGGGATTCTCACGAATATTATTCACCAAATGAGGATCAAGAACGGTAAAGGACCTTAGCATCAGTCGGACGACGTCGTGGTCCGTCCATCGCGTGCTTCCGTAGCTCCTTATTTTGTTGATAAGGGTCTTGAGCCGGTTGTATGTTTGAGTTGGCTCCTCGCCCCTTATCATCGTGAACCTTCCAAGCTCGCCCTCCACCAACTCCATTTTGGTGAGCAAGGTGACGTCGTTCCCCTCATGAGAGATCTTGAGGGTGTCCCAGATCTGCTTGGCATTGTCCAAGCCGCTCACCTTGTGATACTCGTCCCTGCACAAAGAGGCTAGCAACACAGTAGTAGCTTGTGCATTTTTATGAATCTGTTCATTAATAAACACAGGGCTATCTGAGCTATCAAATTTCATTCCACTTTCCACAATCTCCCAAATGCTTGGATGGAGAGAAAACAAGTGAGTACGCATTCTGTGGCTCCAAAATCCGTAGTCCTCTCCATCAAAGTGAGGGAGCTTGCCAAGTGGAATGGGGAGCAATTGAGCATTTGAGCTATGCGGAATGCGCGAATAATCGAAAGAAAAGTTTGAGTTAACCGTCTTTCGTCTGTAGTAGTCGTCGTTGTCCTTTTGGGAGGAGGAAGATTCGTCGCTGTCGTAGTAGACAATTTCCTTGATGCGCCTTGTCTTCTTCCTCCCGTCTTTTCTTTTGTGGCCCGAGCCTGAGTCGGTGGGCCTGTCATCATTGGGCTCGTTGACGAAGGACTCCTTCTCCTTGTCGTTGATCACCATCCCCTTGCCCTTAGGATCCATCTCTTCGTGCGGTTAGTCCCTTTCTTGAAGAGAACGGCTCCGATACCAATTGAGAGCACCTAGAGGGGGGGGGGGTGAATAGGTGATCCTGTAAAACTTCAAAAACTTATAGCCACAAAAACTTGGTTAATTGTTAGCACAATAATTGCCAAGTGGCTAAAGAGGAATCCTCAACAAAACACAATAACCAACAAGGATCAATCACAGAGATGGCACGGTGGTTATCCCGTGGTTCGGCCAAGACCAACGCTTGCCTAGTCCACGTTGTGGCGTCCCAACGGATGAGGGTTGCAATCAACCCCTCTCAAGCGGTCCAAAGACCTACTTGAATACCACAGTGTTTTGTTTGCTTTTTCTCAATCCCGTTTGCGAGGAATCTCCACAACTTGGAGCCTCTCGCCCTTACACTTGAAATTCACAAAGAACACGGAGCAAGGGAGGGATTAGAAACACACACAAGACACAAGAATCAGAGTGTCAACACGCACACAAATCGCAACAAGAGCTCGCAACACGACTCAATGAGTTCACAACTCCACAAGAGCTCTATATGCTATCACAATGAAACGAATGCGCGAGATCTATGTCTTGGTGCTTAGAAATGTTGTAGGAATGCTTGGTGTGCTCCTCCATGCGCCTAGGGGTCCCTTTTATAGCCCCAAGGCAGCTAGGAGCCGTTGAGAGCAATCAGGGAAGGCAATTCTTGCCTTCTGTCGTGGTGCACACCGGACAGTCCGGTGCACACCGGACACTGTCTGGTGCCAGATTTCTTTCCTTAAATGGCAAAGCCGACCGTTGGTAGACCTAGAGCCGTTGGCGCACCGGACATGTCCGGTGCACACCGGACAGTCCGGTGCCCCCTTCTAGCCGTTGGGCACATACCTTTATCCTTGATTTGTACTTTGTCCACCTCTTTACACTTAGGCACTTGTGTTGGGCACTAAATCACCAAAACACTTAGAAATGGCCCAAGGGCACATTTCCCTTTCAGCAAGTTTAGAGTGGATTCACCCTGGTGCACCGGACACTGTCCGGTTGCACACCGGACAGTCCCGTGCGCCAGACCAGGGCAGCCTTCGTTTGTCTTTTGCTCTTTTTAATTGAACCCTTTCTTGGACTTTGTATTGGTTTGTTCTGAACCTTTGGCACCTGTAGAACATATATTCTAGAGCAAACTAGTTAGTCCAATAATTTGTGTTGGGCAATTCAACCACCAAAATCATATAGGAAACGGTTTGACCCTATTTCCCGTTCAATCTGCCCTTTTTGGTGATTGATGCCAACACAAACCAAAGCAAATATAAAAGTGCAGAATTGAACTAGTTTGCATAATGTAAGTGCAACAGTTACTTGGAATTGAAACCAACAATTATTTCAATAGATATGCTTGGATTGTTTTCTTCTTATTTAGAATTTTGGACCACATTTGCACCACTTGTTTTGTTTTTGGAAATTCTTTTCAAAATCCTTTTGCAAATAGTCAAAGGTATAAGAGTAAGATTGAAAGAAGCATTTTCAAAATTTGAAATTTTCTCCCCCTGTTTCAAATGCTTTTCCTTTGACTTGAACAAAACTCCCCCTCAATGAAATTCTCCTCTTAGTGTTCAAGAGGGTTTTATAAATTTTTGAAGATACTTTCTCTCCTTTTGAAAACACATTAAGATATCAATTTGAAAACTTCATTTTAAAATTTGGTGGTGGTGCGGTCCTTTTGCTTTGGGCTAATACTCTCTCCCCCTTTGGCATGAATCGCCAAAAATAGATATTTGTGAGTGAAATATAAGCCCTTTTACTTTCTCCCCAATGGCAAACAAATAAATATGAGTGAAGATTATACCAAAGTAGAGAACTATGCGGAGTATCGGCAAAGAGAAATTAATACCAATGGAGTTGAGTGGAAGCGTCGTCTTTGCCGAATACTCCATTTCCCTTTCAATTCTATGACTAAGCATAAAAATACACTTGAAAACACATTAGTCATAGACATAAAGAGATATGATCAAAGGTATATAAATAAGCTATGTGTGCAAAGTATCAATCAAAATTCTGAGAATCAAGAATGTTTAGCTCATTCCTAAGTTTGGTAAAGGTTTTCTCATCTAAAGGCTTGGTAAAGATATCGGCCAATTGATCTTTGGTGTTAATATAGGCTATCTCTATATCCCCCTTTGTTGGTGATCTCTCAAAAAGTGATACCGAATGGCTATGTGCTTAGTGCGATTGTGTTCAACGGGATTATCCGCCATGCGGATTGCACTCTCATTATCACATAGGAGAGAGACTTTGCTAAATTTGTAGCCATAGTCCCTGAGGGTTTGCCACATCCAAAGCAATTGCACGCAACAATGGCCTGCAGCAATGTACTCGGCTTCGGCGGTAGAAAGAGCTACTGAGTTTTGTTTCTTTGAAGCCCAAGACACCAGGGATCTGCCCAGAAACTGACAAGTCCCTGATGTGCTCTTCCTATCAATTTTACACCCTACCCAATCAGCATCGAAATATCCTAATAAATCAAAAGAATATCCCTTAGGGTACCAAAGACCAAACTTAGGTGTATGAACTAAATATCTCAAGATTCTCTTCACGGCCCTAAGGTGAACTTCCTTAGGATCGGCTTGGAACCTTGCACACATGCTGTCGGGGACCATAATTAGGGGTACCCTCAAGGCTCCTAATTCTCAGCTGGTAACCCCCATCAGCATAAAGCTGCAAAGGCCTGATGGGTGCGATCAAGTCAGGGATCAGTCCATTCGAAGGACTCGATCACGCCTCGCCCGAGCCTAGCCTCGGACAAGGGCAGCCGACCCCGGAGGATCTCCGCCTCGCCCGAGGCCCCCCTCCAGCGGCGAACACGTTCCCGGCTCGCCCGAGGCCCTGTCTTCGCCGAGAAGCAACCCCGACCAAATCACAGGAGCATTTAATGCAAGGGTGGCCTGACACCTTTATCCTGACGCGCGCCCCTCAGCTGACAGAGCCGAAGTGACCGCCGTCACTTCACCGCTCCACTAAACAGTCTGATAGAAAGACAGCGCCGCCTGCGCCGCTCCGACTGTGGTGCCATTTGACAGAGTGAGGCTGACAGGCAGTCAGGCCCGGCCGCACACCATAGGAAACTCCGCTCCGCCCGACCCAGGGCTCGGACTCGGGCTAAGCCCCGGAAGACGGCGAACTCCGCTCCGCCCGACCCAGGGCTCGGACTCGGGCTAAGCCCCAGAAGACGGCGAACTCCGCTCCGCCTGACCCAGGGCTCGGACTCGGGCTAAGCCCCGGAAGACGGCGAACTCCGCTCCGCCCGACCCAGGGCTCGGACTCGGGCTAAGCCCCGGAAGACGGCGAACTCCGCTCCGCCCGACCCAGGGGCTCGGACTTGGGCTCAGCCCCAGAAGACGACGAACTCCGCCTCGCCCGACCCAGGGGCTCAAACTCGGCCTCAGCCACGGAAGACGGACTCGACCTCGACCTCGGAGGAGCCTCCACAACGCCCAACCTAGGGCGCGGACCGGCCACGTCAACAGGAGGTGCCATCATTACCCTACTCCAAGCTGACTCAGGCTACGGGGAACAAGACCGGCGTCCCATCTGGCTCGCTCCGCCAGATAGGCGATGATGGCGTCCCGCACGCTCCCTGACGATGGCGGCTCTCGGCCCCCTTACGGAAGCAAGAGGACGTCAGCAAGGACTCGACGGCCCCGACAGCTGTCCCTCCTCCAGGCTCCAGCGCTCCTCCGACGGCCACGAAATCACACGTCGGGCGCCAAAATCTCTCCGGCCGCCACGATGGCGTGTACTTAGGGCGCTAGCTCTCCTCCGCTAGACACGTAGCACTCTGCTACACCCCCCATTGTACACCTGGACCCTCTCCTTACGCCTATAAAAGGAAGGGCCAGGGCCCTCTTAGAGAGGGTTGGCCGCGCGGGGACGAGGACGAGACGAGCGCTCGCGTGAGGCCGCTCGCTCCTTCCCCCGTGTGGACGCTTGTAACCCCCTACTGCAAGCGCACCCGACCTAGGCGCGGGACGAACACGAAGGCCGCGGGATTTCCACCTCTCTCACGCCCATCTCTGGCCACCTCGCTTTCCCCCCTTCGCGCTCGGCCTCGCGTCGACCCATCTGGGCTAGGGCACGCGGCGACACTTCACTCGTCGGCTCAGGGACCCCCCGGTCTCGAAACGCCGACAGTTGGCGCTCCAGGTAGGGGCCTGCTGCGTGTTGACGAACAGCTTCCCGTCAAGCTCCAGATGGGTAGTCTCCAGCAACCTCTCCGGCCTAGGACGGTGCTCCGTTTCGGGAGCCTTGAGTTCATGTCCCTCGATGGCAGCTACGACATGATACTCTTTCCACCGCCGGGCGACAGCGACAGTGGCGGCCGACAGTCCGCCCGCCGGTGGTGGGATCGATGGCGTCTTCCCCGCGTGGTGGAAGAACAACCTTCGGGCTCGTCCCGTCCTCTTCCCCGTCGACGGAGGAGGAGGAGGCGGGGCAACCAAGGCCAAGCAGGAGGCGGCGCCTCATCGTCCGTCGAGCGAGTCGACAACGCCAGCACTCCAACGGGGGGTGCGCCGGGCATCGGCCTCGCGCCTGAGACGAAGACGAGCGTTGTCTCCCCGCGACGCGTCAATCCCGAGCAAACGGACAACGCCAGCACGCTCGCGAAAGGCCTGCTGGGTGTCGCCCTCGTACCTGAGACGACGGTGCAGTCAGTCCCCGACGTGACCTCATCACCGCCCGTCGACCAAGAGGTACCAACCGACTCCCATCCCATGCCTTTCGGATTTAGCCTTGACCCGCCTAGCGGCTCCGCTTTGGCGGACGCCCTCGTAGAGGCGAATCCGAACCCCCTGGGGTTTCGTATGCGGTCACCTTAGGACCGGCTGACGGATGTCTCGACCTACGGGCCCTCTGGGTCCGAGGAATACGATGAGCCCAGCTTCTGTTGGGATTTCTCCGGACTTGGCAACCCCAGTGCCATGCGGGGCTTCATGACCGCATGCGACTGCTACCTTTCCGACTGTTCCGATGGTAGCCGTAGCCTCGGCGACAAGGACTGCGGCCCGAGCCGCGAATGTTTCCACGTCGATCTAGGGGGTCCCTCCGAAGGCAACCAACTCGGCATGCCGGAGGACGGTGACCTCCCTAGGCCGATGCCTCGCGTTGACATCCCGCGGGAGCTAGTTGTGGTCCCCGTTCCGGCGGGGGGTCACGACCCACAACTCGAGCAAATCCGCGGGGTGCAGGCCAGGCTCGACGAGGGAGCAGGAGCGCTTGAGCCAATCCGCCGGGACATCGGGCAGGCATGGGCGGGCCAACCTCCGGCCGGAGAAATGCGTCATCTACCCCAGGGCTTCCAGCACCACATCACCGACGACGTCAGGGTCAGGCCGCCACCCGCATCCAGTGGGGTCGGCCAGAACCTGGCTGCAGCAGCAATGCTCCTCCGCACGATGCCGGAGCCATCAACCACCGAGGGGCGGTGAATCCAGGGAGAGCTCAAGGATCTCCTGGAAGGCGTCGCGGTCCGGCGGGCCGAGAGCTCCGCCTCCCGGAGGCAGGGGTACCCCTCGGAACATCGTGCCGCAACTTCCCGATTCATGCGGGAAGCCTCGGTCTGCACCGGGCGCACACGCAACACAGCGCCTGCGGCCCCGGGTCGCCTCGGCAATGAACACCATCACCGCGATCGTCGGGCTCACCTCGACGAGAGGGTGCGCCGAGGCTACCACCCCAGGCGTGGGGGACGCTACGACAGCGGGGAGGATCAGAGTCCCTCGCTCGAACCACCCGGTCCGCAGGCCTTCAGCCGGGCCATACGACGGGCGCCGTTCCCGACCCGGTTCCGACCCCCGACTACTATCACAAAGTACTCGGGGGAGACGAGACCGGAACTGTGGCTCGCGGACTACCGTCTGGCCTACCAACTGGGTGGAACGGACGATGACAACCTCATCATCCGCAACCTCCCCCTGTTCCTCTCCGACACCGCTCGCGCCTGGTTGGAGCACCTGCCTCCGGGGCAGATCTCCGACTGGGACGACCTAGTCCAAGCTTTCACCGGCAATTTCCAGGGCACGTACGTGCGCCCCGGGAATTCCTGGGACCTCCGAAGCTGCCGACAGCAGCCGGGAGAGTCTCTCCGAGACTACATCCGGCGATTCTCGAAGCAGCGCACCGAGCTGCCCAACATCACCGACTCGGATGTCATCGGCGCGTTCCTCGCCGGCACCACCTGCCGCGACCTGGTTAGCAAACTGGGTCGCAAGACCCCCACCAGGCGAGCGAGCTGATGGACATCGCCACCAAGTTCGCCTCTGGCCAGGAGGCGGTCGAGGCTATCTTCCGGAAGGACAAGCAGCCCCAGGGCCGCCCATCGGAAGACGCCCCCGAGGCATCAGCTCAACGCGGTGCCAAGAAGAAGGGCAAGAAGAAGTCGCAAGCAAAGCGCGACGCCACCGACGCGGACCTTGTCGCCGCCGCCGAGTACAAGAACCCTCGGAAACCCCCCGGAGGTCCCAACCTCTTCGACAAGATGCTCAAGGAGCCGTGCCCCTATCACCAGGGGCCCGTCAAGCACACCCTTGAGGAGTGCGTCATGCTTCGGTGCCACTTCCACAGGGCTGGGCCACCCGCGGAGGGTGGCAGGGCCCACGACGACGACAAGAAGGAAGATCACCAGGCAGGAGAGTTCCCCGAGGTCCGCTACTGCTTCATGATCTACGGCGGGCAAGCGGCGAACGCCTCAGCTCGGCACCGCAAGCAAGAGCGCCGGGAGGTCTGTTCAGTGAAGGTGGCGGCGTCAGTCTACCTAGACTGGTCCGACAAGCCCATCACCTTCGACCAAGCCGACCACCCCGACCATGTGCCGAGCCCGGGGAAGTACCCGCTCGTCGTTGACCCCGTCATCGGCGACGTCAGGCTCACCAAGGTCCTCATGGACGGAGGCAGCAGCCTCAACATCATCTACACCGAGACCCTCGGGCTTCTGCGCATCGATCTGTCCTCGGTCCGGGCGGGCGCTGCGCCTTTCCATGGGATCATCCCCGGGAAGCGCGTCCAGCCCCTCGGACAACTCGATCTTCCCGTCTGCTTCGGAACACCCTCCAACTTCCGAAGGGAGACCCTGACGTTCGAGGTGGTCGGGTTCCAAGGAACCTACCACGCGGTATTGGGGAGGCCCTGCTACGCGAAGTTCATGGCCGTCCCCAACTACACCTACCTCAAGCTCAAGATGCCGGGCCCCAATGGGGTCATCACCGTCGGCCCCACGTACAAACACGCGTTCAAATGCGACGTGGAGTGCGTGGAGTACGCCGAGGCCCTCGCCGAGTCCGAGGACCTCATCGCCAACCTGGAGAGCCTCTCTAAGGAGGTGCCAGACGTGAAGCGCCATGCCGGCAACTTCGAGCCAGCGGAGACAGTTAAGTCCGTCCCCCTCGACCCCAGCAGCGACACCTCCAAGCAAGTCCGGATCGGCTCCGGGCTCGATCCCAAATAGGAAGCAGTGCTCGTCGACTTTCTCCGCGCGAACGCCGACGTCTTCGCGTGGAGTCCCTCGGACATGCCTGACATACCGAGGGATGTCGCCGAGCACTCGCTGGACATCCGGGCCGGAGCCTGACCCGTCAAGCAGCCTCTGCACCGATTCGACGAGGAGAAGCGCAGAGCCATAGGCGACGAGATTCACAAGCTAATGGCGGCAGGGTTCATCAAAGAGGTATTCCATCCCGAATGGCTTGCCAACCCTGTGCTTGTGAGAAAGAAAGGGGGGAAATGGCGGATGTGTGTAGACTACACTGGTCTAAACAAAGCATGTCCGAAGGTTCCCTACCCTCTGCCTCGCATCGATCAGATCGTGGATTCCACTGCTGGGTGCGAAACCCTGTCTTTCCTCGATGCTTACTCAGGGTATCACCAAATTAGGATGAAAGAGTCCGACCAGCTCGCGACTTCTTTCATCACACCCTTCGGCATGTACTGCTATGTCACCATGCCGTTCGGCTTGAGGAATGCGGGCGCGACGTACCAGCGGTGCATGAACCATGTGTTCGGCGAGCACATTGGCCGCACGGTCGAGGCCTACGTCGATGACATCGTAGTCAAGACGAGGAAAGCCTCCGACCTCCTTTCCGACCTTGAAGTGACATTCCGATGTCTCAAGGCGAAAGGTGTCAAGCTCAATCCTGAAAAGTGTGTCTTCGGGGTGCCCTGAGGCATGCTCTTGGGGTTCATCGTCTCCGAGCGGGGCATCGAAGCCAACCCAGAGAAGATCGCAGCCATCACCAGCATGGGGCCCATCCAGGACTTGAAAGGCGTACAGAGGGTCATGGGATGTCTCGCGGCTCTGAGCCGCTTCATCTCACGCCTCGGCGAAAGAGGCCTACCCCTGTACCGCCTCTTAAGGAAGGCCGAGCGCTTCGCTTGGACCCCTGAGGCCGAGGAAGCCCTCGGGAACCTGAAGGCGCTCCTCACGAAGGCGCCTATCTTGGTGCCCCCCGCTGCCGAAGAAGCCCTCTTGGTCTATGTTGCCGCGACCACTCAGGTGGTTAGCGCCGCGATTGTGGTCGAGAGGCAAGAAGAGGGGCGTGCATTGCCCGTTCAGAGGCCAGTCTACTTCATCAGCGAGGTACTGTCCGAAACCAAAATCCGCTACCCACAAGTCCAGAAGCTGTTGTACGCGGTGATCCTAACACGGCGGAAGTTGCGACACTACTTCGAGTCTCATCCGGTAACTGTGGTGTCATCCTTCCCCCTGGGGGAGATCATCCATTGCCGAGAGGCTTCGGGTAGGATTGCAAACTGGGCGGTGGAAATCATGGGCGAAACAATCTCGTTCGCCCCTCGGAAGGCCATCAAATCCTAGGTCTTGGCGGACTTCATGGCTGAATGGGTCGACACCCAGCTACCAACGACCTCGATCCAACCGGAGCTCTGGACCATGTTCTTCGATGGGTCGCTGATGAAGACAGGAGCCGGCGCAGGCCTACTCTTCATCTCGCCCCTCGGGAAGCACCTACGCTACATGCTACGCCTCCACTTCCCGGCATCCAACAATGTAGCTGAGTACGAGGCTCTGGTCAACGGGTTGCGGATTGCCGTCGAGCTAGGGGTCCGACGCCTCGACGCTCGTGGTGACTCGCAGCTCGTCATCGACCAAGTCATGAAGAACTCCCACTGCCGTGACCCGAAGATGGAGGCCTACTGCGATGAGGTTCGGCGCCTGGAAGACAAGTTCTACGGGCTTGAGCTCAACCACATCGCTCGGCGCTACAACGAGACTGCGGACGAGCTGGCTAAAATAGCCTCGTGGCGAACAACGGTTCCCCCGGACGTCTTCTCCCGAGATCTGCATCAACCCTCCGTCAAGATCGACGACGCGCCCGAGCCTGAGGCACCCTCGGCCCAGCCCGAGGTACCCTCAGCACAGTCCGAGGCACCCTCGGCTCGGCCCGAGGCACCCTCGGTTCGGCCCAAGGTACCCTCGGCCCCCGAGGGCGAAACACTGCACGTCGAGGGGGAGCAAAGCGGGGTCACGCCTGATCAAAACTGGCAGACCCCGTACCTGCAATATCTCCACCAAGGAGAGCTACCCCTTGACCGAGCCAAAGCTCGGCGGTTGGCGCGGCGCGCCAAGTCGTTCGTCTTGCTGGTAGAAGGGAAGGAGCTCTACCACCGCAGCCCTTCAGGCATCCTCCAGCGATGCATCTCCACCACCGAAGGTCAGGAACTCCTCCGAGAAATACACTCGGGGGCTTGCGGCCACCACGCAGCACCTCGAGCCCTTGTCGGAAATGCTTTCCGACAAGGTTTCTACTAGCCAACGGCGGTGGCCGACGCCACTAGAATTGTCCGCGCCTGCGAAGGGTGTCAGTTCTATGCAAGGCAGACCCACCTGCCCGCTCAGGCTCTGCAGACGATACCCATCACATGGCCTTTTGCTGTGTGGGGTCTGGACCTCGTCGGCCCCTTGCAGAAGGCACCCGGGGGCTACACGCACCTGTTGGTCGCCATCGACAAATTTTCCAAGTGGATCGAGGTCCGACCCCTGAACAACATCAGGTCCGAGCAGGCGGTGGCGTTCTTCACCAACATCATCCATCGTTTCGGGGTCCCGAACTCCATCATCACCGACAACGGCACCCAGTTCACCGGCAGAAAGTTCCTGGACTTCTGCGAGGATCACCACATCCGGGTGGACTGGGCCGCCGTGGCTCATCCCATGACGAATGAGCAAGTAGAGCGTGCCAACGGCATGATTCTACAAGGGCTCAAGCCTCAGATTTACAACGACCTCAACAAGTTCGGCAAGCGATGGATGAAGGAACTCCCCTCGGTGGTCTGGAGCCTGAGAACGACACCGAGCCGAGCCACGTGCTTCACGCCGTTCTTTCTAGTCTATGGGGCCGAGGCCATCTTGCCCACAGACCTGGAATACGGTTCCCCGAGGGCGAGGGCCTGTGATGACCAAAGCAACCAAGCTAGTCGAGAAGACTCGCTGGACCAGCTGGAAGAGGCTCGGGACAAGGCCTTACTACACTCGGCGCGGTACCAGCAGTCCATGTGACGCTACCACGCCCGAGGGGTCCGGTCCTGAGACCTCCAGGTGGGCGACCTGGTGCTTCGGCTGCGACAAGACGCCCGAGGTTGACATAAGCTCACGCCCCCCTGGGAGGGGCCGTTCGTTATCGCCAAAGTTCTAAAGCCTGGAACATACAAGCTGGCCAACAGTCAAGGCAAGGTCTACAGCAACGCTTGGAACATCCAACAGCTACGTCGCTTCTACCCTTAAGATGTTTTCGAGTTGTTCATATACCTCGCTCCCACGCAAAGTTTAGTCATCAAGGAAGGGTCAGCCTTGCCTCGGCAAAGCCCGACCCTCCCTCGGGGGCTAAAAGGGGGGAACCCCCTCTGCGTCGAAATTTTCCTCGAAAAAAGATCTTTTCTGCCGGAATGTCTTTCATGCTTTTCGACTACTTCGAAAGTGGATCCCGAAAACGACGGAGTACACGTAAGCAGCCAAGGATGACCGAGCCGAGGGACTCCTACGCCTCCGGGATACGGATACCTCACTCATCACCTTCTGCCATAAGTAACTCACGTTCGGATAAGTGATTCCGCGGACCGAACAAGTCTTCATGTTCGGAAGCTCTTCCGCCGGAACGATTCTTCGAGCCTTCTCGACTGCGTCGGTGACAGAACCCCATGGACGGGTAAGAGTGCGCGTAAGCGGCAAGGCCGACCGAGCCGAGGGACTCCTACGCCTCCGGGATACGGATACCTCACTCATCACCTTTCGTGAGAAGCAACTCTCGCTCGCGCAAACAGTTCTGTTACCGACAAAAAAGTCCAGATACTCGAAACAAGAGGAAAGGAGACACGGCTTTACAAAACGGAGAGGGTGTGTTTCGGCCTCGGCGGCCGCAGAAAACACGCGCTACAAGATAATCCGATCTTGCAGGCTCGGATCTTGACGGCTAAAGGGAGCGGCAGCACCCTCGGCATCGACAACACCTTTGGCGAGGTCCGACCTAGCCTCGGACGGCGACGCGGTCCAAGGGTCTCCGCTCTGAAGGGCAACGTCATCACCAAGCCCGGGGCATCGCTGCCAGGGGCTTCTCCAAGAATCCGACCCGAGCAGGCGGCTCGGCCGGTCACCCCGGGGCCTCAGCTAGCTGTCCCCCAAGGACATCAACTCGGCCCGAGGCCTCGAGAGGTCAATTCCGGCGTCGGTCCTACTAACGGACGACCCGGCCAGGCTCCGGCCGACCTGGTCTTCTTTTCGAGCCGACTCTGCCTCTGTTCGCGCGGGCACCGCTACCCCTGGCCTCGGCTCATCGAAGAGCGACTGAGGGTTTTCCTCTAACTAAGCAAGGGAAGCCCCGAACAACAAGGCTGACCGAGCCGAGGGACTCCTACGCCTCCGGGATACGGATACCTCACTCGTCACCTTTACACGGGGCGACTCACGCTTGGTGAAGCGGTTCAGACAACCAACAGGCGAGTCTTAGTGCTCGAAAATGGGGAAAAACACGGCTCCGTGCCGGATTTACATACATGATTCAGGCCTCGACAGCCACAATGAACAAAAACACCGGCACTCAAGGTGCCATTACAAACGGAACTCCGGTTCCACCTCCGCAGGTACGAACAACCCCACTCAATGGGGGAGGGGCCTGCGGAGCGGCATAAGACCGACGGGCGGCTCGCCGTCGTCCGCTCCGCTGGCAACGACAACGGCCCCCGCTCTAGGTGGCCGAACTGCAGCAGCAAGGGCCTCAGGGCGGATGCTGCTGCAATCTTGCCCTCGCCCACGCCGACGCTCGAGGGGCGAGGACAAGTACAAAGAGCCGGAGGCCCGAAGCGCGGGTGGTGGCGGTGATCTCGTCGGCAACAGGGACTTCTCGAGCCGCCTCCACCTCGGCACCGACGACAGGGGCCGTCAGCCCTCCGGCAGATCCCCACTCAAATCCTCTCGGGTGAGTGAGGCCCCGACCTCCGCGTGGAGGCGCCGTACCGGTGCAAAGGGAGAACCGCCCCAGAACACGAACGCCGCCCTGGCAGCGCGCGATATCTTGGGCGGTCCTCCCGTGTACACGACGCGGCAGCCGCCTTCCGGCAGGAGGGGGCACCATGAGCCAAGCCGACGAGCCCGACGCTCTGAGGCTGACGACACCCGCCGTCGACCGGTCCCGCGTTGTCGAAGTCCGACCCGCCCGCAGGGCCAGTGAGCGCCCTCTCCCTCGAACGCCGAAGGAGAGGCCGACCCACGAACCCGCGCGGGAGGTTGAGCTCCGGCTCAACCCGGCCTCCACCCCAGCGGGGATGATGAACATCCTTGAAGCTGAGGGTGGAACCAAGATCGCAGCCCGGCTTGCTCCTCCCCACCGAGAGGCTGGTGGTCACCGTCTTGGGTGACCGCCGGCGAGGGGATGCAGCCGGGCTGCATGATGAAAATCCTTGAAGCCGAACGACGGCTGAAAGGTACCAACTCCCGCAGAGTTGCGCTCCTCCAACGACGAAGCGGAAAGACGACGGATATCCCCCATCCGGGGGCTTGGAAGGTGGAAAGACACGATGCATAAGGGAGCGCGAAGACATGGTCGCCCTCCAAGAGGGACACCCTCCTTTTAAAGGCGACTCTCCCTACTTGCGTCCCCAGCCATCGTGGGCTGAGTCTTCTCCAACACACTCCAAGGTCCTCCCCTACGGCGCGGGGGCTGGGTCCCACACGTTATGCAAGACGGCCCAGAGCAGAAGAAGCCAAACCGCCGCGCGCGGTGCGTGCAACCGCCCAGCGGTTACAAGTGGCCCTCCACTTTTGCCCAGACCAGCGGGCGAAAGGGCGGGCAGCCATGCAGGCGGCATGCAACCGCGCCAAGTGGGCGCACTTCTCCGATTCCCAACACGCCCAGCATGGAGGCCCAGGCCCACGCGTCATGCAACCGGCGCGCCGAATGCTTCGTGCATACAACTGCAGCACCACTTGCGCCACCACCGCGCCTCCTCGACTGCGGAACCAATACCGCGACTCGAGGCGACCCAGTGCATGACCCAGCGGTGCCAGCCTGGCGCGACGGTCAATGCGGCTAAAAATGGGCCGGCAGTAATGGCGGTGGCAGGCGGGCAGGAGCAGCGGTCACGTCGTCAGCCAAGCTTACGTCCCATCTGGGGGCAGCGAGAGAACCCTCTCTCACGGCATGAAGACAACGCGCCCGTGTTCCGTTCCTCGAACGGCTCACGCACGCGCAACGGCTACCCTACGAACCACTCGCCCCGTCGCATTAACTCCGCGGTGGGACAGGCGACGCCTCTGGCAGGAGAAGCGAGCGACGCTTCGCCTCCGCCATAATGACCGCGTCAAAAAAGGTACGCCGCGTTGTTCAATTTCGTATCCCTTTCCTTTTTTCCTCTTTCTCTCTCTTGCAACAGGGACCGGGAAAGGGGGATACTCCGAAAAGGATCCTTCCCTGTGAAGGAACCAGGCTCTGAGCCTCCCTACTGATCAGAGGTTCGAAGGCTGGCCCCTCCGAAGGGTTCAACAGCCGCCTCAGAGCACGTGGGCTCCACACCCACTACTGGTCAGGGGTTCGAAGGCCGGCCCCTCGGAAGGGTTCAACGACCGCCTTAGGCTACTCGGGCTCCGCGCCCACTACTGATCAGGGGTTCGAAGGCTGGCCCCTGAAGGGTTCACAGCCGCCTCAGACACAGAGCGAGGGATGGCCATGGGTACGTTCGATACATAACCAAGGCTCGGGCTGCGCTCCCGAGGTACCTTAGGACATTTTCGAGACCAGCGGGAACGATCTTGTAACGGAATCCCATCAGAGGGAGGCATCGAGCCCTCGGACCCCGTCGCCAGGGGACCGGGTCCGGCAGATCACCCGTAGGTACTTTCGGGCGCGCCTCTGGGCCCCTAGCCGACCCCTAACGAATGGGGCACGGGCGTCCGCTCGGATCACCTGCCTGCAGCTCACCGGAGACACCATGTTCGGCACCCGCCGAGGGCAACATGGCGCTCTCCCCCCTCCTCCTTGCGGAAAGGCGACGCAGGGGCGTATATAAAAAAGTCGAGTCTGTCCCTGATCGCCCTCTCGCCCTGTGCAGAGGCTCGGGGGCTGCTCTCGCAAACCCGGCTCCGGCCAAACCGTTGACAGCGTCAACATACTAGCCCGAGAACTTGGGACCCGACCGAACACCCGGGCTATGGACAACTCGCATGAGGGAATGACCAGACCAGCCGAAGCATTGCGCGAGGCGTTAAGACCTCGGAGGAGTCAAACCACTCCTCTGAGGCCTCGGGGGCTACACCCGGCGGGTGCGCTCGCGCGCACCCACCGGAACAAAAACGCAACCGAGAAAGGCTGGTCCCCTTGCAAAAAAGTGTGACGAAAGCCTCCAAGCGAGTGCTAACACTCCCTTCGAGGCTCGGGGGCTACTGTCGGGGACCATAATTAGGGGTACCCTCAAGGCTCCTAATTCTCAGCTGGTAACCCCCATCAGCATAAAGCTGCAAAGGCCTGATGGGTGCGATCAAGTCAGGGATCAGTCCATTCGAAGGACTCGATCACGCCTCGCCCGAGCCTAGCCTCGGACAAGGGCAGCCGACCCCGGAGGATCTCCGCCTCGCCCGAGGCCCCCCTCCGGCGGCGAACACGTTCCCGGCTCGCCCAAGGCCCTGTCTTCGCCGAGAAGCAACCCCGACCAAATCGCAGGAGCATTTAATGCAAGGGTGGCCTGACACCTTTATCCTCACGCGCGCCCCTCAGCTGACAGAGCCGAAGTGACCGCCGTCTCTTCGCCGCTCCACTGACCAGTCTGATAGAAAGACAGCGCCGCCTGCGCCGCTCCGACTGCGGTGCCACTTGACAGAGTGAGGCTGACAGGCAGTCAGGCCCGGCCGCACACCATAGGAAACTCCGCTCCGCCCGACCCAGGGCTCGGACTCGGGCTAAGCCCCGGAAGACGGCGAACACCGCTCCGCCCGACCCAGGGCTCGGACTCGGGCTAAGCCCCGGAAGACGGCGAACTCCGCTCCGCCCGACCCAGGGCTCGGACTCGGGCTAAGCCCCGGAAGACGGCGAACTCCGCTCCGCCCGACCCAGGGCTCGGACTCGGGCTAAGCCCCGGAAGACGGCGAACTCCGCTCCGCCCGACCCAGGGGCTCGGACTTGGGCTCAGCCCCAGAAGACGATGAACTCCGCCTCGCCCGACCCTGGGGCTCGAACTCGGCCTCGGCCACGGAAGACGGACTCGACCTCGACCTCGGAGGAGCCTCCACATCGCCCAACCTAGGGCGCGGACTGGCCACGTCAACAGGAGGCGCCATCATTACCCTACTCCAAGCTGACTCAGGCTACGGGGAACAAGACCGGCGTCCCATCTGGCTCGCTCCGCCAGATAGGCGATGATGGCGTCCCGCACGCTCCCTGACGATGGCGGTTCTCGGCCCCCTTACCGAAGCAAGAGGACGTCAGCAAGGACTCGACTGCCCCGACAGCTGTCCCTCCTCCAGGCTCCAGCGCTCCTCCGACGGCCACGACATCACACACCGGGCGCCAAATCTCTCCGGCCGCCACGATGGCGTGTACTTAGGGCGCTAGCTCTCCTCCGCTAGACACGTAGCACTCTGCTACACCCCCCATTGTACACCTAGACCCTCTCCTTACGCCTATAAAAGGAAGGGCCAAGGCCCTCTTAGAGAGGGTTGGCCGCGCGGGGACGAGGACGAGACGGGCGCTCGCGTGAGGCCGCTCGCTCCTTCCCCCGTGTGGACGCTTGTAACCCCCTACTGCAAGCGCACCCGACCTGGGCGCGGGACAAACACGAAGGCCGCGGGATTTCCACCTCTCTCACGCCCATCTCCGGCCACCTCGCTTTCCCCCCTTCGCGCTCGGCCTCGCGTCGACCCATCTGGGCTGGGGCACGCGGCGACACTTCACCCGTCGGGTCAGGGACCCCCCGGTCTCGAAACGCCGACACATGCATACGGAAAGCATAATGTCCGGTCAAGATGCACATAAATAGAGTAAAGAACCTATCATCGACCAGTATACCTTTTGATCTACGGATTTACCTCCCGTGTTGAGGTCGAGATGCCCATTGGTTCCCATGGGTGTCTTGATGGGCTTGGCATCCTTCATTCCAAACTTGGTGAGTATGTCTTGAATGTACTTTGTTTGGCTGATGAAGGTGCCCTTTTGGAGTTGCTTCACTTGAAATCCTAGAAAATACTTCAACTCCCCCATCATAGACATCTTGAATTTTTGTATCATGATCCTACTAAACTCTTCACAAATAGATTTGTTAGTAGACCCAAATATTATATCATCAACAAAATTTGGCATAGAAACAAATCATTTGCAATGGTTTTAGTGAAGAGAGTAGGATCGGCCTTGCGGACTTTGAAGCCATTAGTGATAAGAAAATCTCTTAGGCATTCATACCATGCTCTTGGGGCTTGCTTGAGCCCATAAAGCGCCTTAGAGAGTTTATAGACATGGTTAGGATACTCACTATCTTCAAAGCCAGGAGGTTGCTCAACATAGACCTCTTCCTTGATTGGTCCATTGAGGAAGGCACTCTTCACGTCCATTTGATAAAGCTTAAAGCCATGGTGAGTAGCATAGGCAAGTAATATACGAATTGACTCAAGCCTAGCTACGGGTGCATAGGTTTCACCAAAATCCAAACCTTCGACTTGTGAATACCCCTTGGCCACAAGTCGGGCTTTGTTCCTTGTCACCACACCATGCTCATCTTGTTTGTTGCGGAAGACCCATTTGGTTCCTACAACATTTTGGTTAGGACGTGGAACTAAATGCCATGCCTCATTCCTCGTGAAGTTGTTGAGCTCTTCTTGCATCGCCAGCACCCAATCCGAATCTTGAAGTGCTTCCTCTACCATGTGTGGCTCAATAGAGGAAACAAAAGAGTAATGTTCACAAAAATGAGCGACTCGAGATCGAGTGGTTACCCCCTTATGAATATCGCCGAGTATGGTGTTCACGGGGTGATTTCTTTGAATCGCTTGGTGGACTCTTGGGTGTGGCGGTCTTTGATCTTGTTCATCTTCCTTGTTTTGATCATTGGCATCTCCCCCTTGATCATTGTCCTCCTCTTGAGGTGGCTCATCTTCTTGATCTTCATTTTCATCATCTTGAGCTTGATCCTCATCTTGGGTTGGTGGAGATGCTTGCATGGAGGAAGATGGTTGATCTTGTGCTTGTGGAGGCTCTTCTGATTCCTTAGGACACACATCCCCAATGGACATGTTCCTTAGCACGACGCATGGAGCCTCTTCATCATCTAGCTCATCAAGATCAACTTGCTCTACTCGAGAGCCGTTAGTCTCATCAAACACAATGTCACAAGAAACTTCAACTAGTCCAGTGGACTTGTTAAAGACTCTATATGCCCTTGTGTTTGAATCATAACCAAGTAAAAAGCCTTCTACAACCTTAGGAGCAAATTTAGATTTTCTACCTCTTTTAACAAGAATAAAGCATTTGCTACCAAAGACTCTAAAATATGAAACATTGGGCTTTTTACCAGTGAGGAGTTCATATGATGTCTTCTTTAGGATTCAGTGAAGATATAACCGGTTGATGGTGTAGCAAGCGGTGTTGACCGCCTCGGCCCAAAACGGATCCGAAGTCTTGTACTCATCAAGCATGGTCCTTGCCATGTCCAATAGAGTTCTATTCTTCCTCTCCACTACACCATTTTGTTGTGGCGTGTAGGGAGAAGAGAACTCATGCTTGATGCCCTCCTCCTCAAGGAAGCCTTCAATTTGAGAGTTCTTGAACTCCGTTTCGTTGTCGCTTCTTATTTTCTTGATCCTCAAGCCGAACTCATTTTAAGCCCGTCTCAAGAATCCTTTCAAAGTCTCTTGGGTTTGAGATTTTCCTGTAAAAAGAATACCCAAGTGAAGCGAGAATAATCATCCACAATAACTAGACAATACTTACTCCCGCCGATGCTTATGTAAGCTATCGGGCCGAATAGATCCATGTGGAGTAGCTCTAGTGGCCTGACAGTCGTCATGATGTTCTTGTGTGAATGATGAAAACCAACTTGCTTTCCTGCTTGACATGCACTATAAATCCTGTCTTTCTCAAAATAAACATTTGTTAGTCCCAAAATGTGTTCTCCATTTAGAAGCTTATGAAGATTCTTCATCCCAACGTGGGCTAGTCGGCGGTGCCAGAGCCAACCCATGTTAGTCTTAGCAATCAAGCAAGTGTCGAGTTCAGCTCTATTAAAATCAACTAAGTATAGTTGACCCTCTAACATTCCCTTAAATGTTACTGAATCATCACTTCTTCTAAAGACAGTAACACCTATATCCGTAAAAAGACAATTGTAGCCCATTTTACATAGTTGAGAAACTGAAAGCAAGTTATAGCCAAAGAATCTACAAGAAAAACATTGGAAATAGAATGGTCGGGTGATATAGCAATTTTACCCAATCCTTTGACCAAATCCTGATTTCCATCCCCGAATGTGATAGCTCTTTGGGGATCTTGGTTTTTCTCATAGGAGGAGAACATCTTTTTCTCTCCAGTCATGTGGTTTGTGCACTCACTGTCGATGATCCAACTTGTGCCCCCGGATGCATAAACCTACAAAACAAATTTAGGCCTTGTTCTTAGGTACCCAAATGGTCTAGGGTCCTTTTACATTAGAAACAAGCACCTTGGGTACCCAAACACAAGTCTTTGACCCCTTGTGTTTGCCCCCAACATATTTGGCAACTACTTTGCCTGTTTTGTTAGTAAGCACATATGAAGCATCAAAGGTCTTAAATGAAATGTTATGATCATTTGATGCACTAGGAGATTTCTTCTTAGGCATTTTAACATATGTAGAACGCCTAGAGCTAGAAGCCTCATTCTTGTAAATAAAAGCATGGTGAGAAACAGAATGAGTCTTCTTGGCATGAATTCTCCTAATCTTATCCTCAGGATAACCAGCAGGATATACAATATAGCCCTCGTTATCCTGAGGCATGGGAGCTTTGCCCTTAACAAAATTAGACAATCTTTTAGGAGGGGCATTAAGCTTGACATTGTCTCCCTGTTGGAAGCCAATGCCATCCTTAATGCTAGGGCGTCTCCCACTATAAAGCATGCTACGAGCAAATTTAAATTTCTCATTTTCTAGTTAATGCTCGGCAATTTTAGCATCTAGTTTAGCTATATGACCATTTTGTTGTTTAATCATAGCAAGGTGATCATGAATAGCATCAATATTAATATCTCTACATCTAGTACAAATAGAAACATGATCAACACTAGATGTAGAGGGTTTGCAATCATTTAATTCTTTAGCCTTAGCAATTAATTTTTCATTGTCAATCTTAAGGCTAGAAAGAGAGGCATTCAATTTTTCAATCTTAGCAATTTGACTAGCATTATCATTTCTAAGATTGGTAATTGAATCGTCACAAATATTTGACTTCTCAACCTTAGCAATCAAATTAGCATTCTCAATTCTAAGGTTGGAGATAGTGTCATGGCAAGTATTTAGCTCACTAGTTAATTTTTCACATTTTTCTACCTCTAGAGCATAAGCATTTTTTTACCTTAACATGCTTTTTGTTTTCCTTAATAAGGAAGTCCTCTTGGCTATCCAAGAGTTCATCCTTCTCATGAATAGCACTAATCAATTCATTTAATTTCTCCTTTTGTTGCATGTTGAGGTTGGCAAAAAGAGTAAACAAATCATCCTCATCATCACTAGAGTTGGCCTCATCACTAGATGTTGCATACTTAGTGGAGGATCTAGATTTTACCTTCTTCTTCTTGCCATCCTTTGCCATGAGGCACTTGTGGCCGATGTTGGGGAAGAGAAGACCTTTGTTGACGGCGATGTTGGTGGCGTCTTCGTTGGAGGAGGAGTCGGTGGAGCTCTCGTCGGAGTCCCACTCCCGGCAAACATGGGCATCGCCGCCCTTCTTCTTGTAGTACCTCTTTTTCTCCTTCTTTCCTCTCTTGTCATTATCCCTGTAACTATCACTAGACAAAGGACATTTAGCGATAAAATGACCGGGGTTACCACACTTGTAGCAAACCTTCTTGGAGTGGGGCTTGTAATCCTTCCCCCTCCTTTGCTTGAGGATTTGGCGGAAGCTCTTGATGATGAGCGCCATTTACTCGTTGTCGAGCTTGGAGGCGTCGATGGGGACCCTACTTGGTGTAGAGTCTTTCTTTTCTTCTTCCGTCGCCTTGAATGCAACGGGTTGCACCTTGGATGTTGAGGTGGTGCCTTGCTCGATGTTGGGGTGAAGGCGAAGACGCCACCCTTCGCTCGATGCCTTCGCCGACCTCGCTGCACCAACAAAGGCAAGACGACGGGCAGACCTACCCTTCGTCCCACACGTCGCCGGATGGAGTCTTGTGGTGAGGTCGTCTCATCTTGTGACCTCGCTCAACATGGAGGCCCACGTGTGATCCGGCCCATTGTAACAGGCCCTACGTGGCCGCTGCACATTACAAGCCTAATTTGTAAAGGTCTCCCTGTAATTATGGTCTGTAACCCTGCTTTATGGGAATATTCCAGGGATAACCTAGGTGCCTGAGGGCACATGCGTCCTTAACACCGGACGCTGGGCACTCAGACACCTATAAATATCCCTGCACAGTGCCCTTGAGGGGCTAGGTTAACAGAGCTATTGCCATCTCATGTTGTAGCCCCGTTGACACCACTTTTACTCCCCTGTTGGATCAACTCGCTCAGGAGAGCAAGTGCTAACATTTGGCGCCCACCGTTCGGGCTACGAAAACACCACCCGCGATGGCACCCAAGAGAACCTCGTCGAAGGTTGACGAAGCCGCGAAGGCGGCACTGTTGGCCGAGAAAAAGGGCAAGGCCCTCGTCGACAACACTCTCCAAGAGCCCTGTGAAGACGACGCAAACAGCAAGAAGCAGCGCAATGAACAACCCACCACCGAAGGCAGCCTCCGCACCTGCAGCTCCGGAGGACCACAGCAGCCTCCCCCAGGCTTCGCCCCACCAGAGGGCGTGGACGCCACCGAGGACGGCGAAGTCATCGGCGTCTCGGCCGAAGAGCAGCTACAGCTGTGCGCCCTGTGCATCAAGAACCGCAACCTCCAAAAGCAAAAAGAGATCCTCGAGGCCAAGCGCCAACGTGTGTCTACACAAGCCAAGGTGCGACAGATGATACGCGACGAAGAGCAGAAGGCACAGGAGCTCGAGCAAGAGATCGCGCTCATGCAGAGCGAAGGACAACTCGACCGGCATCATGGCCTACCCCACCAACAGCGCGCACAAATCGAAGACCTGTTCATCCCTCAGCACGGGCACACCATCCCTCGCGCCACAGCTTTCGAAGGCGTCAACTACCTTGACGAGCGAAGTCCCCTGGCACCTCACCTGTAAGTGACACCGTGGCCCGCCAACTTCAGGGCAGGGACCTACCCCAAGTACAACGACAGCACTGATCCAATGCAGTACATCATGAGCTATCAAGTCGTCGTTGCATCATCCGGAGGGGACGACGCCACGATGGCCAAGTCGTTCATCATTGCCCTCGAAGGCCCAGCCCTCACCTGGTACACCAGGTTGCCCCCACTGTCCATCGACTCCTGGAGAAGTCTCCGGGACAAATTCTTGCTCAACTTCCAAGGGTACTGCCCAGACACCGACGCCTTGGCTGAACTCTCACTCTGCAAGCAGCTGGAACGAGAGACTCTGTGGGAATATTACCGCAAGTTCCTGACCCTCAAGTCACAACTGCCTTCGGTCGATGACCAGATCGCCATCCACTACGCCATTGAAAGGGAAATGTGCCCTTGGGCCATTTCTAAGTATTTTGGTGATTTAGTGTCCAACATAAGTGCCTAAGTATAAAAAGGTGGACAAAGTACAAATCAAGAATCAAGGTATGTTTCTCAGACTTAGTACATTGTTTTATGGACTAATGTATTGTGTCTAAGTGCTAGAAACAGGAAAAATCCAATTGAAAATGTCTTGGCTCGAGCAGCCAAGAATCTGCTGAGTCTGCAAGCACCGGACAGTGTCCGGTGCGTCAGGCTGGCTCGAGCGAAGTGGCTGCTCTCGGGAATTCACTGGCAACATACGGCTAAAATTCACCGGACTGTCCGGTGTGCACCGGACTGTCCGGTGAGCCAATGGTCGACCGGGCCAACGGTCGGCCGCGAAATCTGCGCAGGACACGTGGCCGAGCCAACGGCTAGAAGATGGCACCGGACTGTCCGGTGTGCACCGGACATGTCAAGTGCACCAACGGCTCCCCGGCTGCCAACGGTCGACTGCGCTGTTTATGGAAAGAAATCGGGTGCACCGGACATGTCCGGTGCCCCCGATGACAGAAGGCAAGAATGGCTTTCCAAACTTGTGCTCAACGGCTCCTAGCTGCCTTGGGGCTATAAAAGGGACCCCTAGGCGCATGAAGGAGTACACCAAGCATCCTTTAAGCATCATTGATCACTCACACTTCATTCTCGCGCACTTGTTTGACATTTTAGTGATTTGAGCTCCGTTCTAGTGTGCTAGTCTCTTGAGCTCAAGTCTGGGTTTTGCGTGTGCGTATTCGCTGTGATCTTTGTGTCGTGTGTGAGTTGCTAATCCCTCCCTTGCTCTGTGATTCTTTGTGAACATCTTGTGTAAGGGCGAGAGGCTCCAAGCTGTGGAGATTCCTCGCAAACGGGATTAAGAGAAGCAAAGCAACACTGTGGTATTCAAGTTGGTCTTTGGACCGCTTGAGAGGGGTTGATTGCAACCCTCGTCCGTTGGGACGCCACAACGTGGAGTAGGCAAGCGTTGGTCTTGGCCGAACCACGGGATAACCACTGTGCCATCTCTGTAATTGATATCTCTTGGTTATTGTGTTGTGTTGAGATCCTTCTCTAGCCACTTGGCATATTACTGTGCTAACAAGTAACCAAGTTTTGTGGCTTAAGTTTTTGAAGTGTTACAGGATCACCTATTCACCCCCCCTCTAGGTGCTCTCAATTGGTATCAGAGCCGTTCTCTTCAAGAAAGGGACTAACCGCCTGAAGAGATGGATCCTAAAGGCAAGGGGATGGTGATCAACGACAAGGAGAAGGAGTCCTTCGTCAACGAGCCCAATGATGACAGGCCCACCGACTTAGGCTCGGGCCACAAAAGAAAAGACGGGAGGAAGAAGAAGAAGACAAGGCGCATCAAGGAAATTGTCTACTACGACAGCGACGAATCTTCCTCCTCCCAAAAGGACGACGACGACTACGATAGACGAAAGACGGTTAACTCAAACTTTTCTTTCGATTATTCGCGCATCCCGCATAGTTCAAATGCTCAATTGCTCCCCATTCCACTTGGCAAGCCCCCTCACTTTGATGGAGAGGATTACGGATTTTGGAGCCACAAAATGCGTACTCACCTGTTTTCTCTCCATCCAAGCATTTGGGAGATTGTGGAAAGTGGAATGAAATTTGATAGCTCGGATAGCCCTGTGTTTATTAATGAACAGATTCATAAAAATGCACAAGCTACTACTGTGTTGCTAGCCTCTTTGTGCAGGGACGAGTATCACAAGGTGAGCGGCTTGGACAATGCCAAGCAGATCTGGGACACCCTCAAGATCTCTCATGAGGGAAACGACGTCACCTTGCTCACCAAAATGGAGTTGGTGGAGGGCGAGCTTGGACGGTTCACGATGATAAGGGGCGAGGAGCCGACACAAACATACAACCGGCTCAAGACCCTTATCAACAAAATAAGGAGCTACGGGAGCACGCGATGGACGGACCACGACATCGTCCGCCTAATGCTAAGGTCATTTACCATTCTTGATCCTCATTTGGTGAACAATATACGTGAAAATCCCAGGTACACCAAGATGTCGCCCGAAGAAGTTCTTGGGAAGTTCGTAAGCGGGCGAATGATGATCAAGGAGGCAAGATACGTGGACGACGCGTTGAACGGTCCTAGTCATGAGCCTCAACCCATTGCTCTCAAGGCAACAAGGAGCAAGGAGGCGCTACCAAGCAAGGTGGCACAAGTTGAGGCGGCCGGACTCAATGATGAGGAGATGGCCCTCATCATTAAGCGCTTCAAGACAGCGCTTAAAGGTCGCAAGGGGCAGCCAAGCAAGACCAAAGCCAAGGGGAAGCGCTCATGCTTCAAATGCGGTAAGCTTGGTCATTTTATTGCTAACTGTCCCGACAATGATAGTGATCAGGACCAAGGGAACAAGAGGGAGAAAAAGAAGCATTACAATAAGGCCAAGGGCGAGGCACATATCGGAAAGGAGTGGGATTCGGATTGTTCCTCCTCCGACTCTGAAGGACTCGCCGCCACCGCCTTCAACAAGTCATCCCTCTTCCCCAACGAGCGTCACACTTGCCTCATGGCAAGAGAGAAGAAAGTAAGCACTCATACTAGTACTTATGCTTCTTCGAGTGAAGATGAGTCTAGTGATGATGATGAGATAGATTACTCATGCTTATTCAAGGGATTAGATAGAACCAAGGTAGACAAAATTAATGAATTAATTGATGCCTTGAATGACAAGAATATGCTTTTAGAAAAACAAGAGGATTTGTTGTATGAAGAACATGACAAATTTGTAGAAGCACAGAAATCTCTTGCTCTAGAAGTTAAGAGGAATGAAATGCTCTCTAGTGAATTATCTTCTTGTCATGAAACTATTGCTAAGTTAAAAAGTTTTAATGATGATTTAAATGCTAAACTAGAAGTAGCTAGTAAATCTAATTCTTGTGTAGAAATTGTTGAAACTTGTAATAGGTGTAAAGATTTTGACATTGATGCTTGTAGTGATCATTTAGTTTCAATTTCCAAATTAAATGATGAATTAGCTAGTCTTAATGCCCAACTTAAGACTAGCAAGAATGAATTTGACAAGCTAAAATTTGCAAGGGATGCCTACACGATTGGTAGACACCCCTCAATTAAGGATGGACTTGGCTACAAGAGGGAAGCCAAGAACTTGACAAGCCATAAGGCTCCCATCTCCGCCAAGGAGAAAGGGAAGGCCCCTATGGCTAGTAGTGTGCAAAAGAACCATGCCTTTATGTACTATGATAGAAGACAACCTAGAAATGCTTATAGGAATTGTAATGTATATAATGCCTTTGATTCTCATGCCATGGTTGCTTCTAGTTCTTCTTATGTGCATGATAGAAATGTTGGTAGGAGAAATGTTATTCATAATATGCCTAGGAGAAATGTCGTTAATGTTCCTAGGAAAGTTAATGAACCTTCTACAATATATCATGCTTTAAATGCTTCTTTTGCTATTTGTAGAAAGGATAGGAAGATAGTTGCTAGAAAATTAGGGGCAAGATGCAAGGGAGACAAAACTTGCATTTGGGTCCCTAAGGATATTTGTGCTAACCTTGCAGGACCCAACATGAGTTGGGTACCTAAGACCCAAGCCTAAATTTGCCTTGCAGGTTTATGCATCCGGGGGTTCAAGCTGGATTATTGACAGCGGATGCACAAACCATATGACGGGGGAGAAGAAGATGTTCACCTCCTACGTCAAGAATAAAGATTCCCAAGATTCAATAATATTCGGTGATGGGAATCAAGGCAAGGTAAAAAGGTTAGGTAAAATTGCAATCTCAAATGAGCACTCTATCTCTAATGTGTTTTTAGTAGAGTCTCTTAGATATAATTTTCTATCTGTTAGTCAATTATGCAATATGGGATATAACTGTTTGTTTACAAATGTAGATGTGTCTATCTTTAGAAGATGTGATGGTTCACTAGCTTTTAAGGGTGTACTAGACGGCAAGCTTTACTTAGTTGATTTTGCAAAAGAAGAGGCTGGTCTAGATGCATGCTTAATGGCTAAGACTTGCATGGGCTGGCTGTGGCATCGCCGCTTAGCACATGTGGGGATGAAGAACCTCCACAAGCTTCTAAAGGGAGAACACGTGATAGGTCTAACCAATGTTCATTTCGAAAAAGATAGACCTTGTGCAGCTTGTCAAGCAGGGAAACAGGTGGGAGGCTCTCATCACACCAAAAATGTGATGACAACATCAAGACCCCTGGAGCTGCTACATATGGATCTCTTCGGACCCGTCACCTATCTGAGCATAGGAGGAAGTAAGTATGGTCTAGTTATCGTTGATGACTTTTCCCGCTTCACTTGGGTGTTCTTTTTGCAGGATAAGTCTGAAACCTAAGGGACCCTCAAGCGCTTCCTAAGGAGAGCTCAAAATGAGTTTGAGCTCAAGGTGAAGAAGATAAGGAGCGACAACGGGTCCGAATTCAAGAACCTTCAAGTGGAGGAGTTTCTTGAGAAGGAGGGGATCAAACACGAGTTCTCCGCTCCCTACACACCTCAGCAAAATGGTGTGGTAGAGAGGAAGAACAGGACGCTCATAGATATGGCGAGGACTATGCTTGGAGAATTCAAGACCCCCGAGTGCTTTTGGTCGGAAGCCGTGAACACGGCTTGCCACGCCATCAACAGGGTCTACCTTCACCGCCTCCGCAAGAAGACGTCGTATGAGCTGCTAACCGGTAACAAACCTAATGTATCGTATTTTCGTGTTTTTGGGAGTAAATGCTACATTCTAGTGAAGAAGGGTAGGAATTCCAAATTTGCTCCCAAAGCCGTAGAAGGGTTTCTATTAGGTTATGATTCAAATACAAAGGCGTATAGGGTCTTCAACAAATCATCGGGTTTGGTTGAAGTCTCTAGCGACGTTGTATTTGATGAGACTAATGGCTCTCCAAGAGAGCAAGTTGTTGATCTTGATGATGTAGATGAAGAAGACGTTCCAACGGCCGCGATGCGCACCATGGCGATTGGAGATGTACGGCCTCAGGAACATTTGGAGCAAGATCAACCGTCTTCCTCAACTATGGTGCATCCCCCAACCCAAGATGACGAACAGGTACCTCAAGTGGAGGCACATGATCAAGGGGGAGCATAGGAAGTTCAAGAGGAAGAAGCATCTCAGGCACCTCCAACCCAAGTTCGAGCGACGATTCAAAGGGATCATCCCGTCGACCAGATATTGGGTGATATTAGCAAGGGAGTAACTACTCGCTCAAGATTAGTTAATTTTTGTGAGCATTACTCTTTTGTCTCTTCTATTGAGCCTTTCAGGGTAGAAGAGGCCTTGCTAGATCCGGACTGGGTGTTGGCCATGCAGGAGGAACTCAACAACTTCAAGCGCAACGAAGTTTGGACACTGGTGCCTCGTCCCAAGCAAAATGTTGTGGGAACCAAGTGGGTGTTTCGCAACAAACAGGACGAGCACGGGGTGGTGACGAGGAACAAGGCTCGACTTGTGGCAAAAGGTTATGCCCAAGTCGCAGGTTTGGACTTTGAGGAGACTTTTGCTCCGGTGGCTAGGCTAGAATCAATTCGTATCTTGCTAGCATATGCCGCTCACCATTCTTTCAGGTTGTACCAAATGGATGTGAAGAGCGCTTTCCTCAACGGGCCGATCAAGGAGGAGGTGTACGTGGAGCAGCCCCCTGGCTTTGAGGATGAACGGTACCCCGACCACGTGTGTAAGCTCTCTAAGGCGCTCTATGGACTTAAACAAGCCCCAAGAGCATGGTATGAATGCCTTAGAGACTTTTTAATTGCTAATGCTTTCAAGGTTGGGAAAGCCGATCCAACTCTTTTTACTAAGACTTGCAATGGTGATCTTTTTGTGTGCCAAATTTATGTCGATGACATAATATTTGGTTCTACTAATCAAAAGTCTTGTGAAGAGTTTAGCAGGGTGATGACGCAGAAATTCGAGATGTCAATGATGGGCGAGTTGAACTACTTCCTTGGGTTCCAAGTGAAGCAACTCAAGGACGGCACTTTCATCTCCCAAACGAAGTACACGCAAGACTTGCTAAAACGGTTTGGGATGAAGGACGCCAAGCCCGCAAAGACGCCGATGGGAACTGACGGACACACCGACCTCAACAAAGGTGGTAAGTCCGTTGATCAAAAAGCATACCGGTCCATGATAGGTTCTCTGCTTTATCTATGTGCTAGTAGACCGGATATTATGCTTAGTGTATGCATGTGTGCTAGATTTCAATCCGATCCTAAGGAGTGTCACTTAGTGGCTGTGAAGCGAATTCTTCGATATTTAGTCGCTACGCCTTGCTTCGGGATCTGGTATCCAAAGGGGTCTAACTTTGACTTGATTGGGTACTCAGATTCCGACTATGCTGGATGTAAGGTCGATAGGAAGAGTACATCGGGGACGTGCCAATTCTTAGGAAGGTCCCTGGTGTCATGGAACTCTAAGAAACAAACCTTCGTTGCCCTATCCACCGCTGAGGCCGAGTACGTTGCTGCGGGACAGTGTTGTGCGCAACTACTTTGGATGAGGCGAACCCTCCAGGACTTTGGCTACAATCTGAGCAAAGTCCCACTCCTATGTGATAATGAGAGTGCTATCCGAATAGCGGAAAATCCTGTTGAGCACAGCCGCACAAAGCACATTGACATCCGGCATCACTTTTTGAGAGACCACCAGCAAAAGGGGGATATCGAAGTATTTCATGTTAGCACCGAGAACCAGCTAGCCGATATCTTTACCAAGCCTCTAGATGAGAAGACCTTCTGCAGGCTGCGTAGTGAGCTCAATATCTTAGATTCGCGGAACTTGGATTGAAATATAGCATACATATGTTTATGCTTTTGATTATGTTCATTCTACATATTGTTGCTTATTGTGGTGCTCAAGTTGTACAAACACTCCCTGGACCTCACAAGTCCTGTTTGCCAGTGATGCACATATTTAGGGGGAGCTGTGCTACAACTTGACCCTTTGAGACTAACCATGTACTTGAGTTTCATTGTTTTAGTCTCCAAGGAAAATTGAAAGGGAAAAGGTGGACTTGGACCATGCAAGACTTCCACTGCACTCCGATGAAAAGAGTAACTTTTCCAAGTTCATCTTCATACTCTTATTGCCTTTGTGTTCTTATTTGAAGATTTTGGTGAGGCAATGGGGTTAAAGGGCCAAGATTGATCCCGTTTTGGTGCTTGATGCCAAAGGGGGAGAAAATAAAGGCTAAAGCAATAAATGGATCAGCTACCACTTGAGAAATTTTGAAAATAGTAGATTAGAGCTTTTGGTTTGTCAAAACTCTTTTATTGTCTCTTATGTCAAAAGTTGGCCTCTTGTGGGGAGAAGTGTTGATTATGGGAAAAAGGGAGAGTTTTTGAAATCCTTGATCAAATTTCTTTGGAAAACCTCTCTTTATGTCTCTACAAGTGGTCTTGACTTAGAGATAGGAATTTGAGTTTGATTTGCAAAAACAAACCAAGTGGTGGCATAGAGTGATCCATATATGTCAAAATTGAATCAAAACAATTTTGAGGTCTTATTTGATTTGATTTTGTACTTGTTCTACTTGCTTTATGTTGTGTTGGCATAAATCACCAAAAAGGGGGAGATTTAAAGGGAAATGTGCCCTTGGGCCATTTCTAAGTATTTTGGTGATTTAGTGTCCAACATAAGTGCCTAAGTATAAAAAGGTGGACAAAGTACAAATCAAGAATTAAGGTATGTTTCTCAGACTTAGTACATTGTTTTATGGACTAATGTATTGTGTCTAAGTGCTGGAAACAGGAAAAATCCAATTGAAAATGTCTTGGCTCGAGCAGCCAAGAATCTGCTGAGTCTGCAAGCACCGGACTGTCCGGTGGTGCACCGGACAGTGTCAGGTGCGTCAGGCTGGCTCGAGCGAAGTGGCTGCTCTCGGGAATTCACCGGCGACGTACGACTAAAATTCACCGGACTGTCCGGTGTGCACCGGACTGTCCGGTGAGCCAACGGTCGACCGGGCCAACGGTCGGCCGCGAAATCTGCGCGGGACACGTGGCCGAGCCAACGGCTAGAAGATGGCACCGGACTGTCCGGTGTGCACCGGACATGTCAAGTGCACCAACGGCTCCCCGACTGCCAACGGTCGACTGCGCTGTTTATGGAAAGAAATCGGGCACCGGACATGTCCGGTGTGCACCGGACTGTCCGGTGCCCCCGATGACAGAAGGCAAGAATGGCTTTCCAAACTTGTGCTCAACGGCTCCTAGCTGCCTTAGGGCTATAAAAGGGACCCCTAGGCGCATGAAGGAGTACACCAAGCATCCTTTAAGCATCATTGATCACTCACACTTCATTCTCGCGCACTTGTTCGACATTTTAGTGATTTGAGCTCCGTTCTAGTGTGCTAGTCTCTTGAGCTCAAGTCTGGGTTTTGCGTGTGCGTATTCGCTGTGATCTTTGTGTCGTGTGTGAGTTGCTAATCCCTCCCTTGCTCTGTGATTCTTCGTGAACATCTTGTGTAAGGGCGAGAGGCTCCAAGCTGTGGAGATTCCTCGCAAACAGGATTAAGAGAAGCAAAGCAACACTGTGGTATTCAAGTTGGTCTTTGGACCGCTTGAGAGGGGTTGATTGCAACCCTCGTCCGTTGGGACGCCACAACGTGGAGTAGGCAAGCGTTGGTCTTGGCCGAACCACGGGATAACCACTGTGCCATCTCTGTAATTGATATCTCTTGGTTATTGTGTTGTGTTGAGATCCTTCTCTAGCCACTTGGCATATTACTGTGCTAACAAGTAACCAAGTTTTGTGGCTTAAGTTTTTGAAGTGTTACAGGATCACCTATTCACCCCCCCCTCTAGGTGCTCTCAGCCATCAGTGGCCTTCGGGCCGGCGTCCTCTACAGCCACTGCATCAGGGACCCGCCCAGGAACCTCCAGGAGCTGTATCAGCTGTTCGAGAAATATGCTAGATCCGAAGAGCTGCACCAGCGCAAAGTCGAGTCTCAGAGGAAGCCCAAAGACCCTCCACAGTCCAGCCGCACTTGGACGAGGCCCTCGCAGACAGACTCCGGTCGGGACAGCCGCAATCAGCAGCAGGTGCACAACATCGCCAACCAGCCCCCTGCTGGTGAGGCCCCTCGCCGCCAGGAGTACCCCCCCAGGGCCGAGGAAATGGAACTCGTGGTCGAGGACGGGGGCGCGCGCAGCAGCCACGAAGATTTTACTGCCTGTTCCACGGCGAAGACTGCGCGCATCCCACAAAGGACTGACCAGAGACGAAGGCCACCAGAGACAGAATGGCACGGGCACAGCTAGCCGACAACCCTAGAATTGTCGCGCACGCATACCAGCAACCCCCTCAACCATACAACCACGGCCCCGCTCCGCCTCCGCCGCACCACGCATACCAACACCACCAGGAGGTACAAATCGTACCTCCCCCACCCCCACCCCCACACCATCAACAGCAAAACATCCACCACCCCAACCACCCTCAAGCACCAAAGCAAGAAGACTTCGCCGATCAACCGTATCGCAGAGTCATCCATATGATTACCGGGGGGTCCAGCGCCGACTTCGACACAAAGCGGCATAAGAGGGACCACTACCGCAGCATCAACCACGTCGCCGTCACCGGCCCGGTCGTGCAGACAAAGTGGTCCCACGTGCCATTGACCTTCGACGCCCGAGACGTCGATCTGCGCAGCGCCCCCACATCGACGCCATGGTCATCAACTGCAGCGTGGCAGGCTGGGACTTGCACAAAGTCTTGGTCGACAGTGGCAGCCAGGCGGACATCATCTTCCTCCATGCCTTCGATCGCATGGGCATAAGCCACAGCCTGCTCAAGCCCTCGGACAACCCCCTGTACGGCTTCGGCGGCAAGGGCACCTTTCCCGTCGGCAAAATAGAGTTGCCCCTCTCCTTCGGTGTAGCACCCAATGCCCGAAGTGAGCAGATCACGTTTGACATCGTCGACATGGTGTACCCGTACAACACCATAATGGGTCGGGGCTCCATCAATAAGTTTGAGGCAGCTATCCACGGACTTTACCTGTGCATGAAAATCCCAGGTCCCGGAGGCGCCATCACAGTTTACGGCAACCAGCAGGTTGCGCGTAACATAGAAAGAGACTTCGTCCCCAGACAAAGAAACGTACACTGCCTCACGGCCCAACGCGAAGTCCCCGAGCCTGCCAATCCAACTGCCAAGGGGTATGAAAAGGCACAACTGCAGAGCAACGACGGGACCAAGACTGTCCCCCTCGACTAGGCAACGCCCCAGCAGATGGTTACCATCAGCGAAGACCTCACTTCGCACGACAAAGAGCGGCTCCTCTGCTGTCTATCCAAGAATAAAGACGTCTTCGCCTGGTCCGCCTTCGACCTGGTCGAAGTCAGTCGCTCCATCATCGAGCACGGCTTAGGAATTGACCCTTCGGTGAGGCCGAAGAAACAACGGCTGCGCAAGATGTCTGACGAAAAGACAGAAGCCGCCAAGGCCGAGGTCCATCGCCTGCTCGAAGCCAAGTTCATCGAGCCGATCGCCTACCCCACATGGCTCACCAATGTGGTGATGGTGCAGAAAAAGAGCGGCAAATGGCGGATGTGCATAGACTTCACCAGTCTTAACAAGGCCAGCCCCAAGGACAATTTCTCGCTGCCCCGAATCGACAAAATTGTCGATAGCGCAGCCAGGTGCGAAGTCATGTCACTCCTCGACTGCTTCTCCGGCTACCACCAAATATATATGAAGGAGGAGGACAAGGCAAGCACCAGCTTCATAACACCCTTCGGCACGTATTGTTTCATCAGAATGCTGGAGGGACTCAAGAATGCCGGGTCCACTTTCTCTCGACTCACCAAAACGGTGCTCGAGAGCCAGATCGGCAGAAATATCTTCACATATGTGGACGACATCATCGTTGCCAGTAGAAGCAAGGCAGACCACCTGGCCAACCTCGCCGAAACGTTCGCAAGCATGCGAGCCGCACGACTTCGCCTCAACCCTGAGAAGTGCGTTTTCGGGGTCCACCAGGGAAAAATCTTGGGCTACCTGGTATCACACCGCGAAATTGAGGCCAATCCAACCAAAATCCAGGCAATCATCAATATGACGCCCCTGCAGTCAGCCAGAGAAGTGCAACGACTGACAGGTAGGTTGGCCACCCTTAATAGATTTATCTCCAAGTCCGCGGAGCGGAGTCTCCCGTTCCTCAAAACACTCCGCGGCGCAAAAGACTTCGCATGGGGGCCAGAGCAGGCGGCGGCCTTCGCTTCACTAAAACAGTACTTGTCGGAACTGGCGATTCTTACGAGCCCCGACCCTTCGCTACCCCTATTGCTCTATGTCGCGGCTTCGCCACATGCGGTCAGCGCAGCACTGGTTCAAGAGCAGACCAGAGAGGGCACAACCAAGCAGCGTCCAGTTTATTATGTCTCTGAAGTGCTCACAACATCAAAATGCAACATGACAGAGCTGGAAAAGATTGCCTATGCAGTCGTGATGGCCTCGCGCAAATAGCACCATTATTTCGAGGCATTCAAGGTCCGGGTTACCTCAGATAGAGGACTCGGCGAGCTGTTTAGAAACCCGAAGGCGTCAGTACGGATCGCCAAGTGGGCAGCCGAACTCTCCGGCTATCACATCACATTCGAACCCAGGACAGCCATCAAGTCGCAAGTCCTGGCAGACTTCGTTGTAGACTGGACTGGTCCAATAACGCAACCAGAACCGTCCGCAGAAAAAGTGTGGACAATCCATTGTGACGGCGCATGGTGCCATGCGGGGGCAGGCGCCGCTGCAGTCATTACTTCGCCCACCGGGATCAAGCATAAATACGCGGCGCGCCTCAGCTTTGCGTTGGAGTCTGATAGGTGCACCAATAACATAGCAGAATACGAGGCTGTCATCCTCGGCCTTCGCAAGCTAAGGGCACTCGGTGTCACCTCCTGCATCATCAAAACAGACTCCAAGGTAGTCGCTGGCCAGGTCGAGAAAGACTATGCAGCGAAGGACCCCACACTCATGCAGTACCTCGCGACCATCCGCAGCCTCGAAAGGCAATTCAAGGGCTTCACGCTGCAGCACGTGGATCGAGCCAAGAATGAGGAGGCCGATGCTCTAGCCAAGGCAGCCGCTAGGGGCAAAGCCCTACCCTCCGACGTGTTCTACCACATCATCGGCACGCCAGCCGTCCGCAGCCCTGAAGGGCTCTAAATAACCAACGACAGCGAGGGCCACCGCATAGTCAACCTCATCATGACCGAAGACTGGCAGGCACCAATAACCTTGTACCTGCAGGGGTACTATCATCCAACCGACAACAATGAGGCCAAGCACCTCAAACAACGAAGCCGGGACTTCGCACTGATCGAGGGCCAACTTTACAAGAAGGGGGTCAGTCAACCAATGCTTAAGTGCGTCACCGAGACCGAAGGTGTCCAAATTCTGCGCGAAGTCCACAGCGGGACTTGCGGTTCCCACGCAGGGCCTAGGGCCCTAGCGGCAAAGGTGATTCGCCAAGGTTTCTACTGGCCCGCCATGATTTGCGCCGCAAATCGGGTCATGAGATCCTGCGAAGCCTGTCAGAAATTTTCCCCACGCTCGGGACGCCCTTCGCAGTTCATGAAGCTAATCGCCCACACGTGGCCCCTTCAGCGCTAGGGCCTGGACATTGTCAGGCCCCTGCCCACGGCTCAAGGGAACCTCAAGTTCACCTTCGTCGCCGTTGAATACTTCACCAAATGGATTGAAGCGAGGGCAGTATCCACTATAACATCGAAGACAGCCTAGAAATTCTTCTGGCAAAATATTGTTTGCCGCTTCGGAGTCCCGTCTGAGCTCACGGTCGACAACGGCAAGCAGTTCGACAACCAAGACTTCAAAGATTTCTGCTTCTCCATCGGCACTAAGCTTGCCTTCGCCTCCGTGTACCACCCCCAATCCAACGGAGTCATGGAGCGCGCCAACAGCAAAATTTTCACAGCCGCCAAGAAAATGCTCCTCGACGACAAAAAAGGCAAGTGGCCCGACCTGTTACCCGAAGTGGTCTGGGCGCTAAACACAACCGAGTGCAAGGTGACTGGGTTCACCCCTTTCCGCCTTCTATACAGATCAGAAGCTATGACTTCGCAAGAAATAAAACATGGCTCACCTCGGACAGCCGCGTCGGCCATCCCTGACGTAGACGAGCTGACTTCGAAGGACCTCATCGACGGAGACCGTGTCTTCGCCCTACAGGCTCTGGACAAATACCAAGCCCAGACAAAAGCGTGGCGCGACCACACAGTCATCCCGAGGGAGTTCAACGAAGGAGACCTCGTGCTCGTCTGGACAGCTCGGACAGAGTCCCGGGGCAAGTTGGAGCCGAAGTGGGAGGGCCCTTTCATCGTCAAGACGAAGGCGTCCCCCAGCGTGTACAGACTCACAACTCCATCCGGCGAAGACTTAGAACATTCTTGGAACATTGATAATCTTCGCAAATTTTTTGTTTAACTCCTCAGGGCCACTTAGCCCTTGTAATCCGCAGAACAGTTTTTCAGCCGGCCCGCACTCTTTTCCTCCCGGGGGGTGAGGTTTTTAACGAGGCGGAGCCATGTAATATACACGCGAAAAATCCCCCACAAAAACTACGTCGAAAAGACCGATTAAACGGTCTTCGACATTCGACCAACACAAAAGTCACCGCGAGGGGCAGTGATGACCACCCTCGCGTGCGACAGTCCGTACAAAAGTCGCCTAAGGGTGCAGCCGGACTAGCACAACAAGTGCGTAAATTCGAAGTCTTCTCGAAAAGACTATCCGTGCGAAAGTCGCCCAAGGGTGCAGCCGGACTAGCACAACAAGTGCGCAAATTCGAAGTCTTCTCAAAAAGACTATCCGTGCGAAAGTCGCCCAAGGGTGCAGTCGGACTAGCACAACAAGTGCGCAAATTCGAAGTCTTCTCAAAAAGACTATCCGTGCAAAAGTCGCCTAAGGGTGCAGCCGGACTAGCGCAACAAGTACGAAAAATCGAAGTCTTCCTCAAAAAGACTATCCGTGCAAAAGTCGCCTAAGGGTGCAGCCGGACTAGCGCAACAAGTGCGAAGAATCGAAGTCTTCCTCAAAAGACTACCCGTGCCAAACCCTACACCAAACTGTCCGCGCTAGGGCTGACCACAGGCGCGCCAGACCGACATAATAAACATACTAGACCAAGCGCACAACGCATTTACAAGCATAGCGCAGGCGCATAACCTCATCATACAAATTATAGTTACATATGTACAGCGAGGGCATGACACCTTACATCTGAGGCAGAACCTCCAAGTTATTGGGCCCACATGCACCCGTCCTTGTCCCAAAGACCTCAGACGGCCATGCATGTGCACCAGATAACTCAACAGGATCTGTCCGATTGCCCCAAGGACATCGGATAAACCACTTTCAACCAGAACCGCGGGATTAAGTAATACAAATCACACACACTAATGTTTTTGCAGCGGAAATCGTATTACCAAATTTTACAAGTTACAAAAATTTTATATTAGTTTATCGGAGTGATTACAAAAGTATAAGTTTGAAATATATGCTAGCTTAAGTGACCATCCTCAATAAGAAGTATAGAAGGGTTACTTAGACTTATAAGAAGGCCGAGCCCACCGGCACTTAACACCATCAACAACAGCACAAAGTTAGAACCTGAAAAACAACAGGGAATAAAACCCTGAGTATGGAATTACTCAGCAAGTCTTACCCGACTAAAGAAAAGACTCTCAAGGGTATGCTGGCTTTAGGGAGTCAAGGTAAGGCTTCTCAATAATCAAGGACTCTGTTTTGCAGAAATGCTTACTAAAAGTGGATCCTTAAAAATCCAGTTTTATTTGTCAAGTTAAGTAAAATTACCTGCACTAGAGTTCTTTCTACCCTAGTTCAATCACTTGACCTATACTAGCCAATTTCTTAACAAAAACCCATCATCTTTAGTGGAATGCTACGTGTAGGGCAGTGACCAAGTCTTCATAACCGCGAAGGTACGGCGATCCGAATCGATTATACTCAGCTGAGGATCTCCGATCACACGACATATGTAGCACTTAACCCTTGCATATGTCAACCCGCCACCGGGGTTCTTAAGACCGGATCAGGTTCACGCAAACCGAGAGCACAGATACACCACCGTCCAGCTTCTTGCCACGGAGGGTACACGCTACTCTCGCCACCGCTCCACGCCCATTTCGTGTTATCTTATTCCAGCCTTAGTCTGCCCGAGGCAAGGCTTACCCATGACGAGGCATGTGACCAGTTAAAGGGTCCTCGATCATCAAGCCTACATCGAGACGGTCCTTAATCGACTCAGACAGAGACACTACACCGAGACTTTCTTCTCGTGCAAGTCACCCGCCCGGTCTCAGCTTAATCTTTTTAACCCAAAAACTTGGTACCTGGCAGAGGTACATCTTTTCCGATGTTGAATCCATCATGGCCATGATGGATCCACCATCAAATTTTATTTTCGAAAACATCCCACCCACTTTTGCCACATCATATTTTGTAAAAACAAAACATTTTGTTTTTCTAAAGCAAGACTAAGCATCAAAATCTTTTTGTAAAACGGGTGATCAAGGAAGGTAATCAAGTTCAAGGAAGGTAATGCAGGAATTGTTTTAGCAACCAACTCCTATCACCTAATGCAGCAATCAAGTGAGAAAGATTTTAAAAACATCAAGGAAGGTGGCAAATGCACCGGGGCTTGCCTGAGTAACCATAGGTTAGTGTTTGTTAGGCGATGTCCATTTGACGAGTATCCCTCGACCGAGCACTTGCTTGATTTAACCATCTTCAGGTTGGTCCATTAACTTCATCTTGCGGATTAGCCCGCGCTTGGGGTCGACTTGGCTCATCTTCCGCGTCACACAATTAATTAACGTACCTGAATGAAATGCATTATGCATATGAATGCATATAAGGAACAATAACACCAGACTTTACGATGCTACGCGAAGAGAAATAACCTAATTAATGACGAGATATTGCGGACACTAGCTATCGATATATTGTTACCTACGACAACCATGCTCTTCTAACCTAGCTAAACAGTCGAGGTAGCAATCAACATTCATTCCAAGCATGAAATCGATCAACACATAAAATATCATACCTAGTCTAGAGAACACACTAAACGGCTTATAATTTAAACTTCAAAATTCTTGGGCACCTAACACTTATAAAATTTGATAGAAGAACTTTCATTAACTTTCTAAACTAATTTATCGGTTAACCTGTGTATCATATATCTTAATAACATTTTTTTATTTTTAATACCTACAGTTCCGCAATACTGAGACCTATTGAAACCTCTTTTATCCTACGGCATCGATCAATTTAGCTAATTAACCTGAAATGCGAAATTACTTACCATCACTAACTCAGGCTTGATATTTTCACAACAGCAACAATCTCTGATTTGAGCCTTTTGTCGAACGCCTAGTGAGCAACGCATTGGACTTCGCTTTATCCTTCCTCTACAGCTCCACCTTCCTCTACATGGGAATAATCCGAACTGGACGACGACGTGGACTAGGGACATAGGAAATTGCGGCCATGGCATGGGTAAGATGACGACGAATTTTGGTTCAAACAGGTAGCAGAGTTGACAACAAACACCAAGGAGGCAACGACGATGTTGTAGATGGAGATGATAGTGGTCACTGAAGTTGAAGACCGACAGACACGATGAGACTGCAGTTGCAGGCAAACTTTTGACGACATTTAAAAATATGGCGAGCCCAGCAAACTCCATAGTGAGCTAGGAACAGCGCCCGATGACCTGATGGGACAGGATTTTATCGCGACCAGAGGGAAACAAGGATGGCGGGGTTAATTGGCGAGATCCAAATACCGCACGAGCAGTATCAGGGACAAGCGCGCGTGGCAGAGAACATGGTTGACTAGCCTAACGACACAGGGCCAAACGACGAACGCATTTGGCGTGGTTGATGACGCGATGGGAATTAAGACCGAGCGAAGAAAATTTGTGCGCGCGATAGAGACGAAGACTGAGCACGGCACTAGGCGAGGACGCACGGTCCGAGTTGGGGACAGGGAGGATGCTGAGCTGGGCGACGGCGGCGGTTTGGACGAGCTGGGGAGCGACAAGCCACGCACCAAAGCAGGCCGAGCGCCGGGGTGAACTTGTAGCGGGGTCGAGCGCCATAGGAGCCGTGCGCGCGTGCAGGGGCAGAGGACCGCGCGCGCAGGCGAGCTGAAGACCGATCCGAGCCGGAGCTTAGCCGGGACGCGACCACGGAGGGGCTCGGCAGAGAAGATTGGAGCTGGGGAAGGGAACGCCAAGCTGAGCGCGCGCAGGGGTAAAACGCCGGCGAGCCAGAGAACTGCGCGGCATGGCGAGGGAGGAAAACAGAGGGATGGCTGGGCGCCGAACAGGAAACCGCTGTGCTGGGGCGAGCAGGAAGGACGCCGGCAGAGGGTAGAAATGGAGCACCGCGGCGAGCAGGGGAAACGGCGGCCGAGCAGGAGCTGGAGCACGCCGGACCTAGGCGAGCAGCTAAGGAAGCAGAGAGGAGTTCCAAGCTGCCAGCGGCGGCTCGAGATAATCACGGGGAGAGATGAGCGTCCGGGGAGCTGACGTATACAGGATAAGGAGGAGGCGGTAGAAGAAATCCTACAGCTGACGGCAGATATTTGTTTCTAGGAGAATCCGATCGTGGGTGCAGGGCGCCGGACCTCGACGGGCGGGCGGGCGACGAACCCGCAGGAAGCTTCCTGCCCCGGATGATGAGCGGCTGAAGACAACCCGGACTACAGCAGAAAGTCGAGCTCGCGAGAGGATCAAACAGCGGTGAGATTTTTCTTCCCAGAACCAAAGCGCTAGCTTATAATGTGAGAAGAAGTCGTACGAAGCTTTGCTCCAAATATCCCAACACATGCACAGAGATACGGACGGTGGAGATATTCAACCACATTAGAAAGATAAGAATGCCAGGGTGTAAACGATGGGAGAGATAATATTTTTTTTGTTATTATATAATCTCTTCTAATTTGTAGTTTACCATAACATTTATTACTCACATGATTATGGTGCGATTTGATTAGAAGTTAAACTATAAAAGTTTGAATAGTTTAAACTTGCCCAAAATTTTGCAGTCGAATTTTAATCACTCTCAGGTCAGACTGAATTTTTTCCAAATTCGTATTTGTGCGAGCGATGAATTTTAAATAATTACCGGATACACTGATTTTCGGAACAACGATATTCCGAACATCACGAAAATTTAGGAAGAGCCCGGATAGATAAAATAAAAATGATGTCGCACTCGCGACAGATGAAACAGATGCGATATTAAAATCGCGAAAGGCGAAGATGCTTAAAATTTAACATCTGTTTTATCCACTGATTACGTGCTTAAATCCGTACTCATCGTCGAGTGGAATATAAACACCTGAGGTGTTACAGCCCTTCCCCCTTAAAAGAATCTCGTCCTGAGATTCAGAGCGAAAGACTTTCAAGAGTAAAGAAGCATGTAACCCACGTCCATATCAGCGGTAATCATAAGGCAGTTCTGAGCGAAGGCAAGTATCTCAGGATGAGGTTTCTCTAGTGGACATAACACGTATCGCCTTAGGCTAATTCAGAAATGTCCACCAATAGAAACAATATCTGCCAGAGGAACACATAAGGTTCCATGTGTGCAGTTTGCTTTTTCTGATGACACTGTACTACCTTAGTCTATTGGGCGAACGATAGATATGCGATCTTACCCAAACAGAACCAGATGCAACCTCTTGGGTAAAACACACAGAAAAAAAAAGTTTACCAACAAGTGGTCGCGATAAGTTCATAGCGCACGAGACGGGTGTGAATGTCGAATAACATCACAATTGACCCGTGGCTAGTCAGAAAATCCAAGTCCAAGAAAAATGATAAAGACTCGGAAAATATCAACGAAAAGATCCGTTGATGTTGACTTCGCAACCAATCCTGTTTATCCAGCACTAGTCACGGCTCGACATGATCACACATGCTGGGAAAAGCACACGCGAGGCGATCGAGGCATGACTAGAGCGATAACTAGGTGGTTATCAATCGATTTTAACTTGATTTTTGTAAGTACTTTCTCAGGATGGGCTGAACCAAAGTGAGTTTAGACAACTTGATAAAACGATCTCTAAACTCAACCTTTGTTTACAATGCAGTTACAAGTTAGTAAAACCAACTTGTTGAACTACTTTTGGCACTAGGAAATTTTGGTCTTGTTACCCATTGGCAATCCAATGGTTGAGAGTTCACCTTTGCTAATAAGAGATTATACATTTGGGTAGAAATCCATTTGGTCAGGTTGTTCATCTGTTTCTTCATACGAGATGAATGGACTGGGTTCAGAAATACATGGATTAAATAGGAGAGCGAATGAACAAACTCCTGCATTTCAGCAGCAGGGAAAGCCAAATCTCTATTTTGAGAGCTAATCAGTTGTTTTTCAACACTAAAAAGCTCCAAGGCTTCACCTTTACCCACAAGACGTAAAGGGAACTTGTATGAGTAGTCACTACCAAGATCAAAAGAAATAAGACCACACATGAAAGTGGTATGCCCTTTTGATCCAATGGAGATGACAGATGTTGCTTGATCACTTCACAAACAACATAGAATTTATTTCAAGGGAAGGTCCACGGAAGATAACACATCAGTGTAGTTCCACAATGGATCATGACTAGGGACCTTGATACCAGCATGCGCCAAGCAGCATAACCTTGCGTGTACATTCACAAGGGGCTCTCAGTTTCGCTGCGGCACCATAAGTCAATACCCATGACACCATTACCGAACTGGCACCAATAAAGAATCTCACGTAGCAAAAACAGATTGTGCCAAGATAACACATTGATATAGTCTCATAATGGATTATGACTACTAACTGTGATACCAGCGCGTGCCAAGTAGCGCAACCATGTGTATGCATCCACAGGAGGCCCTCGATTTTGTCGCGACACCATCAGTTTTAGTCACAACACCATTATTAGACATAACCAATAAGAAATCTCACGCATCACAAATAGACTGAGCAAGGGTGACGATATACAAGAGACTCTACCTGTCGGAACGGTTACAAGTAGAGAGCCAAATAGATTATGGCTCGATGAAATGAATAAGGCATGGCCATAACCTAAATTTGATGAAAGGAGTATGATGGGAGACTGTTGCCTTTAGCCCAAGAATATTTCTACGCCCATCATAGAGATCACAAGGACAAGGATTAGTATCTGATTAGATACGGAGGGAAAACAATCACATGGTTAAGTGGGTATGCCTTCGAGAGACATGAGGAAACCAAAGGCATCACACTTTAAGAAAATGGTCGGACATGTCTTTCCTAAGTTAGGTCGATAAAGTAACATGGCGGTCCATAAAAACAGGCAAACTGGATAAGGTACATCAGCTTGCACCAACTGAACAAGGACATGGTTTAGGATGGAGACATGACTCTGTTTAAAGCTTGGGTACATTTAATGTCCAACAAATAAATTATCTAAGCATTTATTTGTATGGGCTTTGTCATGGAGTGATAATGGACCATTCAAATTTGGGGCATGGTTCACTAAATAAGAACATGGCCTAATTTTCGGTTTAAACAAACAGGTCACAACCTTCTATTGCCACATCCAGTACAAGGGCAAACACATATGACACCTAAATAGATTATCTAAAGAACGGAGGATAGCTATTTCATGGAAGTCCATAATACAGCATTACACCACATTATCTACAATCAATGGTTGCTGAATAAAGATGAGAGAAGCATTTTTGGTGTATAGGTGACAACATGATGCAACAATCAGGATGCATGCTCGTCCTATTCGTCCTCACTGATTTTGCCAACACACTGTGGCAATAACGTTCTATACCGGTGGCATACGTTCTCTCTCGGTATTTTGCTAGTCGTCAGCTACACATACGTTTTCGAGGTTAGTGTACCTGCAGAAAATTCCATCACAGCCCATTTTCCCATGATGCAAGATCCACACATGACAGTTTATCACAGTTTATACTCCATATATTGCTATATGGAGGCCAGCTCATCATTAAGCGCCGAGCCACGCATAGGCGCCGTTGCCACACTTTAACCATAGGGCAACTCATTATGGTAACTCACCTTCTTACCTGAGCGTAGGTGCGTCGTTACAAGTACATTACACTTCTCAGTATTCCCATGTCTGTATACCCATACACATCCATGGGGTACTGAATTCCCGGAAAAATAAATACTCCATATCGCAGCCTTCATATATACATATGTGGAACATGTATATGATCAAGCGCCACATTTAAGCACTCCCCTAGACCGACGGTTGTTCGGTCATGCTCTCACATCTCACCTTACCTTGAGCGTCGATCCATTCAAAACTGAATGGCCTCAAAAATAACAATACACATGTATGCAATACCCACCCGGTTGTGGTTTTCAACTAAGCCACCTGATAGTCCTTAACTTAGGGCTTAATAGAGGATGTCGCTAGCATTATAGTTTTTCAAAATTGTTTTTCAAAACCAAACAATGTGTTTAGTTGAAAATAGGTTTTCTAAAACCAAAACTTTTGTTTCGAAAATACGTATGTGACCATATATACTTAATCCAGCTCCGATACCAGCCTGAGGCAGAACCTCCAAGTTATTGGGCCCACATGCACCCGTCCTTGTCCCAAAGACCTCAGACGGCCATGCATGTGCACCAGATAACTCAACAGGATCTGTCCGATTGCCCCAAGGACATCGGATAAACCACTTTCAAACAGAACCGCGGGATTAAGTAATACAAATCACACACACTAATGTTTTTGCAGCGGAAATCGTATTACCAAATTTTACAAGTTACAAAAATTTTATATTAGTTTATCGGAGTGATTACAAAAGTATAAGTTTGAAATATATGCTAGCTTAAGTGACCATCCTCAATAAGAAGTATAGAAGGGTTACTTAGACTTATAAGAAGGCCGAGCCCACCGGCACTTAACACCATCAACAACAGCACAAAGTTAGAACCTGAAAAACAACAGGGAATAAAACCCTGAGTATGGAATTACTCAGCAAGTCTTACCCGACTAAAGAAAAGACTCTCAAGGGTATGCTGGCTTTAGGGAGTCAAGGTAAGGCTTCTCAATAATCAAGGACTCTGTTTTGCAGAAATGCTTACTAAAAGTGGATCCTTAAAAATCCAGTTTTATTTGTCAAGTTAAGTAAAATTACCTGCACTAGAGTTCTTTCTACCCTAGTTCAATCACTTGACCTATACTAGCCAATTTCTTAACAAAAACCCATCATCTTTAGTGGAATGCTACGTGTAGGGCAGCGACCAAGTCTTCATAACCGCGAAGGTACGGCGATCCGAATCGATTATACTCAGCTGAGGATCTCCAATCACATGACATATGTAGCACTTAACCCTTGCATATGTCAACCCGCCACCGGGGTTCTTAAGACCGGATCAGGTTCACGCAAACCGAGAGCACAGATACACCACCGTCCAGCTTCTTGCCACGGAGGGTACACGCTACTCTCGCCACCGCTCCACGCCCATTTCGTGTTATCTTATTCCGGCCTTAGTCTGCCCGAGGCAAGGCTTACCCATGACGAGGCATGTGACCAGTTAAAGGGTCCTCGATCATCAAGCCTACATCGAGACGGTCCTTAATCGACTCAGACAGAGACACTACACCGAGACTTTCTTCTCGTGCAAGTCACCCGCCCGGTCTCAGCTTAATCTTTTTAACCCAAAAACTTGGTACCTGGCAGAGGTACATCTTTTCCGATGTTGAATCCATCATGGCCATGATGGATCCACCATCAAATTTTATTTTCGAAAACATCCCACCCACTTTTGCCACATCATATTTTGTAAAAACAAAACATTTTGTTTTTCTAAAGCAAGACTAAGCATCAAAATCTTTTTGTAAAACGGGTGATCAAGGAAGGTAATCAAGTTCAAGGAAGGTAATGCAGGAATTGTTTTAGCAACCAACTCCTATCACCTAATGCAGCAATCAAGTGAGAAAGATTTTAAAAACATCAAGGAAGGTGGCAAATGCACCGGGGCTTGCCTGAGTAACCATAGGTTAGTGTTTGTTAGGCGATGTCCATTTGACGAGTATCCCTCGACCGAGCACTTGCTTGATTTAACCATCTTCAGGTTGGTCCATTAACTTCATCTTGCGGATTAGCCCGCGCTTGGGGTCGACTTGGCTCATCTTCCGCGTCACACAATTAATTAACGTACCTGAATGAAATGCATTATGCATATGAATGCATATAAGGAACAATAACACCAGACTTTACGATGCTACGCGAAGAGAAATAACCTAATTAATGACGAGATATTGCGGACACTAGCTATCGATATATTGTTACCTACGACAACCATGCTCTTCTAACCTAGCTAAACAGTCGAGGTAGCAATCAACATCCATTCCAAGCATGAAATCGATCAACACATAAAATATCATACCTAGTCTAGAGAACACACTAAACGGCTTATAATTTAAACTTCAAAATTCTTGGGCACCTAACACTTATAAAATTTGATAGAAGAACTTTCATTAACTTTCTAAACTAATTTATCGGTTAACCTGTGTATCAAATATCTTAATAACATTTTTTTATTTTTAATACCTACAGTTCCGCAATACTGAGACCTATTGAAACCTCTTTTATCCTACGGCATCGATCAATTTAGCTAATTAACCTGAAATGCGAAATTACTTACCATCACTAACTCAGGCTTGATATTTTCACAACAGCAACAATCTCTGATTTGAGCCTTTTGTCGAACGCCTAGTGAGCAACGCATTGGACTTCGCTTTATCCTTCCTCTACAGCTCCACCTTCCTCTACATGGGAATAATCCGAACTGGACGACGACGTGGACTAGGGACATAGGAAATTGCGGCCACGGCATGGGTAAGATGACGACGAATTTTGGTTCAAACAGGTAGCAGAGTTGGCAACAAACACCAAGGAGGCAACGACGATGTTGTAGATGGAGATGATAGTGGTCACTGAAGTTGAAGACCGACAGACACGATGAGACTGCAGTTGCAGGCAAACTTTTGACGACATTTAAAAATATGGCGAGCCCAGCAAACTCCATAGTGAGCTGGGAACAGCGCCCGATGACCTGATGGGACAGGATTTTATCGCGACCAGAGGGAAACAAGGATGGCGGGGTTAATTGGCGAGATCCAAATACCGCACGAGCAGTATCAGGGACAAGCGCGCGTGGCAGAGAACATGGTTGACTAGCCTAACGACACAGGGCCAAACGACGAACGCATTTGGCGTGGTCGATGACGCGATGGGAATTAAGACCGAGCGAAGAAAATTTGTGCGCGCGACAGAGACGAAGACTGAGCGCGGCACTAGGCGAGGACGCACGGTCCGAGTTGGGGACAGGGAGGATGCTGAGCTGGGCGACGGCGGCGGCTTGGACGAGCTGGGGAGCGACAAGCCACGCACCAAAGCAGGCCGAGCGCCGGGGTGAACTTGTAGCGGGGTCGAGCGCCATAGGAGCCGTGCGCGCGTGCAGGGGCAGAGGACCGCGCGCGCAGGCGAGCTGAAGACCGATCCGAGCCGGAGCTTAGCCGGGACGCGACCACGGAGGGGCTCGGCAGAGAAGATTGGAGCTGGGGAAGGGAACGCCAAGCTGAGCGCGCGCAGGGGTAAAACGCCGGCGAGCCAGAGAACTGCGCGGCATGGCGAGGGAGGAAAACAGAGGGATGGCTGGGCGCCGAACAGGAAACCGCTGTGCTGGGGCGAGCAGGAAGGACGCCGGCAGAGGGTAGAAATGGAGCACCGCGGCGAGCAGGGGAAACGGCGGCCGAGCAGGAGCTGGAGCACGCCGGACCTAGGCGAGCAGCTAAGGAAGCAGAGAGGAGTTCCAAGCTGCCAGCGGCGGCTCGAGATAATCACGGGGAGAGATGAGCGTCCGGGGAGCTGACGTATACAGGATAAGGAGGAGGCGGTAGAAGAAATCCTACAGCTGACGGCAGATATTTGTTTCTAGGAGAATCCGATCGTGGGTGCAGGGCGCCGGACCTCGACGGGCGGGCGGGCGACGAACCCGCAGGAAGCTTCCTGCCCCGGATGATGAGCGGCTGAAGACAACCCGGACTACAGCAGAAAGTCGAGCTCGCGAGAGGATCAAACAACGGTGAGATTTTTCTTCCCAGAACCAAAGCGCTAGCTTATAATGTGAGAAGAAGTCGTACGAAGCTTTGCTCCAAATATCCCAACACATGCACAGAGATACGGACGGTGGAGATATTCAACCACATTAGACCAACTCCAGCAGTACTCCGTATCCCACTCCGTATCCCTTTTTTACACGGTCGCAGGCACTGTTTCGCTCTCCAGCAGTCTCCGCATCCCTCTCCGCAAAACGCACGGCCTGTACCTGCACTCCCCATTTCCACGCTTTCTCTCTCCTCTCCGCAGCTCTCTGCGTGCGCGCGCGCCTGCTGGCGGGCCCTAGGTGTCATAGACTGCATGCGGAGCGGGATGGGGAGTGTTGCTGGAAACGGAGACGGATACGGAGAGGAGAGAGAATCTGTTGGCCGTGCGTTTTAGGGATACGGAGAGGGAGTCTGCTGGAGTTGGTCTTAGAAAGATAAGAATGCCAGGGTGTAAACGATGGGAGAGATAATATTTTTTTTTGTTATTATATAATCTCTTCTAATTTGTAGTTTACCATAACATTTATTACTCACAGGATTATGGTGCGATTTGATTAGAAGTTAAACTATAAAAGTTTGAATAGTTTAAACTTGCCCAAAATTTTGCAGTCGAATTTTAATCACTCTCAGGTCAGACTGAATTTTTTCCAAATTCGTATTTGTGCGAGCGATGAATTTTAAATAATTACCGGATACACTGATTTTCGGAACAACGATATTCCGAACATCACGAAAATTTAGGAAGAGCCCGGATAGATAAGATAAAAATGATGTCGCACTCGCGACAGATGAAACAGATGCGATATTAAAATCGCGAAAGGCGAAGATGCTTAAAATTTAACATCTGTTTTATCCACTGATTACGTGCTTAAATCCGTACTCATCGTCGAGTGGAATATAAACACCTGAGGTGTTACAACATCGGTTCAACCTTCGGAATGATCCCCATCTCCCTATAGTTAAATAGCATTATCCTAAGCTCCTCACCCTCAAAAAGACTTCGCAACTCCCCCTCACCTACACTCGCAATGGCCGACGAGGACAACAATTCCTGCTTGCCAGCCCTGCCCACACGAAGCCGACTGCCGTCCACCTCACTCACTCTACGCTTCGCAACCGCCCTTCGCCTCCTGCGCCTAGCGCTCGGACCAGGCACAACTTCAGCATCCGCAGCACGCGGCGAAGACTCCGTCGCTGCCACATCCAAGGCCGCAAAGTAATCCAAGTCCTCATCCGACGACTCCTCCGTCCACTCAACCGAACTCCCAGAACCACCAAAATCAGAAAACTTAGAAGCAGACTCATCCGATTCATTCCCAGCATCCACGGTCGAAGCCGCCAAAAAATTAGCAGTGGCGGTTGCGTGCGCAGGCCCAAAACCTTGAACCTGCGCAGCAACCAAGGTTCAGCAACATATACAAAATTCCCTAACTACCCACACCCACTAAGCCTCCTGCGAAGGCCCAGCCGCCGTGGGGTCCTCCGCTGCCGGCTCTGTCGCCGTCTTCGGGGGATCCTCAGCCCTCGGCACTGTGGTTGGCGACGAGCCACCACTGGACACAGTAGCCGCAGGGGCAGCGAGGGAGCCTTCAGCGGTTTCCGGGGGCGGTGCCACAGGGCTCGACTCCGCTTCAGGCCGCACGCTGTTCAAAGCTCCGAAGTCCTCCACTGTCTCATCACGCGTCGCCTGCAACACAGCACACCGATTCAGCAAGCCCACGTATAACCCACATCCAACAACACTAAATAAAAGATAAACATTACCTGATCCCTCGCCCGGTCGGACCGCTCCCTCACCACCTCCCGACCGTGGGGGCCCCACATCCGGTCAAAGAGGGCTCCCGCGGATTCCTTCACCACAGGGTCCTCGACCTTGTAAATTTCGTGCTCGAAATCCTCATCAGATCGGTCGAAGACCTCATAGTGGCTGCACCCTTCGCGGGACAGCGCGTTCATCGCCCCTTCGCAGGTGACCAGGGAGGCAAAGGACATAAATCCCTCCACAATGGTCGGGAGCGCCAACAACTCCTCTTGCAGCCACTCGAGGCAGCGAAGGCCTGACTCTTGGTCGGGCACTTCGAAGTCAGCAGTCCGCGCGCCCAGCTCGCGGTATGAGTCCATGAGCTGTTTGTGCGTCCGCTCAACTTCCGAGCACATCGAGGCCTTGGCCCTCTCCATGCGAGCCTGCAGAGCGTTGAACCGCGTCTCCCATTCCTCGGCGCGCTGGCAGGCGAGACTACCCTCCACCCGCGCCAGATTGGCCTCCGCCTGCGCCGACTGCGCCTTGGCGAGGGCCTGATTAGCCTCCCTCCTTTCCTCCGCCAGTTGGCGCCGGAGGTCAGTCCTCTCGCCCTCCAGCGCGGCCACCTTCTCCGTCAGCTTGCGGCACTTGCTATCGACGAACGACTTTTCCCGGACAGCGTCAGCATGCTGCGCCCAAAGTCTCTCGACTTCGGCAGACACAACTGCCGTAAGGGCCCCCGACGCCACGCGGTCGGTGAAGTCAGCCACCTAAAAGACAAACATAAGTCCACAATCCCAACGAAAGCGGTAAAACCGAAGTCTAGCCCAACTACCTGACTCAGCCGCTGCGACGCCTCCCTCAGCCGGCGGGACACAGCGCTCGCTTCGTCTTTGACGGCGGTGAGCGCCGAAATCTCATCGCCAGCGCTGAGAGCGCTACCCTTCGCCCTAGGCACCGTGGCAGACACCGTGGTCACCACCGCAGGCGGAACAACAACAAGTTGCCCCTCGCCCAATCCTGCAAAGTATCAACAGTCAAAAAAAATCGGGCCAATGACTTACCAATGAGATAATCTTCCACACTAATACCAGTGCCGAAATCGGCAACGCGCTTCGCCAGCGAAGGCAAGTCTCGGGCCTTCGTGGCTCCGGCCGAGGCAGACTTGGCTACGCCGGCGCCGGCTGCCTTCACGACATCCGGCATCTTGCTGGACCCAGGGGTGGCCGACTTCGCCGCCAGCGTCGGCTGGCTATCGCCGGAGGCGGCAGCCTTCGCAGTCCCCCGCGCCCTCTTCGGCCTAGCCTCAAGCAGCCTGATGACCGCCCGGCGCTTTTGCGCAGCTTCCTGACGATCCTTGTCCATCACTGCCGACACAACAGCAGCAATATTCCGTCCATAAGGAAACACTTTCAAGTCACGAACCATGCGAGATGTAAAAAAGTCTTCGCCGGCCGCACGGGGGATAGGAACGTTCTTAGGCCACCAACCCCCGGTAACCTTCAGCATCCACGCCAAAGACTCCCGGAGCTCGGGTGAAGACATCCTTCCCCCGGGGGCCGCGCATGTCCCCATCAGCTCCACAGCAAAACTATCAGAGACCCCCAGTCCTCCCATCACAGTACCTAGCTTCCTCTTCTTAGTGGATGGGACGGCCACCGGCGCGGGGTCGTCTTCAGTCTCTGTCGCCGGTTTCTTCCCGCGGCGATCGACATCGTCTTGCCCGGGATAACCGTCATACGGCAGACGGTTCAACTCGAAGACCCTATTCAAGCGATCGTTGGATCCACGTATATCCCAACTACGCTGGCCCTCCGTCTTTGGCACGTAGCGACCAATTATCCGCGCCGCCCCATCCTCTGCCTCACGCACGAATGCGGCGGGATCTTGTCCATGCAAATCCAGTGCGAAGGCGGGACTCCACACCAGCATCCCGCCATGGGAAGGCATCTGGCGAGGGCATACTTCGCCCAGCGCCCAGCCATGCGCCAAGGGCCACACCCCATACGCGACAAACTCCTCAACCAGATCGCGCCCGCTACTCAGGCCGGCCGCGCACCGCAGGGCCCCTTCGTCTGCATCCTCCTCCGCTACTTCAAACCGCGGGTATGCTGAATAATAATGCGAGCACATCTCGGCCACAGGGAGCCCCGGATGGTCTTCGACTGTCCCTTCGGCAACATAGAACCAAAATTCCCACCAGTTGCCCCATTTATTGCGGGCACAGGGAACCAACTCAACGACTTCCATCGAAGTCTTGCCCGTCTTCGGCGTAAACGTGCAAGATCCGAATTGGGCAATCTTATTTCTGATTTTCCTTTTCTGCCAGTGCAGACAATAATACTTCGTGAAGACTTCGACCGAGGGCTGCCCGCCGTACGAGGTCGTCGCCCAGACATACTTCGCTAGAGCCACCACGACATTTGGCGTCAGCTGTTGGACCTGGATGTTGAACCTACGCAGGACTTCTCCCACAAATCGATGTGCGGGCAGACGAAGGCCAGCAGTGAAAAAAGCCTCGAACACAACCAACTCGCCTTCTGGCTCGGGGACCTCCTCCGTCCCCGGGACACGTGCCACTCCGCCGCCGAAATAACCAAGTTGTTGCATGTCTTGCACGCGGACCGAGGACATCCGCGACACGCCGAACTCCACTGTATCACCGGCGCGCAACTCCTCTGCCGCCACATCGCTCAGTGTCTCCCCGGACGACGCGCCAGCTGGCGGCATAGCGGCAGCAGAAGAGGAAGAGGACGGCATCGCTACGTACCATCGGCAGCGGCGGGCGGTCTGCTTCACACGGGCCAGATCTCCGACGAGCAAGAGCAAGGAGGGCAGACGAGCAGCAAGCGGTTTGAGAAGGCGGTTAGGGTTTTCATGGAGCGCGGAAAGATAAAGTTCAAAATGCGCCGCCCCCACCCCCTTTTATACACAGAGCGCGGCACTTCGGGAAACCCGCAATCCAACAGTACGGCGTCAATCAACGTCATGTCAAAAACCCCCGCAGAACCACTTCGAGCGAGGGCAGCATCTCCACCATCTAGTGACATCTTCGGCACCAGATGACTTTGTCGAACTGGTCCCTCGGAGGGCAAATGTTGGGGCGAAGGCGAAGACGCCACCCTTCGCTCGATGCCTTCGCCGACCTCGCTGCACCAACGAAGGCAAGACGACGGGCAGACCTACCCTTCGTCCCACACGTCGCCGGATGGAGTCTTGTGGCGAGGTCGTCTCATCTTGCGACCTCGCTCAACATGGAGGCCCACGTGTGATCCGGCCCATTGTAACAGTCCCTGCGTGGCCGCTGCACATTACGGGCCTAATTTGTAAAGGTCTCCCTGTAATTACGGTCTGTAACCCTGCTTTATGGGAATATTCCGGGGATAACCTAGGTGCCTGAGGGCACATGCGTCCTTAACACCGGACGCTGGGCACTCAGACACCTATAAATATCCCTGCACAGTGCCCTTGAGGGGCTAGGTTAACAGAGCTATTGCCATCTCGTGTTGTAGCCCCGTTGACACCACTTTTACTCCCCTGTTGGATCAACTCACTCAGGAGAGCAAGTGCCAACACTCGATGATTTTCTTTGAGCCTTTGATCATCAAATCAAAGCTCACAAATTTTCCTATCACTTCCTCGGGAGACATTAGTTTGTATCTAGGATCACCATGAATTAATTGCACTTGAGTAGGATTAAGAAAAACTAGTGATCTTAGAATAACCTTGACCATTTCATGGTCATCCCACTTGGTGCTCCCGAGGTTGCGCACTTGATTTACCAAGGTCTTTAGCCGGTTGTACATGGCTTGCGGGTCTTCTCCTTGGTTGAGCATAAAACGACCGAGCTCCCCCTTGATCGTTTCCCTCTTGGTGATCTTAGTCACCTCGTCTCCTTCGTGCGCGGTCTTGAGCACATCCCAAATTTCCTTGGCGCTCTTCAACCCTTGCACCTTGTTATACTCCTCTCGACTTAGAGAGGCGAGGAGTATAGTGGTGGCTTGGGAGTTGAAGTGCCGGATTTGGGCAACTTCGTCCGAGTCATAGTCTTCATCCCCTATGGATGGTACCTGTACTGCAATTTCAACAACATCCCAAATGCTAGTGTGGAGTGAGGTTAGATGGTGCCTCATTTTATCACTCCACATATTATAATCTTCACCGTTAAAGACCGGTGGTTTGCCTAATGGAACAGAAAGTAATGGAGTACGTTTAGAAATGCGAGGGTAGCGTAGGGGGATCTTACTAAACTTCTTGCGCTCATGGCGCTTAGAAGTTACGGACGGCGCGTCGGAGCCGGAGGTGGATGGCGACAAAGAGTCGGTCTCGTAGTAGACCACCTTCTTCATCTTCTTTTTCTTGTCACCACTCCGATGCGACTTGTGAGGAGGTGATTCCTCCTTCTTCTTGTTGTGGGACTCTCCCGATGGAGCTTTCCCGTGGCTTGTAGCGGGCTTCTCACCGATCACCATCTCCTTCTTGGTGTGCTCTCCCGACATCACTTTGAGCGGTTAGGCTCTAATGAACTATCGAGCTCTGATACCAATTGAAAGTCGCCTAGAGGGGGGTAAATAGGCAAATCTGAAATTTATAAAGTTTAAGCACAACTACAAGTCGGGGTTAGCGTTAGAAATATAATCGAGTTCGAAAGAGAGGACGAAAACAAATCAACCAAAGAAATAGCGCGGATGACACGGTGATTTGTTTTACCGAGGTTCGGTTCTTGCAAACCTACTCCCCGTTGAGGTGGTCACAAAGATCGGGTCCCTTTCAACCCTTCCCCTCTCTCAAACGGTCACCTAGACCGAGTGAGCTTTCTCCTTATCTCACGGGTCACTTAGACCCTGCAAGGACCTCCACACACTTGGTGTCTCTTGCCTTGGTTACAAAAACACTTGATAACAAGAAATGAGGAAGGAAGAAAGCGATCCAAGCGTAAGAACTCAAAAGAACACAAATATCACTCTCTCACTAGTCACTATTTGATTCGAATGATCTTTGGACTTGGGAGAGGATTTGATCTCTTTGTTTGTGTCTTGGAGTGAAGTCTAGAGCTCTTGTATTGAATGCAATGGCTGAAAACTTGGATGCCTTGAAGTGTTGGTGGTTGGGGGTATTTATAGCCCCAACCACCAAAGTGGCCGATGGGGATGGCTACTGTCGTATGGCGCACCGGACAGTCTGGTGCACCACCGGACACTGTCCGGTGCGCCAGCCACGTCACCCAACCGTTAGGGTTCGACCGTTGGAGCTCTGACATGTGGAGCCACTAGACAGTCCGGTGGTGCACCGGACAGTCACTGTTCACTGTCCGGTGCGCCTTCTGATGCCTGCTCTGACTTCTGCGCACGCAGGCGCGCACTGTAGCGTTTCACTGTTCCTCTGCAGACGACCATTGGCGCTTGTAGCCGTTGCTCCCGCTGGCACACCGGACAGTCCGGTGTCACACTGGACAGTCCGGTGAATTATAGCGGAGCGGCTCCCTGAAAACCCGAAGCTAGCAAGTTCAGAGTGGATTCACCCTGGTGCACCGGACACTGTCCGGTGGCACACCGGACAGTCCGGTGCGCCAGACCAGGGCTGCCTTCGTTTGTCTTTTGCTCTTTTTAATTGAACCCTTTCTTGGACTTTGTATTGGTTTGTTGTGAACCTTTGGCACCTGTAGAACATATATTCTAGAGCAAACTAGTTAGTCCAATAATTTGTGTTGGGCAATTCAACCACCAAAATCATATAGGAAACGGTTTGACCCTATTTCCCTTTCAACCATTTAATTGCACCTCCTTTTTACACCATGTATAAAAAATAGGGAATATGGTTGGTACATGAACCAACGTTTGTCATACCCCTTTCGCCACACATACACCGAGATCTGATCTATCTATATGCAGTTAGTGAAAGAAAGACCACCGTTGTCATGTTTATCGCTCACCGGACTTCGATCTAGTGGCGTCCTCTCAGAGCCTCGAAAGTATAATCTCTTTGTTCTACTGTGTCTACCAATTTGTGTTACAAGATATGATCTTATAAGTCTCACAATAGTATTAGAGGCATGATTCTGGAGCTAGGGCAGGTCCTCAGGGTATTAGGGCCTTAGAAGCGATGGTCCCAGTAGCTAATGCGTCTTGACAACATCTAGATGCATGACCTTCACTTGGTGCTCACAGGTCCAATCATCAAGATTGTTTCCAAAACACAAGTCTCAAGAGTGGAATTGGCAAAGGAACAAATCTCACATAGTAGCAACACATTCTTCTTTTCAGCAGCTAATTCTTATATGGACCACAACCAATAGGTTTTCATCCATGCTTATCTTGGTGCTAGTTTGATCAAGAGGCATATATTCTACCATACTTTAAGATATATTACATAGAGCATGCACCTCTTAGATATTTAGAGAAATTACCATGTTGGGGATATGCTTCGTAGCCGAAGATCCTAAAGAAATAAACACCTTCGGCAGATCCTCTCCAAAACAGCGCCGAAGCTATCAACTATAAAGCTTCGGTACAATGACATGTCTCAAGACGAAGGGGAGAACCGACTTAAAAGATGAAATGACTTAAAGACCCATGATATTCTGTGTCATTATTATAGTCCATTGTAAAGGGTATAAATGTAATTATATACAGGCTGTGAACTGTGCCTATAAATAGGTGAACAGTACCCCTGTACTGTTCACGTGCTCTCCTGTAATCACGCATCGGACATTTGTTTTTGCTTCACGCTGGTATTTTTGCTTTCCTTCAAGCCGAAGGTACATTTGTAATTTGTTATCATTTTTACAATAATGAAGTAGAAATGAGTTAATAATAATAATCATGTGTTTAAATTATTTTACATATTTTTTTACCCTTCCTCATTATTTGTTTTGTTTATGAAGGTATAACCTTCATAACCTTCGTCCGGAATCCATTATATCCCGAGGGAAATAATGCTTCGAAGGACGAAGGACTATAACGCTTAACAATTTTTATGTTGCCTTGTTCTTGATTCATAGCATTTGAGAACAAGTCCCCAACACACCATATTGTAAAGATCAGTTCGGTCATAATCATACTAGATCTCAATCTAAGAAGAAAGTGGTAAAGCAAGTTTATCGTGTGAGAAAAAGATGGTCACAAGGATAAAAATTCAGATCTGAATGCAACTATTGAAAAGCTAATTATATTATTGAAAGTTCTAGCTATTGATGGCAAAGAAGTAGGGAAATTATCTATTGGTATTCTAGCTGCATATCTAAATAGAAAAAAAGATGAGAGTACCCAAAATAAAGAAAAAATGTCGCTATCCAAAATAGAAATAAAATCAAGATGCTCACTTGGTTTGCCAAAGTGGAAAGAAAACAAGTTGTAGAAGCATAGTATAGACAAACTAAAAGAAAAGGATTTGGTGTGGGAAAGGAGAAAAGGAGATTCAAGAAATAGTTGCCAAGTTAGATGTTTGGACTAAATCATTAAGATTATTGGTCATGTCATCATTCATATTCTCCACCTAACCCCATGTCATGGAGTTCATCCCCTAGTATGTTTGGTTATCCCTCATCTTCTTATTTTGATTATTGGTGTGGGTCGTTATATTACAGTGCGTTGCCAAATTATTTTTCTTATTAATAACTTTCTATTTCAAGTGCTAAAGTATTGTATTTTAGCTATACATACGAATGCAAATGAATCCATATGATCCACATTCTCTTATCGCCCTTAGTGTAGAAATATAGCTAATGGGTGGTTGTAACCATCTTGTTGTGAGGAGAGCCTACATGAATTTTGCTTTGATGGCTTTAAGGCCACAGGACATAGTATATGTGTTTTAAAATTGGCTCATGGATATGAAAATATGATTAATCGAATTGCAAAGGAGGCTAAGGTGTTGGTACAATAATTATTCTCATAATGGTTCCATGTCAAGCCGATTATGTTATATTTGCACCAAAATTTAAGCTGAATGTGAAGTTTTATTTTTCGCTTGAGAATATTGCAATCTATAGAGGTGAAATATGTTGAAGTCTTTGGTGATTCTTTATTAGCAGAACAACAAGTTGTGTTGAAGGATCATCTACTGTATATCTTGATAAATGTCTCGGTATCATTACATATTTTGTCGATGTTTGAATTTGGCATATTCCAAGGCATAAAAACAGTAAGGCTAACATGTTAATTAAAAAAGCATCTAGCTTCGACATCGGTGGACATAAATTTCATATCAAAAGGAGGCCAATGTAAAGAAAGAATGTGTCAAATCGTGAATTTGTTTCAATAATCTTAGAGCTGATTTAGTTGATTGAAGGACTCTCATTGTAAATTATATATGATCCAAGCGACCAAGTTCATTAGAATATTCGATGGAGTGCATTTAAATTTCTTTTGCACATTAGCTATATCAAAGAAATACTAAAATCTTATTGCTTGAATGCTTGCATTTTGACCAAAGGTTGCTATGAGAGACATTCATTTATCAAAGGAGTATTACTTCGTGCTGGTTGATACACTTAGTGGGTTGAATGAGTTAATTACCAGACTATGCAAAGTGACAATACTTTGATCAGCTTATTATGGGACTCACATATGCTATAGACATTACAAAGTGGTCATCTATCAAGAGAAGCCAAAGTGATCCCAACAACATGTGATATAAGTATATCGTTGTTAGAGAAACATTGCCAATGTATACATCTCCCTTGCTATGTAGTTATTTTTATATTTTTAGATTTTATTAAACCTCACCTCAGAATAGGGGGATTATATTGACACTTGAGTTGGGCCAATACCAATTTAAATGGCCCCTTGACATTTTTTGATTCAATCTAAGAATAGGATGTACCATATTTTTTTGATGGGATAAGACCACTCCTACTCCTTATAAAATAGGGGTATATTACTGATTAATGTATTCTACATACGGTTGTTCAACTCATATTTAATATCTTCTCCTCTAAACCTTTTTTCAAGTCTATGTTGTTGTTTATCTCTTTATCCGACAACTAAAATATGGCGCTCTAGGCTTGTAGGCTGACCTAGGGCAATTTACTAATGTCTTTGTCCCGATGATGTCTGTCTTGAACAAGAGCTTTGATGGTTTCTTTGTTAGTTTGCTCGTAAGCTAGTCGTAATTCGTCACAACCACAAATACTTATCCTTTGCTAGTTTGTTTGAAAACTAAGCATTCTTCATCGTATAAGCAATTGATTATATATCCTTTGTTGGTTTATTTGCAAATCTAGCTATTCTTCACCACGAATGCGTGATAGTTATTTGTTGTGTTCTTTGATCCATGCTGATATTAACGATCTAGCTATAGTTGATGTGTAATTAATCTTTGCGTCAACACGAACCTCACCAACAACTAGCTCTACTATGTTATTTATTCGCAAGGAGTCTACTCTGGTATTGGAGTATAGGACCCGACTCTTCTCTTTTCTTGCCATGCATCGACTTCTCGGCTGGCAACGAGTCGCTTTGGTGGACTAAGGATTTGTCTCTGGATAAGCCTTAGGCCTCCTTTGATGAGGTTTCTTCTTCTAAAAATGTTTTGATCTGACTTCTCTATCAAAGTTGCTTAACATGAAAAAAACCATTTGGTAAAACGACTTCTAAGTTATTTGTTAAGATAACCCTTGTCTAGTCACATTATTAATATAGTCAATCTCAATTGTGAGTTGTTGCACGCCTGTGGACCGATAAAAAATCAAACAATTATAGGAGGGTCTTTTTGTCAAATGTAATGATGGTGAGAGAGTCTCTTTGTAAAATGTACATGAGCCAAAGCTAGTGAGGCCAATTTTTTTGCTTTACCCTTATGTACATGAGCCAAAGCATGCGATTTATAATTTAGATCGAAAGGAGTAATATTTATTATATACTTAGCACATATATGTGTTAAATTGTTATGACTAGTGACTATTGTATATTATATATATATATATATATATATATATATATATATATATATATATATATATATATATATATATGAAATTGTTAAATTTGAATAGGAGAAGATTTAATCAATTTCAATCCACCTCTAACCGAATAAACCTAAAGAAAAATCCTCGCTACGTCACTTATCCTAGCAGTAAAACACACTGCGCAGTCGTTGCTCCAATGTGCACTACGTCACTTATCCTAGCAGTAAAACACATTGCCCAGTCGTTGCTCCAATGTGCACTTGATCTGCTCACCTGACCGTGCGTCCCTTACTCCCTTCCCTTGCCTACACAGTGACCCTCGATCGTGGCCTTGGAGTGGAAGTAGATACGCTATACCGGCTACCGCTAGGCCGCTAGACAGAAAAGGCGTGGACATGGAGGAAAAATCCGCATGCAAGATCGTCCATGCTGTGGCCTGTGGACGACCGCGAACTGGAAGAGGACCGGAGGACACCGTGCGCCAGGCACTCTGAATTTCCGCAAGGAGGAGACGGGCCACGAGGAAAGCGGCAAGAGAAGCAACAGGACGGCAGGGAGCCGAGCGAACTCGTCTCTCCTACTGTCAAGCGCAGCCACCCGCGCGGCCGCCGCCGAGGAAGTAACGGGCGGGCGCTGGTTCTACGTTCTTTTCCCTTCCACTGGCCAGTGACCACCAAACTGGGTTTCTCCTGGAACAGGCCGGCCGGGGTCGTCGTCGTCCCGCAAGGTTTCTATTATTAGATCACGAGACTTCACTGGTATCCCTCCACGACGATCGATCGACGCATGCAAGCTACCCTGTTCTATCTCTTCTAGCTCACCACCGCGAAGCGCGTGCTGGCGTCGCGGTTTTTCTGCCCCCCTCAGCAGTCAGCACTGCTCTCGTCTCCTCGTCCTCTCCTCCTCATCCGCCTGTCCTCGACGATCTCACTGGGAGTGCAAGCTAGATTATTAAGATGGCCGACAACAACGGTGGCAACAGCAACAGCGGAGGCACAAACGCGAACACCACCGCCGAGGTTCAGATACAGATCCCTGGTCAGTTTAATATGTTCCTACTAGCTACTCCATGTTTGATTTGATCTCACGTTTGATTATATTTATTTTGCTATTAATTTGTCGGCCAATTGGTCTATACGGCTATATCATCTCTCTTGCACGCTGTTTCTCTTATATCGCATTTTTATTTCCTTGGAGAAGAAACTGAGCGAGTTCTTTGCATGATTTAGATTTCAGCATCAGCAGTTTTTCAATATAATGGTGGGATGGTTGTTCTTGTTCTACAGCTAGTTTTCTTCTTAGAATTTTCTAATGCCTTTCTTTTTTGCCAAAGATTTTGATTTAATGCTCTCTCGTCAATCACATGTACATATGTGAAACTATGAAACCAGCACAACGTTCTCATTTTCCCATGTAAAGGTAATTTTATTGAATAATCGAATAGGTGACTAGAGGATGGTGAATGAGAGAATAGGTGACGAGGACGATGAGTGAGAGCCTGTAGAATTTTTATGCTCAGACAACTTTGTCTTGAATCCCAAAGTCACATACTGACCTCCAAAACTTCAAATAGCACACAAAAGACGTTGAAACGTTTTTGCAACAAACATGAGGCTAACAAAACAAACACATCGCAAAGCCGACACTAAAAAGTCCGAAACAACCCAAAACTGAGTTGCTAACTTAGATTGTTTTCATCATTTCGAAAATAAGTTTTTGAATGCTAAACCGATTGAGCTAAAACTTTGCACACACCTTGAGGTTGTCTTCGATCGATCGTAAAAAATACGGGACACATCACTATATATGACATTGTTTAACATGGTTTGCAGAGTAGAGTTTGAAATATAGGATAAGATAGGGGATCTGTTGGAGATGGTCTGACAAGTGAGTTTCTAAAGTGTCTATAAAATTTGAACTCAAACAAATTTATATTTCAATCGTAGATCAGAAAACCCAACTAGACTTGGCCAGGTTTAGTTAGGGTTTTGCCTTTTTGATCAAAACGAGTTTAGATCAATCCACGACTAAGAACTATGCAAACCAGATGATCTCACGATTTAAGGATGGTTTGAATTAGTGATCTAAGGATTTATTCAAACCTAGAGACCCCCAAACAGTCCCCAACTCAAGAACTCAAAGATTATCACAAAACCAATTAGAGGAATTGAGAAGAGAGAAAGCAAACAAAAAACTCAGCCACTTCAGTTTTGGCACATGATTCAAAAGCACGCTAGATCGCGTGTGATTATGGCCACACTTCCTCAAAATATCAAGAACACAGATGCGGGTGTTCAAAACACCCGTGGATCTCTAACCTAGAGCAATTACAAAACTAGAAAATGGAAGAGAGAGTGCTCTAATGCCAAAAGAGATGGCTAAATCAACCAGCCCTTCCACCTATTTATAGGGAGTTATTTCACTAGATGAAACTACCCCTAAATACATAGAGGTCATTCACTTAGTCAGGAGTAAAATGGACCAACTCCTAGGATTTTGATCTGACGATCACGTGCTCTTCACGTAGTTGTTTCGCCTCGACGTACTATTCGTGATGATGTCACATGTCGTCTCCAATTCCCGCTGGAACTAAATCGTCTGATTTTGATACCCAAATCTGGTGAAACCAGCCCTCTGTAGCGCTGTGTGGTTTTGAGGCTCAACCACATAAACCTCCGCATGTAGCGTACCATATATGCATTCCCCACGTCCTGGACACGTGTCTCGTCGATCCGTGACCACGTCGACGACACGATCCATTCCTACATGTCCTCTCGCCCGTCAGTGTTCCTAGGTGCCAACCACCATGACTAGTCACCCAGCTTCTCTAGTCCCTCTGTCCAAACTCACCGCTCGTCCTTCATCGCTCTTGGTCCATCATCACGAACCAGCATGACCTTCACCTGTCATCGACCACCGTCTCTGTAACACCCTGTCTAATCCCTAGATCAGCGGTACCTACTCCTGGCAGCTCTCTAGAATCATATACCGTCCCCACAGAACAACACGAGTCTTTTGTGCGTACTTTGTCCTCACTCATGCGCACCTGAAAAAACTTCCTAGTCGGTCACCCATCCCAAATTGCTCCAAGCCAAGCACGCTTAACTTGGAGGTTCTTTCGAGATAGTCTTTCAAAAAAGAAGATGCACCTTGTTGGTATGGATACTCTATTAATTCTATTAAGCCATGGGCCAGGAAATCACCATCCTAGGGGCCAGGATATCACAATTCACCCCCCTTAGAAGACCGACGTCCTCGTCGATCAACCCTAATCCAGGAACCTCCCCTCTTATGCACGTCTGTATGTCTAGTGTCATCATATGTCATGCCATGTGACCACTCCGGGCCCACATGCGTCATGCGCCGTATACCCGAACCCCCTAGCCCACACACGTCCATGAAACCTCGAGGGTCGGCTCTGATACCATTTGTAACACCCTGTCCTATCCCTGGACCAGCGGTACCTACTCCTAACAGCTCTCTAGAATCATATATCGTCCCCATAGACCAATACGAGTCTTTTGTGTGCACTTTATCCTCACTGATGCGCACCCGAGAAAACTTTCCGGTCAGTCACCCATCCCAAATTGCTCCAAGCCAAGCATGCTTAACTTGGAGGTTATTTCAAGACAGGCTTCCGAAAAAGAAGATGCACCTTGTTGGTATGGATACTCTATTAATTCTATTAAGCCTTGGGCCAGAAAATCACCATCACAGGGGCCAGGATATCACAGTCTCCTGACTGCACACCTGCACACCACAAGCCGAGAGACATATTGCACAACACACAAACTCGTACTCTGGGTCGTCTAAGACTCACAACAAAGCACTACACTCGTTGACAATTACTCATCATAAACCTGAACCATAAGAGACAAGTCAACCTTATGTTCGCATTTATTATAATATTTTTTCACAGAAGAATGCAAACGCTATTCTAGATATCTTCTGTTAAGGCTATCTCCAGTAGCTCTCTTATCCTACCTTATATTTCAAACTTCACCCTGTAAATAATGTTATATAATAGTGCAAACCACTGTTTTGCGTGGCCATATGCACGATCTCCTAGACACAACCTATCAGCCATGCTATTACTAACTTTTTCGAGTGTTAGTACTTGCTCCATTCGTCCTAAAATAGTATTCATTTTAGCTCTTGGTTTTTATATCTATATTTAAATAGATGAAAATAAATCTGTACACATATATAAAACATATACATCAAGTATTGTATGAATCTATTAATTAACCAAAACAAATTTTTATTTGGGACGGAGGGAGTATTACGTACAAGTGTCGAACACCTAGGAGGGGTAATCTTTCCTCCTCCAAAACTACACTAATATACAAAGGGTGTGCCACTTTATGTTTGTTTTTGTGCCCTGTATATTAGCCTAATGTGTACGATGTTCACCTATTTGTACTTTGCTAAAACAAAAAATGGAGGTTGTTACTTGTGTTAAATGCAAAACCCTGAAAGGTATATTTTTTGTCTGTCCACTTTCGTCTCTTAAGCATTAGTAACTTCCTATTGTACTCCATTATGAACCGCAGGACCACCGAAAACCGAAGCTCCAGCAGCTCAAGAAGGACCATCCGAGAGCTCCAAAGCTAAGAACTGGAAACGGTGGCTTGTGGTGGCAGCGGATGCAATCTTGCTCATCGTTGGTCAGACATCAGCAACACTGCTGGGGAGATACTACTACAGTCAAGGTGGCAACAGCAAGTGGCTATCAACGTTCGTGCAGACTGCTGGCTTCCCTCTATTGTTCTTCGGCCTGTTCTTTTTCCCTTCGAAGTCCAGCGGAAGTCCGGTCGGAAAAACTGCCATGATATATGCTGTCCTGGGGCTTATCATAACCGCGGACAACATGATGTATTCCCACGGACTGATGTTTCTTCCAGTCTCGACCTTTTCGCTCATCTGTGCTAGTCAGTTGGCCTTCAACGTCTTTTTCTCATACGTCTTGAACTCTCAGAAGCTCACCGGTTTGATCATGAACTCCGTGGTACTGCTCACCTTGGCTGCTTTACTCCTTGGAGCCAACCATGAAACTCATGGACCTATTACTGGTGGTGTCTCAGGAGGAAAGTACCTTCTGGGTTTCCTGTTGACAGTAGGAGCATCAGGCACCTACTCACTCATCCTTTCCCTTATGCAACTTACATTCGAGAATGTGATCAAGAAACAGACCTTCTCAGCAGTTTTGAACATGCAGATATATACTGCACTTGTGGCAACTTTCGCTTCTCTTGTTGGACTATTTGCAAGTGGAGAATGGATGGATTTAAGAGAGGAGATGGATAGGTTCCAATCAGGACAGTTCTCCTACCTGATGACACTGGTGTGGGCATCCGTGTCTTGGCAGCTCGCTTCTGTTGGAGTGGTGGGCTTGGTTTTTGAGGTATCGTCGTTGTTCTCGAATGTGATCAGCACATTTGCTCTACCTATTGTCCCTCTTTTTGGTGTGATGGCCTTTCATGACAGGATGAACGGAGTCAAGATCATAGCCATGCTAATTTCGATATGGGGTTTCCTTTCATATCTCTATCAAAACTATCTCGATGATAAGAAAGCTAGAAATGCATAGGGAGATTTAGGGTCTACAATTTTCTCGTGATAGATGTTTATTATTTTGTTTCCTGCGAGATGAAAGATGTTCATTACTTATGTTAATTTAAGTACATTTTAACAGGAGGAAACTATAGCTTTTCAGCATAGCTAGAAAATTTCCCTTAGTTATTGTTGTTGTTTTTGTTTTGGTTTTTTTTTTTGCATATGCGGCATATGTGTAAGGGTGTGGGACAAGGAAATAAACATGATATATAGATTTATAGGTGATTTTTCTATAAATCTTCTGTTGACGTTGTGATTCTTTATTCAAACACTGTTATCTGCTGTCCCTTTGAAATTTTTCTCTTGACTGTGTTGAGAGGGGTTATCATATTCAATTTGTTTCCTAGAAACTATAGAATGTTTAAAATTTTGACCAGATATTTATCAGCCACTAAATATTTTTATGACCCGAATCATTGCTTTTTATTGGATTAAATATAGTTTCTTAGAGCATCTTCCGATATTATTTTTAAAAATCACTCCCTAAATTATCGTTTAGAGAACCATTTAAAGAAAAATTGCCTTTTATATTTATGCTCTTCAACTACTTTTCTATATATAGTACACACTCTAGAGTGATGATATCTGTGACGGAACCTTCCAAGTCATTAGGCACACCTACAGTTGTCCTTGTCCCACGGACTTCAGACAACCTTGCAGGTGCCCTGAATCACTTGACAAGTTCAGTATCTGCTTTTCTTACCTTTTCCAAGAGCGTTTCACCCGTCACGCAGACATTACAGATCATCGGAGATACGAACATACAGAAGCGATTACATAAACTTACCTTTATTTAAAAGTAAGACAACGTTATATATTACAGACCAGAATATAATTAACTGAGTGCAGAGTATTATTATTACAAGCCAAAGTAGGCAAAAACCCCTCCCGATAAGTATCAAACAAAAGTTCTTATGGAGGAACCTTTCCTCCTACAGTTCTATTCTTGGTTTTCTTCCTTTGGGACCACCTTGAAACAGAAACAACAAAAGTTTGTCGCTTCTTCACCTAAAAACAATAGGGAATAAAACCCTGAGTATGGAATTACTCAGCAAGACTTACCCGACTAAGAAAAAGACTCTCAAGGGCATGCTGGTTATCAGGGAGTCAAGGTAAGGTTGCTCAATAATCAAAGACTCAGTTTGCAAAAATGCTTACTAAAGTGGATCCTTAAAATCCAATTTTTAATTGTCAGGTTAAGTAAGATTACCTATCTCTAGAGTTCGTTCTACCCTAGTTCAATCACTTGACCTGCACTAGCCAATTTTCTTAGCAACCCTTTAACTTTACTAGAGTTCTACGTGTAAGTCAGTGACCAAGTCTTCATAACCGCGAAGGTACGACGATCTCTATCGATTATACTCAGCTGAGGATCTCCGATCACACGACATATGTAGCACTTAACCCTTGCATATGTCAACCCGCCACCGGGTTTCTTAAGACCAGATCAGGTTCACGCCAACCGAGAGCATAGATACACCACCGTCCAGCCTCTTGCCACGGAGGGTACACGCTACTCTCGCCATCTCTCCACTCCCATTGCATGGTATCTTATTCTGGCCCTAGTCTGCCCGAGGCAAAGCTGACCCATGACGAGGCATTTGACCAGTTAAAAGGTCCTCGGTCAGCAGGCCTACATCGAGACGGTCCTTAATCGACTCAGACGGAGACACTACATCGAGACTCCTTTCTCGTGCAAGTCAACCGCCCGGTCTCAGCTTTATCATTTAAAACTCAATATTTGGTACCTGGCAGAGGTACATCTTTTCTAGATGTTGAACCCATCACGGCCATGATGGATCCACCATTAAATTTTATTTTCAAAAACACCCCTCCCACTTTGCCACATAATCTTTTGTAAAAACAAAATCTTTTCCTTTGCTAAAACAAGACTAAGCATAGTAAAAACTTTTTATAAAACAGAGATTCAAAGGAAGGTAATCAATTTTAAAGAAGGTAATGCATGAATTGTTTTATCAATCAACTCCTATCACCTAATGCATCAATTAAGTGAAAAAGATTTTAAAAGAATCAAGGGGGTGGCAAATGCACCGGGGCTTGCCTTGGTTTACAGGTGATTCAGGCTCAGTTCCACAGATGTCAAAGTAAAAACAGCTGTCTGCCTGAGGTTCCTGAGGTGGTGGTGAAGTCTTTTCTTCTTCTACCTCAACTTCTTCTTTGTGTTCTAAAGATAACGATTTATATAAGAATGAATGTCATGTAATGCTCATGAGAGTGCAAAGATAATAAGAGTTTGTTATATAAGGTCTTGAATACAATTTTCCTTCACGGTTCTCCGAGAAACTAGGTTTTCCGGAGTCAATAGTGAAGTTCAAAGAGTGGGGTGAGGGTTTTGGGTTCTAATTATCAAACAAGGTCCAAATCATACCAAAATCTACCCAAGGCTTCTAAATAATGTTTTGAGTTCATATAAAAAGTTTAGGTATTTTTGGAATTATTATCTATTTTCTAAAAATCCAGAAGCAATGTTTTAAGCTATTTTAAATGACCCAAAATTCCCTATTTGATCTAGAAATCATAGAACTATTTTTATTAAATACTATGGAAAATTAGGAATCTAGGAAAATTGGTTTGACATTTTTACCATTTTTCTACAATTTTCTACAGATTTCCAAAGTTCTACTGAAAAAGAAAAGGGAAAATCCTGAACAGTATCGGGCTTTAACCGGCCCAACACAGTCCAGGCCCCAGTAAAATTCGGGCGCGACCGCGACCGCACGGTAGATTTTGCATAAAGGCCCTTGTCGGTTCAAAAATCCGAGAATAAGTCCTTGGTTAGTTGTAATGAGTCACTGACATCTTCTCCCCGGCCCCCCAAAACTTCTGTGTCTTTTAAAAATAAGTCCCTGAGCTTGGATGGCGGCGAGGACGAACACCCTCCTCGCTGCGCCACGGCCATGGAAGACCCGAGCACCTATTGATCCCTGCCCAACCAAATTCTACGCTATTCCGTGCTGTTATGGCCATCAATTTGGCTGGCACGCTCAGAGAACGCCCAGCTCACGCGCACAGCAGAAACGCGACGTCGAGCCCGCGTTCCCATAACACCGTGCCAGTAATGGCCAATTGGTCACTACGGTGAGCTTTATGGACATATAGGGCTGCCGAAACAATACTTTAAAAGCACAGAATCATACCAGGACTGTCTGGCCACGAAGCGCGGAGGATTCGGGCTTGACAGTGCTTAAGAAAGGGGAAAACGACGTCGCGGCAATCTCTGGTGGAATTTGGGGGTCATGCTAGGGCTATTTGATCGCAAAGAACCACTGATTCGCCGTGTTCAACCAATTTGAGGGGAGGAGAAGGAGACAGTGTGAATTTCTGGTTTTACTCAAGCTTACTTGAAGAACTGTGAGCACCTCGTCGTGGCTCCCTGTTCTATATATAGGCACGGCGGTCCGGCGATCAATTCACGACCACAGACAGTATCGCGAGTGCATGCCGACCACATCGGTAGGAGGCACAGTGAGGGAGATCACGACAATGAGTGATAGCGCGACGAGAGTTAACTGAGTCACGGTGGCCGCCGGTGAAGACTCTGGCTAGGCTTGGGAGACGGCGCCACGTACGGGTTATCCCCCCCGGCTTTATCCACTCCATACCGCACACCAACCAGGACGGTGGCGGCACGAATCTACGCGCGGAGAGGTCGCCGGCAGTGAGGTTGCCGCGCTGGCGGTCTGATCCATTTCAGTTACTGTACCATGGTGTCTCATTCAGATAGCCTGACAGCGCAAGTTTAGGTCCCATTTTCTCCAGATTTTCTATGGTACCAAGCCCAAACATCTATAGCAAAGTTGTTCTACTATAAAGGATCTACAACTTTGTTATATTGACTTGGGGCAAATTCCTTGAAGTTCTTGATCTGTAGAGCTCCAAAGATGTCCTAGAATCATTGTTAATCTGAATTTCAGACTTTAAGTAGTCAGACAGCACGACTTCAGACTCATTTTTCTTTAATTTCTATTCAGCATTAGTGCTCCATTACTTAATAAAGATTGTTCTCCTTATATAGCTCTCTAGATTTGATGTGGTGACCCAAGGCAATTTTTCACTAATTTGAAAGTTACAAGGGCTTAAAGTTGAATCAATCACATTGAAATTCACATTTCTTCAAAAGGATCAAGTGTGGCTCTTTTGCACTTAAGTCCAAATCTTAAGTTTTGGATTGCAAACCCTCATGATTGGGAACCATATGACTTAAGATACTTTAACATCATGGTTTTTGCACTTTAGTCCAAAAGTGGACTAATTTTTGCACTTAACCCCCTAGGGTTTGGATTTAGGGTTTTCCAATTAGGGTTTCTGGTATCTCAGGGGTGTAAATGCAATGTAGGTCCATCCCTGGTAACTTTTTATGATTATTTTACTTAATCTTTGGGGTTTTTTCTATTTGGCTCTTGTTTTACCCCTCAGATCCCTATTTAAGGTTAAGTACCCTACTCTAGGGTTTTATTTGCAAAATGCCATAACAATACAACTTGCTTGAAATTTTTACCTAGTGAATGCATTCTCGGTGTGTCAAACATATGCAATGCCAATGCTCATGATGTTATGCTCAAGTTTTAGTAACAGTAACACCAGGGGTGTTACATCCTTCCCCCCATAAAGGAATCTCGTCCCGAGATTAAAAGTCCTAGGGTAAGTAGTGGAAAAGGAAATGCTTCACGTTTTTATTTCCTAAGTTTTGGTACAAGGCAGGGGTGGTTTGGGGCTCACTCCTTTATTACAACAATATTGTACACTTTACAAATTACAAGAGGCTAAAAAACCTAGGAAATTTTTGTCTAAGAAGTCTCGAGTTTCCCAAGTAGCCTCGTCTTCAGAATGTTGGTTCCACTATATCTTGTAAAACTTGAGAGTTTTTCTTCGGGTAACCCTGTCCTTTTGATCCAAGACTCGAATAGGGTGCTCAGAATATGTCAAGTCCGGCTTCAGGACAACATCTGTTACTTCAATGGTTCGATCTGGAACCCGAAGACATTTCTTTAGTTGAGACACGTTGAGAGCACCTAGAGGGGGGGGTGAATAGGTGATCCTGAATAAACTTCAAACTTAAGCCACAAACTTGTTAAGTGTTAGTACGAGTATTGCCAAGTGGCTAAGGTGAAGTCTCAACAAAACACAATACCACAAGAATCAAGCACAGAGGGACACAGTGGTTTATCCCGTGGTTCGGCCAAGCCAATGCTTGCCTACTTCCACGTTGTGGCGTCCCAACGGACGAGAGTTGCAATCAACCCCTCTCAAGCGGTCCAAAGACCCACTTGAATACCACGTTGTTTTGTTGTTCCTTTCACTATCCCGTTTGCAAGGAATCTCCACAAATTGGAGTCTCTTGCCCTTACAAGTAAATGATCACAAAGAAAGCTCAGAGTAAGGGAGGGAAGCAACACACACAAATCCACAACAAAAGCGCACACACACGGCCAAGACTCGAGCTCGAATGACTATCTCAGAGTTCACGCTAGAACAGAGCTCGAATCACTTAGAATCACAAACGAATGCGCAAAGAACTTGTGTGGATGATCAAGAATGCTCAAGAGTTGCTTGTGTGTCTCCTCCATGCGCCTAGGGGCTCCTTTTATAGCCCCAAGGCAGCTAGGAGCCGTTGAGAGCAAATCCGGAAGGCCATCCTTGCCTTCTGTCGTCGGGGGCACCGGACAGTCCGGTGCACACCGGACACTGTCCGGTGCCCGATTTGTTTCCTTTTCCGGCGCTTCCGACCGTTGGAAGACTGCCGTAGATCTGCGAGCCGTTGGCGCACCGGACAGTCCGGTGCACACCGGACAGTCCGGTGCCGTCTTCCGACCGTTGGCTCGGCCACGTGTCCCGCGCGGATTGCGCGGCCGACCGTTGGCCCTGGCCGACCGTTGGCTCACCGGACAGTCCGGTGCACACCGGACAGTCCGGTGAATTTTAGCCGTACGCCGCCGGCCAAAATCCCGAGAGCGGCCAGTTCGAGTCGAGTCAGTCTGGCGCACCGGACACTGTCCGGTGCACACCGGACAGTCCGGTGCCCCAGACCGAGCTGGGACTTGGCTGCACACAGCCAAGTCATTCTCTCCCCTTTTCTCTTTTTCTTCTTTCTGTTTCTAACACTTAGACAAATATGTTAGTCCACAAAACCAATGTACTAAGGCTTAGAAACATACCTTTACTTCATGATTTGCACCTTGTTCATCCATGTACACAAATTCACAATTAAACACATGTGTTGGCACTCAATCACCAAAATACTTAGAAATGGCCCAAGGGCACATTTCCCTTTCAATCTCCCCCTTTTTGGTGATTTATGCCAACACAACATAAAGCCACTAGAACAAGTGCAAACTCAATTCAAATAACACTTAAATTTATTTTGAATCAATTTTGGCATATATGGATCATCCTTTGCCACCACTTGGTTTGTTTTTGCAAATCAAACACAAATCTCTATCTCTAAGTTAAACACACATGTTTAAGCATAAAGAGAGTCATTCAAAAAGAGATTGATCAAGGATTTCAAAAACTCCACCTTTTTCCCATAATCAATACTTCTCCCCACAAGAAGCCAACTTTTGACAAGAGAGACAACTTAAGAATTTTGACAAATCAAAAACTCTATTCTACTATTTTCAAAATCTCTCAAGTGGTAGCTGATCCATTTATTGCTTTGGCCTTTATTTTCTCCCCCTTTGGCATCAAACACCAAAACGGGATCAATTTTGGCCCTTTAACCCCATTGCTTCACCAAAATCTTCACTAGAGAGCAAATGGCAATAAGAGTTAATGAGATGGACTTGGAGTAAGTTACCCCTCATCGGAGTGCAGTGGAAGTCTTGCATGGTCCAAGTCCACCTTTTCCCTTTCAATTCTCCTTTGAGACTAAAACAGGCAAACTCAAGCATTTGGTTAGTCTCAAAGGGTCAAGTTGTAATACGTCTCCCCCTAAACATGTGCATCACTTTGCAACGGACTTGTGAGGTCCAGGGAGTGTTTGTACAACTTGAGCACCATAATAAGCAACAAAATGCAGAATGAACATGATCAAAGGCATAAATACATGTATGCTATATTTCAATCCAAGTTCCGCGAATCTAAGACATTTAGCTCACTACGCAGCCTGCAAAAGGTCTTCTCATCTAAAGGCTTGGTAAAGATATCGGCTAGCTGGTTCTTGGTGCTAACATAAAACACTTCGATATCTCCCTTTTGCTGGTGGTCTCTCAAAAAGTGATGCCGGATGTCAATGTGCTTTGTGCGGCTGTGCTCAACAGGATTTTCCGCTATTCGGATAGCACTCTCATTATCACATAGGAGTGGGACTTTGCTCAGATTGTAGCCAAAGTCCCTGAGGGTTTGCCTCATCCAAAGTAGTTGCGCACAACACTGTCCTGCGGCAACGTACTCGGCCTCAGCGGTGGATAGGGCAACGGAGGTTTGTTTCTTAGAGTTCCATGACACCAGGGACCTTCCTAAGAATTGGCACGTCCCCGATGTACTCTTCCTATCGACCTTACATCCAGCATAGTCGGAATCTGAGTACCCAATCAAGTCAAAGTTAGACCCCTTTTGGATACCAGATCCCGAAGCAAGGCGTAGCGACTAAATATCTAAGAATTCGCTTCACCGCCACCAAGTGACACTCCTTAGGATCGGATTGAAATCTAGCACACATGCATACGCTAAGCATAATATCCGGTCTACTAGCACATAAATAAAGTAGAGATCCTATCATTGACCGGTATGCTTTTTGATCAACGGACTTACCTCCTTTGTTGAGGTCGGTGTGTCCGTCGGTTCCCATCGGAGTCTTTGCGGGCTTGGCGTCCTTCATCCCAAACCGCTTTAGCAGATCTTGCGTGTACTTCGTTTGGGAGATGAAGGTGCCGTCCTTGAGTTGCTTCACTTGGAACCCAAGGAAGTAGTTCAACTCGCCCATCATCGACATCTCGAATTTCTGCGTCATCACCCTGCTAAACTCTTCACAAGACTTTTGATTAGTAGAACCAAATATTATGTCATCGACATAAATTTGGCATACAAACAAATCACCATCACATGTCTTTGTAAAGAGAGTTGGATCGGCTTTCCCAACCTTGAAAGCATTAGCAAGTAAGAAATCTCTAAGACATTCATACCATGCTCTTGGGGCTTGCTTAAGTCCATAGAGCGCCTTAGAGAGCTTACACACGTGGTCGGGGTACCGCTCATCCTCGAAGCCAGGGGGTTGCTCCACGTACACCTCCTCCTTTATTGGCCCGTTGAGGAACGCGCTCTTCACATCCATTTGGTACAACCTGAAAGAATGGTGAGCGGCATATGCTAGCAAGATACGAATGGACTCTAGCCTAGCCACAGGAGCAAAAGTCTCCTCAAAGTCCAAACCTGCGACTTGGGCATAACCTTTTGCCACAAGTCGAGCCTTGTTCCTTGTCACAACTCCGTGCTCGTCCTGTTTGTTGCGGAACACCCACTTGGTTCCCACAACATTTTGCTTGGGACGAGGCACCAGCGTCCAAACTTCATTGCGCTTGAAGTTGTTAAGTTCCTCCTGCATGGCCAACACCCAATCCGGATCTAGCAAGGCCTCCTCTACCCTGAAAGGCTCAATAGAGGAGACAAAAGAGTAATGTTCACAAAAATTAACTAATCGAGACCGAGTAGTTACTCCCTTGCTAATATCACCCAGAATTTGGTCGACGGGATGATCCCTTTGAATCATCGCTCGAACTTGGGTTGGAGGTGCCGGTTGCGCTTCTTCCTCCATCACTTGATCGTCTTGTGCTCCCCCTTGATCACACGCCTCCTTTTGATGAACCTGTTCATCGTCTTGAGTTGGGGGATGCACCGTCGTTGAGGAAGAAGGTTGATCTCGTTCATCCTGTTCCTGTGGCCGAATGTCTCCAATCGCCATGGTTCGTATAGCGGCGGTCGGAACATCTTCTTCATCTACATCATCACAATCAACGACTTGCTCTCTTGGAGAGCCATTAGTTTCATCAAATACAACGTCGCTAGAGACTTCAACCAAACCCGATGATTTGTTGAAGACCCTATACGCCTTTGTATTTGAATCATAACCTAATAAAAACCCTTCTACAGCTTTGGGAGCAAACTTAGAATTTCTACCCTTCTTCACTAGAATGTAGCACTTGCTCCCAAAAACACGAAAGTAAGATACATTGGGTTTGTTACCGGTTAGTAGCTCATATGACGTCTTCTTGAGGAGGCGGTGAAGATAGACCCTGTTGATGGCGTGGCAAGCCGTGTTCACGGCTTCCGACCAAAAGCACTCGGGGGTCTTGAACTCTCCAAGCATCGTCCTCGCCATATCGATTAGCGTCCTGTTCTTCCTCTCTACCACACCATTTTGCTGTGGTGTGTAGGGAGCGGAGAACTCGTGCTTGATCCCTTCCTCCTCAAGAAACTCCTCCACTTGAAGGTTCTTGAACTCGGACCCGTTGTCGCTCCTAATCTTCTTCACCTTGAGCTCAAACTCATTTTGAGCTCTCCTGAGGAAGCGCTTGAGGGTCCCTTGGGTTTCAGACTTATCCTGCAAAAAGAACACCCAAGTGAAGCGGGAAAAGTCATCAACAATAACTAAACCATACTTACTTCCTCCTATGCTTAGATAGGCGACGGGTCCGAAGAGGTCCATATGCAGCAGCTCCAGAGGTCTTGACGTGGTCATCACATTCTTGCTGTGATGTGCTCCTCCAACTGTTTACCTGCCTGACAAGCTGCACAAGGTCTATCTTTTTCGAAATAAACATTGGTTAGACCTATCACGTGTTCTCCCTTTAGAAGCTTGTGGAGATTCTTCATCCCCACATGTGCTAAGCGGCGATGCCACAGCCAGCCCATGCAAGTCTTAGCCATTAAGCATGCATCTAGACCGGCCTCTTCTTTTGCAAAATCAACTAAGTAAAGCTTGCCGTCTAGTACACCCTTAAAAGCTAGTGAACCATCACATCTTCTAAAGACAGACACATCTACATTTGTAAATAAACAATTATATCCCATTTGACATAATTGACTAACAGATAGCAAATTATATCCAAGACTCTCCACTAGGAATACATTTGATATAGAATGCTCATTAGAAATTGCAATTTTACCTAACCCTTTTACCTTGCCTTGATTCCCATCACCGAATATAATTGAATCTTGGGAATCCTTATTCTTGACGTAGGAGGTGAACATCTTCTTCTCCCCCGTCATATGGTTTGTGCATCCGCTGTCGATAATCCAGCTTGAACCCCCGGATGCATAAACCTGCAAGGCAAATTTAGGCTTGGGTCTTAGGTACCCAACTCATGTTGGGTCCTGCAAGGTTAGCACAAATGTCTTTAGGGACCCAAATGCAAGATTTATCTCCCTTGCATCTAGCCCCTAATTTCCTAGCAACTACCTTCTTACCTTTTCTACAAATAGCAAAGGGAGCATTACAAGCATAATAAATGGTAGAAGGTTCATTCACTACTTTCCTAGGAGCATGAATAACATTCTTTCTAGGTACATGGGCAATATCTCTCCTAGACATATGTACAACATTTCTCCTACACATATCTCTACCATGATTATAAGAAGAACTAGAAGCAAACATTGCATGAGAATCATAAACATGTGAATCAAAATGATTATAAGCATTTCTAGCATGTCTCCTATCATAATACATAAAAGCATGATTCTTTTTAGCATTACTAGCCATCGGGGCCTTCCCCTTCTCCTTGACGAAGATGGGAGCCTTATGGCTTGTTAAGTTCTTGGCTTCCCTCTTGAAGCCAAGCCCATCCTTAATTGAGGGATGTCTTCCAATTGTATAGGCATCCCTTGCAAATTTTATCTTTTCAACTTCACTCTTGCTAGTCTTAAGTTGGGCATTAAGACTAGCCACTTCATCTTTTAGTTTTGAAATTGAAACTAAATGTTTGCTACAAGTGTTAACATCAAAATCCTTACACCTAGTGCAAATTGTAACATTTTCAACACAAGACTTAGATTTATTTGTTACTTCTAATTTAGCATTTAAATCATGGTTAACACTTTGTAAAGTAGCAATGGTTTCATGACAAGAAGATATTTCACTAGAAAGCACTTCATTTCTTTTCACTTCTAAAGCATATGATTTTTGTGCCTCTATAAACTTATCATGTTCATCATACAATAAATCCTCTTGCTTCTCTAAAAGCCTATCCTTTTCATTTAATGCATCAATCAATTCATTGATTTTATCTATCTTAGATCTATCTAAGCCCTTAAACAAGCAAGAATAATCTATATCATCATCACTAGACTCACTATCACTAGAAGAAGCATAAGTGGAGTCTTTAGTACTTACCTTCTTCTCTCTTGCCATAAGGCAAGTGAGACGCTCATTGGGGAAGAGAGCCGATTTGTTGAAGGCAGTGGCGGCGAGTCCTTCGTTGTCGGAGTCGGAGGAGGAGCAATCCGAGTCCCACTCCTTTCCTAGATGCGCCTCGCCCTTTGCCTTCTTGTATTGCTTCTTCTTCTCTCTTTTGTTCCCCTTTTCCTGGTCACTTTCATTATCGGGACAGTTAGCAATGAAATGACCAAGCTTACCGCATTTGAAGCATGAGCGCTTCCCCTTGGCTTTGGTCTTGCTTGGTTGTCCCTTGTGACCTTTAAGCACCGTCTTGAATCTTTTAATGATGAGAGCCATCTCTTCATCATTAAGGCCAGCCGCCTCAACTTGCGCCACCTTGCTAGGTAGCGACTCCTTGCTCCTCGTTGCCTTTAGAGCAATGGGTTGAGGCTCGTGGAGTGGTCCGTTCAACGCGTCGTCGACGTATCTTGCCTCCTTGATCATCATCCGCCCGCTCACGAATTTTCCAAGTACTTCCTCGGGCGTCATCATCGTGTACCTGGGATTCTCACGAATATTGTTCACGAGATGAGGATCAAGAACGGTAAAGGACCTGAGCATTAGGCGGACGACATCGTGATCCGTCCAACGCGTGCTTCCGTAGCTCCTTATTTTGTTGATAAGGGTCTTGAGCCGGTTGTACGTCTGAGTTGGCTCCTCTCCCCTTATCATGGCGAACCGTCCAAGCTCGCCCTCCACCAACTCCATCTTGGTGAGCATGGTGATGTCGTTCCCCTCGTGAGAGATCTTGAGGGTGTCCCATATCTGCTTGGCATTGTCCAAGCCACTCACCTTATTGTACTCTTCCCTGCACAAAGATGCTAAGAGAACAGTAGTAGCCTGTGCATTTTTATGAATCTGTTCATTTATAAGCATAGGGCTATCCGAGCTATCGAATTTCATTCCGTTCTCCACAATCTCCCATATGCTAGGATGGAGAGAGAATAAGTGACTACGCATTTTGTGACTCCAAAATCCGTAGTCCTCCCCATCGAAGTGTGGAGGTTTGCCAAGAGGAATGGAAAGCAAATGCGAATTCGAACTATGTTGAATACGGGAATAATCAAATGAAAAGTTCGAATTGACCGTCTTCCTGTAGTCGTTGTCGTCGTCCTTTTGGGAAGAAGTGGATTCATCACTATCGTCGTAGTAGATGATCTCCTTGATACGCCTCGTCTTCTTCTTCTTTCCTTCCTTTCGTCTATGACCCGAGCCGGAGTCGGTAGGCTTGTCGTCCTTCGGCTCGTTGACGAAGGTCTCCTTTTCTTTGTCGTTGATCACAATACCCTTCCCCTTAGGATCCATCTATTCGGGCGGTTAGTCCCTTTGTGAATAGAACGGCTCCGATACCAATTGAGAGCACCTAGAGGGGGGGTGAATAGGTGATCCTGAATAAACTTCAAACTTAAGCCACAAACTTGTTAAGTGTTAGTACGAGTATTGCCAAGTGGCTAAGGTGAAGTCTCAACAAAACACAATACCACAAGAATCAAGCACAGAGGGACACAGTGGTTTATCCCGTGGTTCGGCCAAGCCAATGCTTGCCTACTTCCACGTTGTGGCGTCCCAACGGACGAGGGTTGCAATCAACCCCTCTCAAGCGGTCCAAAGACCCACTTGAATACCACGTTGTTTTGTTGTTCCTTTCACTATCCCGTTTGCAAGGAATCTCCACAAATTGGAGTCTCTTGCCCTTACAAGTAAATGATCACAAAGAAAGCTCAGAGTAAGGGAGGGAAGCAACACACACAAATCCACAACAAAAGCGCACACACACGGCCAAGACTCGAGCTCGAATGACTATCTCAGAGTTCACGCTAGAACAGAGCTCGAATCACTTAGAATCACAAACGAATGCGCAAAGAACTTGTGTGGATGATCAAGAATGCTCAAGAGTTGCTTGTGTGTCTCCTCCATGCGCCTAGGGGCTCCTTTTATAGCCCCAAGGCAGCTAGGAGCCGTTGAGAGCAAATCCGGAAGGCCATCCTTGCCTTCTGTCGTCGGGGGCACCGGACAGTCCGGTGCACACCGGACACTGTCCGGTGCCCGATTTGTTTCCTTTTCCGGCGCTTCCGACCGTTGGAAGACTGCCGTAGATCTGCGAGCCGTTGGCGCACCGGACAGTCCGGTGCACACCGGACAGTCCGGTGCCGTCTTCCGACCGTTGGCTCGGCCACGTGTCCCGCGCGGATTGCGCGGCCGACCGTTGGCCCTGGCCGACCGTTGGCTCACCGGACAGTCCGGTGCACACCGGACAGTCCGGTGAATTTTAGCCGTACGCCGCCGGCCAAAATCCCGAGAGCGGCCAGTTCGAGTCGAGTCAGTCTGGCGCACCGGACACTGTCCGGTGCACACCGGACAGTCCGGTGCCCCAGACCGAGCTGGGACTTGGCTGCACACAGCCAAGTCATTCTCTCCCCTTTTCTCTTTTTCTTCTTTCTGTTTCTAACACTTAGACAAATATGTTAGTCCACAAAACCAATGTACTAAGGCTTAGAAACATACCTTTACTTCATGATTTGCACCTTGTTCATCCATGTACACAAATTCACAATTAAACACATGTGTTGGCACTCAATCACCAAAATACTTAGAAATGGCCCAAGGGCACATTTCCCTTTCACACGTGGAACACATTATGTACAACAGACAAGGTTTCGGGTAGTTGAAGTCGGTATGCCACTGGTCCACACTGTTCAAGTATAGGGAATGGACCAATGTACCGAGGTGCAAGCTTCCCTTTAACCCCGAAACGCGATACGCCTTTCATTGGTGAAACCTTTAGGTAGACATAGTCTCCCTCAAGAAAATATAAGGGTTGTCGTCGCTTGTCTGCATAACTCTTTTGTTGAGCTTGAGCTTTCTTCAAATTATGAATTATTTTCTGAACCTTTTCCTCAGTCTCTTTCACCATATCAGGCCTGAAGAAGTACCTTTCACCAGGTTCAGACCAATTTAGCGGAGTACGACATCGTCGTCTATATAAAGCTTCAAAGGGTGCCATCTTGATGCTTTCTTGATAGCTATTATTATATGAGAACTCTGCTAATGGTAAACATTTATCCCATTTCTGTGGGAATTCTAGAACACATGCCCGCAGCATACCTTCGAGTATCTGATTTACCCTTTTAGTCTGCCCACTAGTTTGAGGATGATAGGCTGAACTATGAGCAACTTAGTACCCAGGGAGTTGTGAAGTGCCTCCCAAAACTTGGCTACAAATTGAGGTCCACGGTTCGACACTGTAGTCTTTGGAACACCATGCAGACTAAGAATACAAGCAACGTACAATTTGGCATAGACAGTAACTGGGTGATCTGTCTTGACTGGCAGAAAATGAGCAATTTTCGTAAGCCGATCGATTATAACCCAGATAGAGTCATACCCCTTTGCGGTTCTGGGCAATCCCACAATAAAGTCCATACTTATATCTTCCCATTTCCATGTTGGTATTGGTAGAGACTGTAATGGACCGGTAGCTTTCAGGTGTGTGGCCTTAACACGTTTGCAAGTGTCACATCTAGCCACATAGCGTGCAATTTCAATTTTCATCTTCGTCCACCAATAATGTTGTTTTAGATCTTGATACATCTTAGTGCTTCCGAGATGAACAGAATAGCGACTAAGATGTGCTTCATCCAAAATTTGCTGGCGGACCCCTTCACTTTTTAGGCACCACTATGCGGTTGTTGAACCATACAACACCTTGATCATCTTCTCGGAAGCAATTGTCTTTTCCAGCCCTTATCTTCTCATGTATATGTTTCATACCCTCATCATTTTTCTATGCATCAATTATCCTTTATAAGATGACTGACTCCAGCTTCAAGTGATTTGAAGTCCCATGCTGAATCATTCCCAGGTTCAAATTCTCCATCTCCTGGCATAATGTAATGTCAGAAGTCCTTATAATTAAACAATGGCAGGAGACTTTGCGACTGAGTGCATCTACCACCACATTTGCTTTGCCTGGGTGATAATGGATCTCTAGTTCATAATCCTTGATTAGCTCGAGCCATCTCCTTTGTCTCATATTGAACTCAGACTGGGTAAAGATGTATTTCAAACTCTTATGGTCTGTATAAATATGACAGACATTCCCCAACAAATAATGACGTCATATCTTCAGGGCATGAACCACTGCAGCTAGCTCCAGATCATGAGTGGGATAATGTTCCTCATGCCAGCGCAACTGCCTTAAAGCATACGCAATTACTCGGCCCTCTTGCATTAATACGCAGCCGAGACCACTGCCTGATGCGTCACAATACACATCAAAGGGCTTATTAATGTCCGGTTGAGCCAATACCGGAGCAGTGGTTAATAATGTCTTCAATTTCTCAAAAGCTTCATTACACTTTAAAGACCAATTGAATTTAGTCTCATTCTTCAATAGACTTGTGATTGGTTTCACAAGCTTAGAAAAATCTGGTATAAATCGGCAGTAATAGCCAGCTAGTCCAAGGAAGCTTCGGACTTGATGAACAGTGGTTGGGGTTCCACTCCAAAATATCCTTGACCTTGCTGGGATCTACCGCAATTCCCCTGACAGATAACACATGTCCTAGAAATTGAATTTCTTCCAGCCAAAACGCGCACTTACTGAATTTAGCATATAATTGATGTTCCCTTAGGCGCGTCAATACGATCCGTAAATATTGAGCATGCTCCTCTTCATTCTTTGAATATATCAAAATATCATCTATGAAGACCACCACAAATTTGTCCAACTCGGGCATGAATACCGAGTTCATCAGATAAGTGAAGTGGGCAGGAGCATTCGTCAGTCTGAAAGACATTACCAAGTATTCAAATAATCCATACCACGTGGTAAATGCGGTCTTTGGTATATCCTTGGGCCGAATACGGATCTGATGATAGCCCGACCTGAGATCAATTTTGGAGAATACCCTTGCTCCAGTCAGTTGATCAAATAGAATATCAATTCGTGGAAGAGGGTACTTGTTCTTAATAGTGACCTCATTCAGGGGTCGATAATCCACGCACATCCGTAATGTTTGATCCTTCTTCTTGACGAATATGGCAGGGCAACCCCATGGTGACGAGCTTGGTCGGATGAATCCTTTATCTAGTAGATCTTGTAATTGAATCTTTAATTCTGTCAGCTCATTTGGAGGCATCCGGTACGATCTTCTAGAAATGGGAGCCGTACCGGGCTTCAACTCAATTACAAACTCTACATCTCTTTCAGGTGGAGGCAAATCTTCTGGAAAGACATCTGGGAACTCACATACTACCGGAATATCCTTGATCTCCGGTATAATGGCTTCATATATTCTGCCAGTAGTTTTGGTTGGAATGGGGATAGACAAAAGAATTTCCTCTTGGTTATGACTCAACCTGATGGTTCTCTGATCAGTGTTGAGGGTTGCTTTATGTTGGGCTAACCAATTCATGCCCAAAATCACATCTATGTCTTGGCCTTTCAGAACAATCATATTAGTAAGAAAGTCCCATCCGGCCAGTGTTACGGGCACTTTGAAAGCCACTTCCTTAGTAAATATTTGTCCCCCAGGTGAATGAATTTTAAATCCTTCCCTTGATTCATGGTATGGAATGCAATGTTGCTCCACAAATTTCTTTCTGATGAATGTATGCGAAGCACCAGAATCAAAGAGAATAATTGCGGGATGATTGGCCACAAGGAACGTACCCATCATTACCGGTTCACCGTCCAGTGTGGTGGCCACTTGAGTGTAATAAATTCGTCCCGTCTTCTTTATGTTCTTGCCCATATTTCCCTTAGCTTGAGAAGAATTCCCAGTACCTTGTTGATTGTTTGAGCGATTCTGCTTCGGGTAAGGGCAATCCTTAATAAAATGCCCAGATTTTCCGCAATTGAAACAACCTGTTGACGAACTGGGAAGGGCAGGGAAACGAGTGCCATGGGTACCCGGCTGACTTGTTGTAGTGGGGGCAGCATTGGGACGGATGAACGCTGGTTGTTTGAATGGGAAGGAGGGTGGACGTGATGAAGAACGACCCTAATTAAAAGGCCGGATAACTAACTGTTGCCTTTTCTCGGGGCCCTGACTAGGCCTGTTGCCCCCATTCCCCTTGGACTTTCCAGAAGTTGCATATTTAGATTCAACTGCCAGCGCTGTGCTGACAGCCCTTCCGTAGGTGAGGTCGATGCAGGTAGCCATTTTCCTTTGCATCCGATCATTTAAACCCCGCATGAAACAGTTCTTCTTCTTTATGTCGGTATTGACTTGGTCAATCGCATACTGAGATAAGTGATTAAATTTATTGAGATACTGGATGACAGTATCTCCGCCTTGCTTCAACTTCATGAATTCTTCCTGTTTCATGTGGAGTACTCCTTCAGGTATGTAATGTTCCCTGAAGGCCAGCTTGAATTCAGCCCAGGTCACTTGATGATCAGCCGGTTGTATGGCAACAAAGTTCCCCCACCAGGTGCTGGCAGGGCCACACAATTGCTGAGTTGCGAACAGGGGCTTCTGAGTTTCAGAACATCGAAGAAGTCCAAATTTCTGCTCAATGACACGGATCCATTCATCCGCCTCTAAAGGATCTTCTGCCTTGACGAACAACGGAGGGCGCGTCTCGAAGAAGTCCAAATAAGATGTCTCCCGGAGTCCTTGCGGATAAACCCGTCCGCCTGGTTGTTGAAGTGGTTGGCCTGCCATCTCTCGCAGGAAGCGGGTATTCTCTGCTGTAGCGTTTACCAAGGCAGCGATGGCCTTGGCAAGTGTCGGGGGTACTGGAGGTGGATTTGGGGTCGCCTCCCTCCCACGAGAGGTACCAGCCCCATCCTGAGCGCGAGTCCTGGAAGGCATCTGAGGCAAAGAACATTGGGAGCAATATGATATGCCATACAAACCATCCATTTCACATTACTTCAAAAGGTAATGTTACAGACTCGTACTTTACAATAGGATTACACCCCTTATTTCACAATAGTACTACTTCTACACTATATTATTCCTGCTTCCTGTCACTCTTGGTAGCCTCACTGTCGGGCGTAGGAGACCACTCATCGACCAACTTCATAGAGGGAGGGGGCCTAAAAAGGTCCAATTCGCCACCAAAAGCTTCTCCCACTACTTGAGAAGGTCCGGCTTCTGTCCCGACAGGATCCGCAGGTACACTGGGGTGTAGTTGTGAGTACAATACATGAACTTCTTCATGTAGAGTATTACAATAAGCCTGCAAGGTATCAATGGCTGAGCTAAGCTCTTCTACTCGGGCTTGAGCTTTCGCCTCCTTAGCCCAGGCAAGCGAACGAGAATGAACCGCCCAGTCGAGCGCTAAATCTCGATCCACGAGCTGATCTCGCAGGCGGCGGATGTCGTTTCTCAATTCATTGATTCTGTCGCCATCCGCGACCCATATGTCAGTCTTGCGTCGGAGTCTGTTTGAAGTCGATTAACTTTCGCTTCGAGATCCCTGATCGGATCATTACTCCCACTACTGCTATCCTCATGTCTTGGGGCAAGTTGATGACGTGGCACGCCAATTGGGCCAGTATGCTTTCGCGCAGTTTTCCTTGTGCGCGGCGACATTTTTCTAAGGGGGAAAATCTTATTAACATAGTTCTTAGCATGATGCATGTGTAATTACAGAACCAACCTTAGTTGATTCAACCTTCTATACATTGCACTCCTCCTATCTGGTCTTTCATATAAATTCTTCAAAAATAATAGGTAAGAAGGGAAGAAATTTTCTAGATAAGTCTTTAGAAAATTCTTTTGAAGATGCCTCATAATATCTGCAGAGAAGGGCTTCGCTCCGATATCAGCTGTGACGGAACCACCCAAGTCATTAGGCCCAACTACAGTTGTCCTTATCCCACGGACTTCAGACAACCCTGTAGGTGCCCTGAATCACTTCACAAGTTCAGTATCTGTTTTTCTTACCTTTCCCAAGAGCGTTTCACCCGTCACGCAGACATTACAGATCATCGGAGATACGAAAATGCGGAAGCGATTACATAAACTTACCTTTATTTAAAAGTAAGACAACGTTATATATTACAGACCAGGATATAATTAACTGAGTGCAGAGTATTATTATTACAAGCCAAAGGAGGCAAAAACCCCTCCCGATAAGTATCAAACAAAAGTTCTTATGGAGGAACCTTTCCTCCCACAGTTCTATTCTTGGTTTTCTTCCTTTGGGACCACCTTGGAACAGAAACAACAAAAGTTTGTCGCTTCTTCACCTAAAAACAATAGGGAATAAAACCCTGAGTATGGAATTACTCAACAAGACTTACCCGACTAAGGAAAAGACTCTCAAGGGCATGCTGGTTATCAGGGAGTCAAGGTAAGGTTGCTCAATAATCAAAGACTCTGTTTGCAAAAATGCTTACTAAAGTGGATCCTTAAAATCCAATTTTTAATTGTCAGGTTAAGTAAGATTACCTATCTCTAGAGTTCTTTCTACCCTAGTTCAATCACTTGACCTGCACTAGCCAATTTTCTTAACAACCCTTTAACTTTACTGGAGTTCTACGTGTAAGTAAGTGACCAAGTCTTCATAACCGCGAAGGTACGACGATCCGAATCGATTATACTCAGCTGAGGATCTCCGATCACACGACATATGTAGCACTTAACCCTTGCATATGTCAACCCGCCACCGGGTTTCTTAAGACCAGATCAGGTTCATGCCAACCGAGAGCACAGATACACCACCGTCCAGCCTCTTGCCATGGAGGGTACACGCTACTCTCGCCATCTCTCCACTCCCATTGCATGGTATCTTATTCTGGCCTTAGTCTGCCTGAGGCAAAGCTTACCCATGACGAGGCATGTGACCAGTTAAAAGGTCCTCGGTCAACAGGCCTACATCGACACGGTCCTTAATCGACTCAGACGGAGACACTACACCGAGACTCCTTTCTCGTGCAAGTCAACCACCCGGTCTCAGCTTTATCATTTAAAACCCAAATTTTGGTACCTGGCAGAGGTACATCTTTTCTAGATGTTGAACCCATCACGGCCATGATGGATCCACCATTAAATTTTATTTTCAAAAACACCCCTCCCACTTTGCCACATAATCTTTTGTAAAAACAAAATCTTTTCCTTTGCTAAAACAAGACTAAGCATAGTAAAAACTTTTTATAAAACAGGGATTTAAAGGAAGGTAATCAATTTCAAGGAAGGTAATGCATGAATTGTTTTATCAATCAACTCCTATCACCTAATGCATCAATTAAGTGAAAAAGATTTTAAAAGAATCAAGGGGTGGCAAATGCACCGGGGCTTGCCTTGGTTTACAGGTGATTCAGGCTCAGTTCCACAGATGTCAAAGTAAAAACAGCTGTCTGCCTGAGGTTCCTGAGGTGGTGGTGAAGTCTTTTCTTCTTCTACCTCAACTTCTTCTTCGTGTTCTAAAGATAACCATTTATATAAGAATGAATGCCATGTAATGCTCATGATAGTGCAAATATAATAAGAGTTTGTTATCTAAGGTCTTGAATACAATTTTCCTTCACGGTTCTCCGAGAAACTAGGTTTTCCGGAGTCAACAATGAAGTTCAAAGAGTGGGGTGGGGGTTTTGGGTTTTAATTATCAAACAAGGTCCAAATCATACCAAAATCTACCCAAGGCTTCTAAATAATGTTTTGAGTTCATATAAAAAGTTTGGGTATTTTTGGAATTATTATCTATTTTCTAAAAATCCAGAAGCAATGTTTTAAGCTATTTTAAATGACCCAAAATTCCCTATTTGATCTAGAAATCATAGATCTATTTTTATTAAATACTATGGAAAATTAGGAATCTAGGGAAATTGGTTTGGCATTTTTACCATTTTTCTACAATTTTCTACAGATTTCCAAAGTTCTACTGAAAAAGAAAAGGGAAAATCCTGAACAGTATTGGGCTTAAACCGGCCCAACACAGTCCAGGCCCCAGTAAAATCCGGGCGCGACCGCGACCGCGCGGTAGATTTTGCATAAAGGCCCTTGTCGGTTCAAAAATCCGAGAAGAAGTCCTTGGTTAGTTGTAATGAGTCACTGACATCTTCTCCCCGGCCCCCCAAAACTTCTGTGTCTTTTAAAAATAAGTCCCTGAGCTCGGATGGCGGCAAGGACGAACACCCTCCTCGCTGCGCCACGGCCATGGAAGACCCGAGCACCTATTGATCCCTGCCCAACCAAATTCTATGCTATTCCGTGCTGTTATGGCCATCAATTTGGCTGGCACGCTCAGAGAACGCCCTGCTCACGCGCACGGCAGAAACGCGATGTCGAGCCCGCGTTCCCATAACACCATGCCAGTAATGGCCAATTGGTCGCTACGGTGAGCTTTATGGACATATAGGGCTGCCGAAACAATACTTTAAAAGCACAGAATCATACCAGGACTGTCTGGCCACGGAGCGCGGAGGATTCGGGCTTGACAGTGCTTAAGAAAGGGGAAAACGACGTCGTGGCAATCTCTGGTGGAATTAGGGGGTCACGCTGGGGCTATTTGATCGCAAAGAACCACTGATTCGCCGTGTTCAACCAATTTGAGGGGAGGAGAAGGAGACAGTGCGAATTTTTGGTTTTACTCAAGCTTACTTGAAGAACTGCGAGCACCTCGCCGTGGCTCCCTGTTCTATATATAGGCACGGCGGTCCGGCGATCAATTCACGACCACGGACAGTATCGCGAGTGCATGTCGACCACGTCGGTAGGAGGCACACTGAGGGAGATCACGGCAATGAGTGACAGCGTGGCGAGAGTTAACTGAGTCACGGTGGCCGCCGGTGAAGACTCTGGCTAGGCTTGGGAGACGGCGCCATGTACGGGTTATCCCTCCCCGGCTTTATCCACTCCATACCGCGCACCAATCAGGACGGCGACGGCACGAATCTACGCGCGGAGAGGTCGCTGGCGGTGAGGTTGCCGCGCTGGCGGTCTGATCCATTTCAGTTACTGTACCATGGCGTCTCATTCAGATAGCCTGACAGCGCAAGTTTAGGTCCCATTTTCTCTAGATTTTCTATGGTACCAAGCCCAAACATCTATAGCAAAGTTGTTCTACTATAAAGGATCTACAACTTTGTTATATTGACTTGGGGCAAATTCCTTGAAGTTCTTGATCTGTAGAGCTCCAAAGATGTCCTAGAATCATTGTTAATCTGAATTTCAGACTTTAAGTAGTCTGACAGCACGACTTCAGACTCATTTTTCTTTAATTTCTATTCAGCATTAGTGCTCCATTTCTTAATAAAGATTGTTCTCCTTATATAGCTCTCTAGATTTGATGTGGTGACCCAAGGCAAATTTTCACTAATTTGAAAGTTACAAGGGCTTAAAGTTGAATCAATCACACTGAAATTCAGATTTCTTCAAAATGATCAAGTGTGGCTCTTTTGCACTTAAGTCCAAATCTTAAGTTTTGGATTGCAAACCTTCATCATTGGGAACCATATGACTTAAGATACTTTAACATCATGGTTTTTGCACTTTAGTCCAAAAGTGGACTAATTTTTGCACTTAACCCCCTAGGGTTTGGATTTAGGGTTTTCCAGGATTCCAATTAGGGTTTTTGGTATCTCAGTGGTGTAAATGCAATGTAGGTCCATCCTTGGTAACTTTTTATGATTATTTTACTTAATCTTTGGGGTTTTCTCTATTTGGCTCTTGTTTTACCCCTCAGATCCCTATTTAAGGTTAAGTACCCTACTCTAGGGTTTTATTTGCAAAATGCCATAACAATACAACTTGCTTGAAATTTTTACCTAGTGAATGCATTCTGGGTGTGTCAAACATATGCAATGTCAATGCTCATGATGTTATGCTCATGTTTTAGTAACAGTAACACCAGGGGTGTTACAGTATCACTCTTCATATTTAGTAAGTGAAAAAATATAAAATAGATGATAACTATATTTGGATAATCAGCCAAAGAAGCTATTGAAAGCTATTTTTTCATCAAAATTTTCATTACTACTATTAGGATGAATAAAGAGAGTCTCTTAAAGTTTCTCTTAAACAAGCTAAGTATGTTATGTGGTTCTAGTAACACTTTTCTTATGTACAAGCAAATTTCATACTAGGATTAAAAATCCTTTCTTCTATCTTACATCAAAACATAGGTCTAAGTCCCTGATTGTAGAGTCATCCTTATTTGAGCTACACTACCTTTGTATATAGATTATGCCTACATAAATAGCAATGAACTGAATCTGTAATTTTAGTGATTATACAATAATTCTCGTCTAAAATTCAGACACCTAAATTTTAGATGCCTTCTTGACTAAATTTATATAAAATATTAATATTTATGGTACTATATAATATATGTTATAAATATTTATAGTTTTTCATATAAATTTATTAATCTATAAGGATAGAACTAGAATTATATTTTTATAGGATGAAGTAGCAGTAGTTCAAACCTGGATAAGTTGATTTGACCCTTCGATTGTGAGATGTCGAGTACTTTTCAATACAAAAGACCACCACATGTTCACATAATCACATGCTTATCCATTTGTCGTATCTGTACATGCATCGGATGCGATTGCGATCACAGCCATAGAGAAAATAACTAGAAACCTTTGTGTCCAAACCAACAAATACTTGAACACAATCCTCTATTCCCTGAGAATATGCGTCGCAGGTCGCAATGCGATGTACAACGGGGCCAGTTCAACAAACAGCCAAACACCGCTGTATGGGGAAGAAGACATGGACATGCAAGGACGCAGCTTGCCCTTGGATCTTGCCTGGATTCTACAAACGGCGACGTGCCTGTGAGAGGATGCAAAATTTCAGAGGATTTATACTTGTCAAGCTTGCTCCTTTCATATTGACTACTGCTTCCTCAGGCTGAAAATGATATCTGGAGAATCTCTCATTCTCTGTGTATAGTCAAGGTATGTGGTAAGAGCTGCGGCAGGAGTTGGTCATCAGCTTGTCAAAAACCCTCTTTCTCAATTGATTGACAGTGCCACCAGGACGGCTTGCAAAACTAGTCTTTACCCTAATCTGATACACGATGCAAAGTGGTATATATGTATGCTATTCATGCCGGCTTCAAGTAGGCTCGACTAATGATTGAGCTGCATATTTATCTACATATGGCTATCTAAGAATCATGTGCACATGACCATGATTTTAAGGTTTTGGTGATGACCATGAAAACACAATCACAAGGACTACCATATGTGCTAAGAGGTGTTACACACGTTATACTCGATCCTAGATATACAAGATCTAAGTTTGATCAAAATCCAAGCTCAAACAAGTCAAAACATGCATATGGGATAAGAAAGGGTGACAATCAAGAAAAGAAGAAAACATGTTATCCTAGATCTCCTTAGCCTCATCTTGGGGGTTGAGCGACAGTACCCACGTTCTTAATGTTAAGTTCGACGGTACCCACGTTCTTAATGTTAAGTTCGACGGTACCGTCGAACTTACTTCTCTAAGTTCGTCCAAAAATCCCCGTCGGCTATATTCGTCGGTAAACCCACGTTCTTACTGTAAGTTCGTCGGCTTATTACATTAAGTTCGACGATTTATCACCCACATTCTTTAACTAGTTTTCTGTAGTGATACTAGAGGCCAAGGCTTCCTCCATTTCCCTCCTTTGACGGGTATCAATAGATACGAGTGCACTGACCTCTCGAACATCAGCCTCTCTAGATGGTCCCACATCTAGTCCAAGAGTCATGCATGAGTCGCTTCCACTATGTGACTATAACGACATTGACCTCCTCTAGCTTGTCGATAACATCCCCTAGGCTCGGGTCCTCATTGATACCCTTGTAGATAGAGACATTGTTGTGCCCTGCACCTTAAGGGGCGGTGATCTTTTGGAGCAAAATGCTAGTGATTGGGTGCTAGGGCAGCACATGATGGATAGATTGATGCCTCTCAATCATCCCCTCCTAGCATCAGTGAATTCGTCGTTGCGGGGTCATCACCTATGCTATTATAGGTATTTCCTTTAACTATTAGCCTCCACGATCCCCAACACCTCCGTCGCTACTAGGACCACCTCTACACCAAGCGCATCATCACTGGAGATGTCCACTACCTGAGACACCTCATCACAGGCTAGGGTCAGCAATCTCTGTTGGATCCTAAAGGGACTAGCTTCGGTGCTCCTAGGAATGGTACCAAAGGTAGCTTTAGAGTCCAGGGCACTTCCTGGTGGTGCTTGCCGCTAATGACCTAATCACATAACAAAAGAGTTCACTATGAGGAGATATAGAAGATAGAAGGATGTGCTAGCAATAAGCATACGAGGGACTAATGTTTGTTTGGCGCCAAGTCCTAGCAAGTACGACCTTGATGTCCATGCACTAGAACTTCCTCGAGGTAGAAGCATCTCAAGCGTGGATTTCCCTATTACTCTCAAAACCACTAGGGTTAGTATCCTCTAGGGTGACCTCTTTTATATTCCTCATTGTGGCTCCACTATTGGGGGTCTCCTGTCCTCAACGAGGGGCTCGACCATGGCATCCTAACACTGCATAGGTGGCATCAAATAGGGGACGACTAGTTGGGGTCCTTAGCCTGATCGTGTTGTAGAACGACATGTGTTGGACTGCATAGCAAAGGGTAGCATTGTATTAAAAAATATAAAATATCCTCGTCGACACCACTAGCATTTCATCATGGAAGGATCCAGAATCTCATCATCTCTGCCATGATGTTGGGCGAAGGATTGAGTTGGGCCCCATCAAGACCCACATGTCATCCTTGTCACTGGTGTATAGCCACATGACTCTCGGATGCCTTTAGAGTGGGGTCAGTCATCATGTTGAGAAGTGCACCAACAACAACATCACTGATAGCCTCATGTTGGTGAGCTCCTCGATCTTCATTAGGGTTTAGGACTAGATGTCATGTCACATTGTGGACCGGTAAGTCCTCCCACTAGTCTCGGTCCACCACTGGATCCCATATCGACATCTCCAAGCACACTTGGGGTTTGACAATGATGTAGATCCATGATATGTGCCAATGACCAATATTCCCACTTGCCATTAAGGTTTGTGGCACATATAGGGTCTGGAAGCGTGGCATAAAGAAAATATAGTAGTATACCTTCTCAAATTTATTTAGTCCACTCAACATGGGAGGACAACAAGCGGTAGAAGAGCTAAATGCAGGGCCTCACCCCCATGAACATTTTGCATAGGTATGCAAAGGGTGAGAGGGTGAGGGTTGAGATGCCCGGCATGGAGGCTATAGGAATCAAGAACACAAAGAAAGAACCATGGTACCGAGAAGTTCAGTCCCCCCATCATCCAAGAGACTGAGAGTAGAAGATGATGTATTTTCCATCTCTTTTCGAGGTATCCACATTGGATTCATCATTGGGAGGACATTGTTGTACGTAGATGGTGTGACCCAACTAAGGAGTATGTGCATCTTGTCTAGACCCTTGTGGTTGAGGACCCTCCTGTGTGGCAACTAGTTGAGTACAAAGGTCACGACCATGGCAATTGAACTATCGAGAGAGAAATACTACAATGGATGATGGAGGAAGACGACAGAGGAGGAAGAAGGAAAATGTGGTGGATTATGTGAGAAAAATGAAAGGTAAAAACCATAGAACCGTATTTAAAGCCCACTCTCTCTCTCTCTCCATTGTCGGATATAGAACTCAAAGCATCACATGAAGCATGATTCGTGAGTCCTATAATATGATGGTTGCATAGTGTTTTGACTACCAACCAATATAGTTAACGCATACATAATTGTTGGCATACATGATAGGACTATTCTATTAGGCGTATTTGGAAAATATGCCCCACTTGCATGTCTCCACAGACCTAACTGATTGTACCATGATTTTCCTTAGGTATTATTTTCATCGTTATATAACTAATTATTAGGCTTCGAGCCTAGTGTGTTGCATGCCTAATCAAGGGCGAATAGACAAGAAACATGACCTCCAATGGTGGTTTGACTTTTGGATAGGTAGGAATGGCGACTGACAATTGACCCCAATTGTTGAGCACAACAACAAGATATGAAGACAAACCCTAGGAATATCTAAATTATGGTATGAATCTTATATGCCATGGTGGACCACTCTCCCTAGCCTAGTTCATCATCTCCTTGCGCTCCTGCTCAGTAGAGGAAACCTATTACCATGTCACCTCCTGTGCCTCGCATCATTGAAAGAATGTAGTAAACCCCTAGACACATGCTAAATTTGTTTTGTTAGCAGTCTTGCAAGAAAATTGGGACCACCTGCAAGCCTCCATAGGCCTACGGTGGGTTTAGGGGCCTCTGTTAGTGCTCAGGAAAGGTCATACACCAGATACTGCCAAAACGTCTTCGAAGGTTCCAATAGAAGATTTCGTCGAGAGACTGTCAATGCCAATCATGTGCCCCTAGGGCCTTGGGCCTTGATAGCACTGGCTAAGATAGGGGGTCACCAAGATAGGAGGTATGACCTCGAAGCCCCTATACATCTAAGGCTTCTAGCCTCTAGCACTCATCAGAACAAACAAGACATATGGCTCCTAGGGCTATTCACACTTCTAGGGCTCTCTTGGTCATCTGAGGCCCCTCGGTTTTGGAGTCCTAGCCAATGGTTAGGTCCCAACGACCTCTTAAGTCCTGAGGCCCCTCCATGGTTAAACAAAGCTCCCTGCTCAACCAAGCATGGAAGCTCATGGATACAAATGAATATCATTGGACCTTCTTCAAGGCAGGGCGGCTCCAGAAAGTACAACTCTAGTACCACTCTCATCTCTACTTTATACGGTCTTACGATACTGGCAGTCTAGATAAAACCCATGTCCACTGTAATAAATATGATGGACGATTTTGTAGATAAGAAGGTGCATTATTGCCTTGACATAAGCAGCAGACGTACTCAAGACCGCTATTCAGTACGTGCCATCATTCATGTAGTCACGCTCAAACATGATAGTGTGCCGACAAGGATTGTAAATTATAGACTACTACATCGTTTACCAACTATGTCATACGAAACGACATGGACTCTAGTACTTTCCACTACAATAAGATGTATCTGCCACTGTAGCAAGATAAGATAAACATTGTGGCACGTCCAACACGTGCCACTACATATGAATCTATGTCTACGACAAGATACAAATAATTGAGCCTCCCCTGAGTAGGTCCCACTATCATGCAATCATGTATCACTCTCTCCTCCCTTCAACTATAAAAGGGTGGAGTAGACTAAAGGGCATGGATGGATGGGGGTTGACCCCCAAACAACTCTAGGGGCTTATTCCTCTTTGATCTAGGGAATTCATAGAGGTGAACTAGAGACCAATAGTCTAAAACTTCTACTAAAACCAAAAAGGGAAAGCTTGGTGACAAAGGTGCTCAGCTGATACATGAGCTTGTAATCTTATTCATCTCGGTGATAATCAATTTCTTATTTACAAAGCGACCATAGGATATTATACATCTTGCATCTTGAATCTCTATAAATCACCTATGTCCCGATAACCATACTTCAACAAGAGACGCTAAAGCGTCTGGTACACTATATTTAGTGTTTCTATCCATGGAGGGCGCATTAGGGGGGTAGCCGAGGCGAGCACACCCCCTATGCGTTGCAACAACTAGTAAAGTCCTATATGCACCTCCTTTTTTAATCAATGATGGGTGCTTGTGGGCTTTAATTTTATGCCTTGTTGAGCCATTCTACCATACTAGGCCTGGTCTATGGTATCCAACCGCCATTTTTTGAGCAATGGCTAGCTACGTATGGGCTTGTGAAGGTACTTTTATGATGAAGTTTGCATCCCTTTTATTTATTATTACCATCATCAATGACTTTATATAAGAAAAAAATTCTACTTGTGTGTCCATTTTATTCCCCAAACACCCTCTTAATTTTTGTCGTTCTTTTGCCACTGGTTTCTACTCCTCGAAGCCTCCAACAATGCAGGCTAAAATGTCCCCTAAACTATGGAGTGTCCTCGTCGTGCGCCGAGAAAGCTAACAAACGAAACGACGCCACAAAAAATCTTCGCGGAACAATCGTTGGGTTTTGTTCTGCTGCGATCACATCACAGCACGCCTTTGTGTTTTTGATAAGTCATCACATCACGACTTAATTGCTGTCTGACGGAGCCACTGAAAAATGCTGATAGTTTGGATCTTTGTTGACTGAAGTGTAGTTCACTTGATTATCTAGAACCAATTATTACTCTGCGTGCTTAGATGAACTAAGACTATTTTAACCACTAATATTTAGTTCAAGTGAACCATACAGCTCTAGTAGTACAAAGCGGGATCAAGTAGTAGTTTGGATCCCTCCAATCACGAGACGCATCCTGGATAGGAGTACTTTTCAAAGCAATTATGGGACTGAGTACTCTTCAAAGAGAAGAAAAATGCCTAATCAGTCAAGGCCGGATCGATTCCGCTCTGCCGTCGCCGTTGCTCAGAGTCGGAAGAACAGTATAAAAAAGACAACAAATAGGGGGTGTATCACTCGTGCTTCTCAGCAGCTGCCAAACTGAAGGTGATGTATATATAAGTACTGTGTCAAGCTTCCTCCTTTCATATGTGACTGCTACTTTGCCTGAAACTGACATATCAGGTAAATCCGATGAATTTATCCGTAGTGTAGAACCGCTTCGAAATGCAGAGGTTAGATCTAGCCCCAACAGGAAATGGTTAGCTTGTCAGACCTAATCTCACACACCTGTTTGGCTTGGTGAATCGGCTTGAAACTAGTCTTTGCCATAATCATGGACGCGATGCGATAAGAAACATGTCGATTTCAGTGGGACTCTACTAAATGATTGAGCTCAAGAAAGAATCGCGCTCTGTTATTATCCAATTAATTGAGTCCGTGAATTGGCGTTTTGATTTCTCTTCAGAAATGTACTCCTTTCCATGGACAAAAACGTTCCAACCACCTTTTTTCGAGAAGAGAACCAATATATTGAAACCAAGAACAGTACATCAAAATGATACAAAGTCTTGACAAATATACCTCCCACCATTGCTCATGGAGCACACAGCCAAAAAAAGAGCTTCAGCACCACTTTAATGGTCAATACATAGACTAGATCGCCACATATATGCTCGTGAGAAGAAAATCTTGACCATTTGTATCAAAAGTTGTGAGCCCACCATAACTTGTTCATGCAATTTTGACTCTTGGAGAACAACCCATTCTAAAAGCCATCACGCTATTGAAAAGACAACCTACAAGGGAGAAATACTGGGTTTTTTTCTTAAAAACCACATCATTTCTACTTAACCAAATTGACCAACACAAAGTGACCCCACCCAAAAAAAAACAGCGACTTCAAGCGATTGTTAAGCCCCTAAAGCCAACTACCTAAATGTGATTGCTGTCAAAGGGTTGTTTTTTACCACTTGCTAAGTACAAGATTGACGGAGAAAAGATCTCCGGTCCCTAGGGCCCATCGATCAGCAAGGGCACTAGGAAGAGGCCTCTAGCAACTAGGACCCATCGATCAACAAGAGGAGGAAGGAAACATGTGCCCTAGAAGCAACCGTCTCCGGACGAATCCTGAGGCACCAAGCCCAGAGTCGGGCGTGGCAGAGCCAGATGCCCAGATAGGGGGGTCGGGCGAACCGAAGGAAAACCACTCAAGTGGATCTCTCGCCTAGCCCAAGACTGACCTGCCATAAGTGACCGACCACGTTAACTATGGTTGGCGTCGAGCCACGGTAGATGTGTTGGTCCGTCTCTCACTCATGACCTGCTAGTCCCTCGGGTTACATCGCACTCATGACCTACGAACCTCTTGGACTGCGACACATTTATGGTCCGTGTGCCCGCGGGCCTACGACGCACTCATGCTCTATCAGGGCTAGGCCTAAGTGCGTAGGCTATCTGTAGGGCACAACGAGACAAACTGCGCCGAGACCCAGGCTATGAAGGCCATGGATCATTGTAGCTCGAATAATGGCGCCCAAGCCCCACGCTACCCGTGTCATCTGCCATAAAGAATGAGACAAACAGGCGACCCAGGAGCTCATGGACGAGCACGACTTCACCAGGGTAAGACGTTCGATTTTACCATCGCCCGATGAATCCTTCTCAAGGAAACCACCGATGGCCAACCCATCCCCCTTTGCCTATAAAAGGAGGAGGTCGGTCACTGGACGAACGGAGGGGCCAACGAAAGGAGGAGGACGCATCGACGAGAACCTAGAGGCCGGAGCCCCGTCGCCAAGCCAAGACTTAGTTAGGACTACAACTCTGTAACCCTTAGCTCCACCTCCTCCACACAAGAGACTTGGGAGCCTCTCCTCCCTCTCTCACCCGCTTATAACCCCTACTACGAGCATTGATAAACAAAGGTGCTAGTAGCGCGAGCCATTGAAGACTGGATGTAGGGACATTTTGCCTGAACTAGTGTAAATCTTGCGCCTACCGCGCACATCGTATGGATCCCAGAATGAGCACACAAATTTACTTGTCGAAGCTACGTTCGAAACACCGATAGTTGGCACGCCAGGTAGGTCCTTACGTGTTCTCGACGAGTTATCTAAGCTCTAGATGGCCAGCCGCGACACCGATTAATCCCTTGAAGCCGCAATCTGTTTGGGAGCCTTGACTTCTCCCTCGACAGTGAAGGCGAGGTGGACAGGGCCCTAGAAGCTTGACCCCTTCCACCGAAGAGCCTTTACATGGCCAGGAGGGTTTGCGGTGGCCCTCGTATCAACTACTCCCCCAGAGCGGTCACCCGCTTCGAAAACCTTGATTTCGTCATCAACCAAGAGGGCAGTATGGTCAGAGTGGCGCCCTCCCAACCTCAACCTCGGCCCACACGCGGGCGGCATGGCGAGCACAGGCCAGCCCTGCCTTCCAAGGTTGATTAAATTAGGCAAAAGATTGCGATCCATATGGGGCCCGACCCCACATATGACGATCTGTCGATTTTCTTTGCATCCTACATGGAACTTTCCACGTTATACGATGCAGAAACGTTGTCCTACCATGGTCGCTCTAGCAGCAGCCCTGGTGGCTTCCCGCGTCGGCTGCGTCGCGCCCTAACGGTGATCGCGGCCCTAGTGGCTCGCGGACATCTCCCCACCTTTGATGACTTGGAGTTCATAGGGATGGTTGAAAACAACAGAGACTTCATCTTCGACGCCCTCTACACGGACTCAGACTCAGGTCTAAGTTTCCCTACAAGTAGCAAAGAAAAGCCCCTCAGCGATGAGGAGGGCAAAGACCGCTCGACTTCCACAGCCCCAATGGTGGTACCAGCAAAGTGGGGAACCATGCATGGTAGGAATCAGAGGGATCATTAGGCATATGCCCCTGACGAGAGTCCATGGTAAAAGTCCGATCAGAGCAGACCTACACCCCATTTGTAAATCCCTCGAACGGTTATGAATAAAGCATGTTTTTGGAATTGCTCTCGACATCAAACACGGTAAAAGGGGGGACAACCTCGATCTAGTACCAGTTCATTTTTTATCTCTCCCTCTATCTCTCCCTTTTCTCGTTTCCCTTCTGAAAGGGAAATGGACCTAATCATTTCCTATAATCGATTTTGGTGGTTGACGAACAACACAAACCATGTGGACTAACTAGTTTGGCTAGATGTCGTTTATCTCAGGTGCATAAGGTTCAACACAAACCAAGAAAGAATTCAAATTGGGGACGCAAACAAATTTGGAGAAAAGGACTTAGAGTGTGTTGTCAAGTGGCGCACCGGACACTGTCTGGTGCACCAGGCCCGTACACAAACGAACCAGCCACTCTCGGGAATTCAATGGGCTTGCTCCGCCATAATTCACCAGACTATCCAGTGTGCACCGGACTGCTTGGTGAGCCAGCAGAATAATGGCTCCATGCGCATCAACGGTCGACTACACAGATGAACAGTGATGAACAGTCACGCGCAGAAGTCAGAGCAGCGAAGTCAGAGGTCACCGGACATGTCCGGTGTGCCACCAGACTGTCCGGTGCAGCAAAAGGACAAAGGGTTCCAATGGTCAATAGCTCCAAACCCCAACGGGCACGCTGACGTGGCGCGCACCGGACAATGAACAGTGACTGTCCAGTGTGCCCATCGCCAACAGGAACAGCCAACAGCTAGGAAGTGGTTGGGGGCTATAAATACCCTCAACCACCTCATTCAAAGCCATCCAAGTATTATGAACTTCCCATTCAATACAAGAGCAAAGCCAACCACTCAAAGACACATTCAAAGCATTCAATCCACTCCAAGTTTTCAAAATCAACTCTAGTGCTTAGAAACTTGAGAGAGGATCATTTGTGTTTATTTGCACTCTTGTTGCTTGGATTGCCTTCTTTCTTTCTCTTTCTAATTTCTAAGTGCTTTGTAAAGCTAAGCAAGAGACACCTAAGTGTGTGGTGGTCCTTGCGGGGTCTTAGTGACCCGTGTGATTAAGGAAAAGGCTCATCCGGTGACCGTTTGAGAGAGGGAAAGGGTTGAAATAGACGTGGCCTTTGTGCTCTCCTCAACGGGGACTAGGTTCTTTGGAACCAAACCTCGGTAAAACAAATCACCATGTTCACTCGTCTTGATTCTCGCTTGATTTGTTTGCTCCCTTTCCTCTCTCTAAAGTTTCCTTGCTAATATTGATTTGAGTTTGCTCCCAAACGTCATCCGCATCATTTGAGCAACTCGTGGTGCACTCGGCTAACGCTAACCCCGACCCTAGTGTGTGTTTAAGTTTATAAATTTCAGGTTTCGTCTATTCATCCTCCTCTAGGTGACTTTCACCTTCAGTGACTTGTAGGGAAGGGAGCATGTCGGGTGCTAAACAAGGTGTGACGACAACGATAGACTCAGCGGAGTAACGGGCGGGGACCCCCACCACAAAACCAACTATGTTACTTTTTCTCCTCCAAAACTGAGTGCTTCAATTTTTCTTATCTTTCGTCATGAGGGTCCTTAGCGAAACACGATGCCACACCGCTCTCTCCCTCCTAGGGCACCCTCGATGGAAAGGGGGCTCAGGACAACGTAACCAGAGACCCCCGTGATCGAACCTTGGGAAGGACGTCGAGTGAGGCAACCCTACCTTCATCTTTGCTAGAGCAGACCTAAGGGACGGGTAACGCGAACAGAAGGACCCATTGAGGAAGCTGGTCATGACTGCGAACGCCTATGCCTCGAAAGCTATCGCAATGGTCACCAGTGGAACCGAGGGACCAGAAAAATTGCGAAAACCCATCCCGAGGGGATGAATGCTAACAAAGACAAAGCGGAAAGCGCAGTGCAAAGATCTTGAGGACATTTATTAGTGTATCTCTACTTTTACAAATCTTCCGGAAAAATTGTTATCCTCTATTTTCTCTCTAGGAAACGCAAAAGCTGCGCGACCATGGTCTGGGCGCTGCGCGACGAGTACCACCAACGCTCCAAGGTCTTCAAGCTCGATGTATCACCGACGACCGGAATACCCAAGGCATACTCAATCCCACTCAAGCGAGTCCTCACTGAGTGGCTAAGCAGAGAACATGGCGTAGTAGACCCCAAGCCCGAATGTGACAACCTCCGATTTACGAATGAGGCCAGCGATGAGCGTCATCCGGAAGGTTTGGGCAGACGATTCCCTTGACCGCGGAACCTGAGATGGCCGCACACGAGGCCAATGGCCTCAGACAGACCAGAGTGCTCGGTGTCAAGAGCTAAGAGGCAGTCCTCCAAACGCGAAAGGTCCTCCAACACCATCGCTGGCAAAAAAAACCCATAAGAAAACCACTAGAACCAGAAGGGATGAAAATCAAAGAAGTAAGAGCACGAGCCTCACCTTTTGGCAAGAGCCCTAATGAAGGTTCTTCGGCACTGTGGCCTAGCAATGGCACCTCGCTAAGACCTAGCTGGGCCCTCGGGGAGCCCTTCCCCGCTTCGACCGTAGGGAGCTCAGGCCCCACCATCTTACCAAGCTTGGACCCCACCACGGCAACCCCCTTAGTAGTGGCTCCTCGAGCGACGACACGAGCCTCGCGCCTCCTTGAAAGGCGGGGTCGCCGCCGGACAACTGACGTTTGGGCTCAGGGATAACAAAATGCTCCCTCGACCACGTCAAAATGGTCACATGCCCTGGATGCCCTGTAACAGCCATCCCTGTCCTCAGGACTTGATCCTCCTCAACAACGAAAGGACCATGACCCTCTCGCGGGCAGGGATCGACACGAGGAGGCTGGTGCCCCCAAGGAGCGATTCATTGAAAAAAGAGCCTCCCGCGAGAGGGGCACTGATTGAGGAGGCATGTAGATGATCGTGCTCGCTGAAGAAACCCCCAGCCCGCCCATGAAGGAAGCACGGAGGAGACCACGACCTCTAGTGTCGCTCAGATTTCCCCAAGGACGACGCTGAGCCAGGAAAGACTCAGAAACATCGTTCCCTCACTGATGACCGCCCCAGATCGGGAGTCAGAACGATGGTGAAATGACACCGATGTAGGCTACCCTCAGGATGAGGGATCTTCGAGCAAGAAAAGTTGCAGAGACAACAAAGTAAACTCCTTAGGATGGAAAGATGAGAAAAGGAAGGGGCCAGAGGGAACGACGCAAGATGCATATGAATTTAACAAAGCTTGGCTCAAGACGCATTAGAGGACACTTGGGGATAGGAAGCAAAGGCACATTGCTTCCTACGCCTCCCTCTGAACCTCCAAGGCCTGACCAAGACATAGGGCAACATCTGAATCGTTTGATAGAGCCCTGGTGCCTAGGGGCAAGAGATCCTTCCCCATTCGACCCAGGGGTACAGATCAAGCCTTAAGGGGAGCCACCCTGCACTGGAGGTAGGCGCTGATAACCCCCGCTCCTGTGACACCTTTCTCTCGAAGGATAAGCACCCCCGCTAGATGGTTTTAGACTCAAACTTTCTCTTCGGGCATAATGTCATGACTCCAATTGATTCGGGCCTCAGATGGAACACGCAGATTGACGCCAAGAATTCGTGGCCCTAGTAGGGACCCTTGACTCACATCTCACAAATAAAACCATTTCTTGTGCCAACCCTTGTTAGACAAGGAAAGAGGAATCAGGATATACTCGTGCGGCCTCTCGCTATGAAGGCAGATACTAGTGCACCCGACCGACCATGCCTCCATTATTTTGTGCTCCTCCTTCTGCAGCAGCTCGACGCAGAAAAAGTATCGCCATAAGGCGAGATTGGGCTCAATGCCAGATACCCTTAACATAGGGCGATAAAATCAGCAATATGATGAATCCCATTCGGATTCAGATAATGAAATTGCACTTGCAAATACTTGAAGAGAGTCACGACAAAAGGGTGAAGAGGGAAGGCGAGACCTCACTCGTGGAAACAAACAAACAAAACCAAGTAACCGAGAGGCAGGGCCGGGACCTCCTCGGCACAAGCAATTAGCCACTCGTCATCGTCGAGTAGACCACGCCCGATGAGGGCTCAAAGGTTCTCCTGTCTTGTCAAGGATCGGGGCCAGTCCACCTTGGCGAACATGACAAAAGACCCGAGTACAAGAAGGATAGGACGAGCGAGGAAGAAATGGGACAAAAGAATTGGAAGCAAGGTAGAAATGACAGGGAGAGCGACACGATCAAATAAAGCCGCCCTGCGACGCCCTTTTTCTCGGTGTCAGCGGAGGTGACCCGCCTGACGAGGAAGCAAGCTTGACCCACCGACGTGTTAAGCACAAACCGTTGGTTGCGCCACCACTTCTTGGCTATAGGCGTGAGCGAGTTCTTTCCTAAGCAAACAAATAAAAGAAGAGGGGGAGAAACATAAGAGTGAGACCATGCTTTAGGAAAGGGTTTCACAGGTTACATCATTTTTTAAATAAAGGGGCCTCGAGTCTCCCATCATCGTGATTCTAGGCTCAGGAGCTAGGCACGGGGCCATACATCCAAAAGGGAAGAAAGGGGACTACCGACTGTGGCAAGGTTGGAAGCTCATTATCCTCCTTCCTGTTGTGACTCCTGGCGCAGCTACAAGGGCAAAGCCCACGCGAGGGCACCAAAAGATGGACACCAAAGAGGGCCCTAAGGAGCCGAACGTATCAAGTCCTTTGAGGACACGACGTCGGTGATCCCATCAGTGGCTTCGTCATATCCCTGGATCAGGTTCTCGAAGACCACGAACGAAGCACCTTAAGAAAGCATCGTCGAATCACGAAGATCGACCCTGGTGCGAAGCTGGGCGATGACAAAAGTGATGACGACCTCGCGGTGAATGCCATGGTCCACGATGTTCTGGACGTGGCTTGGTATGTCAAGCAAGCGCTGCATGCGAGTCACCCTATGGGCGTGGACACTCCGAATCACTGTGTCGATCTCCCAATGAAGCCTCGCCTCCTGCCTTGCTCAACGACAAAAAAATGGAGCCCTGAACATCCCTAGGAGACATGGGCAATGAAGGGTAGGGAAAGTAGCTTACTCGACGCACAAGCCTCCACGAAGGCTAGGAGCACTTGGAGGCATGCGATGCGAGTGTCAAATGTTCTCACGACCGAGCGAGATGCCTCTAGTCGACCTCGCAGCTCGGCTATCGCTAGCAGCGGAAGTGTCGAGGACTCGGATCCACATATCAGTGCATAACAGGCGAGGGGGATGCGACAACCCTCCTGCACAAAATGACGCGGTTGGAATGGGGGCCAACCCCAACCAATCTTATGGTCGCCATGGGGTGGCCGATGATAGCCGAAACACCAGAAGCATCGGCCAGTGTGGAGGATGGTGTGGGTCCTCATCACAAGGGTTGGCCCTTGACCCTTTGTCTAGAGAGGTCATGGGGGAGGAAGAAAGCGATATGACTTCTAAAGGATTACGGGGAGGCTACGCTAGCGCAAAACAAAATTTTCAACCTCATAAAACCAAGAACTACTGCGGTTATAGGTCAAGGAATTACCACTAGACGCGCAGAGCAGCGGAAGACGTCTCGATGTAGACAAACGCGTCGAGCAGTGTCGTGCTGTCATCGGCGTCCTTCACGTCCTCGCACGGTTCGTCCTAGTGCTCCAGATGTAGCACCTCCGAGGTATCCACACGTACAGGGAGGAAGCGCCGCGTACCGAAATGCTAGGTTCGCGACGGCGGCTTGGCGAGGGCGAGAGGCGAGCGGCTACTCGTTTGCTGGTGGCCAATTAGGGTTAGCCTAACCGCGCCCCCGCCCCTCATTATATAGGCGTTATAGTGGGCTTCTGACACTGAGGCCCATCAGTAACCCTAAAGCCCAGTCTAATTTCGGATCTAATCCGAGTTAGGCTTCCTTCCCCTTAAGTGTGTGACCCTATAGGTTCACGTACAAATAGACATAGCCCGAGTACTCTTACTTGGCCCAATAATTGACAGCGGCCTCTAGCAAGACATGTCAACTCCTATGCGCACATAAAGATCATATCAGACGAACCATTGCAACATTACGTACATGTTGTTCCCTTTGTCTCACGATATTTGGTCTGGCTCTAAGCTGACCTCTCTTTCTCGATACTGTGAATTGGAATCCTTTCAATGGTTAACTCTTAACCCTAGCACGACCATGCATTTCTTGATCCAATCACTCGAGGGCCCCAGAGATATCTCTCTCACAAAGAGAGGGACAAATTCCATCTTGACTGACCATGCCTCACAGCATGCTTCCTGACAAACCCAAAACTACCTTTATAACTACCCAGTTACGGAATAGCGTTTGATAGTCCCTAAGTAAGTCAATTCACATCTTGAGAACATGCGACAATCTCAGGTCTAAGGATACAGTATTCATGTTGCAAAAAGATAACTATATTACAATATCTCACGTTGGGTCGGTCCAACCTCATGTCATACATGCGTCCACATTATTAGTTTAACATCTCCATGTTCATGACTTGTCAAATGTAGTCATCAACTAATACATGTGCTAGTCATCGACTCTGACTAGGGACATCATTTAGAATAACCATATAAGTAAAGAATCTCACAAACAATTCACATAATTGCTAATCAATACAAGGTGCCTTCCATGGATATTCAATTAAGCAATATATATATCATGGATACAAAGAAATATGCTCATCTCTATGATTATCTCTAGGGCATATTTCTAACAGTCTCCCACTTGCACTAGAGTTAATCTAGAAGATATCTAATACCCATAGATCTCATGTGTGCCTCATGCTTACATTGTGGAAGAGGTTTTGTCAAAGGATCAGCAACATTCAAATCCGTATGTATTTTGCATATCTTTATCTCACCCCGCCTAACGAATTCCCGTATGAGGTGAAACTTCCGCAGTACGTGTTTGCTTTTCTGGTGGTTCCTTGGCTCCTTAGCTTGCGCAATAGCCCCATTGTTGTCACAGTAGAGGTTCAATGGACTAGATGCATTAGGAAACACACCAAGCTTGATGAGGAACTTCCTTATCCAAACACCTTCCTTCGCAGATTCAGAAGCTGCAATGTACTCGGCTTCTGTTGTAGAATCAGTCACAGTCTCCTATTTGGAACTCTTCCAACTAACAGCACCACCATTTATTGTGAACACAAAACCTGATTGTGATTTTAACTCGTCTGGGTCAGTTTGGAAGCTAGCATCGGTGTAACCAGTTACAACGAGCTCCTCCTTACCCCCATATACCAGGAACATATCTTTAGTCCATCTTAAGTACTTAAGAATGCCTTTTACCGTTGTCCAGTGACCCTCACCTGGATCAGCCTGGTACCTACTCGTAGCACTTATAGCGTATGAAATATCTGGGCGTGTACTTATCATGGCATACATGATTGATCCAATTGCTGAGGCGTATGGTACCTTACTCATGCGCTCCCGCTCATTAGCCGTCACAGGACATTGCATCTGGCTAAGGTGTATACCATGTGACATAGGTAAGAACCCTTTCTTGGATTGTTCCATGTTGAACCGTTTCAAAACCTTGTCAATGTACGTATCTTGACTTAATCCTATAAGCCTCTTCGACCTATCTCTATAGATCCTTATGCCCAAAATATATGCTGCTTCCCCTAAGTCCTTCATAGAAAAACTCTTTTTCAATGAAGCCTTGACGGACTCCAGCATAGGAATGTCATTCCCAATCAATAATATGTCATCCACATACAAGATCAGAAATACAACAGCGCTCCCACTTTCCTTCTTGTAAACACAAGCTTCTTCTTCATTCTGATGAAAACCAAGCCCTTTGACCACTTCATCAAAACGAATGTTCCAACTCCGAGATGCTTGCTTCAACCCATAAATGGATTTCTGAAGTTTGCATATCTTTCCAGCATTGATCGGATCGACAAAACCCTCGGGCTGTATCATATACACGTCCTCATCTAGGTTTCCATTAAGGAAAGCTGTTTTGACATCCATCTGCCAAATCTCATAATCGAAATATGCGGCAATAGCTAGAATGATCCAAATAGATTTAAGCATCGCTACTGGCGAGAATGTCTCGTCATAGTCAACTCCTTGAACTTGTCGAAAACCCTTTGCAACAAGTCGAGCCTTATAGATGTGAACATTTCCATCCATGTCTTTCTTCTTCTTATAGATCCATTTGCATTCTATGGGTCTAACACCATCAGGCGGGTCAACCAAGTTCCAAACTTGATTTTCTCCCATGGAATCTATCTCGGATCTCATGGCGACTTGCCATTTCTCGGAATCTGGGTCCATCATCGCTTCTGCATATGTTGCAGGTTCGTTGTTGTCTAACAACAACACTTCCCCATTGCCAAACAATAGCACTTCTCCTCGTGCCTCGCGAAGCCTTGCTGACCTTCGTGGTTGTGGTGGTGATTCTCTTGCCATAGACGTCTCAACTTGTTCTGCTACATTAGCATCACTTGTTGAATCTTGTCCCACTGGCTCATCCTGAACTTCTTCAAGATACACCTTTTGTTTACTTTTCTCTCTTTTGAGAAACTCTTTCTCTAAGAACACACCATTTTGGGCGACAAACACTTTGCCCTCTGACCGGTGGTAAAAGTAATATCCTAAAGTTTCCTTTGGATATCCCACGAACATGCACTTGTCCGATTTTGGAGTGAGTTTATCCGACTGAAGTCGCTTGACGTAAACCTCACAACCCCAAATCTTCAGAAAAGACAAACTGGGAGTCTTCCCAGTCCACATCTCATATGGTGTCTTAACTACGGACTTAGACGGTACCCTATTTAGTGTGAAAGCTGCTGTTTCTAGAGCGTATCCCCAAAACGACAAAGCTAGGTCCGACTGGCTCATCATTGATCGAACCATATCCAATAAAGTCCGATTACGTCGCTCAGACACGCCATTCCTCTGAGGCGTTCCAGGCGACGTAAGTTGTGGAACAATTCCACAACTCCTTAGATGATTGCTAAACTCATGACTCAAATATTCACCTCCACGATCCGATCGCAGTGCTTTAATTTTCTTGTCACGCTGATTTTCTACTTCATTCTGAAACTCTTTGAACTTTTCTAAGGATTCAGACTTGTGTTTCATTAAGTAGACATACCCATATCTACTAAAATCGGCAGTGAAGGTTATGAAGTATTGGAATCCTCCCCTAGCTGTCGTACTCATTGGTCCGCACACATCAGTATGTATGAGTTCCAATAAATCTAATGTCCTCTCCGGTAAACCCGTGAAGGGCGCCTTAGTCATCTTACCAAGTAAGCAAGCTTCACATGTCTCGTATGATTCAAAATCAAACGAAGTTAAAAGCCCATCAGAATGAAGCTTCTTCATGCGATTCTCACTTATATGACCCAAACGACAGTGCCACATGTAGGTAGGACTTAAATCATTAGGCCGAGGCCTTTTAGCACTAATATTACAAATAGGTGCATCATCAAGATTTAAAATGAATAACCCATTCATAATGGATGCAAAAGCCACAAACATGCCATTCTTAGAGATCACACAACCATTGTTTTCACTCGCAAATGAATAACCATCCTTCATCAAACATGAAGGAGACATAATGTTTCGACTCATACTAGGAACTAGATAACAATTATTTAACTCCAAAATAAATCCTGATGGGAGGTGGAGTTGCATCGTCCTGACGGTCAACGCAGCAACTCTTGCATTATTGCCTACCCGGAAATCAACTTCTCCTCTTTTCACGCTTCTACTTCTTATCATTCCCTGCATCGAATTGCAAATATGGGCAACCGATCCGGTATCAAATACCCAAGAATTAATATAAGAATCAGCAAGAAAAATTTCTGTAATGTGAATAGCAAGTGTACCTGCTGCGGCTGTACCCTTACCGCCGCGATCCTTAATAGAGGCCAAGTACTGCTTGCAATTCCTTTTCCAGTGACCAAGTTCTTTGCAATAAAAGCACTCTGCATCTGCAGCTGGTCCAGCCTTGGGCTTTTGATTTGGCTTGGAAACTGTATCCTTTGCCTTGCCCTTCTTCTTTTGAGATTTACCCTTCTTCTTAAAGTTGGGTTTGTTTTGGACCGCCATCACATGGCCGCTGCTGCCAGCGCTTTTCTTTATGTCCCCTTCTGCTGTTTTCAGCATGCCACATAGTTCATTGAGGCCCCTCTCCGCCCCATGCATATGGTAGTTCGTAATGAAGTTTCCATAGCTGGGCGGAAGAGATGCCAAAATGAAGTTAGTGGCCAACTCTTGGCTTATTGGAAAGCCTAGCTTCTCCAACCTCTGACTGTAACCAACCATTTTGATTACGTGTGGCCCAACTATTACTCCTTCTGCTAGCTTGCATTCCAGAAAGGCTTTGGACACATTGAACCTTTCAGTCCTAGCTTGAGTCTGGAACATATCCTTGAGTGCCACGATCATATCGTGCGCCTCATGGTTTGTCTCAAACTGCATCTGTAGCTCAGGCTCCATGCAAGCAAGCATTAGGCAACTCACTTCAAGATTAGCATCCATCGCTTTCTTGTAAGCGGTTTTAGCTGCAGCAGTTGCATTTTCACCAGGATCCTCTGGCAGTGGGGTGTTTAGAACGTCTTCCTTTTTTTCAGCCCTGAGAACAATTCTCAGGTTACGGATCCAATCCGTATAGTTTGTTCCATTTAACTTATCCTTTTCAAGAATTGATCGCAAAGTAAATGTTGATGTGCTAGGTGCCATTTATCTACAACAAAATAATGCAAAATACTAAGACAAAAATATCCATGACAGAGTAAATCATATTAAACATTTAATAGTCTACTCCCACTAAAATCAATATCCCTCGATTGATACTTAGTGATTCAGAACCCACAACTAACAAGTCTACTAGTGAGCTTTAGCATCACCGCAAGAAGACAAGGTAGATCGGTAAACAACTCCTTGCTAATCATATCATATATATGACTTCTGTTGTTGGGTGACATCTCTATGTCTTGGCTCCCAACCTTATGCCCCGAAGTCCTTAACCATTAAGTTGACTTTGTTTAAGTTAACCAACCCTTTCTGCAGTTCGTATCCGATACAAACCTATCTAGTCAAGGAAAACTGGTGGCACCCTAATTTCATAGACCCACCACCAATTGTACAAGACTTATGATAGTGCAAGGTTTGGAGAGGCATTTAAGCTTAAACATTTATGAGGGATCGTCCTACTTATATCATCGCACACAAGGACATATATGCAATATGAACAAGTAGAACATTAAGAATGGCATTCACACAACAGTTGTGATTCGGTATGGCTTGCTGTCACATGGTGATCCCCATCTCCAATAATCTGTCCATCACGATGATCTGCATCTCCATGATATAGGTATGCCATCCTTCAGGTGATGAGTCCTTCAAGACCTATCTAACGTATGCTGGTAAACAAATTACATATACGCTTTGGATCATCACATGTTGACACGCAGGTCATTACATTAAATTTGGACAATACATGTGGCTCCAGCCGTATTGCCCTGGTCACGACACGCAGGTCATGAATAATTCATTAATATGCATCATATACACACAATAGCCATACCGATCACAAGATGTCCTGCAAAAACAGGTTAGACAAACACGTTTTTATATGTTCGCCACTACAGCAGATAGCCACGGCGGTCCCATGCATCGTATGTATGGAAATTCCACTGAAAATCTCATGCAGTTGATCAAATCAACCCAAATCCGAGACTTTCGACCCGAAGAAGATTACACTCATGACGTCGATCTGTTAAGTCAATCTGCTGGTTGTGTATGCAGTTAGCCCCGATGGTGATTCCAGCCGGTAGGGGCAAGTCGCGCACATAACAGAGAAGGACGAACTAATCTCTTCAGTCATATCCGATGTAATCTACTTCAACCCTTTATAACCAATTGATCTACTCAAACCGTGCATCAAGTAGATCCATCTCATGAACCTAGATCCAGACCTAAAACTATGCAGAACCTGGCTCTGATACCACTGAAGGATTACGGGGAGGCTACGCTAGCGCAAAACAAAATTTTCAACCCCATAAAACCAAGAACTATTGCGGTTATAGGTCATGAAATTACCACTAGACGCGCAGAGCAGCGGAAGACGTCTCGATGTAGACGAACGCGTCGAGTAGTGCCATGCAGTCGTCGGCGTCCTTCACGTCCTCGCACGGTTCGTCCTAGTGCTCCAGATGTAGCACCTCCGAGGTATCCACACGTACAGGGAGGAAGCGCCGCGTACCGAAATGCTAGGTTCGCGACGGCGGCTTGGCGAGGGCGAGAGGCGAGCGGCTACTCGTTTGCTGGTGGCCAATTAGGGTTAGCCTAACCGCGCCCCCGCCCCTCATTATATAGGCGTTATAGTGGGCTTCTGACACCGAGGCCCATCAGTAACCCTAAAGCCCAGTCTAATTTCGGATCTAATCCGAGTTAGGCTTCCTTCCCCTTAAGTGTGTGACCCTATAGGTTCACGTACAAATAGACATAGCCCGAGTACTCTTACTTGGCCCAATAATTGACAGCGGCCTCTAGCAAGACATGTCAACTCCTATGCGCACGTAAAGATCATATCAGACGAACCATTGCAACATTACGTACATGTTGTTCCCTTTGTCTCACGATATTTGGTCTAGCTCTAAGCTGACCTCTCTTTCTCGATACTGTGAATTGGAATCCTTTCAATGGTTAACTCTTAACCCTAGCACGACCATGCATTTCTTGATCCAATCACTCGAGGGGCCCAGAGATATCTCTCTCACAAAGAGAGGGACAAATTCCATCTTGACTGACCATGCCTCACAGCATGCTTCCTGACAAACCCAAAACTACCTTTATAACTACCCAGTTACGGAATAGCGTTTGATAGTCCCTAAGTAAGTCAATTCACATCTTGAGAACATGCGACAATCTCAGGTCTAAGGATACAGTATTCATGTTGCAAAAAGATAACTATATTACAATATCTCATGTTGGGTCGGTCTAGCCTCATGTCATATATGCGTCCACATTATTAGTTTAACATCTCCATGTTCATGACTTGTCAAATGTAGTCATCAACTAATACATGTGCTAGTCATCGACTCTAACTAGGGACATCATTTAGAATAACCATATAAGTAAAGAATCTCACAAACAATTCACATAATTGCTAATCAATACAAGGTGCCTTCCATGAATATTCAATTAAGTAATATATATATCATGGATACAAAGAAATATGCTCATCTCTATGATTATCTCTAGGGCATATTTCTAACATCTAACGCTCGAGCCTGCCACCCTGCGAAGGGAGCCCGTCACCGGAATGACAGGAGCGAGAAATAAGCAAGTTCCCAGAAACCACCCACCCTTCCTTCAACGGGTGACTCTTGGGCCAACCGGCCGTGGTGAGGACACTCCGAAGTAAAATTCTTATCGCGATCCATGGTTAGACAAGAGGTCCCCAAAGGGTTTTAGGCAGTACTGCCCTCCCAATAGGGTGCCATTTTGGGAAATAAGGGAACGATAGACGAAGACGATTGAGGATTAGAGTGGAGGAACCTCTACTTATAACGCCCGACTTGCTCCCAATAGCCGATGGCGAGCCTCGTGAACCCCACCGACTCTTTGGTCGCAGTCGACAAAAGGGGAAAAGCGACGCCCAACCCAAGAAAACCCTTGAGGGGAGATACTCCCCCCCTTGGGGGCTACTATCAGGGAAAAGATCCCGACCCTAGGGCCCATCGGTCAGCAAGGGCGCTGGGAAAAGGCCTCTCGAAACCAGGGCCCATCGGTTAGCAGGAGGGGGAAGAAAACATCTGCCCTAGAAGCACCCGCCCCGGACGAACCTCGAGGCACCGAGCTTGGGGTCGGGGGTGGTGGAGCCAAACAGGGGGCTGGGCAAACTGAAGGGAAACCACATGAGTGGATCCCACGCCTGGCTCGATACCATGATACATAATATCTAGACTGCTAAATATCTAGACAAGGTAACCCACAGATACATATGCATAACATCCATGATACATAGGGCGCGTTTGGTTTGACTTTTGGCTTTTACTTTTGCCCTCTAAAAGCCAAAAGCCAAACCAAAGGGTTGGATATAGAAAGTAGTTTTTTTTCTAAAAGCTGACTTTCTCGTATTGCAAAACTGAAAGCACATGTGGACCTGCTTTTTGCGACTTTTGGATGGAACTATGAAAATATATATGGACGAAATTTTAGAGACTTTTAATGATTTCCATCAAATAGTTTTTAGATTTTTAACAGCTCACAGCTCATAACAACTTTTTTCACATCCACAACTCAACTAAACATACCCGTAATATCTAGATTACTAAATGTAATCTAACACATATGGCAAGCTATTAGACATAATATCTAGACTACTAAATATACTCTAACACATGGCAACCTACTAGGCACAATATCTAGATTACCTAATATACTCTAATTGATACAACACCTTTTGAAAAGAAATAGAAATCAACATCTGTCCATTAGAAGAAGTGCTGAAGTAAACCGGTCTTTTTGTCTAACCAGCTTGACTCATTCAAAGTTTAATTCTTATACTATATAAAATGGTATATAAAATGGTAGAACATTTGCCAATATTATTTGTTTATAGCCATATATAACTCACTAGTTTTAACTTTGCAAAACTCATTCAACCAAATAACCACTACGTCTATAACCTTTCCATAACTTCACCAAACGAATTATACTCATACATAACACATCCTTAAAACCAACAATTTAAATCGTTAAATAATTCACTTCTCTTTTACTCACTTAAATCCATTGATCAATATTATTTAGATCATATTTCCTCTCTCATCCCCCATCCTCTCCGCCTCCCATGCGACCCGTCGTCCCCTCCCTCTCCCCCTCACTCATGTCCCTCCCTCACGCTGCCATCGCTGGCGTCCCCTCCCATCCCATCTCATCTCCTCTTCGAGATTGTAGCGTTAACACGTGCTTTCTATGCTAGTAAAAAATGACTAATAGATTTTGAATGGAACCTGTAGTGCATGGCCATAAGTGTACTCGATCTGCGGCAGGGCGGGGTCCGGTCCATTCTGAGGGAAGACAAAACACGCAATACAATAGTATTAGAATTTAGAAATGTATGTCTCTATCCTACTATTTAATGTTGGGATCGATATATATGATGCCCAAGGTGCCTGCTGCCTAGAGTCCATTGTTCATTAGCAAGAAGTGCCCGAAAACAGCCGGCGACACAGCTGAGGCGGCAGAAGCAGCTTCTCTCGTCGTGGTGTTTGAGTTTCAGCAGGGCAGCATGGCGCATGCTCAAGAAATTCAGCTCCAGATCAGAGGTACTCGAATCATTTGTCTCTTCTTCTTCCTGGTTCCTTTTGTTGTGCCTGATCGTGTGTAGATTTTTTTGAAAACGAACGGTTCTTGAATCCCCAGAGTGGTTCTTTCATTTGCCTGTTTTCCTCGCCTGATCTTGAAAAGTTAGCAAGCTTTTGGAGAGTCCTACTTCTATGCCCATGCATGGTTGGAAACTGTTCGTCCTTGAATTATTGACGCGTCTGAAAGGTCCAGCTTAGACTGCCGTCCTGAGCTACCAAGAGTGTTGGAAACAACGTTCTGGCATTGAGATATTCACCCCTCAAGCTATATCTCAATCTTTTTTTTTCATTAAGTTAACGGGTTGAACGTGTTTCTTGTTTTTTTTTAAAAACAGAGATCTTTCCACTGTAGCTGAAAAACACAAATATATAAGCTACAGTACACTAATTCCTGCATGGTCCACTCTGGCGCCATTGAATTCAGTAGTTGATTGGTGAAAGCAAACTGAAACGGGCAGTATTATTGCCCTAGCCATGCCCCCAAAGGTCCAAGAGCTCATGCTACGTATTAATACTGCACGAGGGCGTGTGGGATTGTTCGGTTGGCATACAAAGTATTGGAGGTCGTTATCAACTTATCATAGACCTCTACTTCACCAAGAATAAATGGAGAAACATCAATAAATGTTGATTTTGTCCTGTTTTTTTTCTCATTTATGCGCGCAGCTGATTAGCTAAAAAAATGTTTGTGCGATGTAGAGATGGAAAAAAATTGTTTTCTAAAAAAACTGTATTACTACTGTGTTATATCTGATTAACTAAGGAGTTATTTGTTTAAGATTATAATCTATTTAGATTATATAATCTAACTTATTTTGATCTAGTTCAAAATAAATTGGATAGATATTATTCTAAACAGACGAAAAAAGGATCTTTCGCAAAGGCAGAGCCAGTGCTCATTTCACTTTTTTGTGCGTGTCAAACTTGTTTGTTTTTCGTTTTTTTCCCTATGTGTCATTATTATAAGAAGAAAAAAAATAAGAGTAAATTTGTGGACGTTTCCATTGCACTGTAGTCCTACTAAACGACCCACCGCAACTTTGATTTTTTTTTCGTTGTAATTGCTTGCGCAAGGCATTCCGGACGAGGAATCCGTCGACGCCCGTGATGGACCCAAGGCCGCCACGGGGCGGTCCACGAGAAGCAGCTTCCGATGGTGGATGACGGTGCTGGTGGACATGCTGATGGTTCTCTGTGGGACGACTGTGGCCACCCTCCTCGGCCGCCTGTACTTCAACTCCGGCGGCAACAGCAAGTGGATGGCCACGCTGACGCAGTCTGGCGGCTCGCCGCTTCTGGTCGTCCCGCTCCTCCTGTCGCCGGCGCGCTCGGCGGAGGAGCGCCGGCCGGCGGCGCTCAAGATGGTTGCCATCTATGCGGGCATCGGGGTCATGATCGGCTTCGACAACCTCATGTACTCGTACGCTCTGCAGTACCTGCCGGTATCCACCTTCTCGCTCGTGGCCGCGACGCAGCTGGGCTTCAACGCCATCACCTCGCGCATCATCAACGCGCAGCGGTTCACGGCGCTGATCGCCAACTCCGTGGTCGTGCTCACCTTCTCCGCCGCTATCCTCGGCGTCGGATCCTCCTCCGACGAGACCTCCAGCAACGTGCCGCGCGGCAAGTACCCGCTGGGGTTCGTCCTCGTGCTGGCCGCCTCGGCGGTGTTCGCGCTCATTTTGTCCCTCTTCGAGCTCACTTTCGAGAAGGTGGTCAGGGTGCGGACGGCGCGGTGGGTGCTGCGGATGCAGATGCACACCAACCTGGTGGCGTCGGCGGTGTCCGTGGCGGGGCTGCTCGCGTCGGGGGACTGGCGGACGATCCCGGGGGAGATGGCGTCGTTCAAAGACGGGAGGGCGAGGTACGTGCTGACGCTGGTGGGCACGGCGGTGTCGTGGCAGGCAGCGGCCGTGGGCTTGGTGCGGCTGATCATGAGGGTGTCGTCGCTGTTCGCGAACGTGACGTGCACGCTGGCTCTGCCGCTGGTGCCAGTGTTTGCGGTGGCGCTGTTCGGGGACAGGATGACCGGTATAAAGGTCGTGGCCATGCTCATGGCGGTATGGGGGTTCCTCTCCTACATGTACCAGCACTACATCGACGCACGGCGGCGGGCCGGGGCCGAGAATGCCGAGTGCCGCGTCTGCGCCACACGCACGGGAAGCCACACGGTCTTGCCCGCTTGAGCCTCCGTTGTGGGCCTGTGGCTCGGCAGTGTGTAGTACTTCGCCTGATTGGTTCGTGGCTAACTGTGCCACACTTTATCTAAGTTTACTCGTCTGAATTGAAGAACTAACCTTAGGCAGAAAAGTTAGGCAAAGTGTGACAAGTTAGGCAGGAAACCAAACATGACATAAATGCTACATACATAGCTAGATGCCTAAAGATAGCAAAACGTTTAGGGCTAGTTTAAAAAATCAAATCCCTTTGGGATCCATGTTATTTTCTAGGATAGCAATTCCAAAGAGTGTCAATTGAATAAGATATTTAGTTATTTATGGGAGGTTTTTCTTTTCCGGCTTATCTTTGCTTACTCACAAAACTAGCGCTTAAAACAAAACAAGACATTTAATTAAGACGAAGAAAATAGGTAGCCAAATTCGTCTCTAAAACTAGCCCTTAAAAAAACAAGGCATTCAATTAAGACGAAGATAATATCAGTCAAATTCGTCTTAGTGAGAACTATGGCCATATCCAATGCCACATTTTGCTTGTGCCTCTTTCGTAGTAAGTACCATGGTCTGATCGAAAACATGTTGCTCAAAGGATGACTAGTACAATACTATTATGTTGAAACAATATATATGACAGGTCGTGATGACATTTTAGAGCCTCAGCAATGTATGTTGTCACCAAGGGTGCTATCTTCAGCTCACTACCTAGGCTACCAAACCCCTGATGTGAGCTTGTTGAGGCAAATGGGGAGTGCAACAAGTTGCGAGCTTGTTGCAGAGGAAAGGCGGTGAGGCGGCATGAGAGGAAACCGCTAGCTAGTAAAGAGAGGAGCGAAGCAGCACGAGGTTGTTGGGAAGAATGAAGCAGCGATGAAGGAGCACGTCGTGGAGGGACTGGAGGCACCAGAAGCGGACCTACACGTGCGGGGAGGACCAAGGAGGCAATGCTGAAGAAGCACGGGCGAAGGAGAGACGACTACAGGGACTCGTTGTGGGCATGGGCGCAGAAAGTGAGAGCCTCTATGCGAACGGACGGTGATGCCACAGTGGTGGCGAGTAAGTTAGAGGCTTGAACCGCATGTTGATTACACAAAATATCAGGGGGGAGGGTGAGAGCACCTAGAGGGGGGTGAATAGGTGATCCTGTAAAAATCAAATACTTGTAGCCACAAAACTTGGTTAAGTGTTAGCTCAATAGAATGAAGTGGCTAAGGACCAAGCTCTTGTGAAACACAATGGTCACGAAGAAAACAAGCACAAGAGACACGGTGATTTATCCCGTGGTTCGGCCAAGTATAACACTTGCCTACTCCACGTTGTGGCGTCCCACTGGACGAGGGTCGCACTCAACCCCTTTCAAGTGATCCAATGATCAACTTGAATACCATGGTGTTTTCCTTTCTTTTACTATCTCCCGTTCGCAAGGAATCTCCACAACTTGGAGCCTCTCGCCCTTACAATTGATGATCACAAAGAAGCACGGAAGTAAGGGAGGGGAGAGCAACACACACAAGACTCAAAGCACGAGCATAATCACGCACACAAGCCACAACTTGAGCTCACAACACAATGCGAGGAGTTCTCTACTCAAATAGAGCTCAAGTCACTATCACAAAGAATCAAATACGCGAGAATGGAGTCTTGGTGCTTAGAGATGATCAAAGAATGCTTGGGTGACTCCTCCATGCGCACAGGGGTCCCTTTTATAGCCCCAAGGCAGCTAGGAGCCGTTGGAGGCAATCTGGGAAGGGAATTCTTGCCTTCTGTCGGGTGGCGCACCGGACAGTCCGGTGCACCACCGGACATGCACTGTTCATGGTCCGGTGTAGATCGCCTTCCTGAAATGGCACAGCCGACTGTTGCAGAATTGTAGCCGTTAGTGCACCGGACACTGTCCGGTGCACACCGGATAGTCTGGTGCCTCCTGCCGACCGTTGGAGCGGGCCACGCATCGCCCGCGGATTTGGCGGCCGACCGTTGCGCTGGCGGCCGTTGGCTCACCGGACAGTCCGGTGAATTATAGTCGTACGCCGCTGATGAATTCCCAAGAGTGGCCAGTTCGCCAGAAGCTAGCCTGGCGCACCGGACATTGTCCGGTGCACCACCGGACAGTCTGGTGTGCCAGACTGCGCTGAGTCTTGGCTGCTCCAGCCAAGTCTTTTCCTTTTTCTCTTTTCTCTGATTCTAGCACTTAGACAAATATATTAGTACACAAAAACCAATGTACTAAGTCTAGAATCATACCTTCTTGTTGATTTGCACTTCATCCATCATTTGGCATATAATTACTCACTCAATATATGTTGGGCACTTAATCACCAAAAATATACTAGAAATGGCCCAAGGGCACATTTCCCTTTCAGAGGGTTGCAGAAATGTTGGCACACGACGATAGGGGAAATTTGTCGGGGATAAGATCCCCACTTCCCCAGTCACTGGGGTCATCAGTCAGCCAGCGCACTAGGGTGAAGTCTCTAGCAACTAGGGCCCATCGGTCAGCTAGAGTGGAAAAGGAAATGTCTAGCCTAGAAGCACCCACCCCCGGATGAACCTCTTGGCATCGAGCCCGAGGTCGGGCATGGCGGAACTAGATAGGAGGGTCGGGCGAACCAAAGGAAAATCACTCGAGTGGATCCATCGCCTGGCCCGAGACCGACCCGCCATAAGTGACCTATCGCATTAACTACGCCTGGCACCGAGCCACGGTAGAGGCGTCGGTTCGCCTCCCAATCATGGCCTACGAGCCTATTACGTTTTAGTGCAATCATGACCTATAAACCCCTTAGAGTGCCGCACATTTATAACCCGCGCACCCCCAGCCAGCGGCACACTCATGACCTATCGGGGCTAGGCCTGAGTGCACAGACCGCTTGTATGGCACAACAGAACAAGTCACACAGAGCCCTAGACAGAGGCCAAGGTTGGCATAACTCGAATGATGGGGCTCAGGCCCACGCTGTCCGCGCCATCCATTATAAAGAACACGATACAACCATACGACCTCGAGGCCCACAGGAGCGCGTGGCTTCACCCCACGATAGAACGCTCTGTTTTACCATTGTCCGATGACTCCTCGAGGAAGCCACCACTGGCCGACACCCTTCTTGGCCGATAAAAGGAGGAGGTCGGTCCCCATACACGGTAGGACATATATACGAGAAGATGCCTAGATGGACACCCAGACATAAAGACGATAGACCGACGGGAGGAAGGAGGACGCACCAACGAGAACGTAGAGGCCGGAGCCCCATCACCAAGCTAAGGCTTAGTTAGGACTCCACTCTGTAGCCCTTTGCTCTACCTCCTCCACCACAAGAGACTTGGGAGCTTCTCCCCCCTCTCTCGCTCGCTTGTAACCCCTTCTACGAGCATTGATCAACAATGGTGTCGGTAGCACAAGCCACCGATGACTGGATGTAGGGACGTTCTGCCTGAACCAGTATAAATCTTGCGGCCATCACGCACATTGTCTGGAGCATGGAACACACACATAGAAATTTAATTGTCGGAGTGAGGTTCGAAACACCGACAAAATTGATGCTTTATAGTAGTATAGAAAAGAAGAGATACTAGGTTCTAGTAGTTTTAACTCTATAGAGGCATGTGTTGTATGCATGTATGGTGTGCATGCATGCAAAGGACATGGACAAGCAGTGATCTTTCTGTTGAGACACACACTGCATCCGGGCTTTCTGCCTCTAGATCTCTTGGCAGTTTCTTGATTACTCTATCACCTAGACATCTCGATCTAGCATTTGCTAAGCAACTTTTAGAAATAAGGGTAGTATATATAAAAGAAAAATCAAGTGTAATTCTCCATTATGCACTTATGTAAGCATTTTTGTAGGCTACCTAGGAACCGGGTTCCCAAAGTAGGTACAAAGCCTCTTAAGGGTCGAGTTGCCGAGCAACCCTGCGAGGCGGAGCGGGCGACCAGCTCTATGCCGAGCAACCCTACGAGGTGAAGCGGGTGACCAACCCTTTGTTGAGTAACCATATGAAGCGGAGCGGCCGACTAGCTCTTTGTCGAGCATCCCTACGAGGCGGAGCGGGTAACCAAACCTCTGTCGAGAAACCCTACAACGTGGAGCAACCGACCAAACCTCTGCCGAGCAACCCTGCGAGGCGAAGCATACGATCAAGATCTCACCGAGCAACTCAGCGAGGCAGAGTTCTTAGCCCAGTACTATTGACCCACGTCAACTCGACAAGACGCGTCACCACCAAACCATGCCCAGACTACAGGCGCGGCATACCGAAGGGGCGCCGAGAGGTCACTATCAACACGATTGTATGCCACTACGTACAGCCTGAAGCGCGTCCCCGCTGCCTTATGGGGCCAGTCAACCTAGTCATGGGGGACCTCAACACCAGAGTCTTTATAATAACCCACATACCAGAAAGAACGGGATGGTACACCATACTGGTGTATGTCTACGCACGTAGGAAGGTGACACAAGGCTAATGATGGAAGACAAAGTTGCTCCACGCACGACCCCGAAGCATACCGTAAGTCTACATGTGGGACCCACCAAGTGCCACTACGTCAATATTGGCTCGCTACAAGGACCCGAATACCGGACGGATGAAGCGATACGCCATACCGGAAGTACGGCTATGCACGATCCTACAAGATACGTCAGAAGGACTATATGCCACTCAAGTGCGGCAGGCCACGCTCTCATCAGTGGAATACAAGTCCCCACTTTAAGGTCCTACCCTTGAGCTATAAAAGGGCAGGATCCCCCTCCTTCCCACAAACGCACCAGCTGTAACACAGTCTTCAAGCAAATACTATGACCAATATTGTGGTGGACTAGGGCGTAAACCTCAACCAGTATAACCCTCTGTCTCAGACCCCCTGCTTCAATCCCTGCGATTCACCATTCGGAGTGAGTCCGCGCTAGCTTCCCTGCCGAACACAAATTCTATTGTCCCCCGGTTTCCAAAACCATGACAATATTATTGTTAGAAGAAATTAATACATAAAAGAAGCATGTAAAACTAACTCAATAGTGAATGAACAAACCATTCATCTCAATTCATCAATTAGTTCAAAGGGCCATGCATACAAAAAAGATGATGATATTGAGCTTCTTATACCATGGATCCTAACACATCATTTCCCTATTGTAGTCTGTATGTGTAGCTCCAGTCCAGCGCATTAGACTATTAGAGTGACTAGGAAAAGAGAAGATAGAATTCATAAATGTTATGTGTATTACTGAAGTAAGCAAAACTTCACAACTTTGCGAGCTTTTCATCTTTCATTTCAATCTCCTGGTGTTATCCCATAGCCTCTGCAAGCTGCGCAGCTAACTGGTGCTTACCCTGCAAACACAAAAATAATAGCCAAAATCCAAGTCATGTTTTAGTAGCAATGAGCTAAAAGCTGACAAATGCCACTCCATCTAATCCTAATCTTCCCCAAGGTTTTCACAAATAGAATTTTCTTATCCATGATGCAGTAGCTACAGTAAGGGTACTTCCATTGAGCTGCTCCTCATGCCCGACGACGTCGTAAACGAATGAGTAGCAGGTGCATAGGTGCTTCGAGAAGCATATGTACACCTCCTCTGGAAAATCACTCCATTCACCATGTTGGTATAAAATAACACATAGGAAACTGACTTGTCTTAAAGTTCCAATGGGACTCCAATATAACTCCACTCCCATAGGAAATTAATTTAGACTTCTTACATTTACCTCTGTCGTCAAATATCCATGGTTTAAAAGGTGGCTAGGTGGAACTAGGCGCCCAGCCACCGCCTGGACGCCTAGGCGACTTAGGCGGGCGCCTAGGCGACGCCTTACTAGCCAAATACCAAACTCACAATAGCACAATAGTGGATCTAAAATAGCCACAAAGGAGTTTCTAAAGGAACAATAGCAAGTCACAAAATTTAAAACAGCACAATACCAAATCTGAAATAGCCACATAGATAGTTTGTAATGGCATAATTAATAGTAACTAGCTACAGTTAGTAATGCAGCAAATATGCTAATGCAATCTAGCAATAGCTACTCTCCCGTCGCTCAAAAATCATCATCAAACTCTCCTGGGATATTGGGTGCCTCCCCTTCTTCACCATCATTGCCACCATTAGATTCATCTTCACAATATGTGATTTCTGCATCATCATGTGGAACATATTCTTCATCTTCATCTTCCTCTTCAGCCTCTGACATATTTTGTGCAGCAATAGAATTTCTTCTTGAATACACATTATGGGCCCTTCTTGGTAAGTTTCGGCCACGAAGTGCTTGTGATGCTCCAATGGCATTATCCACAAGGTCCCATGTAAGGTCACACTCACACCCACGCCCACCTTCAAGGACTACATGCAAAGAATTAGCCCACTCATTGTCCCAGTTGAAGTCCTCATGAACCAATGAATCAAAGTTTTTCCCCTTCTTCTGGCGTAGTTTTTGGAACCTAGCTTTCATCTTTCCATTGTAGGAAATGAAGACAATAGAATTCAACCTCTTATGCAACAATCAGTTTCTTTTCTTTGTATGGATCTACAAAATAAGAAAAGAGAAAACACCTGGTCATTTAATCCTGAAATATTGGATACAAAAGTAGCCAAGTAGGTGGATGAGGACTTGAGGAGGCACACATAATAACTTACAAATTCAAAGGTACCCTAATTGCGTTCACAACCTGATGAAGACGCATAAAGACTCACCAAACGTCTAGCAAATCTCTGTAACTCAATAGCACGACCACCATACGAACGCCACCACTCAACTGCAATAACATCACAACAATTTAGCAAGCTACTAGCAACAACTAGTAAGTAGTAAACTAGTAACAGCCACAAACACTTACGTGGGGTCATAGTTTGTAGGTTATCTTTGGTCATCTTATTTGAAAAAGCTGCTCCTCTAAGAAACTCGTAATCCATTTGTCGGTGTTTCGAAACCCGGGGGGTCCCTGGACCGACGAGTGAATTGTCGCCGCGTGCCCCAGCCCAGATGGGTAGACGCGAGGCGGAACGCGAAGGGGGGAAAGGAGGCAACCGGAGGGAGGCAGGCGTGAGAGAGCGGATCCCGCGGCCTTCGTGTTAGCCCCGCGCCTGAGTCGGGTGCGCTTGCAGTAGGGGGATACAAGCGTCCACGCGGGAGTGGGAGCGAGCGGCCTTGCGCGAGCGCCGTCCCATCCTTCTCCGTGCGGGCCAACCCTCTGTAAGAGGGCCCTGGTCCTCCCTTTTATAGGCGTAAGGAGAGGATCCAGGTGTACAATGGGGAGTGTAGCAATGTGCTAACATGTCTAGCGGTGGTGAGCTAGCGCCCTAAGTACATGCCATCATGGCAGTCGGAGAGGTCTTGGCGCCCAGTTCGCGTGGTGTCGTGGCCGTCAGAGGAGTGCTGGAGCCTGGCGAGAGGACAGCTGTCGGGGCTGTCGAGTCCTTGCTGACGTCCTCTTGCTTCCGTAAGGGGGCCGAGAGCCGCCGTCGTCACAGAGCGTGCGAGGCGCCATCATTGCCTATCTGGCGGAGCGAGCCAAATGGGACGCCGGTCTTGTTCCCCGTAGCCTAAGTCAGCTCGGGGTAGGGTAATGATGGCGCCTCCTGTCGACGTGGTCGGTCCGCGCCCTAGGTTGGGCGATGTGGGGGCTCCTCCGAGGTCAAGGTCAAGTTTGTCTTCCGTGGCCGTGGTCGAGTCCGAGCCCCTGGGTCGGGCGAGGCGGAGACCGTCGGCTGAGGCCAGGGCTGAGCCCGAGCCCTGGGGTCGGGCGAAGCGGAGTCCGTCGTCTCCTGGGGCTGAGCCCAAGTCCGAGCCCTGGGTCGGGCGGAGCGGAGTTCGTCGTCTTCTGGGGCTGAGCCCAAGTCCGAGCCCTGGGTCGGGCGGAGCGGAGTTCGTCGTCTTCCGGGGCTGGCCCGAGTCCGAGCCCTGGGTCGGGCGGAGCGGAGTTCGCCGTCTTCCGGGGCTTTGCCCGAGTCCGAGCTCTGGGTCGGGCGGAGCGGAGTTCGCCGTCTTCCGGGGCTTTGCCCGAGTCCGAGCCCTGGGTCGGACGGAGCGGAGTTCGCCGTCTTCCGGGGCTGAGCCCGAGTCCGAGCCCTGGGTCGGGCAGAGCGGAGTTCGCCGTCTTCCGGGGCTGAGCCCGAGTCCGAGCCCTGGGGTCGGGCGAGGCGGAGTTTCCTATGATGCCCGAGGCCGGCCTTGGCTGCTGTCAGCCTCACTCTGTCGGGTGGCTCAGCAGTTGGAGCGGCGTAGGCGGCGCTGTCCTCTTGTCAGACCGGTCAGTAGAGCGGCGAAGTGACCGCGGTCACTTCGGCTCTGTCGACTGGTGGGCGTGCGTCAGGATAAATGTGTCAGGCCACCTTTGCATTAAATGCCCCTGCGATTTGGTCGGTCGGCGTGGCGATGTGGCCAAGGTTGCTTCTCGGTGAAGACCGGGCCTCGGGCGAGCCGATAGTGTGCCCGTTGCTGGAGGGGGGTCCTCGGGCGAGACGTAGGTTCTCCGGGGTCGGCTTCCCTTGCCCGAGGCTAGGCTTGGGCGAGGCACGATCATGTCCCTTGAATGGACCGATCCTTGACTTAATCGCGCCCATCAGGCCTTTGCAGCTTTGTGCTGATGGGGGTTACCAGCTGAGATTTAGGGGTCTTGAGGGTACCCCTAATTATGGTCCCCGACAGTAGCCCCCGAGCCTCTAAGGGAGTACTAATACTCGCTTGGAGGCTTTTGCCGCACTTTTTTGCAAGGGGACCAGCTTTTTCGGTTGCATTCTGTTCCGGTGGGTGCGCGCGAGCGCACCCGCCGGGTGTAGCCCCCGAGGCCTCGGAGGAGTAGTTTTACTCCTTCGAGGTCTTAGTGCGTTTCGCAACACTTCGGCTGGCCTAGTTGTTCCCTCATGCGAGCTGGTCGTAGCCCGAGTGCACAGTCGGGTCCCAAGTTCTCGGGCTGGTATGTTGACGCTGTCAACGGTTTGGCTGGAGCCGGGTTTGCGAGAGCAGCCCCCGAGCCTCTGCACAGGGCGAGAGGATGATCAGGGACAGACTCGACTTTTTTACATACGCCCCTGCGTCGCCTTTCTGCAAGGAGGAGGGGGAAAGCGCCATGTTGCCCTCGGTGGGCTCCGAACATGGTGTCTCCAGTGAGCTGCTGGCGGGTAATCCGAGCGGACGTCCGTGCCCCATTTGTTAGGGGTCGGCTAGAGGCCCAGAGGCGCGCCCAAAAGTACCTGCGGGTGATCTGCCGGACCCGGTCCCCTGTCGACGGGGTCCGAGGGCTCGATGCCTCCCTCTGATGGGATTCCGTTACAAGATCGTTCCCGCTGGTCTCGGAAATGTCCTAAGGTACCTCGGGAGCGTAGCCCGAGCCTTGGTTATGTATCGAACGTACCCATGGTCATCCCTCGCTCTGTGTCTGAGGCGACTGTGAACCCTTCGAGGGCCAGCCTACGAACCCCTGATTAGTAGTGGGCGCGGAGCCCGAGTGGCCTGAGGTGGCCATTGAACCCTTCGAGGGGCCGGCCATCGAACCTCTGACCAGTAGTGGGCGCAGAACCCAATCGATCTGAAGCGGCCGTTGAACCCCTCCGAGGGGCCGGCCTTCGAACCTCTAATCAGTAGGGAGGCTCGGAGCCTGTTTCCTTCACGGAGAAGGGTCCTTTTCGGGGTATCCCCCTTTCCCGGTCCCTGTTGTAAGAGAGAGAAAGAGGAAAAGGAAAAGGATGCGAAGTCGAATGACGTGGCGTACCTTTTTCGACGCGGTCATTATGGCGAAGGCGAAGCGTCGCTTGCTTCTCTCGCCTGAGGCGCCGCCTGTCCTGCCGTGGAGTTAATGCAACGGGGCGAGTGGCTCGCGAGGCGGTCGTTGCGCGTGTGTGAGCCGTTCGAGGAACGGATCACGGGCGCACCATCTTCACGCCGTGGGAGAGGGCTCCCTCGCTGCCCCTGGATGGGACGTAAGCTTGGCTGACAACGTGACCGCTGCTCCTGCCCGCCTGTCACCGCCATTACTGCCGGCCCATTTTTGACCGCATTTGACCGTCACGCTTGGCTGGCACTGCAGGGTTGCCTCGAGTCACGGTATTGACTCCGCAGTCGAGGAGGCGCGGTAGCGGCGTGAGCGGCGGTGCAGTTACTCACACGTAGCAACCGGCGTGCCGGTTGCATGACGCGTGGGCCTGGACCTCCATGCTGGGCTCGTTGGAGTCGAAGGGGCGCGCCCACTTGACACGGTTGCATGCCGCCTGCATGGCTGTCCGCCCTTTCACCCGCTGGTCTGGGCGAAAGTGGAGGAGTGCTTGTAACCGTCGGGTGGTTGCATGCACCGCGCGCGCGTGGCGGTTTGGCTTCTTCTCCCCTGGACCGGCTTGCATGACGTGTGGGACCCAGCCCCCGCGCCGTGGGGGGAGAATCTTGGAGCGTGTTGGAGAAGACTCAACCCGCGACGGTTGAGGGCGCAAGTGGGGAGAGTCGCCTTTAAAAGGGGGGCGACCCCCTTGGAGGGCAACCGTGTCTTCGCGCTCCCCTCATGCATCGTGCCTTTCCACCTTCCGACCCCCGGATGGGGGACGCCCGCAATCCTTCCGCCTTGTCGTCGGAGGAACGCAACTTCGTGGAAGTTGGTACCTTTTGGCCATCGTTCGGCTTCAAGGATTTTCATCGTGCAGCCCGGCTGCATCCCCTCGCAGGTGGTCACCCAAGACGGTGACCACTAGCTTGATGGTGGGGAGAAGCGAACCAGGCTGCGGCCTCCGCCCCGCCCTCGGCTTCAAGGATCTTCATCATTCTTGCTAGGGCAGAGGGTGAGGCGAGTTGGGGGGCCGCCTCCGCGTGGGTCGGTAACCCTTTTCTTCCCCCGGCATCTGGGGGAGAAAGGCATCTTCTAGCTCCGCGGAGGCTTCCCTCAGCCACGCCGGGGTAGGCGGACCGCCGCTGCTCAGCCAGGGTGCAGCATTCCGTCCTCCGTCCGGACGATGGTCGCGCCGCGTGTGGGCCAGCCACGTCCAGGCCTTCCTCGCGCCGACAGCCGCGTCAGTGGGTCGCCCAGCACGTCGTGTGTCGCGAGGGTGGCGCTCATGTTCTGGGCGGCTCTGGCGCCCGGCGGGTGTAGCCCCCGAGCGTGAGTTGCCTCGTGCAAAGGTGACGAGTGAGGTATCCGTATCCCGGAGGAGTAGGAGTCCCTTGGCTCGGTCGGCCTTGCTGTCCGAGGCCCCTCTTGCTTAGTTAAAGGAACCCCTCGGCCGCCGTTCGATGAGCCAAAGCCAGAGGCAGAGTTGGCTTCGAAAAGGAGGTGTAGTTGGCCAGAGCCTGGCCGGGTCGTCCACTGGCGGAACCGACGCCGGAGTTGAGCTACCGAGGCCACAAGCCGAGCTGATGTCTTTGGGGGACAGCTGGCCGAGGCCTCGGGGTGGTCGGCCGAGCCGCCTGCTCGGGCCGGATTCTCGAAGAAGACCCTGGCGGCGATGGCCCGGGTGTGGTGCTGATGTCGTCCTTCAGAGTGGGGGCCCTCCGACCGTGTCGCCGTCCGAGGCTAGGTCAGACCCCGCCGAAGGTGTAGTTGATGCCGAGGGTGCTGCTGCCCCCTTCGGCTGTCGACGTCCGAGCCTGCAGGATTAGGTTGTTTTGTAGTGTGTGTATGTTTTCTACGGCCGCCGAGGCCTAAACACACCGTCGTCGTGTTGTAAAGCTGCGTTTCTTTTCCTCTTGTTTCGAGTATCCGGACTCATTTGTCGGTAACAGAATTATTTGTGCGGGCGAGAGTTGCTTTTCACGGAAGGCGATGAGTGAGGTATCCGTATCCCGGAGGCGTAGGAATCCCTCGGCTCGGTCGGCCTTGCCACTTACGCGCGCTCTTACTCGTCCATAGGGTTCTGTTACCGACACAGTCGAGAAGGCCCGAAAAATCATTTCGGCAGAGGAGCTCTCGAGCATGAAGACTTGTTCGGTCCGCGGAGTCACTTATCTGAACGCGAGTTACTTATCGCAGAAGGTGATGAGTGAGGTATCCGTATCTCGGAGGCGTAGGAGTCCCTCGGCTCGGTCAGCCTTGGCTGCTTACGTGTACTCCGTCGTTTTCAGGATCCACTTTTGAAGTAGTCGAAGAGCACGAAAGGCATTCTGGCAGAAAAGATTTTTTTTCTTTTTTCGAGGAAAATTTCGACGCAGAGGGGGTTGCCCCCTTCTAGCCCCCGAGGGAGGGTCGGGCTTTGCCGAGGCAAGGCTGACCCTTCCTTGACGACCAGACTTAGTGTGTGAACGAGGTATACGAGCAACTTGAAAGCATCTTAAGGGTAGAAGCGACGTAGCTGTTGGATGTTCCAAGCGTTGTTGTAGACCTCGCCTTGGCTGTTGGCCAGCTTGTACGTTCCGGGCTTTAGGACCTTGGCGATGACGAACGGCCCTTCCCAGGGAGGCATGAGTTTGTGCCGCCCTCGGGCGTCTTGTCGCAGCCGAAGCACCAGGTCGCCCACCTGGAGGTCTCGGGACCTAACCCCTCGGGCGTGGTAGCGTCGCAGGGACTGCTGGTACCGCGCCGAGTGTAGTAAGGCCACGTCCCGAGCCTCCTCCAGCTGGTCCAGTGAGTCTTCTCGGTTGGCTCGGTTGCTTTGGTCGGTGTAGGCCCTCGCCCTCGGGGATCCGTATTCCAAGTCTGTGGGCAAGATGGCCTCGGCCCCATAGACTAGAAAGAACGGTGTGAAGCCTGTGGCTCGGCTCGGCGTTGTTCTCAGACTCCAGACCACCGAGGGGAGTTCTTTCATCCACCGCTTGCCGAACTTGTTGAGGTCGTTGTAGATCCGAGGCTTGAGTCCTTGCAGGATCATGCCGTTGGCCCGCTCCACTTGCCCATTCGTCATGGGGTGTGCCACGACAGCCCAGTCCACCCGGATGTGGTGATCCCCGCAGAAGTCCAGGAACTTTCTGCCGGTGAACTGGGTACCGTTGTCAGTGATGATGGAGTTTGGGACCCCAAAGCGATGTATGATGTTGGTGAAGAACGCCACCGCCTGTTTGGACCTAATGCTGTTTAGGGGTCGGACCTCGATCCACTTGGAGAATTTGTCGATGGCGACCAACAGGTGCGTGTAGCCCCCGGGTGCCTTCTGCAAGGGGCCAACGAGGTCTAGACCCCACATAGCAAACGGCCAGGTGATGGGTATGGTCTGCAGAGCCTGAGCGGGCAGGTGGGTCTGCCTCGCGTAGAACTGACACCCTTCGCAGGTGCGGACAATTCTAGTAGTATCGGCCACCGCCGTCGGCCAGTAGAATCCTTGTCGGAAGGCGTTTCCAACGAGGGTTCGAGGTGCTGCGTGATGGCCGCAAGCCCCTGAGTGTATCTCTTGCAAGAGCTGCTGGCCTTCGGCGATGGAAATGCATCGCTGGAGGATGCCTGAGGGGCTGCGGTGATAGAGCTCCTTCCCATCTCCCAGCAAAACGAAAGAATTGGCGCGCCGCGCCAACCGCCGAGCTTCGGCTTGGTCAAGGGGCAGCTCTCCTCGGTGGAGATATTGTAGGTACGGGGTCTGCCAGCTTTGATTAGGTGTGACCTCGCTCTGTTCCTCCTCGACGCGCAGTGCCTCACCCTCGGGGGTCGAGGGTACCTCAGGCTGAGCCGAGGGTGCCTCGGGCTCGGGCGTGTCCTCGGTCTTGACGGAGGGTCGATGCAGGTCTCGGGAGAATACGTCCGGGGGAACTGTTGTTCGTCCCGAGGCTATTTTAGCCAGCTCGTCTGCAGTCTCATTGTAGCGTCGGGCGATGTGGTTGAGCTCGAGCCCGTATGTCGGCGTTCCGAGACCGGGGGGTCCCCGAGCCGACGAGTGAGAGTGCCGCGTGCCCCAGCCCAGATGGGTCGAGCGCGTGGGCGAGCGCGAAGGGGGGAACAGAGAGAGAGGTCGGTGGCCGAAGCCGGGTCGTGAGGGAGTCGGAGAATTCCCGCGGCCTTCGTGTTCGTCCCGCGCCCAGGTCGGGTGCGCTTGCAGTAGGGGGTTACAAGCGTCCGCGCGAGGTGAGGGGAGTGAGCGGCCCTGAGAGAGCGCCTGCCCCTGCCCTTCGTCCCCGCGAGGCCAACCTTCTCTAAGAAGGCCCTGGTCCTTCCTTTTATAGTCGTAAGGAGAGGATCCAGGTGTACAAGATGGGGGTGTAGCAAGGTGCTACGTGTCTAGCGAGAGAGAGCTAGCGCCCTATGCACATGCCAAGGTGGCAGCCGGAGAGATCTTGGCACCCTGTTGGTGTGGCGTCGTGGCTGTTGGAGGAGTAACGGAGCCGGACGGGGGGACAGCTGTCGGAGTGGCTGGGCCCTTTGCTGACGTCCTCCTGCTTTCGTAAGGGAGCTGAGAGTCGCCGTCGTCATGGTCTAGCGGGGCGCCATCATTTGCCTATCTGGCGTGGCTGGCCAGATGGGACGCCGGTCTTGTTCTCTGCGACCCAAGTCGGCTCAGGGCAGGGTGATGATGACGCTCCCTGTTGACGTGGCGGTCTCGTGTCCTAGGTCGAGCGTCGTGGAAGCTCCTTCGAAGCCGAGGTCGAGTCCGTCCTGCAAGACAGAGGCAGAGTCCGAGCCCTGGTCGGGCGAGGCGGAGATCGTTCGGCAGAGGCCGAGGCGGGGTCCGAGCCCTGGGTCGGGCGAGGCGGAGTTCGTCGTCTTCCGGGGCCTTAGCCCGAGTCCGAGCCCTTGGGCGGAGCGGAGTTCGCCGTCTTCCGGGGCCTTAGCCCGAGTCCGAGCCCTGGGGTCGGGCGGAGCGGAGTTCGCCGTCTTCCGGGGCCTTAGCCCGAGTCCGAGCCCTGGGGTCGGGCGGAGCAGAGTTCGCCGTCTTCCGGGGCCTTAGCCCGAGTCCGAGCCCTGGGTCGGGCGGAGTCTCCTATGGTGCCTCTGGCGAAGTCTGGTCGCCCGTTGGTCTTACCTTTTACGTTAAACGCCCCGGTGACTCGGTCGGTTGGCGCGGTGATTTAGTCAGGGTTTCTTCTTATCGAAGGCGGGGCCTAGGGCGAGCCGGAGATGCGTCTGCCGTGAAAGAGGAGGCCTCAGGCGAGACGGAGCCATCTTAGGGTCGGCTGCCCTCGCCCGAGGCTAGGCTCGGGCGTGGCGTGGTCAAGTCACTCGTATGGACTGATCCCTGACTTAATCAAACCCATCAGGCCTCTGCAGCTTTATGCTGATGGGGGTTACCAGCTGAGAATTAGGCGTCTTGAGGGTACCCTAATTATGGTCCCCGACAGTAGCCCCCGAGCCTCGAAGAGAGTGTTAACACTCGCTTGGAGGCTTGCGTCGCACTTTTTTGCAAGGGGACCAGCCTTTCTCGGAGGTACTTTGTTCCGGTGGGTGCGCGCGAGCGCACCCGCCGGGTGTAGCCCCCGAGGCCTCGGAGGAGTGGTTTCACTCCTTCGAGGTCTTAATGCCTTGCGCAATGCCTCGGCTGGTCTGGCGGTTCCCTCATGCGAGCAGGGCGTAACCCAGGTGCACTGTCGGGGCCCAAGTTCTCGGGCTGGTATGTTGACGCTGTCAACGGTTCGGCCGGAGCCGGGTTTGCGAGAGCAGCCCCCGAGCCCTCGCACGGAGCGAGAGGACGATCAGGGATAGACTCGACTTTTTATATACGCCCCTACGTCGCCTTTCCGCAAGGAGGAGGGGGGGAGTGCGCCATGTTACCCTCGATGGGCACCGAACATGGTGTCTCCGGTGAGCTGCGATCGGGTAATCCGAGTGGACGTCCGTGCCCCGTTCGTTGGGGGTCGGCTAGGGGCCCGGAGGCACGCCCAAAAGTACCTGCGGGTGATCTGCCGGACCCGGTCCCCTAGCGACGGGGTCCGAGGGCTCGTTGCCTCCCTCCGATGGGATTCCGTTACAGAGTCGTTCCCGCTGGTCTCGGAAATGTCCTAGGGTACCTCGGGAGCGTAGCCCGAGCCTTGGTTATGTATCGAACGTACCCCTGGTCATCCCTCGCTCGGCGTCTGAGGCGGCTGTGAACCCTTCGACAGGCCAGCCTTCGAACCCCTGATCAGTAGGGGGCACGGAGCCCTAGTAGCCTGAGGCGGTCACGGAACCTTTCGGGAGGCCGACCTTCGAACCCCTGACCAGTAGTGGGTGTCGGGCCCACGCGATCTGAGGCGGCTGTTGAACCCCTCGGGGGGCCAGCCTTCGAACCCCTGATCAGTAGGGAGGCTCGGAGCCTAGTTCCTTCACGGGGAAGGATCCCTTTGGGGTTATCCCCCTTCTCGGTCCCTGTTGCAAGAGATGGAGAAAGAAGGAAAAGGGAAAAAGGATTCGAAATTGAACGTCGTGGCGTACCTTTTTCGGCGTGGTCGTTTTGGCGAAGGCGAAACGTCGCCAGCTGCCCCTGCCAGAAACGTCACCTGTTTCGCCGCGGAGTTAATGCGCCGGGGTAAACGGTCGGCGAAGCTGCCGTTGCGTGCGCGAGTCGTTCGAGGAACGGCTGTTTTGCTTCGCGTTTTTTGAACCCCGCGTCCGGTTCGGGCGGTACGTTGGAACCGTCTCGACCTTGGCCTTTATGTGCCCCGGAGAGGGTCCAGTGACGGTTCTCGACTTCACTTCTCGCCTTCTTCTCAGGTTTTTCGCAGCCTGAGAGATCTAGCCAGGAAAAGGAAACCGCCCTCCCCTGTCCTTCACGCCGCCACCCCTTCTGCCTTGGCGATGGCTGACCGGGTGACCATCCTCTCGCCGCGCGACCCGTGGCCCTTTTCCACGGTGACGGCGGGTGACCTGGAGGACCTCGTCGGCGAGGGTTTGCTCCGCCCCCTCACCGATAAGGAGCGGCCGGAATGGATTCCTCCCGCGGGCGGAGCCGCTCCATCCCCTCCGCCGGGGTATGTCGTGAGCTTCATCTCCTTCCATGAGCGGGGATTTGGAGTGCCGTCGAGCCGCTTCATGCGGGCCATCCTGTTCCACTACGGGGTGGAACTGCACAACCTCACCCCCAACTCCATCGCGCAAGCCGCTATCTTTGTAGCGGTGTGCGAGGGGTATCTGGGGATCGCCCCCCATTGGGATTTGTGGACTCACCTCTTCTTTGCCGAGCTTTTTGCTTCGTCGACGGGGGAGAGGAGGGTCCGTGCGGCGGTGCGGGCCGGCGGCTGCACCCTCTTGCTGAGGCAGTCGCGGTCGTTGCAGTATATTCCTGCCATCCTTTCCCCCTCAAACAAGGGTTGGCAGCGCCGGTGGTTCTACCTCCGGAATGACGGAGGGTCGCTCCCGCCGTTCTCTCAGCGGGTTGTCACCGCCGCCCCCGACGCCTGGCGTCACGGGACTCCACACGAGAGGCAGAAGAAACTCGAACCTCTTCTCCAGGCCCTGAAGGCGTTGCGGGAGGAAGGGCTCACCGCCGCGGGAGTGGTTGCCGCCATCCATCGCCGGAGGGTGCTCCCCCTGGCGGAGCGGCGGTTGTCGCTTTGGGAGATGACCCAGGAGGCCGACTGGGAGGGGTCACGGATGTCCCCTGATCCTCTTCCCCACGACGCCCTCTACCGGCGGGTGTCGGTCGCGATGGGGAAGCCGGACCCCCACGCCCTCTCCCAGCCTCGAATGCGCCCCGACCAGGGGTGCGTCGCTCTGGTGAGTGTTCGTCCCTCCCTTCTTCTCATACCGGGTTGCTCCTGATTCTCACTATCGGGTTTCTTTTTCCCCCCCTTTTCAGGAGGTGGGGCGGCACAAACCCTCCCTGCCGCCGGTCCCGGAGGACGCGGTGGGTCGGGCGGCGCGGCGGGTCGCCATGGAGGAGGAGAAGAAGAAAAAGGATGCGGAGAAGGCCCGAGCCCGCAGGCGGAGGCGGGCTCGGGACGCCCTGGAGAAACGCCGTCGTCAGCAGGAGAGGGAAGGACTTCCCAGGGAGCTGTCGCCGGAGACGTCCGATGATGACGACGACGATGACGACGAAGAGGAGGACGACATGGCCGCCCGTCTCGGCCTCAGCCCCAGCTTGGGACGTGGCCGGGGGTCGTCGAGCCAGCCCCCGAGCGGGCCTACGTCGTCGGTCCCTGGAGCCGAGGTGCCGGATCCCCGACCTGAGGAGCGAGGGCAACCCGAGAGGGTTCTTGACCCCGCGGCTGGAGGAGCTGACGCCACTCCAGGGAGCCGGGCCGAGGGGTCCGTTCCTCGGGAACCGTCGCCCGCGCCGGCAGCACGGGGGAGCGGTCCTCAGGTAGCCATGGCAGCGCCTGGGCAGTCCACCTCCCGGGCCTCAGGGGCGTCCGAGGCGAGGGCGGCGCCGGGGCTGTTGGTGAAGCGGACCTCGGCGGTGGTTCCAGGAAGCGGGAGCCAAGAGACCTCCCTCCAGACACCGTGGATCATGATCCGGAGCGGGTAGGTACCTTGGAATCTCTCCGTCCCGGTGCTTCATTCATATGTCTGGGCCGTGATTTTCCCTTTCTTGTTTTCTTCAGCAAACGGAGCCATGGCCCTACCGACCTGGCGCCTCGGAAGGCCCTCAAGACGGCGTTGGTCCAGGCAGCCGGCGCCACCTCGGGCCCTGCCGCTCAGCCGACCCTTTCGTAGGGAGCCCCGCCGCACGGGGCTCAGGCATCGCATGTTCTGGGGGAGCAGGTCCCCGAGGCGGGCTCCTCTGCCGAGGTGGCCATCGTGATCAGGGAGGCGGCCGGCGCCGATGCGGTCCCGAGCTCGCCAGCCATGTTGGCCATGCCGGCGTCTGCCGCTACCGCAGCTGGCACCGTCCCGGTCGGAGAGCATACGGTCGCCGCCGACGTCGGGACGGCCGCGGCGTCGGCGCCCGGAGCCTCGGAAGAGGTGGGCGCGGACGCGCAGTGCTCCCAGGCGGGCGGCAGCCTTGTCGCTGTGGGGCGGAGCCCCGAGGTCCGGGGCCAGTTGCTCCGATTCCGGACCCGTGAGGCTTCGGGCCCTATCTTCGTTCTTGACGACGAAGAGGAGGACCAGTCCTGGGATGAGCTCCGCAAGCGTGCGGAGGCGACAGTGGGGTTGCTCCGATCGTCGCTGGAGGTTCTCTGCGGGGACGTCCCCACAATCCTTCAGGTAATGGTTTCAGGCATACCTTCTTGCTTCTGCGAGTGAGGCGTTCGTCGTGATATCTTGTTTTCCTTTCTAGGACCTGACGGACCGGAGCGCTGCCAAGTCGTCGTTCATTCGCCGCGAGGCCGTCGTCTGGGGCTCGCTGCGGTCCCTGAGGACTTCGCTCGCCGGGGCTTCCGCGCGCCTCTCTCAGCAAGACGCTAAGATAGCAGACCTCCAGCTGCTCTGCGCTGACCTGAAGGCCGAGGCGGCGGCAGCGCGCACGAAGGTGCTACAACGGCGGTCAGAGCTCGCCCAGGTTGCCGAGGAGCGGGACCAAACTCGGGGCCAGGCTGCCGAGGCCGAGAGCCGGGCCAAGATCCTTGCGGCCGATCTGGCCGCAGCCCAAGTCGCAGCCTCGGAGCAGCGCGTCCGAGCCAGAGGTATGGCTCGACCGTCCTCGGTTCTCAATCTTGTCCGTTTCTTCCGCTTGGGTTTGAGGTCTTTCTTCTGGTTGTTCGCAGAGCTCGAGTCTGCCCTCGACGAGTCTGCCAAGGCGCTTGCCGAGGCGCTCGACGGGGCTACTGAGCAAAGGGAGGCCGATCTCGCGGCTATGTCCGAGGCCGTCTCGGAGGTCTATCGGAAACTCGGTCCCGGCGACGTCCCTTCAGGGAGCTCTCCCCAAAGCCGTCTTCAAGCCCTAGGTGATTACGCGCGCGGTAAAGTCCGCGGGGCGCTGCACCACGGCGTCAGGCGGGCCTTCGCCGTGCTCGCTTCCCACTACGTCGTGGACTTGGAGCGGGTCAGCGAGGGGTACTGCCTGCCTGACGAAGACGAGGCGGCCCTGGCGGAGGTTCAGCGGCTCGACGCGGTCGCTGCGGGTCCGAGCGCGGCGCTGGCGACCGTCTTCGAGGCGGAGATTCTTCCTCCTGCGCCGCCGCCGGACGCGGAGGTGGACCTTACCGACGGCGGGGGCGGAGTTGAGGGCGCGGCTCCTGCCCGAGGCGACGCCTGATTTTAGTTGGGACAATTTCTGTTGGATGTGTGATTTGCCGCGGCCACCGAGGCCTGAACATTTTACTTCTTCTTCCGTGAAGTCATGCTCCTTTTTGTTTTGATTTTCGCGCCTGGCCCGTAGTGTCGACAACAGGGTGATTTCCCGAGCTGGGTCCTTTTTCGTGGCAGGCGACGAGTGAGGTGTCCCTAGCCCGGAAGCATAGGTGTTTCCCAGCTCAGTCGGTCTAGCCATTTACTCGTACCCAAGTTCGCTCCTCAGGACCCTGCTTCTGACGCCTCCGGGAGAACGCAAAAAACCCTTCTTGACCGAAAAAAGAGTTTTTCTGACGCGGAACGGTACGTCCAAACTCGACGAGAGGGGTTCCCCCTTTTTAGCCCCCGAGGGAGGGTCGGGCTCTGCCGGGGCGAGGCCGACCCTTTCTCGATAATTGATTCTTATGTGTGAGTGGGGAAAGGGCGCAGCCCCCGGGCGTCGTTCGCGCAGAGGCCGTTTGGCGAGTCAGGCTCCTGCCCAGATATGCGGCGAGTGCTCGGTGACATCCCTCGGCATGGCGGGCATGCCCGAGGGACCTCACGCAAAAATGTCGACGTTTGCGCGAGGAAAGTCGACGAGCACTGCCTCTTATTCGGGGCCGAGTCCAGAACCGATCCGGACATGCTTGGAGGCGTCGCCACTGGGGTCGAGAGGGACGGCCTTAACCGTCTCCGCTGGCTCGAAGTTGCCGGCATGCCGCTTCACGTCCGGCACCTCTCGGGAGAGGCTTTCTAGGTCAGCTATGAGGGCCTCGGACTCGGCGAGGGCCTCGGCGTACTCCACGCACCCCACATCGCATTCGAATGCGTGTTTGTTCGTGGGGCCGACGGTGATGACCCCGTTGGGGCCCGGCATCTTAAGCTTCAGGTAGGTGTAGTCGGGGATGGCCATGAACTTCGCGTAGCATGGCCTTCCCAACACCGCGTGGTAGGTTCCTCGAAACCCGACCACCTCGAACGTCAAAGTCTCCCTTCGGAAGTTGGAGGGTGTTCCGAAGCAGACAGAGAGGTCAAGCTGTCCGAGGGGCTGGACACGCTTCCCCGGGATGATCCCGTGGAAGGGCGCAGCGCCTGCTCGGACGGATGACAGATCGACGCGCAGGAGCCTGAGGGTCTCAGCGTAGATGATGTTGAGGCAGCTGCCTCCATCCATCAAGACCTTGGTGAGCCTGACGTCGCCGATGACGGGATCGACGACGAGCGGGTACTTCCCTGGGCTCGGCACGTGGTCGGGGTGGTCGTCCCGGTCGAAGGTGATGGGCTTGTCGGACCAGTCTAGGTAGACTGGCGCCGCCACCTTCACCGAGCAGACCTCCCGACGCTCTTGCTTACGATGCCGAGCCGAGGCGTTTGCCGCATGCCCTCCGTAGATCATGAAGCAATCGCGGACCTCTGGGAACTCTCCTGCTTGGTGATCCTCCCTTTTGTCGTCGTCGCGGGCCTTGCCACCCTCTGCGGGTGGCCCGGCCCTGTGGAAGTGGCGCCGAAGCATGACGCACTCCTCGAGGGTGTGCTTGACGGGCCCCTGATGGTAGGGGCACGTCTCCTTGAGTGCCTTGTCGAAGAGGTTAGCACCTCCGGGGGGCTTCCGAGGGTTCTTGTGCTCGGCGGCGGCGACAAGGTCCGCATCGGGAACGTCGCGTTTCGCTTGCGACTTCCTCCTGCCTTTCTTCTTGGCGCCGCGCGGAGCAGACGCCTCGGGAGCATCTTCCGACGGGCGGCCCTGGGGCTGCTTGTCCTTTCGGAAGATGGCCTCTACCGCCTCCTGGCCGGAGGCGAACTTGGTGGCGATGTCCATCAGCTCGCTCGCCCTGGTGGGGGTCTTGCGACCCAGCTTGCTCACCAGGTCACGGCAGGTGGTGCCGGCGAGGAACGCGCCGATGACATCGGAGTCGGTGATGTTGGGCAGCTCGGTGCGCTGCTTCGAGAACCGCCGGATATAGTCTCGGAGAGACTCTCCCGGCAGTTGCCGACAGCTTCGGAGGTCCCAGGAATTCCCGGGGCGCACGTACGTGCCCTGGAAGTTCCCGGCGAAAGCCTGGACCAAATCTTCCCAGTTGGAAATCTGCCCCGAAGGCAGGTGCTCCAACCATGCACGAGCGGTGTCGGAGAGAAACAGGGGGAGGTTTCGGATGATGAGGTTGTCATCGTCCGTCCCACCCAGTTGACAGGCCAGGCGGTAGTCCGCAAGCCACAATTCCGGTCTCGTCTCCCCCGAGTACTTCGTGATAGTAGTCGGGGGTCGGAATCGGGGCGGAAACGGCGCCCGCCGAATGGCTCGGCTAAAGACCTGCGGACCGGGTGGTTCGGGCGAGGGACTCCGATCCTCCCCGCTGTCGTAGCGTCCCCCACGCCTGGGGTGGTAGCCTCGGCGCACCCTTTCGTCGAGGCGTGCCCGACGGTCGCGATGAGGGTGCTCGTCGCCGAGGTGGCCCGGGGCCGCAGGCGCGGTGTTGCGCGTGCGCCCGGTGAAGACCGAGGCTTCCCGCGTGAGTCGGGAAGTTGCGGCACGAGGTTCCGAGGGGTATCCCTGCCTTCGAGAGGCAGAGCTCTCGGCCCGCCGGGCCGCAGCGCCTTCCAGGAGATGCTTGAGTTCTCCCTGGATTCGCCGACCCTCGGTGGTTGATGACTCCGGCATCGCGCGGAGGAGCATTGCTGCAGCGGCCAGGTCCTGACCGGTTCCGCCGGATGCGGGAGGCGGTCTGTCCCTGGCATCGTTGGCGATGCGGTGCTGGAGACCTTGGGGCAGGTGACGTATTCCTCCGGCCGGGGGCTGGCTCGCCCACACCTGCCCGATGTTCTGGCGGATTGCCTCGAGCGCTCCTGCTCCCTCATCGAGCCCGGCCTGCGCCCCGCGGACTTGCTCGAGCTGTGGGTCGTGACCCCCCGCCAGAACGGGGACCACAGCTAGCTCCCGCGGGATGTCGGCGCGAGGCGCTGGCCTAGGGGGATCACCATCCTCCGGCATGCCGAGACAGCCGCCTCCGGAGGGATCCCCCAACTCGATGTGGAAACATTCGCGACTCGGGCCGCAGTCCTTGTCGCCAAGGCTGCGGCTGCCGTCGGAATAGTCGGAGAGGCAGTAGTCACATGCGGTCATGAAGTCCCGCATGGCTCTAGGGTTGCCAGATCCGGAGAAATCCCAGCTGATGCTGGGGTCGTCATCTTCCTCGGACCCAGAGGGTCCGTAGGTCGAGACACCCGTCAATCGGTCCCAAGGCGACCGCACACGAAACCCCAGAGAGGTTGCACTCGCCTCAATGTGAGCGCCCGCCAAAGCGAGGTCGCCAGGCGGGCTGAGGTCGAGTCGAAATGACGAAAGATGGGGAGCAGTCGGTACCTTTTTGTCGACGAAGGGCGATGAAGTCACGTCGGGGGCTGACCGCGCCGTCGTCTTGGGTACGAGGGCGACGTCCTGCAGGCCTTCCGTGAGCGTGCTGGCGTCGTCCACTTGCTCGGGGTCGACGTGTTGCGGGGGAATGGCGCTCGCGTTTGCCTTGAACGCGAGGGCGACGCTTGGCGTGTCCTCCGTTGAGGCGCCGGGGATGTCGATTTGCTCGACAGCCGTCGGAGCGCGATCTCCCGCTCGGCCCCGGTTGCCCCGCCTCCTCCTCCTCCGATGGCGAGGGAGAGGATGGGGCGAGCTCGAAAGTTGTCCTTCCCCCACGCGGGAAAGGCGTCGTTGATTCCGCCGCCGGCGGGCGGGCTGTCCGCCACCATTGTCGCTGCCGCGCGGCGGTGGAAGGAGTACCATGTCGTAGTTGCCGTCGAGAGACATGAACTCGAGGTTCCCGAAACGGAGCACCGTCCCGGGTTGAAGAGGTCGTTGGAGACTGCCCATCTGGAGCTTGACGGGAAATCGAACGTCAACACGCAGCAGGCCCCTACCTGGCGCGCCAACTGTCGGCGTTCCGAGACCGGGGGGTCCCCGAGCCGACGAGTGAGAGTGCCGCGTGCCCCAGCCCAGATGGGTCGAGCGCGTGGGCGAGCGCGAAGGGGGGAACAGAGAGAGAGGTCGGTGGCCGGAGCCGGGTCGTGAGGGAGTCGGAGAATTCCCGCGGCCTTCGTGTTCGTCCCGCGCCCAGGTCGGGTGCGCTTGCAGTAGGGGGTTACAAGCGTCCGCGCGAGGTGAGGGGAGTGAGCGGCCCCGAGAGAGCGCCTGCCCCTGCCCTTCGTCCCCGCGAGGCCAACCTTCTCTAAGAAGGCCCTGGTCCTTCCTTTTATAGTCGTAAGGAGAGGATCCAGGTGTACAAGATGGGGGTGTAGCAAGGTGCTACGTGTCTAGCGAGAGAGAGCTAGCGCCCTATGCACATGCCAAGGTGGCAGCCGGAGAGATCTTGGCACCCTGTTGGTGTGGCGTCGTGGCTGTTGGAGGAGTAACGGAGCCGGACGGGGGGACAGCTGTCGGAGTGGCTGGGCCCTTTGCTGACGTCCTCCTGCTTTCGTAAGGGAGCTGAGAGTCGCCGTCGTCATGGTCTAGCGGGGCGCCATCATTTGCCTATCTGGCGTGGCTGGCCAGATGGGGCGCCGGTCTTGTTCTCTGCGACCCAAGTCGGCTCAGGGCAGGGTGATGATGACGCTCCCTATTGACGTGGCGGTCTCGTGTCCTAGGTCGGGCGTCGTGGAAGCTCCTCCGAAGCCGAGGTCGAGTCCGTCCTGCAAGACAGAGGCAGAGTCCGAGCCCTGGTCGGGCGAGGCGGAGATCGTTCGGCAGAGGCCGAGGCGGGGTCCGAGCCCTGGGTCGGGCGAGGCGGAGTTCGTCGTCTTCCGGGGCCTTAGCCCGAGTCCGAGCCCTTGGGCGGAGCGGAGTTCGCCGTCTTCCGAGGCCTTAGCCCGAGTCCGAGCCCTGGGGTCGGGCGGAGCGGAGTTCGCCGTCTTCCGGGGCCTTAGCCCGAGTCCGAGCCCTGGGGTCGGGCGAAGCAGAGTTCGCCGTCTTTCGGGGCCTTAGCCCGAGTCCGAGCCCTGGGTCGGGCGGAGTCTCCTATGGTGCCTCTGGCGAAGTCTGGTCGCCCGTTGGTCTTACCTTTTACGTTAAACGCCCCGGTGACTCGGTCGGTTGGCGCGGTGATTTAGTCAGGGTTTCTTCTTATCGAAGGCGGGGCCTAGGGCGAGCCGGAGATGCGTCTGCCGTGAAAGAGGAGGCCTCAGGCGAGACGGAGCCATCTTAGGGTCGGCTGCCCTCGCCCGAGGCTAGGCTCGGGCGTGGCGTGGTCAAGTCACTCGTATGGACTGATCCCTGACTTAATCAAACCCATCAGGCCTCTGCAGCTTTATGCTGATGGGGGTTACCAGCTGAGAATTAGGCGTCTTGAGGGTACCCCTAATTATGGTCCCCGACACCGTAGAACTTGTCTTCTAGGCGCCGAACCTCATCGCAGTAGGCTTCCATCTTTGGGTCGCGACAGTTGAAGTTCTTCATGACTTGGTCGATGACGAGCTGCGAGTCATCGCGAGCGTCGAGGCGTCGGACCCCTAGCTCGATGGCGATTCGCAACCCGTTTACCAGAGCCTCGTACTCAACCACGTTGTTGGACGCCGGGAAGTGGAGGCGTAGCACGTAGCGTAGGTGCTTCCCGAGGGGCGAGACGAAGAGGAGGCCTGCGCCGGCCCCCGTCTTCATCAGCGACCCGTCGAAAAACATGGTCTAGAGCTCCGGTTGGATCGGAGCCGTCGGGAGCTGGGTGTCGGCCCATTCAGCCACGAAGTCCGCCAAGACCTGGGACTTGATGGCCTTCCGAGGGGCGAACGAGTCGAATCGGCATGGAGGCTGCTTCACGGGTCGGGCCCCAGCTCGAATATCCAGAGAGTGCTCGGCGACTTCCCTCGGTATGCCGGGCATGTCCGAGGGACTCCACGCGAAAACGTCGGCATTTGCGCGGAGAAAGTCGACGAGCACTGCTTCCTATTTGGGGTCGAGCTCGGAGCCGATCCGGATCTGCTTGGAGGCGTCGTTGCAGGGGTCGAGAGGGACGGACTTTGACCGTCTCCGCTGGTTCGAAGTTGCCGGCGTGGCGCTTCATGTCGGGCGCCTCCCTAGAGAGGCTTTCCAGGTCAGCGATGAGGGCCTCGGATTCGGCGAGGGCCTCGGCGTACTCCACGCACTCCACATCGCATTCGTACGCGTGTCGGTACGTGGGCCCGACGGTGATGACCCTGTTGGGGCCCGGCATCTTGAGCTTGAGGTAGGTGTAGTTGGGGACGGCCATGAACTTGGCGTAGCATGGCCTCCCCAGCACTGCGTGGTAGGTTCCTCGAAACCCGACCACTTCGAACGTGAGGGTCTCCTTTCGAAAGTTGGAGGGCGTCCCGAAACAGACGGGTAGGTCGAGTTGTCCGAGGGGTTGAACGCGCTTCCCGGGGACGATCCCGTGGAAAGGCGCAGCGCCCATCTGGATCGAGGACAGATCGATCCGCAGGAGCCCGAGGGTCTCAGCGTGGATGATGCTGAGGCTGCTGCCTCCGTCCACGAGGACCTTGGTGAGCCTGACGTTGCCGATGATGGGGTCGACAACGAGTGGGTATCTCCCCGGGCTCGGCACGTAGTCTGGATGGTCGGCCCGGTCGAAGGTGATGGGCTTGTCAGACCAGTCTAGGTAGACTGGCGCCGCCACCTTTACCGAGCAGACCTCCCGACGCTCTTGCTTGCGGTGCCGAGCCGAGGCGTTCACCACTTGCCCGCCGTGGATCATGAAGCAGTCACGGACCTCGGGGAACCCTCCTGCCTTGTGATCTTCCTCCTTTGCGTCGTCGAGGGCCTTGCCACCCTCAGCGGGTGGCCTGGCCTTATGGAAGTGTCGTCGAAGCATGGCACACTCCTCAAGGGTGTGCTTGATGGGCCCCTGATGATAGGGGCATTGAGCATCTTGTCGAAGAGGTTGGCACCTCCGGGAGGCTTCCAAGGGTTCTTGTACTCGGCGGCGGCGACAAGGTCCGCGTCGGCGGCATCGCGTTTCGCTTGCGACTTCTTCTTGCCCTTCTTCTTGGCGCCGCGCTGAGTTGACGCCTCGGGAGCATCTTCCGGTGGGCGGCCCTGGGCTGCTTGTCCTTCCGAAAAATGGCCTCAACCGCCTCCTTGCCAGAGGCGAACTTGGTGGCGATGTCCATCAGCTCGCTCGCCCTGGTGGGGGTCTTGCGACCTAGCTTGCTCACCAAGTCGTGGCAGGTGGTGCCGGTGAGGAACGCGCCGATGACATCTGAATCGGTGACGTTGGGCAGCTCTGTGCGCTGCTTCGAGAATCGCCGGATGTAGTCCCGGAGAGACTCTCCCGGCTGCTAGCGGCAGCTTCGGAGATCCCAGGAGTTTCCAGGGCGCACGTACATGCCCTGGAAATTGCCGGCGAAGGCTTGGACCAGGTCGTCCCAGTTGGAGATCTGCCCCGGGGGCAGGTGCTCCAGCCAGGCTCGAGCGGTGTCGAAGAGGAACAGGGGGAGGTTGCGGATGATGAGGTTGTCATCGTCCGTTCCACCCAGTTGGCAGGCCAGCCGATAGTCCGCGAGCCACAGTTCCGGTCTCGTCTCCTTTGAGTACTTTGTGATAGTAGTCGGGGTTCGGAACCGGGTCGGGAACGGTGCCCGTCGTATGGCGTGGCTGAAGACCTGCGGACCGGGTGGTTCGGGCGAAGGGCTCCGATCCTCCCCGCTGTCGTAGCATCCCCCACGCCTGGGGTGGTAGCCTCGGCGCGCCCTGTCGTCGAGATCACCGTTTTCCGGCATACCAAGATGGTTGCCTTCGCCGGGACCCCCTAGATCGACTTGGGCCGCGGTCCTCGTTGTCGAGGCCGCGGCTGCCGTCGGAACAGTCGGAAAGGCAGTAGTCACATGCGGTCATGAAGTCCCGCACGGCACTGGGGTTACCAAGTCTGGAGAAATCCCAACAGAGGTCGGGCTCGCCATCTTCCTCGGACCCCGAGGGCTCGTAGGTCGAGTCGGCCGTCAGTTGGTCCCAGGGTGACCGCACACGATACCCCAGAGGGTTTGGACTCGCCTCTAAGAGAGTGCTCACCGAAGCGGAGTCGCTTGGTGGGTCGAGGCCGAATCCAAAAGACGCGAGATGGGAATCGGTCGGTACCTTTCGGTCGACGGTCGGTGACGAGGTCGCGTCTGGGACTGACTGCACCGTTGTCTCAGGTACGAGGGTGACGCCCAGCAAGTCCTTCACGAGCGTGCTGGCGTCGTGCGTTTGCTTGAGATTGGCGTGTTGCGGGGAGGCGGCGCTCGTCTTCGTCTCAGACGCGAGATCGATGCCCGACGCGCCCTCCGTTGGGGCGCCGGCGCCGTCGACTCGCTCGACAGCCAACGAGGTGCCGCTTCCTGCTTGGCCTTGGTTGCCCCGCCTTCTCCTCCGTCGGCGGGGGAGGGGACGGGACAAGCCCGAATGTCGTCCTTCCACCACGTGGGGAAGGCATCGTCGATTTCCCCACCGGCGAGTGGGTTGTCGACCGCCATTGTCGCTGTCACACGGCGGGGAAGGAGTATCATGTCGTAGCTGCCGTCGAGGGTGAACTCAAGATTCCCGAAACGGAGCACCGTCCCGGGCTGGAAAGGTTGCTGGAGACTGCCCATCTGGAGCTTGACGGGAAGCTGTTCGTCAACACGCAGCAGGCCCCTACCTAGCGCGCCAACTGTCGGTGTTTCGAAACCCGGGGGGTCCCTGGACCGACGAGTGAATTGTCGCTGCATGCCCCAGCCCAGATGGGTCGACGCGAGGCGGAACGCGAAGGGGGGAAAGGAGGCAGCCGGAGGGAGGCAGGCGTGAGAGAGCGGATCTCGCGGCCTTCGTGTTAGCCCCGCGCCTGAGTCGGGTGCGCTTGCAGTAGGGGGATACAAGCGTCCACGCGGGAGTGGGAGCGAGCGGCCTTGCGCGAGCGCCGTCCCATCCTTCTCCGCGCAGGCCAACCCTCTGTAAGAGGGCCCTGGTCCTCCCTTTTATAGGCATAAGGAGAGGATCCAGGTGTACAATGGGGAGTGTAGCAATGTGCTAACGTGTCTAGCGGTGGTGAGCTAGCACCCTAAGTACATGCCATCGTGGCAGCCGGAGAGGTCTTGGCGCCCAGTTCGCGTGGTGTCGTGGCCGTCGGAGGAGTGCTGGAGCCTGGCGAGAGGACAGCTGTCGGGGCTGTCGAGTCCTTGCTGACGTCCTCTTGCTTCTGTAAGGGGCCGAGAGCCGCCGTCGTCACAGAGCGTGCAGGGCGCCATCATTGCCTATCTAGCGGAGCGAGCCAGATGGGACGCCGGTCTTGTTCCCCGTAGCCTGAGTCAGCTCGGGGTAGGGTAATGATGGCGCCTCCTGTCGACGTGGTCGGTCCGCGCCCTAGGTTGGGCGATGTGGGGGCTCCTCCGAGGTCGAGGTCGAGTCTGTCTTCCGTGGCCGTGGTCGAGTCCGAGCCCCTGGGTCGGGCGAGGCGGAGACCGTCGGCTGAGGCTAGGGCTGAGCCCGAGCCCTGGGGTCGGGCGAAGCGGAGTCCGTCGTCTCCTGGGGCTGAGCCCATGTCCGAGCCCTGGGTCGGGTGGAGCGGAGTTTGTCGTCTTCTGGGGCTAAGCCCAAGTCCGAGCCTTAGGTCGGGCGGAGCGGAGTTCGCCGTCTTCCGGGGCTGAGCCCGAGTCCGAGCCCTAGGTCGGGCGGAGCGGAGTTCGCCGTCTTCCGGGGCTGAGCCCGAGTCCGAGCCCTGGGTCGGGCGGAGCGGAGTTCGCCGTCTTCCGGGGCTGAGCCTGAGTCCGAGCCCTGGGTCGGGCGGAGCGGAGTTCGCCGTCTTCCGGGGCTGAGCCCGAGTCCGAGCCCTGGGGTCGAGCGAGGCGGAGTTTCCTATGACGCCCGAGGCCGGCCTTGGCTGCTGTCAGCCTCACTCTGTCGGGTGGCTCAGCAGTTGGAGCGGCGCAGGCGGCGCTGTCCTCTTGTCAGACTGGTCAGTAGAGCGGCGAAGTGACCGCGGTCACTTCGGCTCTGTCGACTGGTGGGCGTGCGTCAGGATAAAGGTGTCAGGCCACCTTTGCATTAAATGCCCCTGCGATTTGGTCGGTCGGCGTGGCGATGTGGCCAAGGTTTCTTCTCGGTGAAGACTGGGCCTCGGGCGAGCCGATAGTGTGCCCGTTGCTGGAGGGGGGTCCTCGGGCGAGACGTAGGTTCTCCGGGGTCGGCTTCCCTTGCCCGAGGCTAGGCTCGGGCGAGACACGATCATGTCCCTTGAATGGACCGATCCTTGACTTAATCGCACCCATCAGGCCTTTGCAGCTTTGTGCTGATGGGGGTTACCAGCTGAGATTTAGGGGTCTTGAGGGTACCCCTAATTACGGTCCCCGACACCATTGCTTGAGAATTGATCTTGTCTCTAGTTTCCTCATCATCTACCATTCTTGCAAGCACATCAAGAAAGCAACCTCTTAGCTAACCAACAGTAGCATCATCATCATTTCTTATGAGAGGATGCAACTTTCCTAGGTTCAAATACATTGCAGCCCCATACAATGGGTGATCCATTTGTTTCTCCCAATGCCGTTCAATTATAGTTATGATTTTCTTGAGTAAAGTCTTCTTGCTTTGGACAACAAAGCTTTGATTGATCTTTTCCTTTGCACATTTCATCAATGCTTGGACCTCTGGCATAGCTGGCCTCTCATCTCCATCTACCACCCTAAGTACAATAAGTAGTGGCCCTGAAGCTCTAAGGCAATCTTCTACTGAATTCGAAAACTGTGTGGAGAAGACAATGTTATACACATCCAATCCAGCACTAGTCTTTGACAATCTGTTATCAGTCCAAGTTGTGCTTGCAAATAAGGCCTTCAAAGCATCCTTATGCTTGTACAAGCTCTTCAATGTGAGAAAGGAAGTAGCAAAACGAGTGGCAGCAGGCCTCACAAGATCAGCCCTACCAGTTTTCTCTCTCATGGCAGCAAGAATTCTCCCATGTCGATATATGAAAGTTGTCACACGCCTTGCACGTGCATTTGGTTTCTTGAATTCCTTCAAGTTTCCTATGTCCTCCAACATTAGGTCCAAGCAATGTGCAGCACATGGACTCCAAAATAATGTAGGAATCCTCTCCATTAGAAGCTTGCCTGCAGCTTTGTAATTGGCACCATTATCAGTAACAACTTGTACAACCTTGTCTCTCCCAATCTCATCAACTTTTTTCTCAAGCAAATCAGCAATCATGTATGCATCATGTACTTCACTTGATGCATCAACGGACTCTAAAAAGTAAGTGCCCTCTAGGCTGTTCACTAAGAAGTTAATGAGATGGCATCCCCTCCTATCAGACCATCCATCAGACATGAGTGTGCAACCATAGTGTTTCCATGCGCGCTCATGTTCCTCCCTTATTGTATTTGTTGACTTCACAGCCTCTTGTAGCAATGGCTCGCCTAGTTGGTAAGGTGTTGGAGGCTTATACCCTGAACCAAATTGTGTTGTGGCCTCAATTGCAATTTGAAACTGCCTAGCTGTTGCGGCATTGAAAGGTACACCGCACTCATAGAAGAACAAAGCCCACTGCATGACCACATAGTGTTTGTCCTCCTTACTTTTTGCACTAGCCAAGATTGTGGGCTGATAAGAGCCTGAAAGTCTCTCATCCACCACCTCCTCTGGTGTTTTCCGCAACATCTCAACTACAGACTTGACTGTCTTTAGTTGTGCTTTACTACTTGCCTTAAATTGCAAGGTTGATTGTCTTTTTTTGGCTGTTGTACTAGAACTAGGCTGCACCTTGGATGCTTGAGACTCCACAGCAGATGTATCATTCGCCCCATCTGCTGCTGCCACCTCCACCACTTCATCATCTTCTTCTTCTTCATCTAGAAACATTGGTCTTTTTCTCTTGTTTGCCTCCAAATAACTTGTCATCTCCTTCCTTAATCCACTGCTAGCCTTGGGACATAACTTTGCATCTCCATATGCCCCTGCCAAATGTTGCTTTAACCTCTTTATCCCTCCACTAACAACCTGACCACATAGGGTGCATTCCACCTTATCTTTATTTTGAAGATCCGGCCAAAATCCATACTTCCACCCTAGATCAGTAGACTTCCGTGGCTTCCGGGTAGGATCGCTCTTCGGGTCGTACTCACCAGCCACAGAAGATGGAGCTTCATTTCGAGAAGACATTATGTTGTCGCTACTCGCTACTCGCTGCAGTCTTGAGTTCTACTTCTTGACAGTTCACACTTGACAAAAACCTGAAAGTGTAAAACCAGGGAAAGTAGGGGAAGAGGAACATCATTTTGGGTGTTGACACCTGAGAGAAAGCAGGGGAGGAGGAAGCAGGGGAGGACCTACCAGTGAGGGGCGCCCAAGGAAGGGGAGCAGCCGGCCAGCCGCGCGCCCAGTGACTAGCAGCCGCGTGCCCAGCGAGCAGCAGCCGCGAGCAGGCGACGAGTAGTGGCGAGCGGCTTTGGCGTGCGGCGAGCAGCAGCCGCATGCAGGGCGCGCGCAGGGAGGAGCAGCCACGTGCAGGGCGCGCGCAGGGAGGAAGAGCCGCTTGCACGGGAAGAAAGGGAGAGAATAGAGAACAGCCACCAGCCGCGCTGTCACACCCGGCTTTAAGGAACAAAGCCAGGTGCATCCCATACATGCGTCAAAGAAGATAACATATATAATAACAGAGTGTATAGAGATAAATGTCACAATATAATCAGAGTACTTATTATATAGTGGAAGACTTACAAAAATAAAAGATAAATATAACAGGATCTAAAATCCATCCTTGGCGCCAGAAAGTCAACTGGGAGATGACGACCTAGACCACTCACGAACACAGCGCAACATCCACCATGCGCCTCATCCAGTGGTACCTGTTCTTGACCTGTGGGGGGTGTGAGACAACAAGGGTGAGCTCACACATGTTCATCGCTCAATAAGTTATGGGGAATAATGTGGCATGAACTCGCCAAAGGTGGGAGTTCATGTGATGTGTAAGGCTGATCAACAATAGAGGTTAAAGCTGAGCATTGCTTTTATAAGTTGGTCAAAATTTTATTAGCAGTTACTAAGTGTAAGTGAATACCAAACCATAATGAAATAATAGAACAAAATTAATAATCCCATGCAAATACAAATGGCAAATTGAGTTTAGGTTCCATAATTTAATCATCAGAGAGTCCTGAGCTGCTCATGACCGTGAGCTCGGCTAGTATACCAGTTTTACACTCTGCAGAGGTTGTACCCTTTACCCACAAGTCGTGTTTCCCATGTCGCCAGGGTTAGCTAGGCCCTTAGACACTACCAAGGTGAATGGCTAGGGATCCACTACGAGGCCTTTACAAAGTTCCACTAGCTTCCGAAAACCCGCTACAGTTTATAGGGAAGAGCACTTGCAAGAATCCCTCGTCTGACCGCCATCGCAGCAAAATCAACCCGAGAACCTCCTTGCATGCAACTCCCCTACTGCCCTTGCCCCTTTCGGGTAAGATAGTCTTCCACTAGCTTTCCTAATTAATTAGCCAAGGGGTCCCATTCCTCCCTTGTGGTGGCACGTGTTTCTCAAGTTAAGCTCCATGTTCCAATTAAATTAAAGGTGATCTTGACATGAACATAAGTAGAATAACAAAAACAATTGGAACATGGATATAATGAAGTATTAATCCCAAAACCATATAAAGCAATAGCAAAAACTACCCATGTGATTCAGGGGTAAACAAGGTAAACAGGATAAACAGACTAGGGTGACCTATTGGGTCCCATCAAAATTAAACCTATGCATTGAATAGTGATAATAAAGAATATTATTGGGTAACAAAAGTGGATCAAGGGCACAACTTGCCTGGCACTTGAGATTCCAGTTACCAGGGTGATTCTTCGGATCCTCGTGACCTCACTGCTAGTCGTAGCCATACAAATATATATGGTATAGACAAAATTAACATCACACCAAATATAAGAACATACTGCAAAATAATGATCTACGCGTTGCTACGAGATCGCGCGATCGAGAACTACTAAGATCGGAGTTACGATTAAAGAGTTATGATTTTTATAAAAGATCTAGGTGACTAAAATATTAAACTATATTATAAATTAGTTAATATAAATCATATGAGAGGTTATTCTATAAATAATTATCTTCAACTTTAATCTAAGTTATAAATTGACCATGGATCATATTCTAGTAGATTATAATGATAAGCAGTTTAACCAACATAAATTAAATAAAGATCTAATTATAAGAGAATGGGACATGGTGTAATCAATGTTGTTACTGCGTAGTAAATATTCATATGAAGCTAAAGCAACTGAAACGGGTCAATTCGGAGTTTAAATGGTGAAGTTATGAATTTCCAAAGGTTTTATGTATTTGATACAAGATTAATTAAGAGGAAAATTCTATTATGAGTTTCATGCTAAAACAGTGATACTAGATGATGAAAAATATTAAAACAAAATTATAGGAATTGGAATGGTTCAATTTGGTGTTAAAATGAATTTTATATGAATTATACAAGTTCTAGCATTTATTTTCATATTAAAAATCATTTTCTAATTACTTTTACTAGGTTTTATAAATCTCTGGGCTAGGCACACTAATACAGGAAACAGCAGGGACTTTTGCGCAAGAAATCCGAGACCCAATCCATAGTCACGGGTGGACGGCGGGTTAAATACTATACAGTTCAGGGGCTCTTAAGAAAAAGGGAACTCGCGAAGGGGTACGGTGAGGATTGGGTCATCCGATCCAATCCGAACGGTCCTGATTACAACTGCAACCTGTTGAACCGGTAAGCGCCAATAGCCGTAGGATCCCCGATCTACGGCCAGACGCACCCCATCATCTAGATCTAATCCTGGCCACCTGCCCGCAGATCAACGGTCTACGGTGATTCCTCCCCAGATCTAATCCTAGCCGTACATATCGGATCTAACGGCAAACGTGCTCTCTTCTTCCTCTAGCGCCATAGGGCGATCGCAAATCGAGCTGCGGTGGCGTAATCATGCGACGGCGGCAACGCACCGACGAACTACTCCATGTGCCAAATAGCGAAACACGACATGGGGAAAAGAGGGAACTACCCATCTGGGAGTTCATACCTAGACTCGGTAGGTAGCCGGACTGCCCACGCAGACGGTGCGGATCCTCGCCGTGACCAAACGCAGACGAAACCTCATGACCGGCTGCGCAGGGGCGGACCATAGCGGACATGCCCATGCAGACGAGGCTCTACGCAGAGACCCCATCACGAGAGCGATGTAATGCGGCCACACCCTGCCACAGCTGACCCCCTCTCACCCGTGACGGTTGCATGCTGGTCAGACACAGGGAATCCCCATGGCGGCCCATCCAGCAAGCCGACGCCAAGACCAGAATCCACGTGCCTAGGCAAAACTCCACTGCCTCTCCATTGATGGTGGAACATCAGCAAGACTTGGAGAACACCACAGTAGATTCCCTTTTCCAACCCGCTGTTTTCACTGCTAGCACTGGTGGCAGGCTTCTATGTGATGGTGGCGCGTGGTCATGGTTGGATGGGATGAGGATCGAAGAAAGGCATTGGTATTTATACCCAGGACTGGGCTGCCAGCACCCGATGGTGCGATCCGGTTACGCCGCTGCGGACCCTGTAGATACGCAGATTCTGTTACGCGCGGGCTTAGCGAGAGAGACCGAGCCGGCTCAAGGGACCCACGTGCCAGCCGCTGTGGTGAGCGATTCTGAGCACGCGCGAGAGAGAAACGCTGAGACTGTCATGCGAGGAAGACTACTAGTGCCCAAACGCATGCGTCAGGAGGAAAGTTGGGCACACAGATAGGCTAGTAGAGGCTGTGCGGTGGAGTTGGGGAGCTAGGACACGGCATCTGTTTTGGCCTAGGTAACATTTCCTTCCTTTTCTTTTCTACCTTTCATTTCTATTTCTAAATTTCGAATTTAAATGAAGACTTGAAATTTTAAGAATAAGCAGAATACACTAATCAATGAACCAACACGATATATGTATAATTGTATACTAATTATTTGTCTATTTAGATAAATGCTTGTGTGCATAAAAAAACAACTCCTATAATTAAGAAATTTGAAAACCTTTATTTTATATTGTCACCAAAATGCACACAAAAATAAAATCCATCATGATGTATAATTTAGTGGCATATATTTTATTAATTATTTTCAATATGGTGTTCACATGTGATGATAAGTAGATTCAACTCACACACATAAAAAAATAAAGGAAATAACATTTCTCCTTTTATATGATCTCTTACAAATTGAGTATTACAAATCCTACCCCCTTAAAAAGAATCTCGTCCTCGAGATTAGGAAGGACTAGGGAAAAGATGGGGAAAATCTATGTGAGGCTCTTCTTCTCTTTCCCATATAGCTTCATCTTCTCCATGATGGCTCCATTATACTTTGCACATCTTTATAACATTATTTCTTGTAACTCGAGTCAACGTATCAAGGATCTTGATAGGATACTCCGTGTAAGTCAAATCATCCTGAACACTGAGTTCCTCCATTGGTAATTGTTCCTTAGGGACACGGAGACACCTCTTAAGTTGAGACACATGGAATACATTATGCACATCAGATAGATTATCAGGTAGCTCGAGTTGATAGGCCAACTCTCCAACTCGCCTAAAAACTCTGAATGGTCCAATAAAGTGAAGGGACAATTTGCCCTTAACTTTTAAATCTCCTCATTCCATGAAGTGGTGACATCTTAAGGTGCACATAATCTCCTTCCTCAAATTCCAGTGGTCTTCTTCTGTTATCAGCGTAGCTCTTTTGCCTGGTCTGAGCTACCCTCAAATTCTCTCGAATTATACGAACTTGTTCTTCTGCCTCTTGAAAAAGTTCAGGTCTAAAGATCTGTTTTCCTCTAGTCTGATCCAATATAGAGGAGTCCTGCATTTTCTGCCATACAGAGTTTCGAATGGTGACATCTTTTAGACTGGCCTGGTAAATATTATTATATGAGAACTCAGCATAAGGTAGACTCTTGTCCCAACTACTACCATGCTGAAGGGCATAAGCTCTCAACATGTCCTCCAATACTTGATTAGTCCTTTTAGTCTGTTCATCAGTCTGAGGGTGATAAGCCGTACTAAAATTCAACTTCGTATCCATATTCTCATGAAAACTTTTCCAAAATCTAGAGGTAAACTGTGATCCTCTATCCGAAATGATCTTCTTTGATACTCCACGTAAACACACAACCCGAGCCATATATAACTCTGCCAATTGAGATCCCTTATAAGAAGTCTTGACCGGAATGAAATGAGCCACTTTGGTCAGTCTATCCAAAAAACCCATATAGAATCATATCCTTTCGAGGTGCGAGGCAATCCAGTAATGAAGTCCATAACAATCTCTTCCCACTTCCACTCGGGTATCTTCAGTGGGTGTAGTAATCCAGCTGGCCTCTGGAGTTCAGCCTTAACTCTTTGACACACATCGCACATAGCCACATGTGCAGCCACATCTCTTTTCAATCCATACCACCAATACTTTCGCTTCAAATCCTGATACATCTTGGTGCTACCAGGATGAATAGAATAATCCGAGTCATGGGCCTCCTTCAATATAGTCTCACAAAGGATTTCAATATTAGGAACACATATTCTGTCCTTGAACCATACGGTGCCTTGCTCATCTTCCGTGAATTCCGGACCTCGACCTTCAGTAATCAGATCCTTAATCTCTTGTATTTTAGCATCACCAATCTGTCCTTTGCGGATTTCTTACTCCAAAGTAGGTTCCACATTAATAGTAACTCCTTCAGTGTGAGCAACTATCCCCAGGTTAAGTCTCCTGAAATCCTCAACAATCTCATTAGGTAGCTAGGCAACAATAGCTGAATGAACATGCTCCTTTCAACTCAAGGCATCTGCAACCAAATTTGCCTTGCCCGAGTGATAGTGGATCTCTAAATCATAATCCTTAATAAGCTCCAACCAACGACGTTGCCTAAGGTTGAGATCCTTCTGAGTGAATATATACTTCAAACTCTTATGATCCGTATACACTTGACACTTGGTTCCCATAATATAATGTCTCCATATTGAAAGGGAAATGTGCCCTTGGGCCATTCCTAAGTATTTTGGTGATTGAGTGCCAACACAAGCGCTTTTGTGTTAATCTATGCAAAGTGGTGGACAAAGTGCAAATCAAGTCAAAAGGTATGTTCTAGACTTAGTACATTGTTTTATGGACTAATGTATTGTGTCTAAGTGCTAGAAACAGGAGAAATCGAATTGGAAAAGAGATGGCTTTGTTCAGCCAAAGTCTGCGCAGTCTGGGTGCACCGGACAGTGTACGGTGCGCCAGGCTGGCTCTGGCGAACTTGCTGCTCTCGGGACTTCGACGGCGGTGTACGGTATAAATCACCGGACTGTCTGGTGGTGCACCGGACTGTCCGGTGAGCCATTCATAGGCGAAGTCGTCGGTCTCGGGAAGCCATCAACGGCGTACGACTATAATTCACCGGACTGTCCGGTGATGCACCGGACTGTCCGGTGAGCCAACGGCCAGCCGGGGCAACGGTCGGACGAGGATTCCGCGCGTGACGCGTGGCTGAGCCAACGGTCACATTGGTGCAACGGACTGTCCGGTGCGCCAACGGCTCTGAATCTCCAACGGTCGGCTTCGCCAAACAAGGAAAGAAATCCGCACCGGACAGTGTCCGGTGGTGCACCAGACTGTCCGGTGCGCCAGTCGACAGAAGGCAAGAATTGCCTTCCTCCAATGCTCTCAACGGCTCCTAGCTGCCTTGGGGCTATAAAAGGGACCCCTTGGCGCATGGAGAAGATATCCAAGCATTCTTTGAGCATAGTTGATCACTCACACTTCGTTCTTGCGCACTTGTTCGACATTCTTAGTGATTTGAGCTCCGTTCTAGTGAGAAACTCGTGATAGTCTCTTGAGCTCAAGTCTGGGTCTTGTGTGTGCGTATTTGTTGTGATCTTTGTGTCTTGTGTGAGTTGCTCATCCCTCCCTTACTCCGTGCTTCTTTGTGAACTTCAAGTGTAAGGGCGAGAGCCTCCAAGTTGTGGAGATTCCTCGCGAACGGGATATAGAAAAGCAAAGCAAAACACCGTGGTATTCAAGTGGGTCTTTGGACCGCTTGAGAGGGGTTGATTGCAACCCTCGTCCGTTGGGACGCCACAACGTGGAAGTAGGCAAGTTTTGTACTTGGCCGAACCACGGGATAAACCTGAAAGTCGCCTAGAGGGGGGGTGAATAGGCGAAACCTGAAAATTAAAACTTTATCCCTCAACTAGATCCCTTGATTAGTGGTTAGAACAAGATATACAAATATCGGAGAATATAAACTAAGTTCTTGCTTGAAGAGAGTATTGCTAAATAATGCGAAAGTGATAAATCAATACAATTAGTAAGTTATAGAATAACAAAGCAAGAAGCCTTAGATGAGAAGAGCACTAGGACAAGTTCTTTCTTGCAACGTGTTGCTTCACTAAATGGGAATTTAACTTGAAGCAACACCAAATGATATTAGCAAATAAAGATGCAAGAAAACTTAGAGCAAGGGAACACAAACAAATCACAAGCAATAAACACAATGGACACGGGTGATTTGTTTTACCGAGGTTCGGCCCTTGAAGGCCTAGTCCCCGTTGAGGAGTCCACTTAAGGACGGGTCTTTTTCAACCCTTTCCCTCTCTCCCCCGATCACACAAGGATCGGCGAGCTCTTCTTCTTCTCAAGGATCACTCTCGATCCCACAAGGACCACCACACACTTTGGTGTCTCTTGCTAGCTTTTACAAGCCTCCAAAACTTTGGAGGAAGTTCAATGGGAGTCAAAACTCCACGCGCAAAAGAACACAAAGATGAAGCACACACTATCTCTTGATGAATCTCACAAGGCACTAGTGCTAAACTCAAATGAGTAGCTCTCTTTTGCTTGCTCTCTCTTTTGTGGCACTTGTGTTGGTTGTAGTGGTCTAAATCTTGTGTATAGGATGGATCAATGAATATATGTGGTTGGGAGGGCTTGAGTATGTCAACTAGATGACTTGGAATGTTGCTTGGGCTCCCTCACCTTGAAGTGGCCGGTTGGGGTGGTATTTATAGCCACCAACCAAAATCTAGCCGTTGGTGAAGGCTGTCTGTCGTATGGTGCACCGGACAGTCCGGTGCACACCGGACATGTCCGGTGCGACAGCCACGTCACCAGGCCATTGGGTTCCGACCGTTGGAGCTCTGACTTCTGGGCCCGCCTGGATGTCCGGTGGCGCACCGGACATGTACTGTAGAGTGTCCGGTGCGCCATGACGCGCGTGCCTGACTTCTGCGCGCTCTGGCGCGCATTTAATGCGCCTGCAGGTGACCGTTGGCGCCGAAGTAGCCGTTGCCCCGCTGTCACACCGGACAGTCCGGTGTACACCGGATAGTCCGGTGAATTATAGCGGAGCAGCCGAAGTGAATTCCCGAGGCTGCCGAGTTCGCGAGGCCGCTCATCCTTGGAGCACCGGACACTGTCCGGTGTACACCGGACAGTCCGGTGAATTATAGCGCGCCGGCTTCCGAGAATTCCCGAAGGTGAAGAGTTTGAAGTCGGAGTCCTCTGGTGCACCGGACATGTCCGGTGGCACACCGGACAGTCCGGTGCGCCAGACCAGAGGTGCCTTCGGTTGGTTCTTGCTCCTTTGTTTGAACCCAATACTTGGTCTTTTTATTAGCTAAGTGTGAATCCTTTGGCACCTGTATAACTTATATACTAGAGCAAACTAGTTAGTCCAATATTTGTGTTGGGCAATTCAACCACCAAAATTAATTAGGAACTAGGTGTAAGCTTAATTCCCTTTCAATCTCCCCCTTTTTGGTGATTGATGCCAACACAAACCAAAGCAAATATAAAAGTGCATAATTGAACTAGTTTGCATAATGTAAGTGCAAAGGTTGCTTGGAGTTGAGCCAATATAAATACTTACAAGATATGCATGGATTGTTTCTTTATTTTTAACATATTGGACGACATTTGCACCACATGTTTTGTTTTTGCAAATCCTTTTGTAAATTCTTTTCAAAGTCCTTTTGCAAGATAGTCAAAGGTAAATGAATAAGATTTTGAGAAGCATTTTCAAGATTTGAAATTTTCTCCTTTTGTTTGAAATGCTTTTCCTTTGACTAAACAAAACTCCCCCTCAAATAAATTCTCCTCTTAGTGTTCAAGAGGGTTTTAACACATCAATTTTGAAAATACTACTTGATTCCCCTTTAGAACACAAAGAGATACCAATTTGAAATTTACCAATTGAAAATCATCAATTTTTAAAATTAGGGTGGTGGTGCGGTCCTTTTGCTTTGGGCCAATACTTTCTCCCCCTTTGGCATGAATCGCCAAAAACGGACACTTAGAATGAAATATAGGCCCTCAGAAGTACTTTCTCCTCCTTTGGTCATAAAATAGATGAGTGAAGATTATACCAACGTTGGAGAGTGATGCGGAGAGACGGCGAAGGATGAGTAGTAGAGTGGAGTGGAAGCATTTGTCTTCGCCGAAGACTCCAATTCCCTTTCAATATACTTATGACTTGGTTTGAAATATACTTGAAAACACATTAGTCATAGCATATATCAAAGAGACATGATCAAAAGGATATATTAAATTAAGCATGATCATAGTTCTATATAACATAGATTGCTCCCCCTAAGTATGTGCATGGAGAGGAACACATATTTTGGCCTTAAATGCCAATTGCACATAATTAGGTTAATGAGAACATATCTATATCATACAGATTGTGAAGTGCATTGTGTCATAGTATAAGTGTGATGCTCATGACAATTTATGCACTTACGAAAGCATGTTGTAAACCATTTAACCATTTTCCCTTAAGGATTTCAAAGAGACTTAAGGACCATCCACCTTTGAAACAAAGGCAGCTTATCCTCGTTACAAGGTTAAGCTTTAAGCTCTTTGACAATAAAGGTACTTCATCTAGTTTTACCAGAGATGCACTAAGCAGGAATGAATTTTGGGAAATTAAACTAGGTATGAAGCAGGGATAATACATGAACATGCTTTCTCTTCCTTTCATACAAGATATGCAAAGAATGTATAGAAAAGGAAGATTTAGGTACAAGTTTGAATGAAAGGAGATAGCTTTACCTTTTTGTACCTTTACATAGAGACGCTCTCTTCATTGTGCTTTGTCCTTAGTCTTAGATGCTTAAGACCTATACTTAATGACAATATATGGAAATATTTTGCACAAGAGAGAGTTCTACAACTAGTGATCTTTTCAAGTTATTGGTAGCATATATCAAATGGATCACAAGTTGCGTAAATGTATCATGAATTCTCCTTTTAACTTAGTGCATATCAAGAGAGATATCGATTGATAGTATATACGGCACTAAGAAGCATGATTGTTGATTGAAGTCATTCAATGATCAAACAAATAACAAATGTGATCAAAAGAACAACATACGTATTAGATTATCAATTAAGCTTAGAGTAGGAGAATCCAGCAAATATGCTACTTTAGAGTGAAAGACAAGAATTTAAAAACAGTAGCATACTTCATGAGAAACATTATTCTCATGCAAGAGACTATATGAAATTATTAAGATAAAGCAATAGTCTCAACATAATCAAAATATAAGAATGAACTCCCCCTAAAGATATGCATCAAGTAATTGAAAGAATTGATTTCGATGCATTCACTTTTAAAGACATAAAGGGAGAAGCATTATATATTTTGATCAAGGCTTATAAATCTTGCAATAAACAACTTAAGCCTGGTAATAATGAAAAAGGATTTAAAATGCTTACAACCACACCATTGATTGTTGTGAAGACCTTATTGTCCAAGTAGGTGTTGTTGTCCTTGATGTTCTTTCTTTTTCATTTGAGTGTCCTCCTTTGTATTTGTCTCTTTTTCCTTCCAAACTTATTGAAAATACTCAAGAGACATGTTAATAGCGCAAGGGAGTATATGGTGAAGGATGATTACATTAGATAGGAAATAAGCATAATTCATCATCCATGAGTCACATAGACATGAAGTAAATTCCTTAACGTTAGTGCACATTGACAAAAAGAGGAATGAGCACCTTTTTAATCATTTTTGATCAATCAAAGGAATTTTACTTTTTCATATTGAATTTATTTAATCATTACTTGGAAGCAAATCAATATGATAACACATATAAATATCGCAAAGGCATTAAATAGATTCTAATGGACCTGAGCATTAAGAAAATGATATTTGAATGCACATTTAGCAGATTTGAGTTCAATAAAGAATCTATTCCTCACATGGGTAGAATATGATAATTTAGATTAAATAGCCATGGAGATGGGAACTACCTTAATTAAGAAGATGAGTTCCCATACCTTTGCTTTTACCTTTCTTCTTTTGGGTGAAGATCAACCCATGAGGCTTGTGCACTTTCTCTTTTGTGCAAATTTATAAGAAAGCTCAAGAGATACGTTAGTAACACAAGCACTAGTTTCCATTTGGTAATCATTTTTTTATAGGGAATGAAAAGCTATATTACTAAAAGCATGGAAACTTCATAGCATGAACTAGATTATCCATAGATGATGTTATGCTCAATTTTAACTTATAAAACAAGCATAAATAATCCTTTAAGATTATGGGAATAAATCTAATTCATGATATGGAAAGTGATACATGTGAAATAGTCAAATCCAATTTAAGCAAGTAGAAGTGCATCATAAATTATTGGATTGATTTTTCATTTCATGTTTTTCCAAAGAGAAACCTATTCTCTACAAGTGAGACTACTTGGGTTACTTAGATAAAACCATTAGTCTCACTATTCTAGTTATAGAGAGAGTTTTCCTTTTATAAGTGTCCTAAGGATTTGAATTCCTTGCATGACACCTTATTCTTTTAAGAACATGAAATATCTCTCTATATCTAGAATCATGGCAATAATAGAATGACTAGCGAAGAACATGCCATGATATACTTGCAACAAATTAGAGCATGTAGATTGCCATAGTATGGAAATGATGAATGTGCAATCTACCATATGTGAGGAAATTCTTCAAAGAATGGTAAGTAAAATTTAAAGATATTTGAAGTCTTATATATATTTCCATGTGACTACACAAGACACATAAGAAATGATAGTTTAAAATACTTGCATTTAAAAGCATAGAAGTTACCATCCTTTGACTTTCCTCCATGTTGTAGATCTTGATTTTTGGCACATGATAACTCTTTATTTCCTACAACATCAATACCTTCCTCGAGATGATATGAGTTTAAGACATAGTAATTTGAACAATAACCTTGAGTCAATCACGGATATAGATCATTGAAGACTGATAGCTTGAGTTGATAAGAATTGAATGGACTCTCTCAAGCATCTCAAGGCTTCATATCATCTCTTTCTCCTGCAAAGCTTGTCAAGCATATTTTGGTACCCATCGCTTGATGGGTCCATTACGGTTAGTCAACAAGGATCTAGGAACCCAAGAGTCCTTTGTGTTAGTACTAGGTAAACTCATTACCTTTCTAGCACAAGTTGCAATTTTGGGTTGCCTAGTTACATGAGAATTAATTGACAAGCTAGGAGTGGAATTGTTACCAATGGGACAATCCTTGCATTAATGTCCCTTCTTTCGGCATGTGTAGCAAAGGCGTTTTTCAAGTTTTGAAGCTTTCTTCTTTCCTTGTTTGTTGCTTGCTACATGGTTAGTAAAGACTTTCTTTTCTAACCCTATGCCTTTTTGTTTTAAATGGGGACAAGATCTAAGCAAGTGTCCCTTCTTGGAGCATTTAAAACAAAGTCTATCATCCTTGTTAATAATCAAGCCATTTTTAATGTAGGGACATGACCTAATCAAGTGCCCCTCCTCAAAGCATTCACTACACCTCTTAATGTGAAGTGTGGCTTGATCATTACCTTGGATGTTACCTTTTGTGGAGGCGTGGTTGAGGCTTTTGGAGGAGGTGTTGAATTTTATCTTTTGTTTCTTCCTCTTGGCAATCCTCAAATCCTTGACATTTTCTTCAAGGGATGTAGTGCATGCCACGGTTGTTCCCGTCTCAAGCTTCTTCACCATGTGATCACGGTTATCTTGAGAAGGTTGGGCAATGCATTTCCCTTTTAGTTGTGTCAAGCTCTTCTTTAGCCTTTCATTTTCCTTTTTGAGCTTTTGATATGAATCATCATTTGTTCCTGCAAATTCTAGCTCAAAGGAAGATTTGCTTGTCGACAAACAACAAGCATTAGCACATGGTAATATAGTATCAATTTGAATACATGTGCATGAGTGAGGTTGTTGGGATTTTAAGTTTTCTATCACAACCTCATGAGCAATGTTTAATATGATATGATCATCCATAAGATTTTCATGAGAACATAGAAGCATATCATATTTTTCTTGAAAAGCTAGATTTTCAACTTTTAGCTTTTCTACTTGGTCCTTAAGCAAGGTATTCCTATTTACTAATTGAGCGATACAATGTAAAGCGTTATCTTGCTCAATTGAACTAGTTTCATACCTTTGGACCAAATCAACATGAGAGCACTTTAGCTCCTCATGTTCTTTAGTCAACTCGTCAAAGCGTAGCATTTTCATGGAGAGAATATCTTCTAGCCTTTGACGAGCTTCGCTTTGCTCTCTTGCTCTTTCTAGAAGTTTGAGCATGACCGCCTTATCTTCTTGGCTTAGGCGAGCGTAGAGATGCAAGAAGCTTCTTTCTTCCTCCTCATCCTCATTTGTCCTTCCGCTATCATTTTCATTAGCCACACAACATATGTGGGAATCGAAATGGGAAGACAAACCTTTTGGAGAGGTGGATTCATCGTTTGGTCTCCACCGTTCATTTTCTTCTTCTTCCTTGCAAGGGTTAGTATCACAAAGACTAAAGGCAGTAGAAGCATCAAATGAACTATCATGTTTGGACTCATCAAATTTATTTTTAATTCTAGTCCAAATATCATGCGCATCATGGATAGATTCGTCATAGTTTGATATGAAGGCATGATAATCTTCTCTACTAAGAGAATTAGTTAAGATGTCAAAAGCTAGATAGTTTAAGCGATAACATCTTTGATCCTCCTCGGAATTAATTTTTCCATTGAAATTAGAGGAAAAAATACTCTTGTCTATAATTTGTTCTAATCGTGGATCTATGGTTCTAAAAGCATTTATCACACTAGTAGACCATGAGTCATAATTAGAACAATCATCAAATAATATTTCAAGAGTTACCTCCTTTTGAGTTACGTTTGATGGAGGAGTCTTCTTGTTCTTTTGGGATCTTCTACGAGCCATCACTTCGAGTTGTTAGACTCAAGATGAAGTGCCTAGCTCCGATACCAATTGAAAGTCGCCTAGAGGGGGGGTGAATAGGCGAAACCTGAAAATTAAAACTTTATCCCTCAACTAGATCCCTTGATTAGTGGTTAGAACAAGATATACAAATATCGGAGAATATAAACTAAGTTCTTGCTTGAAGAGAGTATTGCTAAATAATGCGAAAGTGATAAATCAATACAATTAGTAAGTTATAGAATAACAAAGCAAGAAGCCTTAGATGAGAAGAGCACTAGGACAAGTTCTTTCTTGCAACGTGTTGCTTCACTAAATGGGAATTTAACTTGAAGCAACACCAAATGATATTAGCAAATAAAGATGCAAGAAAACTTAGAGCAAGGGAACACAAACAAATCACAAGCAATAAACACAATGGACACGGGTGATTTGTTTTACCGAGGTTCGGCCCTTGAAGGCCTAGTCCCCGTTGAGGAGTCCACTTAAGGACGGGTCTTTTTCAACCCTTTCCCTCTCTCCCCCGATCACACAAGGATCGGCGAGCTCTTCTTCTTCTCAAGGATCACTCTCGATCCCACAAGGACCACCACACACTTTGGTGTCTCTTGCTAGCTTTTACAAGCCTCCAAAACTTTGGAGGAAGTTCAATGGGAGTCAAAACTCCACGCGCAAAAGAACACAAAGATGAAGCACACACTATCTCTTGATGAATCTCACAAGGCACTAGTGCTAAACTCAAATGAGTAGCTCTCTTTTGCTTGCTCTCTCTTTTGTGGCACTTGTGTTGGTTGTAGTGGTCTAAATCTTGTGTATAGGATGGATCAATGAATATATGTGGTTGGGAGGGCTTGAGTATGTCAACTAGATGACTTGGAATGTTGCTTGGGCTCCCTCACCTTGAAGTGGCCGGTTGGGGTGGTATTTATAGCCACCAACCAAAATCTAGCCGTTGGTGAAGGCTGTCTGTCGTATGGTGCACCGGACAGTCCGGTGCACACCGGACATGTCCGGTGCGACAGCCACGTCACCAGGCCATTGGGTTCCGACCGTTGGAGCTCTGACTTCTGGGCCCGCCTGGATGTCCGGTGGCGCACCGGACATGTACTGTAGAGTGTCCGGTGCGCCATGACGCGCGTGCCTGACTTCTGCGCGCTCTGGCGCGCATTTAATGCGCCTGCAGGTGACCGTTGGCGCCGAAGTAGTCGTTGCCCCGCTGTCACACCGGACAGTCCGGTGTACACCGGACAGTCCGGTGAATTATAGCGGAGCAGCCGAAGTGAATTCCCGAGGCTGGCGAGTTCGCGAGGCCGCTCATCCTTGGAGCACCGGACACTGTCCGGTGTACACCGGACAGTCCGGTGAATTATAGCGCGCCGGCTTCCGAGAATTCCCGAAGGTGAAGAGTTTGAAGTCGGAGTCCTCTGGTGCACCGGACATGTCCGGTGGCACACCGGACAGTCCGGTGCGCCAGACCAGAGGTGCCTTCGGTTGGTTCTTGCTCCTTTGTTTGAACCCAATACTTGGTCTTTTTATTAGCTAAGTGTGAATCCTTTGGCACCTGTATAACTTATATACTAGAGCAAACTAGTTAGTCCAATATTTGTGTTGGGCAATTCAACCACCAAAATTAATTAGGAACTAGGTGTAAGCTTAATTCCCTTTCAAAACCACTGTGTCTATCTATGTTGATCTTCTTGTGGTTATCGTGTCTTGCTTAGACTCCTCTCTAGCCACTTGGCGATTATTGTGCTAACGCTTAACCAAGTTTTTGTGTGGCTTAAGTTGAAGTGCTACAGGATCACCTATTCACCCCCCTCTAGGTGCTCTCAATTGGTATCAGAGCCGTTCTCTTCACGAAGGGACTAATCACCCGAAGAGATGGATCCTAAGGGGAAGGGAATTGTGATCAACGATAAGGAGAAGGAGTCTTTCATCAACGAGCCAAAAGACGACAAGCCTACCGACTCAGGCTTGGGCTATAAACGGAAAGATGGGAAGAAGAAGAAGACAAGGCGCATCAAGGAGATCGTCTACTACGACGACAGCGACGAGTCCACTTCTTCCCAAAAGGACGACTACGACTACGAGAAATGGAAAACGGTCAATTCGAACTTTTTTCGATTACTCTCATATTCCGCAAAGTACAAATGCTCATTTGCTCTCCATTCCACTTGGCAAACCTCCTCACTTTGATGGAGAGGACTACGGATTTTGGAGTCACAAAATGCGTAGTCACTTGTTCTCTCTCCATCCGAGCATATGGTGAGAGTGGAATGAAATTTGATAGTACTGATAGTCCCATGTTCATTAACGAGCAAATCCACAAAAATGCACAAGCGACTACTGTTCTTCTAGCTTCATTGTGCAGGGATGAATACAATAAGGTGAGCGGCTTGGACAATGCCAAGCAGATCTGGGACACCCTCAAGATCTCTCATGAGGGGAACGACGTCACCATGCTCACCAAAATGGAGTTGGTGGAAGGCGAACTTGGGAGATTCGTGATGATAAGGGGCGAGGAGCCAACCCAAACGTACAACCGGCTCAAGACTCTTGTCAACAAAATAAGGAGCTACGTAAGCACGCGATGGACGGACCACGACGTTGTCCGCCTAATGTTAAGGTCCTTTACTGTACTTGATCCACATCTGGTGAACAATATTCGTGAAAATCCTAGGTACACCAAGATGTCGCCCGAAGAAGTTCTTGGAAAGTTCGTAAGCGGGTGAATGATGATCAAGGAGGCGAGATACGTGGACGACGCGTTGAATGGTCCAATCAATGAGCCTCAACCCGTTGCTCTCAAGGCAACGAGGAGCAAGGAGGCGCTACCTAGCAAGGTGGTGCAAGTTGAGGCGGCAGGGCTCAATGATGAAGAGATGGCCCTCATCATCAAGCGCTTCAAGACGGCGCTAAAGGGTCGCAAGGGACAGCCAAGCAAGACCAAGACAAAGGGAAAGCGCTCATGCTTCAAATGTGGTAAGATTGGTCATTTTATTGCTAACTGTCCCGATAATGATAGTGACCAGGAAAAAGGGAACAAAAGGGAAAAGAAAAAGAATTACAAGAAGGCCAAGGGCGAGGCACATCTCGGAAAGGAGTGGGATTCGGATTGCTCCTCTTCCGACTCCGACAATGAAGGACTCACCGCCACCGCCTTCAACAAGTCATCCCTCTTCCCAAATAAGCATCACACATGCCTCATGGCGAAGGAGAAGAAGGTACGCACTCGGAATACCACTTATACTTCTTCAAGTGATGAGGAGTCTAGTGATGACGATGAAATAGACTATTCTAGTTTATTTAAAGGTTTAGATAGAAATAAAATTGATAAAATCAATGAATTGATTGATGCTTTAAATGATAAGAATAGGTTATTAGAAAAGCAAGAGGATCTTTTGTACGAAGAACATGATAAGTTTGTAGAGGCTCAAAAATCCCTTGCTTTAAAAATTAAAAAGGAATGAAATGCTTTCTAGTGAATTGTCTACATGTCATGACTCTATTTCTAGCTTAAAGAGAATAAATGATGATTTGAATGCTAAGTTAGAAATAGCTAGTAAATCAACATCTTGTGTAGAAAATGTTGTAATTTGCAATAGGTGTAAAGATTTTAATATTGATGCTTGTAGCGAACACATTGCTTCAATTTCTAAGTTGAATAATGAAGTGGCTAGTCTTAATGCCCAACTTAAGACTAGCAAAAGTGAATTTGATAAGCTAAAATTTGCAAGGGATGCCTACACGATTGGTAGACACCCCTCAATTAAGGATGGACTTGGCTTCAAGAGGGAAGCCAAGAACTTAACAAGTCATAAGGCTCCCATCTCCGCCAAGGAAAAAGGGAAGGCCCCTATGGCTAGTAGTGCTAAAAAGAACTATGCCTTCATATATCATGATAGGAGACATTCTAGGAATGCCTATAGAAGTTATGATGCTTTTGATTCTCATGCCATGTTTGCTTCTAGTTCTTCCTATATGCATGGTAGAGATGTGTCTAGGAGAAATGTTGTTCATCATATGCCTAGGAGAAATGTTGTTAATAGGAAAATTAATGAACCTTCTACAATTTATCATGCTTGCAATGCTTCCTTTGCTATTTGTAGAAAGGATAAGAAGATAATTGCTAGGAAGTTAGGGGCCAAATGTAAGGGAGACAAAACTTACATTTGGATCCCTAAGACTATTATAACTAACCTTGTAGGACCCAACAAGAGTTGGGTACCTAAGACCCAAGCCTAAATTTGCCTTGCAGGTTTATGCATCCGGGGGCTCAAGCTGGATTATCGACAGCGGATGCACAAACCACATGACGGGGGAGAAGAGGATGTTCTCTTCCTACGTCAAGAACAAGGATCCCCAAGATTCAATAATATTCGGTGATGGGAACCAAGGCAAGGTGAAAGGGTTAGGTAAAATTGCTATTTTGTCCGAGCACTCTATTTCTAATGTGTTCTTAGTTGAGTCGCTTGGATATAACTTACTGTCTGTGAGTCAATTATGCAATATGGGATATAATTGTTTATTCACAAATGTAGATGTGTCTGTCTTTAGAAGGTGTGATGGTTCACTAGCTTTTAAGGGTGTACTAGATGGCAAACTTTATTTAGTTGATTTTGCAAAAGAGGAGGCCGATCTAGATGCATGCTTAATTGCTAAGACTTGCATGGGCTGGCTGTGGCATCGCCGTCTAGCACATGTGGGGATGAAGAACCTCCACAAGCTTCTAAAGGGAGAACACGTGATAGGTCTAACTAATGTGCATTTCGAAAAAGATAGACCTTGTGCAGCTTGTCAAGCAGGCAAACAGGTGGGAAGCTCTCATCACACCAAAAATGTGATGACCACATCAAGACCTTTGGAGATGCTTCATATGGACCTCTTCGGACCCGTCGCCTATCTAAGTATAGGAGGAAGTAAGTATGGTCTTGTTATTGTTGATGATTTTTCCCGCTTCACTTGGGTATTCTTTTTGCAGGATAAATCTGAAACCCAAGGGACCCTCAAGCGCTTCCTAAGGAGAGCTCAAAATGCGTTTGAGCTCAAGGTGAAAAAGATAAGGAGCGACAATGGGTCCGAGTTCAAGAACCTTCAAGTGGAGGAGTACCTTGAGGAGGAAGGGATCAAGCACGAGTGCACGAGTTCTCCGCTCCCTACACACCACAACAAAATGGTGTGGTAGAGAGGAAGAACTGGACGCTCATCGATATGGCGAGGACGATGCTTGGAGAGTTCAAGACCCCCGAGCGCTTTTGGTCGGAAGCCGTGAACACGGCTTGCCACGCCATCAACCGGGTCTACCTTCACCGCCTCCTCAAGAAGACTTCGTATGGGCTTCTAACCGGTAACAAACCAAATGTGTCTTACTTTCGTGTATTTGGGAGCAAGTGTTATATTCTTGTGAAGAAAGGTAGAACTTCTAAATTTGCTCCCAAAGCTGTAGAAGGGTTTTTATTAGGTTATGACTCAAATACAAAGGCGTATAGGGTCTTCAACAAATCATCGGGTTTGGTTGAAGTCTCTAGCGACGTTGTATTTGATGAGACTAATGGCTCTCCAAGAGAGCAAGTTGTTGATCTTGATGATGTAGACGAAGAAGACGTTCCAACGGCCGCATTACGCACCATGGCGATTGAAGATGTGCGGCCTCAGGAACAACAAGAGCAAGATCAACCTTCTTCCTCAACGATGGTGCATCCCCCAACCTAAGATGACGAACAGGTACCTCAAGTGGAGGCGCGTGATCAAGGGGGAGCACAGGATGCCCAAGTTGAAGAGGAAGAAGCACCTCAGGCACCTCCAACCCAAGTTCGAGCGACGATTCAAAGGAATCATCCCATCGACCAAATATTGGGTGACATTAGCAAGGGAGTAACTACTCATTCTAGATTAGTTAATTTTTGTGAGCATTACTCCTTTGTCTCTTCTATTGAGCCTTTCAGGGTAGAAGAGGCCTTGCTAGATCCGGACTGGGTATTGGCCATGCAAGAGGAGCTCAATAATTTCAAGCGTAATGAAGTTTGGACACTGGTGCCTCGTCCCAAGCAAAATGTTGTGGGAACCAAGTGGGTGTTCCGCAACAAACAGGACGAGCACGGGGTGGTGACAAGGAACAAGGCTCGACTTGTGGCAAAAGGTTATGCCCAAGTCGCAGGTTTGGACTTTGAGGAGACTTTTGCTCCTGTGGCTAGGCTAGAGTCCATTCGTATTTTGCTAGCATATGCCGCTCACCATTCTTTCAGGTTGTTCCAAATGGATGTGAAGAGCACTTTCCTCAACGGGCCGATCAAGGAGGAGGTGTACGTGGAGCAACCCCCTGGTTTCGAGGATGAACAGTACCCCGACCACGTGTGTAAGCTCTCTAAGGCGCTCTATGGACTTAAGCAAGCCCCAAGAGCATGGTTTGAATGCCTTAGAGATTTTTTAATTGCTAATTCTTTCAAGGTTGGGAAAGCCGATCCAACTTTATTCACTAAGACTTGCGATGGTGATCTTTTTGTGTGCCAAATTTATGTCGATGACATAATATTTGGTTCTACTAACCAAAAGTCTTGTGAAGAGTTTAGCAGGGTGATGACGCAGAAATTCGAGATGTCGATGATGGGCGAGTTGAACTACTTCCTTGGGTTCCAAGTAAAGCAACTCAAGGACGGCACCTTCATCTCCCAAATGAAGTACACGCAAGACTTGCTAAAGCGGTTTGGGATGAAGGACGCCAAGCCCGCAAAGACGCCGATGGGAACTGACGGACACACCGACCTCAACAAAGGAGGTAAGTCCGTTGATCAAAAGGCATACCGGTCAATGATAGGGTCTTTACTTTATTTATGTGCTAGTAGACCGGATATTATGCTTAGCGTATGCATGTATGCTAGATTTCAATCTGATCCAAGGGAGTGTCACCTTGTGGCTGTGAAGCGAATCCTTAGATATTTAGTAGCTACGCCTTGCTTCAGGATCTGGTATCCAAAGGGGTCTAACTTTGACTTGATTGGATATTCAGACTCCGACTATGCTGGATGTAAGGTCGATAGGAAGAGTACATCGGGGATGTGCCAATTCTTAGGAAGGTCTCTGGTGTCATGGAATTCTAAGAAACAAACTTCTGTTGCCCTATCCACCGCTAAGGCCGAGTACGTTGCTGCAGGACAGTGTTGCGCGCAACTACTTTGGATGAGGCAAACCCTCCGGGACTTTGGCTACAATCTGAGCAAAGTCCCACTCCTATGTGATAATGAGAGTGCTATCCGAATAGCGGAAAATTCTGTTGAGCACAGCCGCACAAAGCACATTGACATCCGACATCACTTTTTGAGAGACCACCAGCAAAAGGGAGATATCGAAGTGTTTTATGTTAGCACCGAGAACCAGCTAGCCGATATCTTTACCAAGCCTTTAGATGAGAAGACCTTTTGCAGGCTGCGTAGTGAGCTAAATGTCTTAGATTCGTGGAACTTGTATTGATTTATAGCATACATGTGTTTATGCCTTTGATCATGTTCCTTATGCATTTTGTTGTTTACTTGTGGTGCTCAAGTTGTACAAACACTCCCCGGACCTCACAAGTCCTTTTGCAAGTGATGGACATATTTAGGGGGAGTTGTGCTACAACTTGACCCTTTGAGACTAACCTTGTGCTTGAGTTTGCTTGATTTAGTCTCAAAGGAGGTTTGAAAGGGAAAAGGTGGACTTGGACCATGAAATACTTCCACTGCACTCCGATGAGAGGGTAACTTATTCCAAGTTCATCTCATGTACTCTTATTGCCTTTTATTCTTATTTGAAGATTTTGGTGAGGCAATGGGGTTAAAGGGCCAAGATTGATCTCGTTTTGGTGCTTGAAGCCAAAGGGGGAGAAAATAAGGCCAAAGCAATAAATGGATCAGCTACCACTTGAGAATTTTTGAAAATAATAGAATAGAGCTTTTGTTTTGTCAAAATACTCTTATTGGCTCTTTTTGTCAAAAGTTGGTCTCTTGTGGGGAGAATGATTGATTGTGGGAAATAGGGGGAGTTTTTGATACTGTGATCAATTTCTATTGGAACAACTCTCTTTATGTCTCTACAAGTGTGTTTGACTTAGAGATAGGAAATTGAGGTTGATTTGCAAAAACAAACCAAGTGGTGGCAAAGAGTGATCCATATATGCCAAATTTGAATCAAAACAATTTTGAGTTTTCATTTGCATTGATATTGCACTTGTTCTAGTTGCTTTATGTTGTGTTGGCATAAATCACCAAAAAGGGGGAGATTGAAAGGGAAATGTGCCCTTGGACCATTTCTAAGTATTTTGGTGATTGAGTGCCAACACAAGCGCTTTTGTGTTAATCTATGCAAAGTGGTGGACAAAGTGCAAATCAAGTCAAAAGGTATGTTTCCAGACTTAGTACATTGTTTTATGGACTAATGTATTGTGTCTAAGTGCTAGAAACAGGAGAAATCGAATTGGAAAAGAGATGGCTTTGTTCAGCCAAAGTCTGCACAGTCTGGGTGCACCGGACTGTCCGGTGGTGCACCGGACAGTGTCTGGTGCGCCAAGCTGGCTCTGGCGAACTTGCTGCTCTCAGGACTTCGACGGCGGTGTACGGTATAAATCACTGGACTGTCCGGTGGTGCACCGGACTGTCCGGTGAGCCGTTCACAGGCGAAGTCGTCGGTCTCGGGAAGCCATCAACGGCGTACGGCTATAATTCACCGGACTGTCCGGTGATGCACCGGACTGTCCGATGAGCCAACGGTCAGCCGGGGCAACGGTCGGCCGAGGATTCCGCGCGTGATGCGTGGCCGAGCCAACGGTCACATTGGTGCACCGGATTGTCCGGTGTGCACCGGACAGTGTCCGGTGCGCCAACGGCTCTGAATCTCCAACGGTCGGCTTCGCCAAACAAGGAAAGAAATCCGCACCGGACAGTGTCCGGTGGTGCACCGGACTGTCCGGTGCGCCAGTCGACAGAAGGCAAGAATTGCCTTCCTCCAATGCTCTCAACGGCTCCTAGCTGCCTTGGGGCTATAAAAGGGACCCCTTGGTGCATGGAGAAGATATCCAAGCATTCTTTAAGCATAGTTGATCACTCACACTTCGTTCTTGCGCACTTGTTCGACATTCTTAGTGATTTGAGCTCCGTTCTAGTGAGAAACTCGTGATAGTCTCTTGAGCTCAAGTCTGGGTCTTGTGTGTGCGTATTTGTTGTGATCTTTGTGTCTTGTGTGAGTTGCTCATCCCTCCCTTACTCCGTGCTTCTTTGTGAACTTCAAGTGTAAGGGCGAGAGACTCCAAGTTGTGGAGATTCCTCGCGAACGGGATATAGAAAAGCAAAGCAAAACACCGTGGTATTCAAGTGGGTCTTTGGACCGCTTGAGAGGGGTTGATTGCAACCCTCGTCCGTTGGGACGCCACAACGTGGAAGTAGGCAAGTTTTGTACTTGGCCAAACCACGGGATAAACCACTATGTCTATCTGTGTTGATCTTCTTGTGGTTATCGTGTCTTGCTTAGACTCCTCTCTAGCCACTTGGCGATTATTGTGCTAACGCTTAACCAAGTTTTTGTGTGGCTTAAGTTGAAGTGCTACAGGATCACCTATTCACCCCCCCTCTAGGTGCTCTCACATATCTTAAGTGCATGCACAACGGCTGCTAGTTCTGAGTCATGAGTGGGGTAGTTCAACTCGTGTTTCCGCAACTGACAAGACGCGTAGTCGGTCACATGTCCTTCTCGCATGAGCACACATCCTAATCCTTGGCCACATGCATCACAATAAATGTCAAATCCCTTCTGTAGATCTGGCATAACTAACAATGGTGGTGACACCAATCTCTTCTTTAATTGATCAAAGCTATCTTGGCACTTCTCATCCCACTTAAATTCTCTTCCCTTCTCCAGAAGCGAGGTCATAGGCTTAGCAATCTTAAAGAATCCTTCAATAAATCTTCGTTAATATCCTGCAAGTCCCAAGAAACTTCGGACCTCAGTAACTGTAGTGGGTATGCTCCACACCAGTATCTCCTTGACTTTAGCAGGATCCACTGATATTCCTCCATTAGAAATGATATGTCCAAGAAAGAGCACCTCACCAATCCAAAACTCGCATTTGCTATACTTGACGTAGAGTTGATTGTCTCGTAGCTTCTGTAGCACCAGTCTTAGATGTTCCTCATGATCACTATCACTCTTGGAATAAATAAAAATATCGTCGATGAAAACCACGACGAATCTGCCCAGATCATGAACACCTTATTCTTCAGATCCATAAAATAGGTTGGTGCATTAGTTAGTCCAAATGACATAACGATGAACTCATATAAACCATATCGGTCGAGGAATCTGTCTTAGGGATATCCGATGGCCTAATCTTCATTTGGTGATAACCTGATCGAAGATCAATCTTCGAGAATACCCTTGCACCTCTCATCTGATTAAATAAATCCTTAATGCAGGGTAACAGATACTTGTTCTCCACAGTGACATCGTTAAGGGACCTATAATCCATGCACATCCCTTGCGATCCTTCTTTCTTTTGTACAATTAGAACCGGTGCTCCACAAGGTGAAGAATTTGGATGAACATATCCAGCCTCTTGTAACTCTGTTAATTGCTTCTTAAGTTCCTTTAGTTCTTCTATGGACATCCTATATGACCGTTTAGAAATAGGAGCAGACCCAGGTAAGAGATCAATGACCAACTCAACTTCCATATCTGGTGGCATCTCTGGTAACTCCTCTGGAAAGACATCCGGAAAATTCCTAACTGCACGGATGTTGCCACCCACAAACTTCTCATCTACTAAGAATGCCACTAATCTGATGGTGGTAGTTACTGCAATTTGAACTTTCAATCTTTCTTCTTTGGAACTGGTGAGTTCTACGGTTCCCTTAGCACAGTGTATATACTGCCTTTGCCTTTCTTAACCATGACATACCAAGGATCACGTCTATAGTGCTCTCTTCTAACACTATAGGGGTAGCCCATCTGGGTTAGAAACATAGGGTAAGAAAGGGAGAATTGTAGACAAGGGGAGTAATTACGAGGAATGTTACTGCGGGGGATTTATTAGTTAAGTAGATTAGTGTGTTATCCACTAAAGCTGATACATTACCTTATGGTGGAACATGCTAAGATGCCCAACTATAATGTTTCAATCAATCAAAGAAGCAACTCAAGCATTTATCATCAGAACATTCAACCAACATTTTTAATAGAGAAAACAATTTTAATTTCATCTTAGGTCTCCTATCTCTTAAAAAGTTCATAGTTGTAGGATTTCAAGGTGTGAAACCCATCTTGTCTTAAAGTAGAAAAGATAAGAGTAATCAGAGTATGACAGCAAAATGTGAGACAGGATCAAGATAAGTATAAAATGAATCAGAGTAAGGTAAGTAGGTAAGGATTTGTCCATTTCTATCAAGGTTTCGTCCTACAGTCAACATTTCCTCTGATACCACTTCTGTCACACCCGGCTTTAAGGAACAAAGCCAGGTGCATCTCATACATGCGTCAAAGAAGACAACATATATAATAACAGAGTGTATAGAGATAAATGTCACAATATAATCAGAGTACTTATTACATAGTGGAAGACTTACGAAAATAAAAGATAAATATAACAGGATCTAAAATCCATCCTTGGCGCCAGAAAGTCAACTGGGAGACGACGACCTAGACCGCTCACGAACACAACGCAACATCCACCATGCGCCTCATCCAGTGGTACCTGTTCTTGATCTGTGGGGGGTATGAGACAACAAGGGTGAGCTCACACATGTTCATCGCTCAACAAGTTGTGGGGAATAATGTGGCATGAACTCGCCAAAGGTGGGAGTTCATGTGATGTGTAAGGCTGATCAACAATAGAGGTTAAAGCTGAGCATTGCTTTTATAAGCTGGTCAAAATTTTATTAGCAGTTACTAAGTGTAAGTGAATACCAAACCATAATGAAATAATAGAACAAAATTAATAATCCCATGCAAATGCAAATGACAAATTGAGTTTAGGTTCCATAATTTAATCATCAGAGAGTCCTGAGCTGCTCATGACCGTGAGCTCGGCTAGTATACCAGTTTTACACTCTGCAGAGGTTGTACCCTTTACCCACAAGTCGTGTTTCCCATGTCGCCAGGGTTAGCTAGGCCCTTAGACACTACCAAGGTGAATGGCTAGGGATCCACTACGAGGCCTTTACAAAGTTCCACTAGCTTCCGAAAACCCGCTACAGTTTATAGGGAAGAGCACTTGCAAGAATCCCTCGTCTGACCGCCATCGCAGCAAAATCAACCCGAGAACCTCCTTGCATGCAACTCCCCTACTGCCCTTGCCCCTTTCGGGTAAGGTAGTCTTCCACTAGCTTTCCTAATTAGTTAGCCAAGGGGTCTCATTCCTCCCTTGTGGTGGCACGTGTTTCTCAAGTTAAGCTCCATGTTCCAATTAAATTAAAGATGATCTTGACATGAACATAAGTAGAATAACAAAAACAATTGGAACATGGATATAATGAAGTATTAATCCCAAAACCATATAAAGCAATAGCAAAAACTACCCATGTGATTCAGGGGTAAACAAGGTAAACAGTATAAACAGACTAGGGTGACCTATTGGGTCCCATCAAAATTAAACCTATGCATTGAATAGTGATAATAAAGAATATTATTGGGTAACAAAAGTGGATCAAGGGCACAACTTTCCTGGCACTTGAGATTCCAGTTACCAGGGTGATTCTTCGGATCCTCGTGACCTCACTGCTAGTCGTAGCCATACAAACATACATGGTATAGACAAATTTAACATCACACCAAACATAAGAACATACTGCAAAATAATGATCTACGCGTTGCTACGAAATCGCGGGATCGAGAACTACTAAGATCGGAGTTACGATTAAAGAGTTATGATTTTATAAAAGATCTGGGTGACTAAAATATTAAACTATATTATAAATTGGTTAATATAAATCATATGAGAGGTTATTCTATAAATAATTATCTTCAACTTTAATCTAAGTTATAAGTTGACCATGGATCATATTCTAGTAGATTATAATGATAAGCAGTTTAACCAACATAAATTAAATAAAGATCTAATTATAAGAGAATGGTACATGGTGTAATCAATGTTGTTACTGCGTAGTAAATATTCATATGAAGCTAAAGCAACTGAAACGGGTCAATTCGGAGTTTAAATGGTGAAGTTATGAATTTCCAAAGGTTTTATGTATTTGATACAAGATTAATTAAGAGGAAAATTCTATTATGAGTTTCATGCTAAAACAGTGTTACTGGGTGATGAAAAATATTAAAACAAAATTATAGGAACTGGAATGGTTCAATTTGGAGTTAAAATGAATTTTATATGAATTATACAAGTTCTAGCATTTATTTTCATATTAAAAATCATTTTCTAATTACTTTTACTAGGTTTTATAAATATCTGGGCTGGGCACACTAATACAGGAAACAGCAGGGACTTTTGCGCAAGAAATCCGAGACCCAATCCATAGTCACGGGTGGACTGCGGGTTAAATACTATGCAGTCCAGGGGCTCTTAAGAAAAAGGGAACTCGCGAAGGGGTACGGTGAGGTTTGGGTTGTCCGATCCAATCCGAACGGTCCTGATTACAACTGCAACCCGTTGAACCGGTAAGCGCCAATAGCCGCAGGATCCCCGATCTACGGCCAGACGCACCCCATCATCTAGATCTAATCCTGGCCAGCTGCCCGCAGATCAACGGCCTATGGTGATTCCTCCCCAGATCTAATCCTAGCCGTACATATCGGATCTAACGGCAAACGTGCTCTCTTCTTCCTCTAGCGCCATAGGGCGATCGCGAATCGAGCTACGGTGGCGTAATCATGCGACGGCAGCAACGCACCGACGAACTACTCCATGTGCCAAATAGTGAAACACGACGCGGGGAAAAGAGGGAACTACCCAGCTGGGAGTTCATACCTAGACTCGGCAGGTAGCCGGACTGCCCACGCAGACGGTGCAGATCCCTGCCGCGACCAAACGCAGACGAAACCTCATGACCGGCTACGCAGGGGCGGACCATAGCGGACATGCCCATGCAGACGAGGCTCTACGCAGAGACCCCATCACGAGAGCGATGTAATGCGGCCACACCCTGCCACAGCTGACCCCCTCTCACCCGTGACAGTTGCATGCTGGTCAGACACAGGGAATCCCCATGGCGGCCCATCCAGCAAGCCGACGCCAAGACCAGAATCCATGTGCCTAGGCAAAACTCCACTGCCTCTCCATTGATGGTGGAACATCAGCAAGACTTGGAGAACACCGCAGTAGATTCCCTTTTCCAACCCGCTGTTTTCACTGCTAGCACTGGTGGCATGGCTTCTATGTGATGGTGGCGCGTGGTCATGGTTGGATGGGATGAGGATCGAAGAAAGGCATTGGTATTTATACCCAGGACTGGGCTGCCAGCACCCGATGGTGCCAACCAGTTACACCACTGCGGACCCTGTAGATACGCAGATTCTGTTACGCGCGGGCTTAGCGAGAGAGACCGAGCCGGCTCAAGGGACCCACGTGCCAGCCGTTGTGGTGAGCGATTCTGAGCACGCGCGAGAGAGCAACGCTGAGACTGTCATGCGAGGAAGACTACTAGTGCCCAAACGTATGCGTCAGGAGGAAAGTTGGGCACACAGATAGGCTAGTAGAGGCTGTGCGGTGGAGTTGGGGAGCTAGGACACGGCATCTGTTTTGGCCTAGGTAACATTTCCTTCCTTTTCTTTTCTACCTTTCATTTCTATTTCTAAATTTCGAATTTAAATGAAGACTTGAAATTTTAAGAATAAGCAGAATACACTAATCAATGAACCAACACGATATATGTATAATTGTATACTAATTATTTATCTATTTAAATAAATGCTTGTGTGCATAAAAAAACAACTCCTATAATTAAGAAATTTGAAAACCTTTATTTTATATTGTCACCAAAATGCACACAAAAATAAAATCCATCATGATGTATAATTTAGTGGCATATATTTTATTAATTATTTTCAATATGGTGTTCACATGTGATGATAAGTAGATTCAACTCACACACATAAAAAATAAAAGAAATAACTTTTCTTCTTTTATATGATCTCTTATAAATTGAGTATTACACGCGCGCACAGGAAAAAAGGGGAGAGAACAGCCGCCAGCCGTGCGCAAAGGGGAACATGCGCCAATTTACAGGTGGGCGCCAAAATCCAGCGCCAACAAAACCCTAGGTTAGGCGTCGCCCAGGGGGAGAAAGGTGTCGCCCAGATGCCTACCGCGTCTAGGCAGACGCCATACTCGATTTTACCTGGGCGGCAATGACGCCTAGCAAAAATTGTCTCCTGGACATCTAAGCGTCGCCTAGGCGACGCCTTTTAAACAATGCAAATATCATAAGGTGCTTTCTTTGATCATGGTGAGAGAACACCACATCGTTGCCTTTTGGGTGCTCCATAGTAGTCTCTTGCTTCCTCTTGCAAATAGTAGCTTTCAAAACATGTTCATCCAATGCCAAAACATTCCTTTGTTCTATTTCTTTTATAGAAACTAAACCCAAACCAGGTAATTTTCTTTACAGATTTACACTACTAAGTCAAGCAGTAAGTTTAATCTAGCTAATGACACCTAGATTCTATTGGCATAAAGTTAATTCCAAAATGAGTCACGCTATCCAAAATGGTAAGTGAAATGGACCTAAGACCAAAAAGGGGAAAAAGGGAAATAAAAATGAATGAAATAGATACACAAAGATAACAAGAGGAGGACCGAATGAAAATATTGTTCGCTAGTTTGGCTCCCCCATCACTTGCAACACAGACACAAGCAACAATTAGATGGGTTGTTTGCTTGTTTGGCTAGAACATGAGACATCAGGGGGGGGGTGTCAGAGGACGAGAAGGGGAGGCGCCTACCACAAAGAGCGAGTGGCCGCTAGGCGTGCTGGTGACGCTCCGGCATCCGTGCTCGTCAATCCTCGCCGCCACTCTCCACCAACTGCTAGTCGTACATCGCAACACATGCAGGGTCGGGCTTAATGTGGCGAACGGGGATTCGACTGAACCCCACAAATCCTTGGAGAAAGACGAAGAATGGCTTAATCGAACCACGTATGTCTTCGCCCGACTAGATTGGGCGCATCGAACCAATCCAAAACGGATTGAATGGAGAGAATGGAAATATTGGATTGAAACCGATTCCAGCCCGAGACAGTAGAGGGTGGAGAAGGGAAGTCGCCTCCATCTATAAAGGTGCATGCTATAGTTTGTATTAGTGTTATCAATGAAAGAAAATTCTCTCTCTAGGGTGGGATCACGCCCGGGCCTATGCATGTGACAGCAGTGCGCTTGCACAAGCCCTTAAAAATGAGGATCCAAAAAATAGCAAATCTATTATAGTTTTATAATCTTTTATAGTTTTATAACACATATTAATATGCAATACCTATCTTTCCTTCTACCCTACCCCTGTGCCAAGGCGAAACTGTCCAGCGCCACACCAAAGAATTAATTTTTATAGGATCCTAACATATGTTTGCCTGTGTGATGCATCTCTATTAGATGTTGTATGTTACCTACATCCTACGTAGCTACTAGAGTACACTATACATATAATGAGAGATTGGCGAGTGCATCATGTGGCAGGCCTACGTTGCTAGGCTGTTGCAGCTACGTCTGTTTTGGTGATCAGAGACGTCGAGTATCTAGCTTTATGAGGTATTTCTGTAATCATATGTTTATTTAACAATTGTTGATTGTTGCATCTACGAAACTAAGTTTCTCTAGATTAAAGCTACTAAAGTCATATTTGCGTTACAAAACAAAGATTCGTTATTTGGCTAAACTTCAGGATGACGTGTTGGACAAGATTAAATATAAACATATCATAGAAGATTGTATATATACCTCAATATGCCAGTTTAAACTTTACAAAGCTCGCCCAACCAAATCACCCCTGCACCCATAATCCCCTAAATCCAACAAATGAATTACACCAACACATAACACAACATCAAAACAAATGATTCAAATCGATGGATAACTCTCCTCTCTTTTACTCACCCAAATGTAATGGTCATTATTATTTGTATCATTCTTTCTCCCTCATCCCTTACTCACACCTCCGCCCTCCCATGCCTCCCCTCGCGACCCTGTCGTCCCCTCCCCTCACTCGTGTCGTAGCTGTCGTTGGCCCCTCCCTCGTGCGGTCGCGCCGCCATCGATAGCCCCTTCACTCTCTAGTGGATAACTCTACTCTCTTTTACTCACCCAAATATAATGGTCATTATTATTTGTATCATTCTTTCTCCCTCATCCCTTACTCACACCTCCGCCCTCTCATGCCTCCCCTCGCGACCCTGTCGTCCCCTCCCCTCACTCGTGTCGTAGCTGTCGTTGGCCCCTCCCTCATGCGGTCGCGCCGCCATCGATAGCCCCTTCACTCTCTAGGACCATAGCATTAGCACGGATATTATATTAGTTTTAAAAATCCATCAAAAGAACAATACAGTTCAAATAATATATATATATATATATATATCTTTTAAATATTCTATTACAATATATATTTAAGTTTTAAATTGTTATTAATCATCTTTTTCCAAAAATATAGATCCTGCTATATTAGATTTGGCACAAAGCCTCAAATGTTTCTGGTCCGGCCGTGGGTAAGATCATCTTTGATCATTCTAACCAAGCACAATGTCGGCGCAGCTGATCAGAGTGATCAGCGCCCCTCTTGGCCTCTTCCTCCTACGCTTTGCGCCACCCTGATCTTCTCCTCCACTCCTTTAAGAAACACCAGGAAACCAAGGCGCAACTGTACTAGTACTACAAGAGGCGAGTCCGTAACATGATAACTCTGTCTCCTTGTCGGTCAGACTCCCTATCGAACAAATGGCAGAGTCTGAACTCCGAATCTAAATTTTGTGATCAATTCCAATCCATTTAACTGAACCAATTGTAAAATAGTCGACGTAATCTAATCTATAATGATGGGTCTAAATCCCCTCCTATTTAATGAGGTCGCTAATATATTCGAGCATCTTCTACTAATCTTACCGACCATGACCTTCGAGCGTCTCAGCTCCGACTGCTTGTCGGTCAGGCTCCCATCGAACAAGTGGCAGAGTCTGAACTCCGAACCTCTAGAAATTGCGATCGTTTCCCATCCATTTAACAGAACCAACTGTGCAATGGTCGATGTAATCTAATCTATAACACAGCAGGCCTGAATCCCTTTCTATTTAATTAGCCCGTTAACATAGTCGAGCGTGTCTTCTACTATATGTCTTAGTACTTACCAACCATGACGTCTGAGGCGTCGTCTCCTTGTCGGTCAGGCAGGCTCCCCATCGAACAAGTGGCAGATTCTGAACTCTGAACCTAGAATTTACGACCATTTTCAATCCATTAACAATTTGACAGAACCACTTGTTGGACACGAAAAAAGTGCCTCGCGGACGGTTCGGTCCTGAGGCCGGACGGTCCGCGGTCCAGATTGTCCGCGGTGGTGGTACGGACGGTCCGTGCGTGTGCAGAGACAGTTATGGTTCCTAGTTTCTTGTAGGATTTGTTACCTAAAACCGCGGGATTAACTCGGGAAATAATTTGAAGCGGATCCAGACCTCCCCTTTATATAGATGAAGGGCTACGGCCGATTGAAATCCCCAACAATCGATCAAATCAAGTCTATTTCTCGTTTTTACCTTACGCATTATGAGTAGTTCTAGTTTAGCTCTAGTTTAGTAATCCAATCCTCAAATTCTCCGCTTCTCTTCGACTCTACGTCGATTAGAGAAGTCTAGGTCGGCCTGTCGAGCCTAGACAACTCCTAGGATCTCTCCTCCCCGACGGGGTCCCTCCCGGGAGCGAGATCTAGGCACTACCGGCGACCTTCGCCGCCCCTGCGCATGCGCGGACCGTCCGGCCGTCAGGCAGGGAACCCTAGCCCCTGTATCAGGTCACGGACCGTCCGCGCCTCTGCAGAGGGCACTGCCGCCGGTTCTCGCGCAGTGATTGACGCCCGAAAAGGTGTCAACTCCACTGTACTACAATGGTTGATGTAATCTGATCTATAACACAGCAGGCCTGAATATCCCTTTCTATTTAATTAGCCCGTTAACATACGCCTTACTAGTACTTACCAACCATGGCGTCTGAGGCGTCGTCTCCTTGTCGGTCAGGCAGGCTCCCCATCGAACAAGTGGCAGATTCTGAACTCTGAACCTAGAATTTGCAATCATTTTCAATCCATTTAAACCGACTGAATTGTACACTAGTCGGCGGCGCGCGTTTTTGTTGGCCTAATAAATCCGTGGACATCCCCCCCTACGCCAATAATACATGGGCAAGACAAGCCACATGTGCGCCTGTGGAGCTGCATACGAACAGCGAACCCAGCAAAGGAAGCAATTGCCACCAAATGCAGTATTAAAAAAAAAAGCCCCGTTTCCTTTTCGCAGGAATATATAATAACCACCAAAAGGCGCTAGTATGAGGTCTAGGTAGGTTGCTGGAGCAGGGCAGAACAGATGCGAACTACTAGTGCAGTCCAGCCCAGCTCAGCTCATCGCGATTCACCGGATCGCAGGCAGCACAACGTTGCAAGCCCACCGGCCACCGGCCACCACCACGACAGCACTAGTAGTAGCTTTCAACCGTAAAGGCGTCGAGCTTTCTTTCCCGACCTGGCTCAAGAGCCATGGAGACCTGGTGGGTGGATGGTGGTGGTCTCATCATTGCGAGCTTTATCTCGGGTTCATTCATTGCAGTCGTCAGCTGACGATGGCACACGCACAAGTACTACTACTAGTCCTAGATTCCTGGTTGACTTCCACTTCAGCACTGTTGCTAGCGCCAGCATGGAGCGAGTTGACTGTAGCGGCGTCGCCCATGTCGTCGTAGTGGTTGCAAGAATAGCGTATCTGTAGTGGCCGTGGAAGCAACACGACGATTTTCCGTTCGAGTGAGCACTAAGATCTATCGCGCTGTGGCCTGTGGCTGTGGGTTTGGCGGCAAGGCAGTCGTCGAGTCGAAGCAAGTTTGCACTGGGAGCCAGAGCCATGATCGGAACTCGGAATGATGACGGAATTCCGGATCTGGCCTATAGCCTCGCCCTCGCTAGGGACGACCGTAGAAGCAGTTGTTCTGGTCCACGTCCACCGGCATGTGGTGCCAACTGCCACGGCCAGGGGGGAGCATCACCAATTCGTTTGATTTTTTTCTTTTCTCTCCCTCTGACCAAATGGAGTAATCCGTTGCATTTCAGAAACCCCACCCAGTTCTGGTTATAAAGAACTTCCTTGCTACCGACTGCATCAATTATCATGGGGGCTTGCTTACATCCTTTTCCGAAAGAAAAACAGTTTATCTTACTAAAACATGCTCTATGTCTGTCAATCTATCTATCTACCTACCTATCACTTTTCCCTAAAACTGTTTAACATATACTTTTTTCCGTAACATGTATATTACGGAGATATGTTACGTTTTAATCTAATATTTGATTATACTTATTTGATATAAGAAGTATTGATTTTTTTTTATATGGTCGAGTTTAGAGATGTTTTTACAAACAAAAAAAAAGATTTAAGACGAAAGTAGCATTTCATTACTGCAGTACTGCTACACTAGCTCTAGTCTAGGCATGGGCATCGAATACGCGGCACTGAACCGCGGTCTGCCGAGCGCTGAGATCTCCCTCTCATTAATAATTCCAGCATTTAATTCCACCCACATGACCTTTATGCCATTTTTCAATGCATGGTTTCATTTCATCGAATTTTTTCAAGATTGACATATCAATATTTACTTATAAAATAGTGTACGGAGAGTTTCATCTCAAAATAGTGTTTACAACCTCATCTAATATAGGGTCTTCCGAGATGTTTTTATGGGTTAATTAAAAACTAAAAGAGGCAGCTTTTTACGAACAGCTCGTCTCTACGTGTTTTCCATACATATTACATCTTAATTGCATTTATAATCCAGGAGCTTAAGTTTATATCGTGGAGTCTGTTAGTTATGTCTTGTACTTAGAAAGCTGATTTAGGGTCTCAACGTTGTACGTGCCCTAAAACTCTCTCATATCTCATAAAACTCTTTCATACATCTCTTTATTAAATTGCATGACATGTTATCTTATCTTATTTGCTTATGTGCCATATCGTTTAATCAGAATGAAACTTTGAGTAAGAATGGTCTTATACTGCTTAACCAAGCGGGTTGTTCGCCTGCAGCTGCAATCCATAGAGATAAAAATATTGTAGAAGCAGTACAAGCTTATACGGATTAAAACCAAGCGAATGGGTTCCATGTTCGCCCCGTAGACAACAGACCCACTATAAAGTCTCAAAATATGATATACACACGACTAAAATGATATGACATATAACTCATAAGACCGTCTTCATCAATTCATCCATATGATCACCTAAAAAATTGTTTACATTGTTTCGCACTGTTAGCTATATCGTTCATAGAGTAAAATTTAAATAAGCTGCTGAAGATAACCTAAACAATTAATCATCCAGAAACTGTTTAGTGCTTTACATGTAGCCAAGTTTAATTGTGAATAACATTTTGCATATCATTTTACTACTATTCGATAGATAATGGAACAAGCATAAATAAGATGACATAATTAATTTTTAAAAAAAACATCAATATACACAAGGCATCATCACATCACTCTTCCGCTAAGCAAATACAGTGGCACTACAGAGATAGGCTGAGCTGCATAGTGCATACTTACACATTACATTGTCTTGCTGCAGTATGCTCATATCTGTGTTTTCCTGCAGCAATATGATACTATGGCTCACAAGTAGACGACTGATGTTCTGAACAATCTTTCGGCGTCTCTATTTTCAGGAACGAAACAACATCTGAAATGTAACAGATAAGTACACTGTTACTTGCTCATACTGCAGAATTGAAACAAAACCTCCTGACTCTACAGCTACACTTAAGTACAGAATTGAAACAAAACTTCCTGACTACATCAAAAGGTGCAAAACCCACCCAGATGCTCAACGCAGCAGTGGATAATCTACAATTGAAAACTCAAACTGAACGTCCATTTCGGCAACCAAAATTGCCACCGGCCTATTGATGTAAAAGATGACCAGGCCACCATATGTGATGGGGGGGGGGGGGGGAACAGTCTCAACTGAGCAGCTTAAGTAGATCACCAAGAAAAGTGAACGAAACGTGCTCAACTGAAATCTATTTTCCCCTTTTTTCATCACTGTTGTCTATTTTCATCACTGATCGAAATCCAAACACCTGATGATCACAGTTGTCTATTTTCATCACTGATCGAAATCCAAACACCTGACGCCTGATGACTGCTTTCTCTCTTTTTTTCGGTCAAGATCTGACGTTTCCAGATCATGCAGCAATTAAGGAGTTCTGCAGAGAGGTGAGAGCTTACTCAAGAAAAATGGAGAAACATATCTTGGCCTTGGGGAGAATCCATGAAATAGCACTTGTTTGAGACCGCGTTCACGAAATAGCATCCGATTTCAAGTAATTCATAGAATAGCACTTGTTTTACCAAATTAATTCAGAAAACAACACTCTATCTATATTTTGCATTCTTTTATTGCTTACCTCACATATAAATGGACCAAATTACCCCTATTTATCACAACCTTCTTTTTTATCTCTTATGTCCATAAGAACAACATAAATAAATAAAATATATGACCTCTATTTTTATAGTGTTAAACGTACAAATAGACACATATGTTTTATGAACGAAGAAGTCTATATTTAACTATTAAATTTAGAACCAGGTATCTTCGGTCGTCGAACTTTTAAAATTAGACATATTTGATCTAGTTAATGGACCAGGTATCTATATTTAACCATTAATGGAAACCAGAGTATGCAAACCAGAGTACGCGCGCTATCCGAAGCCGTACAACGCTCGTCGACTCCACCTCGGACCACAAGCCCTTGCCGTCGGTGGGACTGGATAAAGACGGGCATTGTTGCTATTTGAGCGGAGAATCTCAGAACGCGACAAGAATTCGAGCACGAAAACACTGGGTACGGGGAGCTTCTTCCTTTCTCCAGCGTTGCAACATGTTCCGCTGACAAACGGCACCGTTAGAAATGTCGGCGCCCACGTGTCAGTGGAACAGTTTGCGAGGCCTAAATGCTTTTTCCCATAGCTTTCATGTCAAGGTAAAATGAAAAGGGAGAGAGAAAAGAAGGATAAAGCCCCCGAAATGTAATGGTCGTGTAAGATTTTGGGGGTGAAAATGGATTGAACAAGTGGGAGAACGGTGAGAAAGAAGTTTATATGTTTACAGGTGTCAGTCACAGTGACAGGGAGACGATGAATTCACCGGAAGCGGCCACCGTCGGCGAGCTTCCAGGAGCGGCAGTGGTGAAGCGAGGCGCTGGACGTGAGCGGGTGGAGTGGCGACGGGCGGAGATCGCCGGAGACGATCGCGTCCGGCGGGTGGCCGCCACGGAGGTGCCTCGCCATGCTGGGCCGCACGAGCGGGCTGATGCACATCGAGAACCCCGAGACACCGGCCCCGGGCGCTCCCAGTCCCAGGCGGCGGCGGCACGGGGTTTTCCGCATCGGCGACGGCGAAGGCAGCCACAGCGACTCCGCTGGGGAGGTGCTCTCCTCGCCGTCTCCGTCGGCATACCTCACGGGCGAGAGCCCCCGGCCGCTGATCCCGCGGCACGAGCGCCGCGGCGGGGATGGCGGCGGCAGACCGGCCTCTCTGTCCTTCCTCCCACTACGGCGGGAGCGCGGCACGATCCCCGCGAGCCACCACGAGGACCTGTACTTCGCCCCCTCCTTGTCGCCGCGTTTGTCGTCCTCCGACCTCTGGCCGAAGAGCGCGGCGAGCACGGAGAACCTGCCGCGCCGCCTCCGGAACCCGATGTCTCCGTCCTCGAACCCGGCTCCTGATCCGGCGCCGTACGCGGGGCCGACCTGCGGCGTCCGGAAGAAGAGCAGGCTGCCCGGCGGGCGCCCCCGCGGCGCCGACGCGTCGGACTTGCGGCGGCACACGTACGGCGACACCGACCTCGGGAACATCGGCTCGGGCTCCTGCTCCTCCGGCGGGGGCGGGGGCGGGGGCGGGGGCAGCGAGGACGCCGCGTTCTGCGCGGCGGCGAGCGCGAGCAGGCGGTCGCGGAGGCACGGCGCGCAGACGCCGACGCCGCCCTCGTACGGGTGCCTGGCGCACCTCATCGTCGATCTCCCCTTGCCGCTGCCGTGACCATTAAACGAGCTCTGTCCCTTTTCGTTACTCGAGGCTGTCTGGTGTCTGCGTAGTCAGCTCCTCCTCCAGTGGTGGTACTGGTAGGGTAGGAGTATCTTCTCTGCGACTGGCTGGCTCTCTCTCCTCTGTGCACTGCAGCGCGATTGGAAATTTCGATTCCTCGAGGGCTCGCTCGAGGACGGTGTTTAAAATATGGCTGGATCACGTGAGAAGGCGTGCGTGCGTGCGTGCGTGCAAGAAAGGAAGAGATGGTTTGCGGTAAACGAGCTGGTTTCGTTTCAGTAACCGTGCTCAGACCCCGCATGCAAACGAGTACGGGCAGCAGCACTAGGTTTTCGTGTCCCGATGGCGGCAGCGCGTGCACGCGTGCTCCACCCGCGTGGGATGGATGCGCTGCACTGCACTGCACGCTTGGCTAATGCAAGTCCGGATCTATCCGTATGCTAGTACGTACTACTGTAGAAACACCGTGTAAATCCATGTATGCTTAGTACTACTGATCCATGTACTGTACGCAGTGGCTCGTACAGCGTGCAACCGGTGTGCATCCAACCGGAGCTGTGCACGGCGCGTCGGCGCCGTATCCTGTACGGCTGACCAGGCCACGGGCGAGCTTAGCAGTACCACTGCACTGCACTCCGTGAGTCCGTGTCGTCCGTGACGCCCAAAGCGACGGGCCAGGCGAAGCGATCGTCTCCAGCGTTCTCGAGCTCTCGCCGGCCGTCGACGAGCCAGCTCGCGGGCGGGAGAGCTCGATGACCACGACGCAGGTCCACGTCCGAGCCGAACCTTCCTGCACCTGCACCTGCAATTAACCCAGAAAACGATGCGTGATCGACGCTGCGCCGGGCAGCTTTCTCGTGCCCTCGGGTTACAGAATGCAGAATAATCCTTATCTGCCGCATTCCCGGCAGCAGCAGCGCCACACAAACACGGTGTGACGGGCCCGCTCGGTCACACACTCGACACAGCACGGGCCATCGAAAGCTTCCCACTACTAGCCGGAGTTTCTTCTCCGACGGAGTCAGCACTCAGCAATCACGTAGGACGCTGAATCAGAAGATCTATTGTTCTCATGAGAGGTCCAAACCATTGGTAATACCTCCCAAGTCGAGGAACTCAGAGGTCTGGTCTGGAGGATCGTAGGACGCTCTATACAACCGCGAGAGTTCATAATCTAATAGCTCCATGAAACCTAGCCCTCCAGGTTTTGATTGTTCACAGTGACAACGATAATTTAACGTACCCTGAGATCTAGCCTCCCGAACTAATGGGCCTCTCTACCTTAACCAACGCCCAGATATGTGCCTCGAGGCACCGGGCCCTTGCTAGTTTCAACGGAGGTCTCATACAAGCATATTGTAGGATTTTTATCTCTTTTAAGGATGGCCAAGTATTGTACGCTTGAAATAGTAACTCATTTTCCTATTTATACTCTTATACTAACCTTATCCACCCATGAAACCTTGTGCTCCACAATGAATGGATTTCTCATTGTAGCAACGAGCTGCAACTGCAGTTTCTGCACTGAGTTTGGTAAGCAGTAGCATCATCACGAGAAGATTACTTTGTGGGAAACACCAATGGAGAGTTGACATTGATAAGGCATTCTTGGTAAACAACAGACACTATTTGTGAATCATAAATAGGCACTAATTGATCTGTGCAAAGCAGCAGCTCCCTACCTCCTGGTGGGCAGACCAGCGAGTGCGGTCTGTCTGACGCACAAGACCGATCTTTTTTCACTTGACGACACATGCATGCATTAGGTAACACTGAGACGTTTGCAGGACAAAAATAGAAGACTAGGCCATACTAGTTGTGAAATAAAAACTGCCAGAATATGTGCGCAAAAAATACTAATTTTTAGACACGAAGTTAAATGTAGCAGCTAATTTGAGAATTCAATCTTAAAGCCATTTTTACCTTCTGCTTCTAGTCAAAATAGCAGCAGTTCACTTCTAGTCTTCCAGTGGCTTTAGCAATACATTTCTCTATAAATAATTTTACTTCAGAATCACCGATCTTGGCCAGTGAACCTGGCTTTTCACCCTGTCATATATACCACAAATAAAGAGATTATGAAACTGAAAAAATATCACTTCATTGAACTATGAACATCAATTCAAGGAAGAATACATTTTCTAGGATATACAGAGCATGAATAATATAAATCCACTTTTGGAGTAGACTATGTAGGAAATCTAGTCTTTTATAGCCTACAATATATTTTGTAGTATGGAACACAAAGTACACCTTTGTATAGTTTTTACTATCTTGTAGTATATTTCCTCCTTGGACACCCGGTGCCTGCACCTGCATTCAAATTAAAATGAGAGGCGGCTAGCTTTAAACAATGATGAGTATGGTATACAGACCGTATCTTGACAGGCCCTCTGTCTGATCCAAATTTCTATTAATTATATGCATATACTGTCAACTAGAAAGCTCACATACCTGTAAGATAACATAAGATAAACATTGCAGTGTTCACACGAAATGGTAACAGAATTTAAAAACTAGAGATGGCAACTGTAGGAGATGTAGTTACTCTGCAGTGATATCTAGATTCAGATTTACCTTTTTATAGAGATAGAACTGTTCTAAACAGATACACTTATGTCAGTGTCGGAAAGACGATTAGATGAATGAGAGGAGCATCGCTCGTGTCAGTATTTTAAGGATGAAAAATGTAAACAAAAAACTGGCAAATCAAACAAGCGCACATTATATTATCATTTGATCCATGTTAATTCATTCAACTACAAGGTAGCAGGAATATAGATTACATGTGAATGGAAATATCAGAGCACTTGACTGAGTTTGTTCGTGATGTAAATAAACTCAAGATTAGCTAATGAATCTCTATCATTATTGATGTTCGCAAGCATGCACAGCATAACTAATTTGGCACTTGTCTAATTCTGACGATCTGCTCAGAATATGGTCAGATCTCGTATTCTCCAGATCTCATAATAAATGGTAATACCAAGAAACAATTCCAATGTGCAGTATCGATGTGCCTCCCAGGTATGCTCCATCAGGAGTACATGCGGCACTTTCCGGTTCCAGCACACACTGTACACTCATCGACATCACCCGCAACATGTCGCAGGCAGTACTTGATGCGATCATTCATGATATCCTGCAAAGCATATTCAGCATGGAGAGTGCAATAGCATGTTACGAAGAAAACAGATCAACTCACCAACGAGCATTTTACTTAATTGCTCAAAGTTAGACAATTGTCTCCTGTATTATTAAGAAACCAATACCAGATCATAGCCCGTATAGAATGATAATTATGCACACGAAGAATGCCAGCTGGTTGTAATGCAAAAAATGCTTTTTATACACTTTTATACAACTATAGTTCATTTCTGACACTGGTTGCTACATAAGCCCTTACAGTATACAGTACTTAAATGCCCCTAGACCTTAAAAATAATCACTATGCAAATACGACATAACATCAAGGTACACATACATGAAGGTTGACAAGGCCACTATCTACATAGATATTACTTATAATTTTGTTTTGTAGAAAATTTCAACATTCTTTTTCCAGAAGAGGACAGCAATTCTAGAGATCTATTTGTTAACAAAATTCTTTGTCACAAAATTCCAAAATAACTGTTAAGTTTTAATAACTGCAAACCATATCCACGTCATATCTACTTGGCTTCTCTACTAACAGCTGCTGAAAATGATAGAAATAACAGAGGGAACTCACAAGCACATACCACCATAAGCTCATGCAGCCCAAGAGGGGCAGTGACAATATAGGGTATATTTGAGTGCTCCTTTGATGCCTCTGCTGCTAAAGCAGGAATGTCCTGAGAAAAAAATCAAACATGGTGTCAGTGCATATGAAAATCCTTGTCTCAGCATAACTATTACATGCAGCTATGTACAGGGTAGATACACACTTTGATCCCAAATAAACTATAAGCAATGGAATAAAGCACCTTTAACAATTAACACCCTTATCAGTAAGCATTGTCAACCTTACATGTAGGAAGGAGAGATTGTGTATATTGTGCATGATGGTGGGATGATATTGCATTGAGCCTCTAGGGAGAATATATAGGAGTACATGCCTTGAAGGACAAGAAGTCTAGATAAGGAAGGTTATCCTAGATACAAGGAAGGTTATCCAGGGATTACAATATCCTAAACCAACCATATCAGGAGTTGCCTAATATACTCTAACATGCCTAATATACTCTAACATCACCCCACAGTCGTAGCGTTAGCAACATGAACGGACAGACAGGAGAATAATGGAGATATCCCCCCACAATCAGAACATCGGTATGAATGATGCAACTGGAGTAGTCCATGCAGATGATAGCCCTTTATGCCGATAATGTCGAGACAGCCGAGTGCAAAGGCGTTGAGCCGTTGTCGAGGTGTTGTGTGTCGGGTAGTTGTCGAGGACACCGAAGAAGACAGACCACACAAGTCGCAAGCGCAGCACAACACACGGGAAGGCCTGCGGCACACCAGGAGGCGCCGGGTTGATGGTGGCACAAAAGGAGGGCGCCATAGACGAAGACGGCGACGCAGTCGAGGTAGTCGTAGAGGATGAAGTCAATGCAAACCCGATCATGCAGCACAGTCGGAGAAGATGGAGCCAGTGTTGTCGAGGCCAATGTCGCTGACGCGCGAGCCGACGGGCGATGGAGATGCAAACCCGATCACTGACTGGGAAAACAAAAAGACGCAGGAGCAACGGATCTAGTACATCACCGGGGTACCCTAGTGGAGGGGTGGCCACCAGTGCGGGGAGAAGAAGGGCGGCGCGGAACCGGGGCGGAGCGAGACCCGACCCGTCCTCCCCACAACGTGCTGGTCCCAAGGACTGCCCAGCCGCGGTCCGGCCAGCAGCGGAGGTAGCATCCGCCTCCATGGCGGTGTGCGATGTTGGCGGCGGCGGGGATACAACCCCATCACAACCGCCACCAAGACGACGTGCAATGGGCCAGATCCGGTTGGGGTAGTCGATGGGAAGGTGGATAGAGGTCGCCGACGGGGCCTTGATGGTGAGTTCCAATCTAGTGTTGTGCTTGACAATGCGACAACGGACGCGGTAGATCAGATGAATCCACGACGCGTCCTATGAGGACGCTGCCCCCGGCGTAGATCGATCTCCCCATGGGCGGCGCGGCGGCGACAGCAGAAGGGAGGCTAGGGCGTAACCTAAACTTGTGATACCATGTAGGAAGGAGAGATTGAGTATATTGTGTGTGATGGTGGGATTATATTGCATTAAGCCTCTAGGGAGAATATATATGAGTACATGACTTAGAGGGCAAGAAGTATATCCTAAAGATAAGGAAGGTTATCCTAGATAGAAGGAAGGTTATCCCGGGATTACAATCAATCCTAAATCAACCATATCAAGAGTTGCCTAATATACTCTAACTCTAACATGGTTAATATACTCTAACATTACATAAAAACAAAAAAGGAAAAAAAAAAACATACTTGCTTCCAGTGTCGTCCAGGGGAAAGGAAATATGGACTGACAATAACTCGGGATGCTCCTTGTTGCACACATTTTCCAAAAGCATCCTTTATAGTAGGCTCCGCTAGCTCCTGCATTTTTTACGAAACTGAAAGGTAAAGCAACAAAACTTACTGATCATAAAGAAAATAAAGAATATTGTGATAACTGGACCCAAAGAACACCAGCTAATACCAATTAACACTACAAAGAACTAGAAATCAAGAAATAATGAAAGTGGCACCAAAGAGATTAAGCAATACATACATTTAAGCAATAAATACATTGAACATTGAACAACCAATACACCAAGAGTTACTAAAAAAAGAGTCCCAAGTACAATACAAATCAACTATGGTGCTAATTGCTATCGTGCAGATTGCTACGTTACAGGTTACCTTTCAGTCAAATCACTTTGGGGGCGTTTGGATCCTTTCATTTTGAAGGAATTGATATCTACTTAATGGACTAGGCTATTTGGCTTCAAATTTGACATTCCACGACTTCCCAAAGTTCACATATAATTCTATCCCAAATTCATATGGTAGGAGATGGAAATTGATCCTATATATCATCATGCTATGTTTCTACACTGCAACTATAGCACACTCTTCAGCTTGCTCCCCTAGGGCAAAAATGATCGCTCCTTATATGGCCAACAATAGTATATAAAGATATTCTACATACAAAAATATTAGCTTAATTGATTTGTGCCTAAAATTATAATTATTAGAATGAATTTCAATTTCAATGATTCAAGCAGGCCCTTAATATTGCACTTAACTGAGTCCAATCAGCAGCATTAATTTCCCAATCGAACAGGCACGGTACTGATTTGTACAAAAAAACATGGATGGTTCTAGAAGCTTTAAGGGCATTAATAAATTAAATGTTTCCCTTTCTCACAAAGAAAAAACAGAAGGTATAAAAAGGCTAGAGCGACAAAAAATACCATATGAGCAGGCTCAACAATCCTATAGCTAGTCTTCGCCCGGAACATCTCAACAAAGTCATCTGCATTTGTTAATACACAAATCAAGACACAGTAAAAGCACCATGATTGCAAAAGATATGCCTTGCAAAAAAATCAGGTTTATTACTTAGCATGAGATTGGATTCTTGGCGTCTTGACCCATGATCAACAATGACCACAGCATCCTTATCCCCCACAGCAAAATCCTCCCTCCCAGATGTTTCGGACCCAAGGGCTGGTTTCGGTACGGAGTTCATAGCCAGGTTTCCACTAGACCTTCCAGCTGTCCGCAGGTTGACAAAATGGATGGCCTTCCTCACAGCAGTGCTCCTAATGCCAAGAAAAAACAGATACGTTATGAGAAGCAGACACACAGGAGCAATAGCAGATCGCACAATTTGCCAAGAGGTTAAATAAATGGATCACCTTGAAACAAGTTTTTTTGCAGGAGTTGCGGTAAAGGGCTGGGAGGGGACTGGAACAGGGTGCATAGTTGGGGGCAGTGGCGGAGGACGCCGAAGAAACGAGGTATGGTTGTCGGCTGTTGGCCACTGGCCGCTGCCCGAGACAGCCGCTGGGCGGTTGGCGCCGGGCTGAGCTGGCAGGCTGGACACTGGCTCTGCGTCCAGTGGCGGATGCAGGATTTAGTGCTGCCCCGAGCCGATTTGCATACAATACATCATTCATGATTCATAGTACTCCCTCTGTTTTTAAATATACTACGTCATTGACTTTTTTAAAAACCTTTGACCACTCGTCTTATTCGAAATATTTATTCGAGAATCTAAAATTTCAAGTCACGTTCAAACTACCTTAAGTGATAAAACAAATTATAACAAAATAAATAATATTTCAAATTTTTTGTTGAATAAGACAAGAGGTCAAAGTTTTTAAAAAAAAGTCAACGACATCATATATTTAAGAACGGAGGTGGTATCTTTCAGCAGTTAACTAGCACCAGATTTGACAATAGGCTTGTGATTATGAAATGTGAGCTTAGAAACAGTTGAAATTTATTATAGACAGACAAAACACTGATGATGTAAGCTAATTAAAACATAAAACTATAAGGCCTTGTTCGTTTACATCGGATTGCACCCGGAATCGTTCCGGCTAATCAAAGTTTATATAAATTAGAGAAGCAATCCGGCTCGAAATCGTTCCGACCCACCAATCCGACACAAACGAACAAGGCCTAAAGAAAGAAACAAAATAATAGATGAATGGGACGATCAGAAGATGTAAGTGCACTTCCAAGTGTGGTAGCGGCATTTATGACTTTGCCCTTAACCCAATAGCTGACAATGCTCTGAAATTGCCCAAAAAACAACGGAGCGCATAAACGGGCAAAATCAAGTGGGGCCATGGGAGCTGGGAGCGTGTACCTCGGTTGCAAGCACCAGGCCACCAGCACACGCACAGCCTATGTGGTGCCCTGTCGCACCAAGATCTGCGTCTCAACGGAGGGCGGAGGAGCTGGGCGAGGCCGCGAGCAGGAGGCGGTGCTGGCCGGACGGTCGGAGGGAGCTAGGCAGCTGGCCGGACCACCGGACGGAGCTGCTAGAGGACGGTCGGAGCGGCGGCGGGGACTGCTGGAGAGAAATTTGGATTTATGCCATTATGGGAACTGTGTTTCACCCAAATGCCATTATGTAAACATGTTTCGCTGATCCACCATTCAGCTAGTGACCGGATACTTTTGCCCTTGATCGAATCAAGGCAAGAAATCTATACGCCGCTCAGCTCGGGCTCGCCGCACCCGCACAGCTGGCATATATTGACAGGTCCTGGGCACTCCTGTACGTGAGGGCGAGGTCCAGTTGGGACATTTGAAACCTGTGGACATTGCGGCCACATGTGCTGAACATTTGCAGCCTGTGCACAATAACAGAAACTAGTAACATGTGCACTTTAACAGATTCAACATTTTCAGTTCTGAATATTTGTTTCAGATAACAGTACACATCCAAACCTGAACATTTGTTTAAGATAACATCACACATCAAAATAACTACGATCTCCATCCAACAGCGGCTTCTAACACTAGTTCATTTGATAGCATAAAACACCAGCTTCTAACACTAGCTTATTTAAATCTTGGGTAACACATAAAACAACAGCTTCTTAGCATCTTGTCACTCAAATCAGGAAAACGCTAGAGGGAAGGGAGACAAGGGAGATCTCGACACAGGGCGCTGCTGCTGTATACCTTGGAGCCGGGCACCGCTGGTGGATGCCGAGGGGGGCGGGCACCGTCGGTGCAGGCAGAGGGCCGGCCGTCGCAGGTGGAGCACGAGGGGAGCCGAGCGCCTTCGGTGGAGTCCGTCCGAGCAGAGCCGGGCGCCGCCGCCGCCACAGCACACGGAGAGAGCCACTCGGATGAGATGAGGAAAGAGAGAGGAATACGCCCAGGTTTGCTCACGTGAAACGTTTCGTCAGTGGGAGAAGGAGAGGAGCCGAGCGGTTTGCGGCATGGGACTGAGGAGTTCGTCACACGCCCCACTGAAGGCAACTAACTACCGCGCGCCCCTGCGCGCGTGCGTGCCGCAGCGCTAGCTTTACTGCAGGATGGAGAATGGTCCGGTTCCGATCTCGATCACAGAGGAAAAAATACCGACGTGGACATACTGATTTATTCTCCGATCTATTTATAGCTCTAGCAATAAAATCTTAATTTCAATCCCTTTTAAGACCAAATCTGCAAAAAAGTTAAATATTAGGAGTAGTGAAATCAGGGCAAGTTCTTGTTCCTAATGACTGGTGCATTTTTTATCTGTAACATAAATCTGCAGGTTAATTCCCAAAAAAATCACCTAAATGTAAACAACATGAAAGTCTCTCTTACGACACTACCATTGTTATGCATACGGATATTTGTTCTCACGGTCAGATTCTGTATTTGAATTTTCTATAAGCAGAAGCATGCTTTTGAATTTCCATCCTGTTGATGATTCTAGCAGGAAATGATTATATAGATGTTGTAGTTCGTCATTTTTTTTATCTCATATGCTTATGATTTCACACTTTTGAGCCTCCCGAATTGCTTATTACGGAGAAAAACTTGCCATTGCAGGGAGGGGCAACATCAATAAACTTTCGGTTCAAAAAATGGAGAAAACCAAGTCTTTATTTCGGCGTGATGTTTAGTTTGACCGAAAGTATGAAAGTAGTATATGCTTAGTTGCTCACTCGATAACCTATTATCAACAGGAAGTGTAAACAACGGAACTCTTACTCTCATCAAGAGGATGACACTATGAGTTAGGGTAATTTTCTGTTTATTTCCTCAAACACTACACAATGTCATACCCGTCTAATGGTTAGGATACATATTTATAACCCAAGAGGCTGCAGCATATGCTTCCTAGAAATGCGAATATGATGTCCTACAAACTGCACTAACCACTAGGTGTTGTTGTACTCTAGTCAAAAGAAAAACTGCAGCAAACTGTTGTCCTCTAAAAGCTGAAGATGAAAAAGAAGATGCCTGCAGCACGCTGTAACACCCCTGGTGTTCCTGTCACTAAAACTTGAGCATAACATCATAAGCATTGGCATTGCATATTTTTGACACACCTAGAGTGCATTCACTAGGCAAAAATTTCAAACAAGTTGTATTGATATGGCATTTTGCAAATAAGACCCTAGTGTAGGGTACTTAACCTCAAATAGGGACCTGAGGGGTAAAACAGGACCCAAATAGAGAAAACCACAAAGATTAAGTAAAATAATCATAAAATGTTATCAAAGATAGACCTACATTGCATCTACACCCCTGAGATACCAAAAACCCTAAAAAGGACCCTAGAAAACCCTTAAACCAAACTCTAGGGGGTTAAGTGCAAAATTAGTCCACTTTTGGACTAAAGTGCAAAAACCAGGTTAAATAACTATCCTAAGTCGTCATTTGGTTCACAAATATGTGGATTTGTAAGCTAAACCCTGGATTTTGGACCTAATTGCAAAAAGGACCCCATTTGGGTTCTATGCTAAGTCTGAAATCAGTGTTATAAGCTCAACTTTGGAGCTTTATAACTTTCAAATTAGTGAGAATACACCTTAGGGCACCACATCAACTTTGTAGCTCTATGAAAGGAGAACAACTTTGCTTAAGAGTGTAAGCATAGTTATTGAGAAGAAATTAGATATAAGTAAGCCCAAAGATGGGCTGTCAGACTAAAATAATCTGAAGATTATATGATCAGTGGCATTGGATCATCTTTGGAGACAAATTGTGGCTAATCCAGTAAGAATTTGTCTTGGAATACTATAACAAAGATGAAGATGGTATATTGGACTACAACTTTGATGCAGAGCCTTGGGTATGTTGTCACAAAGAATTAGGAGAAAATCTGCTCTAAACTTCTTCTGTCAGGCGCTCTGAAGATCCTTCGCCATTGTACAGTACCCGGATTGGATCAGAGCAACCGCGCATCTCAGCGCCGATGTGACGGAACCTCCCAAGTCATTAGGCCCATCTACAGTTGTCCTTGTCCAACGGACCTCAGACAACCCTATAGATGCCCCTGAATCACTTGACAAGTTTGGTATCTGCTTTTCTCACCTTTCCCAAGAGCGTTTTACCCGTCACGCAAACATTACAGAACATCAGAGATACAGAAATGCGGAAGCGATTACATAAACTTATATTTATTTGAAAGTAAGATAAAGTTGGTTATTACAGACCAGCATAAAAAACACGAGTGCGGAGTACTTATTATTACAATACCAAGGGAGGTAAAAACTCCTCCCGATAAGTTCTTACATAAAAGTTTTTATGGAGGACTAGGTCCTCTCGTAGCTTCATTCTTGCTTTTCTTCATTTGACACCACCTTGGTACAAAAGCAACAAAAGTTTGTTGCTTCCTCACCTAAAAACAATAGGGAATAAAACCCTGAGTACGGAATTACTCAGCAAGTCTTACCCGACTAAAGAAAAGACTCTCAAGGGTATGCTGGTTTTAAGGGAGTCAAGGTAAGGTTTCTCAAAGATCAAAGACTCTGTTTTGCATAAATGCTTACTAAAAGTGGATCCTTAAAAATCCAATTTTATTGTCAAGTTAGGTAAAATTACCTGCATCTAGAGTTCTTTCTAGCCTAGTTCAATCACTTAACCTGCACTAGCCAATTTCTTAACAAGTCCTTCATTCATCTTTACTGGAGTTCTACGTATAGGGCAGTGACCAAGTCTTCATAACCGCGAAGGTACAGCGATCCGAATCGATTATACTCAGCTGAGGATCTCCGATCACACGACATATGTAGCACTTAACCCTTGCATATGTCAACCCGCCACCGAGGTTCTTAAGACCAGATCAGGTTCACGCGAACCGAGAGCACAGATACACCACCGTCCAGCCTCTTGCCACAGAGGGTACACGCTACTCTCGCCACCGCTCCACGCCCATTCCGTGTTATCTTATTCTGGCCTTAGTCTGCCTGAGGCAAGGCTTACCCATGACAAGGCATGTGACCAGTTAAAGGGTCCTCGGTCAGCAAGCCTACATCGAGACGGTCCTTAATCGACTCAGACGGAGACACTACACCGAGACTCTCTTTCTCGTGCAAGTCACCCGCCCGGTCTCAGCTTAATCATTTCAACCCAAAGTTTGGTACCTGGCAGAGGTACATCTTTTCTGGATGTTGAACCCATCACGACCATGATGGATCCACCATCAAGTTTTATTTTCAAAAACATCCCTCCCACTTTGCCAATCATCTTTTGTAAAACAAAACCTTTTGTTTTGCTAGAGCAATACTAAGCATAGTAAAAACCTTTTGTGAAAACCGGGTTTCAAGGAAGATAATCAAGTTCAAGGAAGGTAATGCAGGAATTGTTTAAGCATTCAACTCCTATCACCTAATGCATTAATCAAGTGAGAAAGATTTTAAAAACATCAAGGAAGGTGACAAATGCATCGGGGCTTGCCTTCATTGATAGGTGAGTCAGGCACGGATCCGCAGATGTCAAAGTAGAAACAATTCCCTACCTGAGGTTCCGAAGGTGGTGGTGTCTTCTCTTCTGTTACTTTGACTTCTTCTTCGTTTTCTAGAGATAACCATATATATGTATATAAGAATGTATGCCATGAAATGCTCATGAAAGCACAAGGATAATAAGAATTTATAATCTCAAGTTCTTGAATACAATTTTCCTTCACGGTTCACCGGAAAACTAGGGTTTTCGGAGTCAACAGTGAAGTTCAAAGAGCAGGGGTGGGGGTTTTGGGTTCTAATTCTCAAACAAGGTCCAAATCAAACCAAACTCTACCCAAGGCTTCTAAATAATGTTTTGAGTTCATATAAAAAGTTTGGGCATTTTTGGAATTATTATTGATTTTCTAAAAATCCAGAAACAATGTTTTAAGCTATTTTAAATACTCCAAAATTCTTTATTTGACCTAAAAATCATGAAACTATTTTTATTAAATACTATGAAAAATAAGGAATCTAGGAAAATTGGTTTGACATTTTTAGGATTTTTCTATAATTTCTTACATATTTCCAAGGTTCTACTGAAAAAGAAAAGGGAAAATCCTAAACAATGTTGGGCCGGAAACAGCTCAGATGGCCCAAGTCCAGGCAAAAACGCACGAGCGCCCGCGCGCGTGCTGGAGACTTTGCAGAAGGGCCCTTGTCTTCTTGAATATCCCGATAGAGTCCAAGTCACTATTTAACACAGTCGCTGACAACTGCGGAAAAGACCCTAGACTTCTATTTCTTCTCCAAAAATGCCCTGGGCCAAGGCGCGCTCGCCGTTCGCCCCCGACGACGCACGGACTGGCCCAGGCCGATAATGGATGCTCAGTCGAGCGACAGGGGAAGCATAACCTACCCAAGGCAACCTAGGAACATGCTTCACTTTGGCTTGAACACTCGGAGAACGGTCTGCTCACGGGTATGGCGGAAACCGTGATGTCAATCCCGTGTTCCCAATCATTTACGCTCGAATTGGTTAAACGGCTACTACGGTGAGTTTCACGTGCATACAGCGCTGCTAGAACAACACTCGAGAGAGGCAGAGCCTTACCAGAGTGGTCTGGCCACGGAGCACGGAGTCTTGTGCTTGCCGGAGACAGAGAAGGGGGGGAATGGTGTCGCGGCGGCTCTAGGTGAAATTGGGAGAGGGGATCGGGGCTATACGGCCGTAAGAGAGTATAGTTTCACCGTGCACAATCAATTTGAGGAGAGGAGAAGGAGACAGTGCGAATTCCTGGTTTTACTCAAGCTTACTTGAAGAACTGCGAGCACCTCGCCGTGGCCCCCTGTCCTATATATAGGCATGACGGTCCGGTGATCGATCCGTGGCCACGAGGTGAGTTGTTAACGCATGGCAACCACGTAAGGAAGAGGCACAGTGAGGCAAATCAAAGCATGTGCGACAGCGCGGCGAGAGCTCACTGAGTCACGGTGGCCGCCGGTGAATAACTCCGGCTGAGCTCAGGAGATGGTGCCACGTACGAGTTGCCCTTTCCCCGGCGTTATCCATCCAGTACCGCACATGAATCGGGACGGCGATCAACGGCGACGAGCTGATCTGGCGTACTGATCCACTCAAGGCACTGTACCATGGAGATTGTTCTTCAGTCGCCTGAACCGACCATCTTCTCCCTTCTTAATCTCCAAATTCTTGTTAAGAACAGAGCAATCTCCCTTACTAAGATTTGTTCACCATGTATTAGCCCACAAACTAACTATAGGATTCTTGGACTAAAACCGAGTGGATTCAAAGATATGGCACATCAAACTTGGCCTCACCTCACTGGGACCATTTTTAACATAGGGTTCAGTTTCAGTTTTCTGTCTCAGTTCTGACAGAGCGACTTTGAGTTGGTTTTTCTCCAATTTTTGTATAACAACCAAAGAGATGTCTGCATCAAAGTTGCTCTCCTATGATAGGTTTACAAAATTTATGTGGTGGCCTAGGGCAAATTCTCACTAACTTGAAAGATACAAGGGCTCAAAGTTGAAGCAATCACACTGAAATTCATACTTCATCAAATGAGTCAAGTGTGGCTCTTTTGCACTTAAGTCCAAATCTCAAGCTTTGGATTGCAAACCCTCATGATTGGGAACCATATGACTTAGGATACTTATTTAACATGGTTTTTGCATTTTAGTCCACAAGTACATTATTTTTGCACATAGGCCCCTAGGGTTTGGATTTAGGGTTTTCCAGGGTTTTAATTAGGATTTCTGGTATCTCATGGGTATAAATGAAATGTAGGCCCATCTTTGGTAATATTTTATGATTGTTTTACTTAAAGTTTAGGGTTTCCTTAATTTTGGGTCATGTTTTACCCTCTTAATCCCTATTTAGTATTAAGTCCCCTATTCCAGGGTTCTATTGCAAAATGCCATAACAATACAACTTGCTTGAAAATTTTGCCTAGTGAATGCACTCTAAGTGTATCAAACATGTGCAAGGCCAATGCTTATGATGTTATGCTCAAGTTTTAGTTACAGTAACACCAGGGGTGTTACATCCTTCCCCCCATAAAAGAATCTCGTCCCGAGATTAAAAGTCCTAGGGTAAGTAATGGAAAAGGAAATGCTTCACATTTTTATTTCCTTACTTCTGGTACAAGGCAGGGGTGGGTTTGGGGCTCACTCCTTTATTTCAACAATGTTTTACACTTTATAGATTACAAGAGGCTAAAAAGCCTGGGAAATTCTTATCTGAGAAGTCTTGAGTTTCCCAAGTAGCCTCATCTTCGGAATGTTGGTTCCACTGTATCTTGTAAAACTTGAGAGTTTTTCTCCGGGTAATCCTGTCCTTTTGATCCAAGACTCGAATAGGGTGCTCTGAATATGTTAAGTCTGGCTCAAGGACAACATCTGTCACTTCGATGGTTCGATCTGGTACCCGAAGACACTTCTTCAATTGGGACACGTGGAACACATTATGTACAGCAGACAAAGTTTCGGGTAGTTGAATTCGATACGCCACTGGCCCATATCTTTCAAGAATGAGAAAAGGACCAATATATCATGGTGCAAGTTTCCCTTTGACCCCGAAACGCGATATGCCCTTCATTGGCGAAACCTTTATGTATTCATAGTCTCCCTCAAGAAAATATAAGGGCATTCGCCGTTTGTGTGCATAACTCTTTTGACGGGTTTGAGCTTTCTTCAAATTATGTATTATTCTCTGAACTTTCTCTTCGGTTTCTTTTACCAGGTCAGGTCTGAAAAAGTACCTTTCACCTGGTTCAGACCAACTTAGCGGAGTACGACATCGTCATCCTTATAAAGCTTCAAAGGGTGCCATCTTGATGCTTTCTTGATAGCTATTATTATATGAGAACTCCGCTAACGGTAAACATTCATCCCATTTTTGTGAGAAGTCTAACACACATGCCCGCAACATATCTTCCAGTACCTGATTTACCCTCTCAGTCTGCCCACTGGTTTGAGGGTGATAGGCTGAGCTGTGGAGCAATTTAGTACCCAGGGATTTATGAAGTTCTTCCCAAAACTTGGACACGAATTGCGATCCACGATCTGACACTATCGTCTTCGGAATACCATTCAAGCTGAGAATACGGGCAATGTATAATGCTGCATAAGTGGCCACTGTGTATTTTGCCCTGACGGGTAGGAAGTGGGCGATCTTTGTGAGTCGATCAACGATAACCTAGATAGAATCATACCCTTTGGCAGTCCTGGGCAATCCCACAATAAAGTCCATACTTATGTCTTCCCATTTCCATGTGGGTATTGGTAGCGACTGTAATGGACTGGCAGCTTTCAAGTGTATGGCCTTGACACGTTTACAAGTGTCACATCTAGCCACATAGCGTGCAATTTCAATTTTCATCTTCGTCCACCAATAATGTTGTTTCAGATCTTGATACATCTTAGTGCTTCTGGGATGAATAGAATAGCGACTAAGATGTGCTTCATCCAGAATTTGCTGGCGGAGCTCTTCATGTTTTGGCACAACTATGCGGTTGTTGAACCATACAATGCCTTGATCGTCTTCTTTGAAGCAATTGGCTTTTCCAGCCTTTATCTTCTCACGTATATGTTTCATACCCTCATTATCCTTTTGAGCGTCCATTATCCTTTGTAAGATGACTGACTCCAGCTCCAAGTGATTTGAAGTCCCATGCTGAATCATACCCAGGTTTAGATTTTCCATCTCCTGGCACAACGTAATGTCAGAAGTCCTCATAGTTAAACAATGGCAGGAAGCCTTGCGACTGAGTGCATCTGCCACCACATTGGCTTTACCCGGGTGATAATGGATCTCTAATTCATAATCCTTGATTAGCTCGAGCCATCTTATTTGTCTCATATTGAGCTCAGACTGGGTAAAGATATACTTCAAGCTTTTATGATCTGTATAAATGTGACAGATATTACCCAGCTGTTGGGGACCATAATTAGGGGTACCCTCAAGACTCCTAAATCTCAGCTGGTAACCCCCATCAGCACAAAGCTGCAAAGGCCTGATGGGTGCGATTAAGTCAAGGATCGGTCCATTCGAGGGACGCCGACCCCGGAGGATCTATGTCTCGCCCGAGGACCCCCTCCAGCAGCGGACACACCTTCGGCTTGCCCGAGGCCCAGTCTTCACCAAGAAGCAACCTTGGCCAAATCGCCACGCCAACCGACCAACTCGCAGGGGCATTTAATGCAAAGGTGGCCTGACACCTTTATCCTGACGCACGCCCTCCAGTCGACAGAGCCGAAGTGACCGCAGTCACCTCGCCGCTCCACTGACCAGTCTGACAAGAGGACAGCGCCGCCTGCGCCGCTCCGACTGCTGAGCCACTCGACAGAGTGAGGCTGACAGCGGCCAAGTCCGGCCTCAGGCATCATAGGAAACTCTGCCTCGCCCGACCCCAGGGCTCGGACTCGGGCTCAGCCCCGGAAGACGACGAACTCCGCTTCGCCCGACCCTAGGGCTCGGACTCGGGCTCAGCCCCGGAAGACGACGAACTCCGCTTCGCCCGACCCTAGGGCTCGGACTCGGGCTCAGCCCTGGAAGACGACGAACTCCGCTTCGCCCGACCCTAGGGCTCGGACTCGGGCATAGCCCCGGAAGACGACGAACTCTGCTTCGCCCGACCCTAGGGCTCGGACTCAGCCCTGGCCTCAGCCGACGGTCTCCGCCTCGTCCGACCCAGGGGCTCGGACTCTACCTCGACCTTGGAAGACAGACTCGACCTCGACCTCGGAGGAGCCTCCACCTCGCCCAACCTAGGGCACGGAACGACCACGTCAACAGGAAGCGCCATCATTACCCTACCCCGAGCTGACTCAGGCTACGGGGAACAAGACCGGCGTCCCATCTGGCTCGCTCCACCATACGAGTAATGATGGCGCCCCGCATGCCCTGTGATGACGGCGGCTCTCAGCCCCCTTACGGAAGCAAGAGGACGTCAGCAAGGACGCGACAGCCCCGACAGCTGTCCTTCCACCAGGCTCCAGCGCTCCTCCGACGGCCACGACACCACGCGAACTGGGTGCCAAGACCTCTCCGGCTGCCACGATGGCATGTACTTAGGGCGCTAGCTCTCCCCCGCTAGACACGTTAGCACTCTGCTACACCCCCATTGTACACCTGGATCCTCTCCTTACTCCTATAATAGGGAGGTCCAGGGCCCTCTTACAGAGGGTTGGCCGCGCGGGGAAGGACGGGACGGCGCTCGCGCAAGGCCGCTCGCTCCCTCTCGTGTGGACGCTTGAAACCCCCTACTGCAAGCGCACCCGACCTGGGCGCGGGGCTAACACGAAGGCCGCAGGTTCCACACTCCCACGCCTGCCTCCCTCCAGCTGCTTCTTCCCCCCTTCGCGTTCCGCCTCGCGCCGACCCATCTGGGCTGGGGCACGCGGCGACGATTCACTCGTCGGTCCAGGGACCCCCGGGTTTCGAAACAGCGACAGTTGGCGCACCAGGTAGGGGCCTGCTGCGTGTTGACGAACAGCTTCCCGTCAAGCTCCAGATGGGCAGTCTCCAGCAACCTCTCTAGCCCGGGACGGTGCTCCGTTTTGGGAGTCTTGAGTTTATGTCCCTCGACGGCAGCTACGACATGATACTCCTTCCCCCGCCGCGCGACAGCGACAATGGCGGTCGACAACCCGCCCGCCGGCGGGGAAATCGACGACGCCTTCCCCACGTGGTGGAAGTACAACATTTGGGCTTGTCCCGTCCCCTCCCCCGCCGACGGAGAAGGAGGCGGGGCGACCAAGGCCAAGTGGGAGGCGGCACCTCGTTGGTTGTCGAGCGAGTCGACGGTGCCAGCGCCCCTACGGAGAGCGCGTCGGACATCGGCCTCGCGTCTGAGACGAAGACGAGCGCCGTCTCCCCGCAACACACCAACCTCAAGCAAACGGACGACGCCAGCACGCTCGCGAAGGACTTGCTGGGCGTCACCCTCGTACCTGATACGACGGCGCAGTCAATCCCTGACGCGACTTCGTCATCGCCCGTCGACCAAAAGGTACCGACCGATTCCCATCTCGCGTCTTTTGGATTCGGCCTCGACCCGCCAAGCAGCTCTGCTTCGGTGGACACTCTCATAGAGGCGAGTCCAAACCCTCTGGGGTATCGTGTGCGGTCACCCTAGGACCGGCTGACGGCCGTCTCGACCTACGGGCCCTCGGGGTCCGAGGAAGATGGCGAGCCCGACCTTTGTTGGGATTTCTTCGGACTTGGTAACCCCAGTTCCATGTGGGACTTCATGACCACATGCGACTACTACCTTTCCGACTGTTCCGACGGTAGCCGCAGCCTCGACGACGAGGACTGCGGCCCAAGTCGCGAATGTTTCCACGTCGATCTAGGGGGTCCCAGCGAAGGCAACCATCTTGGTATGCCGGAGAACGGTGATCCCCCTAGGCCTGTGCCTCGTGTCGACATCCTTCGGGAGCTAGCTGTGGTCCCTGTCCTGGCGGGGGGTCCTGACCCACAGCTCGAGCAAATCCGTGAGATGCAGGCCAGGCTCGACGAGGGAGCAGGAACGCTTGAGCCAGTCCGCCGGGACATCGGGCAGGAATGGGCGGGCCAACCTCCGGCCGGAGAAACACGTCATCTCCCCCAGGGCATCCAGCACCGCATCGCCGACGACGTCAGGGTAAGGCCGCCACCGGACTCCAGTGGAGTCAGCCAGAACCTGGCCGCAGCGGCAATACTTCTCCGCGCGATGCCGGAGCCATCAACTACCGAGGGGCGGCGTATCCAGGGAGAGCTCAAGAATCTCCTGGAGGACGCCGCGGTCCGACGGGCCGAAAGCTCCGCCTCCCGAAGGCAGGGGTACCCCTCGGAACATCGCGTCGCGACTTCCCGATTCGTGCGGGAAGCCTCGGTCCACACCTGGCGCACGCGCAACACAGCGCCTGTGGCCCCGGGTCGCCTCAGCAACAAGCACCATCATCACGGCCGTCGGGCCCACCTTGACGAGAGGGTACGCCGAGGCTACCACCCCAGGCGTGGGGGACGCTACGACAGCGGGGAGGATCGGAGTCCTTCGCCCGAACCACCCGGTCCGCAGGCTTTCAGTCGCGCCATACGACGGGCACCGTTCCCGACCCGGTTCCGAACCCCGACTACTATCACAAAGTACTCGGGGGAGACGAGACCGGAACTGTGGCTCGCGGACTATCGGCTGGCCTGCCAACTGGGTGGAACGGACGATGATAATCTCATCATCCGCAACCTCCCCCTGTTCCTCTCCGACACCGCTCGAGCCTGGCTAGAGCACCTGCCTCCGAGGCAGATCTCCAACTAGGACGACCTGGTCCAAGCCTTTGCCGGCAATTTCCAAGGCACGTACGTGCGCCCTGGAAACTCTTGGGATCTCCAAAGCTACCGCCAGCAGCCGGGAGAGTCTCTCCGGGACTACATCCGATGATTCTCGAAGTAGCGCACCGAGCTGCCCAACGTCACCGATTCGGATGTCATCGGCGCGTTCCTCGCCGGCACCACCTGTCGCGACCTGGTGAGCAAGCTAGGTCGCAAGACCCCCACCAGGGCGAGCGAGCTGATGGACATCGCCACCAAGTTCGCCTCTGGCCAGGAGGCGGTTGAGGCCATCTTCCGGAAGGACAAGCAGCCCTAGGGCTACCCACTGGAAGACGTTCCCGAGGCGTCAACTCAGCGCGGCACCAAGAAGGCAAGAAGAAGTCGCAAGGGAAACGCGACGCCGCCGACGCGGACCTTGTCGCCGCCGCTGAGTACAAGAACCCTCGGAAACCTCCCGGAGGTTCCAACCTCTTCGACAAGATGCTCAAGGAGTCGTGCCCTTATCATCAGGGGCCCGTCAAGCACACCCTCGAGGAGTGTGCCATGCTTCGACGCCACTTTCACAAGGCTGGGCCACCCGCGGAGGGTGGCAAGGCTCTCAACGACGCTAAGAAGGAAGATCACAAGGCAGGAGAGTTCCCCGAGGTCCGCGACTGCTTCATGATCTACGGTGGGCGAGTGGCAAACGCCTCGGCTCGGCACCGCAAGCAAGAGCGTCGGGAGGTCTGCTCGGTAAAGGTGGCGGCGCCACTCTACCTAGACTGGTCCGACAAGCCCATCACCTTCGACCAGGCCGACCATCCCGACCACGTGCCGAGCCCAGGGAAATACCCGCTCGTTGTCGACCCCATCATCGGCAACGTCAGGCTCACCAAGGTCCTCATGGACGGAGGCAGCAGCCTCAACATCATCTACGCCGAGACCCTCGGGCTCCTGCGGATCGATCTGTCCTCGGTCCGGACGGGCGCTGCGCCTTTCCACGGGATCATCCCCGGGAAGCGCGTCCAACCCCTCAGACAACTCGATCTACCTGTCTGCTTCGGGACGCCCTCCAACTTTCGAAGGGAGACCCTCACGTTCGAAGTGGTCGAGTTTCGAGGATCCTACCACGCAGTGTTGGGGAGGCCATGCTACGCCAAGTTCATGGCCGTCCCCAACTACACCTACCTCAAGCTCAAGATGTCGGGCCCCAACGGAGTCATCACCATCGGGCCCACATACCGACACGCGTACGAATGTGACGTGGAGTGCGTGGAGTACGCCGAGGCCCTCGCCGAGTCCGAGGCCCTCATCGCCGACCTGGAAAGCCTCTCTAGGGAGGCGCCAGACGTGAAGCGCCACGCCAGCAACTTCGAGCCAGCGGAGACGGTTAAGTCCGTCCCTCTCGACCCCTGCAACGACGCCTCCAAGCAGATCCGGATCGGCACCGAGCTCGACCCCAAATAGGAAGCAGTGCTCATCGACTTTCTCCGCGCAAACGCCGACGTTTTCGCGTGGAGTCCCTCGGACATGCCTGGCATACCGAGGGAAGTCGCCGAGCACTCGCTGGATATCTGAGCTGGAGCCCGACCCGTGAAGCAGCCTCTGCGCCGATTCGACGAAGAAAAGCGCAGAGCCATAGGCGAGAAGATCCACAAGCTAATGGCGGCAGGGTTCATCAAAGAGGTATTCCATCCCGAATGGCTTGCGAACCCTGTGCTTGTGAGAAAGAAAGGGGGGAAATGGCGGATGTGTGTAGACTACACTGGTCTAAACAAAGCATGTATGAAAGTTCCCTACCCTCTGCCTCGCATCGATCAAATCGTGGATTCTACTGCTGGGTGCGAAACCCTATCTTTCCTTGATGCCTACTCAGGGTATCACCAGATCAGAATGAAAGAGTCCGACCAGCTCGCGACTTCTTTCATCACACCCTTCGGCATGTACTGCTATGTTACCATGCCGTTCGGCTTGAGGAACGCGGGTGCAACGTACCAGCGATGCATGAACCATGTGTTCGGCGAACAAATCGGCCGAACGGTCGAGGCCTACGTCGATGACATCGTAGTCAAGACGAGGAAAGCCTCCGACCTCCTTTCCGACCTTGAAGTGACATTCCGATGTCTCAAGGCGAAAGGCGTGAAGCTCAATCCCGAAAAGTGTGTCTTCGGGGTCCCCCGAGGCATGCTCTTGGGGTTCATCGTCTCCGAGCGAGGCATCGAGGCCAACCCGGAGAAGATCGCAGCCATCACCAGCATGGGGCCCATCAAAGACTTGAAAGGCGTACAGAGGGTCATGGGATGCCTCGCGGCTCTGAGCCGTTTCATCTCGCGCCTCGGCGAAAGAGGCCTGCCTCTGTACCGCCTCTTAAGGAAGGCCGAGTGCTTCGCTTGGACCCCTAAGGCCGAGGAAGCCCTCGGGAACCTGAAGGCGCTCCTCACGAACGCACCCATCTTGGTGCCCCCCGCTGCCGAAGAAGCCCTCTTGATCTACGTCGCGCGACCACTCAGGTGGTTAGCGCCGCGATTATGGTTGAGAGACGAGAAGAGGGGCATGCATTGCCCGTCCAGAGGCCAGTCTACTTCATCAGTGAGGTACTGTCCGAGACCAAGATCCGCTACCCACAAATTCAAGAGCTGCTGTACGCGGTGATCCTGACGCGGCGGAAGTTGCGACACTACTTCGAGTCTCACCCGGTGACTGTGGTGTCATCCTTCCCCCTGGGGGAGATCATCCAGTCCCGAGAGGCCTCGGGTAGAATTGCAAAGTGGGCGGTGGAGATCATGGGCGAGACGATCTCGTTCGCCCCTCGGAAGGCCATCAAGTCCCAGGTCTTGGCAGACTTCGTGGCTGAATGGGTCGACACCCAACTCCCGACAGCTCCGATCCAACCGGAGCTATGGACCATGTTTTTCGACGGGTCGCTGATGAAGACGGGGGCCGGTGCGGGCCTGCTCTTCATATCGCCCCTCGGAAAGCACCTACGCTACGTGCTATGCCTCCACTTCCCGGCGTCCAACAATGTGGCTGAGTACAAGGCTCTGGTAAACGGGTTGTGAATCGCCATCGAGCTAGGGGTCCGACGCCTCGACGCTCGTGGTGACTCGCAGCTCGTCATCGACCAAGTCATGAAGAACTCCCACTGCTGCGACCCGAAGATGGAAGCCTACTGCGATGAGGTTTGGCGCCTGGAAGACAAGTTCTACGGGCTCGAGCTCAACCACGTCGCCCGGCGCTACAACGAGACTGCGGACGAGTTGGCTAAAATAGCCTCGGGGCGAACAACGGTTCCCCCGGACGTATTCTCCCGAGACCTGCATCAACCCTCCGTCAAGACCGACGACACGCCTGAGCCCGAGGCACCCTCGGCTCGGTCCGAGGTACCCTCGGCTCAGTCCGAGGTACCCTCGGCATGGTCTGAGGTACCCTCGGCTCGGCCCGAGGTACCCTCAGCCCCCGAGGGTGAGGCACTGCGCATCGAGGGGGAGCAGAGCGAGGTCACGCCTAATCAAAACTGGCAGACCCCGTACCTACAATATCTCCACCAAGGAGAGCTGCCCCTCGACCAAGCCGAGGCTCGGCGGTTGGCGCGGCGCGCCAAGTCTTTCGTCTTGCTGGGAGATGGGAAGGAGCTCTACCACCGCAGCCCCTCGGGCATCCTCCAGCGATGCATTTCCATCGCCGAAGGTTAGGAGCTCTTACAAGAGATACACTCGGGGGCTTGCGGCCATCACGTAGCACCCCGAACCCTTATTGGAAACGCCTTCCGACAAGGTTTCTACTGGCCGACGGCGGTGGCCGACGCCACTAGAATTGTCCGCACCTGCGAAGGGTGTCAGTTCTACGCGAGGCAGACCCACCTGCCCGCTCAGGCTCTGCAGACTATACCCATCACCTGGCCGTTTGCTGTGTGGGGTCTGGACCTAGTCGACCCCTTGCAGAAGGCACCCGGGGGCTACACGCACCTGCTGGTCGCCATCGACAAATTCTCCAAGTGGATCGAGGTCCGACCTCTGAACAGCATCAGGTCCGAACAGGCGGTGGCGTTCTTCACCAACATCATCCATCGCTTTGGGGTCCCGAACTCCATCATCACCGACAACGGCACCCAGTTCACCGGCAGAAAGTTCCTGGACTTCTGCGAGGATCACCACATCCGGGTAGATTGGGCCGCCGTGGCTCACCCCATGACGAATGGGCAGGTAGAACGTGCCAACGACATGATTCTGCAAGGACTCAAGCCTCAGATCTACAACGACCTCAACAAGTTCGGCAAGCGATGGATGAAGGAGCTCCCCTCGGTGGTCTGGAGTCTGAGGACGACGCCGAGCCAAGCCATGGGCTTCACACCATTCTTTCTAGTCTATGGGGCCGAGGCCATCTTGCCCATAGACTTAGAATACGGTTCCCCGAGGACGAGGGCCTACGCCGACCAAAGAAATCGAGCTAATTGAGAAGACTCACTGGACCAGCTGGAGGAGGCTCGGGACGTGGCCTTACTACACTCGGCGCGGTACCAGCAGTCCCTGCGATGCTACCACGCCCGAGGGGTTCGGTCCCGAGACCTCCAGGTGGGCGACCTGGTGCTTCGACTAAGACAAGACGCCCGAGGGCGGCATAAGCTCACGCCTCCCTGGGAAGGGCCGTTCGTCATCGCCAAGGTTCTGAAGCCCGGAACATACAAGCTGGCCAACAGTCAGGGCGAGGTCTACAGCAACGCTTGGAACATCCAACAGCTACATCGCTTCTACCCTTAAGATGCTTCCAAGTTATTCGTACACCCCGATCACACACAAAGTCTGGTCGTCAAGGAAGGGTCAGCCTTGCCTCGGCAAAGCCCGACCCTCCCTCGGGGGCTAGAAGGGGGGAACCCCCTCTGCGTCGAAATTTTCCTCGAAAAAAGAAAAAAAATCTTTTCTGCCAGAATGCCTTTCGTACTTTTAGACTACTTCGAAAGTGGATCCTGAAAACGACGGAGTACACGTAAGCAGCCAAGGCTGACCGAGCCGAGGGACTCCTACGCCTCCGGGATACGGATACCTCACTCATCACCTTCTGCGATAAGTAACTCATGCTCGGATAAGTGATTCCACGGACCGAACAAGTCTTCACGCTCGAAAGCTTCTCTGCCGGAACGGTTTTTCGGGCCTTCTCGACTGCGTCGGTGACAGAACCCTATGGACGAATAAGAGTGCGCGTAAGCGGCAAGGCCGACCGAGCCGAGGGATTCCTATGCCTCCGGGATACGGATACCTCACTCATCACCTTCCGTGAAAAGCAACTCTCGCCCGCACAAACAATTCTGTTACCGACAAATAATGTCGGCGTTCCGAGACCGGGGGGTCCCCGAGCCGACGAGTGAGTGTGCCGCGTGCCCCAGCCCAGATGGGTCGAGCGCGTGGGCGAGCGCGAAGGGGGGAGAGAGCGAGGCGGCCGAAGCCGGGTCGTGAGGGAGTCGGAGAAACCCGCGGCCTTCGTGTTCGTCCCGCGCCCAGGTCGGGTGCGCTTGCAGTAGGGGGTTACAAGCGTCCGCGCGGGTGAGGGGAGCGAGCGGCCCCGAGAGAGCGCCTGCCCCTGCCCTTCGTCCCCGCGAGGCCAACCTCCTCTAAGAAGGCCCTGGTCCTTCCTTTTATAGGCGTAAGGAGAGGATCCAGGTGTACAAATGGGGGTGTAGCAAGGTGCTACGTGTCTAGCGGGGGAGAGCTAGTACCCTAAGTACATGCCGAGGTGGCAGCCGGAGAGATCTTAGCACCCGGCTAGTGTGGCGTCGTGGCTGTCGGAGAAGCAATGGAGCTTGGCGGAGGGACAGCTGTCGGAGTGGTTGGGCCCTTGCTGACGTCCCCCTGCTTTCGTAAGAGAGCTGAGAGCCGCCGTCGTCATGGGTCCAGCGGGGTGCCATCATTGCCTATCTGGCGGGGCTAGCCAGATGGGACGTCGGTCCTGTTCCCTGCGGCCCGAGTCGGCTCGGGGTAGGGTGATGATGGCGCTTCCTGTCGACGTGGCGGACTTGTGCCCTAGGTCGGGCGACGTGGGGGCTCCTCCAAGGCCGAGGTCGAGTCTGTTCTGCATGGCCGAGGCCGAACCTGAGCTCCCGGGTCGGGCGAGGCGGAGGTTGTTCGGCAGAGGTCGGGGTAGAGTCCGAGCCCTGGGTCGGGCGAAGCGGAGTTCGTCGTCTTCCGGGGCCTTAGCCCGAGTCCGAGCCCTGGGTCGGGCGGAGCAGAGTTCGCCGTCTTCCGGGGCCTTAGCCCGAGTCCGAGCCCTGGGTCGGGCGGAGCGGAGTTCGCCGTCTTCCGGGGCCTTAGCCCGAGTCCGAGCCCTGGTGAGAGCACCTAGAGGGGGGGGGGGTGAATAGGTGATCCTGTGAAAACTTAAAACTTAAGCCACAAAAACTTGTTAAGTGTTAGCACAATAGTTGCCAAGTGGCTAAAGAGAAGTCTCAACAAAACACAATACCACAAGAGATCAAGACAGAGGTGACACAGTGGTTTATCCCGTGGTTCGGCCAAGACCAACGCTTGCCTACTCCACGTTGTGGCGTCCCAACGGACGAGGGTTGCAATCAACCCCTCTCTAGCGGTCCAAAGACCCACTTGAATACCACGGTGTTTTGTTGTTCCTTTCACTATCCCGTTTGCAAGGAATCTCCACAAATTGGAGTCTCTTGCCCTTACAAGTATATGATCACAAAGAAGCACAGAGTAAGGGAGGGAAGCAACACACACAAATCCACAGCGAAACGCGCACACACAAGGCCAAGACTCGAGCTCACAAGAGTATCACAAAGTTCTCACTAGAACGGAGCTCGAATCACTTAGAATGACAAACGAATGCGCAAAGACTGAGTGTGGATGATCAAGAATGCTCAAAGGTTGCTTGTGTATCTCCTCCATGCGCCTAGGGGCTCCTTTTATAGCCCCAAGGCAGCTAGGAGCCGTTGAGAGCAAATCCGGAAGGCCATCCTTGCCTTCTGTCGTCGGGGGCACCGGACAGTCCGGTGCACACCGGACACTGTCCGGTGCCCGATTTGTTTCCTTAAACAGCGAAGCCGACCATTGCAGACCGTTGGCAGATCTGGCGCCGTTGGCGCACCGGACATGTCCGGTGCACACCGGACAGTCCGGTGCCGTCTCCCGACCGTTGGCTCGGCCACGTGTCCCGCGCAGATTGCGCGGCCGACCGTTGGCCCAGGCCGACCGTTGGCTCACCGGACAGTCCGGTGCACACCGGACAGTCCGGTGAATTTTAGCCGTACGCCGTCGGCGAATTCCCGAGAGCGGCCAGTTCGCTCCGAGCCAGCCTGGCGCATCAGACACTGTCCGGTGCACACCGGACAGTCCGGTGCTCCAGACCGAACTGAGTCTTGGCTGCACTCAGCCAAGTCTTTACTCCTCTCTTCTTTTCTTCTACTTTCTGTTTCTAACACTTAGACAAGTATATTAGTATTCAAAACCAATGTACTAAGACTTAGAAACATACCTTTAATCTTGATTTGTACTTTGTCCACCATTTTACAATTAGGCACCTGTGTTGGGCACTAAATCACCAAAATACTTAGAAATGGCCCAAGGGCACATTTCCCTTTCAATCTCCCCCTTTTTGGTGATTTATGCCAACACAACATAAAGCAAGTAGAACAAGTACAAAAACACTTCAAATAAGAGCTCAAATTATTTTGATTCAATTTTGACATATATGGATCACTCTATGCCACCACTTGGTTTGTTTTTGCAAATCAAACTCAAATCTCTATCTCTAAGTCAAACACACATGTTAAAGCATAAAGAGAGTCATTTCAAAAGAGATTGATCAAGGATTTCAAAAACTCCCCCTTTTTCCCATAATTACTACTTCTCCCCATAGGAAGCCAAAAGAGACAATAAAAGAGTTTTGACAAACCAAAAACTCTACTCTACTATTTTCAAAATCTCTCAAGTGGTAGCTGATCCATTTATCGCTTTGGCCTTTATTTTCTCCCCCTTTGGCATCAAGCACCAAAACGGGATCAATCTTGGCCCTTTAACCCCATTGCCTCACCAAAATCTTCAATTAAGAGCAAATGGCAATAAGAGTTTATGAGATGAACTTGTAATTAGTTACCCTCTCATCGGAGTGCAGTGGAAGTCTTTCATGGTCCAAGTCCACCTTTTCCCTTTCAATTCTCCTTTGAGACTAAATCAAGCAAACTCAAGCATATGATTAGTCTCAAAGGGTCAAGTTGTAACACATCTCCCCCTAAACATGTGCATCACTTTGCAACGGACTTGTGAGGTCCAGGGAGTGTATGTACAACTTGAGCACCATAATAAGCAACAAAATGCAGAATGAACATGATCAAAGGCATAAACACATGTATGCTACATTTCAATCTAAGTTCCGCGAATCTAAGACATTTAGCTCACTACGCAGCCTGCAAAAGGTCTTCTCATCTAAAGGCTTGGTAAAGATATCGGCTAGCTGGTTCTCGGTGCTAACATAAAACACTTCGATATCTCCCTTTTGCTGGTGGTCTCTCAAAAAGTGATGCCGGATGTCAATGTGCTTTGTGCGGCTGTGCTCAACAGGATTTTCCGCTATTCGGATAGCACTCTCATTGTCACATAGGAGTGGGACTTTGCTCAGATTGTAGCCAAAGTCCCTGAGGGTTTGCCTCATCCAAAGTAGTTGCGCGCAACACTGTCCTGCGGCAACATACTCGGCCTCAGCGGTGGATAGGGCAACGGATGTTTGTTTCTTAGAGTTCCATGACACCAGGGACCTTCCTAAGAATTGGCACGTCCCCGATGTGCTCTTCCTATCGACCTTACATCCAGCATAGTCGGAATCTGAGTACCCAATCAAGTCAAAGTTAGACCCCTTTGGATACCAGATCCCGAAGCAAGGCGTAGCGACTAAATATCTAAGAATTCGCTTCACCGCCACCAAGTGACACTCCTTAGGATCGGATTGAAATCTAGCACACATGCATACGCTAAGCATAATATCCGGTCTACTAGCACATAAATAAAGCAAAGAACCTATCATGGACCGGTATGCTTTTTGATCAACGGACTTACCTCCTTTGTTGAGGTCGGTGTGTCCGTCGGTTCCCATCGGCGTCTTTGCGGGCTTGGCGTCCTTCATCCCAAACCTCTTTAGCAGATCTTGCGTGTACTTCGTTTGGGAGATGAAGGTGCCATCCTTGAGTTGCTTCACTTGGAACCCAAGGAAGTAGTTCAACTCGCCCATCATCGACATCTCGAATTTCTGCGTCATCACCCTGCTAAACTCTTCACAAGACTTTTGATTAGTAGAACCAAATATTATGTCATCGACATAAATTTGGCACACAAACAAATCACCATCACAAGTCTTAGTGAAAAGAGTTGGATCGGCTTTCCCAACCTTGAAAGCATTAGTAATTAAGAAATCTCTAAGGCATTCATACCATGCTCTTGGGGCTTGTTTAAGTCCATAGAGCGCCTTAGAGAGCTTACACACGTGGTCGGGGTACCGTTCATCCTCGAAGCCAGGGGGTTGCTCCACGTACACCTCCTCCTTTATTGGCCCGTTGAGGAAAGCGCTCTTCACATCCATTTGGTACAACCTGAAAGAATGGTGAGCGGCATATGCTAGCAAGATACGAATGGACTCTAGCCTAGCCACAGGAGCAAAAGTCTCCTCAAAGTCCAAACCTGCGACTTGGGCATAACCTTTTGCCACAAGTCGAGCCTTGTTCCTCGTCACCACCCCGTGCTCGTCTTGTTTGTTGCGGAACACCCACTTGGTTCCCACAACATTTTGCTTGGGACGAGGCACCAGCGTCCAAACTTCATTGCGCTTGAAGTTGTTAAGTTCCTCCTGCATGGCCAACACCCAATCCGGATCTAGCAAGGCCTCCTCTACCCTGAAAGGCTCAATAGAGGAAACAAAAGAGTAATGTTCACAAAAATTAACTAGTCGAGACCGAGTAGTTACTCCCTTGCTAATGTCACCCAGAATTTGGTCGACGGGATGATCCCTTTGAATCATCGCTCGAACTTGGGTTGGAGGTGCCGGTTGCGCTTCTTCCTCCATCACATGATCATCTTGTGCTCCCCCTTGATCACACGCCTCCTGTTGATGAACCTGTTCATCGTCTTGAGTTGGGGGATGCACCGTTGTTGAGGAAGAAGGTTGATCTCGTTCATCTTTTTCCTGTGGCCGTACTTCTCCAATCGCCATGGTTCGTATAGCGGCCGTCGGAACATCTTCTTCATCTACATCATCACAATCAACAACTTGCTCTCTTGGAGAGCCATTAGTCTCATCAAATACAACGTCGCTGGAGACTTCAACCAAACCCGATGATTTGTTGAAGACCCTATACGCCTTTGTATTTGAATCATAACCTAATAAAAACCCTTCTACAGCTTTGGGAGCAAACTTAGAATTTCTACCCTTCTTCACTAGAATGTAGCACTTGCTCCCAAAAACACGAAAGTAAGATACATTGGGTTTGTTACCGGTTAGTAGCTCATATGACGTCTTCTTGAGGAGGCGATGAAGGTAGACCCTGTTGATGGCGTGGCAAGCCGTGTTCACGGCTTCCGACCAAAAGCACTCGGGGGTCTTGAACTCTCCAAGCATCGTCCTCGCCATATCGATTAGCGTCCTGTTCTTCCTCTCTACCACACCATTTTGCTGTGGTGTGTAGGGAGCGGAGAACTCGTGCTTGATCCCTTCCTCCTCAAGAAACTCCTCCACTTGAAGGTTCTTGAACTCAGACCCGTTGTCGCTCCTTATCCTCTTCACCTTGAGCTCAAACTCATTTTGAGCTCTCCTGAGGAAGCGCTTGAGGGTCCCTTGGGTTTCAGACTTATCCTGCAAAAAGAACACCCAAGTGAAGCGGGAAAAGTCATCAACAATAACTAAACCATACTTACTTCCTCCTATGCTTAGATAGGCGACGGGTCCGAAGAGGTCCATATGCAGCAGCTCCAGAGGTCTTGACGTGGTCATCACATTCTTGCTGTGATGTGCTCCTCCCACTTGTTTACCTGCCTGACAAGCTGCACAAGGTCTATCTTTTTCGAAATAAACATTGGTTAGACCTATCACGTGTTCTCCCTTTAGAAGCTTGTGGAGATTCTTCATCCCCACATGTGCTAAGCGGTGATGCCACAGCCAGCCCATGCAAGTCTTAGCCATTAAGCATGCATCTAGACTGGCCTCTTCTTTTGCAAAATCTACTAAGTAAAGCTTGCCGTCTAGTACACCCTTAAAAGCTAGTGAACCATCACATCTTCTAAAGACAGACACATCTACATTAGTAAAAAGACAATTATATCCCATATTGCACAGTTGACTAACAGATAGCAAATTGTAACCAAGAGACTCAACTAAAAATACATTTGATATTGAGTGCTCATTAGAAATTGCAATTTTACCTAACCCTTTTACCTTGCCTTGATTCCCATCACCGAATATAATTGAATCTTGGGAATCCTTATTTTTGACGTAGGAGGTGAACATCTTCTTCTCCCCCGTCATATGGTTTGTGCATCCGCTGTCGATAATCCAGCTTGAACCCCCGGATGCATAAACCTGCAAGGCAAATTAGGCTTGGGTCTTAGGTACCCAACTCATGTTGGGTCCTGCAAGGTTAGCACAAATATCCTTAGGGACCCAAATGCAAGTTTTATCTCCCTTGCATCTTGCCCCTAACTTCCTAGCAATTGCCTTCTTACCCTTTCTACAAATAGCAAAGGGAGCATTGCAAGCATAATAAATGGTAGAAGGTTTGTTCACAACTTTTCTAGGAACATGAGTAAAATTTCTCCTAGGCATATGCACAATATTTCTCCTACACATATTTCTATCATGCTTATAGGAAGAACTAGAAGCAAACATGGCATGAGAATCATAAACATGTGAATCAAAATCATTATAAGTATTTCTAGCATGTCTCCTATCATTATACATAAAAGCATGGTTCTTTTTAGCATTACTAGCCATAGGGGCCTTCCCTTTCTCCTTGACGAAGATGGGAGCCTTATGGCTTGTTAAGTTCTTGGCCTCTCTCTTGAAGCCAAGACCATCCTTAATTGAGGGGTGTCTACCAACCGTGTAGGCATCCCTTGCAAATTTTATTTTATCAACTTCACTCTTGCTAGTCTTAAGTTGGGCATTAAGACTAGCCAATTCCTCATTTAATTTGGAAATTAAAACTAGGTGTTCACTACAGGCATCAACATCGAAATCCTTACACCTAGTGCAAATCATAACATGTTCTACACAAGAATTAGATTTATTTGCTACTTCTAACTTAGCATTTAAATCATTGTTAACACCTTGTAAAGTAGAAATGGTTTCATGACAAGTAGATAGTTCATAAGAAAGCATTTCATTTCTTTTCACTTCTAAAGCATATGATTTTTGTGCCTCTACAAATTTATCATGTTCATCATACAATAAATCCTCCTGCTTTTCTAAAAGCCTATCCTTTTCATTCAATGCATCAATCAATTCATTGATTTTATCTATCTTAGATCTATCTAAGCCCTTGAACAAGCATGAATAGTCTATGTCATCATCATCACTAGACTCATTATCACTAGAAGAAGCATAAGTGGAGTCTTGAGTACTCACCTTCTTCTCCCTTGCCATAAGGCATGTGAGACGCTCGTTGGGGAAGAGGGAAGACTTGTTGAAGGCAGTGGCAGCGAGTCCTTCATTGTCGGAGTCGGAGGAGGAGCAATCCGAGTCCCACTCCTTTCCTAGATGTGCCTCGCCCTTTGCCTTCTTGTATTGCTTCTTCTTCTCTCTTTTGTTCCCCTTTTCCTGGTCACTTTCATTATCGGGACAGTTAGCGATAGAATGACCAAGCTTACCGCATTTGAAGCATGAGCGCTTCCCCTTTGTCTTGGTCTTGCTTGGCTGCCCCTTGCGACCATTTAGCGCCGTCTTGAATCTCTTGATGATGAGAGCCATCTCTTCATCATTGAGTCCGGCCGCCTCAATCTGTGCCACCTTGCTAGGTAGCGCCTCCTTGCTTCGTGTTGCCTTGAGAGCAAGGGGTTGCGGCTCATTGATCGGACCATTCAAGGCGTCGTCCACATACCTCTCCTCCTTGATCATCATTCGCCCGCTAACGAATTTCCCAAGAACTTCTTCGGGCGACATCTTGGTGTACCTGGGATTTTCACGTATATTGTTCACCAAATGAGGATCAAGAACGGTAAATGACCTTAGCATTAGGCGGACGACGTCGTGGTCCGTCCATCGCGTGCTCCCGTAGCTCCTTATCTTGTTGATAAGGGTCTTGAGCCGGTTGTATGTTTGCGTCGGCTCCTCGCCCCTTATCATCGCGAACCGTCCAAGCTCTCCCTCCACCAACTCCATCTTGGTGAGCAAGGTGACGTCGTTCCCCTCATGAGAAATCTTGAGGGTGTCCCAGATTTGCTTGGCGTTATCCAAGCCGCTCACTTTATGGTATTCATCCCTGCACAAGGAAGCTAGAAGAACAGTAGTAGCTTGTGCATTCTTATGAATTTGCTCATTAATGAACATGGGACTATCCGAACTATCAAAGTGCATTCCACTCTCTACAATCTCCCAAATACTAGGATGGAGAGAGAATAGGTGACTACGCATTTTGTGGCTCCAAAATCCGTAGTCCTCTCCATCAAAGTGTGGGGGCTTGCCGAGTGGAATGGAGAGCAAATGTGAATTTGAACTTTGCGGAATACGAGAGTAGTCAAAAGAAAAGTTCGAATTAACCGGTTTCCTTCTCTCGTAGTCGCTGTGGTCGTCTTTTTGGGAAGAAGTAGACTCATCGCTGTCGTAGTAGACGATCTCCTTGATGCGCCTTGTCTTCTTCTTCTTCCCTTCCTTCCGTCTTTGGCCCGAGCCGGAGTCGGTGGGCTTATCGTCCTTTGGCTCGTTGACGAAGGATTCCATCTCCTTGTCGTTGATCACGATACCCTTCCCCTTAGGATCCATCTCTTCGGGCGGTTAGTCCCTTTGTGAAGAGAACGGCTCTGATACCAATTGAGAGCACCTAGAGGGGGGGGTGAATAGGTGATCCTGTGAAAACTTAAAACTTAAGCCACAAAAACTTGTTAAGTGTTAGCACAATAGTTGCCAAGTGGCTAAAGAGAAGTCTCAACAAAACACAATACCACAAGAGATCAAGACAGAGGTGACACAGTGGTTTATCCCGTGGTTCGGCCAAGACCAACGCTTGCCTACTCCACGTTGTGGCGTCCCAACGGACGAGGGTTGCAATCAACCCCTCTCAAGCGGTCCAAAGACCCACTTGAATACCACGGTGTTTTGTTTTTCCTTTCACTATCCCGTTTGCAAGGAATCTCCACAAATTGGAGTCTCTTGCCCTTACAAGTATATGATCACAAAGAAGCACAGAGTAAGGGAGGGAAGCAACACACACAAATCCACAGCGAAACGCGCACACACAAGGCCAAGACTCGAGCTCACAAGAGTATCACAAAGTTCTCACTAGAACGGAGCTCGAATCACTTAGAATGACAAACGAATGCGCAAAGACTGAGTGTGGATGATCAAGAATGCTCAAAGGTTGCTTGTGTATCTCCTCCATGCGCCTAGGGGCTCCTTTTATAGCCCCAAGGCAGCTAGGAGCCGTTGAGAGCAAATCCGGAAGGCCATCCTTGCCTTCTGTCGTCGGGGGCACCGAACAGTCCGGTGCACACCGGACACTGTCCGGTGCCCGATTTGTTTCCTTAAACAGCGAAGCCGACCGTTGCAGACCGTTGGCAGATCTGGCGCCGTTGGCGCACCGGACATGTCCGGTGCACACCGGACAGTCCGGTGCCGTCTCCCGACCGTTGGCTCGGCCACGTGTCCCGTGCAGATTGCGCGGCCGACCGTTGGCCCAGGCCGACCGTTGGCTCACCGGACAGTCCGGTGCACACCGGACAGTCCGGTGAATTTTAGCCGTACGCCGTCGGCGAATTCCCGAGAGCGGCCAGTTCGCTCCGAGCCAGCCTGGCGCACCGGACACTGTCCGGTGCACACCGGACAGTCCGATGCTCCAGACCGAACTGAGTCTTGGCTGCACTCAGCCAAGTCTTTACTCCTCTCTTCTTTTCTTCTACTTTCTGTTTCTAACACTTAGACAAGTATATTAGTATTCAAAACCAATGTACTAAGACTTAGAAACATACCTTTAATCTTGATTTGTACTTTGTCCACCATTTTACAATTAGGCACCTGTGTTGGGCACTAAATCACCAAAATACTTAGAAATGGCCCAAGGGCACATTTCCCTTTCACCTGGGTCGGGCGGAGCGGAGTTCGCTGTCTTCCGGGGCCTTAGCCCGAGTCCGAGCCCTGGGTCGGGCGGAGCGGAGTTCGCCGTCTTCCGGGGCCTTAGCCCGAGTCCGAGCCCTGGGTCGGGCGGTGCTTCCTCTGGCGCTTTTGGCCAAGCCTGGCTGCCCGTCAGTCTTACCTCTTGCGTTAAAGGTCCCAGTGACTTGGTCAGTCGGCGCGGTGATTTAGTCAGGGTTACTTCTTATCGAAGGCAAGGCCTCGGGCGAGCCGGGGATGCGTCTGCCATGAAAGAGGAGGCCTCGGGCGAGACGGAACCATCTCAGGGTCGGCTGCCCTCGCCCGAGGCTAGGCTCGGGCGTGGCGTGGTCGAGTCGCTCGTATGGACTGACCCCTGACTTAATCAAACCCATCAGGCCTCTGCAGCTTTATGCTGATGGGGGTTACCAGCTGAGAATTAGGCGTCTTGAGGGTACCCCTAATTATGGTCCCCGACAGTAGCCCCCGAGCCTCGAAGGGAGTGTTAACACTCGCTTGGAGGCTTTCGTCGCACTTTTTTGCAAGGGGACCAGCCTTTCTCGGTTGTACTTTGTTCCGGTGGGTGCGCGCGAGCGCACCCGCCGGGTGTAGCCCCCGAGGCCTCGGAGGAGTGGTTTCACTCCTTCGAGGTCTTAATGCCTTGCGTAATGCTTCGGCTGGTCTGGCGGTTCCCTCATGCGAACAGGCCGTAGCCCAGGTGCACTGTCGGGGCCCAAGTTCTCGGGCTGGTATGTTGACGCTGTCAACGGTTCGGCCGGAGCCGGGTTTGCGAGAGCAGCCCCCGAGCCTCCGCACAGAGCAAGAGGACGATCAGGGACAGACTCGGCTTTTTTACATACGCCCCTACGTCGCCTTTCCGCAAGGAGGAGGGGGGGAGAGCGCCATGTTACCCTCGATGGGTACCGAACATGGTGTCTCCGGTGAGCTGCAATCGGGTAATCCGAGTGGACGTCCGTGCCCCGTTCGTTGGGGGTCGGCTAGGGGCCCGGAGGCACGCCCAAAAGTACCTGTGGGTGATCTGCCGGACCCGGTCCCCTGGCGACGGGGTCCGAGGGCTCGTTGCCTCCCTCCGATGGGATTCCGTTACAGAGTCGTTCCCGCTGGTCTCGGAAATGTCCTAGGGTACCTCGGGAGCGCAGCCCGAGCCTTGGTTATGTATCGAACGTACCCCTGGTCATCCCTCGCTCGGTGTCTGAGGCGACTGTGAACCCTTCGGGGGGCCAGCCTTCGAACCCCTGATCAGTAATGGGCGCGGAGCCCGAGTAGCCTGAGGCGGTCGTGGAACCTTTCGGGGGGCCGACCTTCGAACCCCTGACCAGTAGTGGGTGTCGGGCCCACGCGATCTGAGGCGGCTGTTGAACCCTTCGGGGGGCCAGCCTTCGAACCCCTGATCAGTAAGGAGGCTCGGAGCCTAGTTCCTTCACGGGGAAGGATCCCTTTGGGGGTATCCCCTTTCCCGGTCCCTGTTGCAAGAGATAGAGAAAGAGGAAAAAGGGAAAAAGGATGCGAAATTGAACGTCGTGGCGTACCTTTTTTGGTGTGGTCGTTTTGGCGAAGGCGAAACGTCGCCAGCTGCTCCCGCCAGTAGCGCTGCCCGTCGAGCCGCGGAGTTAATGCGCCGGGGTGAGTAGTTGGCGAGGCTGCCGTTGCGCGTGCGCGAGCCGTTCGAGGAACGGGTCACGGGCGTGTCGTCTTCACACCGTGAGAGAGGGGGTTCTCTTGCTGCCTCCGGATGGGACGTGAGCTCGGCTGATGGCGTTACCGCTACTCTTGCGCGCCGGCCACTGTCATTACTACCGGCCCACTTTTGACCGCGTTTGACCGCTGCGTCAGGCTGGCGCAGCTGGGCCGCGTGCTGGGCCGCCTTGGGCCGCGGTATTGGTTCCGCAACCGAGGAGGTGCGGTGTTGGCGCAAGTGGCATAGTGGCTTACATGCAGCATTCGGCGCGCCGGTTGCGCGACGCGTGGGCTTGAGCCTCCGCGCTGGCCTGTCAGGAGTCGGAGAGGCGCGTCCACTTGGCGCGGTTGCATGCCGCCCGCATGGCTGCCCACCCCCTTCGCCCGTTGGTCTGGGCAAAAGTGGAGGGTCACTTGTAACTGCTGGGTGGTTGCGCGCGCGCCGCGCGCGGCGGTTCGGCTTCTTCTGCTCGGAGCCGGTCTGCATGACAGGTGGGTCCCAGCCCCCGCGCCGCAGGGGAGGGCTTTGGAGGCGTGTTGGAGAAGACTCAGCCCGTGACGGTTGGGGGCGCAAGCACGGAGAGTTGCCTTTAAAAGGAGGGCGACCCCTTTCGTAAGGCGACCATGTCTTCTTCCTTCCTTATGTATCGTGTCTTTCCGCCTTTCAAGCCCCCGGATGGGGGAAACCGCCGTCTCCGTGCCTCATCGTCGGGGGGCACCACTCCGTGGGAGCGGGTACCTTTCGGCCATCGTTCGGCTTCAAGGATTTTCATCATGCAGCCCGGCTGCACCCCTCCACCGGCGGTCACCCAAGAGGGTGACTTCCGGCTTGATGGTGGGGGAAAGCGAGCCGGGCTGCGGCCTCTGCCCCTCCCTCAGCCTCAAGGATTTTCATCACCAGGCCAAGAGGGAGGACGAGGCGAGTCAGGGGGCTGCCTCCGCGTGGGTCGGTTGCCCTCTTCTTCCCCGTTCGTCTGGGGGAGAACGGCATCCTCCAGCTTCACGGAGACTTCCTCCAGCCATGCCGGGAGAGGCGGGTCGTCGTTGTGACGGAACCTCCCAAGTAATCGGGCCCACCTACAGTTGTCCTTGTCTAGCAGACCTCAGACACCCTGTAGATGTTCCTAAGTTACTTGACAAGCTCGGTATCTTTCCTTACCTTACCAGGAACGTTTCACCCGTCTTGCAGACATTACAGATCATCGGAGATGAAGATATGCGGAAGCGAATTACATAAACTTACATTTATTTCAAAAAGCAAGCTTAAGTCATTTATTTACAGACCAGGCTAAAGTGAGTGCATAAAAGTAATAATTATACAAACCAGGGAGACACAACCTTCTCCCGAAAGACTATAAACAAAAGATCTTAAGTGGAGGACCGAGTCCTCCCGCACTTCAGTCTTGTTTTTCCTCGTTGGGAACCACCTTAGCACAGAAGCAGCAAAAATCTGCTACTTCCCCACCTAAAAACAACAAAGGGATAAACCCTGAGTATGGAATTACTCAGCAAGTCTTACCCGACTAAGGAAAAGACTCTCAAGGGTATGCTGGATAATTAGGAGTCAAGGAGAGGCTTTACCAAAGATCAACTTATACTTTTGCAGAAGTAGCTTACTAAAGTAAGTCCTTACTTTCAATCTTTTAACGCCATATTAAGTATTAATAGACTCCATTAGCATCTAGTCTAATTTCACATCACATCAAGACAACATCATTTTTGCCCATAGTTTTCACATCCTGACTCTAGGTTGTAGAAAAGTGACCAAGTCTTCATAACCGCGAAGGTACGGCGATCCGAATCGATTATACTCAGCTGAGGATCTCCAATCACACGACATATGTAGCACTTAACCCTTGCATATGTCAACCCGCCACCGGGGTTCTTAAGACCGGATCAGGTTCACGCAAACCGAGAGCACAGATACACCACCGTCCAGCCTCTTGCCACGGAGGGTACACGCTACTCTCGCCACCGCTCCACTCCCATTTCGTGTTATCTTATTCCGGCCTTAGTCTGCCCGAGGCAAGGCTTACCCATGATGAGGCATGTGACCAGTTAAAGGGTCCTCGGTCAGCACGCCTACATACGCGTTAATCCTTAACCAACCTGGGTAGAACATCACCTGTTCCTACCCCCAAGTCTCAATTTAAGTATTTCCATCCTTAGGATTGTGTCTGTTCCTAAGGAGGAAAGAGCATCTCAGGGAACTTTGCAGTAAGATCCCACTATTGCTCCAAATGAAAATATTCTTGCGGGTAGAAGCCATCCTCTCCATGGTTAAATTGAGGACAACCTCTATCCACAAGATCTAAGCAAGGCTAAGCATTTTTGTAAATCATACTTTTGATACTTCACAGAAGTATCTAAACAGGTATGGATATCAAGGAAAGCAATGCATCAAAGGGTTTCAGGTAACTCCTATAAACCTAATGCACATTTCACTAGACTTAAAGTGTGCGAAAAGTATTTAAAAACATCAAGGGAGGTGGCAAATGCACCGGGGCTTGCCTTTGTTATCAGAGGTGTCTTGCTCGGATCCACAGATATCAAAATAAAAGCAGTTATCCGCTTGAGGATCAGAGGTGGGTGGTATCCCCTCTTCAAAAACTTCTTCTTCTTCTTCTTGCTCTAATATAATCATATACATGCATAAGAATGGATGTCATGGAATGCTCATGAGGATGCAAAGATAACATAAACTTATTATTTATGTCTTGAGTACAACTTTCCTTCACGGTACTCCGAGAACCTAGGGTTTCCGGAGTCAGTAAAGGAGTTCATGGAGCGGGGGGGTGGTTTTGGGTTTAGTGATCAAACAATGTTCAAATCAAACCAAACTCTACCCATGGCTTCTAAATAATGTGATAAGCTCACATAAAAAGTTTGGGGAATTTTGGACTTATTATTTATTTTCTAAAAATCCAGAACCATTGGTTTAGGCTATTTTAAATATCCTAAAATTCCCTATTCAGACTAAAAATCATAAAACTATTTTTATTAAATACTATGGAAAATAACAAGCCTAGGAAAATTGGTCTCATATTTTTAGGATTTTTCTACAGTTTTCTACAATTTTCCAAAGCTTCCCTGAAAAAGAAAAAGAAAAACTCTAAACAGTACTGGGCCGAATCTGGCCCAACAAGCCCAGGTCCAGGGAGAACAGTGCGCTCGCGCCCGCGCGCGCGCGCCCGCGCCCAGGCGATTTTGCAGAAAGGGCCTCGCGCTTCTGGCTAATCCGAAAAAGGTCCTTTCACTATTGTTTCGAGTCACTGACGATTTGCAGAAACGCCCTCAAGGTTCTATTTCTTCCCCGCGATAGCCCCTGACCACGCCGCGCCTTGGATCCTTCCCGGCGTGACCCGTACTGGACATGGCCGGCGAGGACTGCTCAAGCTAACGGTCGGAGAGTCTCTACGGACCTAAGGCGGCTTCGGAACGCACACCAATGCAACCCGAACACCCCGAGAACGGCCGGTCCACGTGCACGGCGGAAACCGAGCACAGGAGCACACGTTCCCATACAACCATGGCCGGACTAAGCAAACGGACGCCACTGTGAGCTACACAAGCATGGAGAGGTTCGGAAACAACACTTGAATTGAATGGCGACGTACCAGATCGAGCTGGCCACGGTGAGCTAAGTTCTTGCGGTGTTTTGGGTGGATTTGGGGGAAACGTGAAATTGAGGCTCGTCGGTGAACCACTGGGAGCAATACTGGACGTCGAGGTACTTAACTACCATACGGAACTACGAGCGCGGTCAATTTATAGAATCTTCAAGCGGTGGCCGCGAATTTAAGCTATGGCACGCGGCGGCCGGAGATAAGAAAGGTTACCGGCTTCGCTATTTCGTGTCTACCGCCGTGGCGGGCTCACCGGTATTGATGAGACAGCCATGAGGAGTCACGGTGGTGCTGTGAAACGTTTAGGCCATGCGGCGCACGGTCGGGAAGCGGCGGTCGACGGCGAACTTATCGCCAGCCGCAAAGTCGAAGGAAGACAGGGGGGAGGGATCGTCGGAGTGATGGCCAGCTCACCGGTGACGAGGACCTTACCGCGACAGACTTATCTAGTGACCGCCGAGCACGAATCACAGCGACGACGATCAACGGCGACGGCCACCGGCGACGGGAAAGATCTTCATCAGGTTAACGGTTACTGTACCATGGCCATAGTTCATCAGTGCACCTGACCGAGCAAGTTTAGAGTCCTTTTTCTCCAGATTTCATGTGACAACAGGTCCAAGTCTCTGCACCAAAGTTGTAGTGCTACATACCAGCTACAACTCCACTATAGGACTTGATCACATTTGAGCACTGGATCCAAATCAAAATCGAGCTCAAAGTTCACTCTATATCACTGTAACTCTGAAATTTAACTTCAAGCAGTCTGACAGCCAGTTTTGGACTGGGTTTTTCTCCAAATTTCTCATAACAACTATGCTTGCACCCTTTAGCAAAGTTGTTCTCCTATAATGGGTCTTCAACTTTGATGTGGTGACCTAGGGTAAAAACTCTATATTCTGAAAGATACAAGGCTCCAAAGTTGAGCCCATTTACTAACTTTCAGACTTAGAATAAACTCAAAGGGGGTCTATTTTGCATTTAGGTCCAAAACTTAGGGTTTGGCTTTCAAGTCCACATATTTGTGATCCAATTGACTTGAAACACTTATTTGACTTGGTTTTTGCACTTTAGTCCAAAAGTGGACTAATTTTGCACTTAGGTCCCTAGGGTTTGGTTTTAGGGTTTCCCAGGGTTCCAATTAGGGTTTCTGGTATTCCAGGGGTATAAATGTGATTCAACTTAGTGTTTGGGGATATTTTATGATTTTTCTCAAAAGCCCTAAGGTTTTTCTCAACTTGGGTTAAGTTTTACCCCTTTAACCACTATTTAGGGTTAAGTCCTTAAACCAGGGTCCTATTTGTAAAACAGTAAAACAATACAACTTGTTTGAAATTTTTGCCTAGTGAATGCACTCTAGGTGTGTCAAACATATGCAATGCCCATGCTCATGATGCCATGCTCAAGTTTTAGTTATAGTAACACCAGGGGTGTTACATCCTTCCCCCCATAAAAGAATCTCGTCCCGAGATTTAAAGTCCTAGGGTGAGTAATGGAAAAGGAAATGTGTCACACTTTTATTTCCTTATTTCTGGTACAAGGCAGGGGTGGTGTGGGGGTTCATTCCTTTATTACACAACTATACAAACTTCACAACTTACAAGAGGCTAGAAAGCCTGGGAAATTCTTATCTAAGAAATCTTGGGTTTCCCATGTAGCCTCATCTTCCGAATGCTGGTTCCACTGTATCTTATAAAACTTGAGAGTCTTTCTCCGGGTAACCCTGTCCTTTTGATCCAGAACTCGAATGGGATGTTCCGAGTACGTTAAATCTGGTTCCAGGACAACATCAGTCACTTCAACGGTTCGATCGAGAACCCGAAGACACTTCTTCAATTGCGATACATGGAACACATTATGCACAGCAGACAATGTTTCGGGTAGTTGGAGTCGGTACGCCACTGGTCCACATTGTTCAAGCACCAGGAATGGACCAATGTATCTGGGTGCAAGTTTTCCTTTAACCCCGAAACGCGATACACCCTTCATCGGTGAAACTTTCAAGTAGACATGGTCGCCTACCCGAAAACATAAGGGTTGTCGTCGTCGGTCTGCATAACTCTTTTGTCGAGTCTGAGCTTTCTTCATATTATGAATAATTTTCTGAACCTTTTCTTCGACCTCTTTCACCATATCAGGCCTAAAGAAGTACCTTTCTCCAGGTTCAGACCAATTTAGCGGAGTTCGACACCGACGTCCGTATAAAGCTTCAAAAGGTGCCATCTTGATACTTTCTTGATAACTGTTATTATATGAAAACTCCGCCAAAGGTAAACATTCATCCCATTTTGGTGAGAAATCCAGGACACATGCCCGCAGCATATCTTCAAGTATTTGGTTCACTCTCTCAGTTTGTCCACTGGTTTGAGGATGATAGGCCAAACTGTGGAGCAATTTGGTACCCAAGGATTTATGAAGTTCTTCCCAAAACTTGGATACGAATTGAGGTCCACGATCCGACACTATGGTTTTTGGAATACCATGCAAACTGACAATACGGCTGATATACAATGCTGCATAAGTGGCTACAGTATATTTGGCCCTGACGGGTAAGAAATGGGCAATTTTTGTGAGTCGATCAACGATAACCCAAATAGAATCATACCCTTTGGCCGTCCTGGGCAATCCCACAATAAAGTCCATGCTGATGTCTTCCCATTTCCATGTTGGGATTGGCAAAGATTGCAATGGACCAGCAGTTTTCATGTGTATGGCTTTGACACGTCTGCAAGTGTCACACTTAGCCACATAGCGTGCAATTTCAATCTTCATCTTCGTCCACCAGTAGTGCTGTTTTAGATCGTGATACATCTTAGTGCTTCCTGGATGAATAGAATAGCGACTAAGATGCGCCTCATCTAAGATTTGCTGGCGGAGCTCTTCACTCTTCGGCACTACTATGCGGTTGTTAAACCATAACACACCTTGATCATCCTCCTTGAAACATTTGGCTGTTCCAGCCCTTATCTTCTCTCGTATGTGCTTCATACCCAGATTGTCCTTTTGGGCATCAATTATCCTTTGCAAAATGGTTGACTCAAGCTTCAACTGATTTAGAGTCCCATGCTGGATTATCCCCAGGTTCAGCTTCTCCATTTCTTGACATAAAGTGTTCTCGGAGGTCTTTACCATAAGACAGTGGCAGGAAGTCTTGCGACTCAAGGCATCTGCCACCACATTGGCCTTGCCTGGGTGATAATGGATCTCCAGTTCATAGTCTTTAATGAGCTCAAGCCATCGTCTTTGCCTCATATTTAACTCTGACTGGGTAAATATATACTTCAAACTCTTATGATCTGTATATATGTGGCAAATATTTCCCAGCAGATAGTGACGCCACATTTTCAGGGCATGAACCACAGCAGCTAGCTCGAGATCATGTGTTGGGTAATGCTCTTCATGTCGGCGTAACTGCCTTGAAGCATACGCAATTACTCGGCCCTCTTGCATCAGCACACAGCCGAGTACACTGCCTGACGCATCACAATATACATCAAAAGGCTTAGTGATGTCCGGTTGGGCCAATACCGGAGCAGTGGTCAATAGTGTCTTCAGTTGCTCAAAGGCTTCGTTACACTTAGAAGACCAATTAAACTTAGTATCATTTTTCAATAAACTTGTGATTGGCTTCACAAGCTTAGAAAAATCTGGTATGAATCTGCGATAATATCCCGCTAGTCCAAGAAAACTCCGGACTTGGTGAACAGTTGTTGGAGGTTTCCAATCCAGAATATCCTTGACCTTGCTAGGATCTACCGCAATTCCTTTGGCTGACAACACGTGCCCCAGAAATTGAATTTCCTCCAGCCAGAACGCGCACTTGCTGAACTTGGCATATAGCTGATGTTCCCTCAGGCGCGTTAACACAATCCGTAAGTGCTGAGCATGTTCCTCTTCATTTTTAGAATATATCAAAATATCATCAATGAAGACCACCACGAACTTGTCTAACTCGGGCATAAACACCGAGTTCATCAAATAGGTGAAGTGGGCAGGAGCATTAGTGAGCCTGAAAGACATTACCAAGTACTCAAACAATCCATACCGCGTAGTAAATGCGGTCTTCGGTATATCCTCGGGCCGAATACGGATTTGATGATAGCCCGACCTGAGATCAATTTTAGAAAATACCCTCGCCCCAGTCAGTTGATCAAATAAGATATCGATCCTTGGAAGAGGGTACTTATTTTTGATGGTGACCTCATTCAGGGGCCGATAGTCCACACACATTCGCAAGGTTTGATCCTTCTTCTTCACAAAGATGGCGGGACAACCCCACGGGGACGAGCTTGGCCGGATAAATCCTTTATTCAGCAGATCTTGTAATTGAATCTTCAATTCTGCTAACTCATTAGGGGGCATACGGTACGATCTTCGAGAGATGGGAGCCGTACCGGGCTTTAGCTCAATTACGAATTCTACATCTCTTTCAGGGGGTAGTCCAGGCAAATCTTCCGGAAATACATCTGGAAACTCACATACTACCGGAATGTTTTTGATCTCCGGTACAATGGCTTCAAATATTCTACCAGAAGCTTTGGCTGGATTGGTTTTGGGGAGAGACAAGAGAATTTCTTCTTGATTATAACTCAACCTGACGGTTCTGAGTTCAGTGTTGAGAATTGCCTTGTGTTGAGTTAACCAATTCATCCCCAAAATTACATCTATATCCTGGCCTTTTAGAACAATCATGTTAGCAGGAAAGTTCCGTCCGGCCATAGTTACTGGCACTTCATAGGCCACTTCTCTAGTAAAAATGTGTCCCCCAGGTGAATGAATTTTAAATCCCTCTTTTGATTCATGACATGCAATGTGATGTTGCTCCACAAATGTCTTGCTAATGAAGGTATGCGAAGCACCAGAATCAAAAAGAATGATTGCAGGGTAACTGGCCACAGGGAACGTACCCATCATCACCGGCTCTCCCTCCGGTGTGGTAGCCACTTGCGTATAATATACTCGCCCCGTTTTCTTGGTATTCTTGCCCGAAGTACTTCCCTTGCCTGGAGCAGAACTTCCCGATCCTTGCTGATTATTAGCCTGATTTTGCCGAGGATAGGGACAATCTTTAATAAAATGCCCAGATTTGCCACAGTTAAAACATCCAGTTGAAGAACTTGGCAGAGCAGGGAATCGAGTGCCTGGGGCACCCGGCTGACTTTGGACAGTAGGGGCTCTGTTGGGACGAATAATTATGGGCTGCTTGAAAGGGAAAGATGGTGCACTTGAACGGTTCTGGTTAGAGGACCGGAGAGTAAACCGTTGCCTCTTTACCGGGCCCTGACTAGGCCTATCACCACTGAATCCCTTACTTTTCCCAGTATTTGCATATTTGGCCTCCACAGATAGGGCTGTGCTGACAGCCTTCCCATAAGTAAGATCAATACATGCAGCCATTTTTCGCTGCATCCGGTCGTTCAGACCTCTCATAAAACAATTCCTTTTCTTCAAGTCTGTGTTCACCTGATCAATTGCGTATTGTGACAGGTGATTGAATTTGTTGAGATACTGGTTAACAGTATCTCCCCCTTGCTTCAATTTCATAAACTCTTCTTGTTTCATGTGCAACACTCCCTCAGGAATATAGTGCTCGCGGAATGCTGCTTTAAACTCGTTCCATGTAATTTGATGGTTGTCCGGTTGGATAGCCACGAAGTTCCCCCACCAAGTGCTGGCAGGGCCTCGGAGTTGCTGTGCCGCAAACAACGGCTTCTGGGTTTCCGAACAACGTAGAAGGCCAAATTTCTGTTCAATGACCCTTATCCATTCGTCAGCTTCGAGCGGGTCTTCTGCTTTGACAAAGAGAGGCGGACGAGTCTCGGAGAAATCCAGATAAGTAGTCTCCCGGGGACCTTGCGGAAAACCTCTTCCTGCTTGTTGCTGGAGCTGTTGCTGACCCGCCATCTCCCTCAGGAAGCGGGTATTGTCGGCTGTAGCATTTACCAAGGCAGCGATTGCCTCGGCAAGCGTGGGTGGAACGGGAGGTGGATTCGGGGTAGCATCCCGACCCCCGGATGTTCCGGCTGCATCCTGTCCGCGAGTCCGGGTCGGCATCTGAGGCAAAAACATTTGAATAAACATAATGTGCCAAAGAAAACCTTCCGTTTTACATTACTGTAAAGAGTAATGGTACAGACTCGACATTACACAACAGGATACATTACCCATTTTACAAAAGTTTAACCTATTATACAACCGTACACCCTACAATACACTACTCTACTCATATTCAACCACTAGTCCTGTTTTCCATTGCTTTTGGCGGCTTCATCATCAGGTGTGGGAGTCCAGACGTCAACCAACCTCAAAGAAGGAGGGGGTTCATACAGGTCTAATTCCCCACCCAACGCGCGCCCCGCAACGTGAGAAGGTCCGGCTTCCGCCTCAGCAGAGGGTGTAGGCTCACTAGGGTGTAGTTGCGAGTAGAGCACATGGACTTCCTCATGCAATGTATTGCAGTAAACCTGCAGGTTGTCGACAGCTGAGCTGAGTTCTTTAACTCGGGCCTGAGCCCTTGCCTCCTTGGCCCATGCCAATGAACGAGATTGAACAACCCAATCGAGTGCCAAATCCCGATCTGCCAGCTGGTCTTGTAGATGGCGAACGTCTCTTCGTAACTCATTTATACGGTCACCATCTCCAATCCATATAGCTGTCCTGCGGCGGAGTTCCAATTGGAGCCTGCTTACTTCTGCTTCCAGATCCCCTATAGGATCATTGCTCCCGCTACTACTATCTACATCTCGCGGAGCAAGTTGATGTCGAGGTACTCCAATTGGTCCAGTCGACTTACGCGCGGTCTTTCTTGTGCGCGGCGGCATTTTCTAAGGGGGAAATTTATTAGTATAATTCTTAGCATGATGCATGAGTAAGTACAGAATCAACCTTGGTTGATTCAACCTTCTATACATTGCACTCTTCCTATCTGGTCTTTAAGATAAACTCTTCAGAATACTTAGGTAAGAAGAGAAAAGAATCTTTAGGTAAGACTTTTGAAAATCTTTTTGAAGATGCCTTAATATCTGCAAAGAAGGGCTACGCTCCGATACCAGCTGTGACGGAACCTCCCAAGTAATCGGGCCCACCTACAGTTGTCCTTGTCTAGCAGACCTCAGACACCCTGTAGATGTTCCTAAGTTACTTGACAAGCTCGGTATCTTTCCTTACCTTACCAGGAACGTTTCACCCGTCTTGCAGACATTACAGATCATCGGAGATGAAGATATGCGGAAGCGAATTACATAAACTTACATTTATTTCAAAAAGCAAGCTTAAGTCATTTATTTACAGACCAGGCTAAAGTGAGTGCATAAAAGTAATAATTATACAAACCAGGGAGACACAACCTTCTCCCGAAAGACTATAAACAAAAGATCTTAAGTGGAGGACCAAGTCCTCCCGCACTTCAGTCTTGTTTTTCCTCGTTGGGAACCACCTTAGCACAGAAGCAGCAAAAATCTGCTACTTCCCCACCTAAAAACAACAAAGGGATAAACCCTGAGTATGGAATTACTCAGCAAGTCTTACTCGACTAAGGAAAAGACTCTCAAGGGTATGCTGGATAATTAGGAGTCAAGGAGAGGCTTTACCAAAGATCAACTTATACTTTTGCAGAAGTAGCTTACTAAAGTAAGTCCTTACTTTCAATCTTTTAACGCCATATTAAGTATTAATAGACTCCATTAGCATCTAGTCTAATTTCACATCACATCAAGACAACATCATTTTTGCCCATAGTTTTCACATCCTGACTCTAGGTTGTAGAAAAGTGACCAAGTCTTCATAACCGCGAAGGTACGGCGATCTGAATCGATTATACTCAGCTGAGGATCTCCAATCACACGACATATGTAGCACTTAACCCTTGCATATGTCAACCCGCCACCGGGGTTCTTAAGACCGGATCAGGTTCACGCAAACCGAGAGCACAGATACACCACCGTCCAGCCTCTTGCCACGGAGGGTACACGCTACTCTCGCCACCGCTCCACTCCCATTTCGTGTTATCTTATTCCGGCCTTAGTCTGCCCGAGGCAAGGCTTACCCATGACGAGGCATGTGACCAGTTAAAGGGTCCTCGGTCAGCACGCCTACATACGCGTTAATCCTTAACCAACCTGGGTAGAACATCACCTGTTCCTACCCCCAAGTCTCAATTTAAGTATTTCCATCCTTAGGATTGTGTCTGTTCCTAAGGAGGAAAGAGCATCTCAGGGAACTTTGCAGTAAGATCCCACTATTGCTCCAAATGAAAATATTCTTGCGGGTAGAAGCCATCCTCTCCATGGTTAAATTGAGGACAACCTCTATCCACAAGATCTAAGCAAGGCTAAGCATTTTTGTAAATCATACTTTTGATACTTCACAGAAGTATCTAAACAGGTATGGATATCAAGGAAAGCAATGCATCAAAGGGTTTCAGGTAACTCCTATAAACCTAATGCACATTTCACTAGACTTAAAGTGTGCGAAAAGTATTTAAAAACATCAAGGGAGGTGGCAAATGCACCGGGGCTTGCCTTTGTTATCAGAGGTGTCTTGCTCGGATCCACAGATATCAAAATAAAAGCAGTTATCCGCTTGAGGATCAGAGGTGGGTGGTATCCCCTCTTCAAAAACTTCTTCTTCTTCTTCTTGCTCTAATATAATCATATACATGCATAAGAATGGATGTCATGGAATGCTCATGAGGATGCAAAGATAACATAAACTTATTATTTATGTCTTGAGTACAACTTTCCTTCACGGTACTCCGAGAACCTAGGGTTTCCGGAGTCAGTAAAGGAGTTCATGGAGCGGGGGGGTGGTTTTGGGTTTAGTGATCAAACAAGGTTCAAATCAAACCAAACTCTACCCATGGCTTCTAAATAATGTGATAAGCTCACATAAAAAGTTTGGGGAATTTTGGACTTATTATTTATTTTCTAAAAATCCAGAACCATTGGTTTAGGCTATTTTAAATATCCTAAAATTCCCTATTCAGACTAAAAATCATAAAACTATTTTTATTAAATACTATGGAAAATAACAAGCCTAGGAAAATTGGTCTCATATTTTTAGGATTTTTCTACAGTTTTCTACAATTTTCCAAAGCTTCCCTGAAAAAGAAAAAGAAAAACTCTAAACAGTACTGGGCCGAATCTGGCCCAACAAGCCCAGGTCCAGGGAGAACAGTGCGCTCGCGCCCGTGCGCGCGCGCCCGCACCCAGGCGATTTTGCAGAAAGGGCCTCGTGCTTCTGGCTAATCCGAAAAAGGTCCTTTCACTATTGTTTTGAGTCACTGACGATTTGCAGAAAGGCCCTCAAGGTTCTATTTCTTCCCCGCGATAGCCCCTGACCACGCCGCGCCTTGGATCCTTCCCGGCGTGACCCGTACTGGACATGGCCGGCGAGGACTGCTCAAGCTAACGGTCGGAGAGTCTCTACGGACCTAAGGCGGCTTCGGAACGCACACCAATGCAACCCGAACACCCCGAGAACGGCCGGTCCACGTGCACGGCGGAAACCGAGCACGGGAGCACACGTTCCCATACAACCATGGCCGGACTAAGCAAACGGACGCCACTGTGAGCTACACAAGCATGGAGAGGTTCGGAAACAACACTTGAATTGAATGGCGACGTACCAGATCGAGCTGGCCACGGTGAGCTAAGTTCTTGCGGTGTTTTGGGTGGATTTGGGGGAAACGTGAAATTGAGGCTCGTCGGTGAACCACTAGGAGCAATACTGGACGTCGAGGTACTTAACTACCATACGGAACTACGAGCGCGGTCAATTTATAGAATCTTCAAGCGGTGGCCGCGAATTTAAGCTATGGCACGCGGCGGCCGGAGATAAGAAAGGTTACCGGCTTCGCTATTTCGTGTCTACCGCCGTGGCGGGCTCACCGGTATTGATGAGACAGCCATGAGGAGTCACGGTGGTGCTGTGAAACGTTTAGGCCACGCGGCGCACGGTCGGGAAGCGGCGGTCGACGGCGAACTTATCGCCAGCCGCAAAGTCGAAGGAAGACAGGGGGAGGGATCGTCGGAGTGATGGCCAGCTCACCGGTGACGAGGACCTTACCGCGACAGACTTATCTAGTGACCGCCGAGCACGAATCATAGCGACGACGATCAACGGCGACGGCCACCGGCGACGGGAAAGATCTTCATCAGGTTAACGGTTACTGTACCATGGCCATAGTTCATCAGTGCACCTGACCGAGCAAGTTTAGAGTCCTTTTTCTCCAGATTTCATGTGACAACAGGTCCAAGTCTCTGCACCAAAGTTGTAGTGCTACATACCAGCTACAACTCCACTATAGGACTTGATCACATTTGAGCACTGGATCCAAATCAAAATCGAGCTCAAAGTTCACTCTATATCACTGTAACTCTGAAATTTAACTTCAAGCAGTCTGACAGCCAGTTTTGGACTGGGTTTTTCTCCAAATTTCTCATAACAACTATGCTTGCACCCTTTAGCAAAGTTGTTCTCCTATAATGGGTCTTCAACTTTGATGTGGTGACCTAGGGTAAAAACTCTATATTCTGAAAGATACAAGGCTCCAAAGTTGAGCCCATTTACTAACTTTCAGACTTAGAATAAACTCAAAGGGGGTCTATTTTGCATTTAGGTCCAAAACTTAGGGTTTGGCTTTCAAGTCCACATATTTGTGATCCAATTGACTTGAAACACTTATTTGACTTGGTTTTTGCACTTTAGTCCAAAAGTGGACTAATTTTGCACTTAGGTCCCTAGGGTTTGGTTTTAGGGTTTCCCAGGGTTCCAATTAGGGTTTCTGGTATTCCAGGGGTATAAATGTGATTCAACTTAGTGTTTGGGGATATTTTATGATTTTTCTCAAAAGCCCTAAGGTTTTTCTCAACTTGGGTTAAGTTTTACCCCTTTAACCACTATTTAGGGTTAAGTCCTTAAACCAGGGTCCTATTTGTAAAACAGTAAAACAATACAACTTGTTTGAAATTTTTGCCTAGTGAATGCACTCTAGGTGTGTCAAACATATGCAATGCCCATGCTCATGATGCCATGCTCAAGTTTTAGTTATAGTAACACCAGGGGTGTTACAGTCGTCGCACAGCCGGGGCGCCATGCCGCGTCCTCCGTCCGGACGACGATTGCGCCGCGCACCGCGAGGGCAGTGCCCACGCCCTGGACGGCCCCAGCATGGGCGAAGACCTGCCGGCGCGTTCCGAGGCGTCGGCGGACGGGAGTGGCTTCTCCACCGACGAGATTGCCAACTCCGTCAGTAGCCCTGGGTCTCCGTCTCCTGGCCTGAATGGCTGGCTCTCGTCCTCGGGGGGTGAGAGTTTTTTCCGCCGCCCCGCGGGCCCGCCCCTATCGAGTGGGGTTGTTCGTACCTGCGGGGGGGGGGGGAACCGGAGTTCCATTTGTGATGGCACTTCGAGTGCCGGGTTTTTTGTTCATTTCGGCTTTCGGGGCCTGAACATGTATGTAACTACGGCACGGAGCCGTGTTTTTTCCTCATTTCCGAGCACCAAGACTCGCCTGCTGATTGTCTGAACCGCTTCACTAAGCATGAGTCGCCCCGTGTCAAGGTGACGAGTGAGGTATCCGTATCCCGGAGGCGTAGGAGTCCCTCGGCTCGGTCGGCCCTGTTGTCCGAGGCTCCTCTAGCTTAGTTAAAGAAACCCCTCGGCCGCTCTTCGACGAGCCGAGGCTGGGGGTAGCGATATCAGCATAAGCAGAGGCAGAGTTGGCTCGGAAATGAAACCTGGTTGGCCGGAGCCTAGCCGGGTTGTCTGTTGGCAGGATCGACACCGGAGTTGGTCAGCTGAGGCTTCGGACCGGGCTCGTGCCCTCGGAAGGTGGTTGGCCGAGGCCCCGGCTCGGGCCGGATTCCCGGAGAAGTCCCTGACAACGACCGCCCGGGCGTGGTGATGACGCCGTTCTTTGGAGCGGAGGCCCTCGGATCGCGTCGCCGCCCGAGGCTAGTTCGGGCCTTGCCGAAGGTGCTGTCGATGCCGAGGGTGTCGCCGCCCCCTTCCAGCGCCAAGACCTGAGCCTGCAGGATCAGCTTGTCTTGTAGCGTGTGTTTTGTGCGGCCGCTGAGGCCAGAACACACACCCTTGCTGTGTTGTAAAGCTGCGTCCCTTTTCCTCTCGTTCCAAGCATCTGGACTTTTTTGTCGGTAACAGGGACGTTTGTGCGAGCGAAAGTTGCTTCTCGCGGAAGGTGAGGAGTGAGGTATCCGTATCCCGGAGGCGTGGGAATCCCTCGGCTCGGTCGGCCTTGCCGCTTACGCGCACTTTTTACCCGTCCATGAGGCCCTATCACTGACTTAGTCGAGAAAACTCGAAGAATCGCTTCGACAGAAGAGCTTCCGAACGTAGAGACTTGTTCGATCCGCGGAGTCACCTTATCCGAACGCGAGTTACTTATCGCAGAAGGTGATGAGTGAGGTATCCGTATCCCGGAGGCGTAGGAGTCCCTCGGCTCGGTCAGCCTTGGCTGCTTACGTGTACCCTGTCGTTTCCGTGACCCACTTTTCGAAGTAGTCAAAAAGCACGAAAGATATTCTGATAAAAGAGATTTTTTGTTCGAGGAAAATTTTGACGCAGAGGGGGTTTCCCCCCTTTTAGCCCCCGAGGGAGGGTCGGGCTTTGCCGAGGCGAGGCCGACCCTTCCTTGTTGACTAAACTTTGCGTGGGTGCGAGGTATATAAACAATTTGGAAACATCTCAAGGGTAGAAGCGACGTAGCTGTTGGATGTTCCAAGCGTTGCCGTAGACCTCGCCTTGACTGTTGGCTAGCTTGTACGTTCCGGGCTTCAGAACTTTGGCGATGACGAACGGCCCCTCCCAGGGGGGCGTGAGCTTGTGCCTCCCTCGGGTGTCTTGCCGCAGCCGAAGCACCAGATCGCCCACCTGGAGGTCTCGGGGTCGGACCCCTCGGGCGTGGTAGCATCGAAGGGACTGCTGATACCGCGCCGAGTGTAGTAAGGCCCTATCCCGAGCCTCATCCAGCTGGTCCAGCGAGTCTTCTCGGCTAGCTTGGTTGCTTTCTTCGTTGTAGGCCCTCGTCCTCGGGGAGCCGTATTCCAGGTCAGTGGGCAGGACAGCCTCGGCCCCGTAGACCAGGAAGAACGGCGTGAAACCTGTGGCTCGGCTTGGCGTCGTCCTCAGGCTCCAGACCACCGAGGGGAGTTCCTTCATCCATCGCTTGCCGAACTTGTTGAGATCATTGTAAATCCGAGGCTTGAGCCCTTGTAGAATCATGCCATTGGCACGTTCTACTTGCCCATTCGACATGGGGTGAGCTACGGCGGCCCAGTCTACCCGGATGTTGTGATCCTCGCAAAAATCCAAGAATTTTTTGCCGGTGAACTGGGTGCCGTTGTCGGTGATGATGGAGTTTGGGACCTCGAAGCGATGGATGATGTTGGTGAAGAACGCCACCGCCTGCTCGGATCTGATGCTGTTTAGGGGTCGGACCTCGATCCACTTGGAGAATTTGTCGACGGCGACCAGCAGGTGCGTGTAGCCCCCGGGCGCCTTCTGCAGAGGGCCGACGAGGTCCAGACCCCACACAGCGAAGGGCCAAGTGATGGGTATCGTCTGTAGAGCCTGAGCGGGCAGGTGGGTCTGCTTCGCATAGAATTGGCACCCTTCGCAGGCGCGGGCAATTCTAGTGGCGTCAGCCACCGCCGTCGGCCAGTAGAAGCCTTGGCGGAAAGCGTTCCCGACGAGGGTTCGAGGTGCTACATGATGGCCGCAAGCCCCCAAGTGTATTTCCTGCAGGAGTTCCTAACCCTCGGCGATGGAGATGCATCGCTGGAGGATGCCCGAGGGGCTACGGTGGTAGAGCTCCTTCTCATCGCCCAGCAAGACGAACGACTTGGCGCGTCGCGCTACCCGCCGAGCCTCGGCTTGGCCGAGGGGCAGCTCTCCTTGGCGGAGATATTGCAGGTACGGGGTCTGCCAATCCTACTCTGGCATGACCCCGCTCTGCTCCCCCTCGATGTGCAGTGCTTCGCCCTCGGGGGCCGAGGGTTCCTCGGGTTGAACCGAGGATAGCTCGGGCTGGGTCGAGGTCGCCTCGGACGGGGCCGAGGGCACCTCGGGCTCGGGCGTGTCGCCTATCTTGACGGAGGGTTGGTGCAGATCCCGGGAGAAGACGTCCGGGGGAACCGTCGTTCGCCCCGAGGCTATCTTCGCCAGCTCGTCCGCTGTCTCGTTGTAGCGCCGGGCGATGTGGTTAAGCTCGAGCCCGGAGAACTTGTCTTCCAGGCGTCGAACCTCATCACAGTAGGCCTCCATCTTCGGGTCGCGGCAGTGGGAGTTCTTCATGACTTGGTCGATGACGAGCTGCGAGTCGCCGCGCGCATCGAGGCGTCGGACCCCTAGCTCGATGGCGATTCGCAATCCGTTGATCAGAGCCTCGTATTCAGCCACATTGTTGGACGCCGGGAAATGGAGGCGGAGCACGTAGCGCAGGTGTTTCCCGAGGGGCGAGACGAAGAGCAGGCCCGCGCCGGCTCCCGTCTTCATCAGCGACCCGTCGAAAAACATGGTCCAGAGCTCCGGTTGGATCGGAGCCGTCGGCAACTGGGTGTCGACCCATTCGGCTACGAAGTCCGCCAGTACCTGGGACTTGATGGCCTTCCGAGGGGTGAACGAGATTGCCTCGCCCATGATTTCCACCGCCCACTTCGCAATCCGTCCCGAGGCTTCCCGGCACTGGATGATCTCCCCCAGGGGGAAGGATGACACCACAGTCACCGGATGAGACTCGAAGTAATGTCGCAGCTTTCGCCTCGTCAGGATCACTGCATACAGCAGCTTCTGGACTTGTGGGTAGCGGATCTTGGTCTCAGACAGCACTTCGCTGACGAAGTAAACTGGCCTCTGAATGGGCAAAGCATGCCCCTCTTCCTGCCTTTTGACCACGATCGCGGCGCTGACCACCTGGGTGGTTGCGGCGACGTAGACCAAGAGGGTTTCTCCATCAGCTGGGGGTACCAAGACGGGCGCCTGGGTGAGGAGCGCCTTCAGGTTCCCGAGGGCTTCCTCGGCCTCGGGAGTCCAAGTGAAGCACTCGGCCTTCCTTAAGAGACGGTACAGGGGCAGGCCTCTTTCGCCGAGGCGTGAAATGAAACGGCTCAAGGCCGCGAGGCATCCCATGACCCTCTGTATGCCTTTTAAGTCCTTGATGGGCCCCATGTTTGTGATGGCTGCGATCTTCTCCGGGTTGGCTTCGATGCCCCGCTCGGAGACGATGAATCCCAAAAGCATGCCTCGAGGTGGCCCGGGGCCGCAGGCGCGGTGTTGCGCGTGCGCCCGGTGTAGACCGAGGCTTCCCGCGTGAGTCGGGAAGTCGCGGCACGAGGTTCCGAGGGGTACCCCTGCCTTCGGGAGGCAGAGCTCTCGGCCCGCCGGGCCGCAGCGCCTTCCAGGAGATGCTTGAGCTCTCCCTGGATTCGCCGACCCTCGGTGGTTGATGACTCCGGCATCGCGCGGAGGAGCATTGCCGCGGTGGCCAGGTCCTGACTGGTTCCGCCGGATGCGGGTGGCGGTCTGTCCCTGGCATCGTTGGCGATGCGGTGCTGGAGACCTTGGGGCAGGTGACGTATTTCTCTGGCCGGGGGCTGGCTCGCCCATACCTGCCCGACGTTCCGGCGGATTGCCTCGAGCGCTCCTGCTCCCTCATCGAGCCCGGCCTGCGCCCCGCGGACTTGCTCGAGCTGTGGGTCGTGACCCCCTGCCGGAACGGGGACCACAGCTAGCTCCCGCGGGATGTCGGCGCGAGGCGCTGGCCTGGGGGGATCACCATCCTCCGGCATGCCGAGACAGCTGCCTCCGGAGGGATCCCCTAGCTCGACGTGGAAACATTCGCGGCTCGGGCCGCAGTCCTTGTCGTCAAGGCTGCGGCTGCCGTCGGAACAGTCGGAAAGGCAGTAGTCGCATGCGGTCATGAAGTCCCGCATGGCACTGGGGTTGCCAGATCCAGAGAAATCCCAGCAGATGCTGGGGTCGTCATCTTCCTCGGACCCAGAGGGTCCGTAGGTCGAGACACCCGTCAATCGGTCCCAAGGCGACCGCACACGAAACCCTAGGGAGGTTGCACTCGCCTCAACGTGAGCGCCCGCCAAAGCGAGGTCGCCAGGCGGGTTGAGGCCGAGTCGAAATGACGAAGGATGGGAATCAGCCCGTACCTTTTGGTCGACGAGGAGCGACGAAGTCACATCGGGGGCTGATCGCGCCGTCGTCCTGGGTGCGAGGGCGACGTCCTGCAGGCCCTCCGTGAGCGCGCTGGCGTCGTCCACTTGCTCGGGATCGGCGTGTCGCGGGGGGACGGCGCTCGCCTTCGCCTCAAACGCGTGGGTGATGCCCGACGCGTCCTCCGTTGGGGCGCTGGGGATGTCGATTTGCTCGACAGTCGACTGAGCGCAGCCTCCCGCTCGGCCTTGGTTGCCCCACCTCCTCCTCCGATGGCGAGGGAGAGGATGAGGTGAGCTCGAAAGTTGTCCTTCCCCCACGCGGGAAAGACGTCGTCGATTCCGCCGCCGGCGGGCGGGCTGTCCGCCACCATTGTCGCTGTCGCGCGGCGGTGGAAGGAGTATCATGTCGTAGTTGCCGTCGAAAGACATGAACTCGAGACTCCCGAAACGGAGCACCGATCCGGGTTGAAGAGGTCGTTGGAGACTGCCCATCTGGAGCTTGACGGGAAACTACTCGTCAACACGCAGCAGGCCCCTACCTGGCGCGCCAACTGTCGGCGTTCCGAGACCGGGGGGTCCCCGAGCCGATGAGTGAGTGTGCCGCGTGCCCCAGCCCAGATGGGTCGAGCGCGTGGGCGAGCGCGAAGGGGGGAGAGAGCGAGGCGGCCGGAGCCAGGTCGTGAGGGAGTCGGAGAAACCTGCGGCCTTCGTGTTCGTCCCACGCCCAGGTCGGGTGCACTTGCAGTAGGGGGTTACAAGCGTCCGCGCGGGTGAGGGGAGCGAGCGGCCCCGAGAGAGCGCCTGCCCCTGCCCTTCGTCCCCGCGAGGCCAACCTCCTCTAAGAAGGCCCTGGTCCTTCCTTTTATAGGCGTAAGGAGAGGATCCAGGTGTACAAATGGGGGTGTAGCAAGGTGCTACGTGTCTAGCGGGGGAGAGCTAGTACCCTAAGTACATGCCGAGGTGGCAGCCGGAGAGATCTTGGCACCCGGCTAGTGTGGCGTCGTGGCTGTCGGAGAAGCAATGGAGCTTGGCGGAGGGACAGCTGTCGGAGTGGTTGGGCCCTTGCTGACGTCCCCCTGCTTTCGTAAGAGAGCTGAGAGCCGCCGTCGTCATGGGTCCAGCAGGGTGCCATCATTGCCTATCTGGTGGGGCTAGCCAGATGGGACGTCGGTCCTGTTCCCTGCGGCCCGAGTCGGCTCGGGGTAGGGTGATGATGGCGCTTCCTGTCGACGTGGCGGACTTGTGCCCTAGGTCGGGCGACGTGGGGGCTCCTCCGAGGCCGAGGTCGAGTCTGTTCTGCATGGCCGAGGCCGAACCTGAGCTCCCGGGTCGGGCGAGGCGGAGGTTGTTCGGCAGAGGTCGGGGTAGAGTCGGAGCCCTGGGTCGGGCGAAGCGGAGTTCGTCGTCTTCCGGGGCCTTAGCCCGAGTCCGAGCCCTAGGTCGGGCGGAGCAGAGTTCGCCGTCTTCCGGGGCCTTAGCCCGAGTCCGAGCCCTGGGTCGGGCGGAGCGGAGTTCGCCGTCTTCCGGGGCCTTAGCCCGAGTCCGAGCCCTGGGTTGGGCGGAGCGGAGTTCGCCGTCTTCCGGGGCCTTAGCCCGAGTCCGAGCCCTGGGTCGGGCGGTGCTTCCTCTGGCGCTTTTGGCCAAGCCTGGCTGCCCGTCAGTCTTACCTCTTGCGTTAAAGGTCCCAGTGACTTGGTCGGTCGGCGCGGTGATTTAGTCAGGGTTACTTCTTATCGAAGGCAAGGCCTCGGGCGAGCCGGGGATGCGTCTGCCATGAAAGAGGAGGCCTCGGGCGAGACGGAACCATCTCAGGGTCGGCTGCCCTCGCCCGAGGCTAGGCTCGGGCGTGGCGTGGTCGAGTCGCTCGTATGGACTGACCCCTGACTTAATCAAACCCATCAGGCCTCTGCAGCTTTATGCTGATGGGGGTTACCAGCTGAGAATTAGGCGTCTTGAGGGTACCCCTAATTATGGTCCCCGACAAATAAGTCCGGATACTCGAAACAAGAGGAAAAGGGACACAGCTTTACAACACGATGACAGTGTGTTTGGGCCTCGGCGGCCACAGAAAACATACACACGCTACAAGACAACCCGATCCTGCAGGCTCGGACGTCGACAGTTGAAGGGGGCAGCAGCACCCTCGTCGTCAACTACACCTTCGGTGGGGTCTGACCTAGCCTCGGACGGCGACGCGGTCGGAGGATCTCCACTCTGAAGGACGACATCAGCACCACACCTAGGCCATCGCCGCCAGGGTCTTCTCCAGGAATCTGGCTCGAGCAGACGGCTCGGCCGGCCACCCCGAGACCTCGGCCAGCTGTCCCCCGAAGACATCAGCCCGGCTCGTGGCCTCGGCAGCTCAACTCCGGTGTCGGTTCCGCCAGTGGACGACCCGGCCATGCTCCGGTCGACCAAATCTTCTTCCCGAGCCAGCTCTGCCTCTGTTCGTGCTGACACCGCTACCTCCGGCTTCGGCTCATCAAAGAGCGGCCGAGGGTTCCTTTAACTAAGCAAGAGAAGCCTCGGACAGCAAGGCCGACCGAGCCGAGGGACTCCTACGCCTCCGGGATACGGATACCTCACTCGTCACCTTTGCACGAGGCGACTCACGCTCGGTGAAGCGGTTCAGATAGTCGACAGGCGAGTCTTAGTGCTCGAAATGAAGGAAAAACATGGCTCCATGCCAAAAATACATACATGTTCAGGCCTCGACAGCCGCAATGAACAAAACACCGGCATTCAATGTGCCAATACAAACAGAACTCCGGTTCCGTCCCCACAGCAGCAGCGATGGCCTCAGGGCGGACGCCGCTGCAACCTTGCCCTCGCCCACGCCGACGCTCGAGGGGCGAGGACAAGTACAAAGAGCCGGAGGCCCGGAGCGCGGATGGTGGCAGTGATCCCGTCGGCGACGGGGACTTCTCGAGCCGCATCCACCTCAGCACCGACGACCGGAGCGTCAGCCCATCGACAGATCCCCACTTGGATCCTCCCGGACGAGCGGAGCACCGACCCCCACGTGGAGGCCCCGTACCATTGCAAAGGTAGGACAGCCCCAGAACACGAACGCCGCTCTAGCGGCGCGCGATGTCTTGGGCGGTCCACCCGTGCGCACGGCGCGACAACCGCCCTTGCGGCGGGAGGGGGCGCTGGGAGCCAAGCCGGCGAGCCCAACGTGCTGAAGCCGGTGACGCCCGCCGTCGACCAGCCCCGCGTTGTCGAAGTCTGCCCTGCTCGTAGGGCCAGTGAGCGCCCTCTCCCTTGAATGCTGAAGGGGAGGCTGACCCACGAACCCGCGCGGGAGGTAGAGCTCCGGCTCAGCCCGGCCTCCGCCCCAGCAAGGATTATGAACATCCTTGAAGCTGAGGGCGGGACCAAGATCGCAGCCTGGCTTGCTCCTCCCCACCCAGAGGCTGGTGGTCACCGTCTTGGGTGACCACCGGTGAGGGGATGCGGCCGGGCTGCATGATGAAAATCCTTGAAGCCGAACGATGGCCGAAAGGTACCAACTTCCACGAAGTTGCGTTCCTCCAACGATAAGATGGAAGGATTGCAGGCGTCCCCCATCCAGGGGCTCAGAAGGTGGAAAGGCACGGTGCATAAGGGAGCGCGAAGACATGGTCGTCTTTCAAGGGGGTCACCCTCCTTTTAAAGGCGACTCTCCCCACATGCGTCCCCAGTCGTCGTGGGCTGAGTCTTCTCCAACACACTCCAAGGTCCTCCCCTTACGGCGCGGGGGCTGGGTCCCACGCGTCATGCAAGCTGGTCCAGGGCAGAAAGAGCCAAACCGCCGCGCGCAGGGCATGCAACTGCCCAGCGGTTACAAGCATTCCTCCACTTTCGCCCAGACCAGCGGGTGAAAGGGCGGACAGCCATGCAGGCAGCATGCAACCGCGCCAGGTGGGCGCACCCCTTCGACTTCCAACGCACCCAGCATGGAGGCCCAGGCCCACACGTCATGCAACCGGCGCGCCGGTTGCTACGTGCTAGCAACTGCACCGCCACTCGCGCCACTACCGCGCCTCCTCAACTGCGGAGCCAATACCACGACTCGAGGCAACCCTGCGTGTGACCCAGCAGTGCTAGCTAGGCGCGACGGTCAAATACGGTCAAAAATGGGCTGACAGTAATGGCGGTGGCAGGCGGGCAGGAGCAGCGGTCACGTCGTCAGCCAAGCTTACGTCCCATCCAGGGGCAGCGAGGGAACCCTCTCTCACAGCGTGAAGACGGCGCGCCCGTGATCCGTTCCTCGAACGGCTCGCACACGCGCAATGACCGCCTCGCGAACCACTCGCCCCGTCGCATTAACTCCGCGGCGGGACAGGCGGCGCCTCAGGCAGGAGAAGCAAGCGACGCTTCGCCTTCACCATAATGACCGCGTCAAAAAAGGTACGCCACGTCATTCGATTTCGTATCCTTTTTCTTTTCCTCTTTCTGTCTCTTACAACGGGGACCGGGAAAGGGGGATACCCCGAAAAGGATCCTTCTCCATGAAGGAAACAGGCCCCGAGCCTCCCTACTGATCAGAGGTTCAAAGGCTGGCCCCTCGGAGGGGTTCAACGGCCGCCTCAGAGCACCTGGGTTCTACGCCCACTACTGGTCAGAGGTTCGATGGCCAGCCCCTCGGAAGGGTTCAACGGCCACCTTAGGCCACTCGGGCTCCGCGCCCACTACTGATCAGGGGTTTGTAGGCTGGCCCTCGAAGGGTTCACAGTCGCCTCAGACACAGAGCGAGGGATGACCCTAGGTACGTTCGATACATAACCAAGGCTCGGGCTACGCTCCCGAGGTACCCTAGGACATTTCCGAGACCAGTGGGAACGATCTTGTAATGGAGTCCCATCAGAGGGAGGCATCGAGCCCTCGGACCCCGTCAAAAGGGGACCGGGTCCGGCAGATCACCCGCAGGTACTTTTGGAGCGCGCCTCCGGGCCTCTAGCCGACCCCTAACAAATGGGGCACGGGCGTCCACTCGGATTACCCGCCAGCAGCTCGCCAGAGACACCATGTTCGGCGCCCTCCGAGGGCAACATAGCGCTTTCCCCCCCTCCTCCTTGTGGAAAGGCGACGCAGGGGCGTATGTAAAAAAGTCGAGTCTGTCCTTGACCGTCCTCTCGCCCTGTGCAGAGGCTCGGGGGCTGCTCTCGCAAACCCGGCTCCGGCCACACCGTTGACAGCGTCAACATACCAGCCCGAGAACTTGGGACCTGACCGTGCACCCGGGCTACGGCCAGCTTGCATGAGGGAACAACCAGACCAGCTGAAGTGTTGCGAAACGCACTAAGACCTTGAAGGAGTCAAACTACTCCTCCGAGGCCTCGGGGGCTACACCCGGCGGGTGCGCTCGCGCGCACCCACCGGAACAAAATGCAACCAAAAAAGGCTGGTCCCCTTGCAAAAAAGTGTGGCAAAAGCCTCTAAGCAAGTATTAACACTCCCTTCGAGGCTCAGGGGCTACTGTCGGGGACCATGATTAGGGGTACCCTCAAGACTCCTAAATCTCAGCTGGTAACCCCCATCAGCACAAAGCTGCAAAGGCCTGATGGGTGCGACTAAGTCAAGGATCGGTCCATTCGAGCGACGCGATCGCGCCTCGCCCGAGCCCAGCCTCAGGCAAGGGCAGCCGACCCCGGAGGATCTACGTCTCGCCCGAGGACCCCCTCCAGCAGCGGACACACCTTCGGCTCGCCCGAGGCCCAGTCTTCAGCAAGAAGCAACCTTGGCCAAATCGCCACGCCAACCGACCAACTCGCAGGGGCATTTAATGCAAAGGTGGCCTGACACCTTTATCCTGACGCACGCCCTCCAGTCGACAGAGCCGAAGTGACTGCAGTCACCTCGCCGCTCCACTGACCAGTCTGACAAGAGGACAGCGCCGCCTGCGCCGCTCCGACTGCTGAGCCACTCGACAGAGTGAGGCTGACAGCGGCTAAGTCCGGCCTCAGGCGTCATAGGAAACTCTGCCTCGCCCGACCCCAGGGCTCGGACTCGGGCTCAGCCCCGGAAGACGATGAACTTCGCTTCGCCCGACCCTAGGGCTCGGACTCGGGCTCAGCCCCGGAAGACGACAAACTCCGCTTCGCCCGACCCTAGGGCTCAGACTCGGGCTCAGCCCCGGAAGACGACGAACTCCGCTTCGCCCGACCCCAGGGCTCGGACTCGGGCACAGCCCCGGAAGATGACGAACTCCGCTTCGCCCGACCCCAGGGCTCGGACTCAGCCCTGGCCTCAGCCGACGGTCTCCGCCTCGTCCGACCCAGGGGCTCGGACTCTACCTCAACCTTGGAAGACAGACTCGACCTCGACCTCGGAGGAGCCTCCACCTCGCCCAACCTAGGGCATGGAACGACCACGTCAACAGGAAGCGCCATCATTACCCTACCCCGAGCTGACTCAGGCTACGGGGAACAAGACCGGCATCCCATCTGGCTCGCTCCACCATATGAGTAATGATGGCGCCCCGCATGCCCTGTGACGAGGGCGGCTCTCAGCCCCCTTACGGAAGCAAGAGGACGTCAGCAAGGACGCGACAGCCCTGACAGCTGTCCTTCCGCCAGGCTCCAGCGCTCCTCCGACGGCCACGACACCACGCGAACTGGGTGCCAATACCTCTCCGGCTACCACGATGGCATGTACTTAGGGCGCTAGCTCTCCCCCGCTAGACACATTAGCACTCTGCTACACCCCCATTGTACACCTGGATCCTCTCCTTACGCCTATAAAAGGGAGGTCCAGGGCCCTCTTATAGAGGGTTGGCCGCGCGGGGAAGGACGGGACGGCGCTCGCGCAAGGCCGCTCGCTCCCTCCCGCGAGGACGCTTGAAACCCCCTACTGCAAGCGCACCCGACCTGGGCACGGGGCTAACACGAAGGCCGCGGGTTCCACACTCCCACGCCTGCCTCCCTCCGGCTGCTTCTTCCCCCCTTCACGTTCCGCCTCGCGCCGACCCATCTGGGCTGGGGCACGCGGCGACGACTCACTCGTCGGTCCAGGGACCCCCCGGGTTTCAAAACACCGACACCAGCAGATAGTGACGCTAGATCTTCAGGGCATGAACCACTGCAGCTAGCTCCAGATCATGAGTTGGATAATGCTCCTCATGTCGACGCAACTGCCTTGAAGCATACGCTATCACTCGGCCTTCTTGCATTAATACACAGCCGAGACCACTGCCTGATGCGTCACAATACACATCAAAGGGCTTATTGATATCCGGTTGAGCCAATACCGGAGCAGTGGTTAATAATGTCTTCAATTTCTCAAAAGCTTCATTACACTTTGAAGACCAATTGAATTTGGTATCATTCTTTAATAAACTTGTGATTGGCTTCACAAGCTTGGAAAAATCTGGTATAAATCGGCGGTAATAACTAGCTAGTCCCAGGAAACTTCGGACTTGGTGAACAGTGGTTGGGGGTTTCCACTCCAAAATGTCCTTGACTTTGCTAGGATCCACCGCAATTCCTCTAGCAGACAGCACGTGCCCCAGAAATTGAATTTCTTCCAGCCAAAATGCGCACTTACTGAATTTGGCATATAATTTGTGTTCTCTTAAGCGCGTTAATACGACCCGTAAATGTTGAGCATGCTCCTCTTCATTTTTGGAATATATTAAAATATCATCAATGAAGACCACCACAAACTTGTCCAACTCAGGCATGAATACCGAGTTCATTAAATAAGTGAAGTGGGTAGGAGCATTTGTCAGTCCGAAAGACATTACCAGATATTCAAATAATCCGGACCGTGTAGTGAATGCGGTTTTTGGTATATCCTCGGGCCGAATACGGATCTGATGGTAGCCCGATCTGAGATGAATCTTGGAGAATACCCTTGCTCCAGTCAGTTGATCAAATAGAATGTCAATCCGCGGAAGAGGGTACTTGTTCTTGATAGTGACCTCATTCAGGGGTCGATAATCCACACACATCTGTAAAGTTTGATCCTTCTTCTTGACGAATATGGCTGGACAACCCCATGGTGACGAGCTTGGCCGGATGAATCCTTTCGTTAGTAGATCTTGTAACTGAATCTTCAGTTCTTCCAGCTCATTTAGAGGCATTCAGTACGATCTTCTAGAAATGGGAGCCGTACCGAGCTTTAATTCAATTACAAACTCTACGTCTCTCTCGGGTGGCAATCCAGGCAAATCCTCTGGAAAAACATCTGGGAACTCGCATACTACCGGAATATCCTTAATTTCCGATATAATAGTTTCATAAACTCTGCCAGTAGTTTTGGTTGGAATGGGGATAGACAAGAGAATTTCTTCTTGATTATGACTCAACCTGATGGTTCTCTGATCAGTGTTGAGGGTTGCTTTATGTTTGGCCAACCAATTCATGCCCAAAATCACATCTACATCCTGGCCTTTCAAAACAATCATATTAGTAGGAAAGTCCCGTCTGACCAAAGTTACGGGCACTTGGAAAGCCACTTCCCTAGTAAAGATTTGTCCCCCAGGTGACTGAATTTTAAACCCTTCTTTTGATTCATGGTATGAAATGCATTGTTGCTCCACAAATTTCTTGCTGATGAATGTATGTGAAGCACCAGAATCAAAGAGAATAATTGCGGGATGATTGGCCACAAGGAACGTACCCATCATTACCGGTTCACCGTCCGGTGTGGTGGCCACTTGCATATAATATATGCGTCCCGTCTTCTTTGTATTTTTGCCCATAGTATTTCCCTTGGCTTGAGAGGAATTCCCAGATCCTTGTGGATTGTTTGACTTGTTCTGCTTCGGATAAGGGCAATCCTTGATAAAGTGCCCAGATTTTTCGCAATTGAAACATCCTGTTGATGAACTGGGAAGGGCCGGGAAACGAGTGGCGGGGGCACCCGGCTGACTTGTTGGAATAGGGACAGTATTGGGACGGTGGAACACTGGTTGCTTAAATGGGAAGGAGGGTGGACATGGTGAAGAACGACCCTGATTAAAAGGCTGGATAACAAACCGTTGCCTTTTCTCGGGGCCCTGAGTAGGCCTGTTTCCTCCATTCCCCTTGGTTTTTGTAGAACTTGCATATTTAGATTCAACTGCCAACGCTGTGCTGACAGCCCTTCCATATGTGAGGTCGATGCAAGTAGCCATTTTCCTTTGCATCCTCTCATTCAGTCCTCGCATGAAACAATTTTTCTTCTTGGTGTCAGTGTTGACTTGATCAATCGCATACTGCGACAAATGATTAAACTTATTGAGATACTGATTAACAGTATCCCCTCCTTGCTTCAGCTTCATAAATTCTTCTTGTTTCATGTGAAGTACACCTTCAGGTATGTAATGTTCACGGAAGGCCAGTTTAAATTCTTCCCATGTAATCTGATGATTGGCCGGTTGAACGGCCACAAAGTTCCCCCACCAAGTGCTGGCAGGGCCACGCAATTGCTGGGCTACAAATAGGGGCTTCTGGGTTTCTGAACACCGAAGAAGTCCAAACTTCTGCTCGATGACGCAGATCCATTCGTCCGCCTCTAAAGGGTCTTCTACCTTGACGAATAATGGTGGGCGCGTTTCGGAGAAGTCCAAATAAGATGTCTCACTGGGGCCTTGCGGATAACCCCGCCCGCCTTGTTGTTGGAATTGTTGACCCGCCATTTCCCGTAGGAAGCAGGTATTATCTGCGGTAGCATTTACCAAGGCAGCGATGGCCTCGGCAAGCGTTGGAGGTACTGGTGGTGGGTTCGGGGTGGACTCCCTTCCACTAGAGGTGCCAGCTGCATCCTGTGATCGGGTCTTGGACGGCATCTGAGGCAACAAACATTTTGAAACAAATATAATATACCAAAGAAAAACCATCCATTTTACATTACTAAAAAGAGTAATGTTACAGACTCGAATTTTTACAACAGGAGTACAGTACCCATTATACAATACACTACCATTTCTACAACTATACTATTCCTACTTCCTATCACTCTTGGTAGCTTCACTGTCGGGCATAGGAGACCATTCGTCAGCCAACTTCATGGAGGGAGGGGGCCTGAAAAGGTCCAATTCGCCACCAAAAGCTTCTCCCGCTGCATGAGAAGGTCTGGCTTCTGTCCTGACAGGATTTGCAGGTACGCTGGGGTGCAATTGCGAATACAGTACATGAACTTCTTCATGTAGAGTATTGCAATATGCCTGCAGATTATCAATAGCTGAGCTAAGTTCTTCGACTCAGGCTCGAGCTTTTGCCTCCTTAGCCCAGGCAAGCGAACGAGACTGAACCGCCCAGTCGAGCGCTAAATCTCGATCAGCGAGCTGATCTTGCAGGCGGCGGATGTGGCTTCTCAATTCATTTATTCTGTCGCAATCCGCGACCCATATGTTAGTCCTGCGTTGAAGTTCCGTTTGAAGCTGATTCACTTGGGCTTCCAGATCCCCGATCAGATCATTACTCCCACTACTACTATCCTCGTGTCTCGGAGCGAGTTGATGACGGGTTACACCAATTGGGCCAGTTGACTTGCGCGCAGTTTTCCTTGTGCGCGGTGACATTTCTCTAAGGGGGAAATTTTATTAACATAGTTCTTAGCATGATGCATGTGTAATTACCGAATCAATCTTAGTTGATTCACACCTTCTATACATTGCACTCTTCCTATCTGGTCTTTAAGATAAACTCTTCAGAATTACTTAGGTAAGAAGGGAAGAGATTTTCTAGATAAGTCTTTAGAAAATTCTTTTTGAAGATGCCTCATAATATCTGCAGAGAAGGGCTTCGCTCCGATACTAGCTGTGATGGAACCTCCCAAGTCATTTGTCCCACCTATAGTTGTCCTTGTCCAACGGACCTCAGACAACCCTGTAGATGCTCCTGAATCACTTGACAAGTTTGGTATCTGCTTTTCTCACCTTTCCCAAGAGCGTTTTACCCGTCACACAGACATTACAGAACATCGGAGATATAGAAATGCGGAAGCGATTACATAAACTTACATTTATTTGAAAGTAAGATAAAGTTGGTTATTACAGACCAGCATAAAAAAACACGAGTGCAGAGTACTTATTATTACAATACCAAGGGAGGTAAAAACTCCTCCCGATAAGTTCTTACATAAAAGTTTTTATGGAGGACTAGGTCCTCCCGCAGCTTCATTCTTGCTTTTCTTCATTTGACACCACCTTGGTATAAAAGCAACAAAAGTTTGTTGCTTCCTCACCTAAAAACAATAGGGAATAAAATCATGAGTACGGAATTACCCAGCAAGTCTTACCTGACTAAAGAAAAGACTCTCAAAGGTATGCTGGTTATAAGGGAGTCAAGGTAAGGTTTCTAAAAGATCAAAGACTCTATTTTGCATAAATGCTTACTAAAAGTGGATCCTTAAAAATCCAATTTTATTGTCAAGTTAGGTAAAATTACCTGCATCTAGAGTTCTTTCTAACCTAGTTCAATCACTTAACCTGCACTAGCCAATTTCTTAACAAGTCCTTCATTCATCTTTACTGGAGTTCTACGTATAGGGCAGTGACCAAGTCTTCATAACCGCGAAGGTACGGCGATCCGAATCGATTATACTCAGCTGAGGATCTCCGATCACATGACATATGTAGCACTTAACCCTTGCATATGTCAACCCGCCACCGGGGTTCTTAAGACCAGATCAGGTTCACGCGAACCGAGAGCACAGATACACCACCGTCCAGCCTCTTGCCACGGAGGGTACACGCTACTCTCGCCACCGCTCCATGCCCATTCTGTGTTATCTTATTCTGGCCTTAGTCTGCCCGAGGCAAGGCTTACCCATGACGAGGCATGTGACCAGTAAAAGGGTCCTCGGTCAGCAAGCCTACATCGAGACGGTCCTTAGTCGACTCAGACGGAGACACTACACCGAGACTTTCTTTCTCGTGCAAGTCACCCGCCCAGTCTCAGCTTAATCATTTCAACCCAAAGTTTGGTACCTGGCAGAGGTACATCTTTTCCGGATGTTGAACCCATCACGGCCATGATGGATCCACCATCAAGTTTTATTTTCAAAAACATCCCTCCCACTTTGCCAATCATCTTTTGTAAAACAAAACCTTTTGTTTTGCTAGAGCAATACTAAGCATAGTAAAAACCTTTTGTGAAAACCGGGTTTCAAGGAAGATAATCAAGTTCAAGGAAGGTAATGCAGGAATTGTTTAAGCATTCAACTCCTATCACCTAATGCATTAATCAAGTGAGAAAGATTTTAAAAACATCAAGGAAGGTGGCAAATGCACCGGGGCTTGCCTTCATTGATAGGTGAAAGGGAAATGTGCCCTTGGGCCATTTCTAAGTATTTTGGTGATTGAGTGCCAACGCAAGTGCTTTTGTGTTGATCTATGCAATGTGGTGGACAAAGTGCAAATCAAGTCAAAAGGTATGTTTCTAGACTTAGTACATTGTTTTATGGACTAATGTATTGTGTCTAAGTGCTGCAAACAGGAAAGATTGAATTGGAAATGAGATGGCTCTGTTCAGCCAAAGTCAGCTCGGTCTGGCTGCACCGGACTGTCCGGTGGTGCACCGGACAGTGTCCGGTGTGCCAGGCTGACTATGGTGAACTTGCTACTCTCGGGACTTCGACGGCGGTGTACGGCTATAAATCACCGGACTGTCCGGTGGTGCACCGGATTGTCCGGTGAGCCGTTCATAGGCGAACTCGTCGCTCTTGGGAGTTGATTAACAGCGTACGGCTAAAATTCACCAGACTGTGCGGTGGTGCACCAGACTGTCCGGTGAGCCAATGGTCAGCCGGGGCAACGGTCAGCCAAGGATTCCGCGCGTGACGCGTGGCCGAGCCAACGATCACATTGGTGCACCGGACTGTCCTGTGTGCACCGGACAGTGTCCGGTGCGCTAACGGCTCTCAGACTCCAACAGTCGGCTACGCCATAGAAGGAAAGAAATCCGCACCCGACAGTGTCCGGTGGTGCACCGGACTGTCCGGTGCGCCAGGCGACAAAAGGCAAGATCAACCTTCCTGGAATGCTCTCAACGGCTCCAAGCTGCCTTGGGGCTACAAAAGGGACCCCTAGGCGCAAGGAGGAGCACATCAAGCATACTCAAAGCATTCCTAAGCACCAAGACTTCGATTCCACGCATTTGTTTCTTCGTGATAACATCTAGAGCTCTTGTTGAGTTGTGAACTCGTCGGGTTGTGTTGCGAGCTCTTGTTGCGACTTGTGTGCGTGTTGACATTCTGATTTTTGTGTCTTGTGTGCGTTGCTCATCCCTCCCTTACTCCGTGCTTCTTTGTGAACTTCAAGTGTAAGGGCGAGAGGCTCCAAGTTGTGGAGATTCCTCGCGAACGGGATTAAGAAAAGCAAAGCAAAACACCGTGGTATTCAAGTGGGTCTTTGGACCGCTTGAGAGGGGTTGATTGCAACCCTCGTCCGTTGGGACGCCACAACGTGGAGTAGGCAAGCGTTGGTCTTGGCCGAACCACGGGATAACCACCATGCCATCTCTGTGATTGATCTCTTGTGGTTATTGTGTTTTGTTGAGACTCCTCTCTAGCCACTTGGCGATTATTGTGCTAACGCTTAACCAAGTTTTTGTGGCTTAAGTTTCAAGTTTTACAGGATCACCTATTCACCCCCCTCTAGGTGCTCTCAATTGGTATCAAAGCCGTTCTCTTCACAAAGGGACTAATCGCCCGAAGAGATGGATCCTAAGGGGAAGGGAATCGTGATCAACGATAAGGAAAAGGAGTCCTTCGTCAACGAGCCGAAGGATGACAAGCCTACCGACTCGGGCTCCAGCCACAAACGCAAAGATGGGAAGAAGAAGAAGAAGAAGACGAGACGCATCAAGGAGATCGTCTACTACGACGACAGCGATGAGTCCACTTCTTCCCAAAAGGACGACTACGACTACGAGAAACGAAAGACGGTTAATTCGAACTTTTCTTTCGATTACTCTCGTATTCTACAGAATTCAAATGCACATTTGCTTTCCATCCCTCTTGGCAAACCTCCACACTTTGATGGGGAGGACTACGGATTTTGGAGTCACAAAATGCGTAGTCACTTGTTCTCTCTCCATCCAAGCATATGGGAGATTGTTGAGAATGGAATGAAATTTGATAGCTCGGATAGTCCTATATTTATTAATGAACAGATTCATAAAAATGCACAAGCTACTACTGTGTTGTTAGCCTCTTTGTGCAGGGACGAGTACCATAAGGTGAGCGGCTTGGACAATGCCAAGCAGATCTGGGACACCCTCAAAATCTCTCATGAGGGGAACGACGTCACCTTACTCACCAAGATGGAGTTGGTGGAGGGCGAGCTTGGAAGATTCGCGATGATAAGGGGCGAGGAGCCAACCCAAACATACAACCGGCTCAAGACCCTTATCAACAAAATAAGGAGTTACGGAAGCACGCGATGGACGGACCACGACGTCGTCCGCCTAATGCTAAGGTCCTTCACTGTACTTGATCCACATTTGGTGAACAATATTCGTGAAAATCCTAGATACACCAAGATGTCGCCCGAAGAAGTCCTTGGAAAGTTTGTAAGCGGGCGAATGATGATCAAGGAGGCGAGGTACGTGGACGACGCGTTGAACGGTCCAATCCATGAGCCTCAACCCATTGCTCTCAAAGCAACGAGGAGCAAGGAGGCGCTACCTAGCAAGGTGGCGCAAGTTGAGGCGGCCGGGCTCAGTGATGAAGAGATGGCCCTCATCATCAAGCGCTTCAAGACGGCGCTAAAGGGTCGCAAGGGACAACCTAGCAAGACCAAGACAAAGGGGAAGCGCTCATGCTTCAAATGTGGTAAGATTGGTCATTTTATTGCTAACTGTCCCGATAATGAAAGTGACCAGGAACAAGGGAGCAAGAGGGAGAAGAAGAAGGCATACAAGAAGGCTAAGGGCGAGGCACACCTTGGCAAGGAGTGGGACTCGGATTGTTCATCATCCGACTCCGAAAATGAAGGACTCGCCACCACCGCCTTCAACAAGTCATCCCTCTTCCCCAACGAGCGTCACACATGCCTCATGGCGAAGGAGAAGAAGGTATGTACTCGGGATACCACTTATGCTTCTTCAAGTGATGATGATTCTAGTGATGACGATGAAATAGACTATTCTAGTTTATTTAAAGGTTTAGATAGAATTAAAACTGGCAAAATTAATGAGTTAATTGATGCCTTGAATGACAAGAATAGGTTACTAGAAAAGCAAGAGGATTTGTTGTATGAAGAACATGATAAATTTGTAGAGGCACAAAAAATCTCATGCTTTAGAAGTTAAAAGAAATGAAATGCTTTCTTGTGAACTATCTACTTGCCATGAGACAATTTCTAGCTTAAAGAGCATTAATGATGATTTAAATGCTAAGTTAGAAAAATCTAGTAAATTAACATCTTGTGTAGAACATGTTTTGATTTGCACTAGGTGTAAAGATTTTAATGTTGATGCTTGTAGTGAACACCTAGATTGCATTTCTAAATTAAATGATGAAGTAGCTAGTCTTAATGCCCAACTTAAGACTAGCAAAAGGGAATTTGATAAGTTAAAATTTGCAAGGGATGCCTACACGATTGGTAGACACCCCTCAATTAAGGATGGACTTGGCTTCAAGAGGGAAGCCAAGAACTTAACAAGCCATAAGGCTCCCATCTCCGCCAAGGAGAAAGGGAAGGCCCCTATGGCTAGTAGTGTGCAAAAGAACCATGCTTTTATGTACCATGATAGGAGACAGTCTAGAAATGCTTATAGGACTTGTAATGCTTATGATGCTTTTGATTTCCATACCATGTTTGCTTCTAGTTCTTCCTATATGCATGATAGAAATATGTCTAGGAGAAATGTCATTCATCATATGCCTAGGAGAAATGTTGTTAATGTTCCTAGGAAAGTTAATGAACCTTCTACAATATATCATGCTTGCAACGCTTCATTTGCCATTTGTAGAAAGAATAAGAAGGTGATTGCTAGGAAGTTAGGGGCAAGATGCAAGGGAGACAAAACTTGCATTTGGGTCCCTAAGACCATTGTGACTAACCTTGTAGGACCCAACAAGAGTTGGGTACCTAAGACCCAAGCCTAAATTTGCCTTGCAGGTTTATGCATCCGGGGGTACAAGCTGGATTATCGACAGCGGATGCACAAACCATATGACGGGGGAGAAGAAGATGTTCACCTCCTACGTCAAAAACAAGGATTCCCAAGATTCAATAATATTCGGTGATGGGAACCAAGGCAAGGTAAAAGGGTTAGGTAAAATTGCTATTTCATCCGAGCACTCTATATCTAATGTGTTTTTAGTTGAGTCTCTTGGATATAATTTGTTATCTGTTAGTCAATTATGCAATATGGGATATAATTGTCTATTCACAAATGTAGATGTGTCTGTCTTTAGAAGGTGTGATGGTTCACTAGCTTTTAAGGGTGTACTAGACAGCAAACTTTATTTGGTTGATTTTGCAAAAGAAGAGGCCGGTCTAGATGCATGCTTAATTGCTAAGACTTGCATGGGCTGGTTGTGGCATCGCCGCTTAGCACATGTGGGGATGAAGAACCTTCACAAACTTCTAAAGGGAGAACACGTGATAGGTCTAACTAACGTACATTTCGAAAAAGATAGACCTTGTGCAGCTTGTCAAGCAGGGAAACAGGTGGGAGGCTCTCATCACACCAAAAATGTGATGACCACATCAAGACCCTTGGAGATGCTTCATATGGACCTCTTCGGACCCGTCGCCTATCTAAGTATAGGAGGAAGTAAGTATGGTCTTGTTATAGTTGATGATTTTTCCTGCTTCACTTGGGTATTCTTTTTGCAGGATAAATCTGAAACCCAAGGGACCCTCAAGCGCTTCCTCAGGAGAGCTCAAAATGAGTTTGAGCTCAAAGTGAAGAAGATAAGGAGTGACAACGGGTCCGAGTTCAAGAACCTTCAAGTGGAGGAGTTCCTTGAGGAGGAAGGAATCAAGCACGAGTTCTCCGCTCCCTACACACCACAACAAAATGGTGTGGTAGAGAGGAAGAACAGGACGCTCATTGATATGGCGAGGACTATGCTTGGAGAGTTCAAGACCCCCGAGCGCTTTTGGTCGGAAGCCGTGAACACGGCTTGCCACGCCATCAACCGGGTCTACCTTCACCGCCTCCTCAAGAAGACTTCGTATGAGCTGCTAACCGGTAACAAACCTAATGTGTCTTACTTTCGTGTATTTGGGAGCAAGTGTTATATTCTTGTGAAGAAAGGTAGAACTTCTAAATTTGCTCCCAAAGCTGTAGAAGGGTTTTTATTAGGTTATGACTCAAATACAAAGGCGTATAGGGTCTTCAACAAATCATCGGGTTTGGTTGAAGTCTCTAGCGACGTTGTATTTGATGAGACTAATGGCTCTCCAAGAGAGCAAGTTGTTGATCTTGATGATGTAGATGAAGAAGACGTTCCTACGGCCGCTATACGCACCATGGCGATTGGAGATGTGCGGCCTCAGGAACAATTGGAGCAAGATCAACCGTCTTCCTCAATAATGGTGCATCCCCCAACCCAAGATGACGAACACGTACCTCAAGTGGAGGCGCATGATCAAGGGGGAGCACAGGATGTTCAAGTTGAAGAGGAAGAAGCACCTCAGGCACCTCCAACCCAAGTTCGAGCAACGATTCAAAGGAATCATCCCGTCGACCAAATTTTGGGTGATATTAGCAAGGGAGTAACTACTCGCTCTAGATTGGTGAATTTTTGTGAGCATTACTCTTTTGTCTCTTCTATTGAGCCTTTCAGGGTAGAAGAGGCCCTGCTAGATCCGAACTGGGTGATGGCCATGCAGGAGGAGCTCAACAACTTCAAGCGTAATGAAGTTTGGACACTGGTGCCTCGTCCCAAGCAAAATGTTGTGGGAACCAAGTGGGTGTTCCGCAACAAACAGGACGAGCACGGGGTGGTGACAAGGAACAAGGCTCGACTTGTGGCAAAAGGTTATGCCCAAGTCGCAGGTTTGGACTTTGAGGAGACTTTCGCTCCTGTGGCTAGGCTAGAATCAATTCGTATATTGCTAGCATATGCCACTCACCATTCTTTCAGGTTGTACCAAATGGATGTAAAGAGCGCTTTCCTCAACGGGCCGATCAAGGAGGAGGTGTACGTGGAGCAACCCCCTGGCTTCGAGGATGAACGGTACCCCGACCACGTGTGTAAGCTCTCTAAGGCGCTCTATGGACTTAAGCAAGCCCCAAGAGCATGGTATGAATGCCTTAGAGACTTTCTAATTGCTAATGCTTTCAAGGTTGGGAAAGCCGATCCAACTCTTTTTACTAAGACTTGCGATGGTGATCTTTTTGTGTGCCAAATTTATGTCGATGACATAATATTTGGTTCTACTAACCAAAAGTCTTGTGAGGAGTTTAGCAGGGTGATGACGCAGAAATTCGAGATGTCGATGATGGGCGAGTTGAACTACTTCCTTGGGTTCCAAGTGAAGCAACTCAAGGATGGCACCTTCATCTCTCAAACAAAGTACACACAAGACTTGCTAAAGCGGTTTGGGATGAAGGACGCCAAGCCCGCAAAGACGCCAATGGGAACTGACGGACACACCGACCTCAACAAAGGAGGTAAGTCCGTTGATCAAAAGGCATACCGGTCAATGATAAGTTCTTTGCTTTATTTATGTGCTAGTAGACCAGATATTATGCTTAGTGTATGCATGTGTGCTAGATTTCAATCCGTTCCAAGGGAGTGTCACTTAGTGGTCGTGAAGCGAATTCTTAGATATTTAGTCGCTACGCCTTGCTTCGGGATCTGGTATCCAAAGGGGTCTAATTTTGACTTGATTGGATATTCAGATTCTGACTATGCTGGATGTAAGGTTGATAGGAAGAGTACATCGGGGACGTGCCAATTCTTAGGAAGGTCCCTAGTGTCATGGAATTCTAAGAAACAAACTTCCGTTGCCCTATCCACCGCTGAGGCCGAGTACGTTGCCGCAGGACAGTGTTGCGCGCAACTACTTTGGATGAGGCAAACCCTCCGGGACTTTGGCTACAATCTGAGCAAAGTCCCACTCCTATGTGATAATGAGAGTGCTATCCGAATAGCGGAAAATCCTGTTGAGCACAGCCGCACAAAGCACATTGACATCCGGCATCACTTTTTGAGAGACCACCAGCAAAAGGGAGATATCGAAGTGTTTTATGTTAGCACCGAGAACCAGCTAGCCGATATCTTCACTAAGCCTTTAGATGAGAAGACCTTTTGCAGGCTGCGTAGTGAGCTAAATGTCCTAGATTCGCGGAACTTGGATTGATTTATAGCATACATGTGTTTATTCCTGTGATCATGTTCCTTCTGCATTTTGTTGCTTACTTGTGGTGCTCAAGTTGTACAAACACTCCCTGGACCTCACAAGTCCTTTTTGCAAGTGATGCACATATTTAGGGGGAGCTGTGCTACAACTTGACCCTTTGAGACTAACCGTGTGCTTGAGTTTGCTTGTTTTAGTCTCAAAGGAGGTTTGAAAGGGAAAAGGTGGACTTGGACCATGAAAGACTTCCACTGCACTCCGATGAGAGGGTAACTTATTCCAAGTTCATCTCATGTACTCTTATTGCCTTTGTATTCTTATTTGAAGATTTTGGTGAGGCAATGGGGTTCAAGGGCCAAGATTGATCCCGTTTTGGTGCTTGATGCCAAAGGGGGAGAAAATAAAGGCCAAAGCAATAGATGGATCAGCTACCACTTGAGAAATTTTGAAAATAGTAGATTAGAGCTTTTGGTTTGTCAAAACTCTTTTATTGTCTCTTTTGTCAAAAATTGGCCTCTTGTGGGGAGAAGTGTTGATTATGGGAAAAAGGGGGAGTTTTTGAAATTCTTGATCAATTTCCTTTGAATACCTCTCTTTATGTCTCTACAAGTGAATTTGACTTAGAGATAGGAATTTGAGTTTGATTTGCAAAAACAAACCAAGTGGTGGCAAAGAGTGATCCATATATGCCAAATATGAATCAAACCAATTTTGAGTTCTCATTTGCATTGATATTGCACTTGTTCTAGTTGCTTTATGTTGTGTTGGCATAAATCACCAAAAAGGGGGAGATTGAAAGGGAAATGTGCCCTTGGGCCATTTCTAAGTATTTTGGTGATTGAGTGCCAACACAAGTGCTTTTGTGTTGATCTATGCAATGTGGTGGACAAAGTGCAAATCAAGTCAAAAGGTATGTTTCTAGACTTAGTACATTGTTTTATGGACTAATGTATTGTGTCTAAGTGCTGGAAACAGGAAAGATCGAATTGGAAATGAGATGGCTCAGTTCAGCCAAAGTCAGCTCGGTCTGGCTGCACCGGACTGTCCGGTGGTGCACCGGACAGTGTCCGACGGTGCACCAGACAGTGTCCGGTGTGCTAGGCTGACTATGGTGAACTTGCTACTCTCGGGACTTCGACGGCGGTGTACGGCTATAAATCACCGGACTGTCCGGTGGTGCACCGGACTGTCCGGTGAGCCGTTCACAGGCGAACTCGTCGCTCTCGGGAGTTGATTAACGGCGTACGGCTAAAATTCACCGGACTGTCCGATGGTGCACCAGACTGTCCAGTGAGCCAACGGTCAGCCGGGGCAACGGTGAGCCGAGGATCCCGCGCGTGACGCGTGGCCGAGCCAACGATCACATTGGTGCACCGGACTGTCCGGTGTGCACCGGACAGTGTCCGGTGCGCCAACGGCTCTCAGACTCCAACGGTCGGCTGCGCCATAGAAGGAAAGAAATCCGCACCGGATAGTGTCCGGTGGTGCACCGGACTGTCCGGTGCGCCAGGCGACAGAAGGCAAGATCAGCCTTCTTGGAATGCTCTCAACGGCTCCGAGCTGCCTTGGGGCTATAAAAGGGACCCCTAGGCGCATGGAGGAGCACATCAAGCATACTCAAAGCATTCCTAAGCACCAAGACTTCGATTCCACACATTTGTTTCTTCGTGATAGCATCTAGAGCTCTTGTTGAGTTGTGAACTCGTCGGGTTGTGTTGCGAGCTCTTGTTGCGATTTGTGTGCATGTTGACATTCTGATTTTTGTGTCTTGTGTGCGTTGCTCATCCCTCCCTTACTCCGTGCTTCTTTGTGAACTTCAAGTGTAAGGGCGAGAGGCTCCAAGTTGTGGAGATTCCTCGCGAACGGGATTAAGAAAAGCAAAGCAAAACACCATGGTATTCAAGTGGGTCTTTGGACCGCTTGAGAGGGGTTGATTGCAACCCTCGTCCGTTGGGACGCCACAATGTGGAGTAGGCAAGCGTTGGTCTTGGCCGAACCACGGAATAACCACTGTGCCATCTCTGTGATTGATCTCTTGTGGTTATTGTGTTTTGTTGAGACTCCTCTCTAGCCACTTGGCGATTATTGTGCTAACGCTTAACCAAGTTTTTGTGGCTTAAGTTTCAAGTTTTACAGGATCACCTATTCACCCCCCTCTAGGTGCTCTCAATAGGTGAGTCAGGCACGGATCCACAGATGTCAAAGTAGAAACAATTCCCTGCCTGAGGTTCCGAAGGTGGTGGTGTCTTCTCTTCTGTTACTTTGACTTCTTCTTCATTTTCTAGAGATAACCATATATATGTATATAAGAATGTATGCCATGAAATGCTCATGAAAGCACAAGGATAATAAGAATTTATAATCTCAAGTTCTTGAATACAATTTTCCTTCACGGTTCACCGGAAAACTAGGGTTTCCGGAGTTAAAAGTGAAGTTCAAAGAGCAGGGGTGGGGGTTTTGGGTTCTAATTCTCAAACAAGGTCCAAATCAAACCAAACTCTACCCAAGGCTTCTAAATAATGTTTTGAGTTCATATAAAATGTTTGGGCATTTTTGGAGTTATTACTGATTTTCTAAAAATCCAGAAACAATGTTTTAAGCTATTTTAAATACTCCAAAATTCCTTATTTACCCTAAAAATCATGAAACTATTTTTTATTAAATACTATGAAAAATAAGGAATCTAGAAAAATTGGTTTGACATTTTTAGGATTTTTCTACAATTTCTTACATATTTCCAAGGTTCTACTGAAAAAGAAAAGGGAAAATCCTTAACAGTGTTGGGCCGGAAACAGCTCAGATGGCCTAAGTCCAGGCAAAAACGCACGAGCGCCCTCGCGCGCGCTGGAGACTTTGCAGAAGGGCCCTTGTCTTCTTGAATATCCCGACAGAGTCCAAGTCACTATTTAACACAGTCGCTGACAACTGCGGAAAAGACCCTAGACTTCTATTTCTTCTCCAAAAACGCCCTGGGCCAAGGCGCGCTCGCCGTTCGCCCACGACGACACACGGACTGGCCCAGGCCGGCGATGGATGCTCAGTCGAGCGACAGGGGAAGCATAACCTACCCAAGGCAACCTAGGAACATGCTTCACTTTGGCTTGAACACTTGGTGAACGGTCTGCTCACGGGTATGGCGGAAACCGTGATGTCAATGCCGTGTTCCCAATCATTTACGCCCGAATTGGTTAAACGGCTACTACGGTGAGTTTCACGTGCATATAGCGCTGCTAGAACAACACTCGAGAGAGGCAGAGCCTTACCAGAGTGGTCTGGCCATGGAGCGCGGAGTCTTGTGCTTGCCAGAGACAGAGAAGGGGGGGAAATGGTGTCGCGGCGGCTCTAGGTGAAATTGGGAGAGGGGATCGGGGCTATACGGCCGTAAGAGACTGTAGTTTCACCGTGCACAATCAATTTGAGGGGAGGAGAAGGAGACAGTGCGAATTCCTGGTTTTCCTCAAGCTTACTTGAAGAACTACGAGCACCTCGCCGTGGCCCCCTGTCCTATATATAGGCACGGCGGTCCGGTGATCGATCCACGGCCACGAGGTGAGTTGTTAACGCATGGCAACCACGTAAGGAAGAGGCACAGTGAGGCAAATCAAAGCATGCGACAGCGCGGTGAGAGCTCGCTGAGTCACGGTGGCCACCGGTGAATAACTCCGGTAGAGCTCAGGAGATGGTGCCACGTACGAGTTGCCCTTTCCCCGGCGTTATCCATCCAGTACCGCGCACGAATCGGGACGACGATCAACGACGGCGAGCTGATCTGGCGTACTGATCCACTCAAGGCACTGTACCATGGAGATTGTTCTTCAGTCGCCTGAACCGACCATCTTCTCCCTTCTTAATCTCCAAATTCTTGTTAAGAACAGAGCAATCTCCCTTACTAAGATTTGTTCACCATGTATCAACCTACAAACTAACTATAGGATTCTTGGACTAAAACCGAGTGGATTCAAAGATATGGCACATCAAACTTGGCCTCACCTCACTGGGACCATTTTTAACCTAGGGTTCAGTTTCAGTTTTCTGTCTCAGTTCTGACAGAGCGACTTTGAGTTGGTTTTTCTCTAATTTTTGTATAACAACCACAGGAGATGTCTGCATCAAAGTTGCTCTCCTATGATAGGTTTACAAAATTTATTTGGTGGCCTAGGGCAAATTCTCACTAATTTGAAAGATACAAAGGCTCAAAGTTGAAGCAATCACGCTGAAATTCAGACTTCATCAAATGAGTCAAGTGTGGCTCTTTTGCACTTAAGTCCAAATCTCAAGCTTTGGATTGCAAACCCTCATGATTGGGAACCATATGACTTAGGATACTTATTTAACATGGTTTTTGCATTTTAGTCCACAAGTACATTATTTTTGCACATAGGCCCCTAGGGTTTGGATTTAGGGTTTTCCAGGGTTTTAATTAGGATTTCTGGTATCTTAGGGGTGTAAATGAAATGTAGGCCCATCTTTGGTAATATTTTATGATTGTTTTACTTAAACTTTAGGGTTTCCTTAATTTTGGGTCATGTTTTACCCTCTTAATCCCTATTTAGTTTTAAGTCCCCTATTCCAGGGTTCTATTTGCAAAATGCCATAACAATACAACTTGCTTGAAATTTTTGCCTAGTGAATGCACTCTAAGTGTATCAAACATGTGCAAGGCCAATGCTTATGATGTTATGCTCAAGTTTTAGTTACAGTAACACCAGGGGTGTTACAGCCGACGACCTCCGCCGCGATTCGCGCCGCCGCCGTTGCGATTTACGCCACCGGTGACCCGATAAGTCTGCCAGGTAATAGCTGTTCGCCTGGAGATAACTCCGGTGACTCACCGCCGTACCCCCTTGCTTTGCGGCCTGAGCAGATAAGCTCGCCGGCGACAGCCGTCGCACAGCTTGGCGCCACATACCCTGGCACCTCCACCGGATCGCCGTGAACCGCTGTAATCCTCTGTCCATCGCCAGAGTGACTGCCACGACGTTGAACATGAATTCACGCGCGCCAGTGACCTCCCCCTCCTCCGACCACCGCGCATCACCACTGAAATTCCTGGCCACCGTTGTCGCTCCCTATAAATTGAAGCCACCGCGAGCTCCGCAAGGTCATCACACACCCAACCACCCAGTATTGCCCCCAGCCGATCACCAGCGAGCTCTAATTTTACATTTCCCCCAAACCGATTCGAATACACCACAAAGAACACCTCACCGTGGCCAGCTCAACTCAGGTCATTTCAAGTCTCTCCGTCGCTTGTTCTAGCTTCCCTAGGCCCTCCCCAAGCTCCTCGACCCCTCCAATTGAACTAGACCGCCGCCAATCGCCGGGAACGCGTGATTCTTTGGTTCATCCGCACGCTCACCGTGGCCAGAGACATTGGGATAGTCGTTTATGAAATTTAATGAGGGGAAACACTCCTCAGGGCTAGAATTAGGGTTAAACCAGAGATTAGCGCTAGTCCTTGCCCCATTCAGCCGGTCTACGAGCTCGCCGGAGCTCTGCCGCGCTCGTCGTCGTCGTGGGCCTCAACTTGTGAAGAATTAGAACATGGGGGGGGGGGTTTATTGTAAACTGTGAGTGACTGTTTGAAATAGTATTCTGGACTCCTTCGGGTTATTCAAAACTGCAGGGCCTTATTCGCAAAGTCGCCGCACGCGTGCGCGCGTGGGCTCGTTTCTGCCCTAGCTGGGCCGGCTCGTGCTGGATTCAGCCCGAGACTGTTCATTTGTTTCTTTTTCTTTTTCTAGCAAGCTTTGGAAATCTGTAAGAAATTGTAGAAAAATCCTAAAAATGTCAAACTAATTTTCCTAGATTCCTTATTTTCCATAGTATTTAATAAAAATAGTTTTATGATTTTCAGGACAAATAGGGAATTTTGGGTCGTTTAAAATGGCCTAAAGTATTGCTTCTGGATTTTTAGAAAATCAATAATAATTGCAAAAATGCCCAAACTTTTTATATGAACTTAAAATAATATTTAAAAGCCTTGGGTAGATTTTGGTATGATTTGGACCTTGTTTGATAATTAGAACCCAAAACCCCCACCCCCTGCTCTTTGAACTTCACTGTTGTCTCCGGAAACCCTAGTTTCTCGGAGCACTGTGAAGGAAAATTGTATTCAAGGCCTTAGATAATAAATTCTTATTATCTTCACACTCTCATGAGCATTACATGGCATTCATTCTTATATATATAAATGGTTATATTTAGAAAACGAGGAAGAAGTTGAAGTAGAAGAAGAGAAGACTTCACCACCACCACCTGCGGAACATCAGGCAGGAAATTGTTTTTACTTTGACATCTGTGGATTCGAGCCTGGCTCACCTATAAACGAAGGCAAGCCCCGGTGCATTTGCCACCTCCTTGACTCTTTTAAAATCATTCTTACTTGATTGATGCATTAGGTGATAGAAGTTGATTGATAAAACGATTCCTGCATTACCTTCCTTGAATTTGATTACCTTCCTTTGAATCCCTGTTTTATAAAAAGTTTTTACTATGCTTAGTCTTGCTTTAGCAAATAAAAGATTTTGTTTCTACAAAAGATGATATGGAAAAGTGGGAAGGATGTTTTTGAAAATAAAAATTGATGGTGGATCCATCATGGCCATGATGGGTTCAACATCGGAAAAGATGTACCTCCGCCAGGTACCAAAATTTGGGTTTTAAATGGTAAAGCTGAGACCGGGCGATTGACTTGCACGAGAAGAGAGTCTCGGTGTAGTGTCTCCGTCTGAGTCGATTAAGGACCGTCTCGATGTAGGTTTGCTGACCGAGGACCCTTTAACTGGTCACATGCCTTGTCATGGGTAAGCTTTGCCTCGGGCAGACTAAGGCCAGAATAAGATACCACACAATGGGAGTGGAGAGATGGCGAGAGTAGCGTGTACCCTCCGTGGCAAGAGGCTGGACAGTGGTGTATCTGTGCTCTCGGTTGGCGTGAACCTGATCTGGTCTTAAGAAACCCGGTGGCGGGTTGACATATGCAAGGGTTAAGTGCTACATATGTCGTGTGATCGAAGATCCTCAACTGAGTATAATCGATTCGGATCACCGTACCTTCGCGGTTATGAAGACTTGGTCACTGACTTACACGTAGAACTCCAGTAAAGATTAAGGGTGCTAAGAAATTGGCTAGTGCAGGTCAAGTGATTGAACTAGGATAGAAAGAACTCTAGAGACAGGTAATCTTACCTAAACTGACAAGTAAAATTTGGATTTTTAAGGATCCACTTTAGTAAGCATTTCTGCAAACAGAGTCTTTGATTATTGAGAAACCTTACCTTGACTCCCTGATAACCAGCATGCCCTTGAGAGTCTTTTCTTTAGTCGGGTAAGTCTTGCTGAGTAATTCCATACTCAGGGTTTTATTCCCTATTGTTTTTAGGTGAAGAAGCAACAAACTTTTGTTGTTTCTGTTCCAAGGTGGTCTCAAAAGAAGAAAACCAAGAATAGAGCTGCGGGAGGAAGGGTTCCTCCATAAAAACTTTTGTTTGATACTTATCGGGAGGGGTTTTTGCCTCCCTTGGTTTTGTAATAATTATACTCTGCACTCAGTTAGGTATATCCTGGTCTGTAATATATAACTTTGTCTTACTTTTAAATAAATGTGAGTTTATGTAATCGCTTCCGCATTTTCGTATCTCCAATGATCTGTAATGTCTACATGACGGGTGAAACGCTCTTGGGAAAGGTAAGAAAAGCAGATACCAAACTTGTCAAGTGATTCAGGGGCACCTATAGGGTTGTCTGAGGTCCGTTGGACAAGGACAACTGTAGGTGGGCCTAATGACTTGGGAGGTTCCGTCGCAGCTGGTATCGGAGCGAAGCCCTTCTCTGCAGATATTATGAGGCATCTTTAAAAGAATTTTCTAAAGACTTATCTAGAAAATTTCTTCCCCTCTTACCTACTATATCTGAAGAGTTTACCTTAAAGACCAGATAGTAAGAGTGCAACATATAGAAGGTGTGAATCAACTAAGGTTGATTCGGTAATTACACATGCATCATGCTAAGAACTATGGTAATAAGATTTTCCCCCTTAGAAAAATGCCGCCGCGCATAAGGAAAACAGCGCGAAAGCATACTAGCCCAATTGGTGTGCCACGTCATCAACTTGCCCCAAGACACGAGGATAGCAGTAGTGGGAGTAATGATCCGATTAGGGATCTTGAAGCGAAAGTTAATCAGCTTCAAACAGAACTCCAATGCAGGACTGACATATGGGTCATGGATGGCGACAAAATCAATGAATTGAGAAGCGACATCTGCCGCCTACAAGATCAGCTCGCAGATCGGGATTTAGCGCTCGACTGGGTGGTTCACTCTCGTTCGCTTGCCTAGGCTAAGGAGGCGAAAGCTCGAGCCCGAGTAGAAGAGCTTAGTTGAGCCATTGATACCTTGTAGGCTTATTGTAATACTCTACATGAATAAGTTCATGTATTGTACTCACAACTACACCCCAGTGTACCTGCGGATCCTGTCGAGACAGAAGCCGAACCTTCTCAAGTTGTGGGAGAAGCTTATGGTGGCGAATTGGACCTTTTCAGGCCCCCTCCCTCTATGAAGTTGGTCGATGAGTGGTCTCCTACGCCCGACAGTGAGGCTACCAAGAGTGACAGGAAGTAGGAATAGTATAGGATAGAAGTAGTACTATTGTGTAATAGGGGGTGTAATCCTATTGTAAAGTATGAGTCTGTAACATTACCTTTTTAAGTAATCTGAAATGGATGGTTTGTATGGCATGTCATATTGCTCCCAATGTTCTTTGCCTCAGATGCCTTCCAGGACTCGCGCTCAGAATGGGGCTGGTACCTCCCGTGGGACAGAGGCGACCCCGAATCCACCTCCAATACCCCCGACACTTGCCGAGGCCATCGCTGCCTTGGTAAACGCTACAGCAGAAAATACCCGCTTTCTGCAGGAGATGGCAGGCCAACCACTTCAACAACAAGGCGAGCGGGGCTATTCGCAAGGCCCCCGTGAAACCTCTTATTTGGATTTCTCCGAAACACGCCCCCATTGTTCGTCAAGGCGGAAGACCCTTTAGAGGCGGATGAATGGATCCGCGTCATCGAGCAAAAATTTGGACTTCTTCGATGCTCCGAAACTCAGAAGCCCCTGTTCGCAGCTCTGCAATTGCGTGGCCCTGCCAGCACCTGGTGGGGGAACTTTGTTGCCGTACAACCGGTTGGTCATCAAGTAACCTGGAATGAATTCAAGCTAGCCTTCTGGGAACATTACATACCTGAAGGAGTACTCCACATGAAACAGGAGGAATTCATGAAGTTAAAGCAAGGCGGAGATACTGTCACCCAGTATCTCAATAAATTCAATCACTTATCGCAGTATGCAATTGACCAAGTCAACACTAACATAAAGAAGAAGAACTGTTTCATGAGGGGTTTAAATGATCGGATGCAAAGGAAAATGGCTACCTGCATCGACCTCACCTACGAAAGGGCTGTCAGCACAGCGCTGACAGTTGAATCTAAATATGCAAATTCTGGAAAGTCCAAGGGGAATGGAGGCAATCGGCCTAATCAGGGCCCCGAGAAAAGGCAACGGTTAGTTATCCAGCCTTTTAATCAGGGTCGTTCTTCATCACGCCCACCCTCCGTCCCATTCAAACAACCAGTGTTCATCCGTCCCAATGTTGCCCCCACTACAACAAGTCAGCCGGGTGCCCCTGGCGCTCGATTCCCTGCCCTTCCCAGTCTGTCAACAGGTTGCTTCAATTGCGGAAAATCTAGGCACTTTATTAAGGATTGCCCTTACCCGAAGCAGAATCGCTCAAACAATAAACAAGGAACTGGGAATTCTTCTCAAGCTAAGGGAAATACGGGCAAGAATATAAAGAAGACGGGACAGATTTATTACACTCAAGTGGCCACCACACCGGATGGTGAACCAGTAATGATGGGTACGTTCCTTGTGGCCAATCATCCCACAATTATTCTCTTTGATTCTGGTGCTTCGCATACATTCATCAGCAAGAAATTTGTGGAGCAATATTGCATTCCATACCATGAATCAAGGGAAGGGTTTAAAATTCATTCACCTGGGGACAAATATTTACTAAGGAAGTGGCTTTCCAAGTGCCCGTAACATTGGCCGGACGGGACTTTCTTACTAATATGATTGTTCTGAAAGGCCAAGACATAGATGTGATTTTGGGCATGAATTGGTCGGCCCAACATAAAGCAACCCTCAACACTGATCAGAGAACCATCAGGTTGAGTCATAACCAAGAGGAAATTCTTTTGTCTATCCCCATTCCAGCTAAAACTACTGGCAGAATATATGAAGCCATTATTCCGGAGATCAAGGATATTCTGGTACTATGTGAGTTCCCAGATGTCTTTCCAGAAGATTTGCCCGGATTACCACCAGAAAGGGATGTAGAGTTTGTAATTGAGTTGAAGCCCGGTACGGCTCCCATTTCTAGAAGATCGTACCAGATGCCTCCAAATGAGCTGGCAGAACTGAAGATTCAATTACAAGATCTACTAGAGAAAGGATTCATCCGGCCAAGCTCGTCACCATGGGGTTGTCCCGCCATATTCGTCAAGAAGAAGGATCAAACCTTACGGATGTGCGTGGACTATCGACCCCTAAATGAGGTCACTATTAAGAACAAGTACCCTCTAAAAGTCGCCTAGAGGGGGGGGTGAATAGGGCGAAACTGAAATTTACAAAGTTAATCACAACTACAAGCCGGGTTAGCGTTAGAAATATAATGCGAGTCCGAGAGAGGGCGTAAAAACAAATCGCAAGCGAATAAAGAAGTGAGACACAAGGATTTGTTTTACCGAGGTTCGGTTCTCTCAAACCTACTCCCCGTTGAGGTGGTCACAAAGACCGGGTCTCTTTCAACCCTTTCCCTCTCTCAAACGGTCCCTCGGACCGAGTGAGCTTCTCTTCTCAATCAAACAGGAACCAAACTTCCCCGCAAGGACCACCACACAATTGGTGTCTCTTGCCTTGATTACAATTGAGATGATCGCAAAAAAGAATGAGAAAAAGAAGCAATCCAAGCGCAAGAGCTCAAATGAACACAACAATCACTCTCTCTAATCACTAAAGCTTTGAGTGGAATTGGGAGAGGATTTGATCTCTTTGGTGTGACTAGAATTGAATGCTAGAGCTCTTGTAAGTAGTTGGAAGGTGGAAAACTTGGATGACTTGAATGTGGGGTGGTTGGGGGTATTTATAACCCCAACCACCAAAAGTGGCCATTGGGAGACTGTCTGTCGCATGGCGCACCGGACAAGCCAGCCACGTCACCTGGCCGTTGGGTTCCGACCGTTGGAGCTCTGTCTTGTGGGCCCGCCTGGCTGTTCGGTGGTGCACCGGACAAGCCCTGTAGGCTGTCCGGTGTGCCACCCACGCGTGCTCTGCTCCTCTGCGCGCGCTGGCACGCATTTAATGCGTTGCAGTCGACCGTTGCGTGTGAAGTAGTCGTTGCTCCGCTGGCTCACCGGACAGTCCGGTGTTACACCGAGTAGTCCGGTGAATTTTAGCGGAGCGGATTCCCGAAGCTGACGAGTTCAGAGTCGCTCTCCCCTGGAGCACCGGACACTGTCCGGTGGTGCACCGGACAGTCCGGTGAATTATAGCGAAGCGCCTCTGAGATTTCCCGAAGGTGAAGAGTTTAGCTTGGAGTCCCCTGGTGCACCGGACACTGTCCGGTGGTGCACCGGACACTGTCTGGTGGCACACCGGACAGTCCGGTGCGCCAGACCAGGGCAACCTTCAGTTGTCCCTTGCTCTCTTTGTTTGAACCCATTCTTGGTCTTTTTATTGACTTTTTGTGAACCTTTGGCACCTGTAGAACTTATAGACTAGAGCAAACTAGTTAGTCCAATTATTTGTGTTGGGCAATTCAACCACCAAAATCAATTAGGAAATAGGTGTAAGCCTAATTCCCTTTCAATCTCCCCCTTTTTGGTGATTGATGCCAACACAAACCAAAGCAAGTATAGAAGTGCATAATTGAACTAGTTTGCATATTTGTAAGTGCAAAGGTTACTTAGAATTGAGCCAATAGAAATTCATAAGATATGCATGGATTGTTTCTTTATAATTTTAACATTTTGGACCACGCTTGCACCACATGTTTTGTTTTTGCAAATTCTTTTGTAAAATCTTTTCAAAGACATTTTGCAACTAGTCAAAGGTAAATGAATAAGATTTTTGAGAAGCATTTATAAGATTTGAAAATTTCTCCCCTGTTTCAAATGCTTTTCCTTTGACTAAACAAAACTCCCCCTCAATAAAAACTTCCTCTTAGTGTTCAAGAGGGTTTTAAGACATCAATTTTGAAAATACTACTTTCTCCCCCTTTTGAACACAATGAGATACCAATTTGAAAATCATAAGTTTTAAAATCTGGTGGTGGTGCGGTCCTTTTGCTTTAGGCTTAATACTTTCTCCCCCTTTGGCATGAATCGCCAAAAACGAATGTTTGAGTGAAATATAAGCCCTTGTATGACCTACTTTCTCCCCCTTTGGCAAACAAATAATGTGAGTGAAGATTATACCAAAGTTGGAGAGGTGGAGTGACTGCGAAGGATGAATGAGTCGATGGAGCGGAGTGGAAGCCTTGTCTTCGCTGAAGACTCCTTTTCCCTTTCAATCTATGACTTATCATAAAATGGACTTGAAAGAACACATTAGTCATAGCACATGAAAGATATGATCAAAGGTATAATATATGAGCTATGTATACAAGACATCAAAAGAAATTCCTAGAATCAAGAATATTTAGCTCATGCCTAAGTCTGGTAAATGTTTGTTCATCTAATGGCTTGGTAAAGATATCGGCTAATTGATCTTTAGTATTAATGTATGAAATCTCGATATCTCCCTTTTGTTGGTGATCCCTTAAGAAGTGATACCGAATGGCTATGTGTTTAGTGCAGTTATGCTCAACGGGATTATCCGCCATGCGGATTGCACTCTCATTATCACATAGAAGAGGAACTTTGGTTAATTTGTAACCATAGTCCCTGAGGGTTTGCCTCATCCAAAGCAGTTGCACGCAACAATGGCCTGCGGCAATGTACTCAGCTTCGGCGGTAGAAATAGCTACGGAATTTTGCTTCTTTGAAGCCCAAGACACCAAGGATCTCCCCAAGAACTGGCAAGTCCCCGATGTGCTCTTTCTATTAATTTTACACCCTGCCCAATCGGCATCCGAATAACCAATTAAATCAAAAGTGGATCCCCTAGGATACCAAAGCCCAAACTTAGGAGTATAAGCCAAATATCTCAAGATTTGTTTTACGTCCGTAAGGTGAGCTTCCTTAGGGTCGGCTTGGAATCTTGCACACATGCATACGGAAAGCATAATGTTCGGTCGAGATGCACATAAATAGAGTAATGAACCTATCATCGACCGGTATACCTTTTGATCTACGGATTTACCTTCCATGTCGAGGTCGAGATGCCCATTAGTTCCCATGGGTGTCTTGATGGGCTTGGCATCCTTCATCCCAAACTTGTTTAGAATGTCTTGAGTATACTTCGTTTGGCTAATGAATGTGCCCTCTTGGAGTTGCTTCACTTGAAATCCTAAGAAATACTTCAACTCCCCCATCATTGACATCTCAAATTTCTGTGTCATGATCCTACTAAATTCTTCACATGTAGATTCGTTAGTAGACCCAAATATAATATCATCAACATAGATTTGGCATACAAACAAATCATTGTCAAGAGTTTTAGTGAATAGAGTAGGATCGGGCTTTCCGACTTTGAAGCCATTAGCAATAAGGAAATCTCTTAGGCATTCATACCATGCTCTTGGGGCTTGCTTGAGCCCATAAAGCGCCTTAGAGAGCCTATAGACATGGTTAGGGTACTCACTGTCTTCAAAGCCGAGAGGTTGCTAAACATAGACCTCTTCCTTGATTGGTCCATTGAGGAAGGCACTCTTCACGTCCATTTGGTAAAGCTTGAAGCCATGGTAAGTAGCATAGGCTAATAATATGCGAATTGACTCAAGCCTAGCTACGGGTGCATTGGTTTCACCAAAATCCAAACCTTCGACTTGGGAGTATCCCTTGGCCACAAGTCGAGCTTTGTTCCTTGTCATCACACCATGCTCATCTTGCTTGTTGCGGAAGACCCACTTGGTTCCTACAACATTTTGATTAGGACGTGGAACTAAGTGCCATACCTCGTTCCTAGTGAAGTTGTTGAGCTCCTCTTGCATTGCCACCACCCAATCCGAATCTTGAAGTGCTTCCTCTACCCTGTGTGGCTCAATAGAGGAAACAAAAGAGTAATGCTCACAAAAATGTGCAACACGAGATCTAGTGGTTACCCCCTTATGAATGTCGCCGAGGATGGTGTCGACGGGGTGATCTCGTTGGATTGCTTGGTGGACTCTTGGGTGTGCGGTCTTGGTTCTTCATCCTCCTTGTCTTGATCATTTGCATCTCCCCCTTGATCATTGCCGTCATCTTGAGGTGGCTCATCTTTTTGATCTTCTCCTTCATCAACTTGAGCCTCATCCTCATTTTGAGTTGTTGGAGATGCTTGTGTGGAGGAGGATGGTTGATCTTGTGCTTGAATGGGCTCTTCGGATTCCTTAGGACACACATCCCCAATAGACATGTTCCTTAGTGCGATGCACGGAGCCTCTTCATCTAATTCATCAAGATCAACTTGCTCTACTTGAGAGCCGTTAGTTTCATCAAACACAACGTCACAAGAAACTTCAACTAGTCCTGAGGACTTGTTAAAGACTCTATATGCCCTTGTGTTTGAATCATATCCTAGTAAAAAGCCTTCTACAGTCTTAGGAGCAAATTTAGATTTTCTACCTCTTTTAACAAGAATAAAGCATTTGCTACCAAATACTCTAAAATATGAAATATTGGGCTTTTTACCGATTAGGAGTTCATATGATGTCTTCTTGAGGATTCGGTGTAGATACAATCGATTGATGGCGTAGCAGGCGGTGTTGACCGCCTCGGCCCAAAACCGATCCGAAGTCTTGTACTCATCAAGCATGGTCCTTGCCATGTCCAGTAGAGTTCTATTCTTCCTCTCCACTACACCATTTTGTTGTGGCGTGTAGGGAGAAGAGAACTCATGCTTGATGCCCTCCTCCTCAAGGAAGCCTTCAATTTGAGAATTCTTGAACTCCGTCCCATTATCGCTTCTAATTTTCTTGATCCTTAAGCCGAACTCATTTTGAGCCTGCCTCAAGAATACCTTTAAAGTCTCTTGGGTTTGAAATTTTTCCTGCAATAAGAACACCCAAGTGAAGCAAGAATAGTCATCCACAATAACAAGACAGTACTTACTCCTGCCGATGCTTATGTAGGCGATCGGGCCGAATAGGTCCATATGGAGGAGCTCGAGTGGCCTGTCAGTCGTCAAGATGTTCTTATGTGGATGATGGACACCAACTTGCTTTCCGGCTTGGCATGCGCTACAAATCCTGTCTTTCTCAAAATGAACATTGGTTAGTCCTAAAATGTGTTCTCCCTTTAGAAGCTTGTGAAGATTCTTCATCCCAACATGTGCTAGTCGGCGATGCCAGAGCCAGCCCATGTTAGTCTTAGCAATTAAGCAAGTGTCAAGTTCAGCTCTATTGAAATCAACTAAGTATAGCTGACCCTCCAACACTCCCTTAAATGCTATTGAATCATCACTTCTTCTAAAGACAGTGACACCTACATCAGTAAATAGACAATTGTAGCCCATTTGACATAATTGAGAAACGGAAAGCAAATTGTAATCTAATGAATCAACAAGAAAAACATTGGAAATGGAATGGTTAGGAGATATAGCTATTTTACCCAAACCTTTGACCAAACCTTGGTTTCCATCCCCGAATGTGATAGCTCGTTGGGGATCTTGGTTTTTCTCATAAGAGGAGAACATCTTCTTCTCCCCTGTCATGTGGTTTGTGCACCCGCTATCAATGATCCAACTTGAGCCCTCGGATGCATAAACCTACAAAACAAGTTTATTTCTTGACTTTAGGTACCCAAACAGTTTTGGGTCCTTTAACATTAGAGACAAGAATTTTGGGTACCCAAACACAAGTCTTTGCTCCCTTGTGTTTGCCCCCAGCATACTTGGCAACAAGTTTGCCAGATTTGTTAGTCAAAACATAAGATGCATCAAAAGTTTTAAATGAAATATTGTAATCATTTGATGCAATAGGAGCTTTCTTCTTAGGCAATTTAGCACGGGTTGATTGCCTAGAGCTAGATGTCTCACCCTTATATATAAAAGCATGATTTGGGCCAGAGTGAGACTTCCTAGAGTGAATTCTCCTAATTTTGTGCTTGGGATAACCAGCAGGGTATAAAATGTAACCCTCGTTATCCTGAGGCATGGGAACCTTGCCCTTAACAAAGTTAGACAATTTCTTAGGAGGAGCATTAAGTTTGACATTGTCTCCCTTTTGGAAGCCAATGCCATCCTTGATGCCAGGGCATCTCCCACTATAAAGCATACTACGAGCAAATTTAAATTTTTCATTTTCAAGTTCATGCTCGGCAATTTTAGCATCTAATTTTGCTATATGATCATTTTGTTGTTTAATTAAAGCCATATGATCATGAATAGCATCAAGGTCAACATCTCTACATCTAGTGCAAATGGAAACATGCTCAACGGTAGATGTAGAGGGTTTGCAAGTTTTTAGTTCAACAATCTTAGCATGTAATATATCATTTTCACTTCTAAGATCGGAAATAGTGACATTGCAAACATCAAAATCTTTGGCCTTAGCAGTCAATTTTTCATTTTCATTTCTAAGACTAGCAAGAGAATCATTCAATTCTTCAATCTTAGGAAGTAAATCAACATTATCATCTCTAAGATTGGGAATTGAAACATTACAAACATTAAATCAACCTTAGCAATAAGTTTAGCATTTTCATTTCTAAGGTTGGCAATAGTGTCATGGCAAGTGCTTAGCTCACTAGACAATTTTTCACATTTTTCAACTTCTTGAGCGTAAGCATTTTTAACCTTAACATGCCTTTTGTTTTCCTTGATTAGGAAGTCCTCTTGGGTGTCCAAGAGTTCATCCTTTTCATGGATGGCACTGATTAATTCATTTAATTTTTCCTTTTGTTGCATGTTTAGGTTCAAAAAAAGGATGCACAAATTATTCTCCTCATCACTAGCATTATCCTCATCACTAGAGGTTTCATATTTAGTGGAGGATTTGGATTTTACCTTCTTCCTTTTGCCGTCCTTTGCCATGAGGCACTTGTGGCTGACGTTGGGGAAGAGAAGTCCCTTGGTGACGGCGATGTTGGCGGCGTCCTCATTGGAGGAGGAGTCGGAGGAGCTCTCCTCAGAGTCCCACTCGCGGCACACATGGGCATCGCCGCCCGTCTTCTTGTGGTACCTCTTCTTTTCTCTTCTCTTGCCCTTCTTGTCGTCGCCCTTGTCACTGTCACTAGATAGTGGACATTTTGCTATAAAATGACCGGGCCTACCACATTTGTAGCACACTTTCTTGGAGCGGGGCTTGTAGTCCTTCCCCTCCTTTGCTTGAGGATTTGGCGGAAACTCTTGATGATGAGCGCCATTTCCTCATTGTCGAGCTTGGAGGCGTCGATGGGTTGTCTACTTGATGTAGACTCCTCCTTTTTCTCCTCCGTTGCCTTGAATGCGACCGGTTGTGCTTCGGACATGGAGGGGCCATCTAGCTCGATAATTTTCTTTGAGCCTTTGATCATCAACTCAAAGCTCACAAAATTACCTATTACTTCCTCGGGAGACATTTGAGTATATCTAGGATTCCCTCGAATTAATTGAACTTGCGTAGGGTTAAGAAAAACAAGGGATCTTAGAATAACCTTGACCATCTCATGGTCAATCCATTTGGTGCTCCCGAGGTTGCGCACTTGGTTCACCAAGGTCTTCAAGTGGTTGTACATGGCTTGAGGGTCCTCGCCTTGGTTGAGTCGGAACCGACCGAGCTCCCCCTCGATCGTCTCCCGCTTGGTGATTTTGGTCACCTCGTCTCCTTCGTGCGCGGTCTTGAGTACGTCCCAAATTTCCTTCGCACTCTTTAACCCTTGCACCTTATTATACTCCTCTCGACTTAGAGAGGCGAGGAGTGTAGTGGTGGTTTGGGAGTTAAAGTGGTGGATTTGGGCCACTTCGTCGGAGTCATAGTATTCATCCCCTACGGATGGTACCTGTACACCAAACTCAATAACATTCCAAATGCTTGTGTGGAGTGAGGTTAGATGATGCCTCATTTTGTCACTCCACATATTATAATCTTCACTGTCAAAAACCGGTGGTTTGCCTAATGGAACGGAGAGTAAAGGAGTACGCTTTGAAATACGAGGTAGCGTAGGGGAATCTTACTATACTTCTTGCGCTCATGGCGCTTAGAAGTAATGGACGGCGCGTCGGAGTCGGATGTGGAAGGTGATGAAGAATCGGTCTCGTAGTAGACCACCTTCCTCATCTTCTTTTTCTTGTCGCCACTCTGATGCGACTTGTGGGAAGAGGGTTTCTTTTCCTTCCCTTTCCCTTTGTTGCGGGACTCTTCCGATGAAGCCTTCCCGTGGCTTGTAGTGGTCTTGTCGCCGGTCTCCATCTCCCTCTTGGCGTGATCTCCCGACATCACTTCGAGCGGTTAGGCTCTAATGAAGCACCGGGCTTTGATACCAATTGAAAGTCGCCTAGAGGGGGGTGAATTGGGCGAAACTGAAATTTACAAAGTTAATCACAACTACAAGCCGGGTTAGTGTTAGAAATATAATACGAGTCCGAGAGAGGGCGTAAAAACAAATCGCAAGCGAATAAAGAAGTGAGACACAAGGATTTGTTTTACCGAGGTTCGGTTCTCTCAAACCTACTCCCCGTTGAGGTGGTCACAAAGACCGGGTCTCTTTCAACCCTTTCCCTCTCTCAAACGGTCCCTCAGACCGAGTGAGCTTCTCTTCTCAGTCAAACGGGAACCAAACTTCCCCGCAAGGACCACCACACAATTGGTGTCTCTTGCCTTGATTACAATTGAGATGATCGCAAGAAAGAATGAGAAAAAGAAGCAATCCAAGCGCAAGAGCTCAAATGAACACAACAATCACTCTCTCTAATCACTAAAGCTTTGAGTGGAATTGGGAGAGGATTTGATCTATTTGGTGTGTCTAGAATTGAATGCTAGAGCTCTTGTAAGTAGTTGGAAGGTGGAAAACTTGGATGACTTGAATGTGGGGTGGTTGGGGGTATTTATAACCCCAACCACCAAAAGTGGCCGTTGGGAGACTGTCTGTCGCATGGCGCACCGGACAAGCCAGCCACGTCACCTGGCCGTTGGGTTCCGACCGTTGGAGCTCTGTCTTGTGGGCCCACCTGGCTGTCCGGTGGTGCACCGGACAAGCCCTGTAGGCTGTCCGGTGTGCCACCTGCGCGTGATCTGCTCCTCTACGCGCGCTGGTGCGCATTTAATGCGTTGCAGTCGACCGTTGCGCGCGAAGTAGCCGTTGCTCCGCTGGCTCACCGGACAGTCCGGTGAATTTTAGCGGAGCGGATTCCCGAAGCTGGCGAGTTCAGAGTCACTCTCCCCTGGAGCACCGGACACAGTCCGGTGGTGCACCGGACAGTCCGGTGAATTATAGCGAAGCGCCTCTGAGATTTCCCGAAGGTGAAGAGTTCAGCTTGGAGTCCCCTGGTGCACCGGACACTGTCCGGTGGCACACCGGACAGTCCGGTGCGCCAGACCAGGGCAGCCTTCGGTTGTCCCTTGCTCTCTTTGTTTGAACCCATTCTTGGTCTTTTAATTGACTTTTTGTGAACCTTTGGCACCTGTAGAACTTATAGACTAGAGCAAACTAGTTAGTCCAATTATTTGTGTTGGGCAATTCAACCACCAAAATCAATTAGGAAATAGGTGTAAGCCTAATTCCCTTTCACCCTCTTCCACGGATCGACATTTTATTTGATCAACTGACTGGAGCAAGGGTATTCTCCAAAATTGATCTCAGGTCGGGCTATCATCAGATCCGTATTCGGCCCGAGGATATACCAAAGACCGCATTTACTATGCGGTATGGATTATTTGAGTACTTGGTGATGTCTTTCAGACTGACGAATGCTCCTGCCCACTTCACTTATCTGATGAACTCAGTATTCATGCCCGAGTTGGACAAATTTGTGTTGGTCTTCATAGATGATATCTTAATATATTCCAAGAATGAAGAGGAGCATGCTCAACATTTACGGATCGTATTGACGCACCTAAGGGAACATCAATTATATGCTAAGTTTAGTAAGTGCGCGTTTTGGCTGGAAGAAATTCAATTTCTGGGACATGTGTTATTGGCCAGGGGGATTGCAGTAGATCCTAGCGAGGTCAAGGATATTTTGGAGTGGAAACCCCCAACCACTGTTCATCAAGTCCGAAGTTTTCTTGGACTAGCTGGCTATTACCGCCGATTTATACCAGATTTTTCTAAGCTTGTGAAGCCAATCACAAGTCTATTGAAGAATGAGACTAAATTCAATTGGTCTTCAAAGTGTAATGAAGCTTTTGAACAACTGAAGATATTGTTAACCACTGCTCCGGTATTAGCTCAACCGGACATTAATAAGCCCTTTGATGTGTATTGTGACGCATCAGGCAGTGGTCTCGACTGCGTATTAATGCAAGAGAGCCGAGTAATCGCGTATGCTTCAAGGCAGTTGCGCCAGCATGAGGAGCATTATCCCACTCATGATCTGGAGCTAGCTACAGTGGTTCATGCCCTGAAGATCTGGCGTCATTATCTACTGGGAAATGTCTGTCATATTTATATAGACCACAAAAGTTTGAAATACATCTTTACCCAGTCCGAGCTCAATATGAGACAAAGGAGATGGCTCGAGCTAATCAAGGATTATGAACTGGAAATCCATTATCACCTAGGCAAAGCAAATGTAGTGGCAGATGCACTCAGTCGCAAGGCCTCTTGCCATTGTTTAACTATGAGGACTTCTGACATTACATTGTGCCAGGAGATGGAAAATCTGAACCTGGGAATGATTCAGCAAGGAACTTCAAATCACTTGAAGCTGGAGTCAGTCATCCTACAAAGGATAATTGACGCACAAAAGGATGATGAGGGTATGAAACATGTACGTAAGAAGATAAGGGCTGGAAAGGCCAATTGTTTTAAAGAAGACGACCAAGGTGTGGTATGGTTCAACAACCTCATAGTTGTGCCAAAAAATGAAGAAGTCCGCCAGCAAATTCTAGATGAAGCTCATCTTAGTCACTATTCTATTCATCCCAGAAGCACTAAGATGTATCAAAATTTGAAACAACATTATTGGTGGACGAAAATGAAGATTGAAATCGTACGCTATGTGGTTGAATGTGACACTTGTAGACGCGTCAAAGCCATACACATGAAGACTGCAGGTCCATTACAATCTTTACCAATACCAACATGGAAATGGGAAGATATTAGTATGGACTTTATTGTGGGATTGCCCAGAACTGCAAAAGGGTATGATTCTATCTGGGTTATTGTTGATCGACTCACGAAAATTGCTCACTTTCTGCTAGTCAAGACAATTCACCCGGTTACTGTCTATGCCCAGTTGTACATTGCTCGTATTCTCAGTTTGCACGGTATTCCAAAGACTATAGTATCAGATCATGGACCTCAATTCATATCCAAATTCTGGGAAGAACTTCATAAATCCCTGGGTACCAAATTGCTCAACGGTTCGGCCTATCATCCTCAGACCAGTGGGCAGACTGAGAGGGTAAATCAGATACTTGAAGATATGCTGCAGGCATGTGTTCTGGAATTCCCACAGAAATGGGATGAATGTTTACCGTTAGCGGAGTTCTCATATAATAATAGCTATCAAGAAAGCATTAAGATGGCACCCTTTGAAGCCTTATATGGACGACGATGTCGTATTCCGCTAAATTGGTCTGAACCTGGCGAAAGGTACTTCTTCAGGCCTGATATGGTAAAAGAAACCGAAGAAAATGTGCAGAGAATAATTCGTAATTTGAAGAAAGCCCAAGCTCGTCAGAAAAGTTATGCAGACAAGCGACGACAACCCTTATACTTTCTTGTGGGAGATTATGTTTACTTGAAAGTTTCACCAATGAAGGGCGTATCGCGCTTCGGGATTAAAGGGAAGCTTGCACCCCGGTGTATTGGTCCTTTTCCTATCCTTGAAAGATATGGACCAGTAGCATACAGACTTCAGTTACCCGAAACCTTGTCTGCTGTGCATAATGTGTTCCACGTGTCTCAGTTAAAGAAATGACTTCGGGTTCCAGATCAAACCATTGAAGTAACAGATGTTGTCCTAGAACCAGACTTGACATATTCTGAGCACCCTATTTGAGTCTTGGATCAAAAGGACAGGGTTACCCGAAGAAAAACTCTCAAGTTTTACAAGATACAGTGGAACCAACATTCCGAAGATGAGGCTACTTGGGAAACTCAAGACTTCTTAAACAAGAATTTCCCAAGCTTTTTAGCCTCTTGTAATTTGTAAAGTGTAAAACATTGTTGTAATAAAGGAGTGAGCCCCAAACCACCCCTGCCTTGTACCAAAGCTCAGGAAATAAAAATGTGAAGCATTTCCTTTTCCACTACTTACCCTAGGACTTTTAATCTCGGGACGAGATTCTTTTATGGGGGGAAGGATGTAACACCCCTGGTGTTCCTGTCACTAAAATTTGAGCATAACATCATAAGCATTGGTATTGCATATGTTTGACACACCTAGAGTGCATTCACTAGGCAAAAATTTCAAACAAGTTGTATTGATATGGCATTTTGCAAATAAGACCCTAGTGTAGGGTACTTAACCTCAAATAGGGACCTGAGGGGTAAAATAGGACCCAAATAGAGAAAACCACAAAGATTAAGTAAAATAATCATAAAATGTTATCAAAGATAGACCTACATTGCATCTACACCCCTGAGATACCAAATTCCCTAAAAAGGACCCTAGAAAACCCTAAAACCAAACTCTAGGGGGTTAAGTGCAAAATTAGTCCACTTTTGGACTAAAGTGCAAAAACTAGGTTAAATAAGTATCCTAAGTCATTTGGTTCACAAATATGTGGATTTGTAAGCTAAACCCTGGATTTTGGACCTAATTGCAAAAAGGACCCCATTTGGGTTCTATGCTAAGTCTGAAATCAGTGTTATAAGCTCAACTTTGGAGCTTTATAACTTTCAAATTAGTGAGAATACACCTTAGGGCACCACATCAACTTTGTAGCTCTATGAAAGGAGAACAACTTTGCTTAAGAGTGTAAGCATAGTTATTGAGAAGAAATTAGAGATAAGTAAGCCCAAAGATGGGCTGTCAGACTAAAACAATCTGAAGATTATATGATCAGTGGCATTGGATCACCTTTGGAGACAAATTGTGGCTAATCCAGTAAGAATTTGTCTTGGAATACTATAACAAAGATGAAGATGGTATATTGGACTACAACTTTGATGTAGAGCCTTGAGTATGTTGTCACAAAGAATTAGGAGAAAATCTGCTCTAAACTTCGTCTGTCAGGCGCTCTGAAGATCCTTCGCCATTGTACAGTACCCGGATTGGATCAGAGCAACCGCGCATCTCACCGCCAACGACCTCCGCCGCGATTCGCGCCGCCGCCGTTGCGATTTATGCCACCAGTGACCCGATAAGTCTGCCAGGTAATAACTGTTCGCCTAGAGATAACTCCGGTGACTCACCGTCGTACCCCCCTTGCTTTGCGGCCTGAGCAGATAAGCTCGCCGGCGACAGCCGTCGCACAGCTTGGCGCCACATACCCTGGCACCTCCACCGGATCGCCGTGAACCGCTGTAATCCTCTGTCCATCGCCAGAGTGACTGCCACGACATTGAACACGAATTCACGCGCGCCAGTGACCTCCCCCTCCTCCGACCGCCACGCGTCACCACTAAAATTCCTGGCCACCGCTGTTGCTCCCTATAAATTGAAGCCACCGTGAGCTCCGCAAGGTCATCACACACCCAGCCACCCAGTATTGCCCCCAGCCGATCACCAGCGAGATCGAATTTTACATTTCCCCCAAACCGATTCGAATACACCACGAAGAACACCTCGCCGCGGCCAGCTCAACTCAGGTCAGTTCAAGTCTCTCCGTCGCTTGTTCTAGCGTCCCTAGGCCCTCCCCAAGCTCCTCGACCCCTCCAATTGAACTAGACCGCCGCCAATCGCCAGGAACGCGTGATTCTTTGGTTCATCCGCACGCTCACCGTGGCCAGAGACATTGGGATAGTCGTTCATGAAATTTAATGAGGGGAAACACTCCTCAGGGCTAGAATTAGGGTTAAACCAGAGATTAGCGCCAGTCCTTGCCCCATTCGGCCGGTCTACGAGCTCGTCGGAGCTCTGCCGCGCTCGTCATCGTCGTGGGCCTCAACTTGTGAAGAATTAGAACGTGTGGGGGGGGTTATTGTAAACTGTGAGTGACTGTTTGAAATAGTATTCTGGACTCCTTCGGGTTATTCAAAACTACAGGGCCTTATTCGCAAAGTCGCCGCAGGCGCGCGCGTGGGCTCGTTTCTGCCCTAGCTGGGCCGGCTCGGGCTGGATTCGGCCCGAGACTGTTCATTTTTTTCTTTTTCTTTTTCTAGCAAGCTTTGGAAATCTGTAAGAAATTGTAGAAAAATCCTAAAAATGTCAAACCAATTTTCCTAGATCCTTATTTTCCATAGTATTTAATAAAAATAGTTTTATAATTTTCAGGACAAATAGGGAATTTTGGGTCGTTTAAAATAGCCTAAAGTATTGCTTCTGGATTTTTAGAAAATCAATAATAATTACAAAAATGCCTAAACTTTTTATATGAACTTAAAATAATATTTAGAAGCCTTGGGTAGATTTTGGTATGATTTGGACCTTGTTTGATAATTAGAACCCAAAATCCCCACCCCTGCTCTTTGAACTTCACTGTTGTCTCCGGAAACCCTAGTTTCTCGGGGCACCGTGAAGGAAAATTGTATTCAAGGCCTTAGATAATAAATTCTTATTATCTTCGCACTCTCATGAGCATTACATGGCATTCATTCTTATATATATATATATAAATGGTTATATTTAGAAAACGAGGAAGAAGTTGAAGTAGAAGAAGAGAAGACTTCACCACCACCACCTGCGGAACATCAGGCAGGAAATTGTTTTTACTTTGACATTTGTGGATCCGAGCCTGACTCACCTATAAACGAAGGCAAGCCCCGGTGCATTTGCCACCTCCTTGACTCTTTTGAAATCTTTCTCACTTCATTGATGCATTAGGTGATAGGAGTTGATTGATAAAACGATTCCTGCATTACCTTCCTTGAATTTGATTACCTTCCTTTGAATCCCTGTTTTATAAAAAGTTTTTACTATGCTTAGTCTTGCTTTAGCAAAGAAAAAATTTTGTTTTTACAAAAGATGATATGGCAAAGTGGGAAGGATGTTTTTGAAAATAAAAATTGATGGTGGATCCATCATGGCCATGATGGGTTCAACATCGGAAAAGATGTACCTCCGCCAGGTACCAAAATTTGGGTTTTAAATGATAAAGCTGAGACCGGACGGTTGACTTGCACGAGAAGAGAGTCTCGGTGTAGTGTCTCCGTCAGAGTCGATTAAGGACCGTCTCAATGTAGGTTTGCTGACCGAGGACCCTTTAACTGGTCACATGCCTTGTCATGAGTAAGCTTTGCCTCGGGCAGTCTAAGGCCAGAATAAGATACCACGCAATGTGTAACACCCTGAATTTGGGGGTATAAAATTTGTTTTCAATAATACACCAAATTCAGGTGTTACCCTCTTCTTTCATTGCCTTTCTTTCTCTTTTCAAAATAGTGAATGAATATTTTGCTTTTATGTAAGTATTAGATGTATTAATGAAACTCAAAAAGGGTTTTTGATTGTTGCATCACATGCTGGAGCATTAATTTTTGTTGTTGTTGATTGAGTTGAAGGAGTTTTACTATTTAATTTATTCTCTTTTTTAAGCCTAATTTAATTAATATGAGAAATTTACCTAAACATATTTATTGAATATTATTTGGAAACATTATTATTATTATTATTTTTTAATATTTAGAAAAAACATATATTTATTCATATATTTTGAATAACTTACATGAAGAAAAAAAGAAAGAAAAAAAGAATTTTGAAATAAAAAAAGAAATAAAAAAATCAACCATTGGCCAACCCAGCCCACGATCCCCCTCCCCACATGCACCAACTCCCACCCCATCCTTTTTTCTTTTTCTTCATGCCTATGACGGTGGGCCCTACTAGCTCATTTCCTCTCCCCCACGTATTCTTCTCCCTGGTTTGATTCACCAAAACCGCTCGTCTCTCTGCCTGTCTCGCCGCGCCGCCCATCTGCCGGAGCTCATCGCTACCGTCCGTGCTGATTCGAGACCCACCGTCCGTCGTCGCGAGGGCGAGGTGAGCCACGTCTTCTTCTTCCTCTCTCCTCTGTCTTCTCTTTCCCATCCACGCGCAGGAGGAGCAGCAGGCCGACGCATGCTGAGGCTTCCTCGCGTGAGCACCTCGCTCCGTGCCCAACCAGCCCCGTCTGGCTAGCCGTCGGGAGCTCGCCCCTACGCGGGGTGCCTTGCCCGCCACGGAAAAGCTGGTCGAGCGTGCCCCTGCGCAGTCTGTCCTAGTGCGATTGTGGTGCAGACTCCCCCTCCGGATCCCTGTCTGCGCGTGCCCTGCACGGCCTGGCCGGTGGCGGTCGAGCTTCCCCTTCCCCTGCGCAGCCCCTGCTCCATCCCCTATGGCCATGGAGTTCCTGCGCGAGAAAGAAGAGAGACACGAAGAAGATAGCAATCTCGTAAATTTAGTACACACGAATTACATCATACTTTAAAATAATGATAACTTTTACGTTTTAAACACGATTCGATCCATTCAAGTTACTTTAGATTTGTATTAAAATTATCTTAATTTAGAAATATTTATCCCAATTTTTGCACATTTTATTTAATTTAGTTAAACGTTTGTTTAACCAGTGGCTACTAGAACGACGTTTCAATTTAAAAACCTAATTTAGGAATTCGATTTGCGCATTTATAATTAGTCACCAATATGATTAACCTTAACTGAAATGTTATTTATTAATAATTATTTAGTTTAATCACATTGTTTATTTATTAGTTTCGCATGTCGGTCCGCGTGTGCTGCGGTGCTGTTTCGCGCACGTCGTCGCGTGTCGTTCGCGAGTGTCGCGCGTGTTATTCGCACGCGTTGTCATGTGCCGTTCGCGTGTGTCGCGCGCCTTGCCGCGTGCCGTTCGCGTGTATCGCGCGTTGTTCGTGCGCTAAGTCGTTTGTGTCCGCGCGTTGCGCACATCGTGTTTACACGTCGTGCGTCGTTAATTCGTCTTGCTTAGAATCGCTCATATTCATTAAGTTACTTGCTTAACTGTCAACTATTAAAATAGTAAGTTAGTCAAAACTAAGTAGTAGTATTAATTTACATTTGGTTAATATCAATTAATATAATTATGTTGAATTGGATGCTCTAATTAGTACTTGTTTAACGTAAACGCGCTAACCCCTCGACCGTAGCTTCGACTATCGTGGTTCTTTTCCTCGTGTAACTGTAGAGGCGCTCTCTATTTTATATTGCTCGCTTTTATAACATTTTATCTTGTATGGTGTAATGTTCTTATGCATATGTTTATGTTTGTTTGCTTGTGTCTGTTCGTCTTCGCGTCGCGTTGCGATTAGATCGCGGTTCGTTTCTGAGCTTCGAGGAATCAACGGTCAAGCTTCGGCGACCAAATGACCTAGCTCTTCGAGTTCTATAAGGCTGAAGATTCTGAGCATCTGTTTGGTGAAGGCAAGTATCCTCTGACCTATTATGCCCCATTTACTTTATAATTCATCAACCCGCATACCATGATCAACCTAAAGATTGACTAGCTTTGTATTTACCTTGTCCTTGATTACCTTTTGGGTTATTATGGTTAGCTTCATGCTAGCGCTTTACTTTAATCAATGAACATTATGAGATACAATGATGATACTATGGTTTTATTCTGGATATGATGATATACTTGTGGCATTTAAGGGGACTCGAGCTGTTTCTCGAGTGCCTCTCCGTAAGGACCTGTTCGTTGGATGACCGCCCGGGAAAACAGTGCAACCATGAGGGTGGAATGGGATGCCCTTAGCCGAATAATTATAGGAACCGGGGTGTAGTTCGCTTAGCCGTCGTGCCGTCAATGGGGCTCGGTGTATGCGGCTCGCTCTGCCAAGGTTGATTTGTCCCTTGGGGAGGAGTGCGGTACATTTAGGAAACCTAACGGGCGGCTACATCTCCGGGGAATCTTTGTAAAGGCTACGTAGTGAAACCCTGCCTATTCACCTTGGTAGTGTTTAAGGGTTTGATCGGCCCGAGGCAAAAGGGAATCACGGCTTGTGGGTAAAGTGCGCAATCTCTGTAGAGTGTTTGAAAACTGATATATCAGCCGTGCTCGCGGTTATGAGCGGCCAAGGGAGCTCCATTGATTAGAGATACTTCGATCAGAGATGGTTGGTTTACAGATGATGATGATGATGAGGATGGTTATGATCATGCTTATGGTAATGGTAAGTGGTATTCTTTCCATTTGGAAAGGGTACTTTGGGTTAAGAACTTGGGTTAATGCTAAAACCTGGCTTTCTACTAGTAATAATAACCTGACCAACTAAAAGCAACTGCTTGACTTAACCCCACATAAAGCTAGTCCACTATAGCCAAACGGGACATTTGCTGAGTACGTTGATGTGTACTCACCCTTGCTTTCACAAAACACAAGGTTGCCTTTGGTGCAATCTATGCTTAGGTAAAGAAGAAGGAGAACGGTGTCGAGGCGGATCTCTAGGAGTTCCAGGACGTCGATGAGTTCAAGGATTAGGCTAGCGACCTCCCCCAGTCAGCTACCTGTGGTGGGTTGTTTACGTTGGCTACGTTTCGATTCTGTGTACTTTGATTTATATTATGTAAATGGCTCTAGTCTGTAATAGTATTACTTACTCTTTATTGTAATTCGAAGCATTGTGCTATGATGAGTCATTTATGTAATCGCTGTGTAAGTGAATTACTGATCCTGGCACGTACATGGTTCGCATTCGGTTTACCTTCTAAAACCGGGTGTGACACAATGGGAGTGGAGAGATGGCGAGAGTAGCGTGTACCCTCCGTGGCAAGAGGCTGGACAGTGGTGTATCTGTGCTCTCGGTTGGCGTGAACCTGATCTGGTCTTAAGAAACCCGGTGGTGGGTTGACATATGCAAGGGTTAAGTGCTACATATGTCGTGTGATCGGAGATCCTCAGCTGAGTATAATCGATTCGGATCACCGTACCTTCGCGGTTATGAAGACTTGGTCACTGACTTACACGTAGAACTCCAGTAAAGATTAAGGGTGCTAAGAAATTGGCTAGTGCAGGTCAAGTGATTGAACTAGGATAGAAAGAACTCTAGAGACAGGTAATCTTACCTAACCTGACAAGTAAAATTTGGATTTTTAAGGATCCACTTTAGTAAGCATTTCTGCAAACAGAGTCTTTGATTATTGAGAAACCTTACCTTGACTCCCTGATAACCAGCATGCCCTTGAGAGTCTTTTCTTTAGTCGGGTAAGTCTTGCTGGGTAATTCCATACTCAGGGTTTTATTCCCTATTGTTTTTAGGTGAAGAAGCAACAAACTTTTGTTGTTTCTGTTCCAAGGTGGTCTCAAAAGAAGAAAACCAAGAATAGAGCTGCGGGAGGAAGGGTTCCTCCATAAAAACTTTTGTTTGGTACTTATCGGGAGGGGTTTTTGCCTCCCTTGGTTTTGTAATAATTATACTCTGCACTCAGTTAGGTATATCCTAGTCTGTAATATATAACTTTGTCTTACTTTTAAATAAATGTAAGTTTATGTAATCGCTTCCGCATTTTCGTATCTCCGATGATCTGTAATGTCTGCATGACGGGTGAAACACTCTTGGGAAAGGTAAGAAAAGCAGATACCGAACTTGTCAAGTGATTCAGGGGCACCTACAGGGTTGTCTGAGGTCCGTTGGACAAGGACAACTGTAGGTGGGCCTAATGACTTGGGAGGTTCCGTCGCACACGGTGTCCTTGCAGTCAAAAGACTGCTGCTGTGATGTCTGCCACAGTCAGACTGTTGTTGTGCTGTCTGCCGCAGTCCTTGCAGTCAAGCTATGTTGTCTGTCGCAGTCCTTGCAGTCAAAAAACTGTTGTTGCTGCTGTCCTACAACAGAGATGTTGTGCGGACAACAGAGATGCTGTGTAGACTGTCCTCAACACGAAGACCATATGACTTATTGCATCATTCTCCCCCTAAGTTTTATGTGTCGCCTTGTGGGAAAGTTGAATCATTCCGGACCTGGAACAAAGCTCAAGGAACTTGATCCTCCCAAGGGGCTTGGTGAGTAGATCCGCAAGCTGATCCTTGGTGTTGATGTAGCGCGCCTTGATGCTTCCTTCTATCAAACAGTCACGGATGAAGTGGTACCTCACCCGGATGTGCTTGCTCCGTTCATGGAACATGAGGTTCTTGGCCAACGCCAGGGCGGATTGGTTGTCCACCCAGAGTTCCACTGCTCCAACGTCTCTCCCGAGGAGATCACCAAGCAGGCGAGCAAGCCAGAGCGCCTGAGTTGAAGCGGTGGAGGCCGCTATGTACTCGGCCTCGCAGTTGGACATGACCACCACCTGCTGCTTGACCGACTGCCAGTTGATGGGGCACTTGCCGAGGAAGAAGAGGATCTCGCTTGTGCTCTTGCTGGTGTCGATGTGGCCAGCATGGTCGCTATCGTTGTACCCGACAAGGTGTGCCTCCCTAGGGCACCTCGGGTAGTAGAGACCGTGGTCAAGAGTCCCTGCAACATAGTGGATGATCCTCTTTATAGCCTGCTCATGCTCCATCGCCGGTCGCTGCAAAAATCGACTAAGTAGCCGACGGAGTATGCCAAGTCAGGCCGTGTGTGGACGAGGTAGTGAAGGCTCCCCACAAGATGCTGGTATTGTGTAGCGTCCACCTCCTCCATCGTGCTATCACGACTCAGCTTCATCCTCTCCTCCATCGGAGTGAGAGCTGGGTTGCAGTCGGTGAGCCCAGCCAGCTCAACAATGCGCTTGGCGTAGGCGGTCTAGCAAAGTGTGATCCTAGAGTCTCCCTAGTGCACCTCAATCCCCAGGTAGAAGGAGAGATGCCCCAGGTCACTCATTTGGAAGGTGGCCTTCATCTCTTCCTTGAACGCTGCCACCTCTGCATCCTTGGCGCCGGTGATCACCAAGTCATCGACGTAGACACCCACCAGCAGGGCATTTTCTCCATTGCCCCACCGATAGATGGCCGCCTCATGTGGGCTTGGCATGAAGCCCATGCTCTTGAGCGTGGAATCCAGCTTGGCATTCCATGCCCTTGGTGCCTGTCGCAAGCCATAGAGGGCCTTGCGCAGACGCAACACCATGCCTTCCTTACTAGGGATCGCAAAACCTGGCGGCTGGTGTACGTAGACTTCCTCCTTTAAGTCGCCGTTAAGAAACGCCGACTTGACATCCATGTGATGAACGTGCCAGCCCTCCTAGGTTGACAGCGCAAGGAGGATTCACACAAATTCCATCCGTGCCACAAGGCGAAAGCATCGTCGAAGTCGATCCCCTCCTTATCGGCGTTTCGACCCCGGGGGTCCCTGGACCGACGAGTAAATTGTCGCCGCGTGCCCCAGCCCAGATGGGTCGGCGCGAGACGGAGCACGAAGGGGGAAGAAGCCGGAGGGAGACAGGCATAAAAGGGGAAACCCGCGGCCTTCGTGTTTGTCCCGTGCCCAGGTCGGGTGCGCTTGCAGTAGGGGGTTACAAGCGTCCACGCGGGAGGGAGCGAGAGGCTTACGCGAGCGTCGTCCCGTCCTTCCCCGCGCGGCCAACCCTCTGTAAGAGGGCCCTGGACCTTCCTTTTATAGGCGTAAGGAGAGGATCTAGGTGTACAATGGGGGGTGTAGAAGTGTGCTAACGTGTCTAGCGGAGAAGAGCTAGTGCCCTAAGTACATGCCGTCGTGGCAGCCGGAGAGGTTTTGGCACCCGGTTCGTGTGGTGTCGTGGCCATCGGAGGAGCGCTGGAGCCTGGCGGAAGGACAACTGTTGGGGCTGTCGAGTCCTTGCTGACGTCTCCTTGCTTCTGTAAGGGGGCTGAGAGCCGCCTTCGTCATGGAGCATGCAGGGCGCCATCATTACTTGTTTATCGGGGCGAGCTAGATGGGACGCCGGTCTTGTTCCCCGTAGCCTGAGTTAGCTTAGCGTAGGGTAATGATGGCGCCTCCTGTGACGTGGTCGGTCTGAGCCCTAGGGTCGGGCGAGGCGGAGTTCATCGTCTTCCGGGGCTGAGCCCGAGTCCGAGCCCTGGGTCGGGCGAGGCGGAGTTCGTTGTCTTCCGGGGCCGAGCCCGAGTCCGAGCCCTGGGGTCGGGCGATGCGGAGTTCGTCGTCTTCCAGGGCCGAGCCCGAGTCCGAGCCCTGGGGTCGGGCGATGCGGAGTTCGTCGTCTTCCGGGGCTGAGCCCGAGTCCGAGCCCTAGGGTCGGGCGATGCGGAGTTCATCGTCTTCCGGGGCTGAGCCCGAGTCCGAGCCCTGGGGTCGGGCGAAGCGGAGTTTCCTATGGTGCCTGAGGCCGGACTTGGCTGCTGTCAGCCTCACTCTACCGAGTGGCACAGCAGTCGGAGCGGCGCAGGCGGCACTGTCCTCTTGTCAGGCCGGTCAGTGGAGCGGCGAAGTGACTGCGGTCACTTCGGCTCTATCGACTGAAGGGTGCGCGTCAGGATAAGGTGTCAGACCACCTTTGCATTAAATGCTCCTGCGATACGGTCGGCTGGCATGGCAGCTTGGCCAAGGTTGCTTCTTGGTGAAGTCTGGGCCTCGGGCGAGCCGAAGGTGTGTCCGTTGCTGGAGGGGGTCCTTGGGCGAGACGTAAATCCTCCGGGGTCGGCTGCCCTTGCCCGAGGCTGGGCTCGGGCGAGGCGAGATCGTGTCCCTTGAGTGGACCGATCCTTGACTTAATCACACCCATCAGGCCTTTGCAGCTTTGTGCTGATGGGGGTTACCAGCTAAGATTAGGAGTCTTAAGGGTACCCCTAATTATGGTCCCCGACAGTAGCCCCCGAGCCTCGAAGGGAGTGTTAATACTCGCTTGGAGGCTTTTGTCGCACTTTTTTGCAAGGGGACCGGCCTTTCTCGGTTGCATTTTGTTCCGGTGGGTGCGCACGAGCGCACCCGCCGGGTGTAGCCCCCGAGGCCTCGGAGGAGTGGTTTGACTCCTTCGAGGTCTTAATGCGTTTCGCAAGGCTTCGGCCGGTCTGGTTGTTCCCTCATGCGAGCTGGCCGTAGCCCGGGTGCACGGTCGGGTCCCAAGTTCTCGGGCTGGTATGTTGACGCTGTCAACGGTTTGGCCGGAGCCGGGTTTGCGAGAGCAGCCCCCGAGCCTCCGCACAGGGCGAGAGGACGGTCAAGGACAGACTTGACTTTTTTACATACGCCCCTGCGTCGCCTTTCCGCAAGGAGGAGGGGGGGGGGGGGAAAGCGCCATGTTGCCCTCGGAGGGCGCCGAACATGGTGTCTCCGGTGAGCTGCTAACGGGTAATCCGAGTGGACGCCCGTACCCGATTTGTTAGGGGTCGGCTAGAAGCCCGGAGGCGTGCTCCAAAAGTACCTACGGGTGATCTGCCGGACCCGGTCCCCTTTTGACGGGGTCCGAGGGCTCGATGCCTCCCTCTGATGGGATTCCGTTACAAGATCGTTCCCGCTGGTCTCGGAAATGTCCTAGGGTACCTCGGGAGCGTAGCCCGAGCCTTGTTTATGTATCGAACGTACCCAGGGTCATCCCTCGCTCTGCGTCTGAGGCGGCTGTGAACCCTTCGAGGGCCAGCCTACGAACCCCTGATTAGTAGTGGGCGCGGAGCCCGAGTGGCCTGAGGCGGTCGTTGAACCCTTCCGAGGGGCCGGCCTTTGAACCTCTGACCAGTAGTGGGCGCGGAGCCCGAGCGCTCTGTGGCGGCTGTTGAACCCCTCCGAGGGGCAAGCCTTCGAACCTCTGATCAGTAGGGGGGCTCGGGGCCCGTTTCCTTCGCGGGGAAGGATCCCTTTTGGGGTATCCCCTTTCCCGGTCCCTGTTGTAAGAGAGAGAAAGAGGAACACGAAAAGGATACGAAATCGAATGACGTGGCATACCTTTTTGGACGCGGTCATTATGGCGAAGGCGAAGCGTCGCCCGCTTCTCCTGCCAAAGGTGCCACCTGTCCCGCGGCAGAGTTAATGCGGCGGGACGAGTGGTTCGTGGGGCAGTCGTTGCGTGTGCACGAGCCGTTCGAGGAACGGGACACGGGCGTGCCGTCTTCACGCCGTGGGAGAGGGCTCTCCCGCTGTCCTAGGAGGGGACGTGAGCTTGGCTGACGATTTGACTGCTGCTTTCGCTCGCCTGCCACCGCCATTACTGCCGGCCCATTTCTGGCCGCATCGACCGTCGCGCCTTCTCCTGCAGCTGACTGGCCCATGACCGATGTGCCTGGTTGGCACTGTTGGGTCATGCGCAGGGTTGCCTCGAGTCGCGGTACTGGTTCCGCAGTCGAGGAGGTGCGGTAGTGGCGCGAGTGGCGGTGCGGTTTCTTGCACGTAGCGACCGGCGTGCCGGTTGCATGACGCGTGGGCCTGGGCCTCCATGCTGGACGCGTCGAAGTCGAAAGGGTGCGCCCTTTCGGTGCGGTTGCATGCCGCCTGCATGGCGGTCTGCCCTTTCACCCGCTGGTCTGGGCGAAAGTGGGGGAATGCTTGTAACCGCTGGGCGGTTGCGCGCGCCGCGCGCGGTGGTTGGGCTTCTTCTGCCCTAGGCCAGCTTGCATGACGCGTGGGACCCAGCCCCCGTGTCGTAGGGGGAGGACCTTGGAGCGTGTTGGAGAAGACTTAGCCCGCGATGGCTGAGGACGCAAGTGGGGAGAGTTGCCTTTAAAAGGGGGGTGACCCCCTTGAAAGGCAACCATGTCTTCGCGTTCCCCTTATGCATCGCGTCTTTCCACCTTCCGAGCCCCCGGATGGGGGACACTCGCAGTCTTTCCGCCTTGTCATCGGAGGGACGCAACTTCGCGGAAGTTGGTACCTTTCAGCCATCGTTCGGCTTCAAGGATTTTCATCAGGCAACCGGCCGCATCCCCTCGCCGGTGGTCACCCAAGACGGTGACCACCAGCTCCTGGGTGGGGAGAAGCAAGCCGGGCTGCGGCCTCTGCCCCTCCCTCAGCTTCAAGGATGTTCATCATCAGTGCTGGGGAGGGGAGTGCGCCGAGTTGGGGTCGGTCTCTGCGCGGGCAGCGGCCCGCTCCTTCCCTTAGTGATCGGGGGGAAGGGCGTTCGCCGTTCGTGGCGCTGGCAGCTGCCGCGTGCCCGGCTCTTCGACCCGAGCGGCTTCGGCGCCGCTTCCGGCGCCACCTTCCGCCACGGCAGTCGGAAGAGGTTTCTCCACTGACGAGATAGCCGGTGCCGCCCACGGACTGACCTCCAACTCTACGGCCTTCTGCTCGTCCTCGCCCCCCGAGTGGGGATGTGGGCGAGGGCTTTATGGCAGCAGCATCCGCCCTGAGGTCATCACTGCTGCTGTTTGGCCGCTCGGAGCAGATGTCGTCGTCGTCGCTGCTAGAGCGGGCGGCGGCGCGCCACCCATCGGCCTTCTGTTGCTCCGCAGGCCCCCCAATCGTGTGGGGTTGTTTGTACCTGCGGAGGTGGAACCGGAGTTCCGTTTGTAATGGCACCTTGAGTGCCGGAGTCTGTTCATTGTGGCTGTTGGGGCCTGAACATGTATGTATTTTCGGCATGGAGCCGTGTTTTTTCCTCATTTCGAGCACTAAGACTCGCCTGTCAGCTATCTGGACTGCTTCACCAAGCGTGAGTTGCCTCGTGCGAAGGTGACGAGTGAGGTATCCGTATCCCGGAGGCGTAGGAGTCCCTTGGCTCGGTCGGCCTCGCTGTCCGAGGCTTCTCTTGCTTAGTTAAAGAAACCCTCGGCCGCTCTTCGATGAGCCGAAGCTGGAGGTAGCGGTGTCAGCACAGACAGAGGCGGAGTTGACTTGAAAAGAAGACTTCGTCGGCCGGAGCCCGGCCGGGCCGTCCACTGGCGGGACCAGCGTCGGAGTTGAGTTGTCGAGTCCACGAGCCGGGCTGATGTCCTCGGGGGACAGCTGGCTGAGGCTTCGGGGTGGCCGGCCGAGCCGTCTGCTCGGGCCGGATTCCTGGAGAAGACCCTGGCAGCGATGGCCCGGGCGTGGTGCTGATGTCGTCCTTCGAAGTGGAGATCCTCCGACCGCGTCACCATCCGAGGCTAGGTCGGACCTCGCCGAAGGTGTAGTTGACACCGAGGGTGCTGCTGCTCCCTTCAACCGTCAAGGTCCGAGCCTGCAGGATCGGGTTATCTTGTAGTGTGCGTATGTTTTCTGCGGCCGCCGAGGCCCAAACATACTGTCGTCCTGTTGTAAAGCTGCGTTTCTTTTCCTCTTGCTTCGAGTATCTGGACTTTTTTGTCGGTAACAGAGTTGTTCGTCCAAGCGAGAGTTACTTTTCACGGAAGGTGATGAGTGAGGTATCCGTATCCCGGAGGCATAGGAATCCCTCGGCTCGGTCGGCCATGCCGCTTACGTGTACTCTAACTCGTCCGTCGGATTCTGCTATCGATGTAGTCGAGAAGGCCCGAAAAATTGTTTCGGCAGAAGAGTTTTTGAGCGTGAAGACTTGTTCGGTCCGTGGAATCACCTATCCGAGCGTGAGTTACTTATCGCAGAAGGTGATGAGTGAGGTATCCATATCCCAGAGGCGTAGGAGTCCCTCGGCTCGGTCAGCCTTGGCTGCTTACGTGTACTCCATCGTTTTCAGGATCCACTTTCGAAGTAGTCGAAAAGCACGAAAGATATTCTGGCAGAAAAGATCTTTTTCTGAGGAAAAATTTTGACGCAGAGGGGTTCCCCCCTTCTAGCCCCCGAGGGAGGGTCGGGCTTTGCCGAGGCAAGGCCAACCCTTCCTTGATGATTAGGCTTCGTGTGTGAACGAGGTGTACGAACAACTTGAAAGCATCTTAAGGGTAGAAGCGACGTAGCTGTCGGATGTTCCAAGCGTTGCTGTAGACCTCGCCTTGACTGTTGGCCAGCTTGTACGTCCTGAGCTTCAGAACTTTGGCGATGATGAACGGCCCTTCCCAGGGAGGCGTGAGCTTGTGCCGCCCTTGGGCGTCTTGTCGTAGCCGAAGCACCAGGTCGCCCACCTGGAGGTCTCGGGACCGAACCCCTCGGGCGTGGTAGCGTCGCAGGGACTGCTGATACCGCGCCGAGTGTAGCAAGGTCATGTCCCAAGCCTCCTCCAGCTGGTCCAGTGAGTCTTCTCGGTTAGCTCGGTTGCTTTGATCGTCGTAGGCCCTCGCCCTCGGGGAACTGTATTCTAAGTCTATGGGCAAGATGGCCTTGGCCCCATAGACTAGAAAGAACGGTGTGAAGCCCGTGGCTCGGCTCTGCGTTGTCCTCAGACTCCAGACCACCGAGGGGAGCTCCTTCATCCATCGCTTGCCGAACTTGTTGAGGTCGTTGTAGATCCGCGGCTTGAGTCCTTGCAGGATCATGTCGTTGGCACGCTCTACTTGCCCATTCGTCATGGGGTGAGCCACGGCGGCCCAGTCCACCCGGATGTGGTGATCCTCGCAGAAGTCCAGGAACTTTCTGCCGGTGAACTGGGTGCCGTTGTCGGTGATGATGGAGTTCGGGACCCCAAAGCGATGGATGATGTTGGTGAAGAACGCCACCGCCTGTTCGGACCTGATGCTGTTTAGGGGCCGGACCTCGATCCACTTGGAGAATTTGTCGATGGCGACCAGCAGGTGCGTGTAGCCCCCGGGTGCCTTCTGCAAGGGGCCGATGAGGTCCAGACCCCACACAGCAAACGGCCAGGTGATGGGTATGGTCTGCAGAGCCTAAGCAGGCAGGTGGGTCTGCCTTGCGTAGAATTGACACCCTTTGCAGGTGCGGACAATTCTAGTGGCGTCGGCCACCGCGGTCGGCCAGTAGAAGCCTTGTCGGAAGGCGTTTCCAACAAGGGCTCAAGGTGCTGCGTGATGACCGCAAGCCCCCGAGTGTATTTCTTATAAGAGCTCCTGGCCTTCGGCGATGGATATGCATCGCTGGAGGATGCCTGAGGGGCTGCGGTGGTAGAGCTCCTTCCCGTCCCCCAGCAAGACGAACGACTTGGCACGCCGCGCCAACCGCCGAGCTTCGGCTCGGTCGAGGGGTAGCTCTCCTCGGTGGAGATATTGCAGGTACGGGGTCTACCAGTTTTGATTAGGCATGACCCCGCTTCGCTCCTCCTCGACGCGCAGTGCCTCATCTTCGGGGGCCGAGGTTGCCTCAGGCTGAGCCAAGGGTGTCTCGGGCAGAGCCGAGGGTGCCTCGGGCCGAGCCGAGGATGCCTCGGGCTGGGCCGAGGCCTTCTCATGCTCGGGCGTGTCATCGGTCTTGACGGAGGGTTGGTGCAGGTCTCAGGAGAAGACGTCCGGGGGAACCGTTGTTCACCCCGAGGCTATCTTAGCTAGCTCATCCGCAGTCTCGTTGTAGCGTCGAGCGATGTGGTTGAGCTCGAGCCTGTAGAACTTGTCTTCCAGGCACCGAACCTCATCGCAGTAGGCTTCCATCTTCGGGTCGCGGCAGTGGGAGTTCTTCATGACTTGGTCGATGACGAGCTGCGAGTCACCGCGAGCGTCGAGGCGTCGGACCCCTAGCTCGATGGTGATGCACAACCCGTTGACCAGAGCCTCATACTCGGCCACATTGTTGGACGCCGGGAAGTGGAGGCGTAGCACGTAGCGTAGGTGCTTTCTGAGGGGCGAGATGAAGAGCAGGCCCACGCCTGCCCCTGTCTTCATCAGCGACCCGTCGAAAAACATGGTCCAGAGTTTCGGTTGGATCGGAACTGTCGGGAGCTGGGTGTCGACCCATTCAGCCACAAAGTCCGCCAAGACCTGGGACTTGATGGCCTTCCAAGGGGCAAATGAGATCGTCTCGCCCATGATTTCCACCGCCCACTTTGCAATTCTACCCGAGGCCTCTCGGCACTGGATGATCTCCCCAGGGGGAAGGATGACACCATAGTCACCGGATGAGACTCGAAGTAGTGTCGCAACTTCCGCCGCGTCAGGATCACCGCGTACAGCAACTTTTGAATTTGTGGGTAGCGGATCTTGGTCTCGGACAGTACCTCACTGATGAAGTAGACTGGCCTCTGGACGGGCAATGCATGCCCATCTTCTCGTCTCTCAACCACGATCGCGGCGCTAACCACCTGAGTGGTAGCGGCGACGTAGATCAAGAGGGCTTCTCCGACGGCGGGAGGCACCAAGATGGGCGCGTTCGTGAGGAGCGCCTTCAGGTTCCCGAGGGCTTCCTCGGCCTCAGGGGTCCAAGTGAAGCACTCGGCCTTCCTTAAGAGGCGGTACAGAGGCAGGCCTCTTTCGCCGAGGCGTGAGATGAAATGGCTCAGAGCCGCAATGCATCCCGTGACCCTCTGTACGCCTTTCAAGTCCTTGATGGGCCCCATGTTGGTGATGGCCGCGATTTTTTCCGGGTTGGCCTCGATGCCCCGCTCGGAGACGATGAACCCCAAGAGCATGCCTCGGGGGACCCCAAAAACGCACTTCTCGGGATTGAGCTTTACGCCTTTCGCCTTGAGACACCGGAATGTCACTTCAAGGTCGGAAAGGAGGTCGGAGGCTTACCTCGTCTTGACTACGATGTCATCGACGTAGGCCTCGACCGTTCGACCAATGTGTTCGCCGAACACGTGGTTCATGCACCTTTGGTATGTCGCACCCGCATTCCTCAAACCGAACGGCATGGTAACATAGCAGTACATGCCGAAGGGTGTGATGAAAGAAGTCGCGAGCTGGTCGGACTCTTTCATCCTGATTTGGTGATACCCTGAGTAGGCATCGAGGAAAGACAGGGTTTCGCACCCAGCAGTGGAATCCACGATTTGATCGATGCGAGGCAGAGGGTAGGGAACTTTCGGACATGCTTTGTTTAGACCAGTGTAGTCTACACACATCCGCCATTTCCCTCCTTTCTTTCTCACAAGCACAGGGTTGGCAAGCCATTCGGGATGGAATACCTCTTTGATGAACCCTGCTGCCATTAGCTTGTGAATCTCCTCGCCTATGGCTCTGCGCTTTTCTTTGTCGAATCAGCGCAGAGGCTGCTTCACGGGTCGGGCTCCAGCTCGGATATCCAGCGAGTGTTCGGCGACATCCCTCGGTATGCCGGGCATGTCCGAGGGACTCCACGTGAAAACGTCGGCGTTTGCGTGGAGAAAGTCGACGAGCACTGCTTCCTATTTGGGGTCGAGCTCGGAGCCGATCCGGATCTGCTTGGAGGCGTCGTTGCTGGGGTCGAGAGGGACAGACTTAACTGTCTCCGCCGGCTTGAAGTTGCCGGCATGGCGCTTCATGTCTGGCGCCTCCTTAGAGAGGCTCTCCAAGTCGGCGATGAGGGCCTCGGATTCGGCGAGGGCCTCGGCGTACTCCACGCACTCCACGTCGCATTCGTACGTGTGTCGATATGTGGGGCCGACGGTGATGACCCTGTTGGGGCCCAGCATTTTGAGCTTGAGGTAGGTGTAGTTGGGGACGGCCATGAACTTGGCGTAGCATGGCCTCCCCAGCACTGCGTGGTAGGTTCATCGAAACCTGACCACCTCGAACGTGAGGGTCTCCCTTCGGAAGTTGGAGGGTGTCCCAAAGCAGACGGGTAGATCGAGTTGTCCGAGGGGCTGGATGCGTTTCCCGGGGATGATCCCGTAAAAAGGCGCAGCGCCTGCCCGGACCGAGGACAGATCGATCCGCCGGAGCCCAAGGGTCTCGGCGTAGATGATGTTGAGGCTGCTGCCTCCGTCCAAGAGGACCTTGGTGAGCCTGACGTTGCCGATGACGGGGTCGACAATGAGCAGGTATTTCCCCGGGCTCGGCACGCGGTCGGGGTGATCGCCCTAGTCGAAGGTGATGGGCTTGTCGGACCAGTCTAGGTAGACCTGTCGGGGACCATAATTAGGGGTACCCTCAAGACTCCTAATTCTCAGCTGGTAACCCCCATCAGCATAAAGCTGCAAAGGCCTGATGGGTGCGATTAAGTCAGGGATCAGTCCATTCGAGCGACTCGATCACGCCTCACCCGAGCCTAGCCTCGGGCAAGGGCAGCCGACCCCGGAGGATTTCCGTCTCGCCCGAGGCCCCCCTCCAACGGCGGACACATCTTCGGCTCGCCCGAGGCCCTGCCTTCGCTAAGAAGCAACCCTGACTAAATCGCCGCACCGACCAACCAAATCGCAGGAGCATTTAACGCAAAGGTGGCCTGACACCTTTATCCTAACGCGCGCCCTCCGACAGAGCCGAAGTGACCGCCGTCACTTCGCCGCTCCACTGACCGGTCTGACAGAAGGACAGCGCCGCCTGCGCCACTCCGACTGCAGCGCCACTTGACAGAGTGATGCTGACAGGAAGCCAGGCCCTGCCAAAGGCACCATAGGAAGCTCCGCCCGACCCAAGGCTCGGACTCGGGCTAAGACCCGGAAGACGGCGAACTCCGCTCCGCCCGACCCAGGGCTCGGACTCGGGCTCAGCCCTGGAAGACGGCGAACTCCGCTCCGCCCGACCCAGGGCTCGGACTCGGGCTAAGACCCGGAAGACGGCGAACTCCGCTCTGCCCGACCTAGGGCTCGGACTCGGGCTAAGACCCGGAAGACGGCGAACTCCGCTCCGCCCGACCCAGGGCTCGGACTCGGGCTCAGCCCCAGAAGACGACGAACTCCGCTTCACCCGACCCCAGGGCTCGGACACCGCCCTGGCCTCTGCCGACGACCTCCGCCTCGCCCGACCCAGGGGCTCGGACTCGGCCCTGGCCATGAAGGACAGACTCGACCTCGGCTTTGGAGGAGCCTCCATGTCGCCCAACCTAGGACGCAGGCCAGCCACGTCAACAGGAAGTGCCATCATCACCCTACCCCGAGCTGACTCGGGCCGCAGAGAACAAGACCGATGTCCCATCTGGCTGTCTCCACCAGATAGGCAATGATGGCGCCCCGCATGCCCTGTGACGACGGCGGCTCTCAGCTCTCTTACGAAAGCAGGAGGACGTCAGCAAGGACACAACCGCTCCAACAGCTGTCCCTCCGCCAGGCTCCGCCGCTCCTCCGACGGCCATGACATCACACTAGTTGGGTTCCAAGATCTCTCTGGCTGCCACATTGGCATGTACTCAGGGCACTAGCTCTCCCTCGCTAGACACGTAGCACTCTGCTACACCCCCATTGTACACCTGGATCCTCTCCTTGCGTCTATAAAAGGAAGGACCAGGGCCCTCTTAGAGAGGGTTGGCCGCGCGGGACGAGGACGGGACAGGCGCTCTCTTGGGGCCGCTCGCTTCCCTCACCCGCGTGGACGCTTGTAACCCCCTACTGCAAGCGCACCCGACCTGGGCGCGGGACGAACACGAAGGCCGCGGGATTCCCACCTCTCTCACGCCGGTCTCCGGCCGCCACGCTCCTTTCCCCCCTTCGCGCTCGCCCACGCGCTCGACCCATCTGGGCTAGGGCACGCGGCACTCACTCGTCGGCCTGAGGGACCCCCCGGTCTCAAAACGCCGACAAGACCAGCGCCGCCACCTTTACTGAGCAGACCTCCTGACGCTCTTGCTTGCGGTGCCGAGCCGAGGCGTTCTCCACTGGCCCACCGTAGATCATGAAGCAGTTGCGGACCTCGGGGAACTCTCTTGCCTTGTGATCCTCCTTCTTATCGTCGTCGCGGGCCCTGCCACCTTCCGCAGGTGGCCCGACCTTGTGAAAGTGGCGCCGAAGCATGGCGCACTCCTCAAGGGTGTGCTTGACGGTGTAACACCCCAGGTGTTTATATTCCGCTCGACGACGAGTATGGATTGAAGCGCGTAATATCAGTGGAGAAAACGGATGTTAAAATTTAAATATCCTCGTCGATCGCGATTTTTATATCGCATCGGTGTCGTCTGTCGCGTGTGCGACATCATTTTTATTTCTATCAATCCGGGCTCTTCCGAAATTTTCGTGATGTTCGGAACGTAGTTGTTCCGAAAATCGGTGCGTCCAGTGATTATTTAAAATTTATCGCTCGCGCGAATACGAAATCGGAAGCCCAACTCACTCGAACGATTTTTATCCCGAGCCAATTAAATAGAACTCGAGGACTAAGCTTTCAATGTAAAATAATTTAATCTCCTTTTTGTCATCCGTGACATCGCGTCTACGGATTTTCAATTAAATTGTTCGCTAACCGAGTGTTCGGATAGCGAACGAAATTCGTCTAAAATCAACTGAACCAGATGCAGATTGAAATAACAAAGCCGAAATCCGTTTAATTCGTTCTGATTGCATCTCGCCTCGATCCAAAACTTTGGATATAAATAACGGGTGCAAATTCATTTGATTTCGAAGTATTCGATAAATGAAAACCGTGACAGTGCGTCCGAGAATTATAATGGAGCCTCGATTCACAGGTAAATTATCCGTGGCTGTAGAACCAGATGTTCAGACTGCAGATAAATCTATCAGATTTCAAATCGAAACAAACTATGTCATAAATACGGTCAACCTTTTTGTTATCGCTAGAAATCGTGATCAAAATATCTTCGATTGCCAATAAGAAAAAGAGGGAAAAGAAAATATCTCATATATCCACCGCCCCTATCCATGATTTTTATCCTGAGCACTTGAGTTCACTAGACGTCTTTTCCTCAATCGTGTGTTCATCTCTATCTCATGCCACCTCCTCTGTTCCAGAAAATATCAGCGCCTAGAACCTCTTTCACCATCGCCTAGCCTTATTCCAAATCGTTATCTAGGACGTGCTTCTCTTTTATTCCAGCTGATTCCAGCTCCTTGGAATTCTTCCCAGCACCAAAATTTCCATTGTTTGCACAGGGTCCCTGACTTCTATTCCCATCTCCATTATCTTTTTTTGCTCCAAACCGTATCCACATGCCTCGCTACTGCACTTTGCTCGACGCCCAGGCCATCCCTGCCCATCGCTTGAGTTGTGCAGCAACACGCTGAAGCAGCGCCCAGCACTTGGATGTCACCTAGTCCTGTGCGTCATTAACCTCGCCGCGCGTCTTCCTCTTGCGCTCGCCTGAGCCTCGTCGTGCCTTCTTGACGCATGCGCGCCGTCAGCCACAAGCTTCAACCTGGAGCGCTCATGCTCAGCCTTCGGTGGACCTTCCTCGTCGTCTCCTGCTACGCTCGCCCAGCCGCCCTCTACCTTCAGACGGCTGCGCTTGTCTCCATGTTGTGTCGCCTTGGAGCTCGGACCGCGTCCCTAGTTGCCTGCTCCTCTGCGCCACCGCTGTATCGATCGCTTCTTTCTCTGGAGCTCGCCATGGACGTTGGCCACCGCTGCGTGCTCGCTTTTGTCGTCGAGCCGTTGTTTTTCCTTGTCCAGTGTTTGAGCGGCCTTGCCCGAATCGCGTTGCCGTCTCTCGCCTGCTTGCCCTTGTCCCCTGCACATGCTTGTCGCGCTAGTCAACCCCGTCTCGATCCTCGTCATTGAACATGTCATCCCCTGCTCAACCCCACCTCGCCAGCTCGCCCCAGATATAATCTCGTCGTCGTTCTGCGAGTCGTCAAGAAATCTCAAGAATCGGGTGAAGACGAAGCTAGCAGCGTGATATTCCCCAAGTGCTCGACACAGGAGTTGAATCAGAATCCTTGCCATGTTCGCGGATAGCGCGTCAGATTTAGAATGGTAAGTCGATTCAAAATTTCCGTTAGCTTAATTATTGAAGTAGTTCGATGAATGTGATGTGCTTATTTTCATGATTTCGAAGCAGTCGCGTCGCGGTAGGATTAAATACGATGGAGTTGGTAATGCGAGAGATAGATTAATTTAGGTAATATTCGGGCGAGCTGATGACGAAGGAAATGAGCTTAGTATTCCTATCAGCTAGTTAATAGAATTTTCGAGTGTGTTATGTCAATTTGATTAATATAGTCGATGCCCTGCTTAATTAGTTAATTTAGTCTAGGTTTGGTATTTAGTTAGATGTCATGAGAGACGTGCTAATTACCTGTATAATTAACAGTGAATGGCATCGATTAAAAATACTGAATAAAAATGTGACGAATGATGTAATATTGGGTGTTTTGCTAAAAGACTTATGTTTAGCTTATTGTTGCTTGATGTTTGAAGTAGATGCGATTACGCTAAAAAAATGTGATAATTGGGCGTAGTCGTACGTCGATAACTAGTATTTCGTATAAAATTGTACAACGCCTCGCCGTTAGGTGTTTAATTCGCTGTCGTATAAGTATTATTTAGGTTTGCGACATTCCTTCTTATATGCATACATGTGCAATTTGTATATCATTCATGTACATTAAATAATCGCGTGATGCGAAAGATAACCCACGTCGACCCCAAGCGTGGGCTAATCCGCAGGATAATGCTGATGAATAAACCTGAAGATGGACCATGGAGCGAGTATCGGAATAAAGGCTGATCGTCAAGTGGACGTCATCTAACAACACTAACCTAGTGTTACTCAGGCAAGCCCCGGTGCATTTGCCACCTCCTTGTATTTTAAAAACCTTTTTCACTTGCTTGATGCATTAGGTGATAGGAGTTGATTGCTAAAACAATTCCTGCATTACCTTCCTTGAATTTGATTACCTTCCTTGATCACCCGTTTCACAAAATATTTTTTTGAGGCTTAGCCTTGCTTTAGAAAAACAAAATGTTTTGTTTTTACAAAATATGATGTGGCAAAAGTGGGTGGGATGTTTTCGAAAATAAAACTTGATGGTGAATCTGTCAAAGGCCTTGATGGATTCAACATCGGAAAAGATGTACCTCTGCCAGGTACCAAGGTTTTGGGTTTAATGATTAAGCTGAGACCGGGCGGGTGACTTGCACGAGAAGAGAGTCTCGGTGTAGTGTCTCCGTCTGAGTCGATTAAGGACCGTGTCGATGTAGGCCTGCTGACCGAGGACCCTTTAACTGGTCACATGCCTCGTCATGGGTAAGCCTTGCCTCGGGCAGACTAAGGCCAGAATAAGATAACACGGAATGGGCGTGGAGCGGTGGCGAGAGTAGCGTGTACCCTCCGTGGCAAGAGACTGGACGGTGGTGTATCTGTGCTCTCGGTTCGCGTGAACCTGATCTGGTCTTAAGAACCTCGGTGGCGGGTTGACATATGCAAGGGTTAAGTGCTACATATGTCGTGTGATTGGAGATCCTCAGCTGAGTATAATTGATTCGGATCGCCGTACCTTCGCGGTTATGAAGACTTGGTCACTGACTTACACGTAGCAAGCCAGTGAAGATGAAGGGTTGATAAGAAATTGGCTAGTGCAGGTCAAGTGCTTGAACTAGGGTAGACATAACTCTAGATGCAGGTAATTTTACTTAACCTGACATTAAAAATGGATTTTTAAGGATCCACTCATAGTAAGCTTTTCTGCAAAACAGAGTCCTTGATTCTTGATAAGCCTTTCCTTGAATCCGTCTAGCCAGCATACCCCTGAGAGTCTTTTCTTTAGTCGGATAAGTCTTGCTGAGTAATTCTGTACTCAGGGTTTTATTCCCTGTTGTTTTTTAGTTTCTAACCTTGTGCTGCTGTGATGGTGTTAAGTGCCGGTGGGCTCGGCCTTCTTACAAGTCTAAGTAACCCTTCTATACTTCTTATTGAGGATGGTCACTTGAGCTAGCATATATTTCAAACTTATACTTTTGTAATCACTCCGATAAAATAATATAAAAGTTCTGTAACTTGTAAAATTTGGTAGTAAGATTTCCGCTGTAAAAATATTGGTGTGTGTGATTTGTATTACTTAATCCCGCGGTTCTGGTTGCAAGTGGTTTATCCGATGTCCTTGGGGCAATCGGACAGATCCTATTAAGTTATCAGGTGCACATGCATAGTTGTCTAAGGTCTTTGGGACAAGGACAGGTGCATGTGGGCCCGATAACTTGGAGGTTCTGCCACAGGCTGGTATCGGAGCTGGATTAAGTATATACGGTCACATACATATTTTCAAAACAAAAGTTTTGGTTTGAAAAAACCTATTTTCAACTAAACACATTGTTTGGTTTTGAAAAACAGTTTTCAAAAACTATAGTGCTAGCGACATCCTCTGTTAAGCCCTAAACTAAGGACTATTAGGTGGCTTAGTTGAAAATCATAACCCACAACTGGGTGGGTATTACATACATGTGTATTGTTATGTTTGAGGCCATTCAGTTTTGAATGGATCGACGCTCAGGTAAGGTGAGTTGTGAGAGCATGACCGAACAATCGTCGGTCTAGGGGAGTGTTTAAATGTGGCGTCCGATTATATACATGTTCTACATATGTATATATGAAGACTGCGATGTGGAGTATTTACTTTTCTGGGAATTTAGTACCCCATGGATGTGTATGGGTATACAGACATGGGAATACTGAGAAGTGTAATGTACTTGTAACGACGCACCTACGCTCAGGTAAGAAGGTGAGTTACCATAATGAGTTGCCCTATGGTTAAAGTGTGGCAACGGCGCCTATGCGTGGCTCGACGCTTAATGATGAGCTAGCCTCCATATAGCAATATATGGAGTATAAACTGTGATAAACTGTCATGTGTGAATTGCATCATTGGGAAATTGGGCTGTGATGGATTTTCTGCAGGTACACTAACCTCGAAAACGTATGTGTAGTTGACGATTAGCAAAATACCGTGAGAGCTATACGTATGCCACCGATATAGAACGCTATTGCCACATTAGGTTGGCAAAATCAGTAAGGACGTGTAGGACGATCATGCATCCTAATTGTTGCATCATGTTTGTCACCTATACATCCAAAATGCTTCTCTCATCTTTATTCCAGTAACCATTGATTGTAGATAATCTAGTGTAATGTGAATTATGAACTTCGATAAAATAGCTGTCCTCCGTTTCTTAGGTATTATGTTTAGATGCTATATGTGTGCTCTTGTGCTTAATGTGTCGATAGAAGGTTAGAGACTTGATTGCCTAAACCCAAAACCAGGTCATATTCTTATTTAGTGAACCATGCCCAAATTTGAATTGTCCATTATTACTCCATGACAAAGCCCATACAAATAAATGCGTAGACAATTTCCTTATTGGACATAAAATGTACCTAAGCTTAAAACAAGAATCTCAAGTCATGCCTCTTTCTAGAACCATTCCCTTGTTCAGTTGATGCAGGTTGAGGTTCCTATTGTATTCGGCCTCTCCTTGTTGATCATCTTGTCGCCTTATCAACCTAACCTAGGAAAGGCTTGTCCGACCATTTTCTTAAAATTTGATGCCTTTGGTTTCCCCACAACTATCGAAGGCATACCAACTTAATCCTTGACCTTGTAATCTTTGTGATTGGCACATAAATATGCTTGAGGCTGAAGTAACAGTCTCCCATCGTATTCCTTTCATCAAGTTTAGGTTATGGCCATGCCCTGTTCATTTCATCGGGACATGATCTATTTGGCTCTCTACTTGTAACCATCCTTACAGGTGGAGTATCTCTTTGTATATTGTCACCCTTGCTCAATTCATTTGTGTCGCGTGAGATTTCTTATTGGTTATGTCTGGTATTGGCGTTATGACTAAAATTGAGGATGCCGCACCAAAACCGAGGGCCTCCTGTGGGTGATCAGCACATGGTTGCGCTACTTGGCACGCACTGGTATCACCATTAGTAGTCATAATCCATTATGAGACTATATCGATATGTTATCTCTGCACAAATTGTTCTTACCACGTGAGATTCATTATTGGTGCCAGTTTTGTAATGGTGTCATGGTTAAGGACTTATGGTACCGCGGCGAAACTGAGAGCCCCTTGTGAATGTACACGCAAGGTTCTGCTGCTTGGCGCATGCCGATATCGAAGTCTCTAATCATGATCCGTTATAGAATTACACTGATGTGTTATCTTTCCTGGATATCTTCCTTGAAACGATTTCTATGTTGTTTGTCAAGTGATCAAGCAACATCTATCATCTCTGTTAGATCAAAATGGCATACCCCTTACTTGTGTGGTCTCTTCCCCCTTGACCTTGATAGTGACTGCACGCATAGAAGTTTCCTTTACATCCTTTGTGTAAAGGTGAAGCCTTGGAGCTTTTTAGTGTCGAGAGGCAACTGATTAGCTCCCAAAATAGAGACCTGTTTCCCCTGTTGCTGAAATGCAGGAGTTTGTTCATTCGCTCCCTTATTTAATTTATGTATTCCCTAACCAAGTGGATAATTCATCTCGTATAGAAGAAACGAATGAACGACCAGCCCAAATGAATTTCTACCCAAGTGCATGATCAACTGTTAGTATGAGTGAACTCTCAACCCTTGGCTTACCGATGGTACTGAGAGGACTTGCTCAATGTCAAAAGTAGTTCAACAAGTTGGTTTTACTAACTTGTAACTGCCTGGTGAACGAAGGTTGAGTTTAGAGATCGTTTTATCGAGTTGTCTAAGCTCACTTTTGTACAACCCCTCTTAAGGAAGAACTTTCAAGAATCGAGAATAAGTCGGCCAATAACCACCTAACCATCGCTCTAGTCGTGCCTCGATTGCCTCACGTATGCTTTTCCAGCATAAGTGATTGGGTCGAGCCATGTCTAGTGCCCGATAAAATGGACTAGTTGCAAAGTCCGCATCTACAGATCCCTCCGCTAGTGATTCTCTCGAATCTATACCATCTTTTGTGGACTTGAATTCTCGGGTTAGCCACATGTTAACCGTGATAGTATTCAACATCCACACTCGTCTCATGTGCAACGAACTTATCATGACCACTTGTTGGTAAACCTCCTTCAGTGTGATTTACCCAAGATGGTGCATCTGATTCTGTTTGGGTAAAATTGCGCATTAGTCGCTCGCTCAATAGACTCAGATAGTACAGTGTCATCAGAAAAAGCAAACTGCACACATGGAACCTTATGTGTTCTTCTGGCAGACATCGTCTCTATTGGTGGACATTTCTAAATTAGCCTAAGGCAATACATGTTATGTCCACTGGAGAAACCACATCCTGAGACACTCGCCTTCGCTCAGGATTGGCCTATGATTATCGCTGATATGAACATGGATTACATACTTCTCTACCCTTAGAAGTCTTTCGCTCCGAATCTCGGGACGAGATTCTTTTAAGGGGGGAGGGCTGTAACACCCCAGGTGTTTATATTCCGCTCGACGACGAGTATGGATTTAAGCGCGTAATATCAGTGGAGAAAACGAATGTTAAAATTTAAATAACCTCGTCGATCGCGATTTTTATATCGCATCAGTGTCGTCTGTCGCGTGTGCGACATCATTTTTATTTCTATCAATCTGGGCTCTTCCGAAATTTTCGTGATGTTCGGAACATAGTTGTTCTGAAAATCGGTGCGTCCAGTGATTATTTAAAATTTATCGCTCGCGCGAATACGAAATCGGAAGCCCAACTCACTCGAACGATTTTTATCCCGAGCCAATTAAATAGAACTCGACGACTAAGCTTTCAATGTAAGATAATTTAATCTCCTTTTTGTCATCCGTGACATCGCGTCTACGGATTTTCAATTAAATTGTTCTCTAACCGAGTGTTCGGATAGCGGACGGAATTCGTCTAAAATCAACTGAACCAGATGCAGATTGAAATAACAAAGCCGAAATCCGTTTAATTCGTTCTGATTGCATCTCGCCTCGATCCAAAACTTTGGATATAAATAACGGGTGCAAATTCATTTGATTTCGAAGTATTCGCTAAATGAAAACCGTGACAGTGCGTCCGAGAATTATAATGGAGCCTCGATTCACGGGTAAATTATCCGTGGCTGTAGAACCAGATGTTCAGACTGCAGATAAATCTACCAGATTTCAAATCAAAACAAACTATGTCATAAATACAGTCAATCTTTTTGTTATCGCTAGAAATCGTGATCAAAATATCTTTGATTGCCGATAAGAAAAAGAGGAAAAAGAAAATATCTCATATATCCACCGCCCCTATCCATGATTTTTATCCTGAGCACTTGAGTTCACTAGACGTCTTTTCCTCAATCGTGTGTTCATCTCTATCTCATGCCACCTCCTAGCCTTATTCCAAATCGTTATCTAGGACGTGCTTCTCTTTTATTCCAGCTGATTCCAGCTCCTTGGAATTCTTCCCAGCACCAAAATTTCCATTGTTTGCACAGGGTCCCTGACTTCTATCCCCATCTCCATTATCTTTTTTTGCTCCAAACCGTATCTACATGCCTCGCTACTGCACTTTGCTCGACGCCCAGGCCATCCCTGCCCATCGCTTGAGTTGTGCAGCAACACGCTGAAGCAGCGCCCAGCACTTGGATGTCACCTGGTCCTATGCGTCGTTAACATCGCCGCGCGTCTTCCTCTTGTGCTCGCCTGAGCCTCGTCGTGCCTTCTTGACGCATGCGCGCCGTCAGCCACAAGCTTCAACCTGGAGCGCTCATGCTCAGCCTCCGGTGGACCTTCCTCGTCGTCTCCTGCTACGCTCGCCCAGCCGCCCTCTACCTTCAGCCGGTTGCGCTTGTCTCCATGTTGTGTCGCCTTGAGCTCGGACCACGTCCCTGGTTGCCTGCTCCTCTGCGCCACCGCTGTATCGCTTCTTTCTCTGGAGCTCGCCATGGACGTTGGCCACCGCTGCGTGCTCGCGTTTGTCGTCAAGCCGTTGTTTTTCCTTGTCCAGTGTTTGAGCGGCCTTGCCCGAATCGCATTGCCGTCTCTCGCCCGCTTGCCCTTGTCCCCTGCACGTGCTTGTCGCGCTAGTCAACCCCGTCTCGATCCTCGTCATCGAACATGTCATCCCCTGCTCAACCCCGCCTCGCCAGCTTGCCTCAGATATAATCTCGTCGTCGTTCCGCGAGTCGTCAAGAAATCCCAAGAATCAGGTGAAGACGAAGCTAGCAGCGTGATATTCCCCAAGTGCTCGACACAGGAGCTGAATCAGAATCCTTGTCATGTTCGCGGATAGCGCGTCAGATTTAGAATGGTAAGCCGATTCAAAATTTCCGTTAGCTTAATTATTGAAGTAGTTCGATGAATGTGATGTGCTTATTTTCATGATTTTGAAGCAGTCGCGTCGCGGTAGGATTAAATACGATAGAGTTGGTAATGCGAGAGATAGATTAATTTAGGTAATATTCGGGCGAGCTGATGACGAAGGAAATGAGCTTAGTATTCCTATCAGCTAGTTAATAGAATTTTCGAGTGTGTTATGTCAATTTGATTAATATAGTCGATGCCCTGCTTAATTAGTTAATTTAGTCTAGGTTTGGTATTTAGTTAGATGTCATGAGAGACGTGCTAATTACCTGTATAATTAACAGTGAATGGCATCGATTAAAAATACTGAATAAAAATGTGACGAATGATGTAATATTGGGTGTTTTGCTAAAAGACTTATGTTTAGCTTATTGTTGCTTGATGTTTGAAGTAGATATTACGCTAAAAAAATGTGATAATTAGGCGTAGTCGTACGTCGATAACTAGTATTTCGTATAAAATTGTACAACGCCTCGCCGCTAGGTGTTTAATTCGCTGTCGTATAAGTATTATTTAGGTTTGCGACATTCCTTCTTATATGCATACATGTGCAATTTGCATATCATTCAGGTACGTTAAATAATCGCGTGATGCGGAAGATAACCCACGTCGACCCCAAGCGCGGGCTAATCCGCAGGATGATGCTGATGAATAAACCTGAAGATGGACCATGGAGCGAGTATCGGAATAAAGGCTGATCGTCAAGTGGACGTCATCTAACAACACTAACCTAATGTTACTCAGGCAAGCCCCAGTGCATTTGCCACCTCCTTGTATTTTAAAAACCTTTTTCACTTGCTTGATGCATTAGGTGATAGGAGTTGATTGCTAAAACAATTCCTGCATTACCTTCCTTGAATTTGATTACCTTCCTTGATCACCTGTTTCACAAAATATTTTTTTGAGGCTTAGCCTTGCTTTAGAAAAACAAAATGTTTTGTTTTTACAAAATATGATGTGGCAAAAGTGGGTGGGATGTTTTCAAAAATAAAACTTGATGGTGAATCTGTCAAAGGCCTTGATGGATTCAACATCGGAAAAGATGTACCTCTGCCAGGTACCAAGTTTTTGGGTTTAATGATTAAGCTGAGACCGGGCGGGTGACTTGCACGAGAAGAGAGTCTCGGTGTAGTGTCTCCGTCTGAGTCGATTAAGGACCGTGTCGATGTAGGCCTGCTGACCGAGGACCCTTTAACTGGTCACATGCCTCGTCATGGGTAAGCCTTGCCTCGGGCAGACTAAGGCCAGAATAATTTAACACGGAATGGGCGTGGCGCGGTGGCGAGAGTAGCGTGTACCCTCCGTGGCAAGAGACTGGACGGTGGTGTATCTGTGCTCTCGGTTCACGTGAACCTGATCTGGTCTTAAGAACCCCGGTGGCGGGTTGACATATGCAAGGGTTAAGTGCTACATATGTCGTGTGATTGGAGATCCTCAGCTGAGTATAATCGATTCGGATCGCCGTACCTTCACGGTTATGAAGACATGGTCACTGACTTACACGTAGCAAGCCAGTGAAGATGAAGGGTTGGTAAGAAATTGGCTAGTGCACGTCAAGTGCTTGAACTAGGGTAGACAGAACTCTAGATGCAGGTAATTTTACTTAACCTGACATTAAAAATGGATTTTTAAGGATCCACTCATAGTAAGCTTTTCTGCAAAACAGAGTCCTTGATTCTTGATAAGCCTTTCCTTGAATCCCTCTAGCCAGCATACCCTTGAGAGTCTTTTCTTTAGTCGGATAAGTCTTGCTGAGTAATTCCTTACTCAGGGTTTTATTCCCTGTTGTTTTTCAGGTTTTAACCTTGTGCTGCTGTGATGGTGTTGAGTGCCGGTGGGCTCGTCCTTCTTATAAGTCTATGTAACCCTTCTATACTTCTTATTGAGGATGGTCACTTGAGCTAGCATATATTTCAAACTTATACTTTTGTAATCACTCCGATAAAATAATATAAAATTTCTGTAACTTGTAAAATTTGGTAGTAAGATTTCCGCTGCAAAAATATTGGTGTGTGTGATTTGTATTACTTAATCCCGCGGTTCTGGTTGCAAGTGGTTTATCTGATGTCCTTGGGGCAATCGGACAGATCCTATTAAGTTATCAGGTGCACATGCATAGCTGTCTAAGGTCTTTGGGACAAGGACAGGTGCATGTGGGCCCGATAACTTGGAGGTTCTGCCACAGACGGACCCCTGATGATAGGGGCACGGCTCCTTGAGCTTCTTGTCAAAGAGATTGGCACCTTCGGGAGGTTTCCGAGGGTTCTTGTACTCGGCAGCGGCGACAAGGTCCGCGTCGGCGGCGTCGTGTTTCGCTTGCGACTTCTTCCTGCCTTTCTTCTTGGCGCCGCGCTGAGTTGACGCCTCAGGGACATCTTTCGGTGGGCGGCCCTGGGGCTGCTTATCCTTCCGGAAGATGGCCTCAACCGCCTCCTGGCCAGAGGCGAACTTGGTGGCGATGTCCATCAGCTCGCTCGCCCTGGTGGGGGTCTTGCGACCCAGCTTGCTCACCAGGTCACGGCAGGTGGTGCCGGCGAGGAACGCGCCGATGACACCCGAGTCGGTGACGTTGGGCAGCTCGATGCGCTGCTTCGAGAATCGCCGGATGTAGTCCCGGAGGGACTCCCCCAGCTGCTGGCGGCAGCTTCGGAGATCCCAGGAGTTCCCAGGGCGCACGTACATGCCCTGGAAGTTGCCGACGAAGGCTTGGACCAGGTCGTCCTAGTTGGAGATCTGCCCTAGAGGCAGGTGTTCCAGCCAGGCTCGAGCGGTGTCGGAGAGGAACAGGGGGAGGTTGCGGATGATGAGGTTGTCATCGTCCGTTCCACCCAGGTGGTAGGCCAGCCGATAGTCCGCGAGCCACAGTTCCGGACTCGTCTCCCCCGAGTACTTTGTGATAGTAGTCGGGGTTCGGAACCGGGTCGGGAACAGCGCCCGTCGTATGGCTCGGCTGAAAGCCTGCGGACCGGGTGGTTCGGGCGAGGGACTCCGATCCTCCCTGCTGTCGTAGCGTCCCCCACGCCTGGGGTGGTAGCCTCGGCGCACCCTCTCGTCGAGGTGGGTTCGACGGTTGCGGTGAGGGTGTTCGTTGCCGAGGCGACCCGGGGCCGCAGGCGCTGTGTTGCGCGTGCGCCCGGTGTGGACCGAGGCTTCCCACATGAATCGGGAAGTCGTGGCGCGATGTTCCGAGGGGTACCCCTGCCTTCGGGAGGCGGAGCTTTCGGCCCGTCGGACCGCGGCATCCTCCAGGAGATTCTTGAGCTCTCCCTGGATACGCCGCCCCTCGGTGGTAGATGGCTCCGGCATCGCGCGGAGAAGTATTGCCGCTGCAGCCAAGTTCTGGCCGACCCCACTGGAAGCCGGTGGCGGCCTTGCCCTGACATCATTGGCGATGCGGTGCTGGATGCTTTGGGGTAGATGACGCGCTTCTCCAGCCGGAGGTTGGCCTGCCCATTCCTGCCCGATGTCCCGGCGGAACGGCTCAAGTGTTCCTGCTCCCTCGTCGAGCCTGGCCTGCATCTCGCGGATTTGCTCGAGCTGTGGGTCATGACCCCCGCCGGGATGGGGACCACAGCTAGCTCCCGAAGGATGTCAACGCGAGTCGCAGGCCTAGGGGGATCACCGTTTTTCGGCGTACCAAGATGGTTGCCTTCGCCGGGACCCCCTAGATCAACGTGGAAACATTCACGACTTGGGCCGCAGTCCTCGTCGCCGAGGCTGCGGCTACCGTCGGAACAATCGGAAAGGCAGTAGTCGCATGCGGTCATGAAGTCCCGCATGGCACTGGGGTTACCAAGTCCAGAGAAATCCCAACAAAAGTCGGGCTCGTCATCTTCCTCGGAACCCGAGGGCCCGTAGGTCGAGACGGCCGTCAGCCGGTCCTAGGGTGACCGCATACAATACCCCAAAGGGTTTGGACTCGCCTCTATGAGAGCGTCCACCGAAGCGAAGTCGCTTGGTGGGTCGAGGCTGAATCCAAAAGGCACGAGATGGGAGTCGGTCGGTACCTCTTGGTCGACGGGTGGTGACGAAGTCGCGTCAGGGGCAGACTGCACCGTCGTCTCAGGTACGAGGGTGACGCCCAGCAAGTCCTTTGCGAGCGTCCTGGCATCGTCCGTTTGCTTGGAGTTGGCGTGTTGCGGGGAGACGGCGCTCGTCTTCGTCTCAGACGCGAGGTCGATGCCCGACGTGCCCCCCATTGGGGCACCGGCGCCGTCGACTCGCTCGATAGCCGATGAGGTGCCACCTCCTGCTTGGCCTTGGTTGCCCCGCCTCCTCCTCCGTCGGCGGGGGAGGGGACGGGACAAGCTCGAATGTCGTTCTTCCGCCACATAGGGAAGACGTCGTCGATTCCGCCGCCGGCGGGCGGATTGTCGGCCGCCATTGTCGCTGTCGCGCGGCGGGGGAAGGAGTATCATGTCGTAGCTGCCGTCGAGGGACATGAACTCAAGACTCCTGAAACGGAGCACCGTCCCGGGCTGGAAAGGTTGCTGGAGACTACCCATCTGGAGCTTGACGGGGAGCTGTTCGTCAACACGCAGCAGGCCCTACCTGGCGCGCCAACTGTCGGCGTTTCGACCCCGGGGGGTCCCTGGACCGACGAGTAAATTGTCATCGCGTGCCCCAGCCAAGATGGGTCGGCGCGAGACGGAGCGCGAAGGGGGGAAGAAGCTAAAAGTTCCCTTTGACCCGGGAACATGATCAGGATGTCGCCTAGAGGGGGGGGGGGTGAATAGGCGAATAAAACTTATCAATTTAAAACTTAAATTCTTACTCTACTCGAAGACTAGAACGCAGTGGAATGAAGATCCTTCGAGTAGGTTGCAGCGGAATCGGAGCTCCTGTCTCAAAATGTCCTGCACTTCAAATAAAGCTTATACCACAGATAAGTGTTGAAGTGCAGATATAAAATCGAGTAAGACAGAGAGTCAGAATACAATATAGAACAGAGCACACAGACGCAAGGATTTATCCCGAGGTTCGGCCAAGCCTGAAATGCTTGCCTAGTCCTCATTGGAGTTAGCCACACCTGGGCTTGGAGTCTATTTCAACTCCTTCCTCCGTTTGCTCAGATCTGTCAGTATGACAGATAAAGCCTTTCACTATTGAGTTGGGTTACAACAAAACCGTGGCTGCTTACAAACTTCTCGACAGCACCTCGGCAGAGTAACGATACGCTCAAGACCTTGCTCTTGCTCTTAGCAGCACTTCTCCACTCTCTAAAGGCTTATAACTTTGCCTTCTACACAAACTAGAGAGATACACACAAGAGGGAGAGTGAGAATTGATTCGAGTTATGTCTACACTTGTTGGCTGCACTTATATATTGCTTGAGGCGCCTAGGGGTCCCTTTTATAGGCACAAGGGGCCTAGGAGCCGTTGGAAGCAATCCAGGAAGGCAATCCTTGCCTTCTGTCGGGTGGCGCACCGGACAGTCCGGTGCACCACCGGACACTGTCCGGTGACCGATTTCCTTCCAAAATTGGTGCAGTCGACCGTTGCAGTCCTGGAGCCGTTGGCGCACCGGACACTGTCCGGTGCACACCGGACAGTCCGGTGCCTTCATCTGACCGTTGGCTCGGCCACGCGTCACGCGCGAATTGCGCGGCCGACCGTTGGCCCAGCCGACCGTTGGCTCACCGGACAGTCCGGTGCACCACCGGACAGTCCGGTGAATTATAGTCGTACGCCGCCCGGCTTTTCCCGAGAGTGGCCTGTTCACCAGAGTTTAGCCTGGCGCACCGGACACTGTCCGGTGCACCACCGGACAGTCCGGTGTGCCAGACTGAGCTGAGTCTTTGCTGTACACAGCCAAGCATTTTGCATCTCTTTTCTTTTCTTCTTCCTTCTGTTTCTAACACTTAGACAAGTATATTAGTACACAAAACCAATGTACTAAGTCTAGAAACATACCTTCTCTTGATTTTTACATCTATAGCATTTGACATGCTTGAGCTTTGATGTTGGACTCATAAATCCTCAAGTCAGCTTGACTTGATCTAGATTGACATTTCTTAGCTCCAACATCCTGCAAAGGTCACATAGAACATCTCCAAACATAGGAACAACCCAAACTAAAAGTCAAGGTGCACTTAGCTCTTTTGGGCTGCTTCCAGTTCTGTTTTTGACATTTGTTCTCGTTCTAGTGACATTGATCTCCTTCTTAGAGCTTGGTCTTGAGCCTTATGACTTACACCACATACCTATAGATATTTCCTCGTTGGTTGTAAGTCACGTCCTTATGTAGTGATCCTTGATGTGCCGTAGCTGTTTTCAACTCGATCACCCTTGACTTTGCAAGCCTTCTTCTTCACCCTTGGCTTTGGGTTCCTTAGCCTCCTTGACCTTCTCCCGTGCACTTGGTACCTCGAAGCTCTTCTTGCCTCCGTCCTTGGCTTGATCAGTTGTCTCCGAGCTATGCACCCGAGTCTCACTTTATGCAATGTCCATCTTACTTGTGATGTCCATTATGTATCCATAATCCAGTTCTTGGACCATCACATTTGTTCACTTGTGTTGAACCCTGTTAGCTTTACATTGAGCACCTGTTCAACAATTAGCACACTTGTTAGTCCTTTAATTGAGTTGTCATCCAAACACCAAAACCCACAAGAGAGCTTTCAATCTCCCCCTTTTTGGTGATTGATGGCAACACAATTAAAGCTTACATAAGAATAAGATTTGAAGCAAAAATTTTGAATTCTAAGTTTATAGAATGCTCCCCCTAAATATGTGCATACTTCAAAAACATAATTTTGGCCTCAGACGCCAATTTTGCACATACTTAAGCAATTCGAAACATCTCTACACCTTAGCACTTTGGGATGCATTGTGTCAAGAATCAAACCATGATGCTATAACACACAAATGCACATAATCAGAGTTAAACACCATTCAATACAGTGGATATATCACAGGAATATCAACCTACCACTATTCACCATTAAGATACCAATTTAAACTAAGATACCAATTTAAAGCAATCTTAAAGCACCATTAACCTATTGACCACATGCACCATTATCCACATGAATATCTATTATAGAATGAGCACCATAGATGCCAATTAATTCATAACAGCGAAAGCACTAGTTTCGCACCATCACCATATACTACAACAAGAAGCATATGATACGAATTATCAACTACACAATAACACACTATCAATGCTCAAACTAACACATCATATGATACAAATTATCAACTACCCAATAGCACACTAACAATGCTCAAACTAACACATCACCCCTTAGGAAAAGCTTTCCTCTCAGGTTGAGATAAGCTTTAATACACAAATTCTCCCCCTTTGACATCAAACACCAAAAACCATACTCAAGCAAGAACATAGGATGATGTCAAGGGACAGCATGGTGTTTAGGAGGAAAAGCACACTATCAAAACTCCCCCTTACTTATTGAGCATATGCACTACCAACATTTAAGTAAGATACATATACGCAAAAAGATTAATACTTCCTTTTGTACCTTTACCATGTTGTAGTGTACTTCCCATCTTGAAAGTATTTAATCTCTCGAGAGCTTCTCCACACTTGTGCCTGATTCTTTATCCTAACCTTTTCTTGTTGCTAAGACACCAAACTTAGAACAAGTTATAGTATTGGGCACAAGAAGAAACTTCTATTCTAATGATTATCAAAAGATGTCAATTGAAGCAAACTATCACGGCTACCAATTGAAAGATACCAATTGCAAGATCATTTATTATCATAGCTCCATGATATTTTAAGGATGAGCATCTATTATCACTAGATATTATAGAGCATGAGCAATCTAAAAATATGCAATTACTCACGACTTAAGATACCAATTTCTTGACTTACAGAGGTACCCAAGTCCTGATTGCTCCATTTCTTGCTCATCTTCTCTTTTCCACCTAGAGACTATACAGGATCGCTCAAGAAACAGTTAGTCTCAAAAGACACAAGTTATGTGTGCTCCCCCTCAAGTTGTGCATCAAGTATTTGAATGACTTGCACTTTGCACATTCTAGCTTTCTCAGAACTAGAGGGGATCACAACATATCTTGATCAAGGCATACTCTATCACTTCCATCACATAAAGATACCAATTTGAATGTCAAATTGAAAGCCACTTGATACCAATTGAAGGCCAAATGAAAAGTTGACTAAATACAACAATGCATGCCTCAAGAAGTATAACAACCTACCTAGATATTCTACATACTTGACAATCGTTGCACCACATATACCAATTGAAAAGCAACACGATCATGCATAGAAAGTGCCATGTCTAAGCACACATAGTTAAGAAGGTTCCTTAGATACACCAAAAGAAACAACATTTTAAGGCATAAGTCTCCTAAGCCACGATACTACCAATGAAATGCAAGAACACAGCTATGATCACAATCAATGGAACTTCAAGATATTCAATGAAATTGCACAGTTCCATTTTCCATACCTTTGCCTTTTACCAGTATGGCCATGAGAGCACCAGTTATTACCACAAACCAACTGAAAGTTCCCTATTATTTATGCACTTCATAACTCGAGAGAATGCATTAGAGGCATAACACATAGTGCCAAAATAGGGTCATCATATAAACTTAAGCAATATGTCATATTTGCACACAGGCTAATCATTAAAACCATATAGCATGACTCACAACGGGATGCAGGTTTATTCACGAACACAAAAAGAGTTAATTGTGGTGAATATATCTAATGAAAAGCTACCCATTAAATGATTCAAAAGACATAACCTCTAAAGCACACAATCATGATAAAGCAAGCATGATTACGATCTTGGAAATCAAGAATCCAACACAAGCAATCTTCAAAGCATAACTACTCCAAGGACAGATAGCACGACACTTAACTTTAAGAGCAATATTGATAATGCACTTAAGAAACACAGGTGCCGTCCTTTGAAGAGACAGATGCGCAATCGAGGTCCTTTGCTTGATTCACCAATAATGATTAAGGACCTATTGAACTTATCACTTGAGATGAACATGGGATTAGTGTCTCACAATAATTCAACCTTGGGACAATGAATAAACACCAAAACAATTTAAAAGCTTAAGCATAGAGTTTGAGATAACAGTCTTAAGCTCTCCCATGGTCTCCAGTTCATCTCAAGGCACCTGCATGGTCTAGTTAGCACAGTTTGGTACCCATCTCGGGATGGGTCCATAATGATCATCTAAATGTGCCTTTGGTACCCAAATTGCCTTTGTGCTAGTTCTAGGTGATCTCGTTATAGATCTAGCACAAGTGTATGATTTGGGTCTCCTAAGCGAATGAGATTGAGACAAATTCACTTGCTTAGGAATCTTACCTTTATAACATACCTTGGATAGATGACCCTGCTCACCACACTTGTAGCAGAAGCGTCGCTCACCCTGACATGACGCTTGTTGTTTGTCATTTTTCTTGGTGAGAGTCATCTTGGAGACTGCACATGCTTGATCCGTCAATAGAGGACAAGAATTGATCGTGTGGTTCTTGTCATTGCATCCGAAGCATCTCCTTATCCCTTCACCCTTGTTGGTGTATGGACACGACGCAATGAGGTGTCCTGACTTGTTGCACTTAAAGCACCTCCTTTTCCCTTTTCTCCTTTTGTTCTTAGATGACATAGAGAAAAGGTCAGTGCAAACAACATGATTAATTGAATCTTTACCTTTTTCCAAGCTCATGTTGATTTCTTCATCTTTAGGAACATTCTTTTTATTGAGCTTGACATTTGCTGCAGTTTTTCCTTTCTCAAGCTTCTTCACCACGTGTTCGTGGATATCTTGAGAGAGTTGAGCAATGCGTCTTCTCCTTAGTTGTCTTTGCTTTTTGTTCCCACACAATTTCTTTTGTGACCCTGCAACTTTTTGCTCATTTAAACACTCGCTTCCTTTTGAGTGACAGGGGTTAGCACATGGTGATAGATTATCCAAATGTGCACATTTACAAGAATGAGGTTCACATGAATTTAAGTTCGCAATTATAACCTCATGAGCAACATTAAGCATAATATGTCTATCCAAAAGATTATCATGAGAATAAGACAATGAATCATATTTTTCAGTGAGAGCCAGTTTATCATGACTTAGCAATTCTACTTGTCTCTCAAGCATGGCATTTTTCATTCTAAGTTGAGCAACACAAGATAAAGCATCATCATTACTACTTTGCTCAATTAAGATTGAATCATACCGTTGGACCAAGACATCATGAGAGCACCTTAGCTCCTCATGTTCTTTGGTCATCTTCTCCAGGCTGTTGTTTGTGTTGATGAGTGTCTCCTCTAGCCTGAGAAGCGTCTCGCCTTGTTCCTTGTTCCTTCTCAACAGCTTAACTAAGAGCGCTTTGTCTTCTTTGTTGAGATGGGTGTAGAAGCGGCGAATTTCCTCATCTTCCACATCGTCGGTCTCATTTTCCCTGTCATTACTATTAGTGAAAGAAAAACAGGAAAATGTACCTTGTGGTGATGAAGATTCATCCTCGCTATCATCCTCATATTCCTCCTCATCATGGCTTTCGTCTCCACCGTCATTGTTAGCAATAAAAAATTTATTACTAGTGGAGAACAAACCTGTTGACGAGGTGGATTCATCGTTTGGTTGCCATCGTACTTGTTCTTCTCCCTTGGACAAGTTAGTATCACCAGAAATAAAGGGAGCAGAGGAAGTGCATATGGACTTAAAGAATTTCAACTTAAGTTTAGTCCATAGATCATGAGCATCAACAAATAAGTCACTATCACTACTCATGATGGCAAAATAGGCACTTCTAGATAGAGAATCAACTAAGATGTTGCAAGCATGGTGATTTAAAGTTAGACATCTTAGTTCTTCATTTGAAGGGTTTTTACTAACATTAGAGGAAAAAATACTTCTATTAAAGACCTGTCTCAAATCAGGATCAACACTCATGAAGGCATTATAAATAGAGACAGACCAAGACTTGTAATTAGAACCATCGCCTAAAAGAAGTTCTACAGTTACCTCTTGTGACGACATCGTCATCTCCGGATGGCTAAGCCCACACTAGAGAGGCCTAGCTCCGATACCAATTGAAAGTTCCCTTTGACCCGGGAACAGGATCTGGATGTCGCGTAGAGGGGGGGGTGAATAGGCGAATAAAACTTATCAATTTAAAACTTAAATTCTTACTCTACTCGAAGACTAGAACGCAGTGGAATGAGAAGATCCTTCGAGTAGGTTGCAGCGGAATCGGAGCTCCTGTCTCAAAATGTCCTGCACTTCAAATAAAGCTTATACCACGGATAAGTGTTGAAGTGCAGATATAAAATCGAGTAAGACAGAGAGTCAGGATACAATACAGAACAGAGCACACGGACGCAAGGATTTATCCCGAGGTTCGGCCAAGCCTGAAATGCTTGCCTAGTCCTCATTGGAGTTAGCCACACCTGGGCTTGGAGTCTATTTCAACTCCTTCCTCCGTTTGCTCAGATCTGTCAGTATGACAGATAAAGCCTTTCACTATTGAGTTGGGTTACAACAAAACCGTGGCTGCTTACAAACTTCTCGACAGCACCTCGGCAGAGTAACGATACGCTCAAGACCTTGCTCTTGCTCTTAGCAACACTTCTCCACTCTCTAAAGGCTTATAGCTTTGCCTTCTACACAAACTAGAGAGATACACACAAGAGGGAGAGTGAGAATTGATTCGAGTTATGTCTACACTTGTTGGCTGCACTTATATATTGCTTGAGGCGCCTAAAGGTCCCTTTTATAGGCACAAGGGGCCTAGGAGCCATTGGAAGCAATCCAGGAAGGCAATCCTTGCCTTCTCTCGGGTGGCGCACCGGACAGTCCGGTGCACCACCGGACACTGTCTGGTGACCGATTTCCTTCCAAAATTGGTGCAGTCGACCATTGCAGTCCTGGAGCCATTGGCGCATCGGACACTGTCCGGTACACACCGGACAGTCCGGTGCCTTCATCTGACCGTTGGCTCGGCCACGCGTCACGCGCGGATTGCGCGGCCGACCGTTGGCCCAGCCGACCGTTGGCTCACCGGACAGTCCGGTGCACCACCGGACAGTCCGGTGAATTATAGCCGTACGCCGCCGGCTTTTCCCGAGAGTGGCCTGTTCACCAGAGTTCAGCCTGGCGCACCGGACACTGTCCGGTGCACCAGACTGAGCTGAGTCTTGGCTGTACACAGCCAAGCATTTTGCATCTCTTTTCTTTTCTTCTTCCTTCTGTTTCTAACACTTAGACAAGTATATTAGTACACAAAACCAATGTACTAAGTCTAGAAACATACCTTCTCTTGATTTTTACATCAATAGCATTTGACATGCTTGAGCTTTGATGTTGGACTCATAAATCCTCAAGTCAGCTTGACTTGATCTAGATTGACATTTCTTAGCTCCAACATCCTGCAAAGGTCACATAGAACATCTCCAAACATAGGAACAACCCAAACTAAAAGTCAAGGTGCACTTAGCTCTTTTGGGCTGCTTCCACTTCTGTTTTTGACATTTGTTCTCGTTCTAGTGACATTGATCTCCTTCTTAGAGCTTGGTCTTGAGCCTTATGACTTACACCACATCCTTATGTAGTGATCCTTGATGTGCCGTAGCTGTTTTCAACTCGATCACCCTTGACTTTGCAAGCCTTCTTCTTCACCCTTGGCTTTGGGTTCCTCAGCCTCCTTGACCTTCTCCCATGCACTTAGTACCTCGAAGCTCTTCTTGCCTCCGTCCTTGGCTTGATCAGTTGTCTCCGAGCTATGCACCCAAGTCTCACTTTATGCAATGTCCATCTTACTTGTGATGTCCATTATGTATCCATAATCCAGTTCTTGGACCATCACATTTGTTCACTTATGTTGAACCCTGTTAGCTTTACATTGAGCACCTGTTCAACACTTAGCACACTTGTTAGTCCTTTAATTGAGTTGTCATCCAAACACCAAAACCCACAAGAGAGCTTTCAGAAGCCGAAGGGAGACAGGCGTAAAAGGGGAAACCCGCGGCCTTCGTGTTTGTCCCGCGCCCAGGTCGGGTGCACTTGCAGTAGGGGGTTACAAGCGTCCACGCGGGAGGGAGCGAGAGGCTTATGCGAGCGCCGTCCCGTCCTTCCCCGCGCGGCCAACCCTCTATAAGAGGGCCCTGGACCTTCCTTTTATAGGCGTAAGGAGAGGATCCAGGTGTACAATGGGGGTGTAGCAGTGTGCTAACGTGTCTAGCGGAGAAGAGCTAGTGCCCTAAGTACATGCCGTCGTGGCAGCCGGAGAGGTTTTGACACCCGGTTCGTGTGGTGTCATGGCCATCGGAGGAGCGCTGGAGCCTGGCGGAAGGACAGCTGTTGGGGCTGTCGAGTCCTTGCTGACGTCTCCTTGCTTCCGTAAGGGGGCTGAGAGCCGCCGTCGTCATGGAGCATGCGGGCGCCATTATTACTTGTTTATCGGGGCGAGCCAGATGGGACGCCGGTCTTATTCCCGTAGCCTGAGTTAGCTTGGGGTAGGGTAATGATGGCGCCTCCTGTGACATGGTCGGTCCGAGCCCTGGGTTGGGTGAGGCGGAGGCTCCTCCGAGGTCGAGGTCGAGTCTGTCTTCCGAGGCCGAGGTCGAGTCCGAGCCCCAGGGTCGGGCGAGGCAGAGACCATCGGCTGAGGCCAGGGCTGAGTCCGAGCCCTGGGGTCGGGCGAGGCGGAGTTCGTCGTCTTCCGGGGCTGAGCCTGAGTCCGAGCCCTGGGTCGGGCGAGGCGGAGTTCGTCATCTTCCGGGGCCGAGCTCGAGTCCGAGCCCTGGGGTCAGGTGATGCGGAGTTCGTCGTCTTCCGGGGCCGAGCCCGAGTCCGAGCCCTGGGGTCGGGCGATGCGGAGTTCGTCGTCTTCCGGGGCTAAGCCCGAGTCCGAGCCCTGGGGTCGGGCGATGCGAAGTTCGTCGTCTTCCGGGGCTGAGCCCGAGTCCGAGCCCTGGGGTCGGGCGAAGCGGAGTTTCCTATGGCGCCTGAGGCCAGACTTGGCTGCTGTCAGCCTCACTCTGCCGAGTGGCACAGCAGTCAGAGCGGCGCAGGCGGCGCTGTCCTCTTGTCAGGCCGGTCAGTGGAGCGGCGAAGTGACTGCGGTCAGTTCGGCTCTGTCAACTGAAGGGCGCGCATCAGGATAAGGTGTCAGGCCACCTTTGCATTAAATGCTCCTGCGATACGGTCGACCGGCGTGGCGGCTTGGCCAAGGTTGCTTCTTGGTGAAGTCTGGGCCTCGGGCGAGCTGAAGGTGTGTCTGTTGCTGGAGGGGGTCCTCGGGCGAGACGTAAATCCTCCGAGGTCGGCTGCCCTTGCCCGAGGCTGGGCTCGGGCGAGGCGAGATCGTGTCCCTTGAGTGGACCGATCCTTGACTTAATCGCACCCATCAGGCCTTTGCAGCTTTGTGCTGATGGGGGTTACCAGCTGAGATTAGGAGTCTTGACGGTACCCCTAATTATGGTCCCCGACACTCCTGTTGTAAGAAATCGCGTGCCACCAAGCGAGCCATATGCTTGACGATGGTGCCGGCTTCATCCCTCTTCAGTTTGAACACCCATTTAAGGGTGATCATGCGATGACCATGAGGGAGTTCAGTGAGCTCCCAAGTGCGGTTCGTCTCAACCGCGTCTATCTCCGACTGCATCGTGGCACGCCAAGCCGCATGTTTCTCGGCCTCCGTGAAAGACCAAGGTTCACCATCGTCGCATGTAAGATGCAACTCTCCTGCCAGAATGCGAGACGCCGGGCCCGGCACCAATGGGTCGATGAGAAGGCCCTCCACCCTTCGATACCGCAATGGCTCGTCGTTGTAACACGCGTTGACGCGCTCCTCATCGTGGGAGAGCGGGGTCATGAGCTCCACTGGGTCGCGCTTGACATGAGTTGGTGTCGGAGAGGACATTCCTGGAGAGGGTACCGTCGATGCTGGAGTACGTGGTGGCGAAGAGCTCGCTGTAGCCGGAGCGGTGGCTGGAGTGCGTGGTGGTGAAGAGCTCGTTGTAGCCGGAGCTGGAGAGCGTGGCGCTGGAGTCGGTGGAGACTTGGGGGCTAGGGTAGACCTGCTCGGAGAAGACTCGCCTACTCCCCTAGCTCCCTCAAAGTGGACGTACTCAATGGTGAAGTCGTCGTACGTCAGAGTCGTGCCATCGTCCACCGCCTTGTCCCATCCGCATCCTTGCCCTTCGTCGAACACTACATCACGTGCCGTGCGCACACGCTATGTTTCTGGGTCAAGGATGCGGCATGCCTTCAAGCCCTCCGTGTAGCCAATAAACACCCCTGGGGTGCTCCTGTCGTCGAGCTTGCCGATGTGGCCAAGCTCCTTGGTGAACAAAAGGCAGCCGAAGACCCATAGGTGAGAAACCGCCGGCTTGCACCCATGCCAAGCCTCGTACGGTGTCATCCTGTTGAGTGCCTTGGTGGGCGAGCAGTTGAGGATGTAGACCGTTGTCACCACCGCCTCTGGTAGTTGCCTCATCAAAATTGCCACATGCATCGAAAATGGCGTCATCTTGAGCCTGTGGTGGGGGCTGCTGATGCCATGGTGGATCCTGCTGGGGTTGTGGTGGTGGTGGAGGAGGAGGCTACTGATGATGTAGTGGACGTGTCTCCAACGTGGCAACCCGATCGACAAGCTCGGTTATCCGTCTCTCCACCCTATCTAGCACTTTGCCAAGATCCATTGCAACAATTGCATCATGGACAGACTTGTGGACCGTTTCCTCCATATTTTCCTCCATACGCTTGCAAATAACATCGAAGTCTTCACGACTGACACAATCAGAAAATTGTGTGGGAATGACTACCTCAATCTTGTCATCAGATCCTACCATTGGAAACACCAAAACATGAACAAACAGTAAAGGTTATCCCTAATAAGCAACTACGCGCTCTCTGGGTGAATAGGAACACACACTACCGTGTCTTACCAAGTTCTTACTAGTATCTAATGAAAACACAATGCAAAGGATGGTACAATCGGAGGCTGGTTCGTGATACTTACCAAGAGGTAGTGAAACCGCGATTGCAAGGTCAAATCTGTATTGATCAGAAGATATAGTATGTGGAGCTGTAGGACAGACACAATATGTATGTGAATGTAGAACAAAATCGAGTGCAGATGAGCGAAGTTCAATAAATGTCCAAAGCACAAGTCACAATTGCTGGCTAAGAGATGTATCCGAGGCGTAGCACAACAAGTTGGAACAAAGAACAATGGAACTAGCAGAATGGCAGTTCCATAAATATTATACTAGCGAGGCCAAAAAGGCACTAGTAGGAATCACAGGTGATTCTATTTTTCTTTTTTGTATGATTTTTTGATATTTTTTTCAGCACAAGAAGCAACAAAATAGGAGCTACACCAAGTTTCACCTAAAACAGAGATCAGATGTGGTCTACAGAAAATCAGCAAGTTCTCTAAAAAGCGTGCAAGAGCTTTGACAATTTTTTTCTTTATTTTCCTGATTTTTTTGACAATTTTATCAAAACCAAACAGGCCGACCGAGCTCCTGTAAAAATTTCAGATTTTTTGGACAACCGAGCGAAAAGTTGTGCCCAATTTAAGGAAGGTACCTCAAGTTATGTTGTTGGGAGGCACGACTAGAAAGCGGCTGTTAGGGCAAAACTTCCATATCTAGCGCGGCGGCGGCTAGCGAGGGCAAGTCGATTAATGGGGTGGATCAACTTGTGATCTGGGTAATGGTGGATGGGATAGCGGCGAAGGTGCAGTTGAACTACGAGGAAGATACACCCTAAACCAGCAACACGACTCGACCACGGACACAAACTGAACAAAGCCAAACTGAAAACGAAATTGCAAAGGCTAAACAAGGGTTCTAGGACAGCGGAATTTTTTTTGTATGGCAATTTTCTGGAGTTATAGGATGAAAAACATAAACTAAACTAGGGTAAACCTGACGGTAATACCTGAGTCTTTGAATACCACTTGATAGGAACGGGGGTGCCCGATCTTCTGTCAGGTGTAGGTAACTATCGATTTGGTGGAGATGTCATACAGACGATCCGGCTTCCAATCAACAAGATTAGAACCCCGTAATCGCAGCATCACTTCTCCTCTGGTTATCAACCGTGCGCTGCTCGATTGACCTCACCATGAGGGCTAATCCTTGCCTGCGAATCGAAGATACAAGCAAGAACGAGAAAGAACACAATCTGAAAAATTACGGATGGATGATTAAGCTCTCGAGTTGGGGTCTCACAAACCGATCTACGGCGAACTGTTTTTGACAGATCTAACTTAAGCAAAACCCGCCTCTTACAAGGATGTGGCGGCTATTAATAAAGACTCTAGGGTTATGCAAAACCCTGGACGTGCCCCTAATGGGCTCAATGAAGATACACGACCCACTAGGCCAAAAGACGGCATTGCAGCGCCGGACAGATTCTGGACGTCAACTTGTTTAGACAATTCCCATGGATTCTAGATGAATTTGGACCTAAAACCAGTGCCATTGGAAGCTCCTCGAAATTATCTTTCCATCCATATAAAGAACGTCCAAATCCGACTCCGTATGTGACTTGGGCGCCCATTTTATTACGGGCTATTCCTGGAATCCGAGACTGAAATGAACTCGAATCAGTTTGGGCCTCCATCTTGATCCAGACGTCGTAGCTGGTCCTCTCCTTCATTCCTAAGTACAATTAAATCATTAGGTAGCATACTAGTCTCAAATGCACAAGAATAATTACTTAGAAACGAGATCACTAGTAAATTTAATTGTCGAGCGCGTGCGCGAGTAATTGGGGAGTCAACTTGAGGAGTGTTGTGTGTATCCATGGGAGTGATGTCCTCATCACTACCTATCAGTTCCGCTCCATCCGCGCTCACTGTGGACCAGCGCATGCGCACTCGCACACGTCATCGGATTTCTCGGCCACGACGCCCCCACGCGCCCAGCTCCCTTCATAGAGCCCCGCCAGTGCCCCACGCACACCCCTCACCTCATTTCGCGTAGCTTCGCCCTCTCTTGCGCTCTGCCCACACTGCCAGCCGCCGCCGGAGACCCGCGCCTGTGTTCCTAGCCATCCATCTCGCCAGAGACCGCTACAAGCCTCCCCGAGCTCCACCCCGAGGTGACACACCCGTCCTCATGCCCAATTTCCCTTATTGCGCCCTGTGCTCGGCCAATTTCGCCTTCGCCAGTGCTCGGCCGTGGCGGTCCGCTGTGCTCGCGCGGTGGCCGGTCGATTTAGCCCGGTCTAGTTCCCCGGAGTAGGTCCCTATGTCACCCCTGCCTCTGCTGAAGCTAGCCTAGGCCTTAGCGTGCCTTAAGTCCCCTCCTCGTGACCGGAATGGCTCACCAGAGTTACTACGGCCCACCTGAGACCTTCTCACCGCCGTTCTCCCCTCTCTGCCCGTGGATTCGTGGCCTCTTCTCCGCCATTGAGTTCGCCGTGGCGCTCTCTTCCCCTCTGCCCAACTCCGGCGACCCCGGAGCCAATCTAGCTCGCGCCAGCCTCAACTCCGGCAACCTCACCGCCACGGAGACGAGCAGCGCCGCCCGCAGCCGCTCATCCTTCCCGGTCTGATTTCCCCCATCCGATCTTGATCGCATGACCCGGACCACGGGATACCAATTCGCGCACACGCGCCCTGACACGCCCTAGCCCGCCTGTCAGCGCCGCCCGCAGCCGCTCATCCCCCCTGGTCTGGTCCCCTCCGTCTGATTCAGATCGCACGGTTCGGACCCCCCTCCGTTCGATTCAGATCGAATGGCTTGGACCCCCCTTCCATCCGATCCAGATCGCACGGCCCGGACCGCGGGATACCGCTTTGCGCACGCGTGCCCTGACGCCCTGGCCCGCCTGTCAGCGTCCAAGTCCTCTGGTGCTGGGCCCGCTCGGTCAGTGCGCCCTCCCCCTCTGCCACTGACGCCCCTGTCCCGCTTGTCAGTGATCGCCCACCCGCGCGTGCGCCCTCGGTCGCAGATCTAATCTCAGCCGTTGGTTTTAGATCTGACGATTAGATTCACCCGATACCCCTTCACGCGGTAGTTTTCTTAAAGAGACCCTCGGTTTATTGGAAATAAACCCGCCGTCCCTGGTTTTCGCGCATAGGCCCCTGTATTCTTGCAGATTGAACCCTGGACTTTTAAATATTCATAGAATTAGCCCTAATTTCATATTTTGAATTCCCAAACTTGTTTATTGTGACACCCCAGTGTCACCTAGGTTTTTTCTCAAGTGCTAACCCAAGAATTAACATTTCATGTGAGCTAAATTGAGCATGAAGCGTCCCAATGCCATCTTCTGGCATGTAACAGGTAAGATTTTTCAAAAAGGGAAAAATGTTAAAACCCTAATACCAACCCTAATTGAGCTAATTAAGTAGAATTGAAGAAAAGGGGTAAAAGACCTTGAAAAATATAAAATCATGACCTAGGTCAAATATAAACATTGAAGTATACTAAGTAAGCTACAATAAAGATTATGGAAGCTTGGCCAAAATAGTTTAATAAAATCTCCAAACAAGCTTCTCAAGTAGGGATTTCAGAAATTCAGAATTCTGAATTTCAGCCCTTGAGCCAAAGACCGAGCGTGTTCACCTTGATCCCTAGCTCTAATCCTAATGACCCCATTGACAAAATCGTGCCTGACTAACCCCTCTGTCACATGCCAGAAGATGGCATTGGGACGCGAGCCCTAGACATGACAAAACATAGGATTTGCCTCGGGCTCAGGCAGGGAGACAGACCAGACTTCAGGGCTCCAAATCTTTGAAACCAGTAGGCAAAATCCTATGAACCCCACATAAGATCGATAGCTTATAGGGAGGAGAAGAGGTTTTGTGCACTGACCAAGGCGAGAGCAGGCTCGGATGAATGACCACACGCGCCAGAACTTGGGCAGAATGAACGCGCACACGTGTTCGACCCTGGTCAGCACGCCGGCGTTCGCCCAACCCACGCGCGCGCTCGCCCCAGCGTTCGGTCAAGTCCGCCGCGCGCCCTTGCCCTCGGCCGTGCCCGCCCGCACCTATAAAGCCTTCCCGGGCGCGCCTCACCTCACCCTATAGGTGTACATTCAGGCCGCCCGGTCCGGCTCAAGCCCGAAAAGGCCCGCATTGTTTGAATTTCGGGCCGGCCCGGCCCGTTTGAATTTCGGGCCGTGCCAGGCCAGCCCACGGCCCGACCCGTAATTTCTTAAACGTGCAGGGCTTATTTCGGGCGGCCCGAAATTATAAAAGCCCGAAATTCAATTTTTGGCCCGAAATTCACATCAGAGCCCGAAATTCAAAACAAATTTATTAAAACAAATAAAAGATAAGACAAATAAATTTGACCAAAAGCAAACTTAATATTTGTATTAAGTTACCAGAGCTATGCAATGACTACCTCGTTTACAAATCATTTTGTTAAAAAGAAAAAAGAGTATAATCAGCTCTATATATAGTTCGTAAGTTTATTTCATTATCTAATGTTCATAACAAAAATAAAATTACATACATACTCTAATTCAAAGCTACAAAAAACATCTAAATAACATTGTCTCTAGCTTTATTTTCTTTATCAAGTACATGAAAGTGTGGAATGAAGTGTGGTTTTAATAAATATATGGGCCTTTTCGTGCCTCTATATGGGCCATTTCGTGTCTGCCTTAAACAGGCCATGCTCGTGCCCGCCCATGGGCCGCGACCTCGGCCCAAACCCGGCCCGATATATCAGGCCGTGTCGGCCCGGCACTAAATTATTTTGGGCCGTGCCGTGCCTGGGCCGTGCTTTTTTTTCTGTGCTTCGGGCCGGCCCATCAAGCCCGGCCCAAATGTACACCTATACATCACCCCGTGCTCACCTTCGCCGGTCAGACGCCCCTCCTTAGCTTCGACGAGCTCTTTTCCGCCTGCCATTGCCACCCGAGCCTCGGCCACCATGGCCAGCCCACTCCAGTTGCTTCCCAGCCACGCCAGCTGCTCGGGTAGCTTCGCCAATAGCTTGTGAAGCTCCCCAAGCTCTCGGACCCGGTAGAACTTCACCAGAAAGCCAAGATCGTCCTCGCCGGACTTCGGCCGCCCGCCTGCGCGCATAGACCGAGCAATCCGGTGAGCCGTTCTTCAATTCCTCGTGCACACACCCTCCTTGATCCCTGGTGAAGCTCTCTGACCCGTTTGATTGGTCAATTATGCCCTAGATAGGCTAGACTCCTCGCCGCCGACAAGCTCCCCCGCCTGCGCACGTGGACCAGCCGACTCCGACCATCCCCAACGGCGACCTGCACATCGCCGTGACCCTCAGGACCTCCCCTACACCCTCGGCCACCTCACCGGAGCAGTCTCGCCGCCGGTAAGCCCCTCCGCCCTTTCCTCCGCCGCGGGTACTGTTTGATTTTGGGGAAGGACCTCGGGTTAGGATTAGAAGAACCCAGGGGGTTTCTGAACTGTCAGCGACTCACTTGAATAGTAGCCCAAGGACTAATCTGTAAGGAAACTTGAAAACACCCGCCAGGGACCCCGTTGCAAAGTAGTTTTCCTTTTAACCATTTCTGTTTAATCTTTTAATGAACAGAGAACTTAGGAAATTCATAACTCGAGAATTACTTAACCAAAAATTGTCAAACCAATTTTGCTGGATTCTAAATATTATGGACTACCAATTAAAAATACTAAACCCCATGCTTTCTGTTCTAAATTTTAGAGTTTAGAATTAAATACAGAAACTGACCAAACCTTATTTAATTAAAGAAATTTGTTATGCTTCTGTGCTGAACCTAAGAAAATTTGTAGATGTTCAAACCCCATTTAAACACAGTTTAAAAATAGTGGGAACCCCAGTATTGAAAATTTAAGTAGGGATAGCTATTAAAAGCCATTTTTGCCCAAAACTTAGGAAAATCAGAAAGGCATTAGGAATTAATGAACATTGAGTGCAATTATTTTTCCTAACCTACTTAAGTAACAGAGAACCTAGGAAAAATAAAAAGACTACTAGTCCAGAACAGAATTAAAGTGGAATGTATTCTTTAGCATTATTCCAACTAGAAAACAATTATTGAAATTATAAAATCAGACCCAAAATTGTTAATAAAAATTCTGTGGACTTGTAACTACTAGAACCCCACTACAAAAATGATACCCACCCCAGCCAGCCCATCATTTTAAGTAGGGTAAATAAATAAAACTTGATATTGGGTCCTATTCCAAATAAATCATGAGCAACCCTAAAATAATGCAAAAATGGGCAAACAAAATTTTGCTAGATCAATAATGAGATAGGCCACCAGAGAAAAATGCAAATCCATTTGAAAGATGCAAAATAATACCTATTGTCAATACTTCATGAAAAAGGCCATTTAATCCAATTAATTCCTACTGCCCCTTCCCTTAAGCAAAAAGATACCAAACTTCAGAATGATTGTTCTTGCGCAAAGAAGGAGCTAGGAAAAATCAGAAATCTATTGTTTGATATTTTTCAAATATAGTGGTAGTAGAAAGCACCCCTTTGGCTAGAAACTTTGGAAAATCATCATAAAATAACTGGTAAGTATTAATGGCTAAATATTTGTGCAAAATCATGTTATAACATCTAGATGCTAGCAAAAATATGTCTTAAGAAATAACCTTCTGTTAAATGGTAGTTGTAGTTCAAACCACCGCTTCTGCCCTAGCATTTGGTAATTTTATACAGAAATAACCACTCACTTTTTAAACCCCAAATTTTGAGACAAGGAATTAGACACCAGTAGGAAGCCACTGTAATTTTTGCAGAATTTTTGGAAATTTATTAAGACAACTTGTAGTTCAAACCCACTCTAAAAACATAAAAGAAATAGAGGGAAAGAAATAAAAGATAACCCTCGCCCCAATGAGTTCAACTAGAAATCTTATTAAATTATCACTAAGGCTTTAAAAAGAATTCAGTGGAATACCAAATTGGACTTACCACTTTATTTAACTGAGTGTGATCTAAATTACTAAATATACCACCAAAATCCTTAGTAGCAAGAGTTAACTCTACCTGATTCAAGAAGATTAGTCACCATCAAGGTTTAAATTGCTAAATTACATATCATGCCATGCATATATCTTACTTATTGCATTCATTAGATTGCACTCTCGCTGACGGAGATTACATGCTCATCCCCGAGCAAGGAACTGTCCAAGAGGAAGACCAGGAGCAAGCTCCCGAGGCTGCCATCGAGGATCTCCCCGCAGCCCCAGCTATTGAAGGCAAGCCCCGGTTTTATGCATAACCGTGTTATTATATGCTACTTTAATACACTTAATGTTTGTAGTATTGCAATGTGCACTTAAGTGTAGGAGTTGCTTGAAACCTCTAGTTGCATGAACTTAGGTTTCCTTTTGAGATGGATACTAGTATGCTAGGTCGAGTAGCTGCTATGCTAATCAGGATCTCAGTAGAAGTCGAGTGATTTTTCTAGCACTTGCGCGAGGTCAGGAATTGATTGTATTCATCCTGATAACGGGATCTATGTTAGTCTATGGACTTGGATCCAGGGAGAATGCCTTGTCCATGAGACGGGAAAAAGGAATTAAGGATTAATGTGTGGATACCTGAGTCAAGCTTTTGAACATACTAAGCACATGTCGGAAAATATGGTAACCGATAAACCTAGTACCTGAGTGAAACCGGGTGCGGACTTTATCCCTCATGCGACCTGAGACTGGGTCTCCCATGCTAGCTATGGTGGGTACAAGTGCGGTCACTGCACGGCGGCAGCCGGGGTCAGTGGAGCATTGTATGCCAAGGCGGTGAGACCTGGACGCGAACGGGGAATCGATGGGGACGGTTGACATGTGTGGGGTCGGAGTACCCTGACATGTCGTGTGTTTAGGTTTACCTTGCAAGGATAAATACTTGATTCGGATCGTCTGCTTCTCGCAGCTAATGAGACTGCTTGACCCCTTGTACTACATCGAGTAAGAAGTGAAATGAGGTTACATGAGATAAATTGTTGATTGAACTAAATGCTTGCTACTATGTATGCTTAGAAGGAGCAAACTTAGTAAAGCTAATGATGTTAGAATTTGAAAAAGCTAAAACTTGATTTTAGATACAGCTAGTGCTTTTGGCAAACCAAACCCCTCAGCCAAACAGCTGCATGGTCTAGAGGTAGAGGAGTAGTTTCCTCACACCGTGTAAGTCTAGTTGAGTATTAGTATACTCAGCCTTGCTTGTGGCATAATTTTTGCAGGTACGCTTCTGGATATGGTTGATGGTGTGACTTGGCCTACCACCCTGCCACTAGGTTGGACGGTCGAGTGGGATGCTGCTCCGGCAGGAGAGGAGCACGAGGAGTAGTGGGCTAGGCCTTGCCCATTTCCTTGCTATCAACGACATCGATTATCTGCTGCATTTCATTTTGTGAACTTTTATTTACTACTTGAAAAACTCCGATCTATGTAATAATTCAGTACTTAATTTGAGGTTTTCCTGTTTTATTGTATTTCTTCTGTGACTCACCTTCGTGTGAGATTGTGGTATTTGATCCTGGTTAAGTGGCTTTATCAGACTAGATCTGAGGGACTGACGGGTTATTCTGATTTAAGTGTGTTACGGCCCTTGAGGCGTGACTTAGGCACTTAAGCCAGAATAATTCGGGCGGTTCCGCCACAGCTGGTATCGGAGTAAATACCACCACAGAGAAGGACAATAAACCATGATTACCAATTTTCAAAATCTAAAACTTGCTTAGAAACTGCTAAGAATCGTCAGGACTAGACCGCTAGACCTAGGACGAAAGGCCTTAGGGATAGTGGGAGAAATAGGTGGCTAAGTAAGTAGGCCCTGTGGGCCAATCCTTAGCTTTTGAAGGGTGCCCTAGGAGCCCCTCTTTTTATTTCATTCGGAGAGAAGACGTTGATTTCAGCATGCATGCATTATAAAAACTAAAAGGAATAAAAATTGAGCTAACCTTTTAAAATCATCCGGGCTCTTTTATTTTTTTTCCTTCCACCATAATCTTTACCTTTGATACCCTTCCGCAGATGAATTCACCCACCCCCGCCAGTGGAGGAGACACTCGTTTCAGCTCTGACTTCCTTTCTCATGATGGCTTTCCTTCCATCTTGTGGGAAGTGCTTAACTCCGCCGGCTACCCTACGCCCCCCTTGTACACAGTGCAGTTGTACGAGGAACATCAGGTACCCCATTGCCGAGTCTGGCTGACCTTGGAGGCTCATCCCCTTCAGCCGGGTTGGTGTTCTCTTGACTCCGAGACGATTGGATTTAGGACAGACGACACCACTGAAGCGGCAGCCATGAAGACTCTAACGACTTTCTGTGGCTACCATCCCATGGAGATGGTGATGCACCCCTTGGGACTCTTCCCTGCTGAAAAGAAGGATGACCCCATGTGGTGTAACCGTGTGAGCCACGTGAAAGATGTGTGGGCAATGTATCCTGACTTGGTTGGGAGGGTCACTGTTCAGTGCATGAGTGCGCTGTACCGCCTTCAGGCCCTGTAGAGCGACGCTATGGCACACCTTGCTAACATCGCTCAAACCACCAAGCTCACCCTCGACAGCCGAGAAGATTTTGTGGTCGACCTGTCCTCCGAGTTGGTGGAGAAGGATTTGTAGGTGGAAAGGCTGAGCCAGCGCATTACCACCTTGGAGCAGCAGGTGGAGATCCGAGACAACACTATTGATGTCTTGGAGAACTAGCTCCATGATGTGCAGCGGGAACTCGAAGAAGCAAATGACCACCTGGACATGCACCACTTGGAGATGGAGGTCAATGAGGCCGGAAGCGAGGGAGAAGAGGCTCCCGAGGAGCCCCTGGTGCCAACGGGACTACCTCCGCGATACCCCCTTCACCCGCATCCAGTGTCGCTTCCACCACTCAGGGTTGATCAGTCACTTTGACGCTTTAGGCGGATAGAAACCTATGCGAGCTTAGTTAATGTCAGATTTTGGACTAGGCTTACGGGTACTTTCCCCTAATTGATGTAACCCTCATGAACTTTTGAAATCTGTGGGATGTTTGTAATCATGTTATCTTCGTTTCGAACCTAATGTTATGATTATGGCATTTTTCCTTCCATATGAGATAATGGCTTGTCGTTCGAAATTGTGAGTTGGGATAACAATGGCGACAATCTCTGTTTTTAGATGGCAGCTAGGCAGCGTCGCGGGCATAACGAGCAAGTTCCCCCCCTCCTCCAACTCCCATAGTGCAGGAGCTGATGGCCCAGCAGAATGAGATTCTGCGACAGCTCTTGCAGCGCTAGCCCCACCCTTAGCAGTATGGTGGAGGCCAGCATCAGCGACCTCCGGCAGCGGCAACCTACCAGGAGTTCCTGAGCACGCAACCACCCTTGTTCACCAAGGCAGAGGATCCATTGGACGCCGACGTGTGGCTCCGCGTCGTTGAGTCCAAGTTTCCCCTCCTCACGGGAGACTGCCCTAATGATACCAAGACTCGCTTCGCCGCGGCTTCGTGGATCTGCTCGAACTTGGTGGGACCACTTCCGTGCTATGCTCCCCGCTGATCATGAGGTATCTTGGGAGGAATTCAAGACTGCTTTCAGAGGGCACCACATTCCAGCAGGCATTCTCGATCGCAAGCTGAATGAGTTTCTAACACTTAATCAAGGAACCCGCACGGTATTGCAGTACACCTAGGCCTTCAACGACCTGTGCCAGTACGCAGGTTACCATGCTGATTTTGATGAAAAGAAGAGAGACCGCTTCCGTAGGGGTCTCAACACCAAGCTGCGAGAACAACTCAACACTGTCCGGGCTGATAGCTTCAATGAGTTGGTCAACCTGGCCATCTCCCAGGAGGACTGTATTGTAGCTCACCGGCAGAGAAGAAGAGAAAGGCACCAATGGCAGCACCATCCGCTCAGGCCCAGAGGTTCAGGATTGTTTCTCACAATCAGAGCAGGGGATTTCAGCAGCAGGCAGGCAGATGGGTGATCAGGCCACCTCAGCAGCAGTAGCTGGCACCCAACCGCTTTCCAGCTCTCGCTCCAAGGAACAATCAGCCTCCACAGCAGCAGCAGTTTTGCCAGGGCAATGGGAACAAGTGCTTCACTTGTGGCAATGTGGGCCACTATGCCAAGAATTGCCCAAGAAATCAGCAGAGGCAGACGCTAGCACCAAATCAAGATAAGGGAAGAAAGCAGAAGGTACAAGTCAGTCAAGGGAAGCTCAACTTCACTACTCTGGAGGAAGTACCTGAGGGAGCTCCCATCATGATCGGTATCTTTTTAATTTATAATCAACCTGCTTTAATTCTGTTTGATTCTGGTGCATCTCATAGTTTCATTAGCCAAAAGTTCAGTGCTAAATGTCAACTGCCTTTCTATCACTCAAAAGGGTCATTTATGATAGTCACACCTAGGGGTAAAATTGCAACTAATCAATTAAACCAAAGTGTGCCTATTCAACTGGGAAGCCACATTGTCAAAACCACCCTTCTTGTTTTGGGTTTGGAAAATATGGATATTATTCTGGGAGCTAATTGGATGACCCTGCACCAAGTAATGCTTGATGTAGCCAGCCGCATCGTGGAAATCAATTCCCCGTTCTGTGGGAACTTCACCTTAATTCTGCCCAGTCAAGGTTCTACTCAGTCATGTGCTTTCTCTATGACGGAGTTACCTCTGAAGAAGATTCTAGTGGTCTGTGAGTATGCAAATGTCTTCCCTGACGAATTGCCAGGAATGCCACCAGACCAGGATATTGAATTCGCCATCGAGTTGCAACCAGGAACAGCACCAATTTCCAAAAGGCCTTACTGGATGCCACCCGCTGAGTTGGCAGAGTTGAAGAAGCAATTGCAAGAATTGCTGGACAAGGGATTTATTTGCCCCAGTACTTCGCCTTGGGGATGTCCAGCCTTGTTTGTGAAGAAGGATGAAAGCTTGAGGCTGTGTATAGATTACCGCCCTCTTAATGCGGTGACTATCAAGAACAAGTATCCTTTGCCTCATATTGATGTTCTTTTTGACCAGTTGGTCGGGGCCAAAGTGTTTTCCAAGATAGACCTTCGCTCCAGCTACCATCAAATCAAGATACGAGCAAGCGATATTTCGAAGACGGCTTTCTCAACCAGATATGGGCTATATGAATTCTTGGTGATGTCTTTCGAGCTGACTAATGCACCAACATATTCCATGTATCTGATGAATTCTGTTTTCATGCCCGAACTGGATAAATTCGTAGTGGTTTTCATCGATGATATCTTGGTGTACTCAAGGAACGAAGAAGAACATGCCGGGCATTTGCACGTAGTGCTTCAACATCTACGAGAGCACCACCTTTATGACAAATTGTCAAAATGTGATTTTTGGCTAAAGGAGATCAAATTCTTAGGTCACACTATCTCTTAGGCAGGAATAGTTGTTGATCCTGATAAGGTTCAAGAGGTGATGAACTGGAAGCCACCCATGACTGTCCGTCAGATTCAGAGTTTTCTAGGATTAGCTGGTTATTATCGAAGATTCATTCCGGATTTCTCTCGAATTGTGAAGCCCATAACTGAGCTGCTGAAGAAAGAAGCCAAGTTTGTTTGGGGTCAGAAGTGCGAAGATGCCTTCCATACATTGAGGCAACATCTGACCACAGCACCAGTGTTAGCGCAACCCGACAGCAGCAAGCCTTTTGATGTGTATTGTGATGCCTCTGGCACTAGACTAGGTTGTGTCTTGATGCAAGACAACCGAGTCATTGCTTACGCCTCAAGAGCACTCATGCCTCATGAGCAGAATTATCCCACTCATGACCTTGAGTTGGCAGCGGTGGTTCATGCATTAAAAATGTGGAGACACTATTTGATGGGAACCCACTGCAACATCTTCACTGATCATAAGAGCCTTAAGTATATCTTTACTCAGGCTGATCTCAACATGAGGCAGAGAAGATGGCTAGAGCTGATCAAGGACTATGACCTGGAGGTACATTATCACCCAGGAAAAGCCAATGTGGTAGCAGATGCCTTGAGTCAGAAGTTGCAATGCAACTGTGTTCTGATGGATTCTCTCATTAACACCTTGTGTGATGAGTTGAGCAAGATGCAGATTGAAGTGATTCCTTCTGGTTCTTTGTCTCACATTTCCATTGAGCCAGCTTTGCAAGACCAGATCATCATGGCCCAACTCAGAGACAAGGGAGTGCAGATTATCAAGGAGAATCTCCATCAGAAGGTTGAGAAGTATAAATGTTTCTGCCAAGATGGAAAGGGTATATTGTGGTTTAAAAGCAGATTGGTAATTCCTAAGAACAAGGATCTCAAGAAGAAAATCTTGGAGGAAGCCCATCTCTCCAAATTCTCTATGCATCCGGGAAGCACCAAAATGTACCATGATCTAAAGCCCTTGTATTGGTGGACCAGAATGAAGAGGGAGATAGCCCAATATGTATCAGAATGTGGCACCTGTCAGAGGATAAAGGCCAGCCACTTGAAATCAGCTGGAGCTTTGCAACCCCTGTCTATACCTTCATGGAAATGGGATGACATCAGCATGGATTTCATTGTGGGTCTGCCCAACACCTCTCGTCATCATGATTCGATTTGGGTTATTGTGGACCGACTGACGAAAGTGGCACATTTTCTCCCTGTGCACACCACTGATAAGGCTCAAAAGTATGCAGAGTTGTACATTGACTAGATCGTGTGTTTGCACGGATTGCCCAAGACCATTGTTTCTGACCGAGGAGCCCAATTTGTTGCCAGATTTTGGGAACAACTGCAGGAGTCTTTGGGAACCAAGCTAATCAGAAGTTCAGCTTACCACCCACAGACTGATGGTCAGACTGAGAGGGTAAATCAAATTCTTGAAGATATGCTGAGAGCTTGTGCAATCGATTGTGGCAAGAACTAGGATAAGCACCTCTCCTTGGCAGAGTTTGCTTATAACAACAGTTATCAATCCAGCCTAAGGATGGCACCTTTCGAAGCTCTTTATGGAAGAAGGTGTAGAACACCACTCAATTGGTCTCAGCCTGGAGAAAGAGAAGTTTTCGGACCTAACTTAGTGACCGAAGCCGAAAGGAAGGTCAAACTAACCAGGAAAAATCTAGAAGCTGCTCAGGCCAGGTAGAAGAGTTACCATGATAAAAGAAGGAAACCTCTCCAGTTCAAGGTGGGAGATTTCGTGTATTTGAAAGTATCACCCACCAAGGGAGTGCAGAGGTTTGGGATCAAAGGCAAGCTAGCCCCTTGTTACATTGGACTTTATGAGATCATAGAAGCATGTGGACCCATGGCATATAAATTGAAGTTAACTCCAAAAATGTCTGCCATCCACAATGTGTTCCATGTATCTCAGCTGAAGAAGTGTGTTCGATTGCCGACCGAGATCATAGCAGAACCAGAATTGGAGATAGAGCTAGATCTACCGTACCAAGAGTACCCTTCCAAGATTCTGGATTGCAAAGAAAGATCGACTCAGGCTAAATCGATCAAGATGTATAAGGTCCAGTGGAGTAATCACTCAGAGGAAGAGGCTACTTGGGAGACTGAGGAATTCTTGCGATATAACTTCCCCGATTGCCTACCTAAAGAAATTGGTACGTAATCATGCCCAACCCCTCCTCCTGCCCTTCGAATCTAAATTTCAGAGATATAATCTTAAATCATAATGAAGTAATTATGAAACAAAACTTAAAAGGACTTCCTTCTGAAGTTGCAAAGAGAATGACATTCGAAGAGCAGTTTTCCTTAATAATAGAGCACCCACTTCCTGTGAGTCTCACCCTTTGCTTCACCCCGGGAGGACTCTGACCCAAATCTCGGGACGAGATTCCTTTAAGGGGGGAAGGCTATGACACCCCATTGTCACCTAGGGTTTTTCTCAAGTGCTAACCCAAGAATTAACATTTCATGTGAGCTAAATTGAGCATGAAGCATCAAATTAACTTGAGAAGAAAAGATCCATTAAGTATATCTAAATAATCATGCTCCAAACAGGTAAGATTTTTCAAAAAGGGAAAAATGTTAAAACCCTAATACCAACCCTAATTGAGCTAATTAAGTAGAATTGAAGAGAAGGGGTAAAAGATCTTGAAAAATATAAAATCATGGCCTAGGTCAAATATAAACATTGAAGTATACTAAGTAAGCTACAATAAAGATTATGGAAGCTTGGCCAAAATAGTTTAATAAAATCTCCAAACAAGCTTCTCAAGTAGGGATTTCAGAAATTCAGAATTCTGAATTTCAGCCCTTGAGCCAAAGACCGAGCGTGTTCACCTTGATCCCTAGCTCTAATCCTAATGACCCCATTGACAAAATCATGCCTAACTAACCCCTCTGCCACATGCCAGAAGATGGCATTGGGACGCGAGCCCTAGACACGAAAAAACCCAGGATTTGCCTCGGGCTCGGGCAGGGAGACAGACCAGACTTCAGGGCTCAAAATCTTTGAAACCAGTAGGCAAAATCCTATGACCCCCACACAAGATCGGTAGCTTATAGGGAGGAGAAGAGGTTTTATGCACTGACCAAGGTGAGAGCAGGCTCGGATGAATGACCACACGCGCCAGAACTTGGGCAGAATGAACGCGCACATGTGTTCGACCTTGGTCGGCACACCGGCGTTCGCCCAACCCGCGCGCGCTCGCCCTAGCGTTCGGTCAAGTTCGCCGCGCACCCTCGCCCTCGGCCGTGCCCGCCCGCGCCTATAAAGCCTTCCCGGGCGTGCCTCACCTCACCCCATGCTCACCTTCACCGGCCAGACGCCCCTCCTTAGCTCCGGCGAGCTCTTTTCTGCCCGCCATTGCCACCCGAGCCTCGGCCCCCGTGGCCAGCCCACTCCAGTTGCTTCCCAGCCGCGCCAGCCGCTCAGATAGCTTCGGCAATAGCTTGTGAAGCTCCCCAAGCTCTCGGACCCGGTAGAACTTCACCAGAAAACCAAGATCATCCTCGCCGGACTTTGGTCGCCCGCCTGCGCGTGTAGACCAAGCAATCCGGTGAGCCGTTTTTCAATTCCTCACGCACACACCCTCCTTGATCCCTGGTGAAGCTCTATGACCCATTTGATTGGTCAATTGTGCCCTGGATAGGCCGGACTCCTTGCCGCCGACAAGCTCCCCTGCCTGCGCACGTGGACCGGCCGACTCCGACCATCCCCAACGGCGACCCGCACATCACCGTGACCCTCAGGACCTCCCCAACGCCCTCGGCCACCTCACCAGAGCAGTCTAGCCGCCGGTAAGCCCCTCCACCCTTTCCTCCACCGTGGGTACTGTTTGATTTGGGGGAAGGACCTTGGGTTAGGATTAGAAGAACCCAGGGGGTTTTCTGAACTGTCAGCGACTCACTTGAATAGTAGCCCAAGGACTAGTCTGTAAGGAAACTTGAAAACACCCGCCAGGGACCCCGTTGCAAAGTAGTTTTCCTTTTAATCATTTCTGTTTAATCTTTTAATGAACAGAGAACTTAGGAAATTCATAACTCGAGAATTACTTAACCAAAAGTTGTCAAACCAATTTTGCTGGATTCTAAATATTATGGACTACCAATTAAAAATACTAAACCCCATGCTTTCTGTTCTAAATTTTAGAGTTTAGAATTAAATACAAAAACTGACCAAACCTTATTTAATTAAAGAAATTTGTTATGCTTCTGTGCTGAACCTAAGAAAATTTGTAGATGTTCAAACCCCATTTAAACACGGTTTAAAAATAGTGGGAACCCCAGTATAGAAAATTTAAGTAGGGATATCTATTAAAAGCCATTTTGCCCAAAACTTAGAAAAATCAGAAAGGCATTAGGAATTAATGAACAGTGAGTGCAATTATTTTTCCTAACCTACTTAAGTAACAGAGAACCTAGGAAAAATAAAAAGACTACTAGTCCAGAACAGAATTAAAGTGGAATGTATTATTTAGCATTATTCCAACTAGAAAACAATTATTGGAATTATAAAATTAGACCCAAAATTGTTAATAAAAATCCAGTGGACTTGTAACCACTAGAACCCCACTACAAAAATGATACCCACCCCAGCCCATCATTTTAAGTAGGGTAAATAAATAAAACTTGATAAGGGTCCTATTCCAAATAAATCATGAGCAACCCTAAAATAATGCAATAATGGGCAAACAAAATTTTGCTAGATCAATAATGAGATAGGCCACCAGAGAAAAATGCAAATCCATTTGAAAGATGCAAAATAATACCTATTGCCAATACTTCATGAAAAAGGCCATTTAATCCAATTAATTCCTACCACCCCTTCCCTTAAAGCAAAAAGATGTCAAACTTCAGAATGATTGCTCTTGCGCAAAGAAGAAGCTAGGAAAAATCAGAAATTTGTTGTTTGATATTTTTCAAATATAGTGGTAGTAGAAAGTATCCCTTTGGCTAGAAACTTCGGAAAATCATCATAAAATAACTGGTAAATATTAATGGCTAGAATTTTGTGCAAAATCATGTTATAACATCTAGATGCCAGCAAAAATATGTCTTAAGGAATAACCTTCTGTTAAATGGTAGTTGTAGTTCAAACCACCCCTTCTGCCCTAGCATTTGGTAATTTTATACAGAAAGAACCACTCACTTTTTAAACCCCAAATTTTGAGACAAGTAATTAGACACCAGTAGGAAGCCACTATAATTTTTGCAGAATTTTTGGAAATTTATTAAGACAACTTATAGTTCAAACCCACTCTAAAAACATAAAAGAAATAGAGGGAAAGAAATAAACGATAAACCTCGCCCCAATGAGTTCAACTAGAAATCTTATTAAATTCTCACTAAGGCTTTAAAAAAATTCAGTGGAACACCAAATTGGACTTACCACTTTATTTAACTGAGTGTGATCTAAATTACTAAATATACCACCAAAATCCTTAGTAGCAAGAGTTAACTCTACCTGATTCAAGTAGATTAGTCACCATCAAGGTTTAAATTGCTAAATTACATATCATGCCATGCATATATCTTACTCATTGCATTCATTAGATTGCAATCTCGCTGACGGAGAGTACATGCTCATCCCAGAGCAAGGAACTGTCCAAGAGGTAGACCAGGAGCAAGCTCCCGAGGCTGCCATCGAGGATCTCCCCGCAGCCCCAGCTATTGAAGGCAAGCCCCGGTTTTATGCATAACTGTGTTATTATATGCTACTTTACTACACTTAATGTTTGTAGGATTGCAATGTGCACTTAAGTGTAGGAGTTGCTTGAAACCTCTAGTTGCATGAACTTAGGATTCCTTTTGAGATGGATACTAGTATGCTAGGTCGAGTAGCTACTATGCTAATCAGGATCTCGATAGAAGTCGAGTGATTTTTCTAGCACTCGCGCGAGGTCAGGAATTGATTGTATTCATCCTGATAACGAGATCTATGTTAGTCTATGGACTTGGATCCAGGGAGGATGCCTTGTCCATGAGACGGGAAAAAGGAATTAAGGATTAATGTGTGGATACCTGAGTCAAGCTTTTGAACGTACTAAGCACATGTCGGGAAATATGGTAACCGATTAACCTAGTACCTGAGTGAAGCCGAGCGTGGACTTTATCCCTCACGCGACCTGAGACTGGGTCTCCCATGCTAGCTATGGTGGGTACAAGTGTGGTTACTGCACGACGGCAGCCGGGGTCAGTGGAGCATTGTATGTCAAGGCGGTGAGGCCTAGACGCGAACGGGGAATCGATGGGGACGGTTGACATGTGTGGGGTCGGAGTACCCTGACATGTCGTGTGTTTAGGTTTACCTTGCAAGGATAAAAACTCGATTCGAATCGTCTGCTTCTCGCAGCTAATGAGACTGCTTGACCCCTTGTACTACATCGAGTAAGAAGTGAAATGAGGTTACATGAGATAAATTGTTGATTGAACTAAATGCTTGCTACTATGTATGCTTAGAAGGAGCAAACTTAGTAAAGCTAATGATGTTAGAATTTGAAAAGGCTAAAACTTGATTTTAGATACAGCTAGTACTTTTGGCAAACCAAACCCCTCAGCCAAACAGCTGCATGGTCTAAGAGGCTAGAACCCCGGGCAGAATGGGAATCACGGCTTGTGGGTAAAGTGTGCAACCTCTGTAGAGTGTTAAAAACTGGTATATCAGTCATGCTCACGGTTATGAGCAGCCTTGGGATCCTCTTTGATTAGAAGAGCAATGGTTACTTTTATAATGATGATTAACAATGGTGATTATAATTCTAATCTCTGGTATTTCCTCTTGGAGGGAGTGCCTTTGGGTAATAACTGAGTTTATTACTAAAAGTTGGCTCTACTAATAATAAATACTTGACTAACTTAAAAGGAACTTTTTGGCCTCAACCCCATATACAACTAGTCCACCTTAGCCAAATGGGACATTTGCTGAGTACGTTGATGTGTACTCACCCTTGCTTTACAAACCACCCCACCCTAGGTTGTCCCCACTGTTCTCAGTGCTCAAAAGGTGAAGCTGGCAACATGGATGACTTCGAGGAGTTCCAAGAATATGATGAGTTCTAGTTCTTGTTAGTGGCAAACCCAGAGTCAGCTGCCTGTGTAGGCTTAGCATCTACGTTTCGTAATTCCGCACTTTGATAATTATGTTGAACAATGGTTATGTATTATACTCTGTGGATGTCTTGGACATCTTGATGTAATAAAGTACCTTTCCGCTATTTATTTCAAGCATTGTGTGATGATGTCCAATTATGTAATCGCTGTGTACGTGAATTTTTGATCCTAGCACGTACATGGTTCGCATTCAGTTTGCCTTCCAAAATCGGGTGTGACATAAGTGGTATCAAAGCCCTTGCTGACTGTAGGACCGCTAACCAAGACTAGAATGGTCGCCCTAAGGACTATAGACCCCTACTCTTACCTTGACCTTAGTGTCTTTTCAAAAGATGGTTATCTTGACCAACTCTATGTTGTTTACTTATATCGAAAGTTTTATCTCACTTTTCTCTCTATTTAATTTCTGGTCTCATAGTTCTACTCTTACCCTTGTGCTTACGATGTCTTTTGTAGATGGCTCGTCTTAGGTGCACTGCACGTAAGTCTGTGATCCCCTTTTTGTCTTCTCGCCTGGCGGAGCGTCCACTGCGTCGCACAGTGTCAGATCAGTCTAGACAACAGGAGAGACTGCATCGTCGTCTGCACGAGGAGCAGGAGCGCCGACGCCAGGAGCAGGAGCAGGAGCAGCAGGACTCTTCCCCCTCGCCTCAGTGGGAGGTGGAGTCTGAGAGGCTGTCTTCCCCTGCACCTCAGCCAGAGATGCCCCCTGCACCACCATAGGGAATCCCGACTGCTGGAGGAGACCCTGACGGAGACAGAGATGACGACGACGCCGGTGGCAGTTCGAGCCACGACACGGAGCGTTCAGAGGAGCCGGAGCCAGAGGGATGGATCACAAGACCCATCACTCGTGACGCTGCTCGCGGGTGTCACTTCCACGACGCTCTCGATACCTTGTTGCGTCGGGCCTTCGACTGACAAACTTGGTCTATCGAGTACCATTGTGTAGTCTACCAGCATTGTCGCGGGCTATACCCGGACCAGTGGGAGGCTACTTGCTTGGTGCGCCATCCGGACGATGATCTCTAGGATGTAGAGGCCTTCTCAGAGCACTATTCTATTACTGAGAGGGACACTGCCGAGGCAGCCAAGCAAGATGCAGCATGACGGGCACTTCCTCAGTATTGCTCGTTGTTCAGCGGGGTAGCTGATGGCCTTGACCTGAAGTACTACCTCGCCATTCGACCGGCAGTGCTGAAGGTGTGATTGTCTCGCCAGTCGGTGAGGGCAATCCCAGGCTGAACAGCATGGTCAATCTGGTCACTGTGCTCAACACAGAGTTGGACCATGCCCTTAATGAGTTGGGCAAGGTTCGGATGGAGGTTGCGGAATTGCGTGCTGAATGCGCGGCACGCCACTATCTTGATGGTGGTTCTCTCGCCCCTATCGGGATTTAGCACCCTTACCGTTCACCGCCCCGTGGTCACTTCGACTATGGTACCCCAGACTGCAGGACCCACATAGATTTGGATCCCTAGATCGACAGAGTCGGAGTCTGTAATAATGCTTAGTTCAGTGTCTTAGCCTAAGTCAGTTTTAGTTAGAGTTAGTTTGCTTATCGTATGTTGGATGCATATTATGATGGACATGTACTGAAGTTGGATCTTTGTAATGATTGTCACCAAGGTGTGGGTATCCCCTGCAACTTGGTGTAGTTATTAAAAAAGTCAGTTATTTAGTTGGGTAATCCCTTTATTTCCCCTTTCCTCTTTATCTGAGAAGCTGTTAGTGAAGATGATCAATTGTTCAGTGCTGTGAAGATTTTTGTATATCTTTTCTTATGCTGAAAGACCGCAGAGTCAGATCTGATATGTGTGTGATTCCTACAGATGTCTGAGAACAGGCACAGAGGTGCGACGCGTGCTCAGCCTGAACAGCAGGCACCCTAAGAGGAGGCAGCTCCGTAGCAGCATTTGCCACCGCTACCCCCGATTACCATTGAGCAAATGTACTTGATGCAGACCTAGGCAGTTCAGGCAATTGGTCAGACATTAGCAGCGATGTAGCAAGTTCAGTAGCAGCCACCACCACCTCAGCCTCCAGTGCAAGTCCAGATGCCACAAGTGCCCAGAGACAAGCAGGCAGAATTCATGAGGGGCCATCCCCTTGTTTTTGCCCATTCTGCTGATCCCATGGACGCTGAAGATTGGCTGCATACCGTGGAGCATGAGTTACACACTGCCTAGTGCAACGATTATGAGAAGGTGTTGTATGGTCCCCAACAGCTGAGGGGAGCAGCACAGTCTTGGTGGGAGTCTTACCTCGCCACCCATGCCAACCCTGAAGCCATCACTTGGGAGGAGTTTAGGGACAACTTCCATCGCTACCATGTGCCCGAGGGACTGATGATAGTGAGGAAGGAGGAGTTTCTCGCCCTGAAGTAAGGTCCCTTGTCCGCCAGTGAGTACAGGGATAAGTTTTTACAGCTGTCCCGTTACACCCTAGAAGACGTCAACATGGATGCTAAGAGGCAATACCGCTTTCTGAGAGGATTGGTTGATCCCCTCCATTATTAGTTGATGAACCACACTTTCCCCACCTTCCAGCATTTGATCGACAGAGCAATCATGACTGAAAGGAAGCGTTGGGAGATGGAGGATAGAAAGTGCAAGATTGGTGGACCTCAGGCCGGGAGTAGCAGTCGCCCCCGCTACTCAGGCAACTCGCCTCAGCAATTCAAGCAAGGCCACCAGCACCAGCATTAGCGTCAACGCTAGCACCAGTACCAGAGGCAGTTTCCTCAGCAACAGCAGCAGCAGTATCGTCAGAACACTCAGCCGGGAGAAAATCAGTACCAATGTCAGAACAACCAGGCAGCTCATCTTCCTGCCCCCGCAACCAACCAGAATGGCCAAGCAGCCCCAACACAAGTAGGAGGTCGTGCATGCTTCTACTGTGGAGAACAAAATCACTGGGCGAAGAATTGTCCAAAGAAAGCAGCCCAGCAACCGCCAACAGTCAATGCCCCAGCAAGACAAGGAGCACCACAGCAAGCACCAGGAGTCCGTGGTCAGGCCTACAACCGTGGAAAGGTGAATCACTTAGAGGCCGAAGCAATCCAGGATGCTCAAGACGTGGCAGTAGGTATGTTTCCAGTCGAATCCTACCCAACAAAAGTACTATTTGATACTGGTGCCACCCATTCTTTTGTTTCTGCATCTTGGGTAGAATCACATAACATCCCCATAGAACCAATGATCCCACCTTTGAGAGTTAATTCAGTTGGGGGAAAAGTTCAGTCCGATAGGATTTGTTCGAATCTAAAGATTGAAATAAGGGGGATAGCCTTTCCCGCTAGCCTAGTAGTCATGGGAACTCAAGGGTTAGATGTCATCCTAGGGATGAATTGGCTACACAGAAATCAAGCCACTGTCAGTTGTGATAAGAGAACAGTTAAGTTGGTGTACCCATCCGGAAAGGAAGTAGTAACCAAGATGTACTTACCTGAACTAGAAGAAGGAGTTTGTCACCATTTATTAGTAGATGACAAGGAGTCCAATCCGATTGAGGCAATTAGGATTGTGTCAGAATTCCCCGATGTATTCCCTGAAGAGTTACCAGGCATGCCACCTGAAAGGAAAGTTGAATTTGCCATAGAGCTTATCACAGGCACCGCCCCTATTTCCAAGAGAGCTTATCGAGTGTCCGGACCAAAGTTGGTGGAACTCAAGAAGCAAATTGATGAGTTGTTAGACAAAGACTACATCAGACCAAGTACCTCATCTTGGGCAGCCCCAGTGTTATTTGTGGAGAAGAAGGATGGCACAAAGAGGATGTGCATCAATTATAGAGCTTTGAATGAAGTCACTGTCAAGAACAAGTACCCTCTGCCTCGAATTGAAGACCTATTTGATCAGTTGAGAGGAGCCAGTGTGTTCTCAAAGATAGATCTGAGGTCAGGTTACCATTAGCTCAGGATCCGACCTGCAGATATACCGAAGACAGCATTCATCACTAAGTATGGACTATATGAGTTCATGGTTATGTCATTTGGATTGACGAATGTGCCAGCTTACTTCATGTACCTGATGAATAGTGTGTTCATGGACTACCTCGACAAGTTTGTAGTGGTGTTCATTGATGATATTCCTGTATATTCCCAGAATGAGCAAGAGCATGAGGAGCATTTGAGGAAAGTACTTCAGAGGCTACGAGATTGCCAGTTGTATGCCAAGCTTAGCAAGTGCGAGTTTTGGATCAGCGAAGTTCTATTCTTAGGTCATATTATAAACCGAGATGGACTAGCTATGGATCCAAAGAAGGTAGCAGTGATTCTGTACTAGAAAGCACCAAAAGATGTCCGAGGAATCAAGAGTTTCATTGGAATGGCCGGTTATTATCGGCGTTTCTTTGAGGGTTTCTCCAAGATTGCCAGACCAATGACAGCCTTGCTAGCAAAGAAGGTTGAGTTCAAGTGGACCCTAGCGTGCCAAGAATCATTTGAGACATTGAAGGAGAAGTTGATAACAGCACTGGTGTTAGTTCTGCCAGATGTTCACAAGCCATTATCAGTATACTGTGATGCTTCATACACTGGACTAGGATGTGTGTTAATGCAGGAAGGGAAAGTAGTGGCATACTCATCTTGACAGTTGAAAGTTCATGAGAAGAATTACCCCACTCATGATCTAGAGTTAGCAGCCATGGTTCGTGCATTGAAGACCTGGAGACATTATCTTTATGGGCAGAAATGTGATATCTACACGGACCACAAGAGCCTCAAGTACATATTCACTCAGTCAGAGTTAAACATGAGGCAGCGAAGGTGGCTAGAATTGATCAAAGATTATGAGCTGGAGATTCATTATCACCCAGGCAAAGCAAATGTGGTTGCAGATGCTCTTAGCAGGAAGAGTCAAGTCAACATGTTGGCCGCTCACTCAATGCCATATGAGATAGCGAAGGAATTCGACAGGTTGAGTCTCGGATTTTTGAACAACACTCAAGGAGTGACAATTGAGTTGGAACCCACTCTAGAGCAAGACATCAAGAAGGGTCAGAAGGATGATGAGAAAATCAATGAGATCCGGCAGCTGATCATAGATAGAAAAGACAAGGATTTCTGTGAAGATGCAGAAGGAGTGATATGGTTCAAGGACAGACTGTGTGTTCCCAATATCAAACCAATCTGGGAACTGATCCTCAAGGAAGCTCATGAGACAGCATACTCTATACACCCTGGTAGTGAGAAGATGTACCAAGACCTGAAGAAAAGATTTTGGTGGTACGGTATGAAAAGGGAGATAGCAGAGTATGTGGCTGTATGTGACAATTGTTAGAGGATTAAACAGAACATCAGAGACCTACAGGTTTGTTGCAACCGTTGCAGATTCCTCAGTGGAAATGGGATGAGATCGGAATGGACTTTATAGTCGGTTTGCCCCGCACTCGTACTGGTTATGACTCTATCTGGGTAGTAGTGGACCGTTTGACAAAGGTGACCCATTTCATACTAGTCAAGAACACCTATAACAGTGCGGTGTTGACCGAATTATACATGTCTCAGATTGTGTGCTTGCATGGCGTTCCGAAGAAGATAGTATCAGATAGAGGCACCCAGTTCACCTCTCATTTTTGGCAGTAGCTACATGAAGCTTTGGGTACACACTTAAAATTCAGTTCAGCTTATCACCCGCAGACAGATGGCCAGACTGAGATAACCAACCAGATTCTTGAGGATATGTTGAGAGCTTGTGCTTTGCAAGATCAGTTAGGTTGGGACAAGAGATTACCATATGCAAAATTCTCTTACAACAACAGCTACCAAGCCAGCCTGAAGATGTTGCCGTTTGAAGCGCTTTATGGAAGGAATTGCAGAACTCCACCGCATTGGGACCAACCTGATGAGAGACAGGTATTCGGTCTAGATATTTTGCTTGAAGCCGAAGAGAACATCAGAATGGTCCAGGAGAATTTGAAGGCGGCACAGTCCAAACAACGAAGCTATGCTGACACCAGAAGAAGAGAACTCAGTTTTGAAGTGGGAGATTATGTCTATTTGAAGGTGTCACCTATCAAAGGAACCAAAAGGTTTGGAGTCAAGGGCAAGCTAGCCCCTCGCTATATCAGGCCGTATCAGATCCAAGCAAGACGTGGAGAAGTGGCTTATCAACTCAGCTTACCAGAAAATCTGTCCGCTGTTCACGATGTGTTCCATGTGTCTCAGTTGAAGAAATGCTTGAGAGTGCCAGAAGAGCAGTTGCCAGCAGAGGATCTTGAAGTTCAAGAAGATCTGACTTATATTGAGAAGCCAACTCAAATTTTGGAGACAGCAGATCGGGTCACCCAGAGAAGTACCATTAGGATGTGCAGAGTCAAATGGGGTCATCACTCAGAAGAAGAAGCAACCTAGGAAAGAGAAGATGATTTAAAAGCCAAGTACCCTCAGCTATTTTCTAGCCAGCCCTGAATCTTGAGGGCGAGACTCTTTTAAGGGGGATAGGTCTGTAACACCCTAATTTTGGGGGTATAAAATTTCTTTCTAATTATCACCCAAAATCATGTGTTACTCTTCTTTCTCTCACTCTAGGTTTTCTCTCTCTAGATTCATTCTCCCTTTTTCCTTTTTGATTAGAGATAGCCTAAACTAGTGGAGGTTAATTATTTATTTTTGCCAAAACCTTATGAGTCATGACATGTTGCATCATGCCGAGTTTAAAATATTCTTTGAAGTGTTGCACAAGTTTGAATTTTGTCGGGGACCGTAATTAGGGGTACCCCCAATGCACCTTAATCCGGCTGGAAAACATCTTCAGAACAAACCATAAACGACCGATAAAGCATGGGCTTCGTCTATCAAGGGACGCGACCTCGTCCGAGCCTAGCCTCGGGCAAGGGCAGTAGTCCTGGACGAATTCACGCCTCGCCCGAGGGTCCCCTCGGTCAGCAGACGCACCCTCGGTTCGCTCGAAACACAGCTCGGGTGGACTTTGTCGTGCAGCGACCTCGTTCGAATCGCCTTGCGAACCGACTGTATCGCATGCGCATTTGATGCGGGGATCGCCTGACACCTTATCCTGACACGCGTGCCTCAGTCGGCAAGGTCGAAGTGACCGCAGTCACTTCGCCCCCTTTACTGACCGTTCTGATAGAAAAACAGCGCTGTTCACCCCGCTCCGGCAACTGCGCCAGCCACCAGGGAAAGGCTGACAACGGCAAGTCATGACCTCCCTCGAGTTCAGCCTCGAGCGCAACAGGGAGCTCTGCCTCGCCCGACCCTAGGCCTCGGCCTCGGGAGAAGGTCTTCGCCTCGCCCGACCCTAGGCCTCGGCCTCAACCTCGGCCTCGGGAGAAGGTCACCGCCTCGCCCGACCCTGGGCCTCGGCCTCGGAGGAGTCGCTGCCTCGCTCGACCTCGGCCTCGTATCAGCTACGCTACTGGGATCCATCATTACCCTACCCTTAGCTAGCCGCCTCAGGCTACGAAGAAACAAGACCGGTGTCCCATCTAAGTTACTCTAGTAACAGGTAATGATGGTTCCCCGCGTGCACCCATGACGTCGGCTGCTCTCAACCCCCTACGAAAGCAAGGAAACATCAGCAGGATCCATGCCGCACCATCAGCTATGCTACTATAGGGCTCAAGGCACTTCTCCGACGACCACGTTATTACCTCTACAGGGCTCAAGGCGCTCCCCCGACGGCCACGTCAGTGCATCTACAGGGCTCAAGACGCTCCCTGACGGCCACATTATTATTTGTACAGGGCTCAGGGCACTTCCCTGCCAGCCACGTTAGCTCCAAGCTACAATCCCATTGTACAGCTAGGCATCTCCTTGTGTCTATAAAAGGGGGTGTTCAGGGCCCCACGGAGAGGAGGAGAGGGGGGACAGACGGGAGAAAGAGAGACGAACGTGCAACGTATGAACACACGGATGCACGACGCAGACGAGCGGAGGCAGGTAGAGTAGGAGAGACGCAGTAGAGGCAGCCCCAGACGGCTCGCCTCAAGGCCGAACCCTCTCCTTCTCACTCTCCCTCGCTTCTCACTCTCTCTCGTTCTTTCTCCCCCGCAGCGCTTGTAACCCCTACTACAAGCGCCCCCCGGTGCAGGATAATATAAGCCTCATCCCATCGCTTGTGTTCCATCTTGCATCAACCCATCTAGACAGGGGCACGCGGCACTAAAATTCACTAGTCGGTCCGGCTGAGGGCCCCCTGGGTCCGAAACACCGACAGTTGGCGCGCCAGGTAGGGGCTCGCTGCATGTTAACGAACACTTTTCCGTTGAGTTCCAGATGGGTAGCTTTCAGCAGCCTCTCCAGCCCAGGACGGTGCTCCGCTTCGGAAGTCTCGAGTTCATGTCCCTCGACGGCAGCTACGATGTGGTACTGCTCCCTCCGCAGCATGACAACAACGATGGACGATGGCTCGCCCGACGAAGGCAAACTCGACGACGGCATCTCCACGTGGTGGAAGAGGAACACCCGGGTTTACCCCGCCACCCTCCTCGCCGGAGGAGGAGGAGACGGGGCAACCATGGCCAGGCAGGAGGCGGCGCCTCATCGGTTGTCAAACTAGAGCGAGTCGACGACACCGGCACTCCTGCGGGGGACATGTCGGGCGTTGTCCTCACCCCTGAGACAACGACGGGTGTCGCTTCCCCGCAACATGCCAACCCCAAGCGGACTGATGACGCTAGCACCCTCGTGAAGGACTTGCTGGGCGTTAGCCTCGTACCTGTGATAATGGTGCAGTCCGTCCCCAGCGCGACTTCACCACTGTCCATCGACCAAAAGGTACCGTCCGTTTTCCACCCTGTTCCCTTTAGATTCAGTTTTGATCCACCAAGCGACCCCGCTTTGGTGTGCGCTTTCGCTAGGGCATACCCTGACCTTCCGGGGTACCATATGTGGTCCTCTTGGGACCGACTGACGGCTATCTCAACCTCTAGACCCGCGGGTTCCGAGGAAGAGGATGACCCCGACGTCAGTTGGGATTTCTCTGGACTCCATGATCCTAGTGCCATGCGCGACTTCATGTCCGCATGTGACCACTGCCTCTTCGGCTGCTCTGATGATGGTCACAACCTTGACGATGAGGGTTGTGACCTGACTTGTGAGTGCTACCACATCGATCAGGAGGATCACGACAGAGAAAACCACCTCGGTATGCCAGGAAGTAACAGCGCCCTTGCACCTGCGTCTCGCGTTGACATCCCGCGGGAGCTAGCCGTGGTCCAAGTCCCTGCGGGGGGTCAAGACACACAGCTTGAGCAACTCCGCGAGATGTAGGCCAAGCTCGACAAAGAAGCGGGGCGACTTGTATAGCTCCGACAAAACATCGAGCAGGAGTGGGCAGGCCAGGCACTCGCTGGAGGAGCACGTCTTCGGACCTAGGACGTCCAGCGCCGCATTGCTGACAATGCCAGGGCGATGCCGCCTCTGGCCTTCAACGGGGCCAGCCAGAACCTAGCCGCAGCAGCAATGTTGCTTCGGACGATGCCGGAGCCATCCACAACAGAAGGGCGACGTATCCAGGGCGAGCTCAAGGGCCTCCTGGAAGACTCCGCTGTCCGACAAGCCGAGAGCTCTGCCTCCCGGAGGCAAGGAGACCCCTCTGAGCATCGCGCAGCGCCCTCCCGACGCATTCGGGAGGCCTCGGTCCACACCAAGCGCACACAGGACGGGACGCCTGAAGCCCTGGACTGCCTCGGCGTCGAGCAACACCGCCGCCACCGTCGAGCCTGCCTCGAGGAGAAGGTGCGCCGAGGCTACCATCCCAGGCGCAGGGGACGCTACGACAGTGAGGAGGATCGAAGCCCCTTACCTGAGCCACCAGGTCCGCGAGTCTTCAGCCGGGCTATACGACGAGCGCCGTTCCCGGCCCGTTTCCGAGCCCCGACTACCATCGCCAAGTACTCGGGGGAGACAAGGCCAGAATTGTGGCTTGCGGACTACCGGCTGGCATGCCAGTTGGGAGGGGCGGACGATGACAACCTCATCATCCGCAACCTCCCCCTTTTCCTCTCCGACGCTGCCTGAGCCTGGCTGGAGCATCTGCCTCCCGCGCAGATCTCCGACTGGGACGAACTGGTCAAGGCTTTCGCTGGAAATTTCTAGGGTACGTATTTGCGCCCTAGGAACTCGTGGGATCTCCGAAGCTGCCGCCAGCAGCCAGGGGAATCCCTATGAGAGTACATCCGGAGGTTTTCAAAGCAGCGCACCGAGCTGCCCAACATCACCGACTCAGGCGTCATCGGGGCGTTCCTCGCTGGCACCACATGCCGAGACCTAGTGAGCAAACTGGGGTGCAAGACTCCTACCAAGGTGAGCAAATTGATGGACATCGCCACCAAGTTCGCCTCTGGTCAGGAGGCGGTCGAAGCCATCTTCCAGAAAGATTAAGGCAACAACAAGGGGGGCGACAAGGAAGAGGGGTTCCCGGAGGTCCACAACTGCTTCATGATCTACGATGGACAGATGGCGAACGCCTCGGCTCAGCACCGCAAGCAAGAGCGCCGGGAGGTCTGTTCGGTGAAGGTGGCAGCGCCAGTCTACCTAGACTAGTCCGACAAGCCTATCACCTTCGACCAAGGCGACCACCCCGACTTCGTGCCAAGCCCAGGAAGGTACCCGCTCATCGTCGACCCGATCATCGGCAATGTTAGGCTCTCCAAGGTCCTCATGGACGGAGGCAGCAGCCTCAACATCATCTACGCCGAGACCCTGGAGCTCTTGGGGGTTGATCGGTCCGAGATCCGGGCTGGTGCAGCACCTTTCCACAGGATCGCACCCGGAAAGCGTATCCTGCCCCTCGGACAGGTTGACCTGCCCGTCTGCTTCGGAACTCCCTCCAACTTCTGAAAGGAAACCCTCACCTTCGAGGTAGTTGGGTTCTGAGGGACCTATCACACGGTGCTGGGAAGACCATGCTACGCCAAGTTCATGGCCATCCCCAACTACACCTACCTCAAGCTCAAGATGCCGGGCCCTAAGGGAGTCATCACCGTTGGACCCACATACCACCACGCTTACGAGTGCGACGTGGAATGCGTGGAGTACGCCGAGGCCCTCGCCAAGTCCGAAGCCCTCATCGTCGACATGGATTGCCTCTCCAAGGAGGCGCCCGACGCGAAGAGGCACGCTGGCAACTTCGAGCCGGCCGAGGCGGTCAAGTCCGTCTCTCTCGACCCCAGCAACGACGCCGGCAGGAAAGTCAGGATCGGCTCCAAGCTTGACCCCAAATAGGAAGCAGTGCTCGTCGACTTTCTTCGCGCAAATGCCGAAGTTTTTGCATGGAGTCCCTCGGACATGCCGGGCATACCGAGGGATGTCGCCGAGCACTCACTGGACATCCGAGCGGGAGCCCGACCCGTGAAGCAGCACCTGCGCCGTTTTGATGAAGAAAAGCGCAGAGCCATAGGCGAGGAGGTCCACAAGCTGATGGCTGCAAGGTTCATCAAAGAGGTATTCCATCCCGAATGGTTAGCTAATCTTGTGCTCGTAAAGAAAAAAGGTGGGAAATGGAGGATGTGTGTAGACTACGCCGGTCTAAACAAAGCATGTCCAAAGGTTCCCTACCCTCTGCCTTGCATCGATCAAATTGTGGACTCCACTGCTGGGTGCGAAACCCTATCATTCCTCGATGCCTACTCAGGCTATCACCAAATCAAGATGAAAGAGTCCGACCAGCTCGCGACTTCTTTCATCACACCTTTTGGCATGTATTGTTATAATACAATGCCATTTGGCTTGAGGAATGCAGGTGCCACCTACTAGAGGTGTATGAACCATGTGTTCGGAAAACACATCGGCAGAACGGTCGAGGCTTACGTCGATGACATCATCGTCAAAACAAGGAAAGCCTCCGACCTCCTCTTCGACCTTGAGGTAACATTCAGTTGCCTAAAAGCGAAGAGCGTAAAACTCAATCCTGAGAAGTGTGTCTTCGGAGTCCCCCGAGGCATGCTGTTAGGGTTCATTGTCTCCGAACGAGGCATCGAAGCCAACCCAGAGAAAATCATGGCCATCACCAACATGGGGCCCACCAAATATTTGAAAGGAGTTCAAAGGGTCATGGGATGCCTTGCGGCTCTGAGCCGCTTCATCTCGCGCCTTGGCGAGAAGGGATTGCCCTTATACCGCCTCTTAAGGAAGGCCGAGCGCTTCACTTGGACCCCCGAGGCCGAGGAAGCCCTCGGAAACTTAAAGGCGCTCCTTACAAATGCGCCCATCTTGGTGTCCCCCGCTGCGGGAGAAGCCCTCTTGATTTACGTCGCCGCAACCACTCAGGTGGTCAGTGCTGCGGTCGTAGTCGAGAGACGAGAAGAAGGGCATGCACTGCTCGTCCAGAGGCCAGTCTACTTCATCAGCGAGGTGCTGTCCGAGACCAAAGTCCTCTACCCACAAATCTAGAAGCTGCTCTACGCAGTGATTCTAACACGGCGGAAGCTGTGACACTACTTCGAGTCTCATCCGGTTACTGTGGTGTCATCTTTCCCCTGGGGGAAATCATCCAGAGCCGAGAGGCCTCGGGTAGGATAGCAAAATGGGCAGTGGAACTTATGGGCGAAACACTTTCATTTGCCCCTCGGAAGGCCATAAAATCTCAAGTCTTGGCCGACTTCCTCGCTGAATGGACTGACACCTAGTTGCCGACGGCCCCAATACAGCCCGAACTTTGGACCATGTACTTCGACGGGTCGTTGATGAAAACAGGAGCAGGTGCTGGCTTGCTCTTCATCTCACCCCTCGGGAAACATGTGCGCTACGTACTGCGCCTCCATTTTCTGGCGTCAAACAACGTGGCCGAGTACGAGGCCCTGGTTAATGGCCTACGCATCGCCGTTGAGCTAGGGGTTCACCGTCTCGACGCTCGTGGCGACTCGCAGCTTGTCATTGACCAGGTCATGAAGAACTCCCACTGCGGCGACCAAAAAATGGAGACCTACTGCGACGAAGTTCGGTGCTTGGAAGACAAGTTCTACGGGCTGGAACTCAACCATGTTGCTCGACGGTACAATGAGACGGCAGATGAGCTAGCGAAAATAGCCTCAGGGCGAACCACAGTTCCCCCCGGACGTCTTCTCCAAGGATATATATCAACCATCTATCAAACTCGACGACGCGCCCGAGCCCGAGGAGGCCTCGGCCCAGCCCAAGGTACCCTCGGCCGCCGAGGGTGAGGCCATGCGCATTGAGGGGGAGCGGAATGGGGTCACACCGGTCCTGAACTAGCAGACCCCGTACCTGGAATATCTCCTCCGAGGAGAGCTGCCCCTTGACAAAGCCGAAGCTCGGTGACTGGCTCGGCGCGCCAAGTCGTTCGTTTTGCTGGGAGATGAAAAGGAGCTGTACCACCGCAGCCCCTCGGGCATTCTCCAACGATGCATATCCATTGCCTAAGGACAAGAGCTGTTACAAGAAATACACTCGGGGGCTTGTGGTCACCATGCAGCACCTTGAGCCCTCGTGGGAAACGCTTTCCGACAAGGTTTCTACTGGCCAACCGTAGTGGCCGACGCCACCAGGATTGTACGCTCTTGCCGAGGGTGCCAATTCTACGCAAGACAGACGCACCTGCCCGCTCAAGCCCTGCAGACAATACCTATCACTTGGCCTTTCGCTGTGTGGGGTCTGGACCTCGCCGGTCCCTTGCAGAAGGCACCCGGGGGCTTCAAGTACCTGCTGGTCACCATCGACAAATTCTCCAAGTGGATCGAGGTCCGACCCTTAACCAGCATCAGGTCCGAGCAGGCGGTGGCATTCTTCACTAATATCATCCATCGCTTTGGGGTCCCAAACTCAACCATCACCGACAATGGCACGCAGTTCACTGGGAAGAAGTTCCTGGACTTCTACGAGCACCACCACATCCGTGTGGACTGGGCCGCCGTAGCGCACCCAATGACAAATGGGCAGGTGGAACGCGCCAACGGTATGATTTTGCAGGGACTAAAGCCGAGGATCTACAATGACCTCAATAAGTTCGGCAAGCGGTGGATAAAAGAGCTACCCTCGGTGGTTTGGAGTCTGAGGATGACGCTGAGCTGGGCCATAGTTTTCACGCTGTTTTTCCTAGTCTATGGGGCCGAGGCCATCCTACCCACGGACTTGGAATACGGTTCCCCGAGGACAAAGGCTTACGACGACCGAAGCAACCAGACCAGCCGAGAGGATTCGCTGGACCAGCTGGAAGAGGCTTGGGACGTGGCCTTACTACACTCGACGCGGTATCAGCAGTCTCTACGACGCTACCACGCCCAAAGGATTCGGCCTCGAGACCTCCAAGTGGGAGACTTGGTACTTCGACTACGGCAAGACGCCCGAGGGCGCCACAAACTCACCCCTCCCTGGGAAGGGCCCTTCATCATCGCCAAGATTTTGAAGCCCGGGACATACAAGCTGGCCAATGATCAAGGCGAGGTCTACACCAACGCTTGGAACATCGAACAACTACGTCGCTTTTACCCTTAAAATGTTTCAAGTCGTTCATGTATCTCGCTTTCTTTACACACGTAAATAAAGTCTAACCATCAAGGAAGGATCAGCCTTGCCTCGGCAAAGCCCGATCCTCCCTCAGGGGCTAGAAGGGGGGAACCCCCTCTGTGTCAAAATTTTTCTCGGAAAAGTCTTTTGCCAAAACGTCTTTTGTGCATTTCGACTACGTCGATAACAGAATCCTAAAGACGAGCAAGAGAGACCGTAAGCGGCAAGGCCGACCGAGCCGAGGGACTCCTACGCCTCCGGGATACGGATACCTCACTCATCACCTTCCGCGAAAAGGTAGCTCACGCTCGAATAAGCGATTCTGCTACCGAACAAGTCCTAACGCTCGAAAACTTTTCTGCCAGAACAACTTTCGTGCCTTTTCAAGTGCGTCGCTAACAAAATCCTAAAAACGACGTGAGAACACATAAGCGGCAAGGCCGACCGAGCCGAGGGACTCCTACGCCTCCAGGATACGCATACCTCACTCATCACCTTCCGCGAAAAGTAACTCACGCTCGGATAAGCGATTCTGCTACCGGACAAGTCCAAACGCACGGAACAAGAGAAAAGAGAACACAGCTTTATAATACGACAATAATGTTTAGGCCTCGGCGGCCGCAAAAAACATACGCATACTTCAAGCAAACTGTTTCTGCAGGCTCAGACATCGGCAGGGGGAGGAACGGCACCCTCGGCGTCATTTCCACCCTCGGTAGAATCTGACCCGGCCTCAGACGGCGACAAGGGTGGAAGGATCTCCACCTCAAAGGAGGAAGCCAGCGCCGCACTTGGGCCCTCGACGGCCGCGTCAAGCCTCTAGACCTCGGCTAAGGTAGCCTCCTCTTCGTCGGTAAGCAGTACCCCTCGCTAACCCGCTCTAGATCCGCGTCGTAGTGGGAAGCGAGCACGGCAAAGGCCCGCCTAACGCCGTGGTGCAGCGCCCCATGGAGTCTGTTGCGCACATGGCCGCCCAAGGCCTGCAGATGACTCTAGGAGGAGCTACCCGAGGGGACGCCGTCGAGGCCAAAGGTCTGGCAGAAAGCCGAGATGGCCTCAGACATGGCCACGCGCTCGGCCTCCTTCCGCGCAGCCGCCTCGGCAAGCGCCTTGTAGTTATTGACGGACTCGTTAAGAGCCGTCTCGAACCCTACAGACTGCAGGACAACATTCTTCAGACGCAAGGAGAAGAATGGAGACAAAAGCAAAGTCTTAAAGCGGGGAAAGCGCCCCTTCGGCCCAGACATCCTAGCTTGGGTGGACCAAGTAGACCCGATGGCCATGGCCAGACCCTCCGCAAGGGTCCCGACCCGAGCAGTCGCCTCGGGGTCCAGAAAGGGGGAGCACCCTCTGCGCCGAAACTTTCCTCAAAAAAGTTTTTCCGCCAAAACAACTTTCGTGCATCTCGACTGTGTCAGTAGCGGAGTCTAAAAACGAGCGACTGAGACCTTGAATGGCAAGGTCGACCGAGCCGGGGGACTCCTATGCCTCCGGGATACAGATACCTCACTCGTCACCTTCTAGGAAAGGCGGCTCACGCTCGGATAAGTGATTCTGCTACCGACGAACAAGTCTTAATGCTCAAAACAAGAGGAAATAAACACGGCTTTATACCCAAATGTTCAGGCCTCAGCAGCCACAAAGAACAAACACACGTGCTTGGGGTAACAATGGTACCTAGACTTACACGTCGGCAGCGCCCTCGGCGGTTGTCCCGACCTACGGCAGATGTCTTAGTACTCAAAGCTATTACATCTCGCTCTCAAGAAGGTACCATTACAAACGGGACTCGAGCTCCATTCCCACGGGAATGAACTACCTCCACACGAGGGGCGAGGACAAGCCATTGAGGCCAAAGAGCCAGAGGTCCACCCACGGGTAGCACTGACGGTCTCATCGGCAGAAGAAGCCTCACCTATGGTGACCACCACCATCTCAGCACCGACGACAATGGCCACCTGCCCACCAACACTGCACCGGCGAACGTCGGCCGCCCCAAAGCGCACCGGCAGGTCCTCACTCCCGTCCTCGCTGAGGCTGTCCTAGAACACGAGTACCACCCTCGTGGCGTACGACATGTTGGGCGACCCCCCAGTACAGCCGACGGCGCAAGGAGGACCTGGACATAGCCGGCCCGCGCACGGTGTGACCGACGCCAGTGCGGCGGACGGGCAGCCACGCCCTACCCCAGCGGCGGGAGGAGGCACCGGAAGCAGCGCCAGGGCCGCTCAGGCCGGGGAGCCAGAGACGTGGCAGCTGACAGCGCCACGGGCGGCGAACGCCCTTCTCCCCCGATCACTAAGGGAAGGAGCAGGCCGCTGCCCACGCGGAGACGGCCCCCGACTTGGTGCACCCTCCTCCCTAGCACGGATGATGAACATCCTTGAAGCTGAGGGTAGGGGGGAGGCCACGGCCCAGCTCGCTCTTCCCCGCCACGAGGCCTGCTGTCATCATCCTGGGTGACTGCCGGTGGGGGACTGCAGCCGGGCTGTGTGATGAAAATCCTTAAAGCCGAGCGATGACTGGAGAGCGCCAACCCCCACGGGGTCACGCTCCTCCAACAGCAGCAAGAAGAAGGCAACTCGGGTGCACCCCATCTGGGGGCTCGGAAGGCGGAGGAACGCGATGGATGTGAGGAGTGTGAAGGCATGGCTACCCCCTGGGGGGTTGGTCCCTTTTTAAAGGCAGATCTCCTCACTTGCACCCCCAAGCATCACGGGCAAAATCTCCACCGACGTGCTCCAGGGTTCCCACCTCACGACACAGGGACTGGGTCCCACACATCATGCGAGCTGACCCAGAACGTGAAGGAGGCAAACCGCCGCACATGAAGCATGTAACCGCCCTGCGGTTATAAGCATTCCCGCATCATCACCAAAACCAGCGGTCGAAAGGGCGGGCCGCCATGCGGGGAGCATGCAACCGCACCATGGTTGTGCACCCTTTCAGCTTCATTGCATCCGGTGGTCCAGCACGGAGGCCCGGTCCCACATGTCATGTAACCGGCGCGCTGGTCACTGCGTGCAAGGAAACCGCACCGCCACTTGCGCCAGTGCTGCGTCTTCTCAACTGCAGAACCGGCGCAGCGACTCAAGGCAGCCCTGCGTGTGACCCAACAGTGCCCGGTAACTGCGACGGTCATGGGTCACTCAGTCGCGGAGATAGGCACGACGGTCGATATGATCAGAGGCGGGCCGGCAGAAACTGCAGCAACAAGCGTGCAGAAGCAGCGGTCCAATCGCCTACAGGTTCGCATCCTCTCTCAAAACGGTAGGGTAGCCCTCCCCCGCAGCATGAAAAACGACGCACCCGTGTTCTGTTCCTCAAACGACTCGCGCACGCGCAACAGACGCTCTGCGAATCGCCCGTCCTGTCGCATTAACTCCTTGGCAGGGCAAGCGACACCTCCGGCAGGCGAAGCAGGTGCCGTTTCGTCTCCGTCATGATGACCGCGTCAAAAAAGGTGCGCCACCTTATTTAAATTTATGTCATTTTCCTTTTCCTCTCTCTCTCTCTCTTGCCACAGGGACCGGGAAAGGGGATAATGCGAAAAGGATCCTTCTCCGCGAAGGAAACGGGCCCCGAGCCCTCCTACTGATCAGGGGTTCGAAGGTTGCACCCTCCGGGGTTCGACAACCGCCCCAGAGCACTCGGGCTCTGAGCCCATTACTGATCAGGGGTTCGAAGGCTGGCCCCTCAGAAGGGTTTGACATCCGCCCCAAAGCACGCAGAGTCAGGGATGACCCTGGGTATGTCCGTTACATGGCCGAGGCTCGGGCTACGCTCCCGAGGTACCCTAGGACATTTCCGAGACCAGCGGGAATGATTTGTAACGGAATCCCACCGGAGGGAGGCATCGAGCCCTCAGACCCTATCGAATGGGTCCGGGTCCGGCAAATCACCTGCAGGTACTTTTGGAGCGCACCTCTGGGCCACTAGCCAACCCTTATCGAACGGGGCTCGGGCGTCCACTTGGATCACCCGTTAGCAGCTCACCGGAAACACCATGTTCGGTGCCCCCCGGGGGTAACATGGCGCTTCCCCCCCTTCCTCCTTGCGAAAAGGCAACGAAGGGGCGTATAATAAAAGTCGGGAAGGTCCTTGATCGTCCTCTTGCTCCGTGCAGAGGCTCGGGGGCTGCTCTCGCGCCAGGCTATAGCCAAACTGTTGACCACATCAACAAACCAGCGTGAAAACTCGGAGCCTGACCGTGCACCCGGGCTGCGGCCGGGCCGCATGAGGGAACGACAAGGCTGACCAAGGTATCACAAAAAGGACTAAGACCTCGGAGGAGTCAAACCACTCCTCCGAGGCCTCGGGGGCTACACCCGGCGGGTGCGCTCGCGCTCACCCACTGGAATAAAGCGTAACCGAGAAGGGCCGGTCCCCTTACAAAAAATCCGGCAAAACCTCCAAGCGAGTACCTACACTCCCTTCGAGGCTCGAGGGCTACTGTCGGGGACCGTAATTAGGGGTACCCCCAATGCACCTTAATCTGGCTGGAAAACATCTTCAGAACAAACCATAAACGACCGATAAAGCGCGGGCTTCGTCTATCAAGGGACGCGACCTCGTCTGAGCCCAGCCTCGGGCAAGGGCAGTAGTCCCGGATGAATTCATGCCTCGCCCGAGGGTCCCCTCGGTCAGTAAATGCACCCTCGGCTCGCCCAAAGCACAGCTCGGGCGGACTTTGTCGTGTAGCGACCTCATCTGAATCGCCTTGCCAACCGACCGTATCGCATGTGCATTTGATGCGGGGATCTCCTGACACCTTATCCTGACACGCGTGCCTCAGTCGGCAAGGTCGAAGTGACTGCAGTCACTTTGCCCCCTTTACTGACCGTTCTGACAGGAAAACAGCCCTGTTCACCCTGCTCCGGCAACTGCGCCAGCCACCAGGGAAAGCCTGACAACGGCAAGTCACGACCTCCCTCGAGTTCGGCCTCGGGCATAACAGGGAGCTCCGCCTCGCCCGACCCTGGGCCTCGGCCTCAACCTCGGCCTTGGGAGAAGGTATCCGCCTTGCCCGACCCTGGGCCTCGGCCTCAACCTCGGCCTCGGGAGAAGGTCTCCGCCTCGCTCGACCCTGGGCCTCGGCCTCAGCCTCGGCCTCGGAGGAGTCGCCGCCTCTCCCGACCTCGGCCTCGTATCAGCTACGCTACTGGGATCCATCATTACCCTACCCTTAGCTAGCCACCTCAGGCTACGAAGGAACAAGACCGGTGTCCCATCTAAGTTACTCTGGTAACAGGTAATGATGGTTCCCTGCGTGCGCCCATGACGTCGGCTGCTCTCAACCCCCTACGAAAGCAAGGAAACGTCAGCAGGATCCATGCCGCACCATCAGCTATGCTACTACAGGGCTCAAGGCACTTCTCCGACGGCCACGTTATTACCTCTACAGGGCTCAAGGCGCTCCCCCGACGGCCACGTCAGTGCATCTACAGGGCTCAAGGCGCTCCCCGACGGCCACGTTATTATCTGTACAGGGCTCAGGGCACTTCCCTGCCAGACACGTTAGCTCCAAGCTACACTCCCATTGTACAGTTGGGCATCTCCTTGTGTCTATAAAAGGGGGTGTCCAGGGCCCCACGGAGAGGAGGAGAGGGGGCACAGACGGGAGAAAGAGAGACGAACGTGCAACGTATGAACACACGGACGCACGACGCAGACGAGCGGAGGCAGGCAGAGTAGGAGAGATGTGGTAGAGGCAGCCCCAGACGGCTCGCCTCAAGGCCGAACCCTCTCCTTCTCACTCTCCCTCGCTTCTCACTCTTTCTCGTTCTCGCTCCCCCGCAGCGCTTGTAACCCCTACTGCAAGCGCCCCCCGGTGCAGGATAATATAAGCCTCATCCCATCGCTTGTGTTCCATCTTGCATCAACCCATCTGGACAGGGGCATGCGGCACTAAAATTCACTAGTCGGTCTGGCTGAGGGCCCCCCGGGTCCGAAACACCGACAAATTTATTTGAATTTGAAACCTAGTTTGAATTTGGATTTGAAAAAACCCTATAGAAAAAGAAATGGAAAAGGAATTAGAAAATTCAGAGAAAAAGAAAAGGAAAATGCAGCCCAAACCAGCCCAGTCGGCCCAGCCAGGCCGCACGCCCGTGCCGTCTGACAGGCGGATCCCACCTGTCAGCGGCAGTTCTCCCTCGCGCGCGCCCTCCCTCCCTCGCGCGCTGCCCAGTGGGGCCAGCCTGTCGGCGCCAGTTTTCTTCCTCGCGCGCTCCCTCTCTCTCTACCTTGTGGGCCCGGTCTGCCAGTCATCGAGTCGTTGCCCCGCACGCCCCTTTCTCCTCTCTCTGCGTCGTGGCCCCTACCTGTCAGTTCCGCCCCTCCACGCTCGTCGTGGACCAGCGCGTGTGCACTCGCGCATGTCTCCAGATTTCTCGGCCACGACGCCCCCACGCGCCCAGCTCCCTTCATAGAGCCCCGCCAGTGCCCCACGCACACCCCTCACCTCATTTCGCGCAGCTTCGCCCTATCTCGCGCTCTGCCCACTCTGCCAGCCGCCGCCGGAGACCCGCGCCCATGTTCTCGGCCATCTAGCTCACCGCAGACCGCTCCAAGCCTCCCCGAGCTCCGCCCCAAGGTGAGACACCCGTCCCCGTGTCCAATTTCCCTTATTGTGCCCTGTGCTCAGCCAATTTCGCCTTCGCCGGTGCTCGGCCGCGGCGGTCCGCCGTGCTCACATGGTGGCTGGCCGATTTAGCCTGGTCTAGTTCCCCAGAGTAGGTCCCTATGTCACCCCTGCCTCTGCTGAAGCTAGCCCAGGCCTTAGCGCACCTTAAGTCCCCTCCCCGTGGCCGGAATGGCTCACCGGAGTTACTCCGGCGCGCTCGAGACCTTCTCACCGCCGTTCTCCTCTCTCTGCCCGTAAATTCATGGCCTCTTCCCCACCATTGAGTTCATCGTGGCGCCCTCTTCCCCTCTAGCCAACTCCGGCGACCCCGGAGCCACTCTATCTCGCACCAGCCTCAACTCCGGCGACCTCACCGCCGCGGAGACGAGCAGCGCCGCCCGCAGCCGATCATCCTTCCTGGTCTGATTTCCCCCGTCCGATCTTGATCGCACGGCCCGGACCGCCGGATACTGCTTCGCGCACGCGCGCCCTGACACGCCCTGGCCCGCCTGTCAGCGCCGCCCGCAGCCGCTCATCCCCCCTGGTTTGGTCCCCTCCGTCCGATTCAGATTGAACGGTTGGGACCCCCTCCGTCCGATTCAGATCGAATGGCTCGGACCCCCTTCTGTCCGATTCAGATCGAACGACTCGGACCCCCCTTCTGTCTGATCTAGATCGCACGACCCGGACCATGGGATACTGCTTCGCGCACGCGTGCCCTGACGCCCTGGCCCACCTGTCAGCGCCCAAGTCCTCTGGCGCTGGGCCCGCTCGATCAGTGCGCCCTCCCCCTCTGCCGCTGATGCCCCTGGCCCGCTTGTTAGTGATCACCCGCTCGCGCGCGCGCCCTCGGCCGCAGATCTAATCTCAGCCGTTGGTTTTAGATCTGACGGTTAGATTCACCCGATACCCCTTCTCGCGGTAGTTTTCATAAAGAAACCCTCGGTTTATTGGAAATAAACCCACCATCCCTGGTTTTCGTGCGTAGGCCCCTGTATTCTTGCAGATTGAACCCTGGACTTTTAAATATTCACAGAATTAGCCCTAATTTCATATTTTGAATTCCCAAACTTGTTTATTTCATAACTTTTGCATATGAACTCCAAATTTAGTGATTCAAATTGCAAAATGTTCATAGAAATATTCTCTGTTTAAATAAAATGGTTTCATTTACTGTTTGTACATTCTAATTTTTATGATTGAATATGAACTAATATAGATGTAGTTTTATTTATTTAATAAAATAAATAAAAGGAGAACCTTAGAGATTTAATCATGTTTAAACTTGTGAGATTAATGATAGGTATTGCATGAGTTCATCTCTGTTCTAAATTATAGGTCACAATAAAATAAATTGATCTATGATTATGTACTTATAAATAACATTTAGGGAAATAACAATCTATTTTCGAATAAAGTTAATTTATGTTATAGTTCATGTTATACTTTGGACTCATTATCCCTTATGTGGTATTGTGTCTTTTTAAGATGTGTTCCAATGTTTGTACATGCTTGGTGTGATGTTCATTTGTACTTTCCCAATGTATTGAATGCATGCTCGCTTTATTTAGACACCGAGCAGTCCGAGGTTCCTGAGTGTGTTGCCGAAGATCCCTCTGAGCAACAACCTGGTGAAGGCAAGTGTCCTCAGACCTATCATGTCCTACTTTACTTTATAATTCACTATCCCACAGTACATTATTGAAACCTAAGGAATGACTAGTTTGTATTTCCCTTACTCTTGTTTACCTTTTTGGGTTAATCATGGTTAGCTTATGCTATTGCTTAAACTTAATCAATGAACATGATGTGATCTTTTATGATACGATGATGTTATCCTGATGGGGTCCTTGTGATTACTTTAGGGGGCTCAGGCTCTTTCCTGAGTACCTCTCCGTAAGGACCTGTTTGGGGAGTGACAACCCGGGATAACAGTGCAACCGTGAGGGTGGAATGAGACACCCTTAGATGATTAATTAGAGGAACCAGAGGAGTAGTTGGCTTCGCTGTAGGGCCATTAATGGGGTCCGGGCACAGTACTTGCTCTGCCGAGGTTGGTTGCAGATGTTCTTTGATTTGGTTTTGTTAGTCACCCTTCCTTTGGGGAGATGTACTGTGTTTATCAAACTAGAGAAACCTAACGGGCGGCTATGACCTCTAGGAAATCTTTGTAAAGGCTACATAGTGAGACCCTGCTAGGTCACCTTGGTAGTGATCAATGGGGAGGCTAGAACCCCGGGCAGAATGGGAATCACGGCTTATGGGTAAAGTGTGCAACCTCTATAGAGTGTTAGAAACTGGTATATCAGCCGTGCTCACGGTTATGAGCAGCCTTGGGATCCTCTTCGATTAGAAGAACAATGGTTACTTTTATGATGATGATTAACAATGGTGATTATAATTCTGATCTCTGGTATTTCCTCTTGGAGGGAGTGCCTTTGGGTAATAACTGGGTTTATTACTAAAAGTTGGCTCTACTAATAATAATAAATACTTGACTAACTTAAAAGCAACTGCTTGGCCTCAACCCCATATACAGCTAGTCCACCTTAGCCAAACGAGACATTTGCCGAGTACATTGATGTGTACTCACCCTTGCTTTACAAACCACCCCACCCCAGGTTGTCCCCACTGTTCTCAGTGCTCAGGAGGTGAAGCTGGCAACATGGATGACTTCGAGGAGTTCCAGGAATACGACGAGTTCTAGTTCTTTCTTAGTGGCAAACCCCCAATCAGCTGCCTGTGTAGGCTTAGCATCTACGTTTTGTAATTTCGCACTTTGATAATTATGTTGAACAATGGTTATGTATTAGACTCTATGGATGTCTTGGACATCTTGATGTAATAAAGTACCTTTTCGCTATTTATTTCAAGCATTGTGTGATGATGTCCAATTATGTAATCGCTGTGTACGTGAGTTTTTGATCTTGGCACGTACATGGTTCGCATTCGGTTTGCCTTCCAAAACCGGGTGTGACACACGGGCACCACCCTCAGCATGTCCTCGTGCCTTGGCCTGGGCGCCTCCACGTGCCTTGCACGACTTGCCGCGTTTGCGGCCTCGTGTCAAGGAGGACTCCCCCTTCTTCTTGTCACCCCGGCAGGCCTCCAATTGCTCCCGAGTGAGATGTAGCTTCCCGTCGATAGTGATAGGCCCAAAGGGAGCCTGTGGTTCGCCGCTGTCGGCCACCTTGAGGCGACCTATCGCCTCTTCGATCATCATCGTGGAGAGGTCTAGCAGAGACTCGATCGAGCGAGCAATCTACTTGTACTTCTCAAGGATGCAACAGAAGAGCTTCTCAACAGCTCTCTCCTCATTGTAGGTGTCGTCGCCGAACTGCACCATCTTCTGCAACAGAGTGTTGAGGCAGAGAGCAAAGTCATCAACATCCTCACCTGGCTTGAAGGCCAGGTTCTCCCACTCCTTGCGAAGTGCATGCAGTGTGGTCTTGCGGGCACGATCACTGCCGATGCGGGTCGCAGCGATGGCATCCCAAGCCTCCTTGGCAGTCTGCTTCTAGGAAAGCAAAAACTGCATTTTGGGCAGGACTACAGCAATGAGGGCATCTAGCTGAAAGGGAAATGTGCCTTTGGGCCATTTCTATAATGTTTTGGTGATTAAGTGTCCAACACATATTAAGTGAGTTGATTATGTGCCAAACAAGCAAGAAGTGCAAAATTATGTAACAAGGTATGTTTCTAGACTTATTACATTGTTTTGAGTACTAACATATATTGTCTAAGTGCTAGAAACAGAGAAAAGAAGAGAAGAAAAGAAATGCAAAAGACTTGGCTTGGTACAGCCAAAGTCCAGCTCGACTTGGCACACCGGACAGTGTCCGGTGGTGCACCGGACAGTGTCTGGTGCGCCAGGCCAGCATCCGGTGAACAGGCCACTCTCGGGAAAAATTGGCGGCGTTCGGCTATAATTCACCGGACTGTCCGGTGGTGCACCGGACTGTCCGGTGAGCCAACGGCCGCCAGCGCAAATGTCGGTCGCACAATCCGTGGGCGCAAAGGTCGGTCGCACAATCCGCGGTCGGCAGGGGGCACCGGATTGTCTAGTGTGCACCGGCCATTGTCCGGTGCGCCAACTGCCACGAATCTGCAATGGTCGTCTGCACTAGAATAGGAAAGAGATCGACACCGGACCGTCTACAGTTACTGTCCGGTGGCGCACTGGACTGTCCTATGCGCCACCCGATAGAAGGCAACTTTGGCCTTTCTTGTTGGTCTCCAACGGCTCATAGCTGCCTTGGGGCTATAAAAGGGACCCCCTAGGCGCATAAAGGAGTCACCCCAAGCTTACAAGACACATTCTAAGACTCAAAGACTCCAACTTCATGCATTTGATTCTTTGAGATAGTGACTTGAGCTCCGTTAGAGTTGAGAACTCCGTGTGTTGTGTTTTGAGCTTGAGTTGTGACTTGTGTGCGTGATTGTGCTATGATTTGAGTCTTGTGTGTACTGCTCTCCCCTCCCTTACTTCTGTGCTTCTTTGTGATCATCATTGTAAGGGCAAGAGGCTCCAAGTTGTGGAGATTCCTCGCAAATGGGAAAAAGTCTAAGAAAGGAAAAACCGTGGTATTCAAGTTGATCGTCGGATCATTTGAAAGGGGTTGAGTGCAACCCTCGTCCATTGGGACGCCACAACGTGGAAGTAGGCAAGTGTTACTTGGTCGAACCATGGGATAAAAATCACGTGCCTCTTGTGTGCTTTCTCTTTGATTGTCTATGTTCACAAGAGCTCGTTTCAAGCTACTTAGCCGTTCTAAATTAATAACTAAGTTTTGTGGCTATTAGTATTGAATTTTACAGGATCACCTATTCACCCCCCACTAGGTGCTCTCAATTGGTATCATAGCCGTTCTCTTCACGTAAGGGACTAATCACACGAAGAGATGGATCCTAAGGGAAAGGGGATGGTGGTCAACGACAAGGAAAAGGAGTCCTTCCTCAACGAGCCTAGAGACGACAAGCCAACCAACTCAGGCTCGAGTCATAAGAAAAGAGATGGAAAGAAGAAGAGGCGCATCAAGAAGATCATCTACTATGACAGTGATGCCTTGTCTTCTTCACCACACGACGACGACTCCTCTTCAAAGAAGAAAACGATTAATCAAAATTATTCATTTGATTATTCTCGCATTCCTTTCAATCCCAATGCTCATTTGCTTTCAATTCCTCTTGGTAAACCTCCACACTTTGATGGAGAGGACTACTCCTTTTGGAGTCACAAAATGCGTAGTCACTTATTTTCTCTCCATCCTAGTATTTGGGAGATAGTTGAAAATGGAATGCATTTTGACAGTACCGATAACCCTGTGTTTATTAATGAGCAAATTCATAAGAATGCACAAGCTACCACTGTTTTGCTAGCATCTTTATGCAAGGATGAATACAACAAGGTGAGCGGCTTAGACAACGCCAAGCAAATTTGGGATACCCTCAAGATATCACATGAGGGAAACGACACCACCATGATCACCAAAATGGAGTTTGTGGAAGGGGAACTGGGAAGATTTGTGATGATCAGGGGAGAGGAGCCAACACAAACATACAACAGGCTCAAGACCCTGGTCAACAAAATTAGGAGCTATGGAAGCACAAGATGGACGGACCACGACGTCGTCCGACTAATGCTAAGGTCATTTACGGTAATTGACCCCCATCTTGTCAACCTTATTCGTGAGAATCCAAGGTACACCAAGATGACGCCCGAGGAGATACTTGGGAAGTTTGTGAGCGGGCACATGATGGTGAAGGAGGCTCGATATGTGGATAATGCTCTAAACGGTCCACTACTTGTCCACGAGCCTCAAACCGTTGCCCTCAAAGCAACCACCAACAGGGAGACGCTACCAAGCAAGGTGGCACAAGTGGAGGCCGTTGGCCTCAACGAACATGAAATGGCGCTTATCATCAAGCGCTTCAAGACCGCATTAAAAGGACGTAAGGAGTATCCCAACAAGAATAAGACAAGGGGAAAGCGCTCCTGCTTCAAATGCGGTAAGACTGGTCATTTTATTGCTCAATGTCCCAATAATGAAAATGACCAGGGGGAAGAAAGACATGGGAAGAAGGAGAAGAAGAAAAACTATAGGAAGGCAAAAGGCGAGGCTCACCATGGCAAAGAATGGGATTCAGACTGCTCTTCATCCGACTTCGACAATGAAGGACTGGCAGCCTCGGCCTTCAACAAGTCCTCTCTCTTCCCCAATGATTGACACACTTGCCTCATGGCCAAGGAAAAGAAGGTAAGTGTTCGAGATACCCCGAAGTACACTACTTCTAGCGATGATGATTCTAGTGATGACGAAGTAGATTATACTGATTTATTTAAGGGTTTATATAGAACTAAAGTAGATAAAATCAATGAGTTAATTGATAGATTGCTAGAGAAGCAAGAGGATATTTTATATGAGGAGCATGATAGGTTTGTTAGTGTGCAAAAATCTCTTGCTTTAGAAACTAAGAGAAATGAAATGCTATCTTCTGAGTTATCTGCTTGCCATGAATCTATCTCTAGTTTAAAATTTTTGAATGACGATTTAAATGCTAATCTAGAGGTAGCTAATAAATTTAGTTCATGTGTAGAACATGTTGTAATTTGCAATAGATGCAAGGATTTTGATATTCATGCTTGTGATAAACATCTTGCGTCCATTACCAAATTAAATGATGAGGTGGCAAGTCTTAATGCTCAACTTAAGACTTGTAAGGTTGATTTTGATAAGTTAAAATTTGCTAGGGATGCCTACAACGTTGGTAGACACCCCTCAATTAAGGATGGACTTGGCTTTCGAAAGGAAGCCAAGAACTTAACAAGCCAAAGGGCTCCCATTCCCAACAAGGAGAAAGGAAAGGCCCCTATGGCTAATAGTACTCAAAGGAATCATGCTTTCATTTATAATGATAGAAAATTTTCTAGAAATGCTCATTATAATAGGAGTTATGATGCGTTTAATTCACATGCTATGTTTGCTTCTGGCTCTACTTTTGTGCATGGTAGAAGTAAGCCTAGGAGAAATCATGTTGTGCATCATGTGCCTAGGAGAGTATGTAATGAGCCTTCTACCATTTACTATGCTTGCAATACTTCATTCGCGCCCTTATGTAAAAATGATAAAGTAGTTGCTAGAAAGTTGGGATCCAAATGCAAGGGAGACAAGACTTGTATTTGGGTTCCAAAGGCTATCGTGACTAACCTTGTAGGACCCAACAAGAGTTGGGTACCTAAAACCCAAGTGTAAATTGCCTTGCAGGTTTATGCATCTGGGGGCTCAAGCTGGATTATTGACAGCGGATGCACAAACCACATGACGGGGGAGAAGAAGATGTTCACCTCCTACGTCAAGAACAAGGATTCCCAGGATACGATTATTTTTGGAGATGGGAACCAAGGCAAGGTTAAAGGTTTGGGAAAGATAGCCATCACAAGTGAGCACTCTATTTCAAATGTGTTCTTAGTTGAATCGCTCGAGTACAACTTATTGTCTGTGAGTCAATTATGTAATATGGGTTATAATTGTCTATTTACCAATATAGATATATCTGTCTTTAGAAGGAGTGATGGTTCATTAGCGTTTAAGGGTGTACTAGATGACAAACTCTACTTAGTTGATTTTTCGAAAGAGGAGGCCGATCTAGATGCATGCTTAATAGCTAAGACTAGCATGGGCTGGCTATGGCATCGCCGTCTAGCACATGTTGGGATGAAGAACCTTCATAAACTTCTAAAGGGAGAACGTGTGTTAGGACTAACAAATGTTTGTTTCGAGAAAGATAGACCTTGTGCAGCTTGCCAGGCGGGAAAACAAGTGGGGAACACTCATCACAACAAGAATGTGATGACAACATCAAGACCACTGGAGCTACTACATATGGACCTCTTCGGACCCGTTGCCTACCTTAGCATCGGGGGAAGTAAGTATGGTCTTGTTATTGTTGATGATTTTTCCCGCTTCACTTGGGTGTTATTTTTGCAGGATAAATTAGAAACCCAAGGGACCCTTAAGCGCTTTCTAAGGCGGGCTCAAAACAAATTTGAGCTCAAGGTGAAAAAGATAAGAAGTGACAACGAGTCCGAGTTCAACAATCTGCAAGTAGAGGAGTACCTTGAGGAAGAAGGCGTCAAGCACGAGTTCTCTGCTCCCTACACACCACAGCAAAATGATGTGGTAGAGAGGAAGAACAGGACGCTTATCGACATGGCGAGAACGATGCTTGGAGAATTCAAGACGCCCGAGCGGTTTTGGTCGGAAGTTATGAACACAGCTTGCCACGCCATAAACTGGCTCTACCTACATCACCTCCTTAAGAAGACCTCGTACGAACTTCTTACCAGTAACAAACCCAATGTCTCATACTTTCGTGCATTTGGGAGCAAATGTTACATTCTAGTGAAGAAAGGTAGAAATTCTAAATTTGCTCCTAAGGCAGTAGAAGGGTTTTTACTAGGGTATGACTCAAATACAAGGGCGTATAGAGTCTTCAATAAATCATCGGGTTTGGTTGAAGTCTCTAGCGACGTTGTATTTGATGAGACTAATGGCTCTCCAAGAGAGCAAGTTGATCTTGATGACATAGATGAAGACGATGTTCCAACGGCCGCAATACGCACCATGGCGATTGGAGATGTGCGACCACAGGAACAACAAGAGCAAGATCAACCTTCTTCCTCAACAATGGTGCATCCCCCAACTCAAGATGATGGACAGGTTCCTCAAGAAGAGGCGTGTGATCAAGGGGTAGCATAAGAAGAACATGTTTTGGAGGAAGAAGCACCACTTGCCCCTCCAACTCAAGTCCAAGCGACGATCCAATGACATCATCCCGTCGATCAGATACTGGGTGACATAAGCAAGGGAGTAACAACTTGCTCACGTCTAGCTAATTTTTGTGAGCATTACTCGTTTGTCTCTTCTATTGAGCCTTTCAGGGTAGAAGAGGTCTTGCAAGATCCGGACTAGGTGTTGGCCATGCAGGAAGAGCTCAACAACTTCAAGAGGAACGAAGTTTGGAGCCTGGTGCCACGTCCCAAGCAAAATGTTGTGGGAACCAAGTGGGTGTTCCGCAACAAGCAAGACGAGCACGGGGTGGTGACAAGAAACAAGGTTCGACTTGTGGCAAAAGGTTATGCCCAAGTCGCAGGTTTGGATTTTGAGGAGACTTTTGCTCCCGTGGCTAGGCTAGAGTCTATTCACATTCTATTAGCCTATGCCACTCACCATTCCTTCAGGTTGTTTCAAATGGACATGAAGAGCGCTTTCCTCAATGGGCCAATCAAGGAGGAGGTATACGTGGAACAACCCCCTAGCTTTGAGGATGACAGGTATCCCAACCACGTTTGTAAGCTCTTTAAGGCGCTCTATGGACTTAAGCAAACCCCAAGAGCATGGTATGAATGCCTTAGAGATTTATTAATTGCTAATGCTTTCAAGGTTGGGAAAGCCGATCCCACTCTTTTCACTAAGACTTGTGATGGTGACCTTTTTGTGTGCCAAATTTATGTTGTTGACATAATATTTGGTTCTACTAACCAGAAGTCTTGTGAGGAGTTTAGTAGGGTGATGACTCAAAAATTTGAAATGTCTATGATGGGCGAGTTGACCTACTTCCTTGGGTTCCAAGTGAAGCAACTCAAGGATGGCACCTTCCTCTCCCAAACGAAGTACACTCAAGACCTTCTCAAGAGGTTTGGGATGAAGGACGCAAAGCTCGCAAAGACACCGATAGGAACCGACGGGCATGTCGACCTCAACAAAGGAGGTAAGTCCGTTGATCAAAAGGCATACCGGTCTATGATAGGTTCCTTGCTTTATTTATGTGCTAGTAGACCGGACATTATGCTTAGTGTATGAATGTGTGCTAGATTTCAATCCGACCCAAGGAATGTCACCTTGTGGCCGTTAAGCGAATTCTTAGGTATTTAGTTGCTACGCCTTGCTTCGGGATCTGGTATTCAAAGGGGTCTACCTTTGACTTGATTGGATATTCAGGCTCCGATTATGCCGGGTGCAAGGTTGATAGGAAGAGCACATCAGGGACGTGCTAATTTCTAGGAAGGTCCCTAGTTTCTTGGAGTTCAAAGAAATAAACCTCCGTTGCCCTATCCACCGCTGAGGCCGAGTATGTTGTCGCAGGACAGTGTTGCACGCAACTACTTTGGATGAGGCAAACCCTCTGAGACTTTGGCTACAATCTGAGCAAAGTCCCACTCCTATGTGACAATGAGAGTGCAATCCGCATGGCAGATAATCCTGTTGAATACAGCCACACTAAGCACATAGACATCCGGCATCACTTTCTGAGAGACCACCAGCAAAAGGGAGATATCGAGGTGTTCCATATTAGCACAGAGAACCAGCTAGCCAATATCTTTACCAAGCCATTAGATGAGAAAACCTTTTGCAGGCTGCGTAGTGAGCTAAATGTCTTAGATTCGCGTAACTTGGATTGATCTATAGCATACATGTGTTTTATGCCTTTGATCATGTTACTTATACATTTATGCAATTTGTTGCTTATTTATGGTGCTCAAGTTGTGCAAGGGATCCCCGGACCTCACAAGTCCATGTGTGAATGATGCACATATTTAGGGGGAAAAGTGCTACAACTTGACCCTTTGAGACTAATCCTTGTGTTTGAGTTACTTGATGTAGTCTCAAAGGTGCATTGAAAGGGAAAGGTGAACTTGGACCATGCAAAGACTTCCACTGCACTCCGGTATTAGTGTACTCACCTCCAAGTTCATTCTTATGCTCTTGTTGCCTTTTGCTCTTAATTGACAATTTTTGGTGAGGCAATAGGGTTAAAGGGCCAAAAATGATCACGTTTTGGTGCTTAATGCCAAAGGGGGAGAAATTAAGGCCAAAGCAAATGGATTAGCTACCACTTGAGAATTTTGAAAATAGTAGAATTAGAATTTTTATTTGTCCAAAATACTCTTATTACAAAATTTGGTCTCTTGTGGGGGAGAATTTATGATTATGGGAAAAAGGGGGAGTTTTTGGCTCTTGATAAATTTTTCCATTGGAATATCTCTCTTTGTGCCCAAACAAGTGAGTTTGACTTAGAGATAGGAAAATGAATTTGATTTGCAAAAACAGACCAAGTGGTGGCAAAGAATGATCAAAATATGCCAAATTAGAGTAAAAAAATTTGGTCCTTATTTGCATCGATGTTGCACTTATTTGTGTTGCTTTTTGATGTGTTGGCATAAATCACCAAAAAGGGGGAGATTGAAAGGGAAATGTGCCTTTGGGCCATTTCTATAATGTTTTGGTGATTAAGTGTCCAACACATATTAAGTGAGTTGATTATGTGCCAAACAAGCAAGAAGTGCAAAATCATGTAACAAGGTATGTTTCTAGACTTAGTACATTGTTTTGAGTACTAACATATATTGTATAAGTGCTAGAAACAGAGAAAAGAAGAGAAGAAAAGAAATGCAAAAGACTTGGCTTGGTACAGCCAAAGTCCAACTCGGCTTGGCACACCAGACAGTGTCCGGTGCGCCAGGCCAGCCTCCGGTGAACAGGCCACTCTCAGGAAAAATCAGCGGCGTTTGGCTATAATTCACCGGACTGTCTGGTGGTGCACCGGACTGTCCGGTGAGCCAACGGCTGCTAGCGCAACGGTCAGCCGCGCAATCCGCGGGCAACGCGTGGCCCGTGCCAACAGTCAGCAGGGGGCACCGGACAATGTCTGGTGTGCCAACTACCACGAATCTGCAACGGTCGTCTGCGCCAGAATAGGAAAGAGATCGGCACTGGACCGTCTACAGTGACTGTCCGGTGCGCCACCCGACAGAAGGCAACTTTGGCCTTCCTTGTTGGTCTCCAACGACTCCTAGCTGCCTTGGGGCTATAAAAGGGACCCCTAGGCGCATGAAGGAGTCACCCCAAGCTTACAAGAAACATTTTAAGACTCCAAGACTCCAACTTCGTGCATTTGATTCTTTGATATAGTGACTTGAGCTCCATTTGAGTTGAGAACTTCGTGCGTTGTGTTTTGAGCTCGAGTTGTGACTTGTGTGCGTGATTGTGCTGTGATTTGAGTCTTGTGTGTGTTGCTCTCCCCTCCCTTACTTCTGTGCTTCTTTGTGATCATCATTGTAAGGGCGAGAGGCTCCAAGTTGTGGAGATTCCTCGCAAATGGGAAAAAGTCTAAGAAAGGAAAAACCATGGTATTCAAGTTGATCATCGGATCACTTGAAAGGGGTTGAGTGCAACCCTCGTCCATTGGGACGCCACAACGTGGAAGTAGGCAAGTGTTACTTGGTTGAACCACGGGATAAAAATCACATGTCTCTTGTGTGCTTTCTCTTTGATTGTCTGTGTTCACAAGAGCTCGTTTCAAGCTACTTAGCCATTCTAAATTAATAACTAAGTTTTGTAGCTATTAGTATTGAATTTTGCAGGATCACCTATTCACCCCCCCCCTCTAGGTGCTCTCACCAGCGCCCGTCGATCCTCGTGGTAGTCGACGTCGACGTATCGAACTTCTTCCCACATGTGGCGGACCTGGAGCCATACCCTCATGACCATGGCCCACTCGACGTAGTTGGTCTTGGTGAGGGTAGGCCACCCACCACCGGGACCGATGTCCCTGACAACGGCCTAGACCCCGCGGTGACCATGGTACCGATCCAGGGAGGGAGAGCCACGCCGCCTGTAGAGGCCGCGATCTCCGTCGACCCGGTCGCCACCACTGAGAGCACCGTCGGCGTGTCCATGCCCATCTGGGCTACCGTCGCGTGTGTTCTCCCTCAGAGCGCCATCAGCGCGTCTGCGCCTATCTGGGCTACCATCGCGCATGCTGCATGGGGGTGCGTGGCTATCCATTGAGTCATCTGCTCTTGCGCTGCCTCCCTTGCCAGCCTGAGCTCGTCGTTGGTGCTGCTGTCGCCGGAAACAGAACTGCCGGCGATACTGCCGCATAGAGCCTCGAGCTCTACCACCGCCGCACGTGTAGCATCCGCCGCCTCTACTGCTTCTACTTCCGCTCTTGCTGCTGCCAGTTCCGCTGCTGCCAGCCGTGCTGCCCTCGCCGTTGTCGCTGCAGCCGCTGCTGCTCGCTCGCGTTCTTGTGCCGCGGCGACCTCGGCCTCCTACTGGCGCCGCGCACATCGAAGTGGCCGAGCGTAGGGACATGGTGAGCAGGAAAGGGGCCGTTGCGTGTGGAAGAGTCTGTCTCAAACGAAAGGCTGCTCGTCCGAGCAGGAGAGGAAGGAACAATTAGAGCTCTTGCTTCCGACTGAGTATAGGGAGAGGCGCGGGAAGGAGATGAGCAAGAGATGTTTAGGCTGCAAGACAACCTCCCTTTGATACCAATTATAAGTAACAGAACTCTTACTCTCATTAAGAGGATGACAATATAAGTTGGGGCAATTTTCTGTTTATTTCCTCAAACACTACACAATGCCATACCCGTCTAAGGGTTGGGATACATATTTATAGTCCAAGGGACTGCAACATATGCTTCCTAGAGATGCGAATATGTTGTCCTATAAACTGCACTAACCACTAGGTGCTGTTGTACTCTAGTCAAAAGGAAAACTGCAACAAGCTGCTGTCCTCCAAAAGCTGAAAATGAAAAAGGAGATGCCTGTAGCATGTTGTCCTTGCAGTCAAAAGACTACTGATGTGTTGTCTGCCGCAGTCAGACTGCTGCTGTGCTGTCTGCTGCAGTCCTTGCAGTCAAGCTATGCTGTCTGCCACAGTCCTTGCACTCAAAAAACTGTTGTTGTTGTTGTCCTACAACAAAGATGTTGTGCGGACAGCAGAGATGTTGTGCGGACTGTCCTCCACACGAAGACCACATGACTTATTCCATCAGGAAGAACGATGAAACTTTGGAGAAGTATAAGGTTATGCCCATCAAATTTCCGTCAAAAAATTCCTATACTCGTATTGAACCTTCAAGCTGGAGGAAGAGCAACATCGCTGCTGACCGCATTGAATATCTTCAAGTAACCAACAATGCAAACCAAGACGTCGTCCTTGCCGTCAATTATCCAGATGTGTGTAGTCCAGTACGACAGCATTTGCGCCATGACAACGGTGAGGCAGCCGATGCTCCTACACCTCAGTGTCGTGTCCTCGCTGTGGTTCGCCATTACCATGTGGCCAACGAGGTATGATATTGGGTACAAAACGAACACGTAAATTGGGTTAGATCTAGATGCGCGCAGCTCAGAATAGAGTTTAAGGGTGCTCGATTTCGCGCAGCGGACAGCGAGGAAAGGGAGCTATAGCCTGTAGGGGAGGGGCGTGTACCTGGTGGATAATCGTTGCGGCTAGGGTGCAGTAAAGAGAGCGTTGCAGTTCGCCCAGCCGTCGCTGTCGATAAAGAGAAGTCGGCGAGTTGGAGTGGGTGCCGCGAGTGAGGAAGTCGGCAGGGACAGTCGGCCCCAGAGAGGAAGAGAAGACGTGGAGAACAAGATGGGGGACATAAGCAGCTGAGGTTTAGTAGGTAAATTCTGTTATAAATTATTCGATAACTCATCAACTCTCTACTTACAGACTTAATACTCCTCACACGACTGCCAACGCTCAGGACACCAACGCTCTTTCCAGTGCCTCACTAAGCGACCCGTAACACACACATTCTGCCTGCATACACGAGCGCTCCTTCTTGGTCCATTCATTCTAGCCTCTCCACTTGCACCGCCCGCCTCTTCAAGCTTCTGTTGTGGTGCCAAGGTGTTGACATTCGACCTGCTTGCCCCCAAATAGGAGCATGTGGGAAAGCTTGCTGTAGAGTGGACAGGTCTTCCCAAGTGGCTAGCGAAGACGACAGACCCGACCACTTCACCAGGATCTAGGGACTGCCTTCTGAACTGAGCCGACGCTGCAATACCTGTTCAGACACTTGGAAACCTGACAAAGAATTAGGCAACTGTGCAATAGACACTGATGGTAACAAAGCTTTCTTCAACTGCAAAACATGGAAGACTGGCTGAATGCTAGAAGTAAGTGGTAAATCCAATTTATATGCCACATCCCCAACTTTTGCTAGCACCGGAAAACCTGAAAGCTAACTTTTGGTTGGCGCGAGGAGCAAGAGATGACTGAACATAGGGCTGCAATTTCAGAAAACCCGGTCACCCACCACAAAACTACGTTCCGAACGTTTCTTCCTAACCTGACCCTTCATGCGAAGCTAAGCCCTTGCTAAATGTTGTTGTACCAACCGTGTCATAACCCCCTTTTCAGACATCCAGTCCTGAAGGGAAACCATTGGACAGGTAGCTTGCAAGTCAACACCAAAGTGTCGAGGCTGGTATCCATACAGCACTTGAAAAGGAGACATGCTCACTGCTGAGTGCCAACTGACATTATACCAGTATTCAACCAAATAGATCCATTGAACCCACTTATGTGAACAAGCACTAACAAAACAGCGCAAATAGGTCTACATGCACTGATTAACCCGCTCAATTTGCCCGTCCGATTGAGGATGATATGCACTGCTCATGTTTAAGAAGACTCCAGCTAACTAAAACAAAGTCTTCCAAAACTAGCTGGTAAAGATTCTATCACGATCATACACTATAGCAAGGGGAAGTCCATGGAGCCGGTAGACTTGCTGCATGAACACCTAAGCCACCGATGCAGCTGTAAATGGATGTTTCAAAGGTATGAAATGACTGAATTTTGAGAACTTATCCACAATAACCATGACATAATTCCTGTCCCTAGAAAGAGGTAACTTGTGATAGAACCTCCCAAGTCATTAGGCCCACCTACAGTTGTCATTGTCCATCGGACCTCAGACAACCCTGCAGGTGCACCTGATCACTTGATAAGTTCGTTATCTGTATTCTTTACCTTGCCCAAGAGCGTTTTACCCGTCATGCAGATATTACAACACATCGGAGGAACGAGTATGTGGAAGCAGTTACAACAACTTATTTTAAATCGACTCAGATGGAGACACTACACCGAGACTCTCTTCTCGTGCAAGTCACCCGCCTGGTCTCAGCTTTATCATTTCAACCCAAAGTTTGGAACCTGGCAGAGTACATCTTTTCCGATGTTGAACCCATCACGGCCATGATGGATCCACCATCAGTTTTTTTTTTAAATTTGAAAACATCCCACCCACTGGAAGCATCATCTTTTGTCAAAACAAAACATTTTGTTTTTTCTAGAGCAAGGCTAAGCATAAGAAAACCTTTTTGTAAAATTGGGGATCAAGGAAAGGTAATCAAATTCTTAAGGAAGGAAATGCAGCAACTTGTTTAGCACACAACCTGTCACCTAATGCATCAAGCAAGTGAGAAAGATTTTAAAAATAGCAAGGAGGTGGCAAATGCACCGGGGCTTGCCTTGTGTTATAGGTGAGTCAGGCTCTGCTCCACAGATGTCAAAATAAAAGCAGTTCCCGGCCGGTGGGTCTTTAGGTGGTGGTGGTGTAGCTCTTGCTTCTTCAACTTCTATTTCTTCCTCGTTTTCTATATAGAACCATATATAATCATGAATGCTTATGCAATGCTTATGAAATGCAGTGATAGAAATGGTTTATCAAGTTGTATCTTAAGTACAACTTTCCTTCACGGAACTCCAGGAAACTAGGGTTTTTGGAGTCAGAATTGTAGTTCCTTGGGCAGGCATCACTAGAGGATTAGGATTTTATGGTTTAGGCACCAAACAATGTCCAAATCATGCCAAACTTTACCCAAGGCTTCTAAATAATAGTTAAAGCTTATCCAAAAAGTTTGATGATTTTTGGAGTTAGTAATTAATTTCTAAAATTCTAGGAGGATAAATTTTGGCTATTTTAAATACTCCATAATTTCCTATTTAGACTAAAAATCATACTACTATTTTTATTAAATACTATAGAAAATTAGGAACCTAGCAAAATTAGTCTTGCATTTTTAGCATTTTTCTACAATTTTCTAGAAATGCTCTAACCCTGGCAGAAAGAAAAAAAACTATAAACATTATTGGGCTGAATTCAGCCCAACCGGCCTGCAGAAAGGGGAAAGCACGCGCGTGCCCACGCCCGCACAGCCAATTTTGCGAAAAGACCCCGGATGTTTTAAACAACTTGGAAAGTGTTCTCAGGACTATTCCTAGAGTCACTAACATCTTACAAAAATACCCTTCTAGTTCTATCTCTTCTCCAAATAGATCCAAAATTACGGCGTGCTCACTGTCGACGACTCTGCTGCTCGGATCGGCCAAGATTGCGGTGGCTGCCCAAATTAATTACTGGGCAAGTATTACAAACATGAGACAACCCTAGAACGAGCTTTAATTGAGTGGTTATGGCCCTGGCTTAGTCTGTCCATAGTGGCGGGGAATGCCGAACACAAGTTCATGTGTTCCGGGTGATTGAGCGTGGCCAAGCAGGGAGGGTGGAGCCAATGAGTATCACGAGCGTATATAGGTGCTGAAACACGATTAAAACGAGTAGGAGCAGACCTGGGAGTAGCTGGCCACGGAGCGCGAAGGATTTTCGCTCGCTAGTGATAGAAAAGGGGGAAAACGGCGCTGCGACGGGTCCGGGCAGAATTTGGAGGTGAGGATGGGGCTACACGGTCGCAAAGGACTATGGTTTCACCGTGCACTACCAATTTTGGGAGAGGTGGAGAGGATTCCACGAATTTGTGCTTCAACCGAGTTCACTGGTGAAGATGTGAATACCTCGCCGTGGGTGGCGGGGCTATTTAAAGGCGCGGTAGTCCAACTAACGGTCCACGGCCGCGGATTACACCATTCGTGCATGGTTACCACGTAAAGAAGGGACACAGTGAGGGAGGAGCAAGGCATGGACGACACGGCGGCAGAAATGACCGAGCCACGGTGGTCGCTGGTGAATTATCTCTGACTACGCTCGGGCTAGGTCCGTGAGATCGCGACACGTCCAAAGCTACTTCCCCGTGAATATCCACGGCGTGCCAGGCACGAATCACAGCGATCGGCACGCATCCAGGCGCGCGGATCGCCAGCAGTGAGGGGGACTAAACCCTGGGATATTTCAGTGCATTGTACCATTGGAAGCTTCATCAGTTGTTCTGACCGAGGATCTTCATAGGCATTTTTCTTGAATTTTTTGCATGACAACTTGCTAATCTGTTTGTAGCAAACTTGTAGCCCTATATACAAACTACAATTTTGCTACAGAGATCATGTTCAGTTGCTTACTCCTTTGAGCATGAATCAAGCCTAAAGTTCTTCAAAACTCACTGGCCGTCCATATTCAGTTTCTGTATTATCTGATAGCCAGACTTTAGGGCCAATTATCTCCATTTTTTGTATAACACAATGCTTAATCCCTTAAGCAAAGTTGTACTCCTATAGTAGCTCTAGACTTTTGATGTGTTGACCCTAGGCAAAATCTTTGTATTTTTGGATCTGCAGAGTTCCAAAGTCAGCCTTCTTCAATGATTTTTCAGACTTAGCCATACATGAGCACTAGAGTGGCCTTTTTGCAATTAGACCCAAATCTCATGGTTTCATTTGCAAATCTTCAAATATGTGAACCATATGACTTAAGGTACCCTAATTCCACGGTTTTTGCACTTAGGTCCAAAAGTGTGCAACATTTACATATAACCCCCTAGGGTTTCAGTCCAGGGTTTTCCAGGGGTTTGTTTAGGGTTTTTGGTACTTCTAAGGTTTGGGTGCCACTTAAGTCCATTAATGGTGATATTTTATGACCATTTCTCATGAGTTTTAAAGTTTTCTCTCACTTGGCTTTGTTAACACTTCTAAGCCCAATTTAGGGTTAAGTATCCTATCCTAGGGTTTCACCCATGACTAATCACATCAATAGAACTTGTTTGAAATTTTTGCCTAGTGAATGCATTCTAAGTGTAACAATCACATGATATGCTAATGCTCATGATGTTATGCTCAAGTTTTAGTGATAGTAACACCAGGGGTGTTACATAATCCCTCCACAAAATCAATGCTTATAGTCTGTCAGGCCCCAGTTGGAATAGGTAATGGTTGTAAGAGCCCCAGTATGGACTACGGTCAGGTTTTGCATGTTGGCAGACCGAACAGGTTTGAACAAAATGTTGCACTGACTTCTTTAAACTCAGCCAAGCAAATAGTTGTTTCACTTTCTGGTATGTCACTGGGAAACCCAAGTGACCACCTAACGGTGAACTATGCAAAGCTACTAACACTTTGTTATGCACAACAGAATTGGTACCCAGTCATATCTTGGCTTTGTACCTAAGCAACCCTTCCTAGAAGACAAAGTGAGGAACAGATGTGCTGTTAACTGATAGCTTAGTAATCAGAGTTTGGGCTGCTTCATCTTGTTGATAATCATCACAAATTTCTTGACACCACTTAGGTTGGACCACATGCAATGAAGAACATATCACCTCTCCATGAGCCCTTCTAGACAAGGCATCAACCACCCTATTATGAACCCCTTGTTTGTAGATGACCTTGTACTGCAGCCCCAACAATTTAGTAAAAACTCTTTGCTGTCAATGGGTATGCAGTCTCTGGTCATCCAAATGAACTAGGCTCTTTTGGTCTGTGAAGACCACAAATTCAGCATGCAACAAAATAGGGCCTCCACTGCTCCACAACTACCAATATAGCGAGATATTCTTTCACATGGGTAGATTGTCCCTGTGTCTTAGGTCCTAGACCTTTACTAATGAAGGTTAAGGGATGGCCTTCCTACAGGAGAACAGCACCCACACCATTCTTACAAGCATCTGTCTCAATATAGAAAGTTTTACTAAAATCAGGTAGGGCTAGAAGAGGAGTTGTACACAAGGTGTTCTTGATAGCAAGGAAAGAAGCTTCATGATCATAGGTCCATACAAATAGGACTCCCTTGCGCAGCAACTCAGTCAAGGGCTTGGTGATGCACAACAAAGTGTGTGACAAACTTTCTATAATAGCCAGCCAACCCCAAGAAACTTCTCAACTCTTTAACACTAGTGGGACTTAGTCAATCTCTTACATCCTCTACCCTGGCATTTGGAAAGTTTAAGGTGCCATTGATCTTGTTGCAGTAACTGCAACACCTATTGCAAATGATCCAAATGATCGTCCCATGACTTGCTATAAACTAAAATATCATCGAAGAAGACTAATACACATCTCCTCAACAAAGGAGCAAGAGTAACATTCATGGCCCTTTGAAATGTTCTAGGTGCTCCACACAACCCAAAAGGCATGACCACGAATTCAAATTGCCCTGTATGAGTTTGAAATGTTGTTTTAAACTCCTCTCCAGGCTGTAACATAACTTGATGATAACCTGAGATGAGGTCTAGTGTAGAAAACCAGCTAGTTCATCCATTAATTGGTCAAAAAATGGGAATAGGAAACTTGCTATTGGGGGTCGGTGCATTCAAATAACGATAATCCACACAGAATCGATAGGATATATCCTTCTTGCGAACCAACAACACAGGCGAACTGAAAGAAGATGAACCGGGTCCAATGATACCTTGTTGCAACATAGAGTTAACCTACTGTTCAATTTCATCCTTTAATGCCAATGGGTATCTGTAGGGTCTCACACTCACAGGTTTAGCTCCAGCCACTAGTGGAATTACATGATCACAGGGGCGAGGGGGTGGTAAGATTGCAGGAGCTGAACCCACCTGAGGAAACTGATCCAACAATGTTGTAATATTAGGTGATAGTGCTGAAACTGGTGCTTCCCTTTCAGTATGGTCAACCGAAGCAACCTGAATCAATAAGTCATCCCATTGGCTAGAACTCGACCCATACAACATGACTAAAGAACCTTGATAAGTAATGGACAACCACTTATAACGCTAGTGCACCTTCATAGGGCTATGGAACTCTAGCCAATCCATGCCCAAGATCAGATCATAAGTGTGAATGGGCAACACTTTCAGATCATGTTGAAACCAACCACCCTGAATGCACCATTCCGCTTGAGGCCACGTTGCAGAACATTGCATAACACCCCCATCGACCACTTTAACCGACACCCCGGTCTCTGTAAGGGATACTGACTTTAACTTAGCAAGCAACAACTGACTGACAAAGGAATGTGTGCTTCCAGAATCGATCAATATGGACACTGGCACATGCTGCATCCTACCATCCAACAACAAACACCTTTTCGACATTAGTCTATAATAAGTTTGACTACTCTTTATGTTATTACGTTATTCGAGCATGAACTTGTCGCGAAGCGTCTTCCATGAGTCGATTGACAATGGTGGCAGTCTAGAGTACCATGTGAGAGCTGGGCCTTCGAGGGCTATGATGAATGACTTGGCCAAGGTGGCGTCGTCTACCCCAGACGATGAGACTGTGACTTGATAGCTCATGATGTATTGAGTTGGGTCTGCATTACCGTTATACTCTGGGTAGGTGTCTGTTCTGAAATTTTGAGGCCAGGGGAGGCCTAGACTCGTGGTGCAAGAGGGCTTTGTTCATCAAGGCAATTAAACCCTTGGAAGGCAGCTGGCGCATGGGGTAAGGCACGAGGTCCTGTCATCGATGAAGGGGGTCCTCGCCCTACATTTTTGTGATATGCTGTTCCAATTCTCTTTCTTCTTGCTCCTCATCTAATACCATCTGCCTGACCTTGGCTTGCAAGTTGATGCGTTGACGCTTGGCTATGAGGATTTCCTTTTGTTTGTGTATTTGATTGTTTTTATGTGGAGCGCGTGCAACTTTAGCGGGTCATCGGCTGAGATGTCTAGGACTTCGTCATCCTTGATGATATCGTCAGCTTCCAGGGGTAAAGCCTTGTGGAGGGTTCCAAGGAGGCCTTCAGAGCCGCACATGCGAACGGTGCCCTTAGGGGTAGGCAGGTTCTCCGTGCGAGGTCGCTTACTATTGACTGTTCCATCCTCGAGGGCCTCATGAGGGACGTTGCAGATAAGGGTTGCCTTGCCTTTCTTTTCAGCAAGGGTTGCCTTCGTCGCGTCGTCCAGGGAGGTGGTGGCATTCGAAGTCGATTTCTTGGGAGCCATCGCAGGATTGGTTTGTCGAAGCACGAACAGTGGACGCCAAATGTTGGGACCAACTGACACGTGGTCGAGTGGGCCTAAGCAACGAGAGGTAGGAGTGCTCTGGTGCTCAACAATATTGTAAGGAAAATGGACCCCGGGCCATTTGGCTTAATAGATTTTGGTATTTGATGATCAACATAACCTGTGGACTAATGTGTTTGCTAGTGTTTGTGTTTGAAGTTCACAGGATGCTAAAGTTACTTCGACCAAGACATTGAGGAAAGCAACACCTCAAAAGAAGACATTATGAAGATCAAGTGAAGTCCAAGAAAAAAAGGAAGTGTTGCTGGCGGACTGTTTGGTCTGGAGCACTGGACTGTCCGGTGCACCAGGAACAGTAGCCCTAACGACTAGTTCCAGGTGGCACTGTGGAGAGAAGACCACCGGACTATTCAGTGTGATATCCAAAGTGTCCGGTGTGAAAAGCCTGTGCGCCAACGGTCGTTTGCAGTGTCAGACCAACGGCTAGCCGCACCAGACAGTGAACAGTGCACTGTCCGGTGCACCACTAAACTGTCTAGTGTGTCGCAGAGAGCACAACTTTTCTCTAACGGTTAGATTTGTGTTAAGGGCTATAAATACACCCCAACCGGTCATTTCAATATGTGGGAGCCCAAGCAACATGAAGGAAACAGGTGACGCCTAAGAGGGGGTGAATTAGGACTTCTAAAACTTTCACTAAACTAGGCCACAAATAAATCCCTAGAGCAAAACCTATACAAAAAATCAAACTAGAATGTGCAAACTAGGTTTTGTCTAAGTGTTGCTATCTCTACCACAATGGCTAGGTTTCAATCTACACTATATAAGTATAAAGACAAGATTGAAACTTAAATATTTAATATAAATGCGGAAGCTTAAAGGACAGGTAGAGATGCAAACTCTCATGGATGACGTCGGTATTTTTACCGAGGTATCCAGAACCACGCAAGGTCCCGACCAATCCTCGTTGGTGCCCCTATGCAAAGGGAAGCCCACGCGAGGGTCAAGCACCTCGGTCAAGTAACTTCATAGAGAGCCGCGGGCCTTCTCCACGCGCAAGTGGTGCTCCGCTTCCGGTTCCTCTCGAATGCTCCCCATCGTCTCTACTATCGAGCTTTCAGCTGAAAATGCCGTGGGCCTCGTTCCCTCCGGTACACGGTGGCAGTCGTGACACAAACGCGGTTGTCACAGTCTCGCAAGACTCTTGCCCCACTTGGTACAATTACAACGGCTCACGCAAGAGCCGAGGGGTTATGTGGTTTGTCTAAACTCACTCAACTAACTAGGATTCACCTAGAGCAAGCGCTAATGCGGTCTAACTAACCTAAGCACTTCGCAAAGCACCTAAGCTAATCACCGAGTGATTCTATTAAGCACTTGGGTGTTTGACAACTTGGAAATGTCTACAATATGCCTTGGTATGTTGCTTGGGCTCCCTCACCATGGAATGGCTAGTTGGGGGTGTATTTATAGCCCCCAACACAAAACTAGTCGTTGAAGAAAAGTTGTGCCCTATGTGGCACAACAGACAGTCCAGTGGTGCACCGGACAATGCACTGTTCACTGTCAGGTGCGCCTAGCCATTGGTCTGACGCTGCAGCTGACTGTTGGCACGCAGGCTTTTTACACCGGACACTCCGGATGTCGCATCAGACAGTCCGGTGGTCTTCTCTCCATAATGCCACCTGGAACTATCTATTAGGGCTACTGTTCCTGGTGCACCGGGCAGTTCGGCGTGTGGCACCGGACAGTCTGGTGTGCCACCGGACAGTCTGGTGTGCCACCGGACAGTCCGGTGCTCTAGACCGGACAGTCCACCAGCAACACTTCCTTTGTTTCTTAGACTTTGCTTGATCTTCATATGTCTTCTTTTGAGATGTTTCTTTCCTCAATGTCTTAGTCCAAGTAACTTTAGCATCCTGTGAACTACAAACACAAACACTAGCAAACAGATTAGTCTATAGGTAATGTTGATAATCAAACACCAAAATCTATTAAGCCAAATGGCCCGAGGTCCATTTTCCTTACAATCTTCCCCTTTATGGTGATTGATGACAACACAACCAAAGCAAGCAAATATTAAAAACATTTGATTGAAAATATGCAATCTACTTGCTAGGATGCATGATTGTCCCCACAATGTGATATTATGGACTTAAGCCTCCCCCTAACTCCATAATTCACTTACTTCCTATTTTAGACCAATGTACCAAAACCACTCGAAGAATCAAAATTTTAATTTGGTGGTGTTTGGTGTTTGATACAATTTTCATGGCTTTGGTCCCTACAACTTCTCCCCCTTTGGCATCAACCATTGAAAAGGAAGACATCAAAAGCATGTTGGAAGCAAATAAGACTTGCCCTCTTAAAGGATTTGTTAACTAATACCAGTTGAAGCACCAAATTGTTACTCCCCCTAAATGAGTGTTCTCTTTTAGAAAGAATGTTCTCCCCCTTTAGAGACAAAGAAATACTCCCCTGACAGAGATCTTCTACTTAGGAAAAAGCATGTGAAAAATGAAGGTGCAAGACATGATTTGAATAGACTAACTTCCCTTATGCATAGGTAACAAAATATGAGTCAACAATATATGCATTTATATCAACATGGGAAGTAAGATATGTAATATAGTCTAATCAAATATTTGGAGAAGACATGTAAATGATACTAAATGTAGTCTCAAAGATACCAATTAAAAGTCAATTGCGGACCAATTGAAGACCAACGTCAGTCTTGGAGACATAAGATATCTTGATTTGCAGTGGAAGCTTGTTGTCTTTCTCCGGAGACTTTATTTTCCTTACAATGAGACTACTACATGAAATAGACTTGAAAACAAGTATTACTCTCAAAGACTTAGATTATAGAGTAATCTCCCCCTGAAAGTGTGCATACAAGTTTTGAATACTTGTAGGAGACATGCACATTGATTTGATAACAAGAGGGGCAGATTATACATAATCCAAGCTTTGTCACATATAAGTTAAATGATACCAATTGTAGGATATAAGATTTTGAAGCATTAGTGTCATTTACTTAGGGATGTTGAATAAGCTATGTGTTGTGCTTAATTAAACATTTTAAACCATGTAGGTTTGCTCAAGAATATGAAATGAGAAAGAGCAATCCTACCATGTGATTTACCTAGTATGCATGCATTGTTAATCTAAAGTAAGTACTAAATGAAATACTGAAAGGGAAATGTGCCCTTGGGCCATTTCTAAGTATTTTGGTGATTGAGTGCCAACACAAGCGGACTTATGGTAATCTATGCAAAGTGATGGACAAAGTGCAAATCAAGTCTAAAGGTATGTTTCTAGTCTTGGTACATTGTTTTAAGAACTAATGTATTGTGTCTAAGTGCTGGAAACAGGAGAAATCAAATTGGAAAAGAGATAGCTTCTTTCAGCCGAAGTCTGCTAAGTCTGGGTGCACCGGACAGTGTCCGGTGGTGCACCGGACAGTGTCTGGTGCGCCAGGCTGGCGACTGTCAACTGGCTGCTCTCAGGAGGCGATCAACGGCGTACGACTATAAATCATCGGACTGTCCGGTGGTGCACTGGACTGTCCGGTGATCCATTCACAGGTGAAGTCGTCGCTCTCGGGAAGTGATTAACGGCGTACGGCTATAATTCACCGGACTGTCCGGTGAGGCACCGGACTATCCGGTGAGCCAACGGTCAGCCGGGCCAACGGTCGGCCGAGGATTCCGCGCGTGACGCATGGCCGAGCCAACGGTCACAAGGGGGCACCAGACTGTCTGGTGTGCACCGGACAGTGTCCGGTGCGCCAACGGCTCTGAATCTGCAACGATCGGCTTCGCCAAATAAGGAAAGAAATCCGCACCGGACTATGTCCGGTGGTGCACCGGACTGTCCGGTGCGCCAGGCGACTGAAGGCAAGAATTGCCTTCCTAGAATGCTCTCAACGGCTCCTAGCTGCCTTGGGGCTATAAAAGGGACCCCTAGGCGCATGGAGGAGCACACCAAGCATTCTCTAAGCATTCCTAAGTACCAAGACTTCAATTCCGCGCATTCGATTCTTTGCGATAGCAACTAGAGCTCCATTTGAGTAGTATACTCTTCGGGTTGTGTTGAGAGCTCGTGTTGCGACCTGTGTGCGTGTTGTTGCTCTGATTTTGTGTCTTGTGTGCGTTGCTCATCCCAACCTTACTTCCGTGATTCTTTGTGAACATCTTTGTAAGGGTGAGAGGCTCCAAAGTGTGGAGATTCCTCGCAAGCGGGATATAGTAAAGCAAAGCAAAACACCGTGGTATTCAAGTGGGTCTTTGGACTGCTTGAGAGGGGTTGATTGCAACCCTCATCCGTTGGGACACAACAACGTGGAGTAGGCAAGTATTGGACTTGGCCAAACCACGAGATAAACCACTGTGCCATCTCTGTGTTGATCTCTTTGTGGTTATTGTGTTTTGCTAAGACTCCTCTCTAGCCACTTGGCCTTATTGTGCTAACCGCTAATCAAGTTTTTGTGGCACTAAGTTTCAAGTTTTACTAGATCACCTATTCACCCCCCTCTAGGTGCTCTCAAATACTAGGCATGAAAGGTAAAACTAGATACAAGAAAATAGATACACATATCGAAAAATAAGGAATACAATAAATCTAGTTACTGAAAGTTGCCTAGAGGGGGTGAATAGGCGAAACCTGAAATTTATAACTTAACACACACACTACAAGCCGTGGTTAGCGTTAGAATTAAATTCAAGTCCGAGAGAGAGAGGGGAAAACAAATCAAATGAGAAACAAGCGGATGAACACGGTGATTTGTTTTACCGATGTTCGGTTCCAAAGAACCTAGTCCCCGTTGAGGTGGTCACAAAGACCGGGTCTCTTTCAACCCTTTCCCTCTCTCAAACGGTCACTTAGACCGAGTGAGCCTTCTCCTTAATCAATCGGGTCACTTAGACCCCACAAGGACCACCACACACTTAGGTGTCTCTTGCTTTGATTACAAGTCACTTGAGAATAAGAAACAGAAAGTAGAAAGGCAATCCAAGCGACAAGAGCAACAAAAGAACACAAAACACCCTCTCTCAAGTCCCTAATGGAATTGAGTTGATTTGGTGGCTTGGAGAGGACTCAATCTATTTGATGTGTCTTGGAGTGGAGTCTTTTGCTCTTGTATTGAATGCAATGTTTAGAATACTTGGATGATTGGAGTTGTGGTGGTTGAGGGGTATTTATAGCCCTCAACCACCAAGGTAGCTGTTGGGGAGGCTGCTGTTGATGGGCGCACCGGATAGTCAGGTGCGCCACCGGACAGGTCCTGTTCACTATCTGGTGAGCCGCTACGTCACCCAACCATTAGGGTTCAGAGCTCGGTCAACCGTTGGAGCTTTGTCTCCTTGCGGCACTAGACAGTCCGGTGCCTCACCGGACACTGTCCGGTGCGCCTCTAACTCTGCGGCTCTGACTTTGCGTGCACTGTTCTTCACTGTTCCTTTGTCAGCGGCTTTTGCAGTCGACCGTTGCGTGCTGGATAGCCGTTGCCTGCTGGCTCATGGGACAGTTCGGTGCCACACCGGACAGTCCGGTGAATTATAGCGGAACGCGCCTGCGTTTTCCCGAGAGTGGCTGGTTGGACCCTGTATGGCCCTGGTGCACCGGACAGTCCGGTGTGCCAGTCCACAGCACACTCAAGTTGTTTGCTCCATCTCAAATTGAGTCCCTAACTTAAATCTTTTATTGGTTTGTGTTGAGCCTTATGCACCTGTAAAACATGTATTCTAGAGCAAACTAGTTAGTCCATATATTTGTGTTGGACATTCAACCACCAAAATTAATTGTAGGAAAAGGTTAATCATATTTCCCTTTCAGTTACCTTAGTCATGGGTGGGGAAATTTGGGTCCAAAATATTCACTAACCCACTTGGCAATAAACTTGATCCAATATGATGTATCCCATGATATACATCCCAACTTTGCAAGTCTCCAAATTCCTCGTCGTCCTTCGGACTCCTCACTTCCCTTCTAGGATCCAAACCTTCTTGGTGCTTTTCATGGTTGAAATTATTTCCTTTGGCACCCAGATGCGTTTGGCCCCTTTTACTTCGTTGGCTTGCTTATTGGCCTTGATTGCTATCACCTTTCCATTCTTTTTCTTCTTGATCAAATATGGTGTAGCAGCCTTTTATCCAACTTTTTGATGTAGGTGTTGGAGATTTTGCTTGTTGGCTTTTGCTTGAACTTTTGCTTTTGCTTATCCCTGGTCTTCGCCTTGCATTAGAAAGACTTGTGGCCTTCTTTGTGACATAGCCTACAAATCACAGTTTCGCCCTCCACAGGCTTGTTCACTCCCGCAGTGGTGTTATCCCGTGGAGGTTGGATTTGTTTGGCTTTGTCTTTCTTGTCATACAAGGCTTTCCCAAGGCGAGCCACTTCTTGCTTTAATTGCTCATTTTCTATTGCTATCTCGTTCGAACAAGTTTCTATAATAACATTCTTAACAAGAACTTGATTGCATGGGTTAGAATCATCAATTAAATCAAAGCAGGAAGTAGAAGCATCTTTCTTAATAATTTTAGGTATTTCAACCAAAGATACTTCTGGGGTGCTACCAATGTTTTATAGCTTCGTAGTTAGCTCATTATTGTGTATGCTAAGAATTTCTATTTTCCCTAGCAAATTTTCAATAGCTTCTTGGGAGCTAGCTAACTTAGCCTTAAGTTTTTCATTCTTTTTAATGAGACCATCATCGGTAGCTGTGGATGAAGCACTAGACTCTAATTGCTCAAATTTAGTTGATAGCCCACAATTCAAATTTGCAAATGCTTCAAATTTTTCTAGCGAACCTTTATAATCATTTTGAGAGCTAATCAACTTATTTTTCAAAGTTTTAAGTTGGGCTTTTTGTTTAGTGCAGACATCCTAAAAAAATTAGCGGCTCAACTACAGAGGGCTTTCCCTCACCTTCATCATCACTACTACTTTCATCACTAGAGGACGGAATACTCATTTATCTCTTGCCATAAGGCACTTGCGTGATGACCGTGATGAGCGTGATGAGGATCGGTGGCTGCGCGTCCTTGGAGGTTCATCTTCACTTGAACAATCATCCCAAGTTTTGACACTTGTTAGCGCCTTGCCTTTTCTCCTCTCCTTTTTGGATTCGGCCATAGTTGGACAACTATTCCTGAAGTGGCCCTTCTCCCCGCATGCGAAGCATCCTACCTTTCTTTGCTTTTTCCTATCAATATTAAAGATAAGATCCTCTACCTGCAGGGGCACAGCATTAGATTAATCTTGCGGATCATCCCCATTACTTTTCCGATGCGTCGGATTGTTTCTTCATCCTCAGAGGATGATGTTGATGGTTGATTATCTTCTTCATCATCACTTTCTTCTTCTTCCTCTTCTTCACTTGAGGAACTTGGAGTGAAGCCTTCTTTTTACCCTTCCTTCCATCACATGCAAAAGCATATGGCCTTGAGGAAGTTGGCTCCTCTCCCCGACACATCTTTTGCGACATCTCTAAGGCCACAATTATCCCAATCACGATGGTCGAGGTCATTGTACTCAAGTCTTCCATGTTGTGAAGAATGGTGATGATGCTCCCATATCTTTGTTGTGGTAGCATGTAGATATTCTTCCTTACAATGTCTGCATCACCTAGCTTATTAATGCCAAAAGAATTGAGCTCATTGATGATTAGATTCAAACGAGAACACATATCTCTAACAAGCTCATTATCTTTTATAGCAAAAGAATTATACTCATTTAAGACTAGGCAATGTTTTTGCTCACGGACATTGGATGTGTCGTCATGTAGCTCATGCAATTTTAGCCAAATCTCATTAGCAGTTTTCAATGTAAAAACTTGATTAAAAATATCCATGCTAAGAGATTCATACAAGAAATTTTTGGCTCTAGCATTTAAATGAATTTCTTTTTCCTCACTCGTGGTGGGTTTCTCGGGAATTTTGCGTGGTTTCATCCCATCACGAGTGACTCTCCAAACATCTAGATCAATAGCCTCTAGGTAACAAGCCATTCTAGCACTGTAATATGAGAAGTTAGTGCCATCGAAGTGTGGTGGCCTATGGGTATCCATCCATTCCTCTAAAAAGTGTTGGCTCTTTTAGCGATGAAGATAAAACGTTTCAAATGAGCCAAACCTGCCTCTGATACCAATTGAAGGAAATAGGTGACACCTAAGAGGGGGTGAATTAGGACTTCTAAAACTTTCACTAAACTAGGCCACAGATAAATCCCTAGAGCAAAACCTATGCAAATAATCAAACTAGAATGTGCAAACTAGGTTTAGTCTAAGTGTTGCTATCTCTACCGCAATGGCTAAGTTTCAATCTACACTATATAAGTATAAAGACAAGATTGAAACTTAAATGCTTAATATAAATGCAGAAGCTTAAAGAGCAAGGTAGAGATGCAAACTCTCGTGGATGACGCTGGTATTTTTACCGATGTATCCGGAACCACGCAAGGTCCTGACTAATCCTCGTTGGTGCCCCTACGCAAAGGGAAGCCCATGCGAGGGCCAAGCACCTCGGTCAAGTAACTCCGTAGAGAGTCGCGTGCCTTCTCCACGTGCAAGTGGTGCTCCGCTTCCAGCTCCTCTCGGACGCTCCCCGTCGTCTCCACTATCAAGATTCTAGCCTAAAACGTCGCGGGCCTTGTTCCCTCCGGTACACGGTGGCGGTCATGACACAAACGCGGTTGTCACGGTCTCGCAAGACTCTTGTCCCACTCGGTACAATTACAATGGCTCACGCAAAAGACGAGGGGTTATGTGGTTTGTCTAAACTCACTCAACTAACTAGGATTCTGCTAGAGCAAGCGCTAATGTGGTCTAACTAATCTAAGCACTTCACAAAGCACCTACGCTAATCGCTGAGTGATTCTATTAAGCACATGGATGTTTGAGCACTTGTAAATGTCTACAATATCCCTTGATATGTTGCTTGGGCTCCCACACCTTGGAATGGCCGGTTGGGGTGTATTTATAGCCCCCAACACAAAACTAGCCGTTAGAGAAAAGTTGTGCTCTCTGTGGTGCACCGGACAGTCCGGTGCACCTAGCCATTGGTCTGACACTGCAGCTGTGGGGGATAGATATCCCCCGGGTCCACCAAAAGAGTAAAGGACCTCACGAAAGGCCCAAGGGCCCAATAAATCGTAAGGTTATTCTTTTGTGGGCCTGGGGAAAGACGACCAGCAACGCAGAGCGACATAGGGCCGGATTGGTGCAAACCCGGACGGCCCATAGCGCCGAGCCATTGGCCGCAACAGAGATCCGACTTTCCCGCGTCGGGGCCTCCATGCAGCGAAGCCACGTGAGGATAAGTCGGCGAGAGTTACGTAGGGGATAATCTCGAGAGGTTCACTATCTTTTAGCTACTCGTTGTTATCTCATCATGTGTACTGCCCCACGGTCGAGTATATAAGGCCTAGGGGGCACCCCTTCAGAACGATCGACCCATTACTTAGCCTCCCACATCAACTCTCTGTATTCTCGATCCAGAGAGCTCTCTTGTAATCACATCCACCAAGCATACTCATCAGGACGTAGGGTGTTACGCATCTCTAAGCGGCCCGAACCTGTAAACCTTGTCCACTGTCCCTCGTGCGATCGGCACGAACCATTTTGCTACAGTTGTCGACACCGTCCTACTCCTAAAAACACCTTGAGGGGCAACCCCGGGTGTGCGGTCGGACCCTAAACACCGACAGCTGGCGCGCCAGGTAGGGGGTGTGTTGACAATCCAAGCTAGCTCAATGGCCATCTCCTTCTACAACAAGATCACCCTGCGCCCCGGATCTATGTTCTGCTTCGGAACAATCTCGTTCGTAGCGGACGAAGAAGGAATTCTGCACCGTATTGCGGATCCGCCAAAAAAGGAGTCTTCCTCAACAAACTCCGAAAATACCGGAGAAGCGCAACCTCCAGCTCTCCGGAAGAAGATCACCACGCCGGCAGCGTCGTTCTACCCCGACGTCCTCTTCATCGGAAGGGCAGAATCGCCGGCCATCTCCGACGACGAGCCGACTGTACCCGGGGAAGAACCGCCTCAGCGAGAGTCCCGTCGACGGAGGAACCGGCGCAGGAATGTTCGACGACATCACGCGGCCGGAGAGCGGAATCCGGAACAACCTGTCTCGCGAGACGAGGTCTCGGAGGTAGGAGAAACCCCGGAGGAACGCGTCTTCAGAGAGCGAAGGAACTCCCGACGACGTGATCGCCGACGAGCTCAGGAGCAGGCTGAGCAGGATACAAGGCAACGTCGCGAGAATCCACTCTTCGGGCGTAATCTGAACCCCGACTTCGCTCGAGCCATGAACACGTCGAGCGAGGTCGGAGGGGTGCTGGCTCGGATAGCGGAAGGACTTCCTCGGACTCCTGACGCCGACGGTTACCGACGACTGTTCACCCAGGCGGCCAACCATCTTCTACCGCTTGTTCACCCGCCGAACGATCTACGACACGCCATCAACAGTCGCCGAGACGCGCGGAGCTCCATCAACGCTTCGCGGGAACGGCGGCATGAGAACGAAATTCGTCGTCGGGAGGAGTACGACAGGGATCATGGTGCCCCCGACTCAGAGCCAAGCTACCAGGACTGAGTCGGCGACGGCTTCAACTGGCGGAACCTCCCGGGGACGGTCGAGGAACCACAACCACAACTCCCCTCCCCGGGACAGGCATCGACCCCGACGACAGGAGGACACGTGCGGAGTGTCCGCCCTTACTCCGCGCCTTAGGGCCATCCAATGGCCTCCCAACTTCAAGGTATCCAATGTTGACAAGTATGAACCTAAGCAGGATCCGTGGGGTTGGCTAGCCGTCTACACCACCGCTGCTCGAGCTGCCGGAGCATCCGAGGACGTGATGACCGCGTATTTGCCCATTGTCCTTGGACAAGACGCGCTGCAATGGCTACGACATCTACCCCGACACTGCATCGACGTCTGGGGAGACTTCAGTCGGCGTTTCACCGCCAACTTCCAGTCCCTCTCCGACAAGCCGGCGCAGCCGTGGGACCTCAAATCTATCAAGCGCCGGGGGGACGAGACTCTCCGATCATACCTCAAGAGGTTTCAAACCATGAGGAATCGCATCCCCGATGTCACGGAGGCGGCCGTGATCGAGGACTTCTACCGAGGATCCAATGACTCGGCTTTTGTCCGAGCCATACTACAAAGGGCGCCGACAACCTCGGAGGAGCTGTTCCGGGAGGCCGACCTCTACATCACCGCCGACGAGCGAGCCCAGGACCTCATCGGAGGAGCGAAGCCCGCGCCGGCAGCACCGCGGCGCGACGCGACCCAGCAACCTGACAAGCGATGGGAGAAGCGGCCACACGAAGAAGTACACGCCGCCGGACCACCCGCCGCCCGCGCTCGAGGAGGACCTCGTGGGGGCGAACGCACACTGGACGACATCCTCGACGCCCAGTGCCCGTACCACAAGGACATGCGACACACTCTTCGTAACTGCCGGGACTTCAAGCACTCCGTCGGACACGGTCGACCCTTCCAACCTCTACCTCCTCCTCCGCCGAGGGGAGGACCAGATGAACCACGACAACCCCATCGGCAGGAGGAGGGAGGAGGAGGAGGAGCTTTCCCGCGCGTTGACAGGGAGGTCAACGTCATCTTCGGCGGACACGGATCACAGGAGAGCAGAAGACAGCAGAAGCTCAATGATCGCCAGATACTGGTAGCGACCATCGGCCCTCCCGCCCCATACCGATGGTCGGAGCACCCGATCACCTTCACTCGGGCGGATCAATGGCTTAACTTTGATCATCCGGGCAAGTACCCGCTTCTCGTCGATCCGGTGATCCGAGAAAGCCGGGTGAAAAAGGTGTTAGTGGACGGGGGGAGCAGCATCAACATCACCTTCCCCCGGACACTCCAAAGCTTGGGAGTTCATCTCAAAGAGCTCCACGAGTCGGACACTCCTTTCTTCGGCATCGTGCCGACGGAAGGGGAATACCCGCTGGGCCACATCTACATGCCGGTCACCTTTGGAACTCCGGAGAACTACAGAACCGAGTTCCTGAGGTTTGAAGTGGCGAACTTCGACTGCGGGTACAACGCCATCATCGGGAGGCCAGGATTGGCCAAATTCATGGCCATTCCGCATTACACATACATGATACTGAAAATGCCGGGGCCACAAGGGATCATAACTGTGCGCGCCGACCTCCAAGGCGCCGCAGAATGTTTCCGAGTGGCTATTCAAGCAGCCCTCACCGCCAAGCCGTCGACAGCTCCCTCCGCAATGGCGAACTCTAAGCCTGAGGAGGACCTCGCAATACCGGCGAATGAAGCTCAGACCGCGACCTCTATGCGGCCGACTGAAGAAACTAAAAGAATCAACCTGGGGTTCGCTGATGAGCGCAAGACGGCCATCATCAGCTCCAGCTTGGACAACAAATAGGAAAGCGCGCTCGTCCAGTTTCTGCAAGATAACCGAGACGTATTCGCATGGCAACCTGCGGATATGCCGGGAGTCCCGAGAGAACTGGCCGAGCACAAGCTAAAGGTCTTTCCCCAGGCGAGGCCGATTCGACAGAAATTACGTCGTTTCACGCCTGATAAGAGGGAAGCCATTCGCGCCGAGTTAGCTCGCTTGGTCGCGGCCGGATTCATTAGAGAAGTATTACATCCTGAGTGGTTAGCCAATCCTGTTCTTGTACTCAAAAAGAATAAAGTGGACTGGCGCATGTGTGTTGATTATACTGATCTCAACAAACACTGTCCGAAGGATCCCTTCGGGCTCCCGAGGATAGATCAGGTGGTGGACTCCACCACTAGATGTTCTATGTTGTCTTTCTTGGATTGTTATTCTGGGTACCATCAGATCAGCCTGGCAAAGGAAGATGAAGAAAAAACGGCATTCATTACTCCGTTTGGCGCTTTCTGTTATACCTCCATGCCGTTTGGCCTTAAGAACGCTGGAGCGACTTACCAGAGAGCTATTCAAACATGCTTAGCCGATCACTGGGGCAAGCGTGTGGAGGCTTATGTGGATGACGTGGTGATCAAAACACAGGACTCAAAGGACTTCATCGAAGATTTGCAACTGGTTTTCAACAGCCTGAGGCGGTATAGGTGGAAGCTTAATCCCGAGAAATGCGTTTTTGGGGTACCAGCCGGAAAGTTGCTCGGATTTATCGTCAGCCACCGAGGAATTGAAGCTAATCCAGATAAGATTGAAGCTATCATGAAGATGGAAGCACCTCGATCGCAGAAGAAGGTTCAGCGACTTACTGGATGCATGGCAGCTTTAAGCAGATTTATATCCAGGCTGGGAGAAAAAGGTCTGCCGTTTTATAAGTTACTCAAGAAGGTGGATAAATTTCAGTGGACTTCAGAAGCACAAGAAGCTCTAGATGCTCTGAAAAAATTCTTGACAACACCGCCAGTACTGAAACCACCTCGGCGAGCTACATCAACTCAACCAGCTGAAGATTTGCTACTGTACATCTCTTGCACGACTCACGTGGTAAGCACCGCGTTAGTAGTCGAGCGAGCAGAAGAAGGGCACGCCTATCCAGTACAACATCCTGTGTATTTCATCAGTGAAGTTCTTGGCCCCTCAAAGAAAAAGTATTCTCAAATCCAGAAGCTATTGTATGCAGTACTTCTAACTGCCCGCAAGCTGCGTCACTACTTTGACGATCACAAAGTCATAGTGGTCACAAGTTTTCCAATAGGGGATATTCTTCACAACAAGGAGGCCATCGGTCGAATAGCCAAGTGGGCCTGTGAGCTGGGATCTCACGACATCGAGTTTCGGCCTCGCACTGCCATCAAAACCCAAGCACTAGTCGATTTCGTATCAGAGTGGACTGAACAACAAGTACCAGACAACCCGGAGACTGCAGAGGTATGGCGAATGTATTTTGATGGCTCACTCAAGCTGCAAGGAGCAGGAGCGGGGATTCTTTTCACTGCACCAGGAGGCGAACACCTCAAGTACGCCCTCCAGCTGCTATTTCCGGCCTCCAACAATGCAGCCGAGTATGAAGCTTTGATCCATGGATTGAACATTGCCATATCACTGGGCGTCAAAAGATTAATGGTGTACGGGGACTCTCTGGTAGTTATCAGCCAGATAAATAAGGAGTGGGATTGCTCAAATGATTCGATGGGAAGATACTGCACCGCCGTCCGAAAGCTGGAGGATAAATTCGAGGGTTTAGAATTTCATCATGTGGAAAGAGATCGGAATACGGCAGCTGACGTACTATCCAAGCTGGGGTCCAGTCGAACTCAGGTCCCACCTGGGGTTTTCGTGCAAGAAATCCTGCAGCCGAGTATCTCAACGGATCAAGTAGAAGAGTGCAACATCATAAATCAACCCGAGTCAGATCTTGATGACTGGAGAAGGCCAATCATTAAGTACATAAAGAATGAAGAAGAACCAGACGATAAGAACTCGGCGGAGCGCATTGCAAGACAGTCGGCTCATTATACACTCATTGGGGAGACATTATACAGAAGGGGTGCATCAGGCGTCTTCATGAAGTGCATTCTCCCATCCACTGGAAAGCAACTACTAGAAGAGGTCCACGCTGGACAATGTGGGATACATGCAGCCTCCAGAACACTAGTTGGGAAGATCTTCAGGTCAGGATTCTATTGGCCAACAGCAAAGAATGATGCAGCCGAATTAGTTCAGAGGTGCGAAGCCTGCCAATACTTGTCGAAGCAACAACACTTGCCAGCACAGCAGCTGCAGACCATACCAGTAACTTGGCCTTTTGCATGCTGGGGGCTGGATATGATTGGACCTTTCAAGAAAGCTCAAGGGGGATATACTCATGTGTTGGTAGCAATTGACAAATTCACTAAATGGATAGAATTCAAGCCCATTGCCTCCTTAACCTCTGCCAAGGCTGTGGAATTCATACAAGATATAATATTCAGATTCGGGATACCAAACAGCATCATAACTGATCTAGGATCCAACTTCACAAGTTCAGAGTTCTTTGACTTCTGCGAGCAAAAAAGTATTCAGATCAAGTATGCATCTGTAGCCCATCCGAGAGCCAACGGGCAAGTTGAGCGAGCTAACGGGATGATATTGGATGCACTCAGGAAAAAGATTTTTGATAAGAATGAAAAATTCGCAGGGAAGTGGATAAGGGAATTACCCTATGTTGTTTGGAGCCTAAGAACCCAACCTAGCCGAGCCTTGCATGGAAACACTCCTTTCTTCATGGTCTATGGGTCGGAAGCAGTGCTGCCTGCTGATCTCAAGTTTGGAGCGCCAAGGCTGATTTTTGAAAGCATAGCGGAAGCTGAGACCACCAGACTAGAGGACATAGATATACTCGAAGAAGAACGGCTAAATGCAGTAATCCAGTCAGCAAGATACCAGCAGACTCTAAGGCGCTATCACGACAAGGCTGTGCGGCAACGATCCTTTTCAGTGGGGGAGCTCGTCCTTCGCCGAATTCTAACGGGAGAAGGACGACACAAGTTATCACCCTTATGGGAAGGGCCTTTCATAGTGGCAGAAGTCACTCGGCCTGGATCATATCGCCTCACTCAGATGGACGGCACGGAAGTCGGGAACTCTTGGAACATAGAACACCTGAGAAAGTTTTATCCTTAGCCGTACCTCAAAACTGCTGGGATAACAATGATGTACTCTGTAAAGTGGAAATATGTCATCAATAAAGAAAAGGTTTCAAGGATACTCAATTTATTTACGATTGACTCGCATTCTTACTTAACTCGGGGTGACCACTATGCCCTGCTAACGGAGCAATCGACCTAAGTTGGCAACGACTTAAGGCGGTGCAACATGCTCACGCTTACTTAACTCGGGGTGACCACTATGCCCTGCTAACGGAGCAATCGACTTAAGTCGGCAACGACTTAAGGCGGTGCAACATGCTCACGCTTACTTAACTCGGGGTGACCACTATGCCCTGCTAACGGAGCAATCGACTTAAGTCGGCAACGACTTAAGGCGGTGCAACATGCTCACGCTTACTTAACTCGGGGTGACCACTATGCCCTGCTAACGGAGCAATCGACTTAAGTCGGCAACGACTTAAGGCGGTGCAACATGTTCACGCTTACTTAACTCGGGGTGACCACTATGCCCTGCTAGCGGAGCAATCGACTTAAGTCGGCAACGACTTAAGGCGGTGCAACGTGCTCATGCTTTACTTAACTCAGGGCGACCACTATGCCCAGCTAACGAAGCAATCAACTCCAATTGGCGCTTGCTTAAGGCCAATACAACATGCTCTCGCCTATTTAATTCAGGAGATGATCTCCATATCCCACACGCAAAATTCATAGTCATCATGCATCATTACTACCAAACTCATTGAACTAAAAAATCCTGATACAATGATAGAATAACTATGTCACTCAAATAAACTGGTGCTCTCTGACAAATATTCAATCATGCAAGCTGCGCGCTTGGAGCATGCGAAATGTTTTCTCTATTTTGCAATGTCTTTCCCAGGAGCAGTTGACGAAGAAGGACGACTCGAGGAGTCAGGGGCGGCGTTCACGTCGGCCCTTATATCTTCAGGAACGACTACGCCAGGCCTCCTCATCAGAATTCGTCCCGCTCGAATGGCCTTGTCCATGGCCCTATCGCGTTGGGCTCTCAGAGTATTGGAAGTTTCTTCAGCAGCCTTGACAGCCGACTGGGCAGCCTCTAGCTCCTGGGTAACAGATTTTTTGGAAGCACGCAGATTCTTGATGACAACGTCTTTAGCTGATATCAACTCCCGAAGGCGAATCACATCATCCAAAGACTCCTGCAACTTATAGCGAAGATTGTTCAACTCCTCCATGGAAAAGCGATGACTTCTCTCCAAGATGGTCAGCGAGTTGCTAGAATCTCGATACAACCTATCAAGATTGTCTCGAGAAGCGGCAAGGATGCGTTTTTCCTCCTGCAAGCGCAAATCAGTTCTTTCAGAAAACCAGGCAAACAATAGGAGCATGGCAAGAAAAAAGTGCAGTTTCATATATCACCTTTTCAGAGTCAAGCTGGGCATGCAGAGAAGAACTCAACGCATTGGCATCATCCAAGGCAGCAGAAACCTGACTCAGTTCAATCTGACTTTGAGAATACTTTTCCTCAAGATCAGTGCATCGCTGAGTCAATTCAGCTCGATCCTGAGAATGTTTCTCCTCAAGAAGTGCAGTCTGCCGAGTCATTCCTAGTAAGAGGTAATCAAACAAAACAAGGTCAGAAGGTCAAGCAGTCCACAACAAACGCGAAGAAAAGAAAAAGGGCACTAACCAGCGTTAATCGCCTCCAACTCGGATACACGACGATGAAGTAACACTGGATTCCAACATGGAAAAGATGAAGCCACTTCTGGAATAGGAGCACCATGCAATTTCAGCTGGGTGGTCACCCCATCCACAAAAGTCTGATGAGAAGAGCAGATGAGCATAATGGCAAGAGTTCAGGCAATGTAAAAATCAAGCTAAGAAACAGCACAGTACCTGGAGGGTGGAGAAGAACGAAGGGATCCCCAAGTCAGGAGAAATCAGATGATAACCAGGCGCAAGGTCATCACCCGAAGCAGCATGCAATGGAACAGTGGGAATCAGTTCATCTCCTTCAGCATAACCGGATACTCGATCAACGGGGACGCTGCCCTCTAAAGCGACGCCCCGGTCTGAAGTTTGGGCCACCACCATGCAGCCAGAGTGTGGAGGTGACCCAGCGTGAACGTTCATGGAAGTGCCGGAGGGAGATCCTGTCTGGGCATCCCCGGGGACCGGGCCATAGTCGGCACTGCCCACTTGAGCCGGGTTATCCCCGGCAACACCCTCGGGGGCTGGGCAGTAGCTTGCACTCTTCGCCCGGGCTAAGTCGTCCCCCACGACACCCTCGGGGGCTGGACATGTGTCGACACCATCCTTGGGGTCCAAATTTTCAGCAGTAACCGTCTCCAAGGTTAGCGGGCTCTCGGTTATTTCCATGGGATCAGGACAATCCAAGTTAACATCCCGTCCCTCAAGATCGTGCTCTAAGGTTGATGAGGCACGGGATGACCTCAACCCAGCGTCCGGCACAGCACCACAGGTTTCCGTCGCGGCATCGTCCACTGGCCCTGATAACAAGTCCTCTGGGACCATATCCTCGAGAGTTTGATCAAAGTCGGCCAGGGATATGTTTTGCAGACCGACAAGAGCAGATAAGGCCGGGGAGGGAACCCCACTACTTTCCCCACTGGCGAGGAATTGCCGACTGTTCTTTCGAATCAAAGGAACCTCATCCTCTTCCTCTTCGTCATCTTCATCAGCAACACCGGCACCACACCCATTGGGATCAGCATCAGATGGACCACACCCATTGGGATCAGCATCAGATGGACCACACCCATTGGGATCAGCATCAGCAAATTCAGATGCAGGAACCTCCTCATCAGCAGGAGCCGAGGGACCAGCACCCTGATTCAAACTAGATACTCGCCGAATACGTCTCTTCTTCTTTTTCTGCTCATCAACAGAAAGATCAGTCTGATTGGTTCGGCGGGGACGCTTCGAGCGAGCACGGACAGGTCTCTGGACATCCAAGACTATACCGACCTCTGGGAGAGGTGCCACTGCTAATGTCTCAGTAGGAATAGCGTCAGAAGAATCCTCGGCCAACATGTCAAGCACGGCATTTATTTCAGCATCAGTAGGATCCGAAGGCACCTCGAAATGGGTTTGTCTTTCATCATCAGGGATTTTCCCAAGTGAAGCAACCAAAGCACTAACCTCCTCATCAGAGGGCCGCGTTCTAAGGCCCAAATTGCCATCAGTTGAAGGCGGGTTTGACACGAAGCGAGTGAAGGCCTTGGCAGGAGGCAGATTCCAGGCTGAATACGCCACCGGAGCACCAACATTGGATACTTTGCCTCTGAGAATCATCTCCAGCCGGCTCACCAAATCTGCAGAAGGGATCCTTCCATTGGTAACTCGAGTTGGGTCGGCTAGCCCTTGATACAGATAAGCCGGGTGGGCCCTGTCTTTCAGTGGCTGAATGTTTTTGAAGACAAAGTCAGCGACTATAGCTTCAGCGGTTAAACCCCTCTCTTTCAATAGCCCAACTTCAGCTAACAGCACACTAGCTTCAGCCACCTCCTCGTCTGTGGGAGACTCGGTCCAGCTCGGGGTGCGAACATCTGGCTGTCTTCCTGACCGGGGGGGAGAGAATTTCCATAGTTATCAACTATAAACCATTCCAGGCGCCATCCCTTAATGCTGTCTTTAAGGGGGATCTCAAGATACTCAGTTTTCCGTCCCCGGCGCATCTCCAAGCTGGCACCTCCAACCAACTGATGCTGTCCCCCGGCCATCCCAGGGCGACAGTGATACAAGTGTTTCCACAATCCAAAATGCGGCAGCACACCAAGAAAGGCCTCACATAAGTGGACGAAGATAGAAATTTGCAGAATTGAATTAGGGTTCAGATGGGTTAAGTTGATGTGGTAGAAATCAAGAAGACCACGGAAAAAGGGAGAAATAGGAAGGCCAAGGCCACGGAGAAGAAAGGGAGCGTAAACCACAGACTCATGGGTATCCTCCGTCGGGACCGTAGTTCCATGGCAAACCCGCCAAGAACAGAGTTCCCGCGGAGGAAGAACCCCGATGGACACGAGGTGGAGGAGTTCAGTTTCAGAGATGTTGGACATGTGGTTACCTGCGAAAGGCAACTGGCTGTTGGGATCAATTGGGGGAATCACCACAGCGGAAGAACTCGCGATTTTCCTCTTGGGAGCCATCTCGATTTCACCAGCGAGCAAATTGGAGGCAAGCGCAGAGGAGATTTGGAAGCAGGAATGCAAAAACTAGGGCGCGGAAAGCAAAGGCGGCTAAAAGTGCGACTCTTATGGGATATTCTCGGACCAGACACCGTTTCAAAAAGTGCCCAGTCATCACTCGGCGGTTATTTCCGAAATCCCAGCATGCCACGTGGTCATTCGGCAGTTATTTCCCAGAAAACTGGTGGGCCCTCTCCTTACTCGGGTGCTAACCCTCGAAATAACTCGGCGTTGCCACTAAAATGCCGACGTCACTATCCAGTCACTCGGCGTTGCCTCTAAAACGCTGATCTTGAGTTCAATCGTTCGGCATTACTTCTAAAATGCCGACGTTGACCTTCAATCACTCGGCGTTGCCTCTAAAACGCTGACCTCGAGTTCAATAACTCGGCGCTGTCTCTAAAACGCCGACGTCACTATCCAGTCACTCGGCGTTGCCTCTAAAACGCTGATCTTGAGTTCAATCGTTCGGCATTACTTCTAAAATGCCGACGTTGACCTTTCAATCACTCGGCGCTGCCTCTAAAACGCTGACTTCGAGTTCAATAACTCGGCGCTGCCTCTAAAACACCGACGTCACTATTCAATCACCCGGCGTTGCCTCTAAAACGCTGATCTCGAGTTTAGTCACTCGGCATTACTTCTAAAATGCCGACGTTGACCTTCACTCACTCGGTGTTGCCTCTAAAACGCTGATCTCGAGTTCAATAACTTAGTGTTGCTTCTAAAACACTGACCTCGGGTTCAACTGTTCGGTATTACTCCTAAAAACGCCAATGTTGACCCTCAATCACCCGGCGTTGCCTCTAAAACGCTGACCTTGAGTTAAATTGTTCGGCATTGCCTCTAAAATGCCGAAGTCACTACTTAGTCACTCGGCGTTGCCTCTAAAACGATGATCTGGAGCTCAACCACTCGGCATTACTTCTAAAATGTCGACGGCGACTTCCGATCACTCGGCATTACTTCTAAAAACATTGATACAGACTGCAATATTGTTTGAAAGCATCAGTATAATGATCAAGCCGTTCATCTACGGCCTCAAAAAACTCAGATTCATAGTCAGACGAAACAAGTCATCAAAAAGAAACCAAACTTGTTTTTCATTCAAGGGAAGTGATAACATTTACAAATCAACCCATTATGAGTTGATACTTCCCTATTTCTACTACTAAACTACACTTTACTGCTACTACTACTACTACTCTACAATATACTACTTTACATTACTAATAATACTACATTATCTAACTATACTACCTCTAATCTATACTAATATTTAAAAGGACCAGTGGCATCTAGCCACTGGCCCTGCCCCTGCCGCCGCCACCGCTCTTGGTGCCGCCCCCGCCGCCGCCGCTCTTGGTGCCGCCCCTGTCGCCGCCGCCCCTGGTGCAGCCGCCGTCGTCGTCGTCGTCGTTGTCGTCGTCGTCGTCATCGTCGTCGTCGTCGTCGTCGTCATTGTCGTCGTCGTCGTCGTCGTCCCCGCCCTCGCCGCCGTCGTCCGAGTCCTCCTCCTCCGAGGAGTACTCGGACTCATCCGAGCCCTCGAGCCCGGAGCGCTCGACGGCCCGGATGTACGACCAGACCTCCGCCGCGAGCCCCTGGGAGTCGTCTGAGTCGTCAGACGACTCACGCAGGGGGATGGGAGCCGGAGACCCCTCGGATTCAGAGGAGAACTCCTCCTCTGAATACTCCGAGTCACCGAAATCTTCAGACGGAGGGGTTGGTTCGCGCTTGCGTTTCTTGCCCATGGTGGAAATGCAGATAGAAGAAAGAAAGCAGGCAACGGAGAACAGCGAGAGATGTGAAAAAATCAGGCAGGCAAGGGCACTATTTATAGGAAAAGAAGGCAACCGCTCACCTCCAACAGTGGTCACTGAACAGTCGCAAAGCATTCAATATACACCTCCACCCGTCCAAAGACACGTCAGGCGGCGGACGCCGTTTCATGCAGCACTACACCCATTGGGACTCCAGTCAACAGCGCAAAGGATATGATTACACTCGCCGTCCCATCACATTACAACTCAGAAGCAACCGGTTAAAACACTCAGCATACCAAGACGTTCCTTGCTCACACCCATTGGGGGGGGACGCCCAGGAATTGTCAGTATATTTTTCAAAATGGTCACATCTGTGCAGAGCATGCAGTGAATGCCTCAAGACAAAAATGAGATATCAACAAGAGTTAAAGGGAAGCCAAATATAGTCAGTAGAGTGCAAAATATGGTCGACAGACATGACTTGAAGACTAGACAGAGAACGTCCATCGAACGTCCAATCAGTCGCAGAGCAAATACACTATGCTACTCAGCAAGATATGGAAGGGTTGCAAATTCAGTTGCAAAAGACAAAACACATGCTGACCTCCGAAGCATAATATTGATGACATAGCACGGATGACATCATGCCAACCTTTTTATAAGCAGAAAGAGTATTCTTCAGCAACAGGACGCAAAAAGAAGACCTTCAAGCGAATTATCCAAAAAATCCACTTGAAGGTCGGGGGCTACACCCATTGGGTGCACCTCCGGTGCACCCCATGGATTGTCACTATAAGCCAGGATAGCGCCAATTTCTAAGGGCATGAAACAAGATTAAGAAGCCAATCCTCAACTGGAATAAGGAAACACAAATGGGAGTAATTTCTAATGAAGACCTTCGAGTAGATTATTTTCTAAAATCTACTCGAAGCTCGGGGGCTACACCCATTGGGTGCACCTCCGGTGCACCCAATAAGGTTCAGAGTCCAACAAACAGGAATGCCGATCTCTAAGGCACAGGCACGAAGCTAGGTTCTGGTCGACAAGTGATCAAAGCAGGAGAAAACAGCAAGGAGTCATCTTTCTTCAAATCATCTACAAGCTGGACCTGGGATCTTCGGGTTGATTATCTCTAAATTAACCCAAAGATCGGGGGCTTGTGGGGGATAGATATCCCCCGGGTCCACCAAAAGAGTAAAGGACCTCACGAAAGGCCCAAGGGCCCAATAAATCGTAAGGTTATTCTTTTGTGGGCCTGGGGAAAGACGACCAGCAACGCAGAGCGACATAGGGCCGGATTGGTGCAAACCCGGACGGCCCATAGCGCCGAGCCATTGGCCGCAACAGAGATCCGACTTTCCCGCGTCGGGGCCTCCATGCAGCGAAGCCACGTGAGGATAAGTCGGCGAGAGTTACGTAGGGGATAATCTCGAGAGGTTCACTATCTTTTAGCTACTCGTTGTTATCTCATCATGTGTACTGCCCCACGGTCGAGTATATAAGGCCTAGGGGGCACCCCTTCAGAACGATCGACCCATTACTTAGCCTCCCACATCAACTCTCTGTATTCTCGATCCAGAGAGCTCTCTTGTAATCACATCCACCAAGCATACTCATCAGGACGTAGGGTGTTACGCATCTCTAAGCGGCCCGAACCTGTAAACCTTGTCCACTGTCCCTCGTGCGATCGGCACGAACCATTTTGCTACAGTTGTCGACACCGTCCTACTCCTAAAAACACCTTGAGGGGCAACCCCGGGTGTGCGGTCGGACCCTAAACACCGACAGCAGCCGACTGTTGGCACGCAGGATTTTTACACTGGACACTCCGGATGTCACACCAGATAGTCTGGTGGTCTTCTCTCCACAATGCCACCTGGAACTAGCCATTAGGGTTACTGTTCCTGGTGCACCGGACAGTCCGGCATGTGGCACCGGATAGTCCCGTGCTCCAGACTGGACAGTCCACCGGCAACACTTCCTTTGTTTCTTGGACTTCGCTTGATCTTCATATGTATTTTTTGAGGTGTTGCTTTCCTCAACGTCTTAGTCCAAGTAACTTAAGCATCTTGTGAACTACAAATACAAACTCTAACAAACACATTAGTCCACAGGTTATGTTGATCATCAAACACCAAAATCTATTAAGCCAAATGGTCTGGGGTCCATTTTCCTTACACAACATACCAAGCCATATAGTGCACATTTCCAAGAGCTCAAACACCCAAGTGCTTAATAGAATCACTCTATGATTAGTGTAGGTGCTCTGCGAAGTGCTTAGGTTAGTTAGACAGCTTTAGCGCTTGCTCTAGGTGAACGCTAGTTAGTTGAGTGAGTTGTGTAAAACCACACAACCCCTTGACTCTTGTGCGAGCCATTGTAATTGTACCGAGTGGAGTGAGTCTTGCGAGACCGTGACAACCACGTTTGTGTCACGGCCGCCACCGTGTACCGGAGGGAACGAGGCCCACGGCGTTTTCGGCTGGAAGCTCGATAGTGGAGACGACGGGGAGCGTCCGAGAGGAGCCGGAAGCGGAGCACCACTTGCACATGGAGAAGGCCCGCAACTCTCTACGGAGTTACTCGATCGAGGTGCTTAACCCTCGCGTGGCCTTCCCTTTGCGTAGGGGCATCAACGAGGATTGGATGGGACCTTGTGTGGTTCTGGATACATCGGTAAAAATACCGGCGTCATCCACGAGAGTTTGCATCTCTACCTTGCTCTTTAAGCTTCCGCATTTATATTAAGCATTTTAAGTTTCAATCTTGTCATTATACTTATATAGTGTAGATTGAAACTTAGCCATTATGGTAGAGATAGCAACACTTAGACAAAACCAAGTTTTCACATTCTAGTTTGATTATTTTCATAGGTTTTGCTCTAGGGATTTATTCGTGGCCTAGTTTAGAGAAAGTTTTAGAAGTCCTAATTCACCCCCTCTTAGGCGTCATCTGTTTCCTTCAATTGGTATCAAACCCTAGTTTGGCTCATTTGAAACACTTTAGCTTCATCGCTAAAAAGAGTCGAAGCTTTTTAGAGGAAGGGATGGATACCCATAGGCCACCACACTTCGACGACACTAACTTCCCATATTACTAGGGTTGAAAACGGGTGGATAAATTCTTGTCCCGACTCATACCATTTTCTACATTTGATCCGACTGTTTCTGTATTTACAGGAAAATATGGAAACGAGACGGAAACGAGAGAGGGTTTATTCCATCCGTTTTTGTGAGATCCCATTTTTATCCAGATTGAACCCTTATTTATTTCGTATTTGATAAATAAGGGACGAGCCTAATATACATTAGTATATAAACTAAAGTCTCGTGTCTCCAGGTGACAAATTATAGCACAAGTGACCATTGTAACCATTGGTTCTTTTCAATGACAAGTGGTCTAAAGTCTTAAACAACATCAGATATAGCTAAATGTACACTATTAGCAACCAAACAACGATAAAATGTTGCCTCTCTATATCTATTTGTATTATGTTATTGTCATGACAATCAATCTCTAGTCAAATATCAATATCGTTTCTATTTGTATTAAATTATGAGTTTCCGTTAATATTTCTGTTTCCATTCATTTTCACAATTCCGTTTATCTCGCTCCCATTTCCATTCCCGACTATTCCGGAACCGATCCCGTTTCCGATGATAAAATACGGATATGGAAACGGGAGAGGGGTTTTTCCGTTCGTTTCCGTCAATTTTCATCCCTACATATTACAGTGCTAGAATGGCTTGTTACCTAAAGGTTGTTGTTCTACGTGTTTGGAGAGTCACTCGTGATAGGATGAAACCACCTAAAAATCCTGAGAAACCCACCACGAGTGAGGAAAAAGAAATCCATTTAAATGCTAGAGCCAAAAATTGCTTGTATGAATCTCTTAGCATGGATATTTTTAATCAAGTTTTTACATTGAAAACTGCTAATGAGATTTGGCTAAAATTGTATGAGCTCCATGATGGCACATCCAATGCCCGTGAGCAAAAACATTGCCTAGTCTTAAATGAGTATAATTCTTTTGCTATGAAAGATAATGAGCTTGTTATAGATATGTATTCTCGTTTGAATCTAATCATCAATGAGCTCAATTCTATTGGCATTAATAAGCTAGGTGAAAGGGAAATGTGCCCTTGGGCTATTTCTATAATACTAGGTGAGTGCCCGTACTTTGCAACGGGAACATATAATAACATAATAACTTATATACAAAATGTGTCTTATATTGTTATAAGAAAATGTTTCATAATCCATTTGTAATCATAGCCATACATAAATTTTGTTATTTTAACTTAGTTGTTTCACTACTACATTGCAACCATCGGTATTATGCAGACTTCGATATATGCCACGATTTGCATGGTCTCATCATTGAAGAGCACGTGCCACACCTGCCGGTAGAAGTTCCCTCGTACATTGTCAGTCATCAGGTATGCACCACCATACACGCTTGCTTAAACAAATAAGGCAAGTGTATGTGTTTGCAAAGAGAATTAAAGGCGGGCCGGCATAAAAGCTACCCCGACGATAGCGAGTGGTCATTGCTGTCGGTCCTCCTCTTTGTCACCTATGGCGCCAAGATGACGCCATATTCCTTGATATAGTAGTCGTCGGACGCGCACGACATGGAGAGTACCGATGACTCTTGGCTGGGTTGCCAAACGAAGTGCACCCCGGGCTCATCAGCGAGGTAGTACACCTAGCTGTTGCACCACCGGATGTGCTACTCCTCTACATACATCTTGTTCTAGGACACTCACACAACGTTAGCAATGGCCGTCGTCCGAGTGCACAAGAATTCATGGCCGGTCAGTAGTGACTTACGTGGCAGGTTGAGCTTCAGGTGGATGATGAGCTAGACGTCGTGACGGCACCGTTGTCAGATGCGGTTCCCAGAACAACACGAGAGTCGCTGGCATTTGGCGACGACCATGAGGTACCCCTATTTGAAGATGGACAGCGCGGGGTAGCCGCTCTGGACCGCGTCCAAGCAGCGGCTGCGCCAGAGCTTGCCGAACACAGCAACGCATGTGGCCACGTAGTACTGCTTCAAGAGGTCGAACTAGCAGTCACCAAGCTTCTTCTCGTCGTCGATGAGCGACGCCAACACGAGCGCTTCCTGCCAGTGGTGTTTGTTCGGGGTTTCCAAGTAAGAAACATGGATTCATCTTTGGGGTTGGTTTATGAAAATGACTCACAAGTCAGATACATGGAAAAAATATTACGGAGAACAAATGTCACACATATAAAAAAGGAATTTAAGTTGAAAACATTATTCAAACAAAAGAAATTGCATGCAAGGCTCTTCTTTAAATACTACTCTCTCCATCCAAAAATATAATTCAGGAATATCATTGATAACTATCTACTACTATACATTGTGCAAGGGTAGCAGGTGTGCTTTGGGAAAGATGTAGTAGATATTTTTACTGTAACAGATATTGACATAAACACACATGTGGTGTAGTGGTAGCTATGAGCACATTTGCTTGAGGGGCGCAGGTTCAAATCCCATTAGGTCCACATTTGTGTTTTTTTAATTTAATTTTAGCGAGGCGTGGGATACACGTGGGAATGGGAATGAGCTTTGCGGGAGGGGGAATGAGAAAGACAGTGCGGGGAGGGGGGAATGGGAATGGCAAAACACGGAATGTCAGCCGAGAATAGGAATGTGCTTTGCGAGGAGGAGAGAATGAGAAAGACAGTGTGGGGAGGGGGAATAGGAATGGCAGAACACGGAATGGCAGCCCACCCCTTAGCGCCTTAATAAGTAGTAGATATTTTGGTGATTAAATGCCCAACACGTTTGATTAAGTTCTTATGTGCTAAATAAGTGAGAAGTGCAAATCATATAACAAGGTATGTTTCTATACTTAGTAAATTGGTTTTTGAATACTAACATGTTTATCTAAGTGCTAGAAACAGAGCCAAGAAAAGAAGGTTTCAATTGAAGAAGAGTTGGCTGTGTACAGCCAACACCAGCTCGGGTCTGGCGCACCGGACTGTCCGGTGGCACACCGGACAGTGTCCGGTGCCCTAGGCTGGTCGACAGTGAAATGGCTGCTCTTGGGAAACGACGAAGCGACGCAACTATAAATCACCGGACTGTCCGGTGGTGCACCGGACTATCCGGTGAGTCGTTAGCGACGAACTCGTCGCTCTCGGGAAAAGAAAAAGGCGACGTGGCTATAATTCACCGGACTGTCCGGTGGTGCACCGGACTGTCCGGTGGTGCACCGGACTGTCCGGTGAGCCAATGGCGCTAGCGACCAATGGTCGTCCGCGCGATCAACGTGTGACATGTGGCCAGCTCCAACGGTCGGCTGGGTGCACCGGACAGTGTTCGGTGCGCCATCTAGCCCGGAGGAGCAACGGTCGGCTACGCCCGATATGGAAGGAGATCGCGCACCGGACTGCTACAGTGGCTGTCTGATGGTGCACCGGACTGTCCGGTGCGCCACTCGGCAGAAGGCAAGAATAGCCTTCCAAGCTGGTCTCCAACGGCTCCTAGCTACCATGGGGCTATAAAAGGGACCCCTAGGCGCATGGAGCACAACACCAAGCTTACAAGAAACATCCTAAGGCACCTAGACTCTGCATTCACGCAATCGGATCATAGTTCTTGAGATTTGAGCACTTTCGAGTTGTAAACTCCTCGCGTTGTGTTTGTGTGCTCACTTCTTCACTTGTGTGCGTGGTTTTGCTACGGATTTGAGTCTTGTGTGCGTTGCTCTCCCATCCTTACTCTTGTGCTTTCTTTGTGATCTGTTGTAAGGGCGAGAGGCTCCAACTTGTGGAGATTCCTCACAAACGAGAAGAGTACTAAAAGATAAAACACCATGGTATTCAAGTTGATCATTGGATCACTTGAAAGGGGTTGAGTGCAACCCCCATCCATTGGGACGCCACAACGTGAAAGTAGGCAAGTATTACTTGGCCAAACCACGGGATAAAATCGTGTGTCTCGTGTGTTGTTTTTTGTGATTGTCTTGTTCGCACGAGCTTTCTCCATAGCCACTTGATTACGCTAACATCTTAATAATAAAGTTTGTGGCTATTTAGTGGTTGATTTTATAGAATCACCTATTCACCCCCCCCCCCTCTAGGTGCTCTCAATTGGTATCGAAGTCGTACTCTTCATCTAAGGGACTAACCGCCTGGAGAGATGGATCCTAAGGGAAAGGGGATGGTGGTCAACGACAAGGAGAAGGAGTCCCTCTTCAATGTGCCAAGAGACGACAAGCCCACTGACTCAGGCTCGAGTCACAAAAAGAGGGACGGGAAGAAGAAGAGACGCATCAAGAAGATCATCTACTACGACAGCGATGCATCTTCTTCTTCACCAAGGGAAGACGACGACTCCTCATTCAAGAAAAAGACAGTTAATCAAAACTATTCTTTTGATTACTCTCGCATTCCGTACAATTCAAATGCGCATTTACTATCAATTCCCCTTGGAAAACTTCGACACTTTGATGGAGAGGATTACTCATTTTGGAGCCATAAAATGCGTAGTCATCTATTTTCTCTCCATCCTAGAATTTGGGAAATTGTGGAAAATAGGATGCATTTTGATAGTAATGATAATCAAGTGATTATTAATGAACAAATTCATAAAAATGCCCAAGCCACTACTGTCTTGCTAGCGTCACTTTGCAGGGATGAGTATAATAAAGTGAGTGGCTTGGACAATGCTAAGAAAATCTGGGAGACCCTCAAGATATCTCATGAGGGAAACGACACCACTATGATCACCAAGATGGAACTAGTGGAAGGCAAGCTGGGGAGGTTCGCAATGATCAGGGGAGAGAAGCCAACTTAGACATACAACAGGCTCAAGACCCTGGTCAACAAAATCCAAAGCTACGGGAGCACAAGATGGACGGATCATGACGTCGTCCGACTCATGCTAAGGTCATTTACTGTAATTGACTACCATCTTGTCAACCTTATTCGTGAAAACCCCAGGTACACCAAGATGACTCCCAAGGAGATCCTTGGAAAATTTGTGAGCGGACGCATGATGGTGAAGGAAGCGCGATACGTTGACGATGCGCTAAATGGTCCACTACCCATCTACGAGCCGCAGCCCGTTGCTATCAAAGCAACAAGCAGCAAGGAGGCGCTACCAAGCAAGGTAGCACAAGTGGAGACTGTCGGGCTCAATGAGGAAGAAATGTCTCTTATCATCAAGCGTTTCAAGACTGCACTCAAAGGACGCAAAGAGTGCCCCAACAAGAATAAAACAAGGGGAAAGCGCTCCTGCTTCAAATGCGGTATGACTGGTCATTTTATTGCTCAATGTCCCGATAATGAAAATGACCAGGCACAAGAAAGACATGGGAAGAAGGAGAAGAAGAAGAATTATAGGAAGGCGAAGGGCGAGGCACATCTTGGAAAGGAATGGGATTCTGATTGCGCTTCATGTGACTCCGACGATGAAGGACTGGCTGCCTCGGCCTTCGACAAGTCTTTGCTCTTCCCCAACGAACGCCATACATGTCTTATGGCTAAGGAAAAGAAGGTACATATTCGAGATACCCCTAAGTACTCTTCTTCTAGCGATGAGGAATCATCTGATGATGAAGTAGATTACTATGATTTATTTAAGGGGTTGGATAGAGCTAAAGTAGAGAAAATTAATGAATTAATTAATGCTCTCAATGAAAAAGATAGACTGCTAGAAAAGCAAGAGGATATATTATATGAGGAACATGATAAATTTGTTAGTGTTCAAAAATCCCTTGCTTTAGAAATTAAAAGAAATGAAATGTTATCCTCTGAGTTGTCTGCTTGTCATGAATCTGTCTCTAGTCTAAAAGATTTAAATGTTGAATTAAATACTAAACTAGAGGAAGAAAATGCAACTAGATCATGTGTAGAACATGTAGTTATTTGCAATAGATGTAAGGACTTTGATGTTAATGCCTGTGATGAACATCTTATTTCAATTGCTAAATTAAACGATGAGGTGGCAAGTCTTAATGCTCAACTTAAGACTTGCAAAGTTGATTTTGATAAATTAAATTTTGCTAGGGATGCCTACACTGTTGGTAGACACCCCTCAATTAAGGATGGACTTGGTTTTCAAAAGGAAACCAAGAACTTAACAAGCCAAAGGACTCCCGTTCTCAACAAGGAGAAAGGGAAGGCCCCTATGGCTAATAGTTCCCAAAAGAATCATGCCTATATTTATGATAGGAAACTTTCTAGGAATGCTTATAGATGCTATGATCATGTTGTTTTACCTAGTTATCATACTTCTCATGCTATGGTTGCTTCTAGCTCCACTCATGATTATGGTAGAAATAGGCCTAGGCGTAATCATGCTGTGTGTTGGGGGCCTTCATCCTCTGAAGGTCCTCAAAAATGTAATTTAACAATGTCTTCCAAGTATGGTTTATAAACAGGTACCTTCGGACTTGAGCTAAAAGCATGATCACGACGAAGGCTGGAGTTGCTCCAAAGCTATGCACGGGGGGAGCTTCGGCTAAATGATAGAGAAAGGAACCGATTTAAAAGGGAAAAAGCTATTTAGTCCTTATAGAGTTGACTATTAGTTAATAGTGAATGTAAAGGGCATAAATGTAATTTTTCACAGGCTGCGTCCTGTGCCTATAAATAGATGAACAGTTCCCCGTACTGTTCACGCTGACTTGTATTCACTCGTGCGTCACGCTTGGTTTTTTACCTTCTGTCAAGCCGAAGGTACAAATGTAATACAATATTGTTTCTGCTTATTCACGATAATAATAAATATGTTAACAATATCTGATACGACCATGCTATTAAGCAACACATTACAACCTCCAAGTCATACTACATCAACTCAAGTACAACCAACATCATCACCAACCCAAGCCTTTGATAGACCAATTACACGTAGCCGAGCTAAGAAGCTACAACAAGAGGTGCACGCGCTACTTTATGAATTTCAATTAAGCACTAATGAGAACTTTATGCTATCTAAGTCATGTTTGTTGATATTACTTAGGTTCACCAATGAGGAAGGACAAAACATATCAAGGGCGAATCAACAAGAAGAGCTATGTCCGAGTCAGTCTAGCGCAACAGAACCGTCCAGAAGAAACAGTCATATCTTTTGATTCCCAAAAGCTATGAAGGCCCATAAGTACTTTTTGGAAAGCCCTTGAAGTCTAGTTTTCAATGCTTCTAAAGCCGACTTAATCAAATCTACCAGAAAGGCAGCCGACCTACTTTAGTGCTGACTGGTCAGAAGGTAAACAGTCTGCTTGATGACCAAGTTTTCGTATTAAACTGCATCATTCTGAGAAGTTTCATTAAGCATGCTATATATTGTGAGAAAGCTTATCAAGTTAGCTTTCCAATGCAACTAGTCCCACGTCATTTGGAGATTCCTAGGAAAAGTTATTATCAAAATACTGAAGGCTGCGCAGAAGTCAAACAGCCACACGAAATTCAGCTCTGCAGATCTCCCGAAGAGGCTCCTTCACATTAGCACGTGAAAATACTTTTGTTTCGTGTTTATACCTCTCTAAGGCTAGTTGTTACTAGTATAAATACCCCCTATGTCTATGATGTAAGGCAGCTTTTGATAATCTAAAACAGAACCCCTTTTGTTCAGCTGTGTGCTAACAAATATTGAGAGTGATCTCTACCCCTTTGCTCTTGTGAATTCCTTCGCGGGATTGCAGAAGCGGCGGCTTCATCCGCTCCCAATTGGTGCTTCTACTCCCTTCAAGGTCTCCTTGATTGATTGTAGGCTGTGTTGGTTGGTTCTTCGAGAGTGTGGTTGGGCGAATCCTCGATTCAGGCTGCCGGTTAAAGACGGTGGTTGGCTTCGAGTTTTATTTGTCATGTTGCACTAGTTATCGCTGCTTGCAGCAAGTTATCTTGGCTTCTTCGAAGCTAGTTATCTGAAGATCGATCCTACATCGTGAAGATCGGGCATCGTGACGCATCATCTGGTATCAAAGCCTCAATTGCCACGGTAGAATTCTTTACCCTTAGCTACATATATTTTGTGTTCGTCCTATCCACCAAAAAGCCATAAAATATTTTGTCATAGCCCTTTGTTTCAATCTGTTGTTCCAGTGAGTTTTGTTAAGTTTCAGTCCTTAGAGTCTTTGTTTAGTTGCTGGTCACTCTATCCTTTGTGTTCCCTTTGAGCCTCTTATATATATCTAAAAAGAACCACAAAAAGAAAAATCTAAAAACCCTCATCATTTCCTTCGCGTTAACTTTGATCCTATTTAAGTTATAGCTGCTGGTTGAGTTCTTTGTTAATTATTATAAAGTGTGCAATATCATATCAGATCTCTGTGTTTAGTTCTATAAAAAATAGTATTAAAAAAAGAGAAGAAAGAAAAGTACCAAAAAAAGTGTTGAGCAAGATTGTAAAAGAAAAGTAGAACGATCGGTTTGTTTATGTGCACAAGTGCTGAAAGTTCATCAATTTGTTCAACCAGTTTGCTATTGTCATTTGGTACAAAATTTTGGTTGGCTCTGATCGCAACACTTGCATTCCAATCATACTCCTTGATTTGCATCAAATCTAAAATTTCTTTGCGCGTGTGTTTGATCTACTTACATCACTCGAATCTTGTGGTCAGCACTAGGCATAGAACTTCTAGTTGGATGGTTATTTAACTTTACAACAACTAGGATTCAGATTGCATTCCTTGTTTACTATTCCCCACCAAGCTCCACATATAAGCCATCGTAATCGGTACTCTGGTCTTGTATTCGCTTAACCATCACTTTCTTGTTACCACCACACATTTTTCTTGCAACCCGCAGGGACCTCATAAGAGCTTTGGTTGGTAAGAGTGGTGAGGTTGTGAGATTCTATATAGCTTCATATTCCACCTATATTTGTTGCCTTGTTGCCACTAATTTCGTAGGAAGATGGATCCCAATATTGAGATTGAAGAATGTGTCACCCTGATACAATTCAATGAGCTCAAACGAAGCATAGAAGACAAGCAAGATCGGTTGGCACAAGATCTTCAGACACTTATGGCTAAAACCAGAGGTCGATATCAACTCCCTAATGGTGCAAGAAACCATGATGAAGATGGGGAAGAAGGAGAAGGAAATTATTCTAGAAGAGCAAGTGAACATGGGAGGAGGAATCAAGGTGTTGCACGTGGTAGAGGAAGAGGACGGAATCGAAGAAATGATGACAATGAAGAATCTGAATTTGGGGATGATGATCAGTCCCAACATCGCTATGGTCGTCATCATCATAGAGGCGTCAACCAAGAAGAGAGATTTGGGAAACTTAAGTTTACCATGCCAAAATTTGATGGTAGATCTGATCCTGAAGATTATTTCACATGGGAATTGAAGGTGGAGAAAATATTTCGCCTACATAATTATTCAGAGGAGAAGAAACTTGCAATGGCATCTCTTGAGTTGGAAGGATATGCTCTGATTTGGTGGGAGCAACTTCTTCGTGATCGTGAAGATGGAGAGGACCCTATTGTTACTTGGCAAGAGATGAAGCGAGAAATGAGAATTTGTTTTGTGCCAAAGCATTATCGACGTGATCTTTTTGATAAATTGCAGAATTTGAGGCAAGGAAGTTTCTCTGTTGAGGAGTATTATAAGGAGATGGAGAAGGCCATGATTAGAGCCGATGTGTATGAAGACGAAGAGCAAACCATTGCACATTTCATGGCTGGGTTACACCGCAGCATTCAGCGCATTGTTGAGTTTCAGCCGTACCAATGTCTTATTGATTTGGTACATCAAGCCACCAAAGCTGAACGCTAGCTGCAACAAGATGCTAAGAGCAGCAAGCCCTTGCCATATGGTGCGCGAAACCATGACTGGAGGAAGCAAATCAATCTCAAGGTTTACTGCTGCATCCTCAGCGACAAAAGGTTCAACCGGGGGCTTGCGATCCAATATTCAAGGCAATTCTAGTGGCAAGAACGGTGCTGCTCCAAACACGAGTTATAAACCAACAGCATCCACTTCCACATCAGTGAGTTCAACAACCAAGAGTAGTGGTATTCAGTGCTTCAAGTGTGGAGGTCGTGGTCATGTCATAAAGGAGTGTCCAAATAATAGTGTGATCCTTGTGACTGATGATGGAGAATATACATCAGCTAGTGAAGAGGAAGCTGAAGCAGGAAATGAAGATGACATTGATAAATCTGAAGAACATACGGGATGTGAATTTGAGCATGGTACTACTTTTGTGGTTACACAAATCTTGAGTGTTCAAATGAAAGAAGCTAAAATTGGACAGCGACATAATCTTTTTCAAACGCGAGCCAAAGTGTAAGACAAAGTAGTAAAGATGATCGTTGATGGAGGGAGCTGCCATAATCTTGCAAGTCGTGAGATGGTTAAAAGCTTGGTTTGAAGTTGCAGCGACACCCTCATCCATATCATGTCCAATGGTTGAATGAATCGGGAGATATCAAGATTGGTTATAAGGTGAAAGTTCCACTCAAGATTAGAGAGTATGTTGACACAGTGGAGTGCGATGTTGCACCCATGTCTGTGTGTCACATGCTGCTAGGGAGGCCTTGGCAATATGACCGATATTCTCAGCATTGTGGAAGAACAAATCAATACACGCTAGATCTGAAAGGGAGAAAGTTTGTACTCAAGCCTATGACCCCTCAGCAAATCATGGCTGAACACTTACAAAAGAAAACTGAAATTAGTACAACAAGTAGAGGAGGAGAAGAGCAAAAGAAATTGAGTGCCATCCACAATTCGGTGAGCGAGTGCTACAAGCCAATTTGTAGAGATAAAAAGAAGGAAGAGGGAGAACATCTAGTTATGCTAGCCACAAAATCTGAGCTGAGAGAAGTGAGGAACAACCCATATCAAGTGCTATTTGTACTTGTGAACAAAGATGTTTTGATTTCTCCTAACGACATAACATCTCTTCCTAGTGTTGTGGCTGATCTTTTGCAGGATTTTGAAGATGTGTTTCCACAAGAAACACCAGCTGGACTACCTCCAATTCGAGGGATTGAGCATCATATCGATCTTATTCTAGGGGCTGCACTTCCTAACCGTCCACCATATCGAACCAATCCTGAAGAAACTAAGGAAATACAAAGGCAAGTGCAAGAACTTCTTGATAAAGGTTTTGTTCATGAAAGCTTAAGCCCTTGTGCTGTTCCTATGATTTTAGTACCTAAGAAAGATGGATCTTGGAGGATGTGTGTTGATTGTAGAGCTATAAATAATATTACCGTTCGCTATCGCCATCCTATTCCACGGCTAGATGATATGCTTGATGAATTAAGTGGTTCCACAATTTTTACTAAAATTGATTTGAGAAGTGGATACCATCAAATAAGAATGAAAACTGGAGATCAATGGAAGACTGTATTTAAAACAAAATTTGGGTTGTATGAATGGTTAGTGATGCCCTTTGGTTTGACTAATGCTCCTAGTACCTTTATGAGATTAATGAACCATGTCTTAAGAACTTTCATTGGAAAAATTGTTGTTGTCTACTTCGATGATATTCTAATTTTCAGCAAGTCTTTTGATGAACATGTGAAACACATTCGACAAGTTTTAGATGAGCTAAGAAAGGAGAAATTATTTGCTAATCTTGAGAAGTGCAGTTTTTGCACAGACCATGTTGTGTTTCTTAGCTTTGTTGTTTCAGCAAAAGGAATAGAGGTGGATGAATCCAAGGTGAAAGCCATCAAGGATTGGCCAGCTCCAATGAATGTAAGTCAAGTAAGAAGTTTTCATGGTCTTGCTAGTTTTTATAGAAGATTTGTGCAAGATTTCAGTACTATCGCTTCCCATTTAAATGAATTGACAAAGAAAGGTGTTGAATTTAAATGGGGAAACTCACAAGAAGATGCTTTTTTGAAGAAACGTTTGACTGAAGCACCTGTACTTATTCTTCCTGATTTCACTAAAACTTTTGAAGTAGAATGTGATGCTAGTGGGATTGGGATAGGAGGAGTTTTAATGCAACAAGGAAAACCTATAGCATATTTTAGTAAAAAATTGGGAGGTGCTCAATTAAATTATTCTGTGTATGACAAAGAATTGTATGCTTTGGTCCGAACGCTTGAAACATGGCAGCACTACTTATGGCCAAAAGAGTTTGTTATTCATTCCGATCATGAAGCTTTGAAGTATTTGAAAGGGCAAGCCAAACTAAACCGTCGCCATGCCAAATGGGTTGAGTTTATCGAAACATTTCCATACATTGTGAAATATAAGAAAGGTAAGGACAATGTGGTCGCTGATGCCTTATCTCGAAGGAATGTGTTGTTGAATCAACTAGAGGTAAAAGTTTTGGGTCTTGAAAATTTGAAAGAAATGTATAATGATGATCCTGAATTTTCAGAACCATACATTCATTGTAAAGATGGAAAAGGTTGGGAAAAATATCATATACATGATGGATTTTTGTTTAGAGCTAACAAACTTTGTGTACCAAATTCTTCGGTTAGATTGCTTTTATCGCAGGAGTCACATGGAGGAGGTCTAACAGGTCATTTTGGACAAAAGAAGACTTATGACATGCTCAGTGATAATTTCTATTGGCCCAAGATGAGGAGAGACATCATCTGATTTGTGGAGCGTTGTGTCACCTGTCACAAAGCTAAGTTAAAACTGAACCCTCATGGTTTATATACTCCTTTACCTGCTCCTAAAATTCCTTGGGAAGACATAAGCATGGATTTTGTTTTAGGGCTGCCTAGGACTCAAAAAAAGAGAGATTCTATTTTTGTTGTGGTTGATAGATTTTCAAAAATGGCTCATTTTATTCCATGCAACAAGAGCGACGATGCTTCACATGTTGCCGATTTGTTTTTCAGAGAAATCTTGAGACTACATGGAATGCCCAAGACCATCGTATCTGACCGTGATGTGAAGTTCATGAGCTATTTTTGGAAAACATTGTGGGCAAAACTTGGGACTAAACTTTTGTTCTCCACCACATGCCACCCCCAAACTGATGGACAAACTGAAGTGGTGAATCGTACATTGTTAATGCTGCGGAGAACAATGGTAAAGAAGAACTTGAAGGTTTGGGAGGAATGTTTGCCACACGTGGAGTTTGCTTATAACAGGGCAGTACATTCTACAACTAATTTATGCCCCTTCGAAATTGTATATGGGTTCAAACCTATTGCTCCGATAGATTTGTTGCCCCTTCCATTGCAGGAAAGAACCAATATGGAAGCTTCCAAGCGTGCTACATACATAAAAAAGATACATGAGAAGACCAAGGAAGCAATTGAGCTCAAAGCAGTGCGCAAGGCTATAAGCATGAACAAGCATAGGAAGAAAGTGTTATTTGAACCAGGGGACTTGGTTTGGATTCACTTGCGCAAGGAGCGTTTTCCTGTTCAGCACAAATCCAAATTGATGCCACGAGGGGATGGTCCATTTCGTGTTCTTGCCAAGATCAATGATAATGCATACAAGATAGATCTTCCACCAAGCTATGGCGTGAGCAACACGTTCAATGTTGCTGACCTCTTACCATATACAAGTGAAGACACTTCAGAGTCGAGGACGACTCCTTTTCAAGGGGGGAGGATGATACGACCACGCCATTAAGCAACACATTACAACCCCCAAGTCATACTACATCAACTCAAGTACAACCAACATCATCACCAACCCAAGCCTTTGATGGACCAATTACACGTAGCTGAGCTAAGAAGCTACAACAAGAGGTGCACGCGCTACTTTATGAATTTCAATTAAGCACTAATGAGAACTTTATGCTACCAAAGTCGTGTATGTTGATATTACTTAGGTTCACCAATGAGGAAGGACAAAACATATCAAGGGCGAATTAACAAGAAGAGCTATGTCTGAGTCAGTCTAGCGCAACAGAACCGTCCAGAAGAAACAGTCATATCTTTTGATTCCCAAAAGCTATGAAGGCCCATAAGTACTTTTTGGAAAGCCCTTGAAGTCTAGCTTTCAATGCTTCTAAAGCCGACTTAATCAAATCTACCAGAAAGGCAGCCGACCTACTTTAGTACTGACTGGTAAGAAGGTCAACAGTCTGCTTGATGACCAAGTTTTTGTATTAAACTGCATCATCCTACGAAGTTTCATTAAGCATGCAATATATGGTGAGAAAGCTTATCAAGTTAGCTTTCCTATGCAACCAGTCACACATCATTTGGAGATTCCTAGGAAAAGTTATTATCAAAATACTGAAGGCTACGCAGAAGTCAAACAGCCACACGGAATTCAGCTCTGCAGATCTCCCGAAGAGGCTCCTTCACATTAGCACGTGAAAATACTTTTGTTTTGTGTTTATACCTCTCTAAGGTTGGTTGTTACTAGTATAAATACCCCCCTATGTCTATGATGTAAGGCAGCTTTTGATAATCTAAAACAGAACCCCTTTTGTTCAGCTGTGTGCTAACAAATATTGAGAGTGATCTCTATCCCTTTGCTCTTGTGAATTCCTTCACGGGATTGCAGAAGCGGCGGCTTCATTCGCTCCCAATTGGTGCTCCTACTCCCTTCGAGGTCTCCTCGATTGATTGTAGGCTGTGTTGGTTGGTTCTTTGAGAGTGTCGTTGGGCGAATCCTCGATTCAGGCTGCCGGTTAAAGACAGTGGTTGGCTTTGAGTTTTGTTTGTCAGGTTGCACTAGTTATCGCTGCTTGCAACAAGTTATCTTGGCTTCTTTGAAGCTAGTTATCTGAAGATTGATCCTACATCGTGAAGATCGGGCATCGTGACGCATCAATATCGTATCATTATTCATGTTGTCTTTTATATTTCGTGCACTTCTTTCATTAACATATGTTGTGATGATGAAGGTATGTCCTTCATCACCTTCGTCTGAAGATCATTATATCTCATGGGAAATAATGCTTCGGAAGACGAAGGGCATTAACCTTTAACAATTTATGTTGCCTTGTTCTTAATTCATAGCCCTTGAGAACAAGTCCCCAACATTGGCGCCCACCTCCGGTGAACCTTTTTTCAACCACCTTCGGCAAGCACTGACCTTCATCATGCCGCCGAAGAAAGCTTCAGCACCAGGGACCGCTGCACTGCAGCCGCTGGACCCAAACCAAGAAATTCTTTCCCTTCGAGAGGCTCGAAGCCAGAAGAGGAAAGCCACCAGTCCAACACTTCAGGAGGAGGAGTTGGACCAAGAGATCAGGAATATGGAGATCATCCATCAGCAAGTACAAAGGAAGAAGGAGAAAATGGCACGATTAGCTGATTTCCAAAGGAAGATTGACGAAGCCACTGAAGAAGTGCGTCATCTTGTTCAAGATGAACAAGGTCAAAGGCCTCAACACAAGGAGCTTCGTCAAGAAGGCCTATTCAATGAGGATGCATGGTATGATGATTTTAATCATGATACCTTTACTTTTGATGATGCTTCTCCCTTGGCAGCAAAACTGCAGGCTACCCCATGGCCCCCATCATACAAGCCACCCCAGCTCCCCATGTATGATGGACACTCAGATCCAAAGCAGTTTCTGATGAGTTATGAAGCAACTATATCTTCATATGGGGGCACACTGTAGTCATGGCTAAGTCCTTCGTCATGGCAGTCCGAAATGTAGCCCAAACATGGTACTCTTCTCTTCGGCCAGGGACCATCACGTCGTGGTAGAAGCTTAAGGACATGTTGGTCACCAGCTTCCAAGGCTTCCAAACAAAGCTGGTCACAGCTCAAGCTTTGTTCCAATGTATGCAAGACCACAAAGAATACCTTCAAGCATACGTACGAAGGTTCTTGAGACTAAGGGCACAAGCGCCTACAGTGCCTGTTGGGGGCCTTCGTCCTCCGAAGGTCCTCAAAAACGTAATTTAACAATGTTTTCCAAGTATGGTTTATAGATAGGTACATTCAGATTCAGGATTAAAAGCATGTACGATGAGAAGGGCATGATTGTGACGAAGGTTGTTGTTGCTTCGAAGCTATGCGAAAGGAAGCTTTGGCTCAATCGTGGGAGGAGGAACCGACTTAAAAGGGAAAAGGCTATCTAGTCCTCATAGATTTTTCTATAAGTCAATAGTGAATGCAAAGGGCATAACTGTAATTTTTCATAGGCTGCGTCCTGTGCCTATAAATAGATGAACAGTACCCTCGTACTGTTCACGCTGACTTGTATTCACTCGTGCGTCACGCTTGAACTTTTACCTTCTATCGAGCCGAAGGTACAAATGTAATACAATATTGTTTCTGTTTATTTACAATAATAATAAATATGTTAACAATGTTATACCATTATTCATGTTGTCTTTTATGTTTTATATACTTCTTTCATTATCATATACTGTGATGATGAAGGTATGTTCTTCATCACCTTCGTCTGAAGATCATTATATCCTAAGGGAAATAATGCTTCGAAGGATGAAGGGCATTAACCTTTAACATTTTGTGTTGCCTTGTTCTTAATTCATAGCATTTGAGAACAAGTCACCAACATTGGCTCCCACCTCCGGTGAACCCTTTTCAACCACCTTCAGCAAGTACTGACCTGTGTCATGCCGCCGAAGAAAGCTTCAGCGCTCGGGGCTACTGCATTGCAGCCGCTGGATCCGAACCAGGAGACTCTCTCTCTCTTCGAGAGGCCCAAAGCCAGAAAAGGAAGGCTACCAGTCCAACACTCCAGGAGGAAGAGTTGGACCAAGAGATTAGGGATATGAAGATCATTCATCACCAAGTACAAAGAAAGAAGGAGAAGATGGCGCGACTGGCTGACCTTCAAAGGCAGATCGACGAGGCTACTGAAGAAGTGCGCCATCTTGTTCAAGACGAACAAAACCGAAGGCCTCAGCACAGGGAGCTTCGTCAGGAAGGCCCATTCAACGAAGATGGATGGTATGATAATTTTAATCATGATACCTTTACCTTTGATGATGCTTCTCCCTTAGCAGCAGAACTGCAGGCTACTCCATGGCCCCCATCGTACAAGCTACCTCAGCTTCCCATGTATGATGGGCATTCAGATCCAAAGCAGTTCCTCATGAGCTACGAAGCAACTATATCTTCATACGGAGGCATTACTGCAGTCATGGCTAAGTCCTTCGTCATGGCAGTCCGAAATGTAGCCCAAACATGGTACTCTTCTCTTCGGCCAGGGACCATCACGTCATGGCAGAAGCTTAAGGACATGTTGGTCACTAGCTTCCAAGGCTTCCAAATGAAGCCGGTCACAGCTCAGGCCCTATTCCAATGCTTACAAGACCATGAAGAGTACCTTCGGGCATACGTACGAAGGTTCTTGTGATTGAGGGCACAAGCGCCTACAGTACCCAATGAGATTGTTATTGAGGCCATGATCAAAGGTCTTCGCCCAGGACCTACTGCCCAATATTCCGCCAGGAAGCCCCCTCAAACTCTAGAAAAGCTGCTTCAAAAGATGGACGAATACATTTGGCCTGACAATGACTTCCACCAAAGAAGGGAGAAAGCTTATAGATTCTCTAAAATGACCAGGGGCTTCGGAGGAAGAATCCACCCGAGGCATGTCAGGTCAATTCTGTGGGGGACAGATATCCCCCGGGTCCACTAGAAGGCTAAAAGACCTCGTGAAAGGCCTACGGGCCCAATGATTCGCAAGGTCATCCCTTCATGGGCCTGGAGAGGCACGTCCGAAAAAGTGAATTGACACAAGATTGGATTAATGTAGGCCCAGACGTCCCGATGAGTTTGAACGGCAACCGCAACAGGGATCCGACCTTCCCGTGCAGGGGCCTCATACATTGGAACAGAGCGGAGATAGGTCGGCGGAATTATAGGAAGATAGGCTCAGTCGGTTCACTATTATTTAGGCTCACATTGTTATCATATCCACATGTACCGCTCCACGATTGAATATATAAGGCCTAGGGGGCATCCCTTCAAAGATATATCTCACTACTTAGCCATCCATCTAGTTCTCTAACATCCTCGATACTAGAGAACCTCCTTGTAACCCACCACGCAAAGTATTCACGCCAGGACGTAGGGTATTACGCATCTCCAAGCGACCCGAACCTGTACAAAATTGTCAACTGTCTCTCGTGCATCTAGCGCGAACCATCAAGCTACAGTCGGTAACACCGTCCTACTCCAAAAAGCACCTCGAGGGGCAACCCTGGGTGCGCGGTCGGACCCAAAACACCGACAGCTGGCGCGCCAGGTGTGGGGGTGTGTCACTGATTCAAGCTAGCTCAATGGCCATCGCCTTCAAGAACAAGATTGTCCTCCGCCCCGGGTCCATGTTCTGCTTCGGAACCATTTCATCCATAGCAGACGAAAAGGGAATTCTGCATCGCATCGCAGATCTACCGGTGAAGAAGCTTTCTGCAACGACCTCCGGAAGAGTCGGAGCGAAGCCAGAAGTAGCGCAACCTCCAGCGCTCCGAGCGAAGACTCCCTCCCACAAACCAGGAGTAGAGGGTCTGTCAACCCGGAGAACTCCACTGTCCACCTCCTCCACAGAGACGTGGACACAGATCACTAGGAGAAAGGAGGCGAACAAGGTCAAGGATTGTCAAACTGCTCTTCTGGTACCTCCACCCTCAAAGGAGAACAGAAAGAAGCTCATCACTACCATGGTTCCGTTCTACCCCGACATCCTCTTCATCGGAGGAAGAGTGGAATCAACTCCCATCTCCAACGATGAACCAACCGCGCCAGGAGAAGAACCTCTTCAGCGGGAATCTCGCCGACGAAGGAACCGGCACCGAAACGTTCGACGACACCACGAAGCCAGAGAGCGGGACCCAGCGCAACCCGTGTCACGAGATGAGGTCTCAGAGATGGGAGAAACTCCAAAAGAGCGGGTCTTTAGGGAAAGAAGGAATTCCCGACGATGTGATCGCGGCAGGCTCAAGAGCAGGCTGAGAAGGAAGCGAGACAACGCCGAGAGAATCCACTTTTCGAACGAAACCTGAACCCCGACTTCGCCCGAGCCATGAACACACCGAGTGAGGTCGGTGGAGTATTGGCTCGGATAGCCGATGGCCTCCCCCGGACTCCGGACGTCGAGGGCTATCGGTGGATGTTCACTCGGGTAGCTAATCACCTTCTACCTCTCGCTCATCCACCAAGTGATCTACGACACACCATCAACAGTCGGCGAGACGCACGGAGCTCCATCAACGCCTCGCGCGAATGATGACACGAGAATGAGATCCGGCGCCGAGAAGAATATGGCCGAGATCACGGCATCCCTGCGCGGAGTCAGGCCACCAGAACTGAGTCGGCAACGGCTTCGACTGGTGGCACGAGCCGGGGATGGTCGAGGCACCACGACAACAACTCCCCTCCCTGGGACAGACATCATCATCGACGACAGGAGGACACGTGCGGAGTATCGGTGCTCACTCCACGCCTTAGGGCCATTCAATGGCCCCCTAACTTCAAAGTCTCCAACGTCGACAAGTACGAGCCTAAGCAAGATCCGGGAGGTTGGTTGGCCGTTTACACCACCGCCGCCCGAGCCACTAGGACGACTGAAGATGTGATGACCGCATACTTGCCTATCGTCCTCGGGCAGGATGCACTGCAATGGCTGTGACACCTACCCCGACACTGCATTAACGACTGGAGCGACTTCAGTCAACGCTTCACCGCCAACTTTCAATCTCTCTCCGACAAACCAGCGCAGCCATTGTAACACCCGGCTTTAAGGAACAAAACCAGGTGCATCTCATACATGCGCCAAAGAAGACAACATATATAATAACAGAGTGTATAGAGATAAATGTCATAAAACATCAGAGTATTTATTACATAGCGGAAGACTTATTACAAAATAAAGATAAATGTAAAACGAACTAAGGATCGTTGGCGCCAATGTCAACTGAGAAACGCCACCTAGATCAAGTCGAATGCCTCAGTGTTAGGCGGCTCCTCTTCGACCACCTGCTCTTCTCCTGTGGGGGGGTGTGAGACAGCAAGAGTGAGCTCACATACGTTCATAGCTCAACAAGTCGTGGGGAATAATGTGGCATGAACTCACCAAAGGTGGGAGTTCATGAAGTGTAAGGCTGATCAATGAAATAGAGGCTGAAGCTGAGCATTGCTTTTATAAGTTGGTCAAAATTTTATTAGCAGTTACTAAGTGTAAGTAAATACCAAACCATAGTAATAACAAATAAAAGTAATAATAAAATATTCCCAAATGCAATGAAATGACAGGTTAAGTTTAAGTTCCATATATTAATCATGTGAGTGTCCGAGCCGCTCTTGACCGTGAGCACGGCTAGTATACCAGTTTTACACTCTGCAGAGGTTGCGCATCTTTACCCACAAGTCGTGTTACCCATTTGCCACGGAGTTGATCAGACTCCATACACCTCTACCAAGGAAGCGAGGCAGGGTACCACTACGAGGCCTTTACAAAGTTCCACTAGCTTCAGACTACCCGCTACAGTTTATAGGAAGCTCCAGTGCAGGGTTCTTGTCTGACCGCCATCGCAGCAAAATCAATCCAAGGACCTCCCTACACTGACCACTCCCCTACTGCCCTTGCCCCTTTCGGGTAAGGTAGCCCTCCACTAGCTTTCCTAGTTAATCAGCCAAGGGCGTCCCATTAAACCCTTGTGGTAGCACTGTTTTCCCGGGTGGTTCTCCATGTTCCCATTAACATAATGATCTTAACATGAACAAGGAAGAATAAAACAGATAACAATAAATAGTATAACAATGAGTGATGAATATCTCTATACCCAAATCCACATAAAGCAATAGCATGTACTACCCAAAACTTTAGTAGTAAAACCAGTGGTGAAGCAAGGTATAAAGATAGTCAAAATCTAGGGCATCCTATTGGGTCCCAGCAAAATTATCCTATGCAGATCATTATGAATAATAAGAACATGAATGGGTAAAAGAAGTGATCAAGGGCACAACTTGCCTTCCACGAGCTCCTGCTCAGCTACTTCTACTTGTTGAACCTCAGATTCCACAGTGGCTTGCTCGTCTACTCGCATCAACACAATACATACATAACATAGCATAAATTAACATCACATCAAACATGTAAATAAAATATACAGTAATAAACTAGACATTAAAATAAGATCACAGGAACTGGAATCATTAATTTTGGAGTTATATAATTCAAGCTATGAATTTCCTAAAGTTTAATGTGATTAAAATAGGATTAGATGAGAAATTAATTTTCTAACTGAGTTCATGTCAAAACAGTGGTACTATTTAATAGAGAATACTATTACAAAATTATAGGAACTGGAATGGTCCAAATTGGAGTTCATATGAATTTTATATGAATTTTACAAGTTCCTACCATTATTTTTGTATTAAAAATGAATTTAGAATGGATTTTCTCTGATTTTATTGATTCCTGGACTAGGCGTCAAAATCTGTAAAGCGCAGGGGCTCTGGCGCAAGAAACCAGAGACACAGAGCACAATCCCAAGGGACGGCGGGTTTGTTTTTAGAAAATCCGGGGGCTCTTATGCATATTAGGCGGCCGAAGGGGTATCGGGGTATTACGATCGTCCGATTAGAAATCTATGGTCCAGATCAGATCTAGGCATAAGTGAACCAGTACGGAATGCGATCCCTTGGATTTGGATCCGACGGCCAAGGTTTTAAATAGCGCGAAACGTTCAGCCACCACCCGATCTCCAATCAACGCTCCAGATCCGAGTAACGTTTCGCGTTAAACCGATCTGGAGCGTTGATTGGAGATCGGGTGGTGGCTGAACGTTTCGCGCTATTTAAAACCTTGGCCGTCGGATCCAAATCCAAGGGATCGCGTTCCGTACTGGTTCACTTATGCCTAGATCTGATCTGGACCATAGATTTCTAATCGGACGATCGTAATACCCCGATACCCCTTCGGCCGCCTAATATGCATAAGAGCCCCCGGATTTTCTAAAAACAAACCCGCCGTCCCTTGGGATTGTGCTCTGTGTCTCTGGTTTCTTGCGCCAGAGCCCCTGCGCTTTACAGATTTTTACGCCTAGTCCAGGAATCAATAAAATCAGAGAAAATCCATTCTAAATTCATTTTTAATACAAAAATAATGGTAGGAACTTGTAAAATTCATATAAAATTCATATGAACTCCAATTTGGATCATTCCAGTTCCTATAATTTTGTAATAGTATTCTCTATTAAATAGTACCACTGTTTTGACATTAACTCAGTTAGAAAATTAATTTCTCATCTAATCCTATTTTAATCACATTAAACTTTAGGAAATTCATAGCTTGAATTATATAACTCCAAAATTAATGATTCCAGTTCCTGTGATCTTATTTTAATGTCTAGTTTATTACTGTATATTTTATTTACATGTTTGATGTGATGTTAATTTATGCTATGTTATGTATGTATTGTGTTGATGCGAGTAGACGAGCAAGCCACTGTGGAATCTGAGGTTCAACAAGTAGAAGTAGCTGAGCAGGAGCTCGTGGAAGGCAAGTTGTGCCCTTGATCACTTCTTTTACCCATTCATGTTCTTATTATTCATAATGATCTGCATAGGATAATTTTGCTGGGACCCAATAGGATGCCCTAGATTTTGACTATCTTTATACCTTGCTTCACCACTGGTTTTACTACTAAAGTTTTGGGTAGTACATGCTATTGCTTTATGTGGATTTGGGTATAGAGATATTCATCACTCATTGTTATACTATTTATTGTTATCTGTTTTATTCTTCCTTGTTCATGTTAAGATCATTATGTTAATGGGAACATGGAGAACCACCCGGGAAAACAGTGCTACCACAAGGGTTTAATGGGACGCCCTTGGCTGATTAACTAGGAAAGCTAGTGGAGGGCTACCTTACCCGAAAGGGGCAAGGGCAGTAGGGGAGTGGTCAGTGTAGGGAGGTCCTTGGATTGATTTTGCTGCGATGGCGGTCAGACAAGAACCCTGCACTGGAGCTTCCTATAAACTGTAGCGGGTAGTCTGAAGCTAGTGGAACTTTGTAAAGGCCTCGTAGTGGTACCCTGCCTCGCTTCCTTGGTAGAGGTGTATGGAGTCTGATCAACTCCGTGGCAAATGGGTAACACGACTTGTGGGTAAAGATGCGCAACCTCTGCAGAGTGTAAAACTGGTATACTAGCCGTGCTCACGGTCAAGAGCGGCTCGGACACTCACATGATTAATATATGGAACTTAAACTTAACCTGTCATTTCATTGCATTTGGGAATATTTTATTATTACTTTTATTTGTTATTACTATGGTTTGGTATTTACTTACACTTAGTAACTGCTAATAAAATTTTGACCAACTTATAAAAGCAATGCTCAGCTTCAGCCTCTATTTCATTGATCAGCCTTACACTTCATGAACTCCCACCTTTGGTGAGTTCATGCCACATTATTCCCCACGACTTGTTGAGCTATGAACGTATGTGAGCTCACTCTTGCTGTCTCACACCCCCCACAGGAGAAGAGCAGGTGGTCGAAGAGGAGCCGCCTAACACTGAGGCATTCGACTTGATCTAGGTGGCGTTTCTCAGTTGACATTGGCGCCAACGATCCTTAGTTCGTTTTACATTTATCTTTATTTTGTAATAAGTCTTCCGCTATGTAATAAATACTCTGATGTTTTATGACATTTATCTCTATACACTCTGTTATTATATATGTTGTCTTCTTTGGCGCATGTATGAGATGCACCTGGCTTTGTTCCTTAAAGCCGGGTGTTACAGAAGTGGTATCAGAGGAAATGTTGACTGTAGGACGAAACCTAGATAGAAATGGACAACCCTCACTTACTTACCTTACTCTGACTCATTCTATACTTATCTAATCTTGATCTTGTCTCACCTTCTGCTACTCTACTCTAGTTAATCTTAACTTTTCTACTCTAAGACAAGATGGATTTGACACCTTGGAATCCTACCACTATGATCTTTTTAAGAGATAGGGAACCCAAGACAAAATTTAAAACTATTTTCTATATTTAAAAATGTTGTTTGATTGTTCTGATGATAAATGTCTGATTTGCTTCTTTGATTGATTGAAATATTATATATGGACATCTTAGTATGTTCCACCATAAGGTAATGAATTAGCTATGGTAGATGAAATATTAATTTGCTTAGCTAATAAATCTCCCAAAATAACCTGATTTGTAATTACTGCCTTGTCTACTATTCTCTTACCATATGTGTCTAACTCAGATGGTCAATACCAGGAGGGGTGGTGGAATTGATCTGCCTCCTAATCAACACACTCGAAGGATATATAGACAACCTCAGCCACAGCCAACAGAGATGAATCCTCCTAATCCTCCACCAGGCGGAGTTGACCCACTGGTTGCTGCTCAGATGGCGGTGATGCAGCAAATGGCGGATACTATGGCTGATATGCGTGCCCAGATGCAGCAAGAACGCCAAGAGATGCGTCAGGAAAGAGAAGATATACGCCAGGAGTTGCGCCAGGAGAGAGATGAGATACGCCAAGAAAGGAGGGCGCAACAACAGCTGCTGCAACAACAAATGCAACAGCAACCACAGCAGCAACAGCAGCAACAAGTGCCATTGCCACCACCACCAGTTCCACCTCGTGATAAGCACCGGGAGTTTATGAGTCATAAGCCACCTACATTCGCTAGCTCACCTGATCCACTGGACGCGGATGATTGGCTGAAGTCCGTTGAGAAGATGCTGAATATTGCACAGTGCACGGACCGGGAGAAAGTTCTTTATGCTTCTGGACGTCTGACAGGTCCTGCTGCTGACTGGTGGGATTCTTATACTGCTGCCCATGACGCTGCTGATACTATTACCTGGGCAGAGTTCAGTACGCAGTTCAGGAACTACCATATTCCAGCTGGGATGATAAAGGTTAAGAAGAAGGAGTTTCTGTCATTGAAGCAAGGCAGTATGTCGGTCAGCGAGTACAGAGACAAATTTATTCAGCTGTCAAGGTATGCTCCGGAGGAAGTTGCTGAGGATGAAAGAAAGCAGGAGCACTTCATTGAAGGACTGAATGGACCCTTGCAATATGCACTGGTTGCACACACTTTTCCATCATTTCAGAGGCTACTGGATAAGGCTCTTGCTATTGAACACAAGCGTGTTCAACTGGGTGATTTGAAGAGGAAGGCTATCTCACAAGGACAGGGTAGCAGCAGTGTTCGTCCTCGCTACAGTTCACCACAGGGTACACCGACCCGACCAGGAGGACCACGCCCAGTTCAGCAATCACCACTGAGGACTCCACCTCCTCGACAGGCTACCCCCACTGGCACCCCGACGAAGTTTGCAGGACAGAGTCCAGGCACTACGTGTTTCAAGTGTGGGAAGACTGGTCATTATGCAAATGTCTGCCCACAGAGGATTGCTACTACTCCAGCTCAGAACAAGCAACAGACCCCTGGCAAGGGATATTCTATAGCCAGGGTGAATCAAGTCAGCGTTGATGATACTCCTGATGGTGGGGACCTCGTAATTGGTATGTTTTATGTTAACGCAATTCCTGCAACAATATTATTTGATTCTGGTGCTACACATTCATTCATGTCTGCTCGTTATGCCAACACAAATGAAATACCACTGCTAAATATGAGAAAACCCCTGATAGTAATTACACCTAAAGGGCCTATTGAGGCGAATCAAATGACACGTAGATTGACATTAACCATTATGGGTAGAGATTTTGGAGCTACTGCTATAATATTAGAGTCAAGCAGTATAGATCTGATCCTTGGTATGTCATGGCTAAGGAAGGCAAAGGCCGTTATAGCATGTGGTAGAGGTACCGTAGAACTCACTACCACTAAAGGAGAAAGATTTCAAGTTAATATTGCAGTAACCTCCTCATCCATGCGTGCAATGTTCTTTATACCGGAGGAGTTTGTTGGTGACAACATCCGGGTGGTTAGAGATTTTCCGGATGTCTTTCCAGAGGAGTTACCAGGGATGCCACCTGATAGAGAAGTTGAGTTTGTTATTGATCTCTTACCTGGAACCGCCCCTATTTCTAAACGGCCATATAGAATGTCCGTAGAGGAGTTGAAGGAACTGAAGAAGCAGTTGACGGAGTTACAAGAGGCTGGTTACATTCGTCCGAGTTCCTCACCTTGGGGAGCACCGGTTCTATTTGTACAGAAGAAGGATGGATCCCAGAGGATGTGTGTGGACTATAGATCACTTAATGATGTCACGGTGAAGAACAAGTATCCATTACCCCGTATTGAGGATTTATTTGATCAGATGAGAGGTGCTAGAGTATTCTCGAAGATTGATCTCCGATCCGGTTACCATCAGATGAGGATTAGACCATCGGATATTCCCAAGATGGCGTTCTCGACCCGATATGGATTATATGAGTTTACTGTTATGTCATTTGGACTAACCAATGCACCAGCTTACTTCATGAATTTGATGAATAAGGTGTTTATGGAGTATTTGGACAGATTCATCGTGGTATTCATCGACGATATTCTTATCTATTCTAAGAATGAAAGCGATCATGAACAGCATCTAAGGTTGGTGCTACAGAAGTTACGAGATAATCAACTCTATGCTAAGTTCAGCAAGTGCGAGTTTTGGATCGACAAGGTGCCATTCCTTGGTCATATTATTTCTAATGGAGGAATAGCAGTGGATCCTGCTAAAGTGAAGGAGATAATGGAGTGGAGAGTGCCCACTACAGTTACTGAGATTCGTAGCTTCTTGGGACTCGCAGGATATTATCGAAGATTTATTGAAGGGTTTTCTAAGATTGCCAAGCCTATGACATCGCTTTTGGAGAAAGGAAAAGAATTTAAGTGGGATGAGAAATGTCAAGAGAGCTTTGATCAATTGAAGGAAAGATTGATGTCACCTCCAGTATTGATTATGCCGGATCTGCAGAAGGGATTTGACATTTACTGTGATGCATGTGGCCAAGGACTTGGATGTGTGCTTATGCAAGAAGGTCATGTGATTGCCTATGCATCTCGCCAGTTGCGGAAGCATGAATTGAACTACCCCACTCATGATTTGGAATTGGCAGCCGTTGTGCATGCACTTAAGATTTGGAGACACTACATTATGGGAATTAAGTGCCAAGTATATACGGATCATAAGAGTTTGAAGTATATATTCACTCAGAAGGATCTCAACCTCAGACAGCGTCGTTGGTTGGAGCTCATCAAGGATTATGATTTGGAGATTCACTATCATCCAGGCAAGGCAAATTTGGTTGCAGATGCCTTGAGTCGGAAGGAGCATGTTCACTCCGCTTTCGTTGTCCAACTGCCCGATGAATTAGCAAAAGACTTTGAGAGACTCAATTTGGGAATTGTTACTCATACTGAAGGAGTTACCATTGAGTTGGAACCTACCTTGGAGCAAGAGATTCGTAAAGGTCAGGTTGGTGACGCTAAGATTCAAGAGATTAAAGATCTGATTACGGAAGGTCGAGTTCCGGAATTCACGGAGGATGAGCAAGGTACTATATGGTTCAAGGATCGGATATGTGTTCCGGAGATCGATAGCCTCCGTGAGGCTATATTGAAAGAAGCTCATGATTCTGATTATTCAATCCACCCTGGTAGCACTAAGATGTATCAAGATTTGAAGCAAAAGTATTGGTGGTATGGACTGAAAAGAGATGTTGCTGCCCATGTGGCTAAGTGTGATGTGTGTCAAAGAGTTAAGGTTGAACATCAAAGACCAGCTGGACTACTGCACCCATTGAAGATACCTGAGTGGAAATGGGAAGAAATTGGTATGGATTTTATTGTTGGACTACCCCGCACTCCAGCAGGATATGACTCTATTTGGGTAATTGTGGACAGATTGACAAAGGTGGCTCATTTTATACCTGTGAGGACTAATTATACGGGAGCCAAGTTAGCAGAATTGTATATGACTCGGATAGTTTGTCTACATGGAGTGCCTAAGAAGATCGTGTCTGATCGAGGATCACAGTTTACTTCTCGATTTTGGAAGAAGTTGCATGAGAGTTTGGATACAAAGTTGAATTTTAGTTCAGCCTACCATCCCCAGACTGATGGACAGACAGAGAGAACCAATCAAGTGCTAGAAGATATGTTAAGAGCTTGTGCTCTCAAGCATGGTGGCAGTTGGGAGAAGAGCTTACCCTATGCTGAGTTTTCTTATAATAATAGCTATCAGGCCAGTTTGAAGATGTCACCATTTGAGGCTTTGTATGGCAGAAAATGCAGGACTCCACTGTATTGGGATCAAACTGGAGAAAGACAGTTCTTTGGACCTGAACTTATACAAGAGGCAGAAGAACAAGTTCGAATGATAAGAGAAAATTTGAGAATTGCACAGTCCAGGCAAAAGAGCTATGCTGATAATAGGAAAAGATTACTGGAGTTTAAGGAGGGTGATCATGTCTACTTGAAGGTGTCACCACTCCGGGGTATGAGGAGATTTAAAGTTAAAGGAAAGTTGTCCCCTCGCTTCATTGGACCTTTCTTGATCTTAAAGCGAGTGGGAGAAGTTGCGTATCAACTGGAGTTACCCGATCATCTGTCAGATGTACATGATGTGTTCCATGTATCTCAGCTAAAGAAGTGCCTTAGGGTACCTGAGGAGCAGTTACCAATGGGGGACCTTAGTGTTCAAGATGATCTGACTTATACTGAGTACCCTGTCAAGATTCTGGACACTTTGACTCGAGTTACAAGAAATAAGGTGATAAAGATGTGCAAAGTACAATGGAGTCACCATGGTGAAGATGAAGCCACTTGGGAAAGGGAAGAAGAGCTTCGCATAGACTTCCCCCACCTTTTCCCTAGATCTTCTTAAATCTCGAGGACGAGATTATTTTTAAGGGGGGTAGGATTTGTAATACTCAAAATTGTATAAAAGGATTATATAGTGAATTCCTTATCTTATGTGTCATAATTGCATCATAAAAAGAGCATACATGAAAGTTGGAGATGAATTAAAACAAATGATAAAAAGAATATGCATCATGTTGGAGTTTTATATGTTTGCACATTAAATAAAATAATAAGGATAACAACAAAGAGATAATAATTCTAAAGGTTGGATCAAACCCTAAATGGAAATTAGAGTTTGGAAATAAGAAAGAGAGAAGGGATATAAAAAAAATATAGATAATATATATAAATAAATATATTCAGAATTAATATCCCTAATTTCACAAATATAAGTTGAAGTGATGAGCCATAGAAGTTTGAATTTAAGTTTGAATTCAAATTTAACTTGGAAATGGAGAAAAGAAATTAAAGTAAAAATGGAAAAGAATTAAAAGGCTTCATGGGCCGTTCTGCCTGATTTCGGCCCAGTTACAAAACACCAGCAAGCCAGCCCACCTAACCCTATCCCCTGCTCGCGCGCGCACGCTCGATGCTCCTGTGCGGCTGAGCGCAGGGACCCACCCGTCAGTCACCATTTGCGCCCGCGTTTTCCTCCTCTCTGTTACACCGACTCGTGGGGCCAAGCTGCCTGTTGCACCCGCCTCGCGCCTACTCCCCTTACTCCCACAGACTCGTGGGCCCACTTCGTCAGATGCTCCGTCCTCAACCGAATTGCCGAGCCTGGCGGCTTGCGCAACTCTCGCGGGAGGCCGCTGTGCGCTTGGCCACGTCCGGCCGATGCCCCGCCGAGATCTTCGCGTCGCTGGCTATAAGAACCTAATTGCATCGCCCCTCAACCGTCCAATACCTATTCCATTGGGACCTGTGCATCGTAGCGCCATTAGTTTTGACGCCATCGGTGAGAGAGAGAAAGGAGCGCGGCGGGGCGAGTTTTGGATTGTCGTCGGTGGGCCGCTGCCCTGTCCCTCCGGGTCGACAGCCTCACAGAGCGCCGACGCCGCGGTTGGAGTTGACGGTGTGGCAGGCAAGGTCTTGGGTCTCGGCGAGGACTCCCTCAGCGAACCGTGGTCGGATCTGTGCGGTTGCAACTTCACCAGGGTGAGTTTTCCTTCCCTGCCTGCTGGACATGGTTGCGTAGGGTTCGAGCGGGGTAGTTCGGGTGAAAGTTAGGGCTCGGATGGCGAGTTCGGAGCTGCTCGCTGGCGCGGCTATGGCGCTCGGCCGTGGCGGTCGGCTGGAGAAAAAAAAGAGAGAAGAGAGAGAACAGGTGAGGTAGGAGAGAGTACCAGAGCCGTTGATCTCTCAGGGAACGGTTTAGATTAGATCCTTAGTTTGTTTTACATTTATCTTTATTTTGTAATAAGTCTTCCGCTATGTAATAAATACTCTGATGTTTTATGACATTTATCTCTATACACTCTGTTATTATATATGTTGTCTTCTTTGGCGCATGTATGAGATGCACCTGGCTTTGTTCCTTAAAGTCGGGTGTTACAGCCATGGGACCTCAAATCCATCAAGCGCCGAGGGGATGAAACTCTTCGGCCATACCTCAAGAGATTTTAGACCATGAAAAATCATATCCTAGAGGTCGCGGAAGCGGCAGTGATCGAGGACTTCTACCGGGGATCTAATGACTCGGCCTTCGTCCGAGCCACACTGCAGAAGGCGCCGACTACCTCCGAGCAGCTGTTCTAGGAAGCCGACCTCTACATCACCACCGGTGAACGAGCTCAGGAGCTCATCGGAGGAGCAAAGCCTGCACCGGCGGCACCGTGACGCGACACGAACCAACAACCCGACAAACATTGGGAGAAGAGGCCTCATGAAGAAGTCCACGCCACCGGACCACCCGCCTCTCGCGCCCGAGGAGGACCTCACGGAGGCAAACGTACGCTGGACGACATCCTCGACGCTCAGTGCCCGTACCACAAGGACATGCGCCACACCCTCCAGAACTACAGAGACTTCAAGCACTCCGTGGGGAACGGCCGACCCTTCCAACCTCTGCCACCTCCCCCACCACGAGGAGGTCCTGGAGAACCTCGACAACCCCAACAGCAGGAGGGGGAGGAGGCGGAGCATTCCCGCACGTCAACGGAGAAGTCAACGTCATCTTCGGCAGACATAGGTCGCAAGAAAGCAAGAGGCAACAAAAGCTCAACGACCGTCAGATACTGGTGGCGACCACTGGTCCTCCCGCCCCGTATCGATGGTCCAAACACCCGATCACCTTCACTCGGGCGGATCAATGGCTCAACTTCGACCACCCAGGCAAGTACTCGCTCCTCGTCGATCCGGTGATCCGAGAAAGCAGGGTAAAGAAGGTATTAGTGGACGGGGGATGCAACATCAATGTCACCTTCCCCCGGACACTTCAAGGCTTGGGAGTTCCCCTCAAAGAGCTCCACGAGTCGGACACTTCTTTCTTCGGCATCGTGCCGACTGAAGGAGAATATCCACTGGGACACATCTACATGCCGGTCACCTTCGGAACTCCGGAAAACTACAGAACAGAATTCCTGAGGTTTGAGGTGGCGAACTTCGACTGCGGATACAACGCCATCATTGACAGGCCTGGATTGGCGAAGTTCATGGCCATTCCACATTATACGGACATGATACTAAATATGCCAGGACCACAAGGAATCATAACTGTGCGCGCTGACTTCCAAGGCGCCGCAGAATGTTTCGGAGTGGCCATTCAGGCGGCCCTCACCACCAAACCGTCAGCGACTTCTTCTGCACAGGCGAACTCAATGCCTGAGGAAGACCTCGTGGTATCCGTGAATGGAGCTCAAGCCATAACCTCTATACGGTCAACTGAAGAAACCAAGAGAATCAACCTCGGGTTCGCCAATGAGCGCAAGACTGCCGTCATTAGTTCTAGCCTGGATGACAAATAGGAAGGCGCGCTCATCCAGTTTCTACAAGATAACCGAGACGTATTCGCATGGCAACCTGCGGATATGCCGGGAGTCCCAAGAGAACTAGTCGAGCACAAACTGAAGGTCTACCCCCAGGCAAGGCCGATCCGACAAAAATTACGTTGTTTCACGCCCGACAAGAGAGAAGCCATCCGTGCAGAGCTGGCTCGCTTGGTCGCGGCCGGATTCATTAGAGAAGTGTTACATCCCGAGTGGTTGGCAAATCCTGTTCTTGTACTCAAAAAGAATAAAGTGGATTGGTGCATGTGCGTCGACTATATAGATCTCAACAAGCACTGTTCGAAGGATCCCCTCGGACTTCCTAGAATAGACCAGGTGGTGGATTCAACCGCTGGGTGCTCTATGTTGTCTTTCTTGGATTGCTACTCTGGGTATCATCAGATTAGTTTGGCAAAAGAAGATGAAGAAAAACTGCATTAATCACCCCATTTGGAGCTTTCTGTTATACCTCCATGCCGTTTGGCCTTAAAAACACTGGAGCGACTTACCAGAGAGCCATTCAGACATGCTTAGCCGACCACTAGGGCAAGCGTGTAGAAGCTTATGTGGATGACATGGTGATCAAGACAGAAAACTCAAAAAATTTCATTAAAGATTTGCAGCTGGTCTTCAACAGCCTACGGAGATATCGATGGAAGCTTAATCCTGAAAAGTGTGTCTTTGGAGTACCAGTAGGGAAATTGCTTAGGTTTATCGTCAGCCACCGGGGAATTGAGGCTAATCCAGAAAAGATCGAGGCTATCATGAGAATGGAGGCACCACGATCACAGAAGAAAGTACAAAGACTTACTGGATGCATGGCAGCCCTAAGCAGGTTCATATCAAGGCTGGGAGAAAAGGGCCTACCGTTCTACAAGTTGCTCAAGAAGGTAGACAAGTTCCAGTGGACTTCAGAGGCTCAGGAAGCTCTGGACGCACTGAAGAAATTCCTGACAACACCACCAGTGCTAAAACCGCCTCGCCAAGCCACGCCGAGTCAACCGGTTGAAGATCTGCTGTTGTACATCTCTTGCACGACTCACGTGGTGAGCACCGCGTTAGTAGTCGAGCGAGCAGAAGAAGGACACGCATACCCTATGCAACATCCCGTCTATTTCATCAGTGAAGTCCTAGGTCCCTCGAAGAAGAAATATCCTCAAGTTCAGAAACTATTGTATGCAGTACTTTTAACTACACGCAAGCTCCGTCACTACTTTGACGATCACAAAGTCATAGTAGTCACCGGATTTCCAATAGGGGATATTCTCCACAACAAATAAGCCATCGGAAGAATAGCCAAGTGGGCCTGCGAACTAGGGGCTCATGACATTGAGTTTTGACGTCGTACTGCAATCAAGACCCAAGCACTAGTTGACTTCGTATCAGAATGGACCGAGCAATAAGTGTCAGATAACCCAGAGACTGCAGAAGTATGGAAGATGTATTTCGATGGCTCATTGAAACTGCAGGGGGCAGGCGCAGGAATCCTTTTCATTGCACCTGGAGGTGAATAGCTCAAATATGCTCTTTAGTTACTGTTCTCAGCATCCAATAATGCGGTAGAATATGAAGCTTTGATTCATGGACTGAACATTGTCGTATCACTGGGCATCAAGAGGCTGATGGTATATGGGGATTCAGTGGTGGTCATAAGTCAGATAAACAAAGAGTGGGATTGCTCGAATGACTCCATGGGGAAATACTGCACCGCCGTCCGAAAGCTAGAAGACAAGTTTGAAGGGCTAGAATTTCATCATGTGGAGAGGGATCGCAACGCAGCAGCTAATGCATTGTCAAAGCTAGGATCCAGTCGGACTCAGGTCCCACCTGGAGTCTTCATCCAAGAAGTGTTGCGCCCGAGCATCTCATTAGATCGAGTAGAAGAGTGCAATATTCTGAGCCAACCAGAGTCAGATTCTGATGACTGGAGGGAGCCAATCATCAGATACATAAAGAACAAGGAGTCGGATGACAAAAATACAGTAGAGCGCATTGCAAGGCAGTCAGCTCACTACACCCTCATTGGGGAAACACTATACAGAAGGGGTGTGACGGGAGTCCACATGAAATGCATTCTTTTGGCTACTGGGAAGCAACTGCTAGATGAGGTCCACGCTGGACAATGCGGGATACACGCAGCATCCAGGACTCCGGTTGGGAAGGTCTTCATGTCTGGTTTCTACTGGCCAACGGCGAAGAGTGATGCAGATGAGTTAGTCCAGAGGTGTGAAGCTTGTCAATACTTATCAAAACAGCAACATCTACCGGCACAACAACTGCAAACCATACCTGTAACATGGCCGTTCGCGTGCTGGGGACTGGACATGATTGGACCCTTCAAGAAAGCTCAAGGAGGATACACTCATGTACTGGTTGCTATCGACAAATTCACTAAGTGGAAAGAGTTCAAGCCGATTGCTTCTCTAACTTCAGCTAAGGCAGTGGAATTCATACAGGACATAATATTCAGGTTCGGAATACCGAACAACATCATAACCGACCTGGGATCCAATTTCACCAGTTCAGAATTTTTTGATTTCTGTGAACAAAAGAGCATCCAGATCAAATATGCATCAGTAGCACACCCAAGAGCCAACGGGCAAGTAGAAAGAGCCAACGGAATGATATTAGAAGCACTTAGAAAGAAAGTCTTTGACAAGAATGAAAAGTTCGCAGGAAAGTGGATCATAGAGTTGCCATATGTGGTCTGGAGCCTAAGAACTCAACCCAGCCGAGCTTTGTATGGAAACACTCCCTTCTTTATGGTCTATGGTTCAGAGGCAGTGCTACCTGCTAATCTCAAGTTCGGGGCGCCAAGATTGATTTTCGAAAACATAGCTGAAGCTGAAGCTACCAGATTGGAGGATGTTGATATACTAGAAGAAGAACGATTGAATACAGTAATTCAGTCAGCCAGGTACCAACAGACTCTGAGGTGCTATCATGATAAGGCCATACGGCGTCGATCCTTCACAGTGGGAGATCTTGTCCTTCGCCGAATTCTAACGGGGGAGGGGCGACACAAATTGTCACCACTATGGGAAGGACCATTCATAGTAACAGAAGTCACCCGGTCTAGATCATATCGTCTTACTCAAATGGATGGCACAGAAATAGGGAACTCATGGAATATAGAGCATCTCAGAAAGTTTTACCCCTAGCTAGATTTCAAAAGCTATTGGGACGGCATTGTATTCTGTAATTGGGAGATACACCATCAATAAAATGACTTCATTCTCAAAGGCACTCGAATTGTTTTTTGCACGTTTACTTAACCTAGGGTGGCCACTATGCCCTATTAACAGAGCAATCGGCTTAAGTCGGCAATGACTTAAGGTGGTCTGACATGCTCATGCTTACTTAACCCAGGGTGACCACTATACCCTACGAACGGAGCAATCGGCTTAAGTCGGCAATGACTTAAGGCGGTGCAACATGCTCACGCTTACTTAACCCAGGGTGACCACTATACCCTACGAACGGAGCAATTGGCTTAAGTCGGCAATGACTTAAGGCGGTGCAACATGCTCACGGTTACTTAACACCGGGTGACCACTATACCCTACTAACAGAGCAATCGACTTAAGTCAGCAAAGGCTTAAGGCGGTGTGGCATGCTCACGTTTACTTAACTCAGGGTGACCACTAGACCCTACCAACGGAGCAGTCGGTTTAAGTCGGTAGTGACTTAAATCGGCACGGCATGCTTGCGGCTACTCGATTCAGCATAAGCACGTTTTCGATTGCTCGTCTTAGGGCGATCTCTAAGCCCCGCAAAATAGGAAGAAGTTTCAAAACCATCACACTGCACTTACTTCTGCAATCATAACAACTGTTGAATTCAAACAACAGAGAAATAATAATAGCGTTCAGTACCAAGAACATTTTCTAACAGAACATTCGAGCACATTGACCACACACACAATGCATTCAGTGTTTCTACTTAGTAATGTTTTTCTCAGGAGCAACTGACGAAGAAGGACGACTCGAAGAGTCAGGAGCAGTGTTGACATCAGCAATTATGTCGTCAGGAACAATCACACCCGGCCTTCTCATCAAGATCCGCCCTGCGCGAATGGCTTTGTCCATAGCCTTGTCGTGCTGAGCCCTCAAGGTGGTAGAAGTGTCTTCAGCAGCCTTAACAGCCAGCCGAGCAGCTTCTAGCTCCCGGACGACTGATCTTTTGGAAGCGCGCAGATCCTTGATGATAGAGTCTTTGCTTGACACCAATTGCCTAACACGAATGAGTTCGTCCTGGGACTGTTGCAGCTTGTAACGATGATTATCCAAGTCTGCCATGGTAAAGCGACGGCTCCTCTCCAAGATAGTCAAAGAATTGTTGGCGTTGCGATACAATCTATCAAGGTTATCGCGAGAAGCTGCAAGGGCACGTTTTTCTTCCTGTAGACAAGAATCAGCCCTCGAATACCCAGCAGGCAGTAAGAACACATCAGAGAAAGTCAAAGCAAACTTACCTCGTTAGCCACCCTTTCAGAGTCAAGCTGAGCACTGAGAGAGGAATTCAATAAGTTGGTGTCGTCTAAAGAAGCAGAAACTCGAGCCAGGTCCACCTGACCTTGAGAGTACTTCTCCTTGAGCTCAGAGTACCGCTAGACCATATCTAGCAAGAAATGGTTGAAGAAGGGCACTCAGTAAAAAAGCAAACTAATCAAGTGGCCAAAGAGGAAACAGAGGCACTAACCAGCATTTGTCATCTCCAACTCAGATACCCGCCGCTGAAGTAGCACTGGATTCCAATGCATTAGAGATAGAGCTCTTTCTGGGACAGAAGCACCCTGTGATCTCAGCCGATCAGCCATCTCGTCAACCAAAGCCTGGTATTGAAAACAAGTGAGTGCAAAGACAATATTTCGCCCGAAGTTTAGCTATATAAGGAAAAACCAAGTTACCTGAAGATTGGAGAAGAATGAAGGAAGCCCCAGATCATGAGAAACCAGTTGGTGACTCGATGAGGGAATATCAGCCGAGGTAATCTGTAGAGCATCATTGGGGATTGACTCAAAATCACCGGCAGAAATCAAAACTCTAGCGTCGGGTGTGCCGGTCTCTAAGGTGACTTCCTGATTTGAAGCACGTGCTGCTGCCATGCAATCAGAATGTGGAGGAGAAGACCCGACGTGGACATCCATGGAGGTATGAGAAGGGGAGCCCACTTGGACACCCTCGGGGGCTGGGTCGTAGCTTGCATTGCCCATCGGAGCCGGATCACCACCGGCAGCACCCTCGGGGGCTGGGTTGTAGCTCGCACTACCCACCCGGGCCGGATCATTGTCGGCAACACCCTCAGGGGCTAGGAAATCGCTGGTGCCATCCTTGAGGATCGGGTTCTCTACAACAGCCACCTCTAAGGCTGAAGGATTCTCAGTTACCTCCATAGGAATGGAGCAACCTAGACTAGCTTCTTGACTCTGAAGACCGCACTCCAAGGTCGATGAGGTTCGAGACGCTGCTCAGGATAACTCTAACCCCACATCTGGAATGTCAATGCAAACGTCCATCATACCGCCATCTGTTGGCTCGGACAGCAGATCTTCAGGAACCATATCCTCGAGAGCCTGATCAAAATTTGCTATGGACAACTCTTACAGACCAACGAGTGCAGACAAGGCTGGAGAAGGAATATCACTACTCCCCCCACTAACCAGGTAGCGTCGACTGTTTTTCCGAATTAAGGGGATTCCCTCCTCCTCTTCCTCATCCTCGTCAACAATACGAACAACACACCCATTGGGGTCAGCGTCGACCGGATTGCACCCATTGGGATCAGCATCATCAAGGTCACACCCATTGGGGTCAGCATCAGCAGGGTCACACCCATTGGGATCAGCTCCAGTAAAAAGTTCCACTGGCACTTCCTCAGTAGCAGGACCAGAAGGGCCAGCATCCTGATTCAAACATGACACTCGCTGAAGCCTCCTCTTTTTCTTCTTCTTCCCCTCGGCAGGAGCAGTTGGATGAGTGGCCGGGCGAAGGCGCTTTGGGCGAGCACCATCAGATTTTTGAGCAGTCAAGGTCTTTTCAGGCTCGGGGACAGTTGCAATAGCTATGGTTTCAGCAGGGATGGAGTCAGAGGAATCCTCAGCCAACATGTCCAGCATAGCACTTATCTCTGCATCACTCGGGTTTACAGGCATCTCAAAGTGAACTTGCCTTTCATCGTTGGGGAGATCACCAAGTGAAGCAACCAGAGCCTCGACTTCTTCGGGAGAGGGTCACACTCTAAGACCCAGGCCATTGTCGCTAACAGGAGGATTGGACACAAAACTGAAAAAAGTCTTGGAAGGTGGCAGATTCCAGGCAGAATATGCAATAGGAGCACCAATATTCGACACTTTGCCTCTAAGGATCATCTCCAGCCGGCTTACCAAATCCATAGCAGGAATCCCCCTGTTGGTAACTCGGGTTGAGTCAGTGACACCACTATACAAATAAGCTGGGTATGCTCTGTCCTTTAGTGGCTGAATGTTCTTGAAAACAAAGTCTGCGACTACCGCTTCAGCAGTCAGACCTCTCTCCTTTAACAAGCCAATTTCAGCAAGTAGAACCCTGGCTTCGGTTATCTCCAAGTCTATGGGGGATTCAGTCCAACTTGGAGCACGAACATCCGGTTGTCTCCTCGACCGAGGGGGGAGGGAATTGCCATGATTCTCTACAATAAACCACTACAAGCGCCATCCTTTGATGCTGTCCTTGAGTGGGATGTCGAGGTACTCTAACTTCCTCCCACGGCGCATCTCCAAACTCGCACCACCCATGAGCTGGTGCTGCCCCCGGCCATTCTAGGCTGACAATGATATAAGTACTTCCACAAGCCAAAATGAGGCAGAATTCCGAGATAGGATTCACACAAGTGAACAAAGACAGAAACTTGCAGAATGGAGTTGGGATTCAGATGAGTCAGATTCAGATAGTAGAAATCAAGGAGACCGTGAAAGAAAGGAGAAATAGGAAGAGCAAGGCCGCGGATCAGAAAAGGAATGTAAATAACGGACTCGTGGGTGTCCTCCGTCAGGACAGTAACCCCACGACAGATCCGCCAAGAGCAAAGCTCCTTCGGAGGAAGAACTCCGACAGAAACAAGATGGAGAAGGTCCAATTCGGAAACAACAGACATGTGATTACCTGTGAAAGACAATTGACTGTTGGGATCGATGGGAGGGATAGGCGCAGCGGCAGAATTATGACTCTTTTGCTTGGGCGCCATCTCAATCTCGTCAGCGAATTGAGTGGAAGCAAGATCAAAGGGAAACGGAGGAGGTATGGAAGCGAAAAGTGAGGCTAGGGCTCAGAAAGCAGAGGCATGCGACGGTGCGGTACAAATGGGGCTTTCCCGGGCCAAGCACCGATTCTAAAAAGTGCCCAGTCAGCACCCGGCTGTTACTTCGAAAAAAAACGCCGACGTGGCTCGATATAACTTAGTTGTTATTTCTAAAACGCTGACGTCACCGGTCTTCACTCGGCTGTTATTTCTAAAACGCCAACGTGACTCGATATAACTCAGCTGTTATTTCTAAAACGCTGACGTCACCGGTCTTCACTCGGCTGTTACTTCTAAAACGCCGACGTGGCTCAACATAACTCAGCTGTTATTTCTAAAACGCTGACGTCATCGGTCTTCACTCGGCTGTTACTCCTAAAACGCTGACGTGGCTCGATATAACTCAGTTGTTATTTCTAAAACGTTGACGTCACTGGTCTTCACTCGGCTGTTATTTCTAAAAGCGCCGACATGGCTCGGTATGACTCGGTCATTACTTCTAAAACGCCGACGTCACCCGTAATCACTCGGCTGTTATATCTAAAACGCCGAGGCGGCTCAAAAGGACTCGGTTACTCTAAACACAAATACGGTCGATCAGCTAATGGCAAAGGAAACGGAGGAAAAGCAAGAAACACGCACAAAACGAGGAGAAGTCTTTTGCATTATATAAGGAGGGGAAGTATTTTCACAAACTTAAAAACCAACTCATTATGAGTTGATTTTCTTCCCACTGTTCAGTTCATTACACTAATACATTACATTTCACTACACTATACTACTAACTACTACTACATTATTCTACTAATACTACTTCTACTACTATACTAACATCTAAGCCAGTGGTGCCTTGCTGCTGCCGCCCTTGTCGTTGCCGTTGCTGATGTCGTTGCCGCCGTCACCCTTGCCGTCGCCCCTGCTGCCGTCGCCGTCGCCCCCATCGCCGTCGTCGCCCTCGCCGCCGTCGTCGCCGTCGCTCCCCTCCTCGGACGAGTCAGAGGAGTCCTCCTCGTCCGAGGAGACCTCCGACTCATCTAAGCCCTCGAGCCCAGCACGCTCGACGGCCCGGATGTAGGTCCACACTTCCGCAGCAATCCCTTGGGAATCGTCTGAATCATCAGACGATGTCGGGGGAGAGGCAAGGACCAGCAATCCCTCAGACTCGGAGGAGAACTCCTCCTCCGAGTACTCGGAATCGCCGAAGTCCTCCGAAGGAGGAGTCGGCTCGCGCTTTTGCTTATCGTCGGAATGATGCGAGGAGCTCCCACCTTTCTTGCTCTTGCCCATGATGGAGTAGAAGAGAAGAGAAGAGAGTAAGCAGCAAGCGGCAGAGAGATGTGTGAAGACGGCAGTGAAGCAAGCGCTCTGTTTATAGAAGAAGAAGGCAACCGCTCACCTCCTACCACGGTCACTGAACAGTCACAAATAATCAATAAGCAATTCAAATCGTCTGCAAACAAGTCAGGCGGCTGACGCCGTTTCATGTAACACAGCACCTATTGGGACTCAAGTCAACTACATGGATGATATGATTACACCCGCGGTCACATCAAGTTACTACTCAGGGCCAGTTCGTTAAACGCTCAGCGCACCAAGCCGTCCCTTGCCTACACCCATTGGGGGTGACACCTAGGAAATTTCAATAGATTTTCCCAAGCAGTCGCATCCATACAGTATATGCAATGAATGTATCAAGACAGAAGGAGGATATCAACGGAGATCAGAGGAAAGCCAAATATAGCCAATGAGGTACAAGTCTAATCAACAAAAGCATTGAAGCACGAAGTGATATGAAGACTAGCCAAGAGCCATCTACCGAACGTCCAATCTGTCACAGATCAAATAAATTTCAAACCTAACAAGATATGGGCATATCGTGTGCTCGATCTCAAAGGCAAAAACTGTATGCTGACCTCTAAAGCATAAGGTTGATGATATAATGCTAATTTCTAAGGCATTCGATGAAGAGGAAAGGATGATTTCTAAAAACAACATGAGATCAAGACATTCAAGTGGATTATTTTCAGTAATCCACTCAAAGCTCGGGGGCTACACCCATTGGGTGCACCTCCAGTGCACCCAATGAATCATCAACCCCAAAAGGTAGAATGATGATTTCTAAAGCATGAGATGAAAATAAAACAATGCTGACTTCTAAAAGCATGAGTTGAAGATAAAAATGATTTCTGAGAAGACTTGAAATGAAGACCTTCGAGTGGATTATTTTCGAAAATCCACTCGAAGCTCGGGGGCTACACCCATTGGGTGCACCTTCGGTGCACCCAGTGAGTCTTGAATTCCAAAGAGCAAAATGTTGATCTCCAAAGCATAAACCCAAGACAGAGCATCGATTTTTGAGGAACAAAGCGAAGGTCGATGAATGGTGGTAGAAGAAAACAATAGAAGATCGTTTTTTCCGAGTCATTTAGAGTTCAGAAGCAACGGCTCGACAGACTTGTTTTCAAGGCATTCCTTATCAAAATCAAGAACTGCAAGCTGGACCTAGAATCTTTGGGCCGTTTATTCCAAAATCAACCCAAAGATTGGGGGCTTGTGGGGGACAGATATCCCCTGGGTCCACTAGAAGGCTAAAAGACCTCGCGAAAGGCCTACGGGCCTAATGATTCGCAAGGTCATCCCTTCGTGGGCCTGGAGAGGCACGTCTGGAAAAGTGAATTGACACAAGATTGGATTAATGTAGGCCTAGACGGCCCGATGAGTTTGAACGACAACCGCAACAGGGATCCGACCTTCCCGCGCAGGGGCCTCATACATCGGAACAGAGCGGAGATAGGTCGGCGAAATTATAGGAAGATAGGCTCAGTCGGTTCACTATTATTTAGGCTCACATTGTTATCATATCCACATGTACTGCCCCACGGTCGAATATATAAGGCCTAGGGGGCATCCCTTCAAAGATATATCTCACTACTTAGTCATCCACCTAGTTCTCTAACATCCTCGATACTAGAGAACCTCCTTGTAACCCACCACGCAAAGTATTCACGCCAGGACGTAGGGTATTACGCATCTCCAAGCGGCCCGAACCTGTACAAAATTGTCCACTGTCTCTCGTGCATCTAGCGCGAACCATTGAGCTACAGTCGGTAACACCGTCCTACTCCAAAAAGCACCTCAAGCGGCAACCCTGAGTGCGCGGTCGGACCCAAAACACTGACAAATTCACAACACTCAGAATGATGACAAAGGAGGTCAGTCGCAGCCCACAGAGGCCCCAGTATACCTCACAATCTTCGGGGCAGCAACAAAGCTCTTTCCGGCCGCCAGCTCCAAGGGGCAGAGGCGCCAGGGGCTTCGAAGGAAGATATGGGGATCAGCCCAGGAAAATCTACTGCTTATTTTGCGGTGAAGACAAGGGCCATACTACAAGAATGTGCCAAATCACTATCCAAAAATAGAGGGAGCTCGCAGAAGCCGAAGCTCGGCAGAACCAACCGAAGCAGGTCTTGCACACTGCTTCGTGCCATTCACCCTACATACCAGAATATGTGGGTAATCACTCTGCAGCTTCTGTTGCTTCGGCTAGTCAGCCACAGGCTCCTTGGCCACAACTTCCACCTCTGCCCCCTCTACAGCCTATTTATTCACGGGGTCAGCAGCCAGAAGGGAGCCAACACACTCAGCAACAGAGGGATTTCAGGGAGGAATCCGAAGCTCGCACAGTTAACAGTACTGTGCCAGAGTCGAAGCACATCTATTGAGAGATATCCTACCCTCTCAAGCACTTTTTTACTTTATGCTATTTTGTTTCTTAAATAAGGACAAGTAATGCAAATCTAGTTTTAACTCTTTGTAATAGTTTCGCTTCTGTTAAAATGAAATGTGTCTTCGTCATAGATTTACGAAGCTCGAATATTGCCGAAGCTTCAAAAAGTCATACCTAATGGAGTGCAACAAAAGTCTTGTCGAAGCTTCAAAAGTCGTTCCCAAGGGAGCGCAGAGTAAGTTTTTTGCTCAAAAGTCGTTCCTAAGGGAATGCAGAGCCAAATACCGCCGAAATATAAGGCGAAGCGCGAAAAGTCAACGCGAAAATACCGCCAAATATAAGGCGAAGCGCGAAAAGTCAACGTGAAAATACCGTCGAAATATAAGGCGAAGCGCAAAAAGTCAACGCAAAAATATTGCCAAAAAATAAACGGCAAAGAGATTTTGATCGTTCCTAAGGTGACGCGGAGATTGTGTGTTTCAGCGTGGGCGTGTGTCTTCGGCATTAGCATCATTCTTCGCATCATAACATCGCATCATATCGCATAGCATCACATCATACATCATAACACACGAATGGGAAACAAAGTCGATCTTCGGAGAATGCTTTACAAAGGTGAAAAGGTGCTAAGTCACAAAGTAAACTGAGAATTATAGCTTCATCAGCTCTGATGTGGAAGAAGAGATCTATTGTTTTCGAAGCATTGATATTTTTACGAAGCTAGGATACTCTTTACGAAGTATGGATATTCTCACGAAAAATATTCTTCTTTGCGAAGCATGAAAAGAAGGGAAGGTGTTTTTTCGCCGAAGGCTCAAAAACAGTATGTATGTAAAAAGTTTCATACATCGCAAAGAAGTGAATTGCAAAATAGTTTACATATTAGATTCAAAACTATACGTATCAAATATTACAGACTTAGTTCAACAAATGCTACATTAATCACCTAAGAACGTTTTTACAACAACTAGTCCTCTTCTTTCAGAACTTTTTCTACAACTTCGTTAAGTAACTTATTAACGACTTCGTCAACAACAGATTCGGCTATGTTGATAATTTCTATTGCTTTCTTCGACTCCGGGTCAGCTAGGGGGTCAAATGGCTCCGGTGGATGAGATAATTCAGCTACGAAAGAAATAATCAATCAGTTCGAAGCCGTGAAAGCTAGCGACGAAGCTTAAAACCAGGTCAGCAATACAATACATATCCGTCTTTCGATCTCTGCTGCTTTCTCAGCTTCTTTTGCTGCTTCTCGAGCATCATGAATATCTTTTTCGCTCTTTTTCATTATCTCGTGGGCCATTTCTCGACCACCATTCTCCCAGATGTCAGTGAAAAATTTTCTGCCAAGAAAACTAGCTTCGGTCGAGGGGTCCTTCGTGTCATCCACGGAGAGGGTAGCTTCGGCCTAGGCCAAGGTTTTAACATGATTACAACCCGCTTTCTCCAGGATAGCTGAAACTCCTCTCGCACTAGAGAATGCACAGACATCCCCATGATCACTTAAGATTTCCTCAAAAGCTTCAGCTTCTCCACTGATCCACTCAATTACGCCCTCAGGGTCGCCTCGTATGAAGTTATCTTCATTTGAAAAGGCGCCCACGTTGACAAAGCTGGTATTTATCTTCTTCACGCAGCTTAAAGATTTTTCAAAACATCTCTCCTTGGATGCACAAAGCTCTTTTACTGTTTTTTCAAAATAATTTTTCCAATACTCACTGGCCTCTCGATCAGCTTCTGCAACAGCACATTTTTCCTTGGCTTCTGCTAGTTGTTTCCGAAAGTCTTCGATCTCATTCTTTTGGACCTTGGCTTGAGTTTGAAATTAAATTTGTTTTCTTTTACTTTGTTTACCAATGAAATTAATATCTTGTCTTTTTCAAGGCCTTCGTTCCTTAGTTCAATCACCTCTGAACGAAGGTTGGTCAAAGCCATTGTATGTCCTTCATCTTCAGCGTTTTCTGTGCTCTAAGGGCGTTGCTAAGGATTAGGCCCTGCAAAAGGAGAATGAGATCAAGTATAAGCAAATGAAACAATTTGTTTTAAAATACAAAAATAGCTTTTATACCTTTATGCTATTGTATGCTAAACTGTCAGCCAATTCATCCTTTGATAATACTGAAAGACCTTCTTCTAGCTTCAAAAATCCGAAGCTTCTACCCATCTCCTGACAGACGGATATTTCCTTACTATCCGGGAGACAGTACAAAAAGTCTTCCTCCCCACTACCATTAAACATTAATGCCCCCTTTGGGTATTTTAATCTTTGGGCATAATGTTGAGCTTCTCGTTCTTCTTCTTTAGAAAGTTTCTTTTAAAGCTTCGGGAGCAGGAGTGGCAACCTTTTCAGGCGAAATTTGCTCTGTGGCTTTTTCTTCTGTTACTTTTTCTTCAATTTCTGCAGACTTTTCCTCACCGGGCTCTGAAGGCCCAGCTTCGGTACCAGCTTGAGCTAATGCGGTTTCGATTTTAGCCAGCTCTGTTTCAACTTCAGTTCGCGCTTTCGAAGCTTCGGCAATTCTCCTCCAAGGAGTTGAGGTCAAAGTCTTCACTGTTTCTAACACATCTAGTACGTTTGCCATCCTTCTCCTCTTGGGAGTTGCGGCAGAATTTTTTGGTGCCTTTGGCACTGTTACCTCTGTCGAAGGGCTTAAAATTTCTAATACTTTTGATTCTCCAATGTTTGTATCTTCAGCTTTACCCTTATCAGTCTTTGTCTCAGCTAGCTCAGATGAGGGTAGCTTCGGTATTGCAATTGGTTCTTCAGTCCTTTGTGCGGGGGGAGCAATTTTTTCTGGTTCAGCAGCTGAAGAAGCCTCCCCGCCAAACTTAGGCACCACGGCCGGCTCAATATAGCAGGGTCGGTGGGTAAGGACCTTCAATTTTTTGCCCTTCGATGCAGGCTCGTCTAGAGTGGCCAAAGCAGCAGGTTTCCTCTTCTTTCCCTGGCCCCACAGTGGATAACGGTAGTCCACGTAAACAAAGCCAATAGCATCAAAAACTCTGTTCAACCTCTTCTTTCCCCGGCCTCCGAAGGCTGTGGATAGTGCATTATCTTCCGCCTTGGAATACAATCCAAGCAACTCATCACTGGTAACTTCAATGCATTTTAGCCAGTCATCATTTGGTTCATCGAATTTATCTCCGTATCTGAATGTGTACTTCAGCCGGACCAGATCACCTTCACTAGATTTGGTGATGGTTTCCATCGGCATTTCCCAGCCCTCTATAAGCGGCCATACTCTGTATGCTATGTGCTCTTGAACCAAATCTCTCGAACCAATAAAGAAACAGACAGTACCAAATGCCTTTTGACATGCTTCAGCGGCTTCGTCAAGTTCAACCTTCGGCCTTTGGAGGCTGAAGCGGGACCAAATAGGGCACATAATAACTTCCTTGATATCTTCTCTTGCCTTCAAGTCATTTTTTACATAAAAGCATTCCTCCATCCAAGCCCTGGGCCACCTTTTCCGGTATGTTGGCACCGGGTAGCTTGCATTGGGGCGGGCGACAAATCCATATCAGCCAAAATTATTATGATATTGTTCTTTGCCCATTGCCTTCGTCTCGTACACAAGCTCGTGCATACTGCAAAAGCATTTTGCGCTGGGCTCCAGTCACTGGCTTCTCACCGCCCAAACAAAAATCCCCATTCTAATAACAGCTTCGGGGGTTATCTGTTGAAGGTAAATCTAATAAATTTTCAACACTTCGACCACAAACCTGCTCAATGGAAATTGAAGCCCAGCCTTGAAGAAGCTTCGGTAAATCACTACTTTGTCTTCCTCAAAAGCAGGGACTTTGTTGTCTCCACCAATTCTCACAATAGACATATCTCGAAAGTATCTTCCCCTCATGTTTTCGAGGTGACTTTGCTTAATGGAAGACTTTCCGAAAATTGTATGGCTAGGCCTCCAGGGTCGATCCTCAGAATCTTCGCCACCACTTTCTACATCATAACTATCACTGTCACCAGTATCCTCAGACAGGCCCTCCAATATTTCCTTAGTAATCTTTTCTGTGTTTGTTTTTGCCATTGACTCGACAAAACCAGCAATGTATGGATCCACAGCCTTCTTTTCCTCAAAAAGCTTCTCCTCTTTAGCAAGCTTCGTCTCAGCAACAACCTTCTTCTCCTGAGACATTCTTTCTTTCAGAAATGACGAAAATGTGTCTTTCAGACCGAAGCTTGAAGAGCTTTGAAAAACTAGCAACTATTGATGAGCAACAGCTGTGAAATTGAGAAAATAAAACAAATGGCACAGGCAGTGTATCAAATGAGGTCGGTACGAGCTCTTATTTATACGCTTGGCGTGCTCCAATCCAAGGGGCCCCACCTGTCATTGACTGTTGCTATTCTAGCAAAGGGAAGGTGTTTTTTCGGACCTTCGGCTTAAGGCCTTCGTCCATGTCGCAGTCTGAATTTGTTACCCTAAACAAATTAATGCTGCGAGGGGCTACTGTTGGGGGCCTTCGTCCTCCGAAGGTCCTCAAAAACGTAATTTAACAATGTTTTCCAAGTATGGTTTATAGACAGGTACCTTCGGATTCAGGATTAAAAGCATGTACGATGAGAAGGGCATGATCGTGACGAAGGTTGCTGTTGCTTCGAAGCTATGCGAAAGGAAGCTTCGGCTCAATCGTGGGAGGAGGAACCGACTTAAAAGGGAAAAGGCTATCTAGTCCTCATAGATTTTTTTATAAGTCAATAGTGAATGCAAAGGGCATAACTGTAATTTTTCACAGGCTGCGTCCTGTGCCTATAAATAGATAAACAGTACCCCCGTACTGTTCACGCTGACTTGTATTCACTCGTGCGTCATGCTTGAACTTTTACCTTCTGTCAAGCTGAAGGTACAAATGTAATACAATATTGTTTCTGTTTATTTACGGTAATAATAAATATGTTAACAACGTTATACCATTATTCATGTTGTCTTTTATGTTTTATATACATCTTTTATTATCATATACTATGATGATGAAGGTATGTTCTTCATCACCTTCATTTGAAGATCATTATATCCTAAGGGAAATAATGCTTCGAAGGACGAAGGGTATTAACCTTTAACATTTTGTGTTGCCTTGTTCTTAATTCATAGCATTTGAGAACAAGTCCCCAACAGTGCCCAATGAGATCGTCATTGAGGCCATGATTATGGGCCTTCGCCCAGGACCTATGGCTCAGTACTTCGCTAGGAAGCCCCCGCAAACTCTAGAGAAGCTACTTTAGAAGATGGATGAGTACATCCGAGCTGACAATGACTTCCGCCAAAGAAGGGAGGAAGCTTACAGATTCTCCGAAATGACTAGGGGCTTCAGAGGAAGAATTCATCCAAGGCATGTTAGGTCAATTCACAACACTCAAAATGGTAACAAAGGAGGTCAGCTGCAGAGGCCATAGTATACCTCACAATCTTCAGGGCAACAACAAAGCTCCTTCCGACCGCCAGCTCCAAGGGGCAGAGGTGCTAGGGGCTTCGGAGGAAGATATGGGGATCAGCCTAGAAAGATCTACTGCTTATTCTGTGGTTAGGACAAGGGCCACACCACAAGAATGTGCCAAATCACCATCCAAAAGCAGAAGGAGATTGCAGAAGCCAAAGCTCGGCAGAATCAGCCGAAGCAGGTTTTGCACACTACTTCATGCCATTCACCCTACATACCAGAATATGTGGGTAATCACTCTGCAGCTTCCGTTGCTTCGGCTAGTCAGCCATAGTCTCCTTGGCCACAGCTTCCACCTCCGCCCCCTCTACAGCCTACTTATTCACGGGGTCAGCAGCCAGAAGGGAGCCAACACACTCAGCAACAGAGGGATTTCAGGGAGGAATCCGAAGCTCGCACAGTCAACAGTATTGTGCCGGAGTCAAAGCACATCTATTGAGAGATATCCTACCCCCTAAAGCACTTTTTACTTTATGCCATTTTGTTTTTTAATAAAGGACAAGTAATGCAAATCTAGTTTTAATTCCTTGTAATAGTTTCGTTCTGTTAAAATGAAATGTATCTTCTCCACAGATTTACGAAGCTCGAAAATTGCCGAAGCTTCAAAAAGTCGTTCCTAATGGAGCGCAGCAAAAGTCTTGCCAAAGCTTCAAAAGTCGTTCCCAAGGGAGCGCAGAGTAAGTTTTTTTGCTCAAAAGTCGTTCCTAAGGGAATGCAGAGCCAAATACCACCGAAATATAAGGCGAAGCGCTAAAAGTCAACGCGAAAATACCGCCGAAATATAAGGTAAAGCGTGAAAAGTCAACGCGAAAATACCACCAAAATATAAGGCGAAGCGCGAAAAGTCAACGCGAAAATACCGCCGAAAAATAAACGTCAAAGAGATTTTGATCATTCCTAAGGGGACGCAGAGATTGTGTGTTTCAGCGAGGGCGTGTGTCTTCGGCATTAGCATCATTCTTTACATCATATCATCGCATCATCTCGCATATCATCACATCATACATCATATTGCACCAATGACACGAATTGAATACGAAGTTGATCTTCGGAGGTTTTATAAAAAAAATGAAAGCGTGCTAAGGCACAAAGTTAAGAAATAAAGCTTCGTCTGTTTTAATGCCAAAGAAAGGATCCTTTGCTTGCGAAGATGGGATGTTTTTACGAAGCAAGGACATTTTTTCGAAGCACGAATTTTCTTCTTTATGAAGCATGAAAAGAAGGGAAGGTGTTTTTTCACCGAAGGCTCAAAAAGCAGTATGTATATAAAGTTTCATGCCTCGCAAAGAACTGAATTACGAAAAATTTACATTCAAAAACATATGCATCGAGCATCGCAGTCTTGATACAGCAAAGTTACATTGATTATCTAAAAATGTTTTTACAAACAACTACTAGTCCTCTCTCAGGACCTTTTCCACAACTTCATTCAGCAGCTTGTTAACGACTTCGTCAACAATAGATTCTGCTACATTAATGATATCTATTGCTTCTTTCGTTTTCTGGTCTGCCAGTGGGTCAAACGGTTTTGGTGGAGGAGATAGTTCAGCTACGATAAAAAAATCAATCAGTTTGAAGCCAAGAAAACAAATGACGAAGCTAAAACCAATTAAATGATACCTATCCGTCTCTCGAGTTCTGCAGCTTTCTCAACTTCTTTTGCTGCTTCTCGAGCATCATGAATATCTTTTTCGCTCTTCTCCATTATCTCATGGGCCATTTCTCGGCCACCATTCTCCCAGATGTCAGTGAAAAATTTTCCACCAAGAAAACTTGCTTCGGCTGACAGATCCTTTGTGTCATCCACGGAGAGGGCAGCTTCGGCCTAGGCCAGGGTTTTAACATGATTACAACCCCCTTCTCCAAGATAGCTAAAACTCCTCTCACACCAGAGAACGCACACACATCCCCACGATCGCCTAAGATTTCTTCAAAAGCTTTGGCTTCTCCACTAATCCACTCAATGACACCCTCAGGGTCGCCTCGTATGAAGTTATCTTCGTTTGAATAGGCGCCCACGTTGGCGAAGCTGGCCTTTATATTCTTCATGTAGCCCAAAGATTTTTCAAAACATCTCTCCTTCGATGCGCGAAGTTCTTCAACTGTTTTTTCAAAATAATTTTTCCAATATTCACTAGCCTCTCGATCAGCTTCCGCAACAGCGCATTTTACCTTGGCTTCTGCTAGTTGTTTCCGAAGCTCTTCAGTCTCATTCTTTTGGACCTCAGCTTGAGCTTTGGAATTAGCGTCGTCTTCTTTTATTTTGTTTATCAATGAAATCAATATCTTGTCTTTTTCAAGGCCTTCGTTCCTTAGTTCAATCACCTCTGAACAAAGGTTGTTTAGAGCCATTGTATACCCTTCATCTTCAATGTCTTTCAGTGCTCTAAGGTCATTGCTAAGGATTAGGCCCTGCAAGAGGAGGACAATTCGTTTTCAAATACAAAGCTAGCTTTTATACCTTTCTGCTATTATATGCTAAACTGTCAGCCAATTCATCCTTTGATAACACCGAAAGGTCTTCTTCTAGCTTCGTAAATCTGAAGCTTCTACTCATCTCCCGGTAGACGGATATTTCTTTATTATCCAGGAGACAGTACAAAAAATATTCCTCCCCACTGCCATTGAACACTAATGCCCCCTTTGGGTATTTCAGTTTTTGGGCATAATGTTGAGCCTCTCGTTTCTCTTTCTCAGAAAGTCTCTTTCCCGAAGCATGGCGAAAAATGTAATCAATGCTCTCTTTTAAAGCTTCGGGAGCAGGAGTGGCAACCTTTTTAGGCGAAATTTGCTCTGTGGCTTTTTCTTCTGTTGCCTTTTCCTCAATTTCCAAAGGCCTTTTCACAGCAGGCTCTGAAGGCCCAGCTTCGGTGTCAGCTTGGATTGTTGTAGCTTTAATTTCGGCCGGCTTTGTTTCAGCTTCGGTTGGCACTTTTGAAGCCTCAGCAACTTTCCTTGAAGGAGTAGAGCTCAAAGTCTTTACTGATTCTAACACATCTAGTATATTTGCCATCCTTCTCCTCTTGGGAGTTGTGGTAGAACTTTTTTGTGCCTTTGGTACTGTTACTTCTGACGAGGGGCTCAAAGTTTTTAACACTTTTGATTCTCCAATATTTGTATCTTCAGCTTTACCCTTATCAGTCTTCGTCTCAGCTAGCTCAGCTAAGGGTAGCTTCGGCATTGCAGTTGGTTCTTCAGTCCTTTGCATAGGGGGAGCAGCTTTTTCCGGTTCAACAGCTGAAGAAGCCTCCCCGCCAAACTCAGGCACCACAGCCGGCTCAATATAGCGTGGCCGGTGGGTAAGGACCTTCAATTTTTTGCCCTTCGGTGCAGGCTCATCTAGAGTGGACGAAGCAGTAGGTTTCCTCTTCTTTCCCTGTCCTCGCAGTGGATAATGGTAGTCTAAGTAAACAAAGCCAATAGCGTCAAAAACTCTGTTCAATCTCTTTTTTCCCCGGCCTCCGAAGGCTGTGGACAATGCATTATCTTCCGCCTTGGAATATGATCCAAGCAGCTCATCACTGGTAACTTCAATGCATTTTAGCCAGTCATCGTTCGGTTCATCGAATCTATCCCCATATCTGAATGTGTACTTTAGCCGGACCAAATCACCTTTACTAGATTTGGTGATGGTTTCCTTTGGCTTTTCCCAGCTCTCTATAAGTGGCCATACTCTGTATGCTATGTGCTCTTGAACCAAATCTCTCGTACCAATAAAGAAGCAGACAGTACCAAATGCCTTTTGACATGCTTTGACGGCTTCGTCAATTTCAACCTTCGGCCTTCGGAGGCCGAAGCGGGACCAAATGGGGCGCATAATAACTTCCTTGATATCTTCTCTTGCCTTCAAGTCATTTTTCACATAAAACCATTCCTCCATCCAGGCCCCGGGCCACCTTTTCCGGTATGTTGGCACCGGGTAGCTTGCATTGGGGCGGGCAGCAAATCCGTAGCAGCCAAAATTGTTATGATATTGTTCTTTGCCCATGGCCTTCGTCTCGTACACAAGCTCGTGCATACTGCAAAAGCATTTTGCGCTGGGCTCCAGTCCCTGGCTTCTCACCGCCCAAACAAAAATCCCCATTCTAATAATAGCTTTGGGGGTCATCTGATGAAGGTAAATCTGATAAATTTTTAGCACTTCGACCACAAACCTGCTCAATGGAAACCGAAGCCCAGCCTTGAAGAAGCTTCGGTAAATCACTACTTCGTCTTCCTCAGGGGCAGGGACTTTGTTGTCTCCACCAACTCTCACAATAGACATATCTCGAAAGTATCTTCCACTCATGTTTTCGAGGTGACTTTGCTTAATGGAAGATTTTCCGAAAATTGTATGGCTAGGCCTCCAGGGTCGATCCTCAGAATCTTCGCCACCACTTTCTGCATCATAACTATCACAGTCACCAGTATCCTCAGACGGGCCCTCCAATATTTCCTTAGTAATCTTTTCTGTGTTTGTTTTTGTCATTGACTCGACAAAACCAGCAATGTATGGATTCACAGCCTTCTTCTCCTCAAGAAGTTTCTCCTCTTTAGCAAGCTTCGTCTCAGCAACAACCTTCTTATCCTGAGACATTCTTTCTTTGTCTTTCAAACCGAAGCTTGAAAAGCTTTGAAAAACTAGCAAGTGTTGGTAAGAAACAGCTGTGAAATTGAGAAAATAAAGCAAATGGCACAGGCAGTGTACCAAATGAGTTCGGTGCGAGCTCTTATTTATACGCTCGGTGCGCTCCAAACCAAGGGGCCCCGCCTGTCATTGACTGTTGCTATTCTAGCAAAGGGAAGGTTTTTTTCGGACCATCGGCTTAAGGCCTTCATCCATGTCACAATCTGAATTTGTTACCTTAAAAAAATTAATATTGTGAGGGGCTACTGTTGGGGGGCCTTCGTCCTCCGAAGGTCCTCAAAAACGTAATTTAACAATGTCTTCCAAGTATGGTTTATAAACAGGTACCTTCGGACTTGAGCTAAAAGCATGATCGCGACGAAGGCTGGAGTTGCTCCGAAGCTATGCACGGGGGGAGCTTCGGCTAAATGATAGAGAAAGGAACCGACTTAAAAGGGAAAAGGCTATTTAGTCCTCATAGAGTTGACTATTAGTTAACAGTGAATGTAAAGGGCATAAATGTAATTTTTCACAGGCTGCGTCCTGTGCCTATAAATAGATGAACAGTTCCCCCGTACTATTCACGCTGACTTGCATTCACTCGTGCGTCACGCTTGGATTTTTACCTTCTGTCAAACCGAAGGTACAAATGTAATACAATATTGTTTCTACTTATTCACGATAATAATAAATATGTTAACAATATCGTATCATTATTCATGTTGTCTTTTATATTTCGTGCACTGCTTTCATTAACATATGCTGTGATGATGAAGGTATGTCCTTCATCACCTTCGTCTGAAGATGATTATATCTCATGGGAAATAATGCTTCGGAAGACAAAGGGCATTAACCTTTAACAATTTATGTTGCCTTGTTCTTAATTCATAGCCCTTGAAAACAAGTCCCCAACACTGTGTCTCATGCGCCTAGGAGAGTTTGCAATGGTCCTACTATTATTTATCATGCTTGCAATACTTCTTTTGTACTTTCATGGAAAAATACAAAAGTAGTAGCTAGAAAATTGGGACCCAAATGCAAGGGAGACAAGACCTGTATTTGGGTTCCAAAAGTTATTGTGACTAACCTTGTAGGACCCAACAAGATTTGGGTACCTAAAACCCAAGCGTAAATTGCCTTGCAGGTTTATGCATCCGGGGGCTCAAGCTGGATTATCGACAGCGGATGTAGGAACCACATGATGGGGGAGAAGAGAATGTTCACCTCCAACGTCAAGAACAAGGACTCCTAGGATTCGATCATCTTTGGAGATGGGAACCAAGGCAAGGTTAAAGGATTTGGAAAGATAGCCATCACACCCGAGCATTCTCTCTCCAATGTGTTTTTAGTTGAATCGCTCAGGTACAACTTATTGTCTGTGAGTCAATTATGTAACATGGGTTATAATTGTTTATTCACAAATGTAGATGTATCTGTCTTTAGAAGGAGTGATGGTTCATTAGCCTTTAAGGGTGTATTAGACGGCAAGCTCTATTTAGTTGATTTTTCGAAAGAGAATGTCGATCTAGATGCATGCTTAATGGCTAAGACTAATATGGGCTGGCTTTGGAATCGTCGTCTAGCACATGTTGGGATGAAGAACCTTCATAAGCTTCTAAAGGGAGATCATGTGTTAGGACTAACCGATGTCTGTTTTGAGAAAGACAGACCTTGTGCAGTATGTCAAGCAGGGAAACAGATGGGAAGCACTCATCACAGCAAGAATGTGATGACAACATCTAGACCACTGGAGCTTCTTCATATGGACCTCTTTGAACCCGTTGCCTACCTCAGCATCGGGGGAAGTAAGTATGGTCTTGTCATTGTTGATGATTTTCCCGCTTCACTTGGGTGTTCTTTTTGCAGGACAAATTAGAAACCCAAGGGACCCTAAAGCGCTTTCTAAGGAGGGCTCAAAATGAATTTGAGCTAAAGGTGACAAAGATAAGGAGAGACAACGGGTCTGAGTTCAAGAATCTACAAGTTGAAGAGTATCTTAAGGAGGAAGGCATCAAGCATGAGTTCTCCGCTCCCTACTTTGGCGGAACCGCCCGCATTATTCCATCTTAAGTGCCTAAGTCCTGCCCTAGAGGCTAGACCACACTTACATAGGAATAGCACGTCAGACCCTCGGATCTAGTCCGACGAGGCCACTAACAGGATCAAGTACCACGTACTCACTCGATGGTGAGGCACAGAGCAAATACAATAAAGCATAAAACCATACATTGAGGAGTGTTAAATTTATTACATCATCATCGGAGTTTAGCAAAAGTAGTCATCATTGTTCGGAATGCAGCGGAATAAAACTAGCGATAAATAAACAGAGAGATGGGGAAGCCTGTCCCATCACTCCTCATGCTCCTCCTCAGCCGAGGTAGGGTCCCACTCAACTGTCCAACCCGGTGGCAAGATGGACGACCAGTCACTCCAGCAACCATGTCCTCCAGAGCACCTGTAAAAAATTATGCCACAAGCAAGGCTGAGTATACTAATACTCAGCTAGACTTACCCGGTGTGAGGAGTCTACTCCTCTACCTCTAGACATGCAGCTGTTTGGCTGAGGGGGGGTTTGGTTGCCAAAAGCACTAGCTGAGTCTATAAATCAAGTTTTAGCTTTGTCAAGTTTTAGTGTGACTCTCTTAAGACTAAATGTATACCTATCTAATCATACATGGTATCAAACATTTAGCAATCAACAACTTTGCCAAGTCATCACATTTCCACTTGTTACTCAATGTAGCAGCATGGATCAAGCAGTCTCATTAGCTGTGAGAAGCAGACGATTCGAATCGAGTTTTTAAACCTTGCAAGGTAAACCTAAACGCACGACGTGGCGAGGCACTCCATCCCCACACACATCAACCGTCCCCATCGGTTCCCCATCAGCAGATCAGGGCTCACCGCCTTGGCGTACAATGCCTCACTGACCCCGACTGCCGTCGTGCAGTGACCGCACTTGTACCCACCATAACCGGAATGGGAGACCACGTCTTAGGTCGCGTGAGGGGCAAAGTCTACTGCCAGGTTTAGTCAGGTACTAGGCTTACCGATTTACCATATTTCTTGGCATGTGTTTAGTACGTTCAAACGCTTGACACACGGTACCACACCTTAATCCTTATTCCAATTTCTGTCTTGTAGACAACGCATCCCCATGGACCGTTGTCCATAGACCACCATCATTATGATATCAAAATGGATACAACCAATTCCTGACCTCGCGCGAGTGCTAGAAAAATCACTCGACTTCTACCGAGATCCCTAATTAGTAAAGCAGCTACTCGACCTAGCATACTAGTATCCATCTCAAAGGAATCCTGAGTTCATGCAACTAGGGTTTTCAGGCAACTCCTACACTTAAGTGCACAGTACAAGCCTACAAACATTAAGTATAGTAAAATAGCATATATAAACGGTTATGCATAAAATCGGGGCTTGCCTTCCAAAGCTGGGGCAGGCAGATCCTCTGGGGTAGGCTCTGGTGCTGTGTAACACCCTAAAAATTCAATTTTGTGATGACAAGGAAAAATTCTCAAAAATTTTAAATCAAAACACCTTTCCTTAAAAATAATCATAATTTGGAAGCTTCCACTCATGAATATGTTAAAAATACATAATTAAAGATACTTAGATAATCTAAATTGCCTTTTGGGTTAGGATATATGAAAGAATTAGGGTTAAACTATTTCTTAATAGATATAAGTTTACAATATAAATTTGATTTCCTTAGAACTAATAAGGTATGGGTTAATCTCTACTATATGATTGAAAGCTTGTCTAAAAGAACTAAAACATATATAAAATATGTTCTTGCACAGATATGGTTTGCAAATGAACTAGTCACAAGCTTGAATTTAAATTTGAATTCAAAATTTAAAATAGGAAAGAAAAGGGAAATAAGAGAAAGTGAAGGGAAGAACTAAGAAAAATACTACATAAAATAAAATAAAATCAGAATAAACATCCTTCACACTTATATTATTCAAACTGAGGACAAGTTATTCACAAAAATTTTGAATTTAAAACTTGAACTCAAATTGGATTTGAAAATGGAGAAAAGAAAATAGGAAATAAAAAGAAAAAGGGACACTATGCCTTCATGGGCCGGCCAGATCCATTTCAGCCCACCTAAGGATTCCCCACCGCACAGCCCGAATTCCCCCCCTGCGGCGCCGACATGTGGGCCCCTCGGGGCAGCCTCTCCTACTCCCGCGCTCGCGCCATCCTTTACCCTGCCACTGACCGGATGGGCCCGTTCGTCAGGCAAACTCATCCCACGCGCGTGACTCTGCGGCTGGTCGGTGGGCCCCACCGGGCAGTCTCACACGCGCGCACTAGCCACTGCCATGTGGACCCCTAACGACAGCTCGATCCTCTTCCCCAACGGCTTCACCGCGGCACCTGGGAGTGAACCGGACTCCGAAATCTTGTCCAGAATTCTTGCTCGCTGGTTGTTGCTCGGGGGACGGACTCCGCGCAGACCCTGGCCAGCTGTCACCATGCTTCTCGGCCGCGCGAAGTGCGGAGCTCCTGTAATGGCGGGAATCATTGCTGAACCTTTGGTCAATCCCGAGCAAATCGGTGGCCATAACCGACCTCCACTCCGGCTCGGACTCCGGGCACCGCCAGGGTATAAATCGTGCCGCTCCTTTCCCCTCTCGTCCCAAGTCGGGTGCCGTGGCCAGTCACCAGGGGCCACGGGAGTTCTGCCGCCTCGCCAACCTGTGCTCGGGATGTCCGCGGCGCCGTCTTCTGCCTCGGTGCTCGTCTTCGCCTTCACGCCGACCCCTTTGCGACTTCATCGCAACGCGTGGGAACTGGTGGTGGCATCGGTGAACGAGGAGGGACCCCGTAACCACTAGAATTGCTCATCGGCGACTCTGCTCCGCCGCAAAACTACCCGTGTCGTGGCCAGCTCTCCAACCTTCGCCTCGGTCTTCGGTAAGCCCGTGGATAGCTTCGCCATGACTCACGCGCGCGCGTTTCTCACCGCCCTGTCGCTTACGCGTGGGACCCACTTGTCAGGTTCGTCATCTCCGATCGACAGAAACGACCACCGCGTGATCGCAGGCGGACTCCGCGCTCGGGCGCGGGGGATTCGGTGTTTCCGTTGCTCCCTGGGCTATAAAAGATGACCGTCGTGATTTCCCTCCCCTCATCCCATCCTATACCACCGTGCGCCATTGGAGCTCTAGCTGGAAGACTGAATCCTCGCCGCCACCGACGTTTCACGTAATCATCGTCGGCGTGGCCCCGATTTTGGGCTCGGGGCACTCGTCGGTTCGTGTGGGAGCCTAGCGTGAAGTCGGTTAACCGGTTGCGTCCACAGGCGGGTGTTAATTGCTCATCGGAGCACTTCATCGCCGCGGAGCCGCTTCAAGCCGCAGACCGGTTTCGTCACCAGGCAAGCCCGGTAAAGAACCTTATCTCTCGGTCCGCTTTTGTCTCCTCTTCGCCTTGCACCAATCGGGGGTCGAAATGGAGTAGTGGGGCGAGGGATTGCGTTACTCCGACGAGCTGCCACCGTGAGCGCGGGGCGGCGCTGCTGCCCAGTCCGTCGTAGGGTGGAAGATGGCCCTCGGGCCGTTGGATTCACAAGCAACGATCTAGATTAGGCGGAACATACCCCTTCGCCTATCTCGAATCTGGGCTGTTGATGGTTGATCCGACGGTCCACCGAGCGTACCGGTTCACAGAATAGGTAATCTAATCCGAGCCACAAGATCTAGATCCAACGGTTGTGGGTGAACGTCGGCCCTGGATGAAGATCGGTCTAATCTGGTGCGCACGTCTCGGATCGGACGGTCACAATTAGATCTTACCCCTTCGCCATGGCCACTTTCTTAAAGAGACCCTGAACTTTTATGAAATAAACCCGTCGTCCACCGCGGGTGTAGTCTGAGTCTGGGAATTTTATCCCCGAGCCCCCTGTGCTTCCCAGTAATTGAGGCCCAGTCCAGAGAGTTATAAAATCAGGAAAATGTATTAGAAAATGAGTTTTTAATATAAAAATAATTCCTAGAATTTATATAATTCATAGAAAATGCATATGAACCCCAAATTAATCCATTCCACTTCCTATAATTTTGTAATATTATTGTTTATCAATTAGTGCCACTGGTTTTACATAAAAGTCACATTAAAATTGTTATCTTAACTAATCTTGTAATAAGCACATATAATCTATGGAAAATCATAACTTAAAATCTACAACTCCAAATTTAGTGATTCCAGTTCCTGTGGTTTTATTTTAATATGTAGATTATTAATATGTATGTTGCATATATGTTTGGTGTAATGTTAATTTTGCCTATACCATGTATGTTTGTATTGCTACGACTAGCAGTGAGGTCACGAGGTTCTGAAGATCATCCTGGTACCTGGATTCTCAAGGCCCAGGCAAGTTGTGCCCTTGATCACTTCTTTTCACCTACTCATGTTCTAATTAATCATAATGATCTGCATAGGTTAATTTTGATGGGACCCAATAGGTTACCCTAGTTTGTCTATCTTTATACCTTGTTTACCACTGAACTTTCTGGGTAGTACTTGCTAGTGCTATATGTGGTTTTGCGTATGGAGATACACCATTCATGATTATACTTTTGTTATCAGTTGTTATTTATTGTTCATGTTAAGATCATTATGTTAATTGGAACATGGAGAACCACCCGGGAAAACAGTGCTACCATGAGGGTGGAATGGGACGCCCTTGGCTGATTAATTAGGAAAGCTAGTGGAAGACTACCTTACCCGAAAGGGGCAAGGGCAGTAGGGGAGAGGTCAGTGTAGGGAGGCCCTCGGGAGGATTTTGCTGCGATGGCGGTCCTGCAAGGGATTCCTGCACTGGATCTTCCTATAAACTGTAGCGGGTTTTCGGAAGCTAGTGGAACTTTGTAAAAGCCTCGTAGTGGATCCCTAGCCATTCACCTCGGAAGTGTCTAAGGGCTTTGCAAACCCTGGCGACATGGGATACACGACTTGTGGGTAAAGATGCGCAACCTCTGCAGAGTGTAAAACTGGTATACTAGCCGTGCTCACGGTCATGAGCAGCTCGGACACTCACATGATTAATTTATGGAACTAAATTCAATTTGTCATATGCATTGCATTGCAGGTGATGTTGTTGTTACTTTTGTTCCATTACTTAATTGGGTTTGGTATTTACTTATACTTAGTAACTGCTAATAAAATTTTGACCAACTTTAAAAGCAATGCTCAGCTCTAACCATCTTCTTTGGTAAGCCTTACACTTCACATGAGCTCCCATCTTTGGCGAGTTCATGCACATTATTCCCCACAACTTGTTGAGCGATGAACGTATGTGAGCTCACTCTTGCTGTCTCACATACACCACAGGTCAAGAACAGGTACTACAGGATGATGCTCATGGAGGATGCTGTGATGAGTTCGTGAGAGGTCTAGGTCGTCGTCTCCCAGTCAACTTTTGGGTTGCTGGACCGTTGTCTCCCTATAATGTAATTATTTATTTTGTATAGAACTCCTGTTATATATAAAGTTGTGACATTCGATCCTGTGCCACTATACATCATATGTATGAGACTTGGTCCCAGCATACCTGGTGTTTATGTTAACCCCGGGTTTTGGATCCCTAAAATCCGGGTGTTACAGAAGTGGTATCAGAGGAATGTTGACTGTAGGACGAAACCTAGATAGAACTGGACAACCATTGTCTACTTACCTTTGCTACTCTGATCTTTTCTAAACTTTCCTTAATCTTTTCTCATCTATTTCCGCTTTACTCTGATTATTCTTACTTTTTTTCCTTCTAAAGACAAATGTGGATTTCACACTTTGAAATCCTGTGCCCAAATTGACTTTAGGAATAGGAGACCTACTCTTAGGAACAAAAAAAAAAACTGTTTTTTTTAGGTATCTATACGCTTGAGTGTTTGTTCTTATGATACTTGTTTGATTTGGATCTTTGATTGAGTGCGATTAGTTGTGGAGTAATGTCCACAATTACCTCTGCATATACGTATAGGCATAAATAGAATTCATAAGATTTCTAAACAACTTAGATTATCCTCCACTAAAAGGTATCTATTTCATAGAAGACCCTCTTGTCTTAAAGACTCTCTCTTATCTTAATAGATCCATCTTATCTCGAAAAAGATTCTACCCTATGCTACTAGATCTAACTAATCTCAAAAGATTATGTCTTATTCTTAGAGACTCGTCTTGTTCTAACAAGCATACTTATCCCAACCACTTGGCCTATATCATAACCTTGTAACGAACATGATCTATTCCAAAATAAATCAAGTAGATCTTATCTAGTCTAATCTGATTACACCCATTTAATGCTGATCCCATCTAATATGCTCAGATCTAACCTAATGGACAAACATGGTAGATAATACTGGTAAAATAAGATTAGATCCTACTTTTATAAATATGTTTTAATGCAAGTTGGACTAAGATTCCAATTTAGACTAGATCACATACAACAACTTGGCCTTATGCAACTACCTTAACCATCCGATGGTTGTATAACTCCTGTTTTAAACAGAAAATTCTGATCTACCTCAAGTATTAACTAACCCATATACCGATAAATGAGTTTTAAATCCAAACTGGTGTCTTAGACCAACTCGTCTGTGAAACCACAACCCAGCCTATGTTATAGGTTGCCCAACCCATTTATCTTACAAAAAAAAAACTCTGTTCAATCTACCTACCCCATGTACCCACACCTATCTCAACAATGTCCCTAGTTATGGTAACGCCAATACCCATTATCCTTGATGATAACACCAAACTTGACCGATATAACAGGTTATATAACATATCCAACCAATTTAGAAGCAAAACAACAAGACAGACTCCACTTAAACTTATTTAACTTATAACCACCTATTAATCTATTTTGGTTACCTAAGAATCTTCCTTCACTACATGTCCCAAATTCGGATAACAACTTCAAGAACGAAGATTGAAGATGATCGACCTCATCGAATCAAGGAAGGATAAGATTCAAGCCAGATCTTCAAAGGAATCAAGATCCACCATCCTGGATGGAATATTTCCTTACCCTATTCTTTCTTGCCCAAACCTATCTATGTTTAAAGGCATCTTCTAACCTACGTAATAAAGTGGACATACATATATACACCCATGCTTTCCTAACCACCAGCTTCACCAAGCTACATAAATATATCAATATATATTATTACTATTTGTAAGACCCAGATATTACTTTAGTCAGTAAATGGTATGATGCTGTTTTAGGAGGAATAATAAGGTCTAATTGACCCCAAGTATTGCTAATAATTTATGCATCATGCTAAGATTTTTGTTTGCGCATATGTGTTGAGACAATATGAGTATACACCCTTTTCTTACAAATCTCGAGGACGAGATTATTTTTAAGGGGGGTAGGATTTGTAACACCCTAAAAATTCAATTTTGTGATGACAAGGAAAAATTCTCAAAAATTTTAAATCAAAACACCTTTCCTTAAAAATAATCATAATTTGGAAGCTTCCACTCATGAATATGTTAAAAATACATAATTAAAGATACTTAGATAATCTAAATTGCCTTTTGGGTTAGGATATATGAAAGAATTAGGGTTAAACTATTTCTTAATAGATATAAGTTTACAATATAAATTTGATTTCCTTAGAACTAATAAGGTATGGGTTAATCTCTACTATATGATTGAAAGCTTGTCTAAAAGAACTAAAACATATATAAAATATGTTCTTGCACAGATATGGTTTGCAAATGAACTAGTCACAAGCTTGAATTTAAATTTGAATTCAAAATTTAAAATAGGAAAGAAAAGGGAAATAAGAGAAAGTGAAGGGAAGAACTAAGAAAAATACTACATAAAATAAAATAAAATCAGAATAAACATCCTTCACACTTATATTATTCAAACTGAGGACAAGTTATTCACAAAAATTTTGAATTTAAAACTTGAACTCAAATTGGATTTGAAAATGGAGAAAAGAAAATAGGAAATAAAAAGAAAAAGGGACACTATGCCTTCATGGGCCGGCCAGATCCATTTCAGCCCACCTAAGGATTCCCCACCGCACAGCCCGAATTCCCCCCCTGCGGCGCCGACATGTGGGCCCCTCGGGGCAGCCTCTCCTACTCCCGCGCTCGCGCCATCCTTTACCCTGTCACTGACCGGATGGGCCCGTTCGTCAGGCAAACTCATCCCACGCGCGTGACTCTGCGGCTGGTCGGTGGGCCCCACCGGGCAGTCTCACACGCGCGCACTAGCCACTGCCATGTGGACCCCTAACGACAGCTCGATCCTCTTCCCCAACGGCTTCACCGCGGCACCTGGGAGTGAACCGGACTCCGAAATCTTGTCCAGAATTCTTGCTCGCTGGTTGTTGCTCGGGGGACGGACTCCGCGCAGACCCTGGCCAGCTGTCACCATGCTTCTCGGCCGCGCGAAGTGCGGAGCTCCTGTAATGGCGGGAATCATTGCTGAACCTTTGGTCAATCCCGAGCAAATCGGTGGCCATAACCGACCTCCACTCCGGCTCGGACTCCGGGCACCGCCAGGGTATAAATCGTGCCGCTCCTTTCCCCTCTCGTCCCAAGTCGGGTGCCGTGGCCAGTCACCAGGGGCCACGGGAGTTCTGCCGCCTCGCCAACCTGTGCTCGGGATGTCCGCGGCGCCGTCTTCTGCCTCGGTGCTCGTCTTCGCCTTCACGCCGACCCCTTTGCGACTTCATCGCAACGCGTGGGAACTGGTGGTGGCATCGGTGAACGAGGAGGGACCCCGTAACCACTAGAATTGCTCATCGGCGACTCTGCTCCGCCGCAAAACTACCCGTGTCGTGGCCAGCTCTCCAACCTTCGCCTCGGTCTTCAGTAAGCCCGTGGATAGCTTCGCCATGACTCACGCGCGCGCGTTTCTCACCGCCCTGTCGCTTACGCGTGGGACCCACTTGTCAGGTTCGTCATCTCCGATCGACAGAAACGACCACCGCGTGATCGCAGGCGGACTCCGCGCTCGGGCGCGGGGGATTCGGTGTTTCCGTTGCTCCCTGGGCTATAAAAGATGACCGTCGTGATTTCCCTCCCCTCATCCCATCCTATACCACCGTGCGCCATTGGAGCTCTAGCTGGAAGACTGAATCCTCGCCGCCACCGACGTTTCACGTAATCATCGTCGGCGTGGCCCCGATTTTGGGCTCGGGGCACTCGTCGGTTCGTGTGGGAGCCTAGCGTGAAGTCGGTTAACCGGTTGCGTCCACAGGCGGGTGTTAATTGCTCATCGGAGCACTTCATCGCCGCGGAGCCGCTTCAAGCCGCAGACCGGTTTCGTCACCAGGCAAGCCCGGTAAAGAACCTTATCTCTCGGTCCGCTTTTGTCTCCTCTTCGCCTTGCACCAATCGGGGGTCGAAATGGAGTAGTGGGGCGAGGGATTGCGTTACTCCGACGAGCTGCCACCGTGAGCGCGGGGCGGCGCTGCTGCCCAGTCCGTCGTAGGGTGGAAGATGGCCCTCGGGCCGTTGGATTCACAAGCAACGATCTAGATTAGGCGGAACATACCCCTTCGCCTATCTCGAATCTGGGCTGTTGATGGTTGATCCGACGGTCCACCGAGCGTACCGGTTCGCAGAATAGGTAATCTAATCCGAGCCACAAGATCTAGATCCAACGGTTGTGGGTGAACGTCGGCCCTGGATGAAGATCGGTCTAATCTGGTGCGCACGTCTCGGATCGGACGGTCACAATTAGATCTTACCCCTTCGCCATGGCCACTTTCTTAAAGAGACCCTGAACTTTTATGAAATAAACCCGCCGTCCACCGCGGGTGTAGTCTGAGTCTGGGAATTTTATCCCCGAGCCCCCTGTGCTTCCCAGTAATTGAGGCCCAGTCCAGAGAGTTATAAAATCAGGAAAATGTATTAGAAAATGAGTTTTTAATATAAAAATAATTCCTAGAATTTATATAATTCATAGAAAATGCATATGAACCCCAAATTAATCCATTCCACTTCCTATAATTTTGTAATATTATTGTTTATCAATTAGTGCCACTGGTTTTACATAAAAGTCACATTAAAATTGTTATCTTAACTAATCTTGTAATAAGCACATATAATCTATGGAAAATCATAACTTAAAATCTACAACTCCAAATTTAGTGATTCCAGTTCCTGTGGTTTTATTTTAATATGTAGATTATTAATATGTATGTTGCATATATGTTTGGTGTAATGTTAATTTTGCCTATACCATGTATGTTTGTATTGCTACGACTAGCAGTGAGGTCACGAGGTTCTGAAGATCATCCTGGTACCTGGATTCTCAAGGCCCAGGCAAGTTGTGCCCTTGATCACTTCTTTTCACCTACTCATGTTCTAATTAATCATAATGATCTGCATAGGTTAATTTTGATGGGACCCAATAGGTTACCCTAGTTTGTCTATCTTTATACCTTGTTTACCACTGAACTTTCTGGGTAGTACTTGCTAGTGCTATATGTGGTTTTGGGTATGGAGATACACCATTCATGATTATACTTTTGTTATCAGTTGTTATTTATTGTTCATGTTAAGATCATTATGTTAATTGGAACATGGAGAACCACCCGGGAAAACAGTGCTACCATGAGGGTGGAATGGGACGCCCTTGGCTGATTAATTAGGAAAGCTAGTGGAAGACTACCTTACCCGAAAGGGGCAAGGGCAGTAGGGGAGAGGTCAGTGTAGGGAGGCCCTCGGGAGGATTTTGCTGCGATGGCGGTCCTGCAAGGGATTCCTGCACTGGATCTTCCTATAAACTGTAGCGGGTTTTCGGAAGCTAGTGGAACTTTGTAAAAGCCTCGTAGTGGATCCCTAGCCATTCACCTCGGAAGTGTCTAAGGGCTTTGCAAACCCTGGCGACATGGGATACACGACTTGTGGGTAAAGATGCGCAACCTCTGCAGAGTGTAAAACTGGTATACTAGCCGTGCTCACGGTCATGAGCAGCTCGGACACTCACATGATTAATTTATGGAACTAAATTCAATTTGTCATATGCATTGCATTGCAGGTGATGTTGTTGTTACTTTTGTTCCATTACTTAATTGGGTTTGGTATTTACTTATACTTAGTAACTGCTAATAAAATTTTGACCAACTTTAAAAGCAATGCTCAGCTCTAACCATCTTCTTTGGTAAGCCTTACACTTCACATGAGCTCCCATCTTTGGCGAGTTCATGCACATTATTCCCCACAACTTGTTGAGCGATGAACGTATGTGAGCTCACTCTTGCTGTCTCACATACACCACAGGTCAAGAACAGGTACTACAGGATGATGCTCATGGAGGATGCTGTGATGAGTTCGTGAGAGGTCTAGGTCGTCGTCTCCCAGTCAACTTTTGGGTTGCTGGACCGTTGTCTCCCTATAATGTAATTATTTATTTTGTATAGAACTCCTGTTATATATAAAGTTGTGACATTCGATCCTGTGCCACTATACATCATATGTATGAGACTTGGTCCCAGCATACCTGGTGTTTATGTTAACCCCGGGTTTTGGATCCCTAAAATCCGGGTGTTACATGCTGGATCCGGGGCTATCTCCTGAGCAACTCCTTGCTCTGGCACGAGGATGTACTCTCCGTCCGCGAGGTTGCAATCTATCGAATGCCATGAATAAGATAGATGCATGCTATGATATGTAGAATTTAATAGCAATTATACCTTAGTGCAGAAAAACTACGTTAGTTAATCATTTAGGGTTTCCTTGTTATAAGAGGCTCTTAGGGTTTTAGGCTTATCAATTTAGGTTTGAGGTTCTTGCCTAAGCATAATGGATTAAGACTTGGAATGCCCCTTAAATATTTCAGTGGGTACTCAAGGGGTTGTGCTGGTTTGGTTAGGGTAACATTAGTCTCCATTATTTATTTCCTTTTTCTTTTTTCTATTTATGCTTTTAGGGTGGGTTTGAACTACAACAGTGATTTAACTTTTTCCAAAAATTCTGTAAAAATTACAGTGGGTTACTATTTGTCACTATAGTATGTCCTATAAATTTGAGGTCCAGAACAACTAGAAGATGCCCTAGACAAAAATAGCAAAAGTTGGGGCAAAGGTGTGGCGGAACCACCCGAATTATTCCAGCTTAAGTGCCTAAGTCACGCCTCAGGGGCCGTAACACACTTAAATCGGAATAACCCGTCAGTCCCTCAGATCTAGTCTGATGGAGCCACTTAACCAGGATCAAATTCCACAATCTCACTCGAAGGTGAGTCACAGAAGAAATACAATAAAACGGGAAACCTCAAATTAAGTGCTGAATTATTACATAAATCGGAGTTTTGAGTAGCAAATAAGAGTTCACGAAATAAAATGCAGCGGATAATCGATGTCGTCGGTATCGAGGAAACGGGCAAGGCCTAGCCCACTACTCCTCGTGCTCCTCTCCTACCGGAGCAGCATCCCACTCGACCGTCCAACCCGGTGGCAGGGTGGTAGGCCAAGTCACACCATCAACCATTTCCTGAATGGTACCTGCAAAAATTATGCCACAAGCAAGGCTGAGTATACTAATACTCAGCTAGACTTACCCGGTGTGATGAATCTACTCCTCTACCTCTAGACTATGCAGCTGTTTGGCTGAGGGGGTTTGGTTTGCCAAAAGCACTAGCTGTGTCTAAAATCCATTTTTAACTTTTAAAATTCTAGTATTATTAGCTTAGCTACATTTGCTCCTTCTAAGCATACATGGTAACAAACATTTTAGTTCAATCAACAAATTATCTCATGTAATCCTCATTTCACTTCTTACTCGATGCAGTACAAGGGGTCAAGCAGTCTCATTAGCTGCGAGAAGCAGACGATTCGAATCGAGTTTTTAACCTTGCAACGTAAACCTAAACACACGACATGTAGGAGCACTCCGTCCCCACACACATCAACCGTCCCCATCGATTCCCCGTTCGCGGCCAGGCCTCACCGCCTTGGCATACAATGGTCCACTGACCTCGGCTGCCGCCGTGCAGTGACCGCACTTGTACCCACCATAGCTAGCATGGGAGACCCAGTCTCAGGTCGCATGAGGGATAAAGTCCGCGCCCGGCTTCACTCAGGTACTAGGTTTACCGGTTACCATTTTTCCCGACATGTGCTTAGTACGTTCAAAAGATTGACTCAGGTATCCACACATTAATCCTTAATTCTTTTTCCCGTCTCATGGTCAAGGCATCCTCCCTGGATCCAAGTCCATAGACTAACATAGATCCCATTATCAAGATGAATACAATCAATTCCTGACCTCGCGCGAGTGCTAGAAAAATCACTCGACTTCTACCGAGATCCTGATTAGCAAAGCAGCTACTCGACCTAGCATACTAGTATTCATCTCAAAAAGGAATCCTGAGTTCATGCAACTAGAGGTTTCAAGCAACTCCTACACTTAAGTGCACATTACAATCCTACAAGCATTAAGTGTAGTAAAGTAGCATATAATAATACGGTTATGCATATAAACCGGGGCTTGCCTTCAATTGCTGGGGCTGCGGGGAGATCCTCGATAGCAGCCTCGGAAGCTTGCTCCTGGTCCTCCTCTTGGACAGATCCTTGCTCGGGGATGAGCACGTACTCTCCGTCGGCAAGATTACAATCAAATGAATGCAATGCGTAAGATATATGCATGATATGATATGGGCTTTAGAAATTACAACCTTTGACGGTGCATGATCTACTTGAGTTGGACAAGGTTAAACCTTACTTATGTAAGACTTTTGGGTGGTATACTTGGTAAATTGGATCAAACTTAGCTAAGGTAAGTGGTAGGTTTATTTTTGGGGTTCCACTGAATTCTTTCTAAAGCCTTAGTGAGTTTTGACAAGAATTCAAGTTGGACTCATTGGAGCGAGGTTCATTCCTTCTTTCTTTTTCTTTATTCTCCTTAAGTTTTTGGAGTAGGTTTGAACTACAAGCTGTTTTAATAAAACTCCAAAAATTCTGCAAAAATTACAGTGGCTTATTACTGGTGTAAACTTTTCTGTCTCAAAATTTGGGGTTCAAAAAGTGAATAGTTTTCTCTAGACAAAATTACCAAATTTTAGGGCAGAAGGGGTGATTTGAACTACAACTATTACTTAACAGTAGGTAATTCTCTAAGACTTATTTTTGCTGGCTTTTAGGTGCTATAACATGACTTGGCACAAAATTTTAGCCATTAATACCTATTAGTTATTTTATTAGGGTTTTCTCAAGTTTCTAGCCAAAGAGGTGCTTTCTACTACTACTATATTTGTGAGAGCACCTAGAGGGGGCGGTGAATAGGTGATCCTGTAACACTTCAAAAACTTAAGCCACAAAACTTGGTTACTTGTTAGCACAGTAATTTGCCAAGTGGCTAGAGAAGGATCTCAACAGAACACAATAACCAAGAGATATCAATCACAGAGATGGCACAGTGGTTATCCCGTGGTTCGGCCAAGACCAACGCTTGCCTACTCCACGTTGTGGCGTCCCAACGGACGAGGGTTGCAATCAACCCCTCTCAAGCGGTCCAAAGACCAACTTGAATACCACGGTGTTGCTTTGCTTCTCTTAATCCCGTTTGCGAGGAATCTCCACAGCTTGGAGCCTCTCGCCCTTACACAAGATGTTCACGAAGAATCACAGAGCAAGGGAGGGATTAGCAACTCACACACGACACAAAGATCACAGCGAATACGCACACGCAAAACCCACAATAAGCAACAATATGCAGAATGAACATAATCAAAAGCATAAACACATGTATGCTACATTTCAATCCAAGTTCCGCGAATCTAAGATATTGAGCTCACTACGCAGCCTGCAAAAGGTCTTCTCATCTAGAGGCTTGGTAAAGATATCGGCTAGCTGGTTCTCGGTGCTAACATGAAACACTTCGATATCCCCCTTTTGCTGGTGGTCTCTCAAAAAGTGATGCCGGATGTCAATGTGCTTTGTGCGGCTGTGCTCAACAGGATTTTCCGCTATTCGAATAGCACTCTCATTATCACATAGGAGTGGGACTTTGCTCAGATTGTAGCCAAAGTCCCTGAGGGTTTGCCTCATCCAAAGTAGTTGCGCGCAACACTGTCCTGCGGCAACGTACTCGGCCTCAGCGGTGGATAGGGCAACGGAGGTTTGTTTCTTAGAGTTCCATGACACCAGGGGCCTTCCTAAGAATTGGCACGTCCCCGATGTACTCTTCCTATCGACCTTACATCCAGCATAGTCGGAATCTGAGTACCCAATCAAGTCAAAGTTAGACCCCTTTGGATACCAGATCCCGAAGCAAGGCGTAGCGACTAAATATCGAAGAATTCGCTTCACAGCCACTAAGTGACACTCCTTCGGATCGGATTGAAATCTAGCACACATGCATACGCTAAGCATAATATCCGGTCTACTAGCACATAAATAAAGCAAAGAACCTATCATGGACCGGTATGCTTTTTGATCAACGGACTTACCTCCTTTGTTGAGGTCGGTGTGTCCGTCGGTTCCCATCGGCGTCTTTGCGGGCTTGGCGTCCTTCATCCCAAACCTCTTTAGCAAATCTTGTGTGTACTTCGTTTGGGAGATGAAGGTGCTGTCCTTGAGTTGCTTCACTTGGAACCCAAGGAAGTAGGTCAACTCGCCCATCATCGACATCTCGAATTTCTGCGTCATCACCCTGCTAAACTCTTCACAAGACTTTTGGTTAGTAGAACCAAATATTATGTCGTCGACATAAATTTGGCACACAAAAAGATCACCATCGCAAGTCTTAGTAAAAAGAGTTGGATCGGCTTTCCCAACCTTGAAAGCATTAGCAATTAAAAAGTCTCTAAGGCATTCATACCATGCTCTTGGGGCTTGCTTAAGTCCATAGAGCGCCTTAGAGAGCTTACACACGTGGTCGGGGTACCGTTCATCCTCGAAGCCAGGGGGCTGCTCCACGTACACCTCCTCCTTGATCGGCCCGTTGAGGAAAGCGCTCTTCACATCCATTTGGTACAACCTGAAAGAATGGTGAGCGGCATATGCTAGCAAGATACGAATTGATTCTAGCCTAGCCACAGGAGCAAAAGTCTCCTCAAAGTCCAAACCTGCGACTTGGGCATAACCTTTTGCCACAAGTCGAGCCTTGTTCCTCGTCACCACCCCGTGCTCGTCCTGTTTGTTGCGGAACACCCACTTGGTTCCCACAACATTTTGCTTGGGATGAGGCACCAGTGTCCAAACTTCGTTGCGCTTGAAGTTGTTGAGTTCCTCCTGCATGGCCAACACCCAGTCCGGATCTAGCAAGGCCTCTTCTACCCTGAAAGGCTCAATAGAAGAGACAAAAGAGTAATGCTCACAAAAATTAACTAATCTTGAGCGAGTAGTTACTCCCTTGCTAATATCACCCAATATCTGGTCGACGGGATGATCCCTTTGAATTGTCGCTCGAACTTGGGTTGGAGGTGCCTGAGGTGCTTCTTCCTCTTGAACATCCTATGCTCCCCCTTGATCATGTGCCTCCACTTGAGGTACCTGTTCGTCATCTTGGGTTGGGGGATGCATCATAGTTGAGGAAGACGGTTGATCTTGCTCCAAATGTTCCTGAGGCCGTACATCTCCAATCGCCATGGTGCGTATCGCGGCCGTTGGAACGTCTTCTTCATCTACATCATCAAGATCAACAACTTGCTCTCTTGGAGAGCCATTAGTCTCATCAAATACAACGTCGCTAGAGACTTCAACCAAACCCGATGATTTGTTGAAGACCCTATACGCCTTTGTATTTGAATCATAACCTAATAAAAACCCTTCTACGGCTTTGGGAGCAAATTTGGAATTCCTACCCTTCTTCACTAGAATGTAGCATTTACTCCCAAAAACACGAAAATACGATACATTAGGTTTGTTACCGGTTAGCAGCTCATACGACGTCTTCTTGAGGAGGCGGTGAAGGTAGACCCTGTTGATGGCGTGGCAAGCCGTGTTCATGGCTTCCGACCAAAAGCACTCGGGGGTCTTGAATTCTCCAAGCATAGTCCTCGCCATATCTATGAGCGTCCTGTTCTTCCTCTCTACCACACCATTTTGCTGAGGTGTGTAGGGAGCGGAAAACTCGTGCTTGATCCCCTTCTCCTCAAGAAACTCCTCCACTTGAAGGTTCTTGAATTCGGACCCGTTGTCGCTCCTTATCTTCTTCACCTTGAGCTCAAACTCATTTTGAGCTCTCCTTAGGAAGCGCTTGAGGGTCCCTTGGGTTTCAGACTTATCCTGCAAAAAGAACACCCAAGTGAAGCGGGAAAAATCATCAACGATAACTAGACCATACTTACTTCCTCCTATGCTCAGATAGGCGACGGGTCCGAAGAGGTCCATATGTAGCAGCTCCAGGGGTCTTGATGTTGTCATCACATTTTTGGTGTGATGAGAGCCTCCCACCTGTTTCCCTGCTTGACAAGCTGCACAAGGTCTATCTTTTTCGAAATGAACATTGGTTAGACCTATCACGTGTTCTCCCTTTAGAAGCTTGTGGAGGTTCTTCATCCCCACATGTGCTAAGCGGCGATGCCACAGCCAGCCCATGCAAGTCTTAGCCATTAAGCATGCATCTAGACCGGCCTCTTCTTTTGCAAAATCAACTAAGTAAAGCTTGCCGTCTAGTACACCCTTAAAAGCTAGTGAACCATCACATCTTCTAAAGACAGACACATCTACATTTGTAAACAAACAGTTATATCCCATATTGCATAATTGACTAACAGATAGCAAATTATATCCAAGAGACTCTACTAAAAACACATTAGAGATAGAGTGCTCATTTGAGATTGCAATTTTACCTAACCCTTTTACCTTGCCTTGATTCCCATCACCGAATATTATTGAATCTTGGGAATCTTTATTCTTGACGTAGGAGGTGAACATCTTCTTCTCCCCCGTCATATGGTTTGTGCATCCGCTGTCAATAATCCAGCTTGAACCCCCGGATGCATAAACCTGCAAGGCAAATTTAGGCTTGGGTCTTAGGTACCCAACTCATGTTGGGTCCTGCAAGGTTAGCACAAATATCCTTAGGGACCCAAATGCAAGTTTTGTCTCCCTTGCATCTTGCCCCTAATTTTCTAGCAACTATCTTCCTATCCTTTCTACAAATAGCAAAAGAAGCATTTAAAGCATGATATATTGTAGAAGGTTCATTAACTTTCCTAGGAACATTAACGACATTTCTCCTAGGCATATTATGAATAACATTTCTCCTACCAACATTTCTATCATGCACATAAGAAGAACTAGAAGCAACCATGGCATGAGAATCAAAGGCATTATATACATTACAACTCCTATAAGCATTTCTAGGTTGTCTTCTATCATAGTACATAAAGGCATGGTTCTTTTGCACACTACTAGCCATAGGGGCCTTCCCTTTCTCCTTGGCGGAGATGGGAGCCTTATGGCTTGTCAAGTTCTTGGCTTCCCTCTTGTAGCCAAGTCCATCCTTAATTGAGGGGTGTCTACCAATCGTGTAGGCATCCCTTGCAAATTTTAGCTTGTCAAATTCATTCTTGCTAGTCTTAAGTTGGGCATTAAGACTAGCTAATTCATCATTTAATTTGGAAATTGAAACTAAATGATCACTACAAGCATCAATGTCAAAATCTTTACACCTATTACAAGTTTCAACAATTTCTACACAAGAATTAGATTTACTAGCTACTTCTAGTTTAGCATTTAAATCATCATTAAAACTTTTTAACTTAGCAATAGTTTCATGACAAGAAGATAATTCACTAGAGAGCATTTCATTCCTCTTAATTTCTAGAGCAAGAGATTTCTGTGCTTCTACAAATTTATCATGTTCTTCATACAACAAATCCTCTTGTTTTTCTAAAAGCATATTCTTGTCATTCAAGGCATCAATTAATTCATTAATTTTGTCTACCTTGGTTCTATCTAATCCCTTGAATAAGCATGAGTAATCTATCTCATCATCATCACTAGACTCATCTTCACTCGAAGAAGCATAAGTACTAGTATGAGTGCTTACTTTCTTCTCTCTTGCCATGAGGCAAGTGTGACGCTCGTTGGGGAAGAGGGATGACTTGTTGAAGGCGGTGGCGGTGAGTCCTTCATTGTCAGAGTCGGAGGAGGAACAATCTGAATCCCACTCCTTTCCGATATGTGCCTCGCCCTTGGCCTTCTTGTAATGCTTCTTTTTCTCCCTCTTGTTCCCTTGGTCCTGATCACTATCATTGTCGGGACAGTTAGCAATAAAATGACCAAGCTTACCGCATTTGAAGCATGAGCGCTTCCCCTTGGCTTTGGTCTTGCTTGGCTGCCCCTTGCGACCTTTAAGCATCGTCTTGAAGCGCTTAATGATGAGGGCCATCTCCTCATCATTGAGTCCGGCCACCTCAACTTGCGCCACCTTGCTTGGTAGCACCTCCTTGCTCCTTGTTGCCTTGAGAGCAATGGGTTGAGGCTCATGACTAGGACCGTTCAACGCGTCGTCCACGTATCTTGCCTCCTTGATCATCATTCGCCCGCTTACGAAATTCCCAAGAACTTCTTCGGGCGACATCTTGGTGTACCTAGGATTTTCACGTATATTGTTCACCAAATGAGGATCAAGAACGGTAAATGACCTTAGCATTAGGCGGACGACGTCGTGGTCCGTCCATCGCGTGCTCCCGTAGCTCCTTATTTTGTTGATAAGGGTCTTGAGCCGGTTGTATGTTTGTGTCGGCTCCTCGCCCCTTATCATCGCGAACCGTCCAAGCTCGCCCTCCACCAACTCCATTTTGGTGAGCAAGGTGACGTCGTTTCCCTCATGAGAGATCTTGAGGGTGTCCCAGATCTGCTTGGCATTGTCCAAGCCGCTCACCTTGTGATACTCGTCCCTGCACAAAGAGGCTAGCAACACAGTAGTAGCTTGTGCATTTTTATGAATCTGTTCATTAATAAACACAGGGCTATCCGAGCTATCAAATTTCATTCCACTTTCCACAATCTCCCAAATGCTTGGATGGAGAGAAAACAGGTGAGTACGCATTTTGTGGCTCCAAAATCCGTAATCCTCTCCATCAAAGTGAGGGGGCTTGCCAAGTGGAATGGGGAGCAATTGAGCATTTGAACTATGCGGGATGCGCGAATAATCGAAAGAAAAGTTTGAGTTAACCGTCTTTCGTCTATCGTAGTCGTCGTCGTCCTTTTGGGAGGAGGAAGATTCGTCGCTGTCGTAGTAGACAATTTCCTTGATGCGCCTTGTCTTCTTCTTCCTCCCGTCTTTTCTTTTGTGGCCCGAGCCTGAGTCGGTGGGCCTGTCATCATTGGGCTCGTTGACGAAGGACTCCTTCTCCTTGTCGTTGATCACCATCCCCTTGCCTTTAGGATCCATCTCTTCAGGCGGTTAGTCCCTTTCTTGAAGAGAACGGCTCTGATACCAATTGAGAGCACCTAGAGGGGGGGTGAATAGGTGATCCTGTAACACTTCAAAAACTTAAGCCACAAAACTTGGTTACTTGTTAGCACAGTAATTTGCCAAGTGGCTAGAGAAGGATCTCAACACAACACAATAACCAAGAGATATCAATCACAGAGATGGCACAATGGTTATCCCGTGGTTCGGCCAAGACCAACGCTTGCCTACTCCACGTTGTGGCATCCCAACGGACGAGGGTTGCAATCAACCCCTCTCAAACGGTCCAAAGACCAACTTGAATACCACGGTGTTGCTTTGCTTCTCTTAATCCCGTTTGCGAGGAATCTCCACAGCTTGGAGCCTCTCGCCCTTACACAAGATGTTCACGTTGCTCGGGGATGAGCACGTACTCTCCGTCGGCAAGATTACAATCAAATGAATGCAATGTGTAAGATATATGCATGATATGATATGGGCTTTAGAAATTACAACCTTTGACAGTGCATGATCTACTTGAGTTGGACAAGGTTAAACCTTACTTATGTAAGACTTTTGGGTGGTATACTTGGTAAATTGGATCAAACTTAGCTAAGGTAAGTGGTAGGTTTATTTTTGGGGTTCCACTGAATTCTTTCTAAAGCCTTAGTGAGTTTTGACAAGAATTCAAGTTGGACTCATTGGAGCGAGGTTCATTCCTTCTTTCTTTTTCTTTATTCTCCTTAAGTTTTTGGAGTAGGTTTGAACTACAAGCTGTTTTAATAAAACTCCAAAAATTCTGCAAAAATTACAGTGGCTTATTACTGGTGTAAACTTTTCTGTCTCAAAATTTGGGGTTCAAAAAGTGAATAGTTTTCTCTAGACAAAATTACCAAATTTTAGGGCAGAAGGGGTGATTTGAACTACAACTATTACTTAACAGTAGGTAATTCTCTAAGACTTATTTTTGCTGGCTTTTAGGTGCTATAACATGACTTGGCACAAAATTTTAGCCATTAATACCTATTAGTTATTTTATTAGGGTTTTCTCAAGTTTCTAGCCAAAGAGGTGCTTTCTACTACTACTATATTTGTGAGAGCACCTAGAGGGGGCGGTGAATAGGTGATCCTGTAACACTTCAAAAACTTAAGCCACAAAACTTGGTTACTTGTTAGCACAGTAATTTGCCAAGTGGCTAGAGAAGGATCTCAACAGAACACAATAACCAAGAGATATCAATCACAGAGATGGCACAGTGGTTATCCCGTGGTTCGGCCAAGACCAACGCTTGCCTACTCCACGTTGTGGCGTCCCAACGGACGAGGGTTGCAATCAACCCCTCTCAAGCGGTCCAAAGACCAACTTGAATACCACGGTGTTGCTTTGCTTCTCTTAATCCCGTTTGCGAGGAATCTCCACAGCTTGGAGCCTCTCGCCCTTACACAAGATGTTCACGAAGAATCACAGAGCAAGGGAGGGATTAGCAACTCAGACACGACACAAAGATCACAGCGAATACGCACACGCAAAACCCAGACTTGAGCTCAAGAGACTAGCACACTAGAACGGAGCTCAAATCACTAAAATGTCGAACAAGTGCGCAAGAATGAAGTGTGAGTGATCAATGATGCTCAAAGGATGCTTGGTGTACTCCTCCATGCGCCTAGGGGTCCCTTTTATAGCCCCAAGGCAGCTAGGAGCCGTTGAGCACAAATTTGGAAAGCCATTCTTGCCTTCTGTCATCGGGGGCACCGGACAGTCCGGTGCACACCGGACACTGTCCGGTGCCCGATTTCCTTCCTTAAATAGCGAAGCCGACCGTTGGCAGCCTGAGAGCCGTTGGCGCACCGGACATGTCCGGTGCACACCGGACAGTCCGGTGCCGTCTTCTAGCCGTTGGCTCGGCCACGTGTCCCGCGCAGATTGCGCGGCCGACCGTTGGCCCGACCGACCATTGGCTCACCGGACAGTCCGGTGCACACTGGACAGTCCGGTGAATTTTAGCCGTACGTCGCCGGTGAATTCCCGAGAGCAGCCACTTCGCTCGAGCCAGCCTGGCGCACCGGACACTGTCCGGTGCACCACCGGACAGTCCGGTGCTTGCAGACTCAGCAGATTCTTGGCTGCTCGAGCCAAGACATTTCCAATTGGATTTTTCCTGTTTCCAGCACTTAGACACAATACATTAGTCCATAAAACAATGTACTAAGTCTGAGAAACATACCTTAATTCTTGATTTGTACTTTGTCCACCTTTTTACACTTAGGCACTTGTGTTGGACACTAAATCACCAAAATACTTAGAAATGGCCCAAGGGCACATTTCCCTTTCAATTTGAAAAATATCAAACAACAGATTTCTGATTTTTCTTAGTTTCTATTTTGTGCAAGAGCAATCATTCTGAAGTTTGGCATCTTTTTGCTTAAGGGAAGGGGTGGTATGCATTAATTGGATTAAATGGCCTTTCTTATACAATATTAGCAATGGGTATTATTTTGCATCTTTTAATGGGTTTGCATTTTTCTCTGGTGGCCTATCTCATTATTGACCTAGCAAAATTTTATTTGCCCATTATTGCCTTATTATGGGTTATTCATGATTTATTTAGAAAATGCCTCATTATCATATTACACTTATTTACCCTACTTAAAATGATGGGCTAGGATGTTCATTATTTTTGCAGTGGGGTCCTAGTGGTTATAAGTCCACTGGATTTTTGTTATCAATTTTGGGTCTGGCTTTGTAATTTTAATAACTGATTTCCAGTTGGCACAATGCTAAATAAAATATTTTATTTTAAAACTGATCTGGACTAAAGGTCCCTTTATTTTTCTTAGGTTCTCTGTTACTTAAGTAGATTAGGAAAAATAATTTCACTCATTGTTCATTAATTTCTAATGCCTTTCTGATTTTCCTAAGCTTTGGGCAGAAATGGTTTTTAATGGATATCTACACTATATTCTTCAATACTGGGGTTCTTATTATTTTTAAACAGTGCTTAAATGAGGGTTGAACTTCTACAATTTTTCTTAGGTTCAGCACAGAAGCAAAACTAATTTTCCTGAATTAAACAAGGTTTGGTCAGTTTCTGTTTTTAATTTTAAACTCTAAAAATTAGAACAGAAAGCATAGGGTTTATTATTTTTAAATGATAGTTCATAATATTTAGGATCTAGCAAAATTAGTTTGACAACTTTTGATTAAGAATTCATCAAGTTATGGATTTTCTAAGTTCTCTGGTTATTTTTAAAAAGATTAACAGAATTGATTAAATGGAAAACTACTTTGCACTGGGGTCCCTGGCGGGTATTTCAAGTTTTTCCTCACGAATCAGTCCCTGGGCTACTATTCACATGAGACACTGACATTGCAGAAAACCCCTCGGGTTCTTATAATCCTAACCCGAGGTCCTTCTCCTAACTTAAACAGTGCCCGCGGCGAAAGAAAGGGCGGAGGGGCTTACCGGCGGTGGGATTGCTCCGGTGAGGCGGTCGAGGACGTAGGGGAGGTCTCGGGGATCACAACGATGTGCGGGTCGCCGTCGGGGGTGGTCAGAGTTGGCCGGTCCGCGTGCGCAGGCGGGGGAGCTCGTCAGCGGCGAGGAGTCCGGCCTATCCAGGGCGAAATTGACCAATCAAACGGGTTAGAGAGCTTCACCAAGGATCAATGAAGGGGTGCGCGCGAGGAATTGAAGAATGGCTCACCGGAGAGCTTGGTCCACGCGCAGGGGCGGGCGACCGAAGTCCGGTGAGGGTGATCTCGGGCTTCCGGTGAAGTTCTGCCGGGTCCGAGGGCTTGGAGAGCTTCATGGGCCTATGGCGAAGCTAACCGAAGCGCTGGCGCGACTTGGGGGTGACTGGAGTGGGCTGGCCACGGTGGCCGAAGCTCTGGCGGCAATGGCGGGCGGAAAAGAGCTCGCCGGAGCTAAGGAGGGGTGGCTGGCCGGTGATGGTGAGCACGGGGTGAAGTGAGGCGTGCCCGGGGAGGCTTTATAGGCACGGGCGGGCACGGCCGAGGGCAGGGGCGTGCGGCGGACTTGACCGAACGCCGGGGCGAGCGCGTGCGCGGGTTGGGCGAGCGCCGGCGTGCCGACCAGGGTCGAACATGTGTGCCCGTGCGTTCTGCCCAAGTTCTGGCGCGTGTGGTCACTCATCCGAGCATGCTCTCGCCTTGGTCAGTGCACAAAACCTCTTCTCCTCCCTACAAGCTACCGATCTTGTGTGGGGGTCATAGGATTTTGCCTACTGGTTGCAGAGATATGGAGCCCGGAAATCTGGTTTGTCTCCCTGCTCAAATCCGAGGCAAATCCAAGGTTTTGTCGTGTCTAGGGCTCGCGTCCCAATGCCATCTTCTGGCATACGACAGAGGGGTTAGTTAGGCATGTTTTTGTTAATGGGGTCATTAGGATTTGAGTTAGGGATCAAGGTGAACACGCTTGATCTTTGGCTCAAGGTCTGAAATTCAGAAATTCTGAAATTCAGAATTTCCTATTGAGTCCCCTCATGAGAAGCTTGTTTGGGGTTTTATTTGAATTATTTTGGCCAAGCTTCCTCAATCTTTATTGTTGCTTATTTAATGTATTTCAATGTTTATAATTGGCCCAAGCCATGATTTTAAATTTTTCATGCCCTTTCCCCCATTCTCTTGAATTTTGCTCATAGGGCTCAATTAGGGTTTTTATTGGGGTTGCTCATGTTGCCTTTTTGAAAACCCATTTGTTTTGCACATGATACTTTTAAGCATAGGCTTGGTGGATCCTTTATTCTTAAGTCAATTTGATGTTCATACTTAAATTTGGTTCACATAAGATGATGTTTCATGGGTTAGCACTTTGAGAGAAACCCTAGGTGACACTGGGGTGTCACAGCCTTCCCCCCTTAAAAGAATCTCGTCCTGAGATTCGAGCTAGAGTCCTTCCGGGGTGAAGCGAAGGGTGAGACTTATAGGAAGTGGGTGATTATTGTTATTATCAGATCAAACTGCTCTTCGAATGTCATTCTCTTTGCAACTTCAGAAGGAAGTCCTTCTTAAATTTTGTTTCATGATTACTTTATCCTGAATTAAGATTATATCTTTAGAATTTAGATTCGAAGGGCAAGAGGAGGGGTTGGGTGTGATTACGTACCAGCTTCCTTAGGTAGGCAATCGGGGAAGTTGGATCTCAAGAATTCCTCAGTTTCCCAAGTAGCTTCTTCCTCTGAGTGGTTACTCCACTGGACCTTGTACATCTTGATCGATTTAGCCCGAGTTGATCTTTCCTTGCAATCCAGAATCTTGGAAGGGTACTCTTGGTACGATAGATCTGGTTCTATCTCCAATTCTGGCTCTGCTAAGATCTCTGTCGGCAATCGAACACACTTCTTCAGCTGAGATACATGGAACACACTATGAATGGTGGACATCCTTGAAGGTAACTTCAACTTATATGCCACGGGTCCACATGCTTCGATGATCTCATAAGGTCCAATGTAACGAGGAGCTAGCTTGCCTTTAATTCCAAACCTCTGCACTCCCTTGGTGGGTGATACCTTGAGGTACATGAAATCTCCCACCTTGAACTGGAGAGGTTTCCTTCTTCTATCATGGTAACTCTTCTGCCTGGCCTGAGCAGCTTCTAGATTCTTCCTGATTAGTTTGACCTTCCTTTCGGCTTCCATCACTAAGTCAGGTCCAAAAACTCCTCTTTCTCCAGGTTGAGACCAATTGAGCGGTGTCCTGCACCTTCTTCCATAGAGAGCTTCGAAAGGTGCCATCCTCAGGCTGGATTGATAACTATTGTTATAAGCAAACTCTGCCAAGGAGAGGTGCTTATCCCAGTCCTTGCCACAATCGATTGCACAAGCTCTCAGCATATCCTCCAGAATTTGGTTTACCCTTTCTGTCTGACCATCAGTCTGTGGGTGGTAAGCTGAACTTCTGATTAGCTTGGTTCCCAAAGACTCCTGGAGTTGTTCCCAAAATCTGGCAACAAATTGGGCTCCTCGGTCAGAAACAATGGTCCGAGGTAATCCGTGCAAACACACGATCCGGTCAATATACAATTATGCATACTTCTGAGCCTTATCAGTGGTGTGCACAGGAAGAAAATGTGCCACTTTCGTCAATCGGTCCACAATAACCCAAATCGAATCATGATGACGAGAGGTGTTGGGCAGACCCACAATGAAATCCATGCTGATGTCATCCCATTTCCATGAAGGTATAGATAGGGGTTGCAAAGCTCCAGCTAATTTGAAGTGGCTTGCCTTTATCCTCTGACAGGTGTCACATTCCGATACATACTGGGCTATCTCCCTCTTCATTCTGGTCCACCAATACAAAGGTTTCAGATCATGGTACATTTTGGTGCTTCCCAGATGCATAGAGAATTTGGAGAGATGAGCCTCATCCAAGATTTTCCTCTTGAGGTCCTGGTTTTTAGGAATCACCAATCTGCTTTTGAACCATAACACACCCTTTTCATCTTGGCGGAAACAGCTATACTTCTCAATCTTCTGATGGAGATTCTTCTTGATAATCTGCACTCCCTTGTCACTGAGCTGGGCCATGATGATCTGGTCTTGCAAAGCTGGCTCAACAGAAATGTGAGACAACGAACCAGAAGGAATCACTTCTATTTGCATCTTGCTCAACTCATCACACAAGGTGTTAATGCGAGAATCCATCAGAATACAATTGCATTGCAACTTCCGACTCAAGGCATCTGCTACCACATTGGCCTTTCCTGGGTGATAATGTACCTCCAGGTCATAATCCTTGATCAGCTCTAGCCATCTTCTCTGCCGCATGTTGAGATCAGCCTGAGTAAAGATGTACTTGAGGCTCTTATGATCAGTGAAGATGTTGCAGTGGGCCCCCATTAAATAGTGCCTCCACATTTTCAATGCATGAACCACTGCTGCCAACTCGAGGTCATGAGTGGGATAATTTTGCTCATGAGGCTTGAGTGCTCTTGAGGCATAAGCAATGACTCGGTTGTCTTGCATCAAGACACAACCTAGTCCAGTGCCAAAGGCATCACAATATACATCAAAAGGCTTGTTGTCGTCGGGTTGCGCTAACACTAGTGCTGTGGTCAGATGCTGCCTTAATGCATGGAAGGCATCTTCGCACTTCTGACTCCAAACAAACTTGGCTTCTTTCTTCAGCAACTCAGTTATAGGCTTCGCAATTCGAGAGAAATCCGGAATAAATCTTCGGTAATAACCAGCTAATCCTAGAAAACTCCGAATTTGATGGACAGTCGTTGGTGGCTTCCAGTTCATCACCTCTTGCACTTTATCAGGATCAACAGCTATTCCTGCCTAAGAGATAGTGTGACCCAAGAATTTGATTTCCTTTAGCCAAAAATCACACTTGGACAACTTGGCATAAAGGTGGTGCTCTCGCAGACGTTGAAGCACTACATGCAAATACCCGGCATGTTCTTCTTCGTTCCTTGAGTACACCAAGATATCATCAATGAATACCACTACGAATTTGTCCAATTCAGGCATGAAAACAGAATTCATCAGATACATGAAATATGCTGGTGTATTTGTCAGCCCGAATGACATCACCAAAAATTCATATAGCCCGTATCTGGTTGAGAATGTCGTCTTCGGAATATCGCTTGCTCGTATCTTGATCTGATGGTAGCCAGAGCGAAGGTCGATCTTGGAAAACACCTTGGCCCCGACCAACTGGTCAAAAAGAACATCAATACGAGGCAAAGGATATTTGTTCTTGATAGTTACCGCATTAAGAGGGCGGTAATCTATACACAGCCTCAAGCTTTCATCCTTCTTCTTCACAAATAGTGCTGGACATCCCCAAGGCGAAGTACTCGGGCAAATAAATCCCTTATCCAGCAACTCTTGCAATTGCTTCTTCAATTCCGCCAACTCAACGGGTGGCATTCGGTAGGGCCTCTTGGAAATTGGGGCCGTTCCCGGTTGCAATTCGATGGCAAATTCAATATCCCGGTCCGGTGGCATCCCTGGCAATTCATCAGGAAAGACATCTGCATACTCGCAAACCACTGGGATCTTCTTCAGAGGTAACTCCGTCATAGAGAAAGCACATGACTGAGTAGAACCCTGACTGGGCAGAATTAAGGTGAAGTTCCCACAGAACGGAGAATTAATTTCCACGGTACGGTTGGCTACATCAAGCACAACTTGGTGCAAGGTCATCCAATTAGCTCCCAGAATAATGTCCACATTTTCCAAACCCAACACAAGAAGAGTGGTTTTGACAATGTGGCTCCCTAGTTGAATAGGCACACTTTGCTTTAATTGATTTGTTGAAATTTTACCCCCAGGTGTGACTATCATGAATGACCCCTTTGAGTGAGAGAATGGCAGTTCACATTTAGCACTGAATTTCTGGCTAATGAAACTATGAGATGCACCAAAATCAAATAGAATTAAAGCAGGTTGATTATAAACTGAAAAGATACCGGTCATGATAGGAGCTCCTTCAGGTACTTCCTCTAGGGTAGTGAAGTTGAGCTTCCCTTGCTTAACCTGTACCTTCTGCTTTCTTCCCTTGTCTTGACTTGGTGCTGGCATCTGCCTCTGCTGGTTCCTCGGACAATTCTTGGCATAGTGGCCCACATTGCCACAAGTGAAACACTTGTTCCCATTGCCCTGGCGGAACTGCTGCTGCTGCGGAGGCTGATTGTTCCTTGGAGCGGGAGCTGGAAAGCGGTTGGGTGCCGGCTGCTGCTGCTGAGGTGGCCTGATCACCCATCTGCCTGCCTGCTGCTGGAAACCCCTGCTCTGATTGTGAGAAACAATCCAGAACCTCTGGGCCTGAGCGGATGGTGCTGCCATTGGTGCCTTTCTCTTCTTCTCTGCCCGGTGAGCTACAATGCAGTCCTCCTGGGAGATGGCCATGTTGACCAACTCATTGAAGCTATCAGCCCGGACAGTGTTGAGTCGTTCCCGCAGCTTGGTATTAAGACCCCTGCGGAAGCGGTCTCTCTTCTTTTCATCAGAATCAGCATGGTACCCTGCATACTGGCACAGGTCGTTGAAGGCTTGCGCATACTGCAGTACCGTGCGGGTTCCTTGATTAAGGGCCAGAAATTCATTCAGCTTCCGATCAAAAATGTCAGCTGGGATGTGGTGTCCTCTGAAGGCAGCCTTGAATTCCTCCCAAGACACTTCACGATCAGCGGGGAGCATAGCACGGAAGTGGTCCCACCAAGTCCGAGCAGATCCGCGAAGCTGCTGCGCGGCGAAGCGGGTCTTGGTAGCATCAGGGCTGTTGGGGACTTGTTCTCAAATGCTTCGGATTAAGAACAAGGCAACATAAAAAGTGTTAAAGAATAAAGTCCTTCGTCCCTTGAGACATTATTTCCCTTCGGGATATAATGCGTTCCGGACGAAGGTCACAAATAACATATCTTCGTAAGCACAATAAATTATGACGAAGAGCTTACAATCATAAAAAATAATATAAACATTTAAATATTATCACAACATCCTTTCTATTTTATTATCATATCAAAATAGAAATGATTTCAGTTTACAAGTGTACCTTCGGATTGCAGGAAGGTAAAAGTACAATGATGACGGAAAGCAAATGCCCAGTCAGCCTGAATAGTACGGGAGTACTGTTCATCTATTTATAGGCGTGGGACGCAGCCCATGCAAAATTACATTCATGTCCATTACATTTGCTAATGACTTATGGGAATCCATCAAGGCCTAAGTAGTCTTTTCATCTTTAAGTCGGTTCCCCTTTCTGCTATCGCGACGAAGCTTCCTGCGCTTAGCTTCGGCTGTGCACCATTCTTCGTACAGCTTGGTAATCAGCCCGTCCTTTATCTCAATCCCCCTTCGTCTGGCTTGGGCTTCGTTCTGACCGTACTCCATGTTCATGATCTGAGTCCGAAGATACCTGTTCATATAATTCACTTGGAAAATATTGTCAAATTATGTTTTTGAGGACCTTCGGAGGACGAAGGCTCCCAACAGTAGCCCCTCGCAATATTAATTTGTTAGTGATAAATTCAGATTGCGATATGGACGGAGGCCTTAAGCCGAAGGTCCAAAAAAACACCTTCCCTTTGCTAGGATAGCAAAAGCCACTGACACCTGGGACCACACAGTTTCCGTCATATCGAATGTATAAATAGGAGCCCGCCACATTTGATTTGGCACGCTCTCTTTGCCATCTGTTTTTCCTGCTTATAAAGCTTTCTGCCCAAAAATATTTGTTTTCTTTCCTGGTTTTAAGCTTCGGAAGCGAGAAGTAAGATTTCCGAAGGGATGTCTGAGGAGAAGAAGGCTGGTGTCGAGATGAAACTAAGTCTCTCTGAAGAGAAGAACCTGGGCTTTCTTGAGGCAATGTCGAAGACCAATACAGAAAAGATCACCAAAGAGATTTTAGAAGGTCTATCTGAAGATACTGGTGACAGCGATAGTTATGATGTAGAAAGCGGTGGGGGAGAGTCCGAAGATCGACCATGGCGGCCAAGTCACTCGGTTTTCGGGAAAACCACTATTAAGCAGAGTCATGTTGACAATATGAGGGGAAGATATTTTCGAGATATATCTATTGTGAGGGCTGACGCTGGTGAAAAAACTTCTCCTACCCCCGAAGAGGATGATGTCGTGATCTTTCGAAGCTTTCTCAAGGCTGGGCTTCGGTTCCCCCTAAGCAGCTTTGTTGTCGAAGTCCTGAAGACATTTCAAATCTACCTTCATCAAATTACTCCCGAAGCTATCATAAGAATGGGAATCTTTGTCTGGGCTGTGAGAAGCCAAGGTTTAGAACCAAATGCTAAAAGCTTTTGCAAAATTCATGAATTGTTATATGAGACGAAACCCTGGGGGAAAGAACAATATCACAACAACTTTGGTTGTTACAGCTTCGGCGCCCGCTCCGGGTCAAGCTGCCCCGTGCCAACCTTTCGGAAGAGGTGGCCTGGTGCCTGGATGACAGAATGGTTCTATGTAAAGAATGACTTGACAACGCAGGAGGATGTTAAAAGTATCGTTATGCGCCCTATCTGGCAACGCTTCGGACTCCGAAAACCGAAGGTTGAAATGGATGAAGCGGTCGAAGAATGCCAAAGAGCCTTCGGCGTAATCTACTCTTTTATTGGGACAAGGGATCTGGTCCAAGAGCATATTGCCTTCAGGGTGTGGCCACTTGCAGGAAAGTGGGAAATGCCGAAGGAGACCATCAAAGAGTCTGACGAAGGTGGACTGGTCAGACTAAAATACACATTCAAATACGGGGATAAGTTTGTTGAACCTGATGACGACTGGTTAAAAAGCATTGAAACTTTAAGTGACAAACTGCTTGGGGTATATTCGAAGGCCGAGAATACTGCATTATCGGCAGCCTTCGGAGGCCGAAAGAAGAAGAGGCTCAACCGGGTATTTGATGCAATCGGGTTTGTCTACCCTGACTATCATTATCCGGTGCCAGGCCACAAAAGAAAAAATACTTCTCCTGCAACAGAAGTTGCCACAGGTGCTTCTAGTGAGCCAGCGCCGCAAACAAAAAAGATGAAGGTGCTTACCCACCGGGCACGTTTTATCGAGCCGGCTACAGTGCCTGAATTTATCGGTGAAGTCTCTTTGGCCACTGAAACTACAGAGCCAGCTCCAGTGGCGAAGATCGAGGAAAAAACTGAAGCACCTTTAGCAGAGAAGGCAGAAAAACCGAGAATTGAAGGACCAAAAATATTGGAAATCTTAAGTCCTTCAGCAAGTGTTGAGACAATAAAAAATCAAAAGGGTCCATCGGTGACCCCGAAAAGAAAAAGAATGGTGAACGTGCTAGATGTTTTGGAGACAATTAAGTCTTCAAGCATAACTCCAAAGAAGACTGTTGAACTTTCTGAAGTGTCCACTGAAGCTTTAGCTGCTGAAGCTTCAAAGCAACAACTTGAAGCTGAAACTGGGCCTTCAGAGCCCACCAAGGAACAACCTTTGGAAACCGAAGAAAAAATAAAAATGTCAGAGCCGATTTTGGTTGAAGAAATTGACACTGCCGCCCCCGAAGCTCCTTCCAACATATGCGATTACATTGTGCGACATGCTTCGGGGAAGAAACTATCTGAAGAAGAGATTTATGAAGCCAATCACTATGCCAGAGAGTTAAAATATCCGAAGGGGGCACTAGTGTTCAATGGGACAAACGAAGATGATTTCTTATACTGCCTCCCCGACAACAAAGAATTGTCTGTCTGCCGGGAGATAGCTAGGAGTATGGGGTTTCCGAAGCTTGAAGCTGGACTGTGCGCTATGACGAAGGAGGATCTCGCGGATAGCCTTGCTTATAATAGTCTGAAGGTGTGAGAATTGCGCGTTTTTGAAAATTTATGATTCGAACTCTATTGCTTTATTCTTATACTAACTTTTTACATATAGGGCTTAATACTAAGCAACGCACTGAGAGCGCAAAAGGATGCCGAAGACGAAAGTTATGAAATTGCTTTCAACAACCTTCGGACAGAGGTTATCAAACTAAGGAACGAAGCCCTGGAAAAGGACAAAATTCTAGTTACATTGGTGGATAAAATAAAGGAGAACGAAGCTGCATCTAAAGCACAAGTTGCAGCTCAAAAGCACGAGATTGACGATCTTCGGAAGCAACTGGCCCGGGCGAAAGAAGAACGCATACTTGAAGAAACGAGGCGGGAATGTAGCGACCAATGGGCTAATCATTTGGAAGGAACCGTTGAAGAGCTTCGGTCTTCTAAGAAAAGGTGCTACGAAAAATCCATGGAATGTGTAAAGAAAATAAAAACCAGCTTCGCCAGCGTTGGTGCATTTTCGAGTGAGGAAGATTTTGTGAGAGGTAACCCAGAAGGACCGATCGAATGGATCATCCATGAGGCTGAAGCCTTCGAAGAAATTCTAAACAGTCGCGGAGACATTTGTGCCTTCTCGGGTGCCAGGGGGATTGCTACTATGCTAGAGAAAAAAGGCTGCGATCATGTTAAAGCTCTTGCACAATCCGAAGCCAGCTTATCTCCTGAAGATATTAAAGATCCCTCGGCCGAAGCTAGCCAGGCTGGTGGAAAATTTTTCACCGACGTCTGGGACAATGGTGGCCGAGAAATGGCCCGAGAAATTATTCAGAAGAGTGAGAAGGGCATTCACGACGCTAGAGAAGTAGCTAAGGCCGCTGACAGAAGCTCAGAGCCCGAAGGGCAAATAGGTATTAGCTAATGGTTTTTTATTGTGTTGTAATTTTTGATTTTAAACTTTCGTTCGCAATTTGTAATAGCAATGTGGCTGTATCATGTCCTCCTTCAGATCCTACTAAAGCGTCTCCGGGCCCTCACCCGAAAGGAGACGAAGAAATTAAAAAGATGGCTGAAGCTATCATGGATGAAGTTGTTAACCGACTCCTGAACGAAGCTGCCGAAGTTGTTTTAAGAGAAGATTAAGCACTATTGTAAAGACTTCTGAAATGAAATATGTGTGACATTTTGTAACCCTGTGATATATTTGCTTTTAATAATTCGATTCTTTACGATGCATGAAATTTTACATACGTACCGTTTTTGAGCCTTCGGCGAAAAAACACCTTCCCTTCTTTTCATGCTTCGTGAAGATAGAAAAACTTTTATGCATCACAACATTCATAGCGCTCTGATGAAGAATATCCAAACTTCGTGAAAACATTCTCCGAAGCTATATTCCGAAGATCACTATTGTATCCCCTTGTGACTTAGCACGATTTTCACTTTCTCAAAGCATCCTTCCGAAGGTCGATACTGTGTTCCCTTCTTTTGCCATATGCAACATGATGTATGATGCTTATGCTATGCAAAATGATGTGATGATGTTATGTTATGTAGATGACATTTGTTCCGAAGATACACACATATCCCCGTAAAACACACAATCTTTTTGTATCAGCGCTGACTTTTCGCTGTAAGCTCTGCATTCCCTTAGGAACGACTTTGGAGCTTCTTCGCCTTTTACTTAGGCGGTATCAGCGTTGACTTTTCGCTGTAAGCTCTGCATTCCCTTAGGAACGACTTTGGAGCTTCTTCGCCTTTTACTTAGGCGGTATCAGTGTTGACTTTTCGCTGTATGCTCTGCATTCCCTTTGGAACGACTTTGGAGCAGAAGACTTACACTGCGTTCCCTTTGGAACGGCTTTTTGTGACTTCAGCAAACTTACTCTGCGCTCCTTAGAACGACTTTTTGTTGCTTCGAAGGATTGTTGACAATTCGAAAGGTCCTCCTTGTTGTCGCAAATCTTAAAGCTTCAGCAACTTAAGCCTGAGAAAACAAATTTTCCTTATGGCAAACGACGAAACTATTACATGAAAACTGAAAAATGTTCTTTATTACACAGAAAATAGAACTAAATGGAAAAGACTGATATCAAGGTAGGATATTTGTCAATAGATGTGCTTCGACTCTGGCACAGTGCTATTGACTGTGCGAGCTTCGGATTGTTCTCTGAGATCCCTTTGGTGTGGAGCATATTGGCTCCCTTCCGGCTGTTGGCCCTGCTGCAGCGGTGGTGGAGGCGGAGGCTGTTGCCAGGAAGCTTGAGGTTGACTCGCCGAAGCAACAGAAACTGCAGGGTGATTGCCTACGTATTCTGGGATGTAAGGCGGATGGTACGAAGCAGTATGCATGACCTGCTTCGGCTGAACTTGTTGTGCTGCAGCTTCGGCTTTCTCCTTTTGTTTCTGGATGGTAACATGGCACATCCTGGTGGTGTGGCCCTTGTTTTCACCACAAAACAAGCAAAACATTCTCCTTGGTTGATCTCCAAATCTTCCGCCGAAGCCCCTGGCGCCTCTGCCTCTTGGAGCTGGTGGCCGAAAGAAACTTTGCTGTTGCCCCGAAGACTGTGAGGAGCACTGCGGCCTGTGCTGCTGACTTCCCTTATCATCATTTTGAGTATTGTGGATGGACCTGACATGCCTCGGATAGAATCTTCCTCCGAAGCCCCTGGTCATTTCAGAAAACCTGAAAGCCTCCTCCCTTCTTTGGCGAAAATCGTTGTCGGCACGAATATACTCGTCCATCTTCTGGAGCAGCTTCTCCAAAGTTTGAGGAGGCTTCCTAGCAAAGTATTGAGCTGAAGGTCCAGGTCGAAGTCCCTTGATCATGGCCTCAATGACAATTTCGTTGGGCACCGTTGGTGCCTGTGCCCTCAAACGCAAGAACCTTCTGACATACGCCTGAAGGTATTCTTCATGATCCTGAGTGCACTGGAACAAGGCTTGAGCAGTGACCGGCTTCGTCTGAAACCCTTGAAAGCTGGTTAACAACATGTCCTTCAGTTTTTGCCATGAAGTAATCGTTCCTGGTCGAAGGGAGGAGTACCAGGTTTGAGCAACGCTCCTGACAGCCATAACAAAAGATTTTGCCATGACTGCAGCATTGCCACCATACGAAGATATTGTTGCTTCGTAGCTCATCAAAAACTGCTTCGGGTCTGAATGGCCATCGAATATGGGAAGCTGGGGTGGCTTGTAGGACGGAGGCCAAGGTGTAGCCTGCAGCTCAGCGGACAGGGGAGAAGCATCATCGAAAACAAAATTTCCATGATGGAAATTGTCATACCAGTCATCTTCGTTGAAGAAACCCTCCTGATGAAGATCTTTTTGTTGAGGCCTTCGGTTCTGCTCATCGTGAGTAAGATGGCGAACTTCTTCAGAAGCTTCGTCTATCTGCCTTTGCAGTTCAGCTAGCCTGGCCATCTTTTCCTTCTTCCTCTGCACCTGTTGATGAAGCATCTCCATATCTCTGATCTCTTGATCTAGCTCATCCTCTTGAGGCGCTGGGCTGACAGCCTTCCTCTTCTGGTTTCGGGCCTCCCGAAGAGAGAGAGTTTCCTGATTGGGGTCCAGCGGTTGCAGGGCTGCAGCCCCAGTCGCTAAAGCTTTCTTCGGCGCCATAGCGAAGGTTTATGGCTTCCGAAGGTGTTCAAAACTCAAAGTGGAAGTGAGTTCACCGGAGGTGGGCGCCAATGTTGGGGACTTGTTCTCAAATGCTTCGGATTAAGAACAAGGCAACATAAAAAGTGTTAAAGAATAAAGTCCTTCGTCCCTTGAGACATTATTTCCCTTCGGGATATAATGCGTTCCGGACGAAGGTCACAAATAACATATCTTCGTAAGCACAATAAATTATGACGAAGAGCTTACAATCATAAAAAATAATATAAACATTTAAATATTATCACAACATCCTTTCTATTTTATTATCATATCAAAATAGAAATGATTTCAGTTTACAAGTGTACCTTCGGATTGCAGGAAGGTAAAAGTACAATGATGACGGAAAGCAAATGCCTAGTCAGCCTGAATAGTACGGGAGTACTGTTCATCTATTTATAGGCGTGGGACGCAGCCCATGCAAAATTACATTCATGTCCATTACATTTGCTAATGACTTATGGGAATCCATCAAGGCCTAAGTAGTCTTTTCATCTTTAAGTCGGTTCCCCTTTCTGCTATCGCGACGAAGCTTCCTGCGCTTAGCTTCGGCTGTGCACCATTCTTCGTACAGCTTGGTAATCAGCCCGTCCTTTATCTCAATCCCCCTTCGTCTGGCTTGGGCTTCGTTCTGACCGTACTCCATGTTCATGATCTGAGTCCGAAGATACCTGTTCATATAATTCACTTGGAAAATATTGTCAAATTATGTTTTTGAGGACCTTCGGAGGACGAAGGCTCCCAACAAGGGCAGTCTCCCGTGAGGAGGGGAAACTTGGACTCGACGACGCGAAGCCACATGTCGGCGTCCAACGGATCCTCTGCCTTGGTGAACAAGGGTGGCTGCGTGCTCAGAAACTCCTGGTAAGTTGCCATTACTGGAGGTCGCTGATGCTGGCCTCCACCATGCTGCTGAGGGTGTGGCTGGCGCTGCAAGAGCTGTCGCAGAATCTCATTCTGCTGGGCCATCAGCTCCTACACTGTGGGAGCTGGAGGAGGTGGCGGGGGAACCTGCTCGTTATGCCCGCGACGCTGCCTAGCTGCCATCTGAAAACAGAGATTGCCGCCATTGTTATCCCATCTCACAGTTTCGAACGACAAGATATCATCTCATATGGAAGGAAAAATGTCGTAGTCATAATATTAGGTTCGAAATTAAGATAACATGGTGACAACATCCCACAGATTTCAAAAGTTCACAGGGTTACATCAATCAGGGGAAGGTACCCGTAAGCCTAGTCCAAAATCTGACATTAACTAAGCTCGCATAGGTTTCTATCCGCCTAAAAGTGTCAAAGTGACTGTTTAACCCTGAGCGATGGAAGCGACACTGGATTCGGGTGAAGGGGCTGGTCCTAGCTCCTCGAGAGCCTCTTCTCCCTCGCTTCCGGCTTCATTGGCCTCCATCTCCAAGTGGTGCATGTCCAGGTGGTCATTTGCTTCATCGAGTTCCCTCTGCACATCGAGAAGCTGGTTCTCCAAGACATCAATGGTGTTGTCTCGGATCTCCACCTGCTGCTCCAAGGTGGTAATGCGCTGGCTCAGCCTTTCCACCTGCAGATCCTTCTCCACTAACTCGGAGGATAAATCGACCACAAAATCTTCTCGGCTATCGAGAGTGAGCTTGGTGGTTTGAGCGATGTTAGCAAGGTGTGCCATAGCGTCGCTCTGAAGGGCCTGAAGGCGGTACAGCGCACTCATGCATTGAACGGTGACCCTCCCAACCAAGTCAAGATACATTGCCCACACATCCTTCACATGGCTCACGCGGTTACACCACATGGGATCATCTCTCTTCTCAGCAGGGAAGAGTCCCAAGGGGTGCATCACCATCTCCAGGGGATGGTAGCCACAAAAAGTCGTCAGAGTCTTCATGGCTGCTGCTTCAACGGTGTCGTCCGTCCTGAGTCCAATCGTCTCAGAATCAAGAGAACACCAACCCGGCTGAAGGGGATGAGCCTCCAAAGTCAGCCAGACCCGACAACGAGGTACCCGATGCTCCTCATACAACTGCACCATGTACAAAGGGGGCGTAGGGTAACCGGCGGAGTTAAGCACTTCCCAAAAGATGGAAGGAAAGCCATCGCGGGAAAGGAAGTTAGAACTGAAACGAGTGTCTCCTCCACTGGCTGGGGTGGGTGAATTCATCTGTGGAAGGGAACCAAAGGTAAAGATTATGGTGGAAGGAAAAAGAAAAAGAGAGCCCGAGATCCTGATTAGCAAAGCAGCTACTCGACCTAGCATACTAGTATTCATCTCAAAAAGGAATCCTGAGTTCATGCAACTAGAGGTTTCAAGCAACTCCTACACTTAAGTACACATTACAATCCTACAAGCATTAAGTGTAGTAAAGTAGCATATAATAATACGGTTATCCATTTAAACTGGGGCTTGGCTTCAATTGCTGGGGTTGCGGGGAGATCCTCGATAGCAGCCTCGGAAGCTTGCTCCTGGTCCTCCTCTTGGACAGATCCTTGCTCGGGGATGAGCACGTACTCTCCGTCGGCAAGATTACAATCTAATGAATGCAATGCGTAAGATATATGCATGATATTATATGGGCTTTAGAAATTACAACCTTTGACGGTGCATGATCTACTTGAGTTGGACAAGGTTAAACCTTACTTATGTAAGACTTTTGGGTGGTATACTTGGTAAATTGGATCAAACTTAGCTAAGGTAAGTGGTAGGTTTATTTTTGGGGTTCCACTGAATTCTTTCTAAAGCCTTAGTGAGTTTTGACAAGAATTCAAGTTGGACTCATTGGAGCGAGGTTCATTCCTTCTTTCTTTTTCTTTATTCTCCTTAAGTTTTTGGAGTAGGTTTGAACTACAAGCTGTTTTAATAAAACTCCAAAAATTCTGCAAAAATTACAGTGGCTTATTACTGGTGTAAACTTTTCTGTCTCAAAATTTGGGGTTCAAAAAGTGAATAGTTTTCTCTATACAAAATTACCAAATTTTAGGGCAGAAGGGGTGATTTGAACTACAACTATTACTTAACAGTAGGTAATTCTCTAAGACTTATTTTTGCTGGCTTTTAGGTGCTATAACATGACTTGGCACAAAATTTTAGCCATTAATACCTATTAGTTATTTTATTAGGGTTTTCTCAAGTTTCTAGCCAAAGAGGTGCTTTCTACTACTACTATATTTGAAAAATATCAAACAACAGATTTCTGATTTTTCTTAGTTTCTATTTTGTGCAAGAGCAATCATTCTGAAGTTTGACATCTTTTTGCTTAAGGGAAGGGGTGGTATGCATTAATTGGATTAAATGGCCTTTCTTATACAATATTAGCAATGGGTATTATTTTGCATCCTTTTAATGGGTTTATATTTTTCTCTGGTGGCCTATCTCATTATTGACCTAGCAAAATTTTATTTGCCCATTATTGCCTTATTATGGGTTATTCATGATTTATTTAGAAAATGCCTCATTATCATATTACACTTATTTACCCTACTTAAAATGATGGGCTAGGGTGTTCATTATTTTTGCAGTGGGGTCCTAGTGGTTATAAGTCCACTGGATTTTTGTTATCAATTTTGGGTCTGGCTTTGTAATTTTAATAATTGATTTCCAGTTGGCACAATGCTAAATAAAATATTTTAATTTAAAACTGATCTGGACTAAAGGTCCCTTTATTTTTCTTAGGTTCTTTGTTACTTAAGATTAGGAAAAATAATTTCACTCATTGTTCATTAATTTCTAATGCCTTTCTGATTTTCCTAAGTTTTGGGCAGAAATGGTTTTTAATGGATATCTACACTATATTCTTCAATACTGGGGTTCTTATTATTTTCAAACAGTGCTTAAATGAGGGTTGAACATCTACAATTTTTCTAAGGTTCAGCACAAAAGCAAAACTAATTTTCTTGAATTAAACAAGGTTTGGTCAATTTTTGTTTTTAATTTTAAACTCTAAAAATTAGAACAGAAAGCATAGGGTTTATTATTTTTAAATGATAGTTCATAATATTTAGGATCTAGCAAAATTAGTTTGACAACTTTTGATTAAGAATTCATCAAGTTATGGATTTTCTAAGTTCTCTGGTTATTTTTAAAAAGATTAACAGAATTGATTAAATGGAAAACTACTTTGCACTGGGGTCCCTGGCGGGTATTTCAAGTTTTTCCTCACGAATCAGTCCCTGGGCTACTATTCACATGAGACACTGACATTGCAGAAAACCCCTCGGGTTCTTCTAATCCTAACCCGAGGTCCTTCTCCTAACTTAAACAGTGCCCGCGGCGAAAGAAAGGGCGGAGGGGCTTACCGGCGGTGGGATTGCTCCGGTGAGGCGGTCGAGGACGTAGGGGAGGTCTCGGGGATCACAACGATGTGCGGGTCGCCGTCGGGGGTGGTCAGAGTTGGCCGGTCCGCGTGCGCAGGCGGGGGAGCTCGTCAGCGGCGAGGAGTCCGGCCTATCCAGGGCGAAATTGACCAATCAAACGGGTTAGAGAGCTTCACCAGGGATCAATGAAGGGGTGCGCGCGAGGAATTGAAGAATGGCTCACCGGAGAGCTTGGTCCACGCGCAGGGGCGGGCGACCGAAGTCCGGTGAGGGTGATCTCGGGCTTCCGGTGAAGTTCTGCCTGGTCTGAGGGCTTGGAGAGCTTCATGGGCCTATGGCGAAGCTAACCGAAGTGCTGGCGCGACTTGGGGTGACTGGAGTGGGCTGGCCACGGTGGCCGAAGCTCTGGCGGCAATGGCGGGCGGAAAAGAGCTCGTCGGAGCTAAGGAGGGGTGGCTGGCCGGTGATGGTGAGCGCGGGGTGAAGTGAGGCGCGCCCGGGGAGGCTTTATAGGCGCGGGCGGGCACGGCCGAGGGCAGGGGCGCGCGGCGGACTTGACCGAACGCCGGGGCGAGCGCGTGCGCGGGTTGGGCGAGCGCCGGCGTGCCGACCAGGGTCGAACACGTGTGCCCGTGCATTCTGCCCAAGTTCTGGCGCGTGTGGTCACTCATCCGAGCCTGCTCTCGCCTTGGTCAGTGCACAAAACCTCTTCTCCTCCCTACAAGCTACCGATCTTGTGTGGGGGTCATAGGATTTTGCCTACTTGTTGCAGAGATATGGAGCCCGGAAATCCGGTTTGTCTCTCTGCTCAAATCCGAGGCAAATCCAAGGTTTTGTCGTGTCTAGGGCTCGCGTCCCAATGCCATCTTCTGGCATACGACAGAGGGGTTAGTTAGGCACGTTTTTGTTAATGGGGTCATTAGGATTTGAGATAGGGATCAAGGTGAACACGCTTGATCTTTGGCTCAAGGTCTGAAATTCAGAAATTCTGAAATTCATAATTTCCTATTGAGTCCCCTCATGAGAAGCTTGTTTGGGGTTTTATTTGAATTATTTTGGCCAAGCTTCCTCAATCTTTATTGTTGCTTATTAAATGTATTTCAATGTTTATAATTGGCCCAAGCCACGATTTTAAATTTTTCATGCCCTTTCCTCCATTCTCTTGAATTTTGCTCATAGGGCTCAATTAGGGTTTTTATTGGGGTTGCTCATGTTGCCTTTTTGAAAACCCATTTGTTTTGCACATGATACTTTTAAGCATAGGCTTGGTGGATCCTTTATTCTTAAGTCAATTTGATGTTCATAGTTAAATTTGGTTCACATAAGATGATGGTTCATGGGTTAGCACTTTGAGAGAAACCCTAGGTGACACTGGGGTGTCACAAAAGGGGTCACTTTGCACTACAACTCTTATCTAGGGGTGGGTTCTGTACTAAGAGTCATTTTTACTGGTATCTACAGGTAATAACATGCTTCTGTGCCAACAATCACAGAAGGTTACTTAGTGGTTATTTAGTTGTGATTTTCTAAAGTTTAATGCTAAAAAGATACTTATAACTAACTTATTATTTGAAAAATATCAAACAACAGAACTCATAATTTTTCTATGTTTATAGTAACAAAACATTTGTTATCCCAAGGTTTGGGGTGTTTTCTCCTCAAGGTTATTTTTCTACGGTTTTCTAAGTTTTCCTTGTTTTTCTAAATTAAAAGGTATCTCCTTTCTTTTGTACTAAACAAGGGTATAATAAATTTTTCTAGTGAACTACACTGATAAAGGGAGCCAACAAAAATATGGGTGTTCCCTGGTTCTTATTTTAAACTACCTTTTATATTTTCTTTAACCTTAAGCTGAAAATGATTAAAAGGGCAAACCCTACCTTAATTGGGTGTACAGAGGGGTTTATTAATTTTAAACATGTTAGGAAGTGATTAAGTACTTCTCTGAATTTTTTTAACCCAGTCTAATAGTGTAGCTATTTTTTCTTATTTTCTTTAGCTTTTGACCATATAATCAATTAAATCATAACTTTAAAGTTTTCTACAACACATGGGGGTTTTATATTTTTCCTATGTAGTTTATATTATTTAGGATCTGGCAAAATTGGTTTGACTTGATTTGGATGAACCAAACTGAAGTTATGGATTTCTCAAGTTCTGGTTGCATTTAAATCAGAATATTAAAAAGGTTTTCTGGAAATCCACTTTGCATCGAAGACCCTGGGTTCTTTCTAAACTAATCCCTACAATTATACCCCTGCGCCACTATTCCCTTGAGTCGCTGACAGCGCACAAAACCCCCTGGCCTTTTCTTCTTCTCCCCCGAGGTCCCTCCCCTTATGAAAACAGTAACTGTGGAAGGAAAAGGGCGGCGCGGCTTACCGGCAGCGAGAGAGGTCCGGCGAGGGGCGGGGTTGGCTTCGGGAGGTCCTGGCGGTCACAGCGAGGTACGACTCGACGGCGGTGGTGGTCGGAATCGGCCGGTCCACATGCGCAGGCGGGTGAACTCGTCGGCGGCGAGTGTTCCGGCCTAACCACGACGATTCCGGTCAATCCAAGTGCACGGGGAGCTTCACAGGGTGTTGATGAGTCGATACGTGCAAGGAATTGAAGAACAACTCACCGTGGAGCTCGGTCTGCGTTCATCGACGGTCGGGTGAAGTCCGGCGACCGTGGACTAGCTTCTCCGGTGAGGCAAAGTTCGATTCCTTGCTCGAGGAGCTTCACCGAGGCATGCACGGTCTACTCCGAGGGTCGGATGGGGTTGGGAGAGGCTCTGCTGGCCGGTCTACGGTGGCGGGTGTTCGGGTGGCCGTGGGCACGCCGTGCACGGGGCAATGCCGGTGAGCTGGTGCTCCGGTGAGGTCGAGCGCGCGCGGAGAAGTACGGTCGACGTCTCTGGGGGCTTTATAGGCGCGGGCAACGGCGCCGGCTCAGCTTTGGCGCGACGCGGGGCACGCAGGGGCGCGCGTCGGGCGTGCTCTGGCGAGCTCAGAGCGCGTCGAACATGTGGCTCTTTGCTTCTGCCCTTGTTCTTCCCTCTGTTGAGTGGCCAAAACATGCGAATCTTGCCCTAAGACCTGTGAGAGATCTCTTCCCTGCACCTAGAGCTATCTAGTTCATGTGAGTCCGAGGGTAGATATGGTCGGGTTTGAGAGATATGGGGGTGGGAAGTTGTCTCTGTCCTAGCTGTCCAAATCGAGACAAATCTTGTGCCAAGTCATGTCAAACGACTTAGGGTTGGGTTCAAACTTTTCCAGGGTATTCTAGAGGTATTTTGGCGCCACTTTGTCAATTGGGCCAAGTGATTTTGAGTTTGGAATCAAGGTGAACATGTTTGATCTTTGCAAGAGGGTTGGTTTTGGACTTAGAAAAATTCTGATTTTTCTTTTGTGCTCAACCCTTTTGTGAACCTTTTGGGGTTTTTCTGAAATCTTTTTGGGGTCACTTTATTACTATTATTTGTAGGGTATTAAGTGCACTACATCTTTTATAATTGGCCCAAGTCATGATCATGGGGTTTTCATAGCCTTTTGATCATACTTACCTCTAGTTCTCCACTTGTCCAAAGGGGTTTGAATTAGGGTTTGGGCAATTCTCCCCCTTATATGTGCATGACAAACCAAGGTATGACTTCTAAGATGGGTTTCACTTACTTAGGATCTTGAGCTCCAAATTTGGTGTGCTTATCCCAACTTAAGTCACATGTGATGATGGGCTTACTTGTGTAGCCTTGAGGGGAAAACTCTAAGTAACACCTGGGGTGTTACAGCCCTCCCCCCTTAAAGGAATCTCGTCCCGAGATTTAGGTAGAGTCCCTTGGAGGGGTGCCATGAAGGTGTGCTGGTGTGTTGCTTCTTCCTTTGTCCAAGTTTCTCTAGTTAACTGCTCTTCGAATGTCATCCTCTTTGCAACTTCAGAAGGAAGTCCTTTTTGAGTCATTTCTAAAGCTTACAACACCTTTAACATCTAAGTTCTTCTTATATTTAGATTCAAAGGGCAGGTGGGGGTGGGGTTTTTGATTATGTACCGACTCCTTTGGGCAGAAAGTCGGGGAAGCGAGAACGTAGAAAATCCTCAGTCTCCCATGTAGCGTCTTCTACTGAATGGTGACTCCACTGAACCTTATACATTTTGATCGACCTTGCCCGCGTTGATCTATCCTTTTGGTCCAATACCTTGACGGGGTGCTCTTGATAAGACAAGTCTGGTTCTATCTCAATTTCTGGTTCAGGTAGTACTTCAGTGGGTAAGCGGACACACTTCCGTAGCTGAGATACATGGAACACATCATGAACTGCTGACATGTGGGGTGGCAACTTCAATTGATATGCCACAGGTCCACAAGCTTCCTTGATCTCATAGGGTCCAATGTAGTGAGGAGCTAACTTGCCCTTTATTCCAAATCTCTGGACACCTTTGGTGGGTGACACCTTAAGATAAACAAGATCTCCCACTCCAAACTGTAGAGGCTTCCTTCTCTTGTCATGATAGCTCTTTTGCCTGGCCTGCGCAGCTTCTAAGTTCTTCTTAATAATTCTAACCTTTTCTTCTGCTTCAAGTACCAAGTCTGGTCCAAAAATTTCTCTCTCTCCAGCTTGTGACCAATTTAGTGATGTCCTACACCTTCTCCCATACAAGGCTTCAAAAGGTGTCATCTTCAAACTGGACTGGTAGCTATTATTATAAGAGAATTCTGCCAATGAAAGACACTTGTCCCAATCCTTTCCATAGTTTAGCACACATGCCCTCAACATGTCTTCCAAAATCTGATTCACCCTTTCTGTCTGACCATCTGTTTGGGGATGGTATGCTGAGCTTCTTATTACATGGGTCCGAAGTGACTCCTGCAATTGCTCCCAAAATCGTGCCACGAACGGTGCTCCTCTGTCAGATACTATAGTCCTTGGTATTCCATGCAAGCGAATTATCTGGTCAATGTAAATTTCCGCATACTTTTCCATCCTATGGGTGGTGTGTACTGGCAAGAAATGAGCTGTCTTGGTCAATCTGTCCATAATGACCCAAATGGAATCATGGTGCCGGGAGGTATTAGGCAATCCTACGATAAAATCCATGCAAAGGTCCTCCCATTTCCAAGATGGTATGGGAAGGGGTTGCAAAGGGCCTGCTACCTTCAAATGACTGGCCTTGATTCTCTGGCAGGTATCACATTCTGATATATACTTCGCAATTTTCCTCTTCATTCTGGTCCACCAGTATAAAGATCTGAGATCATGATACATCTTGTTGCTGCCGGGGTGCATGGAGAATTTGGAAAGGTGAGCTTCATCCAATATCTCCTTTCTATGCTCAGGGTTCTTAGGGACAACCAGTCGGTCTCCAAACCATAGAATCCCTTTGCTATCCTGACGGAAGCATTTGTATTTGTCCACCTTTTGCTTGATCATTTCCTTGATGACTTGAACACCCTTGTCACCAATCTGTGCCATGACTATATGCTCATGTAAGGCAGGCTCCACTGAAATATAACTTAAAACACCAGAGGAAACGACTTCTAGGTTTAGCTTGCACAACTCATCACATAGAGTGGTGATTCTTGCATCCATGCTCATACAATTACACTGGGCTTTCCTGCTCAAGGCATCTGCCACAACATTGGCCTTGCCAGGATGGTAATGCACCTCCAAATCATAGTCCTTGATTAGCTCTAACCATCTTCTCTACCTCATATTAAGATCAGCCTGGGTGAAGATGTATTTGAGACTCTTATTGTCGGGGACCATAATTAGGGGTACCCTCAAGACTCCTAAATCTCAGCTGGTAACCCCCATCAGCACAAAGCTGCAAAGGCCTGATGGGTGCGATTAAGTCAAGGATCGGTCCATTCGAGGGACACGATCACGCCTCGCCCGAGCCCAGCCTCGGGCAAGGGCAGCCGACCCCGGAGGATCTACGTCTCGCCTGAGGACCCCCTCCAGCAACGGACACACCTTCGGCTCGCCCGAGGCCCAGTCTTCACCAAGAAGCAACCTTGGCCAAATCGCCACGCCAACCAACCAAATCGCAGGGGCATTTAATGCAAAGGTGGCCTGACACCTTTATCCTAACGCACGCCCTCCAGTCGACAGAGCCGAAGTGACCGCAGTCACTTTGCCGCTCCACTAACCGGTCTGACAAGAGGACAGCGCCGCCTGCGCCGCTTCGACTGCTGAGCCACTCGACAGAGTGAGGCTGAAAGCAGTCAAGTCTGGCCCTAGGCGCCATGGGAAACTCTGCTTCGCCCGACCCCGAGGCTCGGACTCGGGCTCAGCCCCGAAAGACGACGAACTCCGCTTCGCCCGACCCCAGGGCTCGGACTCAGGCTCAGCCCCGGAAGACGACAAACTCCGCTCCGCCCGACCCCAGGGCTCGGACTCGGGCTCAGCCCCGAAGGACGACGAACTCCGCTTCGCCCGACCCCAGGGCTCGGACTCAGCCCTGGCCTCAGCCGACGGTCTCCGCCTTGTCCGACCCGGGGGCTCGGACTCAACCTCGACCTTGGAAGACAGACTCGACCTCGACCTCAGAGGAGCCTCCACCTCGCCCAACCTAGGGCACGGACCGACCACGTCAATAGGAGGCGCCATCATTACCCTACCCCAAGCTGAATCAGGCTACGGGGAACAAGACCGGCGTCCCATCTGGCTCGCTCCACTATACGAGTAATGATGGCGCCCCTCACGCTCCATGACGACGGCGGCTCTCAGCCCCCTTGCGGAAGAAAGAGGACGTCAGCAAGGACTTGACAGCCTCGACAGCTGTCCTTCCGCCAGGCTCCAGCGCTCCTCCGACGGCCACGACACCACACGAACTAGGTGCCAAAACCTCTCTGGCTGCCACGATGGCATGTACTTAGGGCGCTAGCTCTCCTCCGCTAGACACGTTAGCACACTTCTACACCCTCCATTGTACACCTGGATCCTCTCCTTACGCCTATAAAAGGGAGGTCCAGGGCCCTCTTACAGAGGGTTGGCCGCGCGGGGAAGGACGGGACAGCGCTCGCGCAAGGCCGCTCGCTCCCTCCCGCGTGGACGCTTGTAACCCCCTATTGCAAGCGCACCCGACCTGGGCGCGGGGCTAACACAAAGGCCATGGGTTCCACCTCCCACGCCTGTCTCCCTCCGGCTGCTCTTCCCCCTTCGCGTTCCGCCTCGCGCCGACCCATCTGGGCTGGGGCACGCGGCGACAATTTACTCGTCGGTCCAGGGACCCCCCGGGGTCGAAACGCCGACAGTTGGCGCGCCAGGTAGGGGCCTGCTGCATGTTGACGAACAGCTTCCCATCAAGCTCCAGATGGGCAGTCTCCAGCAACCTCTCCAGCCCGAGACGGTGCTCCGTTTCGGGAGTCTTGAGTTCATGTCCCTCGACGGCAGCTACGACATGATACTCCTTCCCCCGCCGCACGACAGCGACAATGGCGGTCGACAACCCACCCGTCGGCGGGGAAATCAACGACGCCTTCCCCACGTGGTGGAAGGACGACATTCGGGCTTGTCCTGTCCCCTCCCCCGCCGATGGAGGAGGAGGCGGGGAAACCAAGGCCAAGCAGGAGGCGGCACCTCGTTGGCTGTCGAGCGAGTCGACGGCGCCGGCGCCCCAACGGAGAGCGCGTCGGGCATCGGCCTCGCGTCTGAGACGAAGACGAGCGCCGTCTCCCCGCAACATACCAACCTCAAGCAAACGGACGACGTCGGCATGCTCGCAAAGGACTTGCTAGGCGTCACCCTCGTACCTGAGACGACGGTGCAGTCAGTCCCTGACGTGACTTCGTCACCGCCCGTCGACCAAAAGGTACCGACCGATTCCCATCTCGTGCCTTTTAGATTCGGCCTCGACCCGCCAAGCAACTCCGCTTCGGTGGACACTCTCATAGAGGCGAGTCCAAACCCTCTGGGGTATCGTGTGCGGTCACCCTGGGACCGGCTGACGGCCGTCTCGACCTACGGGCCCTCGGGGTCCGAGGAAGATGGCGAGCCCGACCTCTGTTGGGATTTCTCTGGACTTGGTAACCCCAATGCCATGCGGGACTTCATGACCGCATGCGACTACTGCCTTTCCGACTATTCCGACGGTAGCCGCAGCCTCGACGACGAGGACTGCGGCCCAAGTCACGAATGTTTCCACGTCGATCTAGGGGGTCCCGGCGAAGGCAACCATCTTGGTATACCGGAGAACGGTGATCCCCCTTGGCCCGTGCCTCGCGTCGACATCCTTCGGGAGCTATCTGTGGTCCCCGTCCCGGTGGGGGGTCATGACCCACAGCTCGAGCAAATCCGCGAGATGCAGGCCAGGCTCGACGAGGGAGCAGGAACACTTGAGCCGATCCGCCGGGACATCGGGCAGGAATGGGCGGGCCAACCTCCGGCCGGAGAAGCGCGTCATCTCCCCCAGGGCATCCAGCACCGCATCGCCGACGACGTCAGGGTAAGGCCACCACTGGTTTCCAGTGGAGTCGGCTAGAACCTAGCTGCGGCGGCAATGCTTCTCCGCGCGATGCCGGAGCCATCAACCACCGAGGGGCGGCGTATCTAGGGAGAGCTCAAGAATCTCCTAGAGGACGCCGTGGTCCGACGGGCCGAAAGCTCCGCCTCCCAAAGGCAGGGGTACCCCTCGGAACATCGTGCCGCGACTTCCCGATTCATGCGGAAAGCCTCGGTCCACACCGGGCGCACGCGCAACACAGCGCCTGCGGCCCCGGGTCGCCTCGACAACGAGCACCATCACTGCAGCCGTCGGGCCCACCTCGACGAGAGGGTGCGCCGAGGCTACCACCCCAGGCGTGGGGGACGCTACGACAGCGGGGAGGATCGGAGTCCTTCGCCCGAACCACCCGGTCCGCAGGCTTTCAGCCGCGCCATACGACGGGCATCGTTCCCGACCCGGTTCCGAACCCCGACTACTATCACAAAGTACTCGGGGGAGACGAGACCGGAACTGTGGCTCGTGGACTATCGGCTGGCCTGCCAACTGGGTGGAACGGACGATGATAATCTCATCATCCGCAACCTCCCCCTGTTCCTCTCCGACACCGCTCGAGCCTGGCTGGAGCACCTGCCTCCGGGGCAGATCTCTAACTGGGACGACCTGGTCCAAGCCTTCGCCGGCAATTTCCAAGGCACGTACGTGTGCCCTGAAAACTCCTGGGATCTCCGAAGCTGCCGCCAGCAGCCGGGAGAGTCTCTCCGGCACTACATCCGGCGATTCTCGAAGCAGCGCACCGAGCTGCCCAATGTCACCGATTCGGATGTCATCGGCTCGTTCCTCGCCGGCACCACTTGCCGCGACCTGGTGAGCAAGCTGGGTCGCAAGACCCCCACCAAGGCGAGCGAGCTAATGGACATCGCCACCAAGTTCGCCTCTGGCCAGGAGGCGATTGAGGCCATCTTCCGGAAGGACAAGCAGCCCCAGGGCCACCCACCGGAAGATGTTCCCGAGGCGTCAACTCAGCGCGGCACCAAGAAGGGCAAGAAGTCGCAAGCGAAACGCGACGCCGCCGACGCGGACCTTGTCGCCGCCGCCGAATACAAGAACCCTCGGAAACCTCCCGGAGGTGCCAACCTCTTCGACAAGATGCTCAAGGAGCCATGCCCCTATCATTAGGGGCCCGTCAAGCACACCCTTGAGGAGTGTGCCATGCTTCGACGCCACTTTCATAAGGCCGGGCCACCCACGGAGGGTGGCAAGGCTCTCGACGACGCTAAGAAGGAAGATCACAAGGCAGGAGAGTTCCCCGAGGTCCGCGACTGCTTCATGATCTACGGTGGGCAAGTGGCAAACGCTTCGGCTCGGCACCGCAAGCAAGAGCGTCGGGAGGTCTACTCGGTAAAGGTGGCGGCGCCAGTCTACCTAGACTGGTTCGACAAGCCCATCACCTTCGACCAGGCCGACCATCCCGACCATGTGCCAAGCCCGGGGAAATACCCGCTCGTTGTCGACCCCATCATCGGCAACGTCAGGCTCACCAAGGTCCTCATGGACGGAGGCAGCAGCCTCAACATCATCTACACCGAGACCCTCGGGCTCCTGCGGATCGACCTGTCCTCGGTCCGGACGGGCGCTGCGCCTTTCCACGGGATCATCCCCGGGAAGCGCGTTCAACCCCTCGGACAACTCGATCTACCCATCTGCTTTGGGACGCCCTCCAACTTTCGAAGGGAGACCCTCACGTTCGAAGTGGTCGGGTTTCGAGGAACCTACCACGCAGTGTTGGGGAGGCCATGCTACACCAAGTTCATGGCCATCCCCAACTACACCTACCTCAAGCTCAAGATGCCGGGCCCCGACGGGGTCATCACCATCGGGCCCACGTACCGACACGCGTACGAATGCGACATGGAGTGTGTGGAGTACGCCGAGGCCCTCGCCGAGTTCGAGGCCCTCATCGCCGACCTGGAGAGCCTCTCTAGGGAGGCGCCAGACGTGAAGCGCCACGCCGGCAACTTCGAGCCAGCGGAGACGGTTAAGTCCGTCCCTCTCGACCCCTGCAACGACGCCTCCAAGCAGATCCGGATCGGCTCCGAGCTCGACCCCAAATAGGAAGCAGTGCTCGTCGACTTTCTCCGCACAAACGCCGACATTTTCGCGTGGAGTCCCTCGGACATGCCCGACATACCGAGGGAAGTCGCCGAGCACTCGCTAGATATCCGAGCTGGAGCCCGACCCGTGAAGCAGCCTCTGCGCCGATTCGACGAAGAAAAGCGCAGAGCCATAGGCGAGGAGATCCACAAGCTAATGGCGACAGGGTTCATCAAAGAGGTATTCCATCCCGAATGGCATGCCAACCCTGTGCTTGTGAGAAAGAAAGGGGGGAAATGGCGGATGTGTGTAGACTACACTGGTCTAAACAAAGCATGTCCGAAAGTTCCCTACCCTCTGCCTCGCATCGATCAAATCGTGGATTCCACTACTGGGTGCGAAACCCTGTCTTTCCTCGATGCCTACTCAGGGTATCACCAGATCAGGATGAAAGAGTCCGACCAGCTCACGACTTCTTTCATCACACCCTTCGGCATGTACTGCTATGTTACCACGCCGTTTGGTTTGAGGAATGCGGGTGCAACGTACCAGTGATGCATGAACCATGTGTTCGGCGAACACATCGGCCGAACGGTCGAGGCCTACGTCGATGACATCATAGTCAAGACGAGGAAAGCCTCCGACCTCCTTTCCGACCTTGAAGTGACATTCCGACGTCTCAAGGCGAAAGGCGTGAAGCTCAATCCCGAAAAGTGTGTCTTCGGGGTCCCCCGAGGCATGCTCTTGGGGTTCATCGTCTCCGAGCGGGGCATCGAAGCCAACCCGCAGAAGATCGCGGCCATCACCAGCATGGGGCCCATCAAGGACTTGAAAGGCATACAGAGGGTCATGGGATGCCTCGCGGCTCTGAGCCGTTTCATCTCGCGCCTCAGCGAAAGAGGCCTGCCTCTGTACCGCCTCTTAAGAAAGGCCGAGTGCTTCGCTTGGACCCCCGAGGCTGAGGAAGCCCTCGGGAACCTAAAGGCGCTCCTCATGAACGTGCCCATCTTGGTGCCCCCCGCTGCCAGAGAAGCCCTCTTGATCCACGTCGCCGCTACCACTCAGGTGGTTAGCGCCGCGATTGTGGTTGAGAGACGAGAAGAGGGGCATGCATTGCCCGTCCAGAGGCCAGTCTACTTCATCAGTGAGGTACTGTCCGAGACCAAGATCCGCTACCCACAAATTCAGAAGTTGCTGTATGCGGTGATCCTGACGCGGTGGAAGTTGCGACACTACTTCGAGTCTCATCCGGTAACTGTGGTGTCATCCTTCCCCCTGGGGGAGATCATCCAGTCCCGAGAGGCCTCGGGTAGAATTGCAAAGTGGGCGGTGGAGATCATGGGCGAGACGATCTCGTTCGCCCCTCGGAAGGCCATCAAGTCCCAGGTCTTGGCAGACTTCGTGGCTGAATGGGTCGACACCCAGCTCCCAACAGCTCCGATCCAACCGGAGCTCTGGACCATGTTTTTCGACGGGTCGCTGATGAAGACGGGGGCCGGCGCGGGCCTGCTCTTCATCTCGCCCCTCGGGAAGCACCTATGCTACGTGCTATGCCTCCACTTCCCGGCGTCCAACAATGTGGCTGAGTACGAGGCTCTGGTAAACGGGTTGCGAATCGCCATCGAGCTAGGGGTCTGACGCCTCGACGCTCGTGGTGACTCGCAGCTCGTCATCGACCAAGTCATGAAGAACTCCCACTGCCGCGACCCGAAGATGGAAGCCTACTGCGATGAGGTTCGGCACCTGGAAGACAAGTTCTACGGGCTCGAGCTCAACCACATCGCCCGACGCTACAACGAGACTGCGGATGAGCTGGCTAAAATAGCCTCGGGGCGAACAACGGTTCCCCCGGATGTATTCTCCCGAGACCTGCATCAACCCTCCGTCAAGACCGACGACACGCTCGAGCCCGAGAAGGCCTCGGCCCAGCCTGAGGCACCCTCGGCATAGTCCGAGGTACCCTCGGCTCGGCCCGAGGCACCCTCAGCTCAACCCGAGGCACCCTCGGCTCGGCCCGAGGTACCCTCGGCCCCGAGGGTGAGGCACTGCGCATCGAGGAGGAGCGGAGCGGGGTCACGCCTAATCAAAACTGGCAGACCTCGTACCTGCAATATCTCCACCGAGGAGAGCTACCCCTCGACCAAGCCGAAGCTCGGCGGTTGGCGCGGTGCGCCAAGTCGTTCGTCTTGCTGGGAGATGGGAAGGAGCTCTACCACCGTAGCCCCTCGAGCATCCTCTAGCTATGCATTTCCATCACCGAAGGCCAGGAGCTCTTACAAGAGATACACTCGGGGGCTTGCGACCATCACGCAGCACCTCGAGCCCTTGTTGGAAACGCCTTCCGACAAGGTTTCTACTGGCCGACGGCGGTGGCCGATGCCACTAGAATTGTCCGCACCTGCGAAGGGTGTCAGTTCTACGCGAGGCAGACCCACCTGCCCGCTCAGGCTCTACAGACCATACCCCTCACCTGGCTGTTTGCTATGTGGGGTCTGGACCTAGTCGGCCCCTTGCAGAAGGCACCCGGGGGCTACACGCACCTGCTGGTCGCCATCGACAAATTCTCCAAGTGGATCGAGGTCCGACCCCTAAGCAGCATCAGGTCCGAACAGGCGGTAGCGTTCTTCACCAACATCATCCATCGCTTTGGGGTCCCGAACTCCATCATCACCGACAACGGCACCCAGTTCACTGGCAGAAAGTTCCTGGACTTCTGCGAGGATCACCACATCCGGGTGGACTGGGCTGCCGTGGCCCACCCCATGACAAATGGGCAGGTACAACGTGCCAACGGCATGATTCTGCAAGGACTCAAGCCTCGGATCTACAACGACCTCAACAAGTTCGGCAAGCGGTGGATGAAGGAACTCCCCTCGGTGGTCTGGAGTCTGAGGACAATGCCGAGCTGAGCCATGGGCTTCACACTGTTCTTTCTAGTCTATGGGGCCAAGGCCATCTTGCCCACAAAATTAGAATACGGTTCCCCGAGGACGAGGGCCTACGCCAACCAAAGCAATCGAGCTAATCGAGAAGACTCACTGGACCAGCTGGAGGAGGCTCGGGACATGGCCTTACTACACTCGGCGCGGTACCAGCAGTCCCTGCGACGCTACCATGCCCGAGGGGTTCGGTCCCGAGACCTCCAGGTGGGCGACCTGGTGCTTCGGCTGCGACAAGACGCCCGAGGGCGGCACAAACTCACGCCTCCCTGGGAAGGGCCGTTCGTCGTCACCAAAATTCTGAAGCCTGGAACATACAAGTTGGCCAACAGTCAAGGCGAGGTCTACAGCAACGCTTGGAACATCCAACAGCTACATCGCTTCTACCCTTAAGATGCTTCCAAGTTATTCGTACACCCCGTTCACACACAAAGTCTGGTCGTCAAGGAAGGGTCAGCCTTGCCTCGGCAAAGCCCAACCCTCCCTCGGGGGCTATAAGGGGGGAACCCCCTCCGCGTCGAATTTTTCCTCGAAAAAAGAAAAAATCTTTTCTGCCAGAATGCCTTTCGTGCTTTTCGACTACTTCGAAAGTGGATCCTGAAAACGACAGAGTACACGTAAGCAGCCAAGGCCAACCGAGCCGAGGGACTCCTACGCCTCCGGGATACGGATACCTCACTCATCACCTTCTGCGATAAGTAACTCGCGCTCGGATAAGTGATTCCGCGGACCGAACAAGTCTTCACGCTCGAAAGCTCCTCTGCCGGAACAATTTTTCGGGCCTTCTCGACTGCGTCGGTGATAGAACCTTATGGACGAGTAAGAGTGCGCGTAAGCGGCAAGGCCGACCGAGCCGAGGGATTCCTACGCCTCCGGGATACGGACACCTCACTCATCACCTTCCGTGAAAAGCAACTCTCGCCCGCACAAACAATTCTGTTACCGACAAATAAGTCCGAATACTCGAAACAAGAGGAAAAGAAACGTAGCTTTACAACACGACGATGGTATGTTTGGGCCTCGGCGGCCGCAGAAAACATCCACACGCTACAAGACAACCCGATCCTGCAGGCTCGGACGTCGACAGTTGAAGGGGGCAGCAGCACCCTCGGTGTCAACTACACCTTCGGCGGGGTCCGACCTAGCCTCGAACGGCGACGCGGTTGGAGGATCTCCACTCTGAAGGGTGACATCAGCACCACACCCGGGCCATCGCCGCCAGGGTCTTCTCCAAGAATCCGGCTCGAGCAGACGGCTCGGCCGGCCACCCCGAGGCCTCAGCCAGCTGTTCCCCGAGGACATCATCCCGACTTGTGGCCTTGGCAGCTCAACTCCGGCGTCGGTCCCGCCAGTGGACGACCCGACCAGGCTCCGGCCGACCAAATCTTCTTTTCGAGCCAACTATGCCTCTGTCCGTGCTAACACCGCTACCTCCGGCTTCGGCTCATCAAAGAGCGGCCGAGGGTTCCTTTAACTGAGCAAGAGAAGCCTCGGACAGCAAGGCCGACCGAGCCGAGGGACTCCTACGCCTCCGGGATACGGATACCTCACTCGTCACCTTTGCACGAGGCGACTCACGCTCGGTGAAGCGGTTCAGATAGTCGACATGCGAGTCTTAGTGCTCGAAATGAAGGAAAAACACGGCTCCATGCCGAAGATACATACATGTTCAGGCCCCGACAGCCACAATGAACAAGACACCGGCATTCAAGGTGCCAATGCAAACGGAACTCCGGTTCTGTCCCCACAGCAGCAGCTATGGCCCCAGGACGGACGTGGCCACCGGAAGGCTCTCGTTCGCGTCCCCACTCAAGGGACGCGAACCAGACATTAAAGCCAAAGAGCCGGGCCGGTCCGTAGGCGGCGCCGACGGCCTCGACGGGGGGGAAGCTTCCTCCAGCTGCCACCACGTCAGCACAGACGGCGGCGTCCGCCTCTCCACCAACACCGACAGTTGGCAAGGCGCACCGGTAGGTCCTCACTCCCGTCCTCGCCACGAAAGCGAGGAGAAGGACGGAATGTTGCATCCTAGCTGGACAGCAACAGTTCTCCTTCCCCGGCATGGCTAGAGGATGCCTCCTCCGCAGGGCCGGAGGATGGTTTCCACCACCAGAAGCTGGAAGAGGAGGTGACCGGCCGGCCCGCACGAGGGGAAGAGCTCCGGCTCAGCCCGGCCCCCACCCCAGCCAGGATGATGAACATCCTTAAAGCTGAGGGCGGAACCAAGATCGCAGCCCGGTTCGCTTCTCCCCACCATCAAGCTGGTGGCCACCATCTTGGGTGACCACCGGCGAGGGGATGCAGCCGGGCTGCATGATGAAAATCCTTGAAGCCAAACGATGGCTGAAAGGTACCAACTTCCACGAAGTTGCGTTCCTCCGACGGCAAGACAGAAGGATTGCAGGCGTCCCCCATCCGGGGGCTCGGAAGGTGGAAAGACACGACGCATAAGGGAACGCGAAGACATGGTCGTCTTTCAAGGGGGTCACCCTCCTTTTAATGGCAACTCTCCCCACTTGCGTCCTCATCCATTGCGGGCTGAATCTTCTCCAACACGCTCCAAGGTCCTCCCCCTACAACACGGGGGTTGGGCCCCACGCGTCATGCAAGCTGGTCCAGGGCAGAAGGAGCCAAACCGCCGCGCGCAAGGCATGCAACTGCCCAGCGGTTACAAGCATACATCCACTTTCGCCCAGACCAGCAAGTGAAAGGGTGGACAGCCATGCAGTCGGCATGCAACCGCGCCAAGTGGGGCGCGCCCCTTCGACTCCAACGCGCCCAGCATGGAGGCCCAGGCCCACACGTCATGCAACCGGCGCGCCAGTTGCTACGTGCGAGCAACTGCACCGCCACTCGCACCACTACCGCGCCTCCTTGACTACGAAACCAGTACCGTGACTCGAGGCAACCCTGCGTATGACCCAGCAGTGCCAGCCAGGCACGACGGTCAATACGGCCAAAAATGGGCCGGCAGTAATGGCGGTGGCAGGCGGGCAGGAGCAGCGGTCACGTCGTCAGCCAAGCTTACGTCCCATCCAGGGGTAGCGAGAGAACCCTCTCTCACGGCGTGAAGACGGCGCGCCCGTGTTCCGTTCCTCGAACGGCTCGCACACGCGCAATGACCGCCTCACGAACCTCTTGCCCCGTCGCATTAACTCCGCGGCAGGACAGGCGACGCCTTAGGCAGGAGAAGCAAGCGACGCTTTGCCTTCTCCATAATGACCGCGTCGAAAAAGGTACGCCACGTCATTCGATTTCGTATCCTTTTCCTTTTCCTCTTTCTCTCTCTTGCAACAGGGACCGGGAAAGGGGGATACCCCGAAAAGGATCCTTCTCCGTGAAGGAAACAGGCCCCGAGCCTCCCTACTGATCAGAGGTTCAAAGGCTGGCCCCTCGGAGGGGTTCAACGGCCGCCTCAGAGCGCTTGGGTTCTGCGCCCACTACTGGTCAGAGGTTCGATGGCCGGCCCCTCAGAAGGGTTCAACGGCCGCCTCAGGCCACTCGGGCTCCGCGCCCACTACTGATCAGGGGTTCGTAGGCTGGCCCTCGAAGGGTTCACAGTCGCCTCAGACACAGAGCGAGGGATGACCCTGGGTACGTTCGATACATAACCAAGGCTCGGGCTACGCTCCCGAGGTACCCTAGGACATTTCCGAGACCAGCGGGAACAATCTTGTAACGGAATCCCATCAGAGGGAGGCATCGAGCCCTCAGACCCCGTCAAAAGGGGATCGGGTCCGGCAGATCACCCGCAGGTACTTTTGGAGCACGCCTCCAGGCCTCTAGCCAACCCCTAACAAATGGGGCACGGGCGTCCACTCGGATTACCCGCCAGCAGCTCACCGGAGACACCATGTTCGGCGCCCTCCGAGGGCAACATGGCACTTTCCCCCCTCCTCCTTGCGGAAAGGCGACGCAGGGGCGTATGTAAAAAAGTCGAGTCTATCCTTGACTGTCCTCTCGCCCTATGCAGAGGCTCGGGGGCTGCTCTCGCAAACCCGGCTCCGGCCAAACCGTTGACAGCGTCAACATACCAGCTCGAGAACTTGGGACCTAGCCGTGCACCCGAGCTACGGCTAGCTCACATGGGGGAACAACCAGACAAGCCAAAGTGTTGCGAAACGCACTAAGACCTCGAAGGAGTCAAACTACTCCTCCGAGGCCTCGGGGGCTACACCCGGCGGGTGCGCTCGCGCGCACCCACCGGAACAAAATGCAACCAAAAAAGGTTGTTCCCCTTGCAAAAAAGTGCGGCAAAAGCCTCCAAGCGAGTATTAACACTCCCTTCGAGGCTCGGGGGCTACTGTCGGGGACCATAATTAGGGGTACCCTCAAGACTCCTAAATCTCAGCTGGTAACCCCCATCAGCACAAAGCTGCAAAGGCCTGATGGGTGCGATTAAGTCAAGGATCGGTCCATTCGAGGGACGCGATCACGCCTCGCCTGAGCCCAGCCTCGGGCAAGGGCAGCCGACCCCGGAGGATCTACGTCTCGCCCGAGGACCCCCTCCAGCAACGGACACACCTTCGGCTCGCCCGAGGCCCAGTCTTCACCAAGAAGCAACCTTGGCCAAATCGCCACGCCAACCGACCAAATCACAGGGGCATTTAATGCAAAGGTGGCCTGACACCTTTATCCTGACGCACGCCCTCTAGTCGACAGAGCCGAAGTGACTGCAGTCACTTCGCTGCTACACTAACCGGTCTTACAAGAGGACAGCGCCGCCTGCGCCGCTCCGACTGCTGAGCCACTCGACAGAGTGAGGCTGACAGCAGTGAAGTCCGGCCCTAGGTGCCATGGGAAACTCCGCTTCGCCCGACCTCGGGGCTCGGACTCGGGCTCAGCCCCGGAAGACGACGAACTCCGCTTCGCCCGACCCCAGGGCTCGGACTCGGGCTCAGCCCCGGAAGACGATGAACTCCGCTCCGCCTGACCCCGGGGCTCGGACTCGAGCTTAGCCCCGAAGGACGACGAACTCCACTTCACCCGACCCCAGGGCTTGGACTCAGCCCTGGCCTTAGCCGACAGTCTCCGCCTTGTCTGACCCGGGGGCTCGAACTCGACCTCGACCTTGGAAGACAGACTTGACCTCGACCTCGGAGGAGCCTCCACCTCGCCCAACCTAGGGCACGGATCGACCACGTCAACAGGAGGCGCCATCATTACCCTACCCCAAGCTGAATCAGGCTACGGGGAACAAGACCGGCGTCCCATCTGGCTCGCTCCACTATACGAGTAATGATGGCGCCCCGCACGCTCCATGATGACGGTGGCTCTCAGCCCCCTTACGGAAGCAAGAGGACGTCAGCAAGGACTCGACAGCCTCGACAGCTGTCCTTCCGCCAGGCTCCAGCGCTCCTCTGACGGCCACGACACCACACGAACTGGGTGCCAAAACCTCTCCGGCTGCCACAATGGCATGTACTTAGGGCGCTAGCTCTCCTCCGCTAGACACGTTAGCACTTTGCTACACCCTCCATTGTACACCTGGATCCTCTCCTTACGCCTATAAAAGGGAGGTTCAGGGCCCTCTTACAGAGGGTTGGCCGCGTGGGGAAGGACGGGACGGCGCTCGCGCAAGGCCGCTCGCTCCCTCCCGCGTGGACGCTTGTAACCCCCTACTGCAAGCGCACCCGACCTGGCCGCGGGTTCCACCTCCCACGCCTGTCTCCCTCCGGCTGCTCTCCCCCCCCCCCCCCCTTCGCGTTCCGCCTCGCGCCGACCCATCTGGGCTGGGGCACGCGGCGACAATTTACTCGTCGGTCCAGGGACCCCCCAGGGTCGAAACGCTGACACTTATGATCAGTGTAAATATTACAGTGAGCTCCCATCAAGTAATGTCTCCAAATCTTGAGAGCATGAACTACAGCTGCTAACTCCAGATCATGTGTGGGGTAGTTCTGCTCATGGGGTCTGAGTGCTCGAGAGGCATAAGCAATGACTCTGTTGTCCTGCATTAAGACACATCCCAATCCAGTACTGGAAGCATTGCAATAAACTTCAAAGGGCTTGGTGTTGTCAGGTTGAGCTAGCACTGGTGCTGTCGTCAAGTGCTGCCTCAGTGTATGAAAGGCATCCTCACACTTCTGGCTCCATTCATACCTGACTCCCTTCTTCAACAGTTCAGTCATTGGCTTGGCAATTCTGGAGAAATCCGGAATAAATCGTCGATAATACCCTGCCAATCCCAGAAAACTCCGAATTTGCCGCACTGTGGTAGGAGGTTTCCAATCCATTACTTCTTGTACCTTCTCAGGGTCAACTGATATCCCATCCTGAGAAATTGTGTGACCCAAAAATTTAATTTCCCTTAGCCAGAAATCACACTTAGACAACTTAGCATAAAGACGATGATCGCGCAGTCGCTGAAGCACGATGTGTAGATGCTCAGTATGCTCGTCTTCATTCTTGGAATAGACCAGAATATCATCAATGAAAACCACCACAAATTTGTCCAACTCTGGCATGAATACTAAGTTCATCAGGTACATGAAATAAGTCGGGGCATTGGTTAGCCCAAAAGACATCACCAAAAACTCATAGAGCCCATATCTGGTGGAGAAAGCCGTCTTCGGAATATCACTGGCACGTATCTTGATTTGATGGTAGCCCGAGCGAAGATCTATCTTGGAGAACACTTTGGCTCCCACCAACTGATCAAACAAAACATCAATGCGGGGCAGTGGGTATTTGTTCTTGATGGTCACCGCATTGAGAGGGCGGTAATCGACACACATTCTCAGACTTTCATCCTTCTTCTTTACAAACAAGGCTGGGCATCCCCATGGTGAAGTACTCGGGCGAATAAACCCCTTGTCCAACAATTCTTGTAGCTGCTTTTTCAACTACGCTAATTCCACGGGAGGCATCCTATAGGGTCTCTTGGATATAGGAGCAGTCCCGGGTTACAATTCGATCGCGAACTCGATGTCTCGGTCGGGTGGCATTCCTGGCAATTCGTCAGGAAAAACATCTGGGTAGTCACAGACTACGGGGATCTTCTCAACAGGTGACTCTATCATGGTGAAAGCACAGGAACGGGTACATCCCTGGTCGGGTAGGTACAAGGTGATCTCGCCATCCAGTGGGGAGTGGATTTCTATGGCTCTGGCTGCGACATCAATCACCGCATGGTGTCGCGATAACCAATCAGTCCCCAGGATGATATCCACACTATCCAATCCCATTATCAAGAGAGTGGTTTTAAATATGAAACTACCCAACTTTATGGGTATGTGCCTATTGATCTGATAGGTGGCAACCCTGCCTCCAGGTGTAGAGATTGTAATACTCCCATTGGTGTGATGAAAAGGTAACTGGCACTTGGCACTAAATTTGGTACTGATAAAGCTGTGTGTGCACCAGAATCAAAAAGAATAATTGCGGGATAATTCAAAACTGAAAAGATACCAGTCAAGACGGGTGCTCCCTTTGGAATATCAGCCATGGTAGTGAAGTTCAGCCTGCCCTGCCTCACCTGCACCTTCTGCCTCTTGCCTTGGTTCTGGTTGACATTCTGTCCCTGCCTCTGTTGGCTTCTGGGGCAATTCTTAGCATAATGTCCGGTGTTACCACAAGTAAAGCACATGTTGTCATTTGCCTAACGGTACTGCTGCTGCTGATTATTCCTCTGTACTGGGGGCTGAGAGCGGGTGGGTGCCTACTGCTGCTGTTGTGGTCGGATCACCCAACATCCTTGTTGCTGTTGAGGTCCCCTATTCTAAGTGTCAGACACGATCCTGAAGCGATGTGGCTGAGCTGAAGGTCCTGCCACAGGGGTCTTCCTCTTCTTCTCTGCCTGACGAGTTGTGATACAGTCCTCCTGAGAAATGGCCATGTTGACTAACTCATTATAGCTGTTGGCCCTGACTGTGTTGAGACGGTCGCGGAGCTTAGTGCTGAGCCCCCTCCAAAATCTGTCCCTCTTCTTCTCATCAGTGTCTGCATGATACCCGACATACTGGCGCAGGTCATTGAAGGCCTGAGCATACTGTGACACTGTCCGGTTCCCTTGAGTGAGTGCTAGAAACTCATTGAGCTTTCGGTCCATAATGCCTGCTGGTATATGATGCCCCCTGAAGGCTGCCTTGAACTCTCTCCATTCCACCTCATGGTCAGCTGGCTGCATAGCAAGGAAATGATCCCACCATGTTCGCGCGGGTCCGCGAAGCTGCTGGGTGGCGAACCTGACCTTAGTTACCTCTGAACAAACTCCATGGAGTAGCGGGAATTTGGATTCCACTACCCTCAGCCATACATCAGCATCAAGTGGGTCCTCGGCCCTAGTGAACAATGGTGGCTGAGTACTGAGGAACTCCTGATAAGTGGCTGCTGCGGGGTGACGCTGATGATCACCACCACCATAATGCTGAGGTGGTGGCTGGCGCTGAGCTAACTATCGCAAGATCTCGTTCTGCTGAGCCATCGCTCCTGTAGAGTAGGAGGCGGTGGTGGAGGAATGTGCTCATTCTGTCCACGGCGCGCTCTTCCTGCCATCTGAAAAATCATGTATGTTCTCAATATCATATTTCTGAGGCTCAAGGTTCAATCATGGTGAAAGAGTCGAAGGGGTAAAACCAATATATTCTTGCATAATTATAAAAGATTCCCCATGGCATAAACTTTTCTTCTTAAATTAAAACTGGCATCATTCATCATCCATGCCTCCAAAAGAGTTTGTCATGATTACATCAGTAACTCAAAAGACTCAACTCTATCTAGCCTAGTACCCCAAGGGTGCAAAAGCTAAGCTAGTCTCGAGGAGTTCTACCGTCACAGACTTCTAACGCTATCTCTGCGACCTAGTGAGCAAACGAGGCAACGCTCGACTCGGGGGAAGGTGGTCTCCCTAAGCCAGCAGTGTCCAAGCTAGAGGCAGGCTCCTCTCCTCCCTCGATGTCGACATCCTCGTTGGCCTCTATGTCCTGGATCTCCTGGTGGTGCATATCCAGATGATGGTTAGCCTCCGCAAGCTGCTGCTGAGTGTTGATAAGCTGATCCTCGAGAACCTCGATGGTGTTCTCCCTGGTTCCCACTAACTCCTCAAGCTCGTGGATCTCATCTGACAATTGTTCCACTTGTAAGTCTTTTTCCACCATCTCAGTGGACAAGTCTACCACAAGTTCCTCCCTATTATCCAAGGTGATCTTGGTAGCCTCCAACAGTGCCATCAGATGAGACATGGCCTCTCCCTGCATCACTTGCAGACGATACAGGGCATTCATGCACCGCACCGTCAAGTGGGCAGTCTGACCTGGGTAGATAGCCCATATATCCTTGGCATGCTCCACTTGATCCTTCCACATTGGGTCGTCCTCCTTTTCCGCAGGGAACAAACCAATGGGGTGAGTGGACAGCTCCAAGGGGTGGAAACCACAGAAGGTGGTCAGTCCGTGAAGAGCAATCGCCTCGATAGTATCCTTAGCCTTGTATCCAAAAGACTCAGAGTCCAGCGAACGCTAGCCTGGCTACAGGGGATGAGGCTCCAGGGTCATCCTCACCCTACAGCGGGGCACTCGGTGCTTCTCGAACAGCCGCACCGCGTACTGGGGAGGCGTCGTATAACCAGCTCCCTGAAGTACCTCCCACAAGATACGGGGGAAACCCTCTCGTGCAAGCCCGTCAGTGTGGGACTGTGCATTCCCTTCGTCCGAGGATCCGTGAGAAGTCATCTGTGTACGGTTAAGCGTAAGTAAAAGGAAAAGAATTATAAAATAAAAAGGGATCGCAACTCAGCCTCTCTATAACTACGACAATGATACTGGGGGTACTTAATTTGTCATTATTATGTATTAAAGTTCTTACCCAATTATTAAATAGTTTAATTAAGGATGCATGCATGCTCGTCCTAAACGACCTCTCATCAACTTAGGGGGAATAGGGAGGAACTCCCATCCCTTATAGTAGCCCGTAGGGCTTACTCAATTAGCCACCTAGCTACCCCTCTATCATCCTAAGGCTTCATGTCCTAGGTCTATCCTGATCATCCTACGATCTATACAACATTTGTTTCTACCGAGTTTTACTTTGGAAAAGGATGGTATTAATAGTTCATTGATTCCTCTGTGGTGGTACGAGCTCCGATACCAGTTGTGGCGGAACCGCCCGCATTATTCCATCTTAAGTACCTAAGTCCCGCCCTAGAGGCTAGACCACACTTACATAGGAATAACACGTCAGTCCCTCGGATCTAGTCCGACGAGGCCACTAACAGGATCAAGTACCACGTAATCACTCGATGGTGAAGCACAGAGCAAATACAATAAAGCATAAAACCATACATTGAGGAGTGTTAAATTTATTGCATCATCATCGGAGTTTAGCAAAAGTAGTCATCATTGTTCGGAATGTAGCGGAATAAAACTAGCGATAAATAAACAGAGAGATGGGGAAGCCTATCCCATCACTCCTCATGCTCCTCCTCAGTCGAGGTAGGGTCCCACTCGACTGTCCAACCTGGTGGCAAGATGGACGGCCAAGTCACTCCAGCAACCATGTCCTCCAGAGCACTTGTAAAAAATTATGCCACAAGCAAGGCTGAGTATACTAATACTCAGCTAGACTTACCCGGTGTGAGGAGTCTACTCCTCTACCTCTAGACATGCAGCTGTTTGCCTGAGGGGGGGTTGGTGGCCAAAAGCACTAGCTGAGTCTATAAATCAAGTTTTAGCTTTGTCAAGTTTTAGTGTGACTCTCTTAAGACTAAATGTATACCTATCTAATCATACATGGTATCAAACATTTAGCAATCAACAACTTTGCCAAGTCATCATATTTCCACTTATTACTCAATGTAGCAGCATGGATCAAGCAGTCTCATTAGCTACGAGAAGCAGACGATTCGAAACGAGTTTTTAAACCTTGCAAGGTAAACCTAAACACACGATGTGGCGAGGCACTCCGTCCCCACACACATCAACCATCCCCATCGATTCCCCGTCAGCAGATCAGGGCTCACTGCCTTGGCATACAATGCCTCACTGACCCCGACTGCCGTCGTGCAGTGACCGCACTTGTACCCACCATAACCGGAATGGGAGACCACGTCTCAGGTCGTGTGAGGGGCAAAGTCTACTGCCAGGTTCACTCAGGTACTAGGCTTACCGATTTACCATATTTCTTGGCATGTGTTTAGTACGTTCAAACGCTTGACACACGGTACCACACCTTAATCATTATTCCAATTTCTGTCTTGTAGACAACGCATCCCCATGGACCGTTGTCCATAGACCACCATCATTATGATATCAAAATGGATACAACCAATTCCTGACCTCGCGCGAGTGCTAGAAAAATCACTCAACTTCTATCGAGATCCCTAATTAGTAAAGCAGCTACTCGACCTAGCATACTAGTATCCATCTCAAAGGAATCCTGAGTTCATGCAACTAGGGTTTTTAGGCAACTCCTACACTTAAGTGCACAGTACAAGCCTACAAACATTAAGTGTAGTAAAATAACATATATAAACGGTTATGCATAAAACCGGGGCTTGCCTTCCAAAGCTGGGGTAGGCAGATCCTCTGGGGCAGGCTCTGGTGCTGGATCCGGGGCTATCTCCTGAGCAACTCCTTGCTTTGGCACGAGGATGTACTCCCCGTCCGCGAGGTTGCAATCTATCGAATGCCATGAATAAGATATATGCATGCTATGATATGTAGAATTTAATAGCAATTATACCTTAGTGCAGAAAAACTACGTTAGTTAATCATTTAGGGTTTCCTTGTTATAAGAGGCTCTTAGGGTTTTAGGCTTATCAATTTAGGTTTGAGGTTCTTGCCTAAGCATAATGGATTAAGACATGGAATGCCCCTTAAATATTTCAGTGGGTACTCAAGGGGTTGTGCTGGTTTGGTTAGGGTAACATTAGTCTCCATTATTTATTTCCTTTTTCTTTTTTTCTATTTATGCTTTTAGGGTGGGTTTGAACTACAACAGTGATTTAACTTTTTCCAAAAATTCTATAAAAATACAGTGGGTTACTATTTGTCATTGTAGTCTGTTCTAACCACGGCGATTCCGGTCAATCCAAGTGCACGGGGAGCTTCACAGGGTGTTGATGAGTCGACACGTGCAAGGAATTGAAGAACAACTCACCGTGGAGCTCGGTCTGCGTTCACCGGTGGTCGGGTGAAGTCCGGCGGATTCCTTGCTCGGGGAGCTTCACCGAGGCATGCACGGTCTACTCCGAGGGTCGGATGGGGTTAGGAGAGGCTCTGCTAGCCGGTCTACGGTGGCGGGTGTTCGGGTGGCCGCGGGCACGCCGTGCACGGGGCAATGCCGGTGAGCTGGTGCTCCGGTGAGGTCGAGCGCGTGCAGAGAAGTACGGTCGACGTCTCTGGGGGCTTTATAGGCTTGGGCAACGGCGCCGGCTCGGCTTTGGCGCGACGCGGGGCACGCGGGGGCGCGTGTCGGGCGTGCTCTGGCGAGCTCAGAGCGCGTCGAACACGTGGCTCTTTGCTTCTGCCCTTGTTCTTCCCTCTGTTGAGTGGCCAAAACGTGCGAATCTTGCCCTAAGACCTGTGAGAGATCTCTTCCCTGCACCTAGAGTTATCTAGTTCATGTGAGTACCGAGGGTAGATATGGTCGGGTTTGAGAGATATGGGGGTGGGAAGTTGTCTCTGTCCTAGCTGTCCAAACCGAGACAAATCTTGTGCCAAGTCGTGTCAAACGACTTAGGGTTGGGTTCAAACTTTTCCAGGGTATTCTAGCGGTATTTTGGTGCCACTTTGTCAATTAGGCCAAGTGATTTTGAGTTTGGAATCAAGGTGAACATGTTTGATCTTTGCAAGAGGGTTGGTTTTGGACTTAGAAAAATTCTGATTTTTCTTTTGTGCTCAACCCTTTTGTGAACCTTTTGGGGTTTTCTGAAATCTTTTTGGGGTCACTTTCTTACTATTATTTGTAGGGTATTAAGTGCACTACATCTTTTATAATTGGCCCAAGTCATGATCATGGGGTTTTCATAGCCTTTTGATCATACTTACCTCTAGTGCTCCACTTGTCCAAAGGGGTTTGAATTAGGGTTTGGGCAATTCTCCCCCTTATATGTGCATGACAAACCAAGGTATGACTTCTAAGATGGGTTGCACTTACTTAGGATCTTGAGCTCCATATTTGGTGTGCTTATCCCAACTTAAGTCACATGTGATGATGGGCTTACTTGTGTAGCCTTGAGGGGAAAACTCTAAGTAACACCTGGGGTGTTACACCTACACACCACAGCAAAATGGTATGGTAGAGAGGAAGAATAGGATGCTAATCGACATGGCGAGAATGATGCTTGGAGAGTTCAAGATGCCCGAGTTTTGGTCGGAAGCTGTGAACATAGCCTGCCACGCCATAAACCGGCTTTATCTGCATCGCCTCCTCAAGAAGACCTCCTACGAACTCCTTATCGGTAACAAACCCAATGTCTCTTACTTTCGTGTATTTGGGAGCAAATGCTACATTCTGGTGAAGAAAGGTAGACATTCTAAATTTTCTTCCAAGGCAGTAGATGGTTTTTTACTAGGGTATGACTCAAATACAAAGGCGTACAGAGTCTTCAACAAATCATCGGGATTGGTTGAAGTCTCTAGCGACGTTGTATTTGATGAGACTAATGGCTCTCCAAGAGAGCAAGTTGATCTTGATGATGTAGATGAAGAAGAAATTCCGAAGGCCGCAATGCACACGATGGCGATAGGTGATGTGCGATCATAGGAGCTATAGAAACAAGATCAACCATCTTCCTCGACAATGGTGCATCCCCCAACTCAAGACGGTGAACAGGTACCTCAAGAAGAGGGGCAGGATCAAGGGGGAACATGAGAAGAACATGTTATGGAGGAAGAAGCACCACGGGCCCCTCCAACTCAAATCTGAGCGTCGATCCAAAGACATCGCCCCGTCAATTAGATTCTGGGTGACATCAGCATGGGAGTAACTACTCGCTCACGATTAGCTAATTTTTGTGAGCATTACTCGTTTGTCTCTTCTATTGAGCCTTTCAGGGTAGAAGAGGCCATGCAGGATCCGGACTGGGTGTTGGCCATGCAGGAAGAGCTCAACAATTTCAAACAGAATGAAGTCTGGAGCCTGGTGCCACGTCCCAAGCAAAACATTATGGGAACCAAGTGGGTGTTTTGCAACAAGCAAGACGAGCACGGAGTGGTGACAAGAAACATGGCTCGACTTGTGGCAAAAGGTTATGCCCAAGTCGCAGGTTTGGATTTTGAGGAGACTTTCGCTCCTGTTGCTAGGCTAGAGTCAATTCGGATACTATTAGCCTATGCTGCTCACCATTCCTTTAGGTTATTCCAAATGGACGTGAAGAGCGCTTTCCTCAATGGGCCAAACAAGGAGGAGGTATACGTGGAACAACCCCCTGGCTTTGAGGATGACAGGTATCCAAACCACGTGTATAAGCTCTCTAAGGCGCTCTATGGACTTAAGCAAGACCCAAGAGCATGGTATGAATGCCTTAGAGATTTCCTTATTCCTAACGCTTTCAAGGTTAGGAAAGCCGATCCCACTCTTTTCACAAAGACTTGCAATGGTGATCTTTTTGTGTGCCAAATTTATGTCGATGGCATAATATTTTGTTCTACTAACCAAGAGTCTTGTGAGGAGTTTAGCAGGGTGATGATGCAAAAGTTCGAGATGTCGATGATGGGCGAGTTGACCTACTTCCTTGGATTCCAAGTGAAGCAACTCAAGGACGACATCTTCATCTCCTAAACAAAGTACACTCAAGATCTTCTCAAGAGGTTTGGGATGAAGGATGCCAAGCCCACGAAGACTCTGATGGGAACTGACGGGCATCTTGACCTCAATAAAGGAGGTAAGTCCGTTGATCAAAAGGCATACCGGTCAATGATAGGTTCATTACTTTATCTTTGTGCTAGTAGACCGGACATTATGCTTAGTGTATGCATGTGTGCTAGATTTGAATCCGACCCCAAGGAATGTCACCTTGTGGCCGTTAAGCGAATTCTTAGATATTTAGTTTCTACGCCTTGCTTCAGGATCTGGTATCCGAAGGGGTCTACCTTTGACTTGATTGGATACTCAGACTCTGATTATGCCGGGCGCAAGGTTGATAGGAAGAGTACATCAGGGACGTGCCAATTTCTAGGAAGGTCCCTAGTGTCCTGGAGTTCCAAGAAATAAATATTTGTTGCCCTATCCACCGCTGAGGCCGAGTACGTTGCCACAGGACAGTGCTGCGCGCAGCTGTTTTGGATGAGGCAAACCCTCGAGGACTTTGGCTACAATCTGAGCAAAGTCCCACTCCTTTGTGACAATGAGAGTGCAATCTTCTTGGCGGATAATCCTGTTGAACACAGTTGCACTAAGCACATAGACATCTGGCATCACTTCCTGAGAGACCACTAGCAAAAGAGAGATATCGATGTGTACCACATTAGCACCGAGAACCAGCTAGCCGATATCTTCACTAAGCCTTTAGATGAAAAAGGTTTTGCAGGTTGAGTAGTGAGCTAAATGTCTTAGATTCGCCTAACTTGGATTGATCCTAGAGCATACATGTGTTTCATGCCTTTGATCATATTACTTTGAGCATTTACATTATTTGTTGTCTATTTATGGTGCTCAAGTTGTACAAGTCATCCCCGGACCTCACAAGTCCATATGCAAATGATGCACATGTTAAGGGGGAGATAAACTACAACTTGGCCTCTCGAGACTAACTTGTTTGTTTGAGTACACTCGATCTAGTCGCGAACGTACATTGAAAGGGAAAATGAACTTGGACGACGCAAATACTTCCACTGCACTCCGGTATTAGTGTATTTAATTCCAAGTTCATACTTGTGCTCTCATTGCTTTTTGCTCGTATTTTGACATTTTGGTGAGGCAATGGGGTTAAAGGGCAAAAAATGATCCCGTTTTGGTGCTTAATGCCAAAGGGGGAGAAATTAAGGCCAAAGCAAATGGATCAGCCAACCACTTGTGACTTTTGAAAATAGAAGAGCTAGAAATTTGTTTTTGTCAAAATACTCTTATTGCAAAATTTGGTACTCTTATGGGGGAGAATTTTGATTATGGGAAAAGGGGGAGTTTTTGGCACTTGATCAATTTTACTCTTGAAATATCTCTCGATTTGCCCAAACAAGTGTGTTTGACTTAGAGATAGGAAAAAGAATTTGATTTGCAAAAACAAACCAAGCGGTGGCAAAAAGTGATCCAAATATGCCAAATCCTAAGTAAAAAGAATTTGGTCTTCATTGGTATTGATGTTGCACTTTTTTCTGTTGCTTTTTGATGTGTTGGCATAAATCAAAAAGGGGGAGATTGAAAGGGAAATGTGCCCTTGGGCTATTTCTATAATATTTTGGTGGTTAAATGTCCCAACACGTTTGATTAAGTTCTTATGTGCTAAATAAGTGAGAAGTGCAAATCATATAACAAGGTATGTTTCTAGACTTAGTAAATTGGTTTTTGAATACTAACATGTTTATCTAAGTGCTAGAAACAGAGCCAAGAGAAGAAGGTTTGAATTGAAGAAGAGTTGGTTGTGTACAACCAACACCAGCTCGAGTCTAGCGCATCGGACTGTCCGATGGCGCACCGAACAGTGTCCGATGGCGCACTGGACAGTGTCCTCCAGGCTGGTCGGTAGTGAAACGGCTGCTCTCGAGAAACGACGGAGCAACGCAGCTATAAATCATCGGACTGTCCGGTGGTGCACCGGACTGTCCGGTGGTGCACCGGACTGTCCGGTGAGTCGTCTGCGATGAACTCGTCGCTCTCGGGAAAAGAAAAAGGCGACGTGGCTATAATTCACCGGACTATCTGGTGGTGCACCGGACTGTTCGGTGGTGCACTAGACTGTTCGGTGAGCCAATGGCGCCAGCGGCCAACGGTCGTCCGCGCGATCAACGCGCGACACGTGGCTAGCTCCAACGATTCGGCTAGGGTGCACCGGACTGTTCAGGCGTGCACCGGACAGTGTTTCGGTGCGCCATCTGGCCCGGAGGAGCAACGGTCGGTTGCGCCCGATATGGAAGGAGATCGCGCATCGGACTGCTACAGTGGCTGCCCGGTGGTGTACCAGACTGTCCGGTGCGCCACTCGGCAGAAGGCAAGAATAGCCTTCCAAGCTGGTCTCCAATGGCTCCTAGCTGCCTTGGGGCTATAAAAGGGACCCCTAGGCGCATGGAGCACAACACCAAGCTTACAAGAAACATCCTAAGGCACCCAGACTCTGCATTCACGCAATCAGATCATAGTTCTTAAGATTTAAGCACTTTTGAGTTATAAACTCCTCACATTGTGTTTGTGTGCTCACTTCTTCGTGGTTTTGCTGCGGATTTGAGTCTTGTGTGCGTTGCTCTCCCATCCTTACTCTTGTGCTTTCTTTGTGATCTGTTGTAAGGGCGAGAGGCTCTAACTTGTGGAGATTCCTCGCAAACGGGAAGAGTACTAACAGATAAAACACCTGTGGCATTCAAGTTGATCATTGGATCACTTAAAAGGGTTGAGTGCAACCCTCGTCCATTGGGACGCCACAACGTGGAAGTAGGCAAGTATTACTTAGCGAAACCACGGGATAAAATCGTGTGTCTCGTGTGTTGCTTTTTGTGATTGTCTTGTTCGCACGAGCTTGCTCCATAGCCACTTGATTACACTAACATCTTAATAATCAAGTTTGTGGCTATTTAGTGGTTGATTTTACAGGATCACCTATTCACCCCCTCTAGGTGCTCTCACTAGGCATTGCGAACATTGTGAGGAAGATTATCTCCCTGCTACCACAACAAATATATGGGAGCATCATCACCATTCTTCATAACATGGAGGACTTGAGTACAATGACCCCGACCATCGTGATTGGGAAAATCGCGGCCTTTGAAATGTCGCGAAAGATGTGTCGGGGAGAGGAGCCAACTTCCTCAAGGTCATATGCTTTTGCATGTGATGAAAGGAAAGGGTAAAAAGAAGGCTTCCACTCCAAGTTCCTCAAGTAAAGAAGAGGAAGAAGAAGAAGAAAGTGATGATGAAGAAGATAATCAACCATCAACATCATCATCCGAGGACGAAGAAACAATCTGACGCATCGAAAAGGTAATGGGGATGATCCGTAAGATTAATCTAATGGGTGTGCCCCTGCAGGTAGAGGATCTTCTCTTTAACATTGACAAGAAAAAGCAAAGAAAGAGAGGATGCTTCACATGCGGGGAGAAGGGCCACTTCAGGGACAACTGTCCAACCATGGCCGAACCCAAAAAGGAGAGGAGCAAAGGCAAGGCGCTAACAAGTGTCAAAACTTGGGATGATTCTTCAAGCGAAGATGAACCTACAAGGATGCGCAGCCACCGGTCCTCATCACGGTCATCACAGTCATCACGCAAATGCCTTATGATAAGAGGTAAAATGAGCATTCCATCCTCCAGTGATGAAAGTAGTAGTGATGATAAAGGTGAGGGAAAGCCCTCCATAAATGAGCTTGCGAAAGCCATTAAATTTTTCCAGGATGTTTACACCAAGCAAAAGGCTCAACTTAAAACATTGAAAAGTAAGTTGATTAGCTCCCTAAAATGATTATAAATGTTTGCTAAAAATTTGAAACATTTGCAAATTTGAATTGTGAGCGATCAACTAAAATTGAGCAATTAGAAACTAGTGTCCCATCCACTGCTACAAATGATGGCCTTGTTAAAAGGAATGAAAAACTTAAGGATAAGTTAGCTAGCTCCCAAGAAGCTATTGAAAATTTGCTAGGGAAAATGGAAATTCTTAGCATACACAATAATGAGCTAACTACTAAGCTAGAAAACATAGGTAGCACCCCAGGGGCATCTTTAGTTGAAATTCCTGAAATTATTAAGAAAGATGCTTCTACTTCTTGCTTTGATTTAATTGATTATTCTAACCCTGCAACCAAGTTATTGTTGAGAATATTGCTATAGAAACATGTTCGGATGAGGTTGCAAAGGAAAATGAGCAATTAAGGCAAGAAGTGGCTTGCTTTGGCAAGGCTTTGTATGACAAGAAAGGCAAAGCCAAATAAATCCAACCTCCATAGGGTAACACCACTACGGGAGTGAACAAGCCTGTGGAGGGCGAAACCGTGATTTATAGGTTATGCGGATGCCACAAGAAAGGCCATAAGTCTTTCCAACACAAGGCGATGACCGGGGATAAGCAAAGGCAAAAGCTCAAGCAAAAGCCAACAAGCAAAATCTCCAACACCTACATCAACAAGGTGGACAAAAAGACTGCTATATCATATTTGATCAAGAAGAAAAAGAATGAAAAGGTGATAGCAACCAAGGCCAACAAGCAAGCCAATAAAGGAGAAATGGGCCAAACGCATCTGGGTGCCAAAGGAAATAACTTCAACCATGAAAAGCACCAAGAAGGTTTGGATCCCGAAAGGGAAGTGAGGAGTCCGAAGGACATCGGGAAATTTGGGGACTTAGCAAAGTTGGGATTTATATCACTGGGACACATCATATTGGATCAAGTTTATTTGCAAGTGGGTTAGTGAATATTTTGGGCCCAAATTTCCCCACCCATGACTAAGGTAACTAGATTTATTGTATTCCTTATTTTTAGGATATGCGTATCTATTTTCTTGTATCTAGTTTAACCTTTCAAGCCTAGTATTTCATTTGGTATTCATTTTAGATTAACAATGCATGCATACAAGGTAAATCACATGGTAGGATTGCTCGATTCATATTCTTGGGCAAACCTACATGGTTTAAAATGTTTTAATTAAGCACTGACACATAGCTTATTTAAAATCTCTAAGTAAATGACACTAATACTTCAAAATCTTATATCCTACAATTGGTATCATTTAACCTATATGTGCTAAAACTCGGATTATGGATAATCTGCCCCTCTTGATATCAAATCAAAGTGCATGTCTCCTACAAGTATTCAAAACTTGTATGCACACTTTCAGGGGGAGATTACTCTATAATCTAAGTCTTTGAGACTAATACCTATCTTCAAGTTTATTTCATGTAGTAGTCTCATTGCAAGGAAAATGAAGTCCCTAGAGAAAGATAACAAGCTTCCACTGCAAATCTACAAGAATTCTTATGTCTCCAAGCCTGCCTGAAAGTCGCCTAGAGGGGGTGTGAATAGGCAAAACCTGAAATTTATAAACTTAAACACACACTAAGGTTGGGGTTAGCATTAAATTCAAGTCTGAAAGATTGTTTCTCTTGCTAAGAGTTGCTCAAAGGATGCGGATAACGTATGGGAGCAAACTCAAATCAATATCAGCAAGGAAATGTTAGAGAGAGAAAATAGTGCAAAACAAATCAAGTGAGAATCAAAGCGAGTAGACACGGTGATTTGTTTTACCGAGGTTTGGTTCCAAAGAACCTAGTCCCCGTTGAGGAGGCCACTAAGGTCGGGTCTATTTCAACCATTTCCCCAAACGGTCACTTAGACCGAGTGAGCCTTTTCCTTAATCTCACGGGTCACTTAGACCCCGCAAGGACCACCACACACTTAGGTGTCTCTTGCTTCGATTACAAATCTCTTGAGAATAAGAAGGGAAAAAGAAAAGGCCAATCCAAGCGACAAGAGCAACAAAAGAACACAAAACACTCTCTCTCAAGTCTCTAATGGAATAGAGTTGATTTGGAGGCCTGGAGAGGATTTGATCTATTTGATGTGTCTTGGAGTGAAGTATTTTTCTCTTGCAATGAATTGGATGTTCAGAAAACTTGGATGCAAGTGAATGAGGTGGTTGGGAGGTATTTATAGCCCCCAACCACTTCCTAGCTGTTGGCTCAGCTTGTTGGCGATGGGCGCACCGGACAGTCTGGAGCGCCACCAGACAGTCACTGTGCATTGTCCGGTGCATGCCACGTCAGCGCGTCCGTTAGGGTTCGGAGCAGTTGACCATTTGAGTGTCTTGTCGTCTTGTTGCACCGGATAGTCCGGTGCCCTCTGACTTCTGCACTCTGACTTCTGTCGTGGCACTGTTCATCACTCTAGCTCTAGCATAGTCGACCGTTGGCGTGCAGGGAGCCATTGCTCCGTTAGCTCACCAGGACAGTCCGGTGAATTATAATGGAGCGCCTGGCAGAAACCCGAGAGTGGCCTGTCCATCCGCTGGCTGGCTTGGTGCACCGGACAGTGTCCGGTGCGCCAGAAATCAGCACACTCTACGTCTTGCTCCAATTTTTGTTTGAGTCCCTAACTGAATTTCTTTCGTGATTTGTGTTGAACCTTATGCACCTGAGATAAATGATATCTAGACAAACTAGTTAGTCCACGTGGTTTGTGATGGACGTCAACCACCAAAATCGATTTTAGGAAATGGTTAAGCCCATTTCCCTTTCACTGCCATTTGTCTTCAATTGGTTCCCAATTGACTTTCAATTGGTATCTTTGAGACTTCATTTAGTATCATTTACATGTCTTCTCCAATATTTGATTAGACTATATTTCATATATTATACTTCCCATGTTGCTATAAATGCATATATTATTGACTCATATTTTGTTACCAATGCATAAGGGAAGTTAGTCTATTCAAATCATGCCTTGCATCTCTATTTCTCACATCCTTTTTCCTAAGTAGAAGGTCTCTGTCAGGGGGAGTATTTCTTCGTCTCTAAAGGGGGGAATTCTTTTTAAGGGAAAACACTCGCTTAGGGGGAGTAATCCTTTAGTTCTTCAATTGGTATTAATTGACAAATCTTTAAGAGGGCAAGTCTTATTTGCTTCCTACATGCTTTTAATGTCTTCCTTTTCGGTGGTTGATGTCAAAGGGGGAGAAGTTGTAGGGAACAAAGCCATGAAAATTGTATCAAACACCAAGCACCACCAAATTAAAATTTTGATCCTTCAAGTGGTTTTGGCACTTTATTCTAAAACAAGAAGTAAGTGAATTATGGAGTTAGGAGGAGGCTTAAGTCCATAATATCACATTGTGGGGACAATCATGCATCCTAGCAAGTAGATTGCATATTTTCAATCAAATGTTCGTAATATTTGCTTGCTTTGGTTGTGTTGTCATCAATCACCAAAAAGGGGGAGATTGTAAGGAAAATGGACCCCGGGCCATTTGGCTTAATAGATTTTGGTGTTTGATGATCAACATAACTTCTGGACTAATGTGTTTCTAGTGTTTGTGTTTGTAGTTCACATGATGCTAAAGTTACTTGGACCAAGACATTGAGGAAAGCAACACCTCAAAAGAAGACATTATAAAGATCAAGTGAAGTCCAAGGAACAAAGGAAGGGTTGCCGGTGGACTGTCTAGTCTGGAGCACTGGACTGTCCGGTGCACTAGGAACAGTAGCCCTAACGGCTAATTCTAGGTGGCACTATGGAGAGAAGACCACCGGACTGTCTGGTGTGACATCCGAAGTGTCCGGTGTAAAAATTCTACGCGCCAACGGTCGTCTACGGTGTCAGACCAACGGCTAGGCGCATCGGACTGTCCGGTGTGCCGCGGAGAGCATAGCTTTTCTCCAACGGCTAGATTTGTGTTGGGGGCTATAAATACACCCCCAATCGGCCATTTCAATGCGTGGGAGCCCAAGCAACATACTGAGGCATATAGTGCATATTTCCAAGAGCTCAAACACCCAAGTGCTTAATAGAATCACTCAGTGATTACTGTAGGTGCTTTGCGAAGTGCTTAGGTTAGTTAGACCGTTTTAGCGCTTGCTCTAGGTGAACCCTGGTTAGTTGAGTGAGTTTTATAAAACCACACAACCTCTCAGCTCTTGCGCGAGCCGTTGTAATTTTACCGAGTGAGGCGAGAGTCTTGCGAGACCGTGACAACCGCGTTTGTGTCACGGCGGGGAGCGTCCGAGAGGAGCCAGAAGTGGAGCACCACTTGCGCGTGGAGAAGGCATGTGGCTCTCTATGGAGTTACTCGACCGAGGTGCTTGGGCCTCGCGTGGGCTTCTCTTTGCATAGGGGCACCAATGAGGATTGGTCGGGACCTTGCGTGGTTCTGGATACCTCGGTAAAAATACTGGCATCATCCACGAGAGTTTGCATCTCTACTTCGCTCTTTAAGCTTCCGCATTTATGTTAAGCATTTTAAGTTTGAATCTTGTCTTTACACTTATATAGTGTAGATTGAAACTTAGCCATTGCAGTAGAGATAGCAACACTTAGACAAAATCAAGTTTGCACATTCTAGTTTGATTATTTGCATAGGTTTTGCTCTAGGGATTTATTTGTGGCCTAGTTTAGAGAAAGTTTTAGAAGTCCTAATTCACCCCTCTTAGGCGTCACCTGTTTCCTTCAAATACAACGAGTAGGGAGCAACAACGTCCTGTTAAGCGTGTCGTGTCAATGTACAATGCACGGGTATTTATAGGTAACCAGGGGAGTGGACATGCACTCCTATGTATGATTATGCCCCTGGTTACCTACGTCTTCCCCAGAATGTTCCCCCATTAGGGGTCATTACAGTGGAGTTAAGTACAATATGAATAAACACACCATCAACCCTACTCCAGGATGGGGCTTACACATGGGCCCGAGTAGGCCAGCAGGGCGCCACATGGGCCCATTCCACAGTCCACGCGGACAGGAGCAATGGTCTTCTCTCGAGGCGCCGGGTCTTCAAATCTTGCCAAGGCTTGTACCCGGAGTAGTGGAAAGCGAAGTCTTGAAGAGCGCCCGCTTTGGGCGGCTGGTCTCTTGGCCCCAAGCCTTTGTCAGTTCTTCGATTGAGGAGCTGCCTTTAGTGTGGATTGAGGTACCCTTCGCCTCTTATGACTGATGTAACCTGATTAGTTTATATTTAAAGTAGACCAAATGAGGGGCGGATGGCCTTCGCTCCAACACCTAGCGAAGCCGACAATTGTCGATCGTTGGTCACTCCACACATCGGAGAGTCTGGTGGCAGACCGGACAGTCCGGTGCAGTCTAGTGATCGTTGGCCGGGCTGACGTGTCCTGTGTAGATTACGTAGCCGACCACTGGCCAGGCACTCGATTGCCACACCGAAAAGTTCGGTGCACACTGGACAGTCCGATGATTTATAGCCGCGATGCTATGGCTGATTCCTGAGAGCGGCTTGTTCGCCGTCTAACAGCATGGGCACCGGATATTGTCCGGTGCACACGAGACAGTCGGGTGCACCCCATACTGTGATGGAACCTCCCAAGTAATTAGGCCCACCTACAGTTGTCCTTGTCCCACGGACTTCAGACAATCCTGTAGGTGCCCCTGAACTACTTGACAAGTTCGGTATCTTTCCTTACTTTACCAGGAACGATTCACCCGTCTTGCAGACATTACAGAACATCAGAGATAAAGAATTGCGGAAGCGATTACATAATTCACATTTATTTAAAAGCAAGCTCAAGTTGTTTTATTATAGACCAGAACTAAGAGCGAGTGCTGAGTAGTATTATTATACAAACCAAGGGAGGCAAAAACTCCTCCCGAGAAGATTTAAGTAAAAGATCTATATGGAGGACCAAGTCCTCCCGCACTTTAGTCTTGTGTTTCTTCTTTGGGAACCACCTTGGCACAGAAGCAGCAGAAATCTGCTACTTCCTCACCTAAAAACAACGAAGGGATAAACCCTGAAGTATGGAATTACTCAGCAAGACTTACCCGACTAAAGAAAAGACTCTCAAGGGTATGCTGGCTTTTAGGGAGTCAAGGTAAGGCTTCTCAATAATCAAAGACTCTGTTTTGCAGAAATGCTTATTAAAGTGGATCCTTAAAAATCAAATTTTATTTGTCAAGTTAAGTTCAATTACCTGCAACTAGAGTTCTTTCTACCCTAGTTCAATCACTGGTCCTGCACTAGCCAATTTCTTAACAAATACCCATCATTTTTAGTGGAATGCTACGTGTAGGTCAGTGACCAAGTCTTCATAACCGCGAAGGTACGGCGATCCGAATCGATTATACTCAGCTGAGGATCTCCAATCACACGACATATGTAGCACTTAACCCTTGCATATGTCAACCCGCCACCGGGGTTCTTAAGACCGGATCAGGTTCACGCAAACCGAGAGCACAGATACACCACCGTCCAGCCTCTTGCCACGGAGGGTACACGCTACTCTCGCCACCGCTCCACGCCCATTTCGTGTTATCTTATTCCGGCCTTAGTCTGCCCGAGGCAAGGCTTACCCATGACGAAGGCATGTGACTAGTTAAAGGGTCCTCGATCATCAAGCCTACATCGACAAGGTCCTTAATCGACTCAGACGGAGACACTACACCGAGACTCCTTTCTCGTGCAAGTCACCCGCCCGGTCTCATCTTAATTATTTCAAACCCAAAGTTTGGTACCTGGCAGAGGTACATCTTTTCCAGATGTTGAATCCATCAAGGCCCTGATGGATCCACCATCAAATTTTATTTCAAAAACATCCCACCCACTTTTGCCACATCATCTTTTGTAAAAACAAAACATTTTGTTTTTCTAAAGCAAGGCTAAGCATCAAAATCTTTTGTAAAACGGGTGATCAAGGAAGGTAATCAAATTCAAGAAGGTAATGCAGGAATTGTTTTATCAGTCAACTCCTATCACCTAATGCATCAAGCAAGTGAGAAAGATTTTAAAACAACAAGGAGGGTGGCAAATGCACCAGGGCTTGCCTTTGTTAACAGGTGAGTCCTGCTCGGATCCACAAATATCGAAGTAAAAGCAGTTGCCTGCTTGAGGATCTGAGGGTGGTGGTGTCCTGTCTTCAGTGACTTCTTCTTCTTCGTGTTCTAACATAACCATATATATGCATAAGAATGGATGCCATGGGATGCTCATGAGGATGCGAAGATAATATAAACTTATTATCTAAGTCTTGAGTACAACTTTCCTTCACGGTACTCCGAGAACCTAGGGTTTCCGGAGTCAGTAAAGGAGTTCATAGAGCAGGGGGGTGGTTTGGGGTTTGGTGATCAAACAAGGTCCAAATCAATTCAAACCCTACCCAAGGCTTCTAAATATTGTTTTAAGTTCACATAAAAAGTTTGGGGCATTTTTTGACTTACCAATTATTTTCTAAAAATCCATAACTAATTCTTTAAGCTACTTTGAATGCCCTAAAATTCTCTGTTTAAACTAAAAATCATGAAATTATTTTTATTAAATACTAGAGAAAATAACAAGCCTAGGAAAATTGGTTTTACAATTTTGCCATTTTTCTACTGTTTTCTATAATTGTTTTGGCTCTGGAGATAAAAGAAAACGAAAAACAGATGAATAGTATTGGACCAAAACCAGCCCAGGTCGGCCCATTACCAGAAGAAATGCGCGCGCCCGCGCCCGCGCTGACAGACTTGCACAGAGGCCCTCGCGTTTTTGTCAAACAGCAAATGAGGTCATTCACTGTTTCTACGTATCACTGACAGTTTACAGAAACGCCCCTGATGTTCTATTTCTTCACCCGACTCATCCTCGACGGCGTTCATGCCCCGGCGAGCTCCGGCGAGCGCCTGAACCGGTCGATTGGGGCTACGGCTGGGTTCTCCGAGCAACCGACATGAAATCGAGGCTACCTAGATGGTTTTCCCCAACTTAATTTGGCTCATGATCGACTAAGGAGCTCTGGCCACGGTGGCCGTGAGCATGGGGGCTAGCCCGTCGTGTTCCCGACGATTGGGGGCATCTACATTCAAATTGATGGCTTGGCGAGCATCACTGAACTATAAGAAGACTTAAACAAGGTTTGAATCGGACAGAGCTTTACCAGAATCGGCTGGCCACGGTGGACTTGGTTTCACGGTGTTCTTCGACCGATTTGGGGAAAAACGCGAATTCGAGCTCACTGGTGGATGATTGTGGGTGAGTAGCGGTGGCTAGTTAGCTGACGACCTCATGGAGCTAGACATGGGCTCAATTTATAGGAGAGTAAGACGGTGGCCGCGAATTTTTTAGGAGGACGCGCGGCGGCCGGAGATGAGGAAGAGAGCGGCGCGGTGAATACGTGTCTAGAGGCATGGCGGTTACTCCGGTGAGCCACGGAGAGCGAGGGGAAGACACGGTGGTGCGGTGGAAAGTGAGAGCCACGCGGCGTATGGCCGGAAGACGGCGGTCGCCGGCGTGTTAATCCGCTCAGCCGCAAAGAGGGAGAGAGAGCCACGGTGATGTCACTAGAGTGACCTCCAGCTCACCTGTCGGCAAGGGGCTTCTACCGCACGACGTTATACACTTACCCGAGCGCGAATCATGACGCCGGTGACGTGAATCACGGCGGAAGGCCACCGCTGGTGAGATCTTTTCTGGGGCTGGCGATCTGATCCTCAACGGTCACTGTACCATGGGCTGCAGTATTCAGTCAACCTGACAGCCATAGTTTAGACTCGATTTGTTCACAAATTTTCATGGCAACATACCCAATGATCTGCAGCAAAGTTGTAGTGCTATAATCCATCTATATCTTTGCTATAATGTGTACTCACAAAAAGTCACTGGATCCCCTTCAAAATCGAGTTCAAAGTTCATCTCAAAACACTGTCAGTCTGAACTTCAGACCCTAGGCAGTCTGACAGTCCAACTTGGGTTGAGATTTTCTCCACATTTCTCATAAGAACATGGCTTGAATCCTTAAACAAAGTTGTTCTCCTATAATTGGACTACAAACTTGTTGTAGTCACATTGGGCAAAAACCCTATGCTTTGAAAGTTACAAAGCCCCAAAGTTGAGCCAATATCACTGAAATTTCAGACTTAGTATAGAACTCAAATGAGGTCCATTTTGCAATTGAGTCCAAAACTTAGGGTTTGGCTTTCAAGTCCACATATTTGTGAACCAAAGGACTTAAGAACCTTATTTGACTTGGTTTTTGCACTTTAGTCCAAAAGTGGACCAATTTTGCACATAGGCCCCTAGGGTTTAGTTTTAGGGTTTTTCCAGGGTCCCAATTAGGGTTTTTAGTATCCCAGGGGTATAAATGTGACTCCACTTTGTTTTTTGGGGATATTTTATGACTCTTTCCCTAAAGTCTTTAGGTTTTCTCATCTTAGGTTAAGTTTTACCCCTTTAATCCCTATTTAGGGTTAAGTTTCCCATCCAGGGTGCTATTTGCAAAAACACTTAAACAATACAACTTGTTTGAAATTTTTGACTAGTGAATGCACTCTAGGTGTATCAAACATATGCAATGCCAATGCTATGATGTCATGCTCAAGTTTTAGTTATAGTAACACCAGGGGTGTTACATCCTTCCCCCCATAAAAGAATCTCGTCCCGAGATTTAAAGTCCTAGGGTGAGTAATGGAAAAGGAAATGTGTCACACTTTTATTTCCTTATTTCTGGTATAATGCAGGGTGGTGTGGGGGTTCACTCCTTTATTGCAATAACTATATACACTTTACAAATTACATGAGGCTAGAAAGCCTGGGAAATTCTTATTCAAGAAATCTTGAGTTTCCCAAGTAGCTTCATCTTCAGAATGCTGGTTCCACTGTATCTTATAAAACTTGAGAGTTTTTCTTCGGGTAACCCTGTCCTTTTGATCCAAGACTCGAACAGGATGCTCAGAATAGGTCAAGTCCGGCTCAAGGACAACATCAGTTACTTCAATGGTTCGATCGGGAACCCGAAGACACTTCTTCAATTGTGACACATGGAACACATTATGCACAGCAGACAAGGTTTCGGGTAGTTGGAGTCGGTATGCCACTGGTCCACATTGCTCAAGTACCAGGAATGGACCAATGTACCTGGGTGCAAGCTTCCCTTTAACCCCAAAACGCGATACTCCTTTCATTGGTGAGACTTTCAGGTAAACATAGTCTCCTTCCAGGAAATATAAGGGCATTCGCCGTGTGTCTGTATAACTCTTCTGACGAGCTTGTGCTTTCTTCATATTACGAATAATTTTCTGAACCTTATCCTCGACTTCTTTCACCAGATCAGGTCTAAAGAAGCACCTTTCACCAGGTTCAGACCAATTTAGCGGAGTCCGACACCGTCGTCCATATAAAGCTTCAAAGGGTGCCATCTTGATACTTTCTTGATAGCTATTATTATACGAAAACTCCGCCAAAGGTAAACATTCATCCCATTTCTGTGAGAAGTCCAGAACACATGCCCGCAGCATATCTTCAAGTATTTGGTTCACTCTCTCAGTCTGTCCACTGGTTTGAGGATGATAGGCCGAACTGTGGAGTAACTTAGTACCCAGGGATTTATGAAGTTCTTCCCAAAATTTGGATACAAATTGTGGTCCACGATCCGACACTATAGTCTTTGGAACACCATGCAAACTGAGAATACGAGCAATATATAATTCCGCATAGGTAAGTACCGGGTAATATGTCTTGACCGGCAGAAAATGAGCAACCTTTGTAAGTCGATCAACAATCACCCAGATAGAGTCATACCCTTTCGCGGTCCTGGGCAATCCCACAATGAAGTCCATAGCTTATGTCTTCCCATTTCCATGTTGGTATTGGTAATGACTGCAATGGACCGGCAGTTTTCATGTGTATGGCCTTGACACGTCTGCAAGTGTCACACTTAGCCACATAGCGTGCAATTTCAATTTTCATCTTCGTCCACCAGTAGTGCTGTTTTAGATCATGATACATCTTAGTGCTTCCCGGATGAATAGAATAGCGACTAAGATGCGCTTCATCTAAGATTTGCTGGCGGAGTTCTTCATTCTTTGGCACTACTATGCGGTTTTTAAACCATATCACACCTTGATCGTCTTCCTTGAAACATTTGGCTGTTCCAGCCCTTATCTTCTCTCGTATGTGCTTCATACCCAGATTATCCTTTTGAGCATCAATTATCCTTTGCAAAATGGTTGACTCAAGCTTTAGCTGATTCAGAGTCCCTTGTTGGATTATCCCCAGGTTTAGCTTCTCCATTTCTTGACATAAAGTGTTCTCGGAGGTCTTTGCCATAAGACAGTGGCAGGAAGTCTTACGACTCAATGCATCTGCCACCACATTGGCCTTGCCTGGGTGATAATGGATCTCCAGTTCATAGTCTTTAATGAGCTCAAGCCATCGTCTTTGCCTCATATTTAACTCTGACTGGGTGAAGATGTACTTCAAACTTTTATGATCTGTATATATGTGACAGATATTTCCCAGCAGATAGTGATGCCATATTTTCAGGGCATGAACCACAGCAGCTAGCTCCAGATCATGAGTTGGATAATGCTCCTCATGTCGGCGCAACTGCCTTGAAGCATACGCAATTACTCGGCCCTCTTGCATCAGTACACAGCCGAGCCCACTGCCAGATGCATCACAATATACATCAAAAGGTTTAGTGATGTCTGGTTGAGCCAATACCGGAGCAGTGGTTAATAATGTCTTCAATTGCTCAAAGGCTTCATTACACCTAGAAGACCAATTGAACTTAATATCATTCTTCAATAAACTTGTGATTGGCTTCACAAGCTTAGAAAAATCGGGTATGAATCTGCGATAATATCCAGCTAGTCCAAGAAAACTCCGGACTTGGTGAACAGTGGTTGGGGGTTTCCACTCTAGAATATCTTTGACCTTGCTAGGATCTACCGCAATTCCTTTAGCTAATAACACGTGCCCCAAAAATTGAATTTCCTCCAGCCAGAACGCGCACTTGCTGAACTTGGCATACAGCTGATGTTCCCTCAGGCGCGTCAATACAATCCGTAGATGTTGAGCATGCTCCTCTTCATTTTTAGAGTATATCAAAATATCGTCGATGAATACCACCACGAACTTGTCCAACTCAGGCATGAACACCGAGTTCATCAAATAGGTGAAGTGGGCAGGAGCATTTGTGAGCCCGAAAGACATTACCAAGTATTCAAACAATCCATACCGCGTAGTAAATGCGGTCTTCGGTATATCCTCGGGCCGAATACGGATTTGGTGATAGCCCGACCTGAGATCAATTTTGGAAAATACCCTCGCCCCAGTCAGTTGATCAAATAAGATGTCGATCCTTGGAAGAGGGTACTTATTCTTGATGGTGACCTCATTCAGGGGTTGATAATCCACGCACATCCGCAAGGTTTGATCCTTCTTCTTAACAAAAATGGCGGGGCAACCCCATGGGGACGAGCTTGGCCGGATGAATCCCTTATTCAGTAGATCTTGTAATTGAATCTTCAATTCCGCCAACTCATTAGGGGGCATACGGTACGATCTTCGGGAGATAGGAGCCGTACCGGGCTTTAGCTCAATTACGAATTCTACATCTCTTTCAGGGGGCAGTCCAGGCAAATCTTCCGGAAATACATCTGGAAACTCACATACTACCGGAATGTTCTTGATCTCCGGTACAATGGCTTCAAATATTCTACCAAAAGCTTTGGCTGGATTGGTTACGGGGAGAGACAAAAGAATTTCTTCTTGATTATAGCTCAACCTGACGGTTCTGAGTTCAGTGTTGAGGATTGCCTTGTGTTGGGTTAACCAATTCATACCCAAAATTACATCTATATCCTGGCCTTTCAGAACAATCATGTTAGCAGGAAAGTTCCGTCCGGCCATTGTTACTGGCACTCCATAGGCCACTTCTTTAGTAAAAATGTGTCCCCCAGGTGAATGAATTTTAAATCCCTCTTTTGATTCATAACATGCAATGTGATGTTGCTCCACAAATTTCTTGCTAATGAAGGTATGCGAAGCACCAGAATCAAAAAGAATAATTGCAGGGTGACTGGCCACGGGAAACGTACCCATCATCACCGGCTCTCCTTCCGGTGTAGTGGCCACCTGGGTGTAGTATACACGCCCCGTTTTCTTGGTATTTCTCCCCACAGCATTTCCCTTGGGCTGAGTGGACTTCCCAGTTCCTTGCTGAGTATTGGATTGATTTTGCTTGGGGTATGGGCAGTCTTTGATAAAATGTCCTGACTTGCCGCAGTTGAAACACCCGGTTGAAGAGCTGGGCAAGGCAGGGAATCGAGTGCCTAGGGCACCCGGCTGATTTGGGGAAGTGGAGGTATTGTTGGGGCGGATAATAATGGGCTGTTTGAAAGGGAATGCTGGTGGACGGGAAAAAGTGCGGTTTTGGCTAGAAGGCCGGATGACGAACCGTTGCCTCTTTGCCTGGCCCTGATTAGGCCTCTCACCACCGAATCCCTTATTCTTCCCAGAACTTGCATATTTTGCTTCCACAGATAAGGTTGTACTGACAGCCTTTCCATATATGAGGTCAATACATGTGGCCATCTTTCGCTGCAACCGGTCATTTAGACCTCTCATAAAACAGTTCTTTTTCTTCAAATCAGTATTCACCTGGTCGATGGCATACTGCGACGGGTGATTAAACTTGTTAAGATACTGATTGATGGTGTCTCCTCCTTGTTTCAGCTTCATGAATTCCTCTTGTTTCATATGCAGCACCCCTTCAGGTATGTAGTGCTCACGGAAGGCTGCTTTAAATTCTTCCCAAGTGATTTGATGGTTGTCAGGTTGGATAGCCACAAAATTTCCCCACCAAGTATTGGCAGGGCCACGTAGTTGCTGTGCCGCGAACAATGGCTTCTGCGTTTCAGAACAACGAAGAAGACCAAACTTTTGTTCAATAACTCGTATCCACTCGTCAGCTTCTAGCGCGTCTTCTGCCTTGGTGAATAGAGGTGGACGAGTTTCAGAGAAGTCCAGATAGGTGGTTTCACGGGGACCTTGCTGAAAACCTCTTCCTGCCTGCTGCTGGAACTGCTGCTGACCCACCATTTCCCTAAGGAAGCGGGTATTGTCTGCGGTGGCATTCACCAAGGCGGCAATCGCCTCGGCTAGCGTGGGTGGAACCGGAGGTGGATTTGGGGTGACATCCCGACCCCCAGAAGTTCCGGCTGCGTCCTGTCCGCGAGTCCTGGTCGGCATCTGAGGCAAAAACATTTGAAATAAACATAATATGCCAAAGAGACCTTCCATTTTACATTACTATAAAAAGTAATGATACAGACTCGATATTACATAACAGGATACATTACCCATTAACAAAAGTTCAACCTATTATACAACAGTGCATTCTACAATACACTACTCTACTTCTATTACACCATTAGTCCTGCTTTCCGTTACTTTTGGCGGCCTCATCGTCAGGTGTGGGAGTCCAGACGTCAACCAACCTCAAAGAAGGAGGGGGTTCAAAAAGGTCTAACTCCCCACCCAACGCGCGTCCCGCAACGTGAGAGGGTCCGGCTTCCGCCTCGGCAGAGTGTGCAGGCACACTAGGGTGTAATTGTGAGTATAGTATATGGACTTCCTCATGCAACGTATTGCAGTAGACCTGCAGGTCGTCGACAGTTGAGCTAAGTTCTTTAATTCGGGCCTGAGCCCTTGCTTCCTTAGCACATGCCAGCAAATGAGACTGTACTGCCCAGTCAAGTGCTAAGTCTCGATCAGCAAGCTGATCCTGCAGGTGACGGATGTCCCTTCTTAGTTCATTGATTCTATCTCCATCTGCGACCCAAGCATCGGTCCTGTGTTGCAGCTCTGCTTGAAGTCGACTCACTCGGGCTTCAAGGTCTCCTATGGGGTCATTACTTCCGTTGCTGCTGCTTTCGTGTCGAGGGGCTAGTTGATGCCGGGGTACTCCAATTGGTCCCGTTGACTTACGTGCCGTTAGCCTTGTGCGTGGCGGCATCTTTCTAAGGGGGAAAATTTATTAGCATAATTCTTAGCATGATGCATGAATAAGTACAGAATCAACCTTAGTCGATTCAACCTTCTATACATTGCACTCTTCCTATCTGGTCTTTAAGATAGACTCTTCAGAATACTTAGGTAAGAAGAGAAAAGAATTTTTTTTTAGGTAAGACTTTCGAAAATCCTTTTGAAGATGCCTCATAATGTCTGCAAAGAAGGGCTACGCTCCGATACCAGCTGTGACGGAACCTCCCAAGTAATTAGGCCCACCTACAGTTGTCCTTGTCCCACGGACTTCAGACAATCCTGTAGGTGCCCCTGAACTACTTGACAAGTTCGGTATCTTTCCTTACTTTACCAGGAACGATTCACCCGCCTTGCAGACATTACAGAACATCGGAGATAAAGAATTGCGGAAGCGATTACATAATTCACATTTATTTAAAAGCAAGCTCAAGTTGTTTTATTACAGACCAGAACTAAGAGCGAGTGCTGAGTAGTATTATTATACAAACCAAGGGAGGCAAAAACTCCTCCCGAGAAGATTTAAGTAAAAGATCTATATGGAGGACCAAGTCCTCCCGCACTTCAGTCTTGTGTTTCTTCTTTGGGAACCACCTTGGCACAGAAGCAGCAGAAATCTGCTACTTCCTCACCTAAAAACAACGAAGGGATAAACCCTAAGTATGGAATTACTCAGCAAGACTTACCTGACTAAAGAAAAGACTCTCAAGGGTATGCTGGCTTTTAGGGAGTCAAGGTAAGGCTTCTCAATAATCAAAGACTCTGTTTTGCAGAAATGCTTATTAAAGTGGATCCTTAAAAATCAAATTTTATTTGTCAAGTTAAGTTCAATTACCTGCAACTAGAGTTCTTTCTACCCTAGTTCAATCACTGGTCCTGCACTAGCCAATTTCTTAACAAATACCCATCATTTTTAGTGGAATGCTACGTGTAGGTCAGTGACCAAGTCTTCATAACCGCGAAGGTACGGCGATCCGAATCGATTATACTCAGCTGAGGATCTCCAATCACACGACATATGTAGCACTTAACCCTTGCATATGTCAACCCGCCACCGGGGTTCTTAAGACCGGATCAGGTTCACGCAAACCGAGAGCACAGATACACCACCGTCCAGCCTCTTGCCACGGAGGGTACACGCTACTCTCGCCACCGCTCCACGCCCATTTCGTGTTATCTTATTCCGGCCTTAGTCTGCCCGAGGCAAGGCTTACCCATGACGAGGCATGTGACTAGTTAAAGGGTCCTCGATCATCAAGCCTACATCGACAAGGTCCTTAATCGACTCAGACGGAGACGCTACACCGAGACTCCTTTCTCGTGCAAGTCACCCGCCCGGTCTCATCTTAATTATTTCAAACCCAAAGTTTGGTACCTGGCAGAGGTACATCTTTTCCAGATGTTGAATCCATCAAGGCCCTGATGGATCCACCATCAAATTTTATTTCAAAAACATCCCACCCACTTTTGCCACATCATCTTTTGTAAAAACAAAACATTTTGTTTTTCTAAAGCAAGGCTAAGCATCAAAATCTTTTGTAAAACGGGTGATCAAGGAAGGTAATCAAATTCAAGGAAGGTAATGCAGGAATTGTTTTATCAGTCAACTCCTATCACCTAATGCATCAAGCAAGTGAGAAAGATTTTAAAACAACAAGGAGGGTGGCAAATGCACCGGGGCTTGCCTTTGTTAACAGGTGAGTCCTGCTCGGATCCACAAATATCGAAGTAAAAGCAGTTGCCTGCTTGAGGATCTGAGGGTGGTGGTGTCCTGTCTTCAGTGACTTCTTCTTCTTCTTCTTCGTGTTCTAACATAACCATATATATGCATAAGAATGGATGCCATGGGATGCTCATGAGGATGCGAAGATAATATAAACTTATTATCTAAGTCTTGAGTACAACTTTCCTTCACGGTACTCCGAGAACCTAGGGTTTCCGGAGTCAGTAAAGGAGTTCATAGAGCAGGGGGGTGGTTTGGGGTTTGGTGATCAAACAAGGTCCAAATCAATTCAAACCCTACCCAAGGCTTCTAAATATTGTTTTAAGTTCACATAAAAGGTTTGGGGCATTTTTGGACTTACCAATTATTTTCTAAAAATCCATAACTAATTCTTTAAGCTACTTTGAATGCCCTAAAATTCTCTGTTTAAACTAAAAATCATGAAATTATTTTTATTAAATACTAGAGAAAATAACAATCCTAGGAAAATTGGTTTTACAATTTTGCCATTTTTCTACTGTTTTCTATAATTGTTTTGGCTCTGGAGATAAAAGAAAAAGAAAAACAGATGAATAGTATTGGACCAAAACCAGCCCAGGTCGGCCCATTACCAGAAGAAATGCGTGCGCCCGCGCCCGCGCTGACAGACTTGCACATAGGCCCTCGCGTTTTTGTCAAACAGCAAACGAGGTCATTCACTGTTTCTACGTATCACTGACAGTTTACAGAAACGCCCCTGATGTTCTATTTCTTCACCCGACTCATCCTCGACGGCGTTCATGCCCCGCCGAGCTCCGGCGAGCGCCTGAACCGGTCGATTGGGGCTACGGCTGGGTTCTCCGAGCAACCGACATGAAATCGAGGCTACCTAGATGGTTTTCCCCAACTTAATTTGGCTCATGATCGACTAAGGAGCTCTGGCCACGGTGGCCGTGAGCATGGGGGCTAGCCCGTCGTGTTCCCGACGATTGGGGGCATCTACATTCAAATTGATGGCTTGGCGAGCATCACTGAACTATAAGAAGACTTAAACAAGGTTTGAATCGGACAGAGCTTTGCCAGAATCGGCTGGCCACGGTGGACTTGGTTTCACGGTGTTCTTCGACCGATTTGGGGAAAAACGCGAATTCGAGCTCACTGGTGGATGATTGTGGGTGAGTAGCGGTGGCTAGTTAGCTGACGACCTCACGGAGCTAGACATGGGCTCATTTTATAGGAGAGTAAGACGGTGGTCGCGAATTTTTGAGGAGGACGCGCGGCGGCCGGAGATGAGGAAGAGAGCGGCGCGGTGAATACGTGTCTAGAGGCGTGGCGGTTACTCCGGTGCGCCACAGAGAGCGAGGGGAAGACACGGTGGTGCGGTGGAAAGTGAGAGCCACGCGGCGTATGGCCGGAAGACGGCGGTCGCCGGCGTGTTAATCCGCTCAGCCGCAAAGAGGGAGAGAGAGCCACGGTGATGTCACCGGAGTGACCTCCAGCTCACCGTCGGCGAGGGGCTTCTACCGCACGACGTTATACACTTACCAGAGCGCGAATCATGACGTCGGCGACGTGAATCACGGCGGAAGGCCACCACCGGTGAGATCTTTTCTGGGGCTGGCGATCTGATCCTCAACGGTCACTGTACCATGGGCTGCAGTATTCAGTCAACCTGACATCCATAGTTTAGACTCGATTTGTTCACAAATTTTCATGGCAACATACCCAATGATCTGCAGCAAAGTTGTAGTGCTATAATCCATCTATATCTTTGCTATAATGTGTACTCACAAAAAGTCACTGGATCCCCTTCAAAATCGAGTTCAAAGTTCATCTCAAAACACTGTCAGTCTGAACTTCAGACCCCAAGCAGTCTGACAGTCCAACTTGGGTTGAGATTTTCTCCACATTTCTCATAAGAACATGGCTTGAATCCTTAAACAAAGTTGTTCTCCTATAATTGGACTACAAACTTGTTGTAGTCACATTGGGAAAAAACCCTATGCTTTGAAAGTTACAAAGCCCCAAAGTTGAGCCAATATCACTGAAATTTCAGACTTAGTATAGAACTCAAATGAGGTCCATTTTGCAATTGAGTCCGAAACTTAGGGTTTGGCTTTCAAGTCCACATATTTGTGAACCAAAGGACTTAAGAACCTTATTTGACTTGGTTTTTGCACTTTAGTCCAAAAGTGGACCAATTTTGCACATAGGCCCCTAGGGTTTAGTTTTAGGGTTTTTTCAGGGTCCCAATTAGGGTTTTTAGTATCCCAAGGGTATAAATGTGACTCCACTTTGTTTTTTGGGGATATTTTATGACTCTTTCCCTAAAGTCTTTAGGTTTTCTCATCTTAGGTTAAGTTTTACCCCTTTAATCCCTATTTAGGGTTAAGTTTCCCATCCAGGGTGCTATTTGCAAAAACACTTAAACAATACAACTTGTTTGAAATTTTTGACTAGTGAATGCACTCTAGGTGTATCAAACATATGCAATGCCAATGCTATGATGTCATGCTCAAGTTTTAGTTATAGTAACACCAGGGGTGTTACACATACCAGCACAAGTTTGGCTAAACTTAGCCAAACACAATTTCTCCAAATCGATTCAACTTGAGAAATTTCCTAGCACTTAGATAACACATAGTTAGCAACTAAAACAATTTACTATGTGCTACAATCATACCTTGTTCCTTCAATGCAATGAGATTTGTAATATACACCAAGATGCACTTTTTCTTTGTTTCTCAATTTGCCTTTCATATACCCGTGCTTATGCTCATACAAGAAGATGATGGTCCAAAACAATGTGTTGAGCATTTAATCACCAAAACATAATAAAAGTCGCCTAGAGGGGGGTGAATAGGCGGAATCTGAAAATTATAAACTTAAAGCACGACTACAAGCCGGGGTTAGCGTTAGAATTAAATCAGAGTCCGAAAGAGAGGGCGAAAACAAATCACAAGCAAATGAAGAGAGTGACACGGTGATTTGTTTTACCGAGGTTCGGTTCTTACAAACCTACTCCCCGTTGAGGTGGTCACAAAGACCGGGTCTCTTTCAACCCTTTCCCTCTCTCAAACGGTCACCTAGACCGAGTGAGCTTTTCTCCTTAATCAAATGGGTCACTTAGACCCCTACAAGGACCACCACAACTTGGTGTCTCTTGCTTTGATTACAAGTTGCTTGAGAACAAGAAAGAGGAAGAAGAAAAGTGATCCAAGCACAAGAGCTCAAAGAACACGAGCAAAACTCTCTCTTCTAGTCACTAATTGCTTTGAGTGGAATTGGGACTTGGAGAGGCTTTGATTCAATCTATTTGTGTCTTGTATTGAATGCACTAGCTCTTGTATTGAGTGAGATGTCTGAAAAACTTGGATGTCTTGAATGGTGGTGGTTGGGGGTATTTATAGCCCCACCCACCAAAATGGTCGTTGGGGAGGCTCTCTGTCGATGGGCACACCGGACATTCCGGTGCGCCACCGGACACTGTCCGGTGCGCCAGCCACGTCACCCAACCGTTAGGGTTCTGACGGTTTCGACCGTTGGAGCTCTGACTTCATGGGGCACCGGACAGTCCGGTGCCGTACTAGATAGACACTATTCACTGTCTGGTGCGCCTTCTGGCGCTGCTCTGACTCTGCGCGCGCAGACGCGCACTGTTCACTGTTCACTATTGCTTTTGCAGACGACCGTTGGCGCAGTAGCCGTTGCTCCGCTTGGCACACCGGACAGTCCGGTGCTACACCGGACAGTCCGGTGAATTATAGCGGAGTGGCATTTCCAGAAACCCGAAGCTGAGGAGTTTGGAGTTGATCTCCCCGGTGCACCGGACAGTCCGGTGCGCTAGACCAGGGCTGCCTTCGCTTTCTTTTGCTCCTTTTGTTTTGAACCCTAACTTGTTCTCTTAATTGGTTTGTGTTGAACCTATGGCACCTATAGAACATATAATCTAGAGCAAACTAGTTAGTCCAATTGTTTGTGTTGGGCAATTCAACCACCAAAATCATTTAGGAAAAGGCTTGACCCTATTTCCCTTTCAATCTCCCCCTTTTTGGTGATTGATGCCAACACAAACCAAAGCATATATATAAGTGCATAATTGAACTAGTTTGCATAAGGTAAGTGCAAAGGTTGCTCGGAATTAAACCAATTTAAACTTCCATAAGATATGTGTGATAGAACCTCCCAAGTCATTAGGCCCACCTACAGTTGTCCTTGTCCAACGGACCTCAGACAACCCTGCAGGTGCCCCTGAATCACTTGACAAGTTCGATATCTGTATTCCTTACCTTTCCCAAGAGCGTTTCACCCGTCACGCAGACATTGCCAAACATCGAAGATACGATAGTGCGGAAGCAGTTACAATAACTTACTTTTATTGAAAAGTAAGACAGAGTTATATAGTTACAGACCAGAACAAAATATAAGAGTGCTGAGTGTTATTATTACAAAACATGGGAGGCAAAAACCCCTCCCAAACAGTAAAAGTTTTCTTACTAGAGGACCTTTTCTCCCGCAGCTTTAGTCTTGGTTCTCTTCCTTTGGTACCACCTTTGAACAGAAGCAGCAAAAGTTTGCCGCTTCTTCACCTAAAACCACATGGGACAAAGCCCTGAGTACGAAGTGTACTTTCACAAGACTTACCCGACAAAGTAAAAGACTCTCAAGGATATGCTGGCTTTAAGGGAGTCAAGGTAAGGCTTATCAATAATCAATGACTCTGTTTGCAGAAATGCTTACTAATAATGGATCCTTAAAAATCCAGTTTTATTTGTCAGATTAAGTAAAATTACCTGCAACTAGGGTTCTTTCTACCCTAATTAATTCACTTGACCTATACTAACCAATTTCTTAACAACCCTTCATCTTCACTGGATTGCTACGTGTAAGTCAGTGACCAAGTCTTCGTATCCGCGAAGTTACGGCGATCCGAATCGATTATACTCAGGTGAGGATCTCCAATCACACGACATATGTAGCACTTAACCCTTGCATATGTCAACTCGCCACCGGGGTTCTTAAGACCAGATCAGGTTTACGCCAATCGAGAGCACAGATACACCACCGTCCAGCCTCTTGCCACGGAGGGTACACGCTACTCTCGCCATCTCTCCACTCCCATTTCGTGTTATCTTATTCTGGTATTAGTCTGCCCGAGGCAAAACTTACCCATGACGAGGCATGTGACCAGTTAAAGGGTCCTCGGTCAGCAGGCCTACATCGACACGGTCCTTAATCAACTCAAACGGAGACACTACACCGAGACTCTCTTTCTCGTCAAGTCACCCGCCCGGTCTCAGCTTTACCATTTCAAACCCAAGAGGTACATCTTTTCCGATGCTGAACCCATCATGGCCATGATGGATTCACCATCAAGTTTTATTTTTGAAAACATCCCACCCACTTTGAAGCATCATCTTTTTGTAAAAACAAAACCTTTTGTTTTTCTAGAGCAAAACTAAGCATAAGAAAAACCTTTTGTAAAACAGGGATTTAAGAGGTAATCAAATCCAAGGAAGGAAATGCAAGAATTGGTTTAGCACACAACTCCTATTACCTAATGCATCAAGTAAGTGAGAACGATTTTAAAAGCAACAAGGAGGTGGCAAATGCACCGGGGCTTGCCTTGTGTTACTGGTGAATCAGGCTCTGTTCCGCAGATATCAAAATAGAAACAGTTGCCTGCCTGATGTTCCTCAGGTGGTGGTGGTGATGAAGTCCTTGTCTCTTCAACCTCTACTTCCTCCTCGTTTTCTAAATATAGCCAAGTATAATAATGAATGTTCATGTAATGCTCATGAAGATGCAAATATAATAAAATTTATTATCTAATGTCTTGAATACAACTTTCCTTCACGAATCTCCAAGAACTTAGGGTTTCTGGAGTCAATAGTGAAGTTCATAGGGCAGGGGCTAGGGTTTTGGGTTCTAAGTACCAAACATGGTCCAATCCATACCAAACTTTAACCAAGGCCTCTAAATATTATTTAGAGTTTACCCTAAAAGTTTAGTGAATTTTGGATTTATTATTTATTCCCTAGAAATTCAGAAGCATGGTTTTTGGCTATTTTAAATGCTCTATAATTTCCTATTTGGACTAAAAATCATAAAGCTATTTTAATTAAATACTATATGAAATTAGAGACCTAGCAAAATTGGTTTGGTATTTTTATCATTTTTATACAATTTTCTAGAATTTCTTTAGCTCTGGCAGAAAAAGAAAAAGAAAAACGATGAACAGTATTGGACCGGAAGCGGCCCAAGTCAGCCCACTACAGGCAGAAGTGCGCCCGCGTGCCCGCGCAGACTTTGCGAATAGACCCCTGGCGTTTTGAATAACCCGAACGGGGTGCCCTGCACTATTTCTGTGAGCCGCTGACAGTTTACAAGGACCCCCCATGTTCTAATTCTTCGCAGGCCGAGGTCCACGACGGTGAACAGCACAGGCCAAACTCCAGTGAGCCTACGCCGGCCGGATACCGCAACAGCTGGGACTCCCGTGCGGCAGACACCAGATTGGACCCCTCCCGCCCATTTCCCCTCAATCAATTTCACCAGTGGGGTTTTGAATCAACCAGTTCACGGCGATAGTGCGGATGATCGGATGGGTAAACACGTTCTGAACAACCGACGGCATGGATGACAAAATTGAAGCTTGGGGAAGCTTTACGGGTTCACCAGAGGTTATGTACATGCTTGAATTTGGACTAGGCAAGAGTATAAAAGCGGGTCAACAGAGAGGGTGTCACGACGGCGTTCCACGGAGCAGAGGAGTGTTCTGGTGATGGGACTCTGGCAAACCATAATGGGTCAGCTCCGAGAGCAATAGGAAGCTATAAACAAGCTAGAACATGAAGCAATCGGGGAGTTACTGACCCGAGGAGTGCTGGCCACGGAGGAGTTCTTCACGGCCGCGCGAAGAACAGGGCAGAATGGTTTTGTGGACTGTGTGAGTTCTTCTGGTGAAATTGAGTCGATTGCTTAAGTGCTTGTGTGAGTGATGTGGTGAAGAAGCGGGATCCGAGCTCAATTTATAGGCCGATGGCCGGAGTTGGATGAGAATCGTGGAGCTGTAACCGCGCTGGCAAGCTCACCGCGCGGGTAGAGTCACGACGATGTCCCGGTGACCGCCGATTAACCGGGCAGTGCCACCGCAACATTTTAACGCCACATCACGGATGATCTTTACCGTGGTCACGGACCCATCCCCTACCGCGGTGGCGTTCTTATCGCCGGCGAGATCTTTCTGAAGTTCGATGAACAGTGCGCCACGATTCAGTTAAAAATCGCCTGACAGCCCATCTTTGGATCAAATTATCTCCAAATTCCTCATGGCACCAAGACTTAATACCTGTAGCAAAGTTATTCTTCTACAATGGCTCTACAACTTTGTTACATTGACCCAGGGCAAATTCTTTGAATTTCTCAATCTACAAAGCTCCAAAGTTAGCCCTCATCAACTGTTTTCAGACTTAGCTATATGGTCACAAAAGTGGTTTTTTTGCAAATAGGCCCAAAACCTAGGGTTTCATTTGCAAATCCCCAAGTATGTGAACCATATGACTAAAGACACCTTATTTCCATGATTTTTGCTCTTTAGTCCAAAAGTGCACTAATTTTGCACTTAGCCCCCTAGGGTTTAAGTCTAATGCTTTCCAGGGTTCTCTTTAGGGTTTTTGGTGCTCTTAGGGTTTGGATATCCCTTAACTTCATTAATGGCGGTGTTTTAGGATCATTATTATCAAGTTTTGAAGTTTTCCCTTGTTTAGGCTTTGGTTACTCTATTAAGCCCAATCTAGGGTTAAACACTGTACCCTAGGGTTTCACTAGTAACATGTCACATCAATACAACTTGTTTGAAATTTTTGCCTAGTGAATGCACTCTAGGTGTGTCAAACACATGATATGCCCATGCTTATGATGTTATGCTCAAGTTTTAGTGGCAGTAACACCAGGGGTGTTACAATATGCATGGATTGCTTTCTTTCTTTTAACATTTTGGACCACATTTGCACCACTTGCTTTGTTTTTGCAAATTCTTTTGGAAATTCTTTTCAAGGTCTTTTTGCAAATAGTCAAAGGTATATAAGTAAGATTTTGAGAAGCATTTTCAAGATTTTGAAATTTTCTCCCCCTGTTTCAAATGCTTTTTCTTTGACTAAACAAAACTCCCCCTTAATGAAATTCTTCTCTTAGTGTTCAAGAGGGTTTTACCAATTGAGATATAATTTCTTGGAGGAATGCTAATTTCAAAGATACCAATTGAAAAAACATTTAAAAACTTAAACTTGTTTCGAAAAATTTTGAAATTGGTGTGGTGGTGCGGTCCTTTTGCTTTGGGCTAATACTTTCTCCCCCTTTAGCATTAATCGCCAAAAAACGGATACTTTGAGTGAAATATGAGCCCTTAGTAACTTCTCTCCCCCTTTGGCAAACAATATATGAGTGAAATATTATACCAATGTGGAGAGATGGCGGAATACCGGTAAAGAGTAGATAATACCGATGGAGTTGAGTGGAAGCGCCGTCTTTGCCGAATACTCCATTTCCCTTTCAATTCTATGACTAAGCATGAGAATACACTTGAAAACACATTAGTCATAGACATAAAAGAGATATGATCAAAGGTATATAAATGAGCTATGTGTGCAAAGTATCAATCAAAGTTTCGAGAATCAAGAATGTTTAGCTCATTCCTAAGTTTGGTAGAGGTTTTCTCATCTAGTGGTTTGGTAAAGATATCGGCTAGTTGTTCTTTGGTGTTAATATAGGCTATCTCAATATCCCCCTTTGTTGGTCATCTCTCAAAAAGTGATACCGAATGGCTATATGCTTAGTGCGGCTGTGTTCAACGGGATTATCCGCCATGCGAATTGCACTCTCATTATCACATAGGAGAGGGACTTTGCTAAATTTGTAGCCATAGTCCCTGAGGGTTTGCCTCATCCAAAGCAATTGTGCGCAACAATGGCCTGCGGCAATATACTCGGCTTCGGCGGTAGAAAGAGCTACTGAGTTTTGTTTCTTTGAAGCCCAAGACACCAGGGATCTCCCTAGAAACTGACAAGTCCCTGATGTGCTCTTCCTATCAATTTTACACCTTGCCGAATCAGCATCTGAATATCCTAATAAATCAAAAGAGGATCCCTTGGGGTACCAAAGGCCAAACTTAGGAGTATAAACTAAATATCTCAAGATTCTTTTCACGGCCCTAAGGTGAACTTCCTTAGGATCGGCTTGGAACCTTGCACACATGCATACGAAAAGCATAATATCCGGTCGAGATGCACATAAGTAGAGTAAAGATCCTATCATCGACCGGTATACCTTTTGATCTACAGATTTACCTCCGGTGTCGAGGTCGAGATGCCCATTGGTTCCCATGGGTGTCTTGATGGGCTTGGCATCCTTCATTCCAAACTTGGTGAGTATATCTTGAATGTACTTTGTTTGGCTGATGAAGGTGCCCTCTTGGAGTTGCTTGACTTAAAATCCTAGAAAATACTTCAACTCCCCCATCATAGACATCTCGAATTTCTGTACCATGATCCTACTAAACTCTTCACAGGTAGATTTGTTAGTAGACCCAAATATGATATCATCTACATAAATTTGGCATACAAACAAATCTTTTGCAATAGTTTTAGTAAAGAGAGTAGGATCGGCTTTACCGACTTTGAAGCCATTAGTGATAAGAAAATCTCTTAGGCATTCATACCATGCTCGTGGGGCTTGCTTGAGCCCATAAAGTGCCTTAGAGAGTTTATACACATGGTTAGGGTACTCACTATCTTCAAAGCCGGGAGGTTGCTCAACATAGACCTTTTCCTCGATTGGTCCATTGAGGAAGGCACTCTTCACGTCCATTTGATATAGCTTAAAGCCATGGTAAGTAGCATAGGCAAGTAATATACGAATTGACTCAAGCCTAGCTACGGGTGCATAGGTTTCACCAAAATCCAAACCTTCGACTTGTGAATAACCCTTGGCCACAAGTCGTGCTTTGTTCCTTGTCACCACACCATGCTCATCTTGCTTGTTGCGGAACACCCACTTGGTTCCTACAACATTTTGATTAGGACGTGGAACCAAATGCCATACCTCATTCCTCGTGAAGTTGTTGAGCTCCTCTTGCATCGCCAGCATCCAATCTGAATCTTTAAGTGCATCCTCTAGCCTGTGTGGCTCAATAGAGTAAACAAAAGAGTAATGTTCACAAAAATGAGCGACTCGAGATTGAGTGGTTACCCCCTTATGAATATTGCTGAGGATGGTGTTCACGGGGTGATCTCTTTGAATCGCCTGGTGGACTCTTGGGTGTGGCGGTCTTTGATCCTGTTCATCTTCCTTGTCTTGATCATTGTCATCTCCCCCTTGATCATTACCCTCCTCTTGAGGTGGCTCATCTTCTTGATCTTCTTCTTCATCATCTTGAGCCTGTTCCTCATCTTGAGTTGGTGGAGATGCTTGTATGGAAGATGATGGTTGATCTTGTGCTTATGGAGGCTCTTCGGATTCTTTGGGACACACATCCCCAATGGACATGTTCCTTAGCGCGACACACGGAGCCTCTTCATCATCTAGCTCATCAAGATCAACTTGCTCCATTTGGGAGCCGTTAGTCTCATCAAACACAATGTCACAAGAAACTTCAACTAGTCCAGTGGACTTGTTAAAGACTCTATATGCCCTTGTGTTTGAATCATATCCTAATAAAAGCCTTCTATAGCCTTAGGAGCAAATTTAGATTTTCTACCTCTTTTAACAAGAATAAAACATTTGCTACCAAAGACTCTGAAATATGAAACATTGGGCTTTTTACCGGTGAGGAGATTATAGGATGTCTTCTTGAGGATTCGGTGAAAGTAGAGATGGTTGATAGCGTAGTAAGCGGTGTTGATTGCTTCCGCCCAAAACCAGTCCGAAGTCTTGTACTCATCAAGCATGGTCCTCACCATGTCAAGTAGTGTTCTATTCTTCTTCTCCACTACACCATTTTGTTGTGGTGTGTAGGGAGAAGAGAACTCATGCTTGATGCTCTCATCCTCAAGAAAGCCTTCAATTTGAGAGTTCTTGAACTCTATTCCATTGTCGCTTCTAAACTTTTTGATCCTTAAGCCGAACTCATTTTGAGCCTGTCTCAAGAATCCCTTTAAAGTTTCTCGGGTTTGTGATTTTTCCTGTAAAAAGAACACCCAAGTGAAGCGAGAATAGTCATCCATAATTACAAGACAATACTTACTCCCGTCGATGCTTATGTAAGCTATTGGGCCGAATAAATCCATGTGGAGTAGCTCAAGTGGCATGTCGGTCGTCATGATATTCTTGTGTGGATGATGGGTACCAACTTGCTTTCCTACATGACATGCGCTACAAATCCTGTCTTTCTCAAAATGAACATTGGTTAGTCCCAAAATGTGCTCTCCCTTTAGAAGCTTGTGAAGATTCTTCATCCCAACATGGGCTAGTCGACGATGCCAGAGCCAACCCATATTAGTCTTAGCAATTAAGCAAGTGTCGAGTTCAGCTCTATTGAAATCAACTAAGTATAGCTGACCCTCTAACACTCCCTTAAATGCTACTGAATCATCACTTCTTCTAAAGACAATAACACCTAAATCTATAAAAAGACAGTTGTAACCCATTTTGCATAATTGAGAAACTGAAAGCAAATTATAATATAATGAATCTACAAGAAAACATTGGAAATAGAATAGTCAAGTGATATAGCAATTTTACCAAATCCTTTGACCAAACCTTGATTTCCATCCCTGAATGTGATAGTTCTTTGGGGATCTTGGTTTTTCTCATAGGAGGTGATGAGGACATCACTACCATGGATGCAAACAACACTCCCCTAGTTGATGTTCAAGGTCCGATCACTCGCGCACGCGCAAGACAATTGAATTTGCAGGTGAGCTCGTTCCTATGTACTTATTCTTGTGCATTTGAGAATAGTGTGCTACCTAATGAATTAATTGTACTTAGGAATGAAGGAAAGGACCAGCAAGGACATGGTGAAGGACTTGGAGGCGTGGAAGGCCAGCAAGGACGTTCGGATCAAGGTGGAGGACCAAACCGACGTTCGTAATCTGTCTCGGTGCTGCGACACCATAAATGGGCCTTTGGGCCGCGTATCTTTGTTGGGCCCATTAGGGCGTGTCCAGGGAGGGAGTCCGATCCTAACCCTTATATAATCAATAGCCGCCACCACATTAGGGCTGGGGTTTTGCTTAAGTTAGATCTGTCGAGAACAGTCGTCGTAGATCGGTTTGTGAGACCCCAACTTGTGAGCTTAATCATTCATCCATAATATTCCACATTGTGTTCTTTCTTGTTCTTGCTTGTGTCTTTGATTCACAGGCAAGGATTAGCCCTTGTGGCGAGGTCAATCGCGCAGCGCACGGTTGATAACCAGAGAGAAGTGGTGCGGCGATTGCGGGGTTCTAGTCGTGTTGATTGGAAGCCGGATCGTCTATGTGACATCTCCACCAAATCGATAGTTATCTACACCTGACGGAAGATCGGGCACCCCGTTCCTATCAAGTGGTATTCAAAGACTCAGGTATTACCGTCATGCTTACCCTAGTTTAGTATAGGTTTTTCATCCTATAACTCCAGATAATTGCCATACAAAAAAATCCCGCTGTCCTAGAACCCTTGTTTAGCCTTTTGCAATTTTGTTTTTAGTTTGGCTTTGTTCAGTTCGTGTCCGTGGTCGAGTCGTGTTGCTGGTTTTGGGTGTATCTTCGTCGTAGATCAACTGCCCTCGCTAGCCGCTATCCCATCCACCATTACCTAGATCACAAGTCGATCCACCCATTAATCAGCTTGCCCTCGCTAGCCGCCGCCGCGCCAGCCCTAGATAAATTGCAGATATGCCGCTATCCCATCCACCATTACCCAGATCATAAGTCGATCCTCTCCTTGGTTAAGCATGAATCGACCGAGCTCCCCCTCGATTGTCTCCCGCTTAGTGATCTTTGTCACCTCATCTCCTTCGTGCACGGTTTTGAGCACGTCCCAAATCTCTTTAGCACTCTTCAACCCTTGCACCTTATTATACTCCTCTCGACTTAGAGAGGCGAGGAATATAGTAGTGGCTTAGGAGTTGAAGTGCCAGATTTGGGCGACTTCGTCCGAGTCATAGCCTTCGTCCCCCAGCGATGGTACCTGCACTCCAAACTCAACAATGTCCCAAATACTAGCGTGGAGTGAGGTTAGGTGATGCCTCATTTTATCACTCCACATGTTATAATCTTCACCCTCAAAAATGGGTGGTTTGCCAAGTGGGACGGAAATTAAAGGAGTACGTCTAGAAATACGAGGATAACGAAGTGGCATCTTACTATACTTCTTGCGCTCATGGCACTTAGAAGTGACGGACGGCGCGTCGGAGCCGGAGGTGGATGGCGACGAAGAATCGGTCTCGTAGTAGACCACCTTCTTCGTCTTCTTTTTCTTGTCGCCGCTCCGATGCGACCTGGGGTGTGAAGGGGATCCCTTCACCTTGTTGCCGGACTCTCCGGATGGAGTCTTCCGTGGCTTGTGGCGGGCTTCTCGCCGGTCACGACCTCCTTCTTGGCGTGATCTCCCGACATCACTTTGAGCGGTTAAGCTCTAATGAAGTACCGGGCTTCGATACTAATTGAAAGTCGCATAGAGGGGGGGTGAATAGTCGGAATCTGAAAATTATAATGTAAGGCCCAAAAATCTGTATAAGCAAGTAATAATAATAGTAAAATAAATACATGAAGAAAGAAAAAGCTAAGAAAAGTATAAAAGAAAAAAAAACAGAATCGCCTTTGGGCCTAATCCCGTGCTCGGCCCACCTCCACTTATCTCCTTGCGGCTGGCCCATTTTCTTTTTTTTCTCTTCATCACCGTGCGCTCCATCTCCCCACTAGCACGGCTGACGAATGGGGCCACCCAGGACCACGCCTTCCCTAACCGTCCGCGGGACTCGCGGGATAGCTCCGTGCTCGCTGCCGTCCGTGCTTCTTGGTGGACTCAATCTCCACCGAATACCCGAGGACTCCGCGCCGATCTGCTACCGATTTCCTTGGCGTGGACTCGCCACTTCCCCCATAAAGCAAGGCATCACGCCGTCTCGACCCGCTGTGCACGGTAGGCATCTATCCCCGGTCGACCGCCAGACCTCACGGCCGCCATGCGCGCTCGTGCTGGGACCTTGGTGTCCCGGCCCTCTACCGCCACTCCCCTATATACCGCTCGTGGCTCGCCCAACCACCGGTCGCACCCACGCCACCACCACGAAATCCGATGTTGAGTGCCGGACTGCCATTACAGAGGAAAAGGTGTGCCGCCATGCATCGATATAAGGGATCTGCGCTACACGAATCACGGTAAGAAGACAACCACTGTGATCGCCATGCCGTACACACCGTATAATACTCCTTGGATTTTTGTCTAGAGCTTTGGGGTGTCGGGGCCTTGCTTCGCCGGCCATGGCCACCCCGTCGATGCTGTGCGAGAAGGAGAGCAGGGTGAGGGAGAACTCGATGGCGCCGTTGGGGAACCCGTGAAGCCGTTGTGTGTAGCTCGCCGGGGTGCGCGCAGATTTCTTCGCCAGATGGGAGGAGCCGCCGCACGGGCCAAGGGGCGCCGCCGTGCTCCGCCACCATCGGGCCTTGTCTAGGGAAGGCGATAACGCGGACCCGTTGGATCCTAGCCAACGGTGTTCTGGATGGTGATGGGTTGAGAGGGGGGGTAGATGGTCATGGACCGTTCGATGATAGATGAGCGCCCCAGATTATGCCACACTGTATCGGTTCGGCCGTGAGCTTTGTGGCCATTGGATCTTGATGGGCGGTCACGATTAAACCTAATGGATACCGGTTCGGATGTGGGGTGCACACCGTTGATCTAGCATCGGATGGTTCTGGATTGATATTCAATACTTTAAATCTGGGCCGCTCGCCGTTGATCCGACGACAGGGAACGCATACCGCTTCGCGGTGGGCTCAGTCTAATCTGATCCGTTGGGGTCGGATCAGACGGCTGAGAATAATTGATACCCGTTCGGTTTGAGACAATTACAAAAGAGACCCTGGATTTTCACATATTCAACCCGCCGTCCTGTGCGGGAGATGACTGAGTCTTGGGTTTTATTGCGCTTGTGCCCCTGCATTCCTGTTTAATTGAGGCCCAGTCCAGAGAGTTATAAAATCAAGAAAATGAATTAGAAAATGAGTTTTTAATATAAAGACAATTCATAGAATTTGTATAATTCATAGAAAATGCATATGAACTCCAAATTGGACCATTCAAGTTCCTATAATTTTATAATATTATTCTCTATCAAATAGTGCCACTGTTTTTACATAAAAATCACATTAAAATTGTTATCTTAATTAATCTTGTACTAAACATATAGGATCTTTGGAAATTCATAACTTAAAATCTATAACTCCAAAATTAATAATTCTTGTCCCTGTGATCATATTTCAACATGTAGATTATTAATATGTATTTTGAATATATGTTTGGTGTAATGTTAATTTTGCCTATACAATGTTTGTTTGTATTGCTGCGTTTAGCAGTGAGAACACGTGTCACCTGAAGAGCAAGTTGGTATCTGGAATCTCAAATCCCAGGCAAGTTGTGCCCTTGATCACTTCTTTTTACCCAATCATGTTCTAATTAATCATAATGATCTGCATAGGTTAATTTTGATGGGACCTAATAGGTTACCCTAGTTTGTCTATCTTTATACCTTGTTTACCACTGAACCTTCTGGGTAGTACTTGCTAGTGCTTTATGTGGTTTTGGGTATGAAGATACAATATTCATGATCATACTTTTATTATCAGTTGTTATTACTGTTCATGATAAGATCATTATGTTAATTGGAACATGGAGCGACCACCCGGGAAAACAGTGCTACCACAAGGGTTTAATGGGACGCCCTTGGCTGATTAATTAGGAAAGCTAGTGGAAGTCTACCTTACCCGAAAGGGGCAAGGGCAGTAGGGGAGTGGTCAGTGTAGGGAGGCCCTCGGGAGGATTTTGCTGCGATGGCAGTCCTGCAAGGGATTCCTGCTAGGGAGGCCCTCGGGAGGATTTTGCTGTGGTGGCGGTCCTACAAGGGATTCCTGCATTGGAACTTCCTATAAACTATAGCGGGTTTTCTGAAGCTAGTGGAACTTTGTAAAGGCCTCGTAGTGTTACCCTGCCTCACCTCCTCGGTAGAGGTGTATGGGATTGGCCGTCTCTTGGCAGATGGGCAACACGACTTGTGGGTAAAGATGCGCAACCTCTGCAGAGTGTAAAACTGGTATACTAGCCGTGCTCACGGTCATGAGCAGCTCGGACCCTCACATGATTAATTTATGGAACTAAATTCAATTTGTCATATGCATTGCATTGCAGGTGATGTTGTTACTTTTGTTCTATTACTTAATTGGGTTGGTATTTACTTATACTTAGTAATTGCTAATAAAATTTTGACCAACTTTAAAAAGCAATGCTCAGCTTCAACCATCCTCTTTGGTAAGCCTTACACTTCACTTGAGCTCCCACCTTTGGCGAGTTCATGCACATTACTCCCCACAACTTGTTGAGCTATGAACGTATGTGAGCTCACTCTTGCTGTCTCACACCCCCCCCCCACAGGTCAAGAACAGGTACCGCAGGATGAGGCGCATGGAGGATGCTGTGATGTGTTCGTGAGAGATCTAGGTCGTCGTCTCCCAGTCAACTTTGGGTTGCTGGACCGTTGTCTCCTTATAATGTAATTATTTATTTTGTATAGAACTCCTGTTATATATAAAGATGTGACATTCGATCCTGTGCCACTATACATCATATGTGTGAGACTTGGTCCCAGCATACCTGGTGTTTATGTTCGCGCCCGGGTCTTGGTGTCCCGAAACCCGGGTGTGACATATAAACTTAAAGCACAACTACAAGCCGGGATTAGCGTTAGAATTAAATCCGAGTCTGAAAGAGAGGGCGAAAACAAATCACAAGCAAATGAAGAGAGTGACACGGTGATTTGTTTTACCGAGGTTCGGTTCTTACAAACCTACTCCCTGATGAGGTGGTCACAAAGACTGGGTCTCTTTCAACCCTTTCCCTCTCTCAAATGGTCACCTAGACCGAGTGAGCTTTTCTCCTTAATCAAACGGGTCACTTAGACCCCTATAAGGACCACCACAACTTGGTGTCTCTTGCTTTGATTACAAGTTGTTTGAGAACAAGAAAGAAGAAGAAGAAAAGTGATCCAAGCGCAAGAACTCAAAGAACACGAGCAAAACTCTCTCTTCTAGTCACTAATTGCTTTGGGTGGAATTGGGACTTGGAGAGGCTTTGATTCAATCAATTTGTGTCTTGTATTGAATGCACTAGCTCTTGTATTGAGTGAGATGTCTAAAAAACTTGGATGCCTTGAGTGGTGGTAGTTGGGGGTATTTATAGCCCCACCCACCAAAATGGTCGTTGGGGAGGCTGTCTGTCGATGGGCGCACCGGATAGTCCGGTGCGCCAGCCACGTCACCCAATCGTTAGGGTTCTGACGGTTTCGACCGTTGGAGCTCTGACTTCATGGGGCACCGGACAGTCCGGTGCCGCACCGGACAGGCACTGTTCACTGTCCGGTGCGCCTTCTGGCACTGCTCTGACTCTGCGCACGCAGACGCGCACTATTCACTGTTCACTGTTGCTTTTACAGATGACCGTTGGCGCAGTAGTCGTTGCTCCGCTTGGCACACCGAACAGTCCAGTGCTACACCAGACAGTCCGGTGAATTATAGCGGAGTGGCATTTCCAGAAACCCGAAGCTGAGGAGTTTGGAGTTGATCTCCCTGGTGCACCAGACACTGTCCGGTGGCACACCGGACAGTCCGGTGCACCAGACCAGGGCTGCCTTCGGTTTCTTTTGCTCCTTTTGTTTTAAACTCTAACTTGTTCTTTTTATTGGTTTGTGTTGAACCTATAGCACCTGTAGAACATATAATCTAGAGCAAACTAGTTAGTCCAATTGTTTGTGTTGGGCAATTCAACCACCAAAATCATTTAGAAAAAGGTTTGACCCTATTTCCCTTTCACACAATAGAAATGACCTAAGGGCACATTTCCCTTTCAGTCACGGCTCGCCCGAGGCTAATCTCGAATAAGCAACGCATTTCTGACTCGCTCGAGGGCATCTCAGGCGATGCTCTAGAAAATGCTCAACTCCGCCGACCAACTCTATAAGACGGACCGACTGACCAACTCTCCACCAACCAACTACGCCGACCAACTCTGCGAAGCTAAATAGCTGACCAACTTTCTAATGACTAACTCTCCGATGACCAACTCACTGTCGAGCAACCCCGCGAAGCAAAAAGATCTGAGGCCTGCGCTACCGATCCACGTCGATTACGACGGGACGCACCACCATCAAGCAACGCTCGGACATTCGCACAACATGTTGAATGGGCACTGAGGTCTATATCGTAATTAGGGGTACCCAGATCACAACCCTAAAGTGTCTAGACACTTGAGTAAGAAAGGGTCATAAGCAAACATACTCCCAACCTTACCAAGGCATGAGAGACTTAAGTCACGACTCGACCGGGGCCAACCTCGGACGGGTGACGCAGTAACGACTCGCCGAAGGCCACCCCTGGTGGGAGACGCAGTCACGACTTGCCCGAGACCATCGCTGGGGGAGACGCACTCATGACTCGTCCGAGACCAATTCTGGACGGGAGACGCAGTCACGACTCGAACGAGGCCAACCCCGGGTGGCAGACGCAGTTACGACTCGTCGAGGCCAATCTCGTGCGGGAGATACAGTCACGGCTCGCCTGAGGCCAACCCCGGACAAGCAACACATTTCCGACTCGCCCGAGGGCCGAGAGCATCTCCGGCGATGTACAGTTGGTGCTCGACTCCGCTGACCAACTCTGTAAGACGGACCGACTGATCAACTCTCCGCTCACCAACTTTAGGGCGTGTTTGGTTCGGCTTTTTTCTGAATAGCTTTTCTGAAAAGCTGGTTGTGGAGAAAAGTTGGCTCTTGGGAAAAGCTGCTGGTTAGAATTTAGGTGTTTGGTTTGCCAGCTGTGCAGAAAAGCTGTTCGTTAGAATCTAGGTGTTTGGATACACAGATTCTCAGATTGCAGATTCTGTTTGAAGAAACTATACACATTAACACTGAACCAACAAAAGGTCATTACATATAATTAGTGGAGTTCATTACAACATAACTACCGTTACATTTACATATTTAACTACGACACTAATGCATTAGCAATTGCATCTCGAAATGCACTCATGTCTAACTCATCAGATGTGGTACTACTACTCTCACCTACAGATACATCATGACCAAGGCTATTAGGTCCTAGTTCATCAAAGTCTCTATCGTGTAGAGCACTGTCTCTAATGAAGTTATGCAATGTCATACATGCAATAATTATCTTGGATTGTTTCTTAAGCGAAAATGAAGGGAGACTTAACAGAATTCTCCACTTCATTTTAAGCACACCAAAAGATCGCTCTATAACATTGCGTAGCGACGAGTGTGCATAGTTGAATACTTCTTTGCTCCCAATAGGTTGCCTAGCATTTTGCCATTCTGAAACGTGGTACTTCTGACCCTTATAAGGTGCAAGGTACCCCTTTCTATTTGGATAACCTGAATCCACAAGATAGTATTTACCTGCACAAACAGAAATATAAAGTTCAATACTTAAGACATAAATAAATATTGTATGATACAAAAGTACAACATACTTATTTACCTTCCGGTGGATGGGGGAACCTGTCCGCATAAGTTATCAAAGTATCTTGTAATACTCTAGTGTCATGTACTGAACCTGGCCAACCTGTGACAACAAATGTGAACCTCATATTGAAGTCACAAACGGCCATTACATTCTGTGATGCGTAACCGTGCCGACCAATATATTTGGCTTGCTCCGAGGCCGGGACAGACGCTGGAAAGTGAGTACCATCAATTGCTCCTATGCAATCCTTGAAGTGGGGCCAAAATCTACCCTCTCGCAAACGAGGATGAATCTCTATGAAATTTGGGTCTTTGGGCTTGATTACGTCAGCTGACATCTTATGTAGTGCATTAAGTACTTCACTATACTTGCGACTAATAGTTTCCAAGGAGTGACCAAACTTATTCCTTATCTGCCTAAATGATTGTGGACCCCCACATGCCCACAAGAAAATACCTAGAGCTTCCATAGTACTGACACCACGGCTTGGAAGCAGACCATAACTTTCGACCAACGTATCATGCAATCGTCTAAAAACAGTACGTCGCATGCGAAACATGTCAAAGCAATCGTTACTATTCTCCAAAGTTCGCTCAACCCATTGAATACCTGTTTCAACCATTGTGCTTCTAGAAACCTCACTGGAAGGCCTGCCCCAAATGTCTACAGCATATAGGGCAACAAGCAATTCTGCATCTCTGTCATCCGTGTCATGATCATATGTGTGTGCAGCAGGGTCACCCATCTGCATGCACACAAACAGCAGGCACATATTCATGTATAGGCACAATATATAAGACACATATTCATGTACCATAGGTGACAGAAAGTTCACAGATTGACATTCTTCACAAACATACAACTCTGATTATTCAAATACATGTTCAACTCGAATAATTGCAAAATTGTTCGAAAGGGAAAATTATGCGTACGACATGTTTATTTTGTAACACGACAAGACTCATAATAGTGACACGACTAACATGAATAGCAACATAATAGTGAACATCAACCTCTGTTGTCGGACGACCACCATCTAAGTGGACTTTTTAACATGTATCTCGAAAGCACTGCGCAACCAAGCGTTCCTTCCTTCTTTGGTCTTCAGTGATGCAAATACATCTCTATACTTTTTCTCAATCAACAGATGAGTGGTAAACAAATGTAGGTCGCTGCCTTCAGGTGAACCATCATCGATCACTTGTTGCAACTGCGCAATAACCTCAACACGGACAGGGTCGGTCTCAGCAGAGGTGATGGACTTGTTAGTGGTCATTGAACGCGACTCAAAAGCCTCCACTAGGCATTTCATGTACTCTTCCCTCGTATCTTTTTTCTTCTTTGGTTTTGGAGAATCATGACGCACCTTACGCTTCCCAGTCGCATTTGAGCATGGGTCAGGTGTGCTGTTTTCACCCCCACCTAAAGTGGCTTCGACATGATCATCAGATGGTGAATTTGCATCCTCGACGTCAGGAACAAGGGTTGTTTCATTTATGCAGACAATGGGTCTAAACATAACCTTTAGCTCGTCCTCGTTCTCTAGGGGGGCTGTTTTGAACATAATACACCCTGGCATTGCCTGCAGCAACATGGTATTTCCTACTTTGAGATGGCCATTACTATTGTTAATCTAAAAAAATAAAAAAAAGTCTACTTACTTCATTTTGCTTAGCCCACCACTCATCTGGAGCACTGATTGAACCAGTATGAGGGTCTCGACCAAGACCTGTAGCCCTTTCATTAAGAGTTTTCCACTGTGTGAACATTCTCTTTAAGGTGTCCCACCTATTCTTCATTTGATCCCTGGTGTAAGTGCGACCAGTGCGTTCCTTAAACTTTCTTATGAGGTTAGCATACCCTTCGACATTTAGAAATTGTTGTGGCCTGTTCCGTGCATTGACCTCTTCTACACAAATTTCTGTGTAAATTTTTGTTGCTCTACTATCCCACTTTGCAATCACTTTGCCAGACTTGTCCATCTAGTGCAAAACAAGTGTAGACGATTGAAAATACGTATTGAAGTGCAGTTACTACGACAACAAAATTAACAGGTAAGGGACCATAATAACATAATGTAGTACCATAACGAGTCACATTCGTTTGCCATAATTACATATATAGACTGACGAAATTCAAGTGCTGGTGGACACAAAAGCACAGGGAACACTTAAGAACTGCGCATGAAGCAAAAGCCTGATGTATCCCTGTTACCCTAACACCTGACTGTAACAAGGACTAACTTAAACTTCATTATCACTAAACGATGGCATCTGGTCCAACTCATATTTAAGACCCCAGAAGTTTTCAAAGTGCTCAGCAAAGTCCCAATCTGGACTAAGGTACTCGTCAGCTGGGGGTGGTGAGGACAAGGCTGACGGTTCGTAGCTGCTGTCACCCGGGTTGTTTACAACGTTGTTCACGTTATCCAAATTCTCTTGCAACACCAGAGAGTCTTGCTCAAGCATGCAAGCAATGTCCTCCAATGCTACACGAAGTTTGGTAGCCTCAAATGAGGTCAACCCGCGTCCTGGACGGATTGTTTCCCGAGCTACGGAAAATATCTTGTCTGCAATCTCTTGCATCCTTCCAATTGCCTTGTCGGCTATGGAGTCTGCTGAATCCATCTGATGTGGATTTAGGTGGTTAGTTAACTAACAAGGGGACAATCTACTAACTTGCATGTATTGACATCAATTGCGTTCTAACATGGACAACCTTTGGTTGAAGCTAACATAGAGGTAGTAACTAATAGAGTATGAACACGTACCATCAACATAGTTGTTGTGACAAACAAACAAACAAACAAGTAATGACTCCAGAAATAATAGTTATACAACAGAACAATGGCAATCCCAGTAAACCGTAAACAAAATTTTTTTCACCCATGTGGACAGTAAAGTGCGCAACAATTTGTGTATCATATTACCTTGGTTGCTGTTGATCTTGGAACCGAACACGCAGACCCCGAGTTGATACGGAAATCTGAAGGCGACATTGAAGAAAAAATGATTTAGTACGTCGTGCATAACCGTTAAGATGAACGCAAGTAACTGGCTCCGGATCGAGGCGAGCAACAGCATACCTGGGAAGATGCCGACGCGACGGGGGGTACCAGAGGAAGACGGAGCGGCGTCGCCGGTGTGAGTGAGGCAACCCTAGCGACAGTAAACGGTCAAGTCTCCACCGCGGCGGAGGTGGAGAATGAGAGGGCCCGGATGGAGGAGAGAGCACACGTACCTCCAAAGACGGGGGAAGAGGTTCCTTCGCGACGGGTCTCAGGCGCCGACGTGGGTGCACGAACCCTAGCGAAGACGGGAATGAGACGCGGCTGTGGGAGGAGAACAAACGGTCTGGAAGGACGAGTTCGCCGAGGATTCGCCCGTACCTGTGAAGACGACGTTGCGGGGAGGAGATGGACCGGCGTCGGTCCGTTGGGTGCGCAGCGGCGGCACGTTCGGTTGGCGGCGGCAGAGGCGCGTTGCGTCGCCTAAACCCTAGCGAAGTGGGCGGGGGCTTCTAACAGAAGCGAACTGAGGGCCGCTTCCTGCGGACTGTGGGCAGTCGGCTTCTAACTGAAGCGCGGCAACTAGAAGTGAAGCAAAAATTTCTGCGTTTGGTTGTAGCTTCTGCTTCTGGCGGCCAAAAGCCGTCCGGAAGCTGAACCAAACGACACCTTAAGAGATGGACCAGCTAACCAACCCTTCGAATCGCCGACAACGTTACTCCGGGCCGAGACGGAAGACAAAGATGCGCCGTGGGCCTTCGAACCGATTGGAGCAAAGAGCCGTGAAGTGTAAAATGGGCCCAAAGTAGGCTACCCGCTTCCATGCACCGAAACAATATTTGGTGGGCTGAAAGTAGGCTACCCGCTTCCGAAAGCCGATAGCCAGGCCATTCCGCACCGCCAAAATTGCTCCGCGCGGGAATTCCAATTTCCTCCCCACCTCCGCCCGCTTCCCAGTTCCTAGTGCACAGCCGATTCGTCTTCACTCCCCTCTTCTCCCTTTCCCTCCCCAGTCCGACCCCCTATCTCCTCGCCGCCGCCGTACTCGCCGAGAACCCGCCCCAAATCCATAGGGCCCATCCCTTACCCATTAACCCCCAATGCCTCCGAAGAAGCGCGCCGCCGCCGCCGCCTCTTCAAAGAAGCCGCAGCCATCGCAGCCATCGCAGCCCGCCAAGTTCGGTATCCTCCACTTCTTCGAGCGCCAGACCCAGACCTCCCAGAACACCAAGCGCCAGAAGCCCGACCCCCCTGCGCCTCCCCCTCCTCCTCCGCCGCCGCCCGAGAAGGAGCCCTCGGAGGTCTCGCCGGAGGTTACCAAGACGCTGGCGCCGAAGCGTGTCAGATTTTCTCCCGGAATGGTGAGCGTTAGCAGCCGCCGTCTGCTTTGGCTGTAGTTTGGGTGGACTCTTTTTTTTTCACCTGATGGGTTCTTGCGGTTCAGTTGATTAAGCAGAGCCAGGACGATGGGGTCGCGGAGGTGGTGACTTGGAAGATCTCGCCGGTGAACCATCGCCTTGGTACGACGAAGTCGAAGCAATTTCTGGGGATGGCGCCCCATCCTTACTCAAACGAGGTATACTAATGCGTTTCTTTTGCGCAAGTATGGGCCAGTACGGGCTTGCGCTATGTGCACTGAGGAAGCCTGTATTTCCGTATTGCATGTGCTGGAGTTATTGTACGGCCAGTTGATGCGGTAAATCAAATTATCCATTTATGGTTTCTGATTTGTGTTTCTTATGTGTCATTGACACGGTAGAAAAATTCCTCCCTTGAGGCTATGAAGAAGTGGCATTCATCTCCATTGGGCTTGTCAAGGTGTACTACTTTGGGAAGTAATTCAGGAGTTCTTGGATCTGCTATAGTTGGTTGTGATGGTGTGGGGGATACTCAGAGTCCATTTCGGACCCCACCATCGCTTTCCTATGGCTGCAATGAGGTACATTGGTTATGCGCTTTGTTATAGTGCATATTGTCAGCTAATGTGAGTACCAGTCATTTTGATAGGTAACCTTCTTGTTCCCTGAGCAGCAAGTGAGCAGTGGTGTAACTTCTGAGGGAGGTGCCGAACCATCGGGAGCAGGGCAGCACAAAAAGGTGACTAAATGCGATCTCCAAAGAACTAGAGTACTAGTTCCAGAAAAAAATCAGCTTAGATTCAAATTGTTCTCATCGCAGGCATTACTTGATCTTCTAGACCAAGTAGAGGATGCAATCATGGAAGAAGACTTGCCTGCTGATCCTGGAAATAAAGGAGGGCAAGCCACGGATGAGGATATCACCAACAATAGCCGTTCTCCTGTTGCTGATACTGACTTAACTATCCCATCCAAGAAAACTATTCATGTCCCACCCTTCAATAGTTTTCTTGTCTTGGAGGTTTACCTTTTAACTTCCTCTTGTTGGTTTAAGTTCACGTGAAACAGTTCTCCTATAGTGAAAAATAAGAATTTTCGTGTGTTACTTTACCTTTCAGGTGTCCGAAAAACATAAAGCTGATGATTCATCATGTGATCGCTATCCTGTTAAGGTGTCTGCCTTCTTTACATTTACGCGTGAGATAAATGTGTGATAGCCATTCTTATATTGCCAAGCAATTGATTATTCTGCCAGGTTCTGCGTCTGCTGAATGAACACTCTGGTACAGAATGTGCCGTGCATCTGTGTGATGAGTGGTCAGTACAGAACTACCCCCCCCCCCCCCCCCACCCCCCCCCGAACAAACGCCTCCAATTGTTTGAAAGTCAACTTTGTTTTTTTAAAAAAATACTGACTTAAGCCTTTGTTGTTTACTTCAATTGCACACTGTAAGGGCATGTTGAATATAGGTTCCATGGTTCTTAAGATGTGTTATTAAAAAGGAGCGCCTTTGAAGCGCTACTGAGGTGGTAAAGCGCTGTAACGTTTCACGAATCGATGTAAAATGCTCGTTTTAAGCGCCAAAGCGCCACTTTTTAGCGTTAAAACGCTCTGGGCCGTAAAAAGCCCACATTTTTGTCATTTTTCAGATTTCTAGCCCAGCCCATTTCTCCTAACCTAAAACAGGGACGTCCTTCTCCTTTGTCACACAACGTCCTTCTCCAGCCGTGACAGACCGCGAGTTAAAACTCACTTAAATGTTTTAAAGTTAAAAAGTTCTCATGAGCGATTCAGCATTTTATCGCTTTAATAACCTTGTGTATCGGAAGCCTTTACTTCCACCATCAGCTTCTTTGAACTTTCTGATCCAACTGTTGCAGGTTCGACAGTATTGTTGGGCCTGGTGATACTGTAAATGTCATTGGAGAATTTAGTAACCATGGAAAATGTATTGTTGACCATGACAATAATCTTGTTATTGTCCATCCAGAGCAACTCATTTCCGGGACACGGGTTAGTACTATCACTTGTATGCTCCAACAACATCATATCCTAACCATAAACTGCATATCCTAAAAAAATCTATAACTAAAGCATGCATTCATCTGTGTTTTCCTACAATATATTTTGATAACTAGTGTATCTTAGGCTGCTTCTAGCTTCCAATGTTTAAGAAGGTCTGTTCTCGATGAGAGGCTAAAAAGCAATGAATATTCTACCAGCGCGTTGACTGGTACTCTGCTCCACCAAGTCTTTCAGGTTATCTACACTAAATATGCTAATTTTGGTTACTACACATTTTTTGGGCCAATTAATACAACAATTGTGGGCATTCCTGACATTCATTTTGCTTTTGTCTCAGGCTGGACTACTCAATGATGCTCCTTCATGGCAGTTTTTGGAACAACAGGCAAAGAAAGTACTTCTGAAAAATATAGAAACTTTATATGCATGTGGAGGTATGACTCTGGATCAAAAAGTGCCAATTTTATGAATAAATTTTAGAATTGCTAAGATTTTTAATGAGCATATTTGATCAATTTACCATTTTTCATTTTGAATCAACATAGGTGCTTACATTATACATTTATACTTGTATGTTGCTTTTGAGAGGAATCCTGAAGGAGAGGAAATCCTGAACTTTGCCCTAGCCTATGACATGTTTATAGCAAACACTTTCTTTAGGAAGAGGAAATCCCACCTGGTGACCTTCAGTAGTGGCCAACACACTAGCCATATTGATTTCGTCCTCTTGAGAAAAGAGGACATGCATGCTTGCTTAGATTGCAAGGTTATACCTGGAGAGTGTGTGGTAACCCAACATAAGCTTGTCGTAGCTGACTTCCGTTTTAAGATTCGTTTACAACGGAATAAGCATAACAAGGTCCCTAGAACAAAGTGGTGGAAGCTTAAAGGGGATGTGGCCCAAACTTTCAAGGAGAGAGTTATCGAGGAGGGCCCTTGGGCAGAAGAGGGAGACGCAAACATCATGTGGAGGAAGATGGCGACATGCATCCGAAAGATAGCTTCAGAAGAGTTTGGGTTGAGTCAAGGAAACAGAAGGGAAGTTAAAGACACTTGGTGGTGGAACGAAGATGTCTAAAAGACTATCAAGGAGAAGAAAGATTGCTACAAACGCTTACATCATGACAAGTGTGCAGACAACATAGAGAAGTAGAGGATAGCGAAGAAGTCTGCAAAGCGAGCGGTTAGTAGAGCCCAAGGTCAAGCCTATGACGACCTTTATCAACGGTTGGACACAAAGCAGGGAGAAAAGGATATCTATAGGATGACCAAGATTCGTGAAAGGAAGACAAGGGATGTCAACCAAGTCAAATGCATCAAGGATGAAGCAAACCAACTATTAGTGAAGAATGAAGAGATCAAGAATAGATGGAAGGAGTACTTCAACAAATTGTTCAATGGAGGGAATGAGAGTTCTACAATAGAATTGGACGAACCATTCGATGACAACAGCAGGGGTTTTGTACGAAGGATACAAGAATATGAAGTTAAGGAGGCGCTAAAAAGGATGAAGGTAGGAAAGGCGATGGGCCCTGATGGTATCCCTATCGAGGTATGGAGATGCCTTGGAGACATAGCGATAGTATGGCTGACTAAGCTTTTCAACACCATCTTTCGGACAAACAGAATGCCCGACGAGTGGCGGCGGAGTACGTTAGTACCAATCATCAAGAACAAAGGAGATGTTCAAAGTTGTACTAATTACCGTGGAATTAAGCTCATGAGCCATACAATGAAGCTATGAGAGAGAGTCATTGAACACCGCCTGCGGAAGATGACGAGCGTGACCCAAAATCAGTTTGGTTTCATGCCTGGGAGATCAACTATGGAGGCCATTTTCTTACTAAGACAACTTATGGAGAGATTCAGAGAACAAAAGAAAGACCTGCATATGGTCTTCATAGACTTGGAGAAGGCTTATGACAAAGTACCTAGGAGTGTAATGTGGTGGGCCTTGGAAAAACACAAAGTAGCAACAAAGTACATTAATCTTATTAAAGATATGTACACTAATGTTGTGACAAGTGTCCGAACAAGTGATGGAGACATCGATGACTTTCCAATTAACATAGGACTACATCAGGGGTCGGCTTTGAGCCCTTATCTTTTTGCTTTGGTGATAGATGAGGTCACAAGGGACATACAAGGAGATATACCGTGGTGTATGCTTTTTGCCGATGATGTGGTACTTATTGAGGAGAGTAGGAGTGGTGTTTTGCAAAAGTTGGAATTGTGGAGGCAGACGCTGGAAGGAAAAGGTTTTAGGCTTAGTAGGTCTAAAACAGAGTATATGAAGTGTGATTTCAGTGCCATGGGGTATGAGGATGGCGATGTTAGTCTTGATGGGCAAGTGGTACCCAAGAAAGACACTTTTCGTTACTTAGGATCAATGCTTCAGAAGGAGGGAGACATCGATGAGGATGTCAGTCATAGAATTAAAGCTAAATGGTTGAAGTGGTGGCAAGCTGCGGGTGTCTTATGCGACCCCCGGGTGCCACACAAACTAAAAGCAAATTCTACAGGACCGCAATCCGGCCGGCTATGTTGTATGGAGCAGAATGTTGGCCCCACTAAAAGACGACATGTCCAACAACTAAGTGTGGCAGAGATGCGTATGTTGCGCTGGATATGTGGCCACACAATGAGAGATCGAGTCCGGAATGATGATATACGAGAGAGAGTAGGAGTGACGCCAATTCAGGAGAAGCTTATGCAACATCGTTTCAGATGGTTCGGACATATCCAACGAAGACCTGAAGAGGCACTAGTGCATATCGGAATAATTAGGCGTCCCGAGAATGTGAAGAGAGGTAGAGGTCGACCAACCTTGACGTGGACAGAGGCTGTGAAGAGGGACCTGAAGGAGTGGAATATTGATAAAGAGCTCGCCGTGGATAGGAAGGGGTGGAAGTGTGCAATTCACGTGCCAGAACCCTGATTCGTAGTTTCGCTTTTCCTCCTTAATCGTTTGACCTTTTCTTGTGCCCCTTTAGATCTTGCTGGTTCTTGTGGGTTTTATCTCTTTTTATGTGTTTTCCCGTTTCGTCGTTTTTTCGGTTCTCCTTTGCCTTTGTTTCCCTTTTTTTTTCTTTGGGGGTTGAGCTCTGAGGTTTTCATACGAGGTTTCATCTCTAGCCTACCCCAACGTGCTTGGGACAAAAAGGCTTTGTTGTTGTTGTTGTATGTTGCTTTTGAGAAATGTCTATGTATGTTGTTTTTTGGCCCGTGTGAAAGGAGGTGTGTGTGTATACCATTTTTGTAGAGCAATTTGCTGGCTCATGCTTTTCTCTTATATGCAGTCAATGAAAGCAACATGTACTCTACGCTCATTGAAGCTATCCCCAAAATGTTGAATTGGTTCAAGTGTTTCTTAAAGGTACAAGAAAAAAAACAGAACCTGCCTTTTTAGACTAGAGATAAATAACTCTACTTTGTTTCTATCCTTCAGTAGTTTCAGTGATTTCTGAACTTATGAAGTTTCTAAAGGAAATTTGGAATTTATACAATTGTATCATAAATCCATATACTTCCTCTTGACTGTGTTAAAAGTAACATTCGATTATAGGTTATTCTAGTTTATTTTCAAAATTATAAGGCATGTAGTTCTGAAGCAGACATTATAGTTTTCAAGAGAAGACATCTCAGCTTATGCGTAATCATTGGCAGAACATATGCCTTGAAGCTGTTGCACTTAAGTTTTACTTCTTCTGTACCTTTTTACAGAATATATATGACCATATGTTTATTTCTTTGGTTGTTTCACAATGATAAACTGCACTTTCAGGGTTCAAAATGTTCTGATGTTGATTTTGGACATAACGAAGTGAGAAAGACTGTTGGAGTGACTGAGGTAGGAATAATACTTAGCTTACAATATGTTATAACGGGCTTCTTACCTTAGCTTGACTGTTTTTTGGTATATGGATCACTACCATGTCTTTCGTTTCATGGTACCTGCTACCAAAAGAAAGCAGTCCATATTGTGCTGGTGCTTCATGTTTTATTTATAGATTCTATTAATCAAAATTATTATTGTCCCCATGTACTTAATTGTTTTCCTGGCTAGATCTTATGCCTTACCATAGATGTATCCAACCATCATTGTTTCTCCCTTTGAATAAAATGAAATCCACATGTGCCATAGGTCATGGATATTGAGGAAATGGCATGGGCACCAAGATATGGTATGAAAGGGGTTATCGATGCTTCTGTTAGATCAAGAGTTGAGTCACACAATGGTGGTTCATATGATAGAATAATGCCACTAGAGTTCAAAACTGGCAAAGCAACTAGTGGCCAGGTAAGTACATATTCCTGGATACCAATGAGAATGCTACTGGTGTTTATGTCTGCTGCTGGCATGGTTTTTTTATCTCATTACTAAGAAAAATAACTCAACCACAAGGATAGGCATCCCCACTGGCATTATTTTTTGTGACTACATTCGGGCACTCTTGACATTTACCTACTAAGCCATACTGTTGTTGAGGCTGATAACCTAGTACAGTGGTCACAATTGAGGTTTAGTATTTACCGCAAAGCCTCAACTCCTAGGGATGTTTTGCTGATTTTATCTTACTTTCATATACTCACATATAGACATTGCTTTCAAATACTGCAATTAATGAGCTCAGTCTTGATCTTTCTTATGGAGCAGTGCTGAAGTAGTCTCTTTTTACTCTCTGGTTGCTGATTGCATACTTAAATAGATTCTGCAGTACTGCACCCCACTTGCCATACAAACTGTTATCAGTCGCCTGTCAATCATTGTCAACTACATAGTGTCACCCAGTCCTCAAGTAGCAACCACTGAATAGCAGACATCTTAACCTTTCTTGCATTCCCACAAGGTCGTTCTTTCCATAATCACTACATGCAGAGTTGTTATGTTGAGGTCCTTGCGCTCTATAACAAGTTCAAATGTATTCAGCTTATGTTTAGTATTACTATTTCTGGAAAAGAAGGTTTTCTTATATTTCTTTACTTTGCCATCTACCTAATCTACTCTGGGGAATAAACATCTATTCATTTTTTGTTCCTTTCATAAATTCATCTACTTGTGTAGTATTGCCATTTACAAGCGTTGATCTAAATGCAGGCAGCTATGGAACACTCAGCTCAGGTGATGTTATACACACTGTTGATGACAGAGAGGTATAACCTGCCTATTTGTTTTAAGTTTTTATCTGTGATCCTGGGTTCTGCAGTTTTTATCTGTGATTTTACATTGTTCTTCTCAGATACTTGAATGAGGATATTGACTTGGGCCTTCTGTATTATCTTCACACAGACCAGACATTGGTAATATTGTAAGATTATACTAAAAATGCATGCTACCGTAGACCGTACCCCATACTTATCCATTTTCCTTACTTTCTTAAGGGCATTAAAGTAAAGAGGACTGATTTAATTGGGCTAATTATGCGCCGAAACGAGCTTGCTACTGAGATCCTGAAGGCATCGATGTCACAGAGTTTTCCTCCAATGTTACAGGTGGAAATGGAAACTTGTAACTGATTCATTTGTGAGAAGTCAATTTACATCCTGTTATTTTTTCAGAGCCCATCAACATGTAATAGATGTCGACACCTGATTTCTTGCACCATATACCACAAGGTCTGAGTTTTCTCCCTTTTCTTTTGATACATGATTATTTTCTTTTATGGTACTCTTGGAAGTCTTTACTTGTTGAGAAGAAACTATATAATTACACAGAATGTACATGTTCCAATAGGCACACGGAGGCAGTGGTACAACTAGTGGGCTTGGTGATCTATTTGACAACCTTGTGAATCACTTAACAGTCACACATCATAATTTTCTTAAACATTGGGATAGATTGATTGATCTTGAAGCTAGAGCTTCTCAGGTATATTAGTTTGTCTACTATGCTGTGGAACTGAAGTTTACATGCTTTTGTTTAATCTCAATTTATGCTGGATTCAGGTAAAAAAGAAGAACATCTTGCAGCCTCATAATTCAAACTATGGGAGTGGGAGTTCTGCTGTACCTTATTTTGTTCTTGACATAAAAAATGGACATTCAATAGATTCTTCAGGAAAAAGCAAAAGATACATATATAATTTTGTTCAGCAAAAGATGCAGCCTGAAACAGCTGATCAGTTAGATGCTCAATTTGACAGCATAGATTTCAGCCTGAAAGTTGGTGATCTTGTGGTAAGTCTTGTTCACTTGCTGGATGGAACAAATAACCATTATGAGTTATGAGCGCTTTCATGCCTCTTCAAATGCTCATACTTACAATTATTTCTTTTGTATAAGACTGTTTGTAGCGTACATGATGTCCTAACAATTACCTTTAAATGTAGGGCTTTTTTGTTGTTTTGACCATCATGTAACTAAAGTTAGTAAGAACAAAGAGGTATCGATAATCATAGTAACATGTTCATCCTATGTAAGATAATAAAATTTGATACCAATTTGATTTTTTGTTGTTGTGGTATATTAAGTACTATCTATCGGTGTAAATAGAAAACAATGTAAAGGACCTTCTTGCATGATGGAAAATATTATGTGTCTAGGTGTTGTAGAAGGTAACACATCGAAAAATCCCAACATGGTATTCAGAGCTATGGTTAGAACCGCGTCCAGCGGGGGAGCGCGAGCGCTGCAGGGAGGACACCGACGGGTGTGACAACGTCAGCCATCGCGGGGCTGCTGGAGGCCGCGTCCGCCTCTGCTCCGGCTTGCCTATGCTTCGACCGCCGACACACCCGTTTGTAGCCGAGGCCCTGTACCGTCGCACTCGCACTCTTCTGCCTGTAGCCATAGCCACCGGCCGTTCGGTGTCCTCAGCGGCGTCGACGACCTTAGGACGCGTCTGGGAGGCCAACCAGCGCACGGGCTTGCCTAGGCGAGACAACAACGCTATCATACGTAGAGAGCAGAGGGGACGCGACACCGCGCCTCCCCACTGTCAACTTCACCGTGCCGACGAACTCCTTCCCGCACGGCACAACGACCTCCTCTACCCACGCTGCCTAGGACGTGCGGGGTGTCGGCAGCCGTGTGTAAAGGTGTTGTCGCTTGATTCTGTGCTACTATGGTCAGGATGAGTACAGAAAAAAAGGTGGAAGCAAAGAGGAGGGAAGAAGAGGATGCAATGAAGGCAACATTTAGTGGTAGTGGTTCAGATGGAATTACAAAGAGTGAGATGACCAGTATGATCCATGAGCTCATGACGTTGGCGTTGATTGGTGTCAAGGCCAATACAGGCTCATCTGAGTTGAAATTGGAACTTGTGCCAAATGATGTGAAACTAGAGGGCAACAAGAATTACTTGAGCTGGTCCAGAAGAGTGTGTGTGCTTCTAGGAGGCAAGGGAGTGGAAGAGACTTGTGTTGAGCTGGTTGATAAGCTCGACATAGAGTGAAGAATTTGAACTGCCATGCCCCCACTCAACACCTTCTCACCATTGCAACCTTGACAGACAGTCCTGCTGTTGGAGTCACATGCAGTCTTAGTCTTGGCACAATAGCATCGTTGATGAATGTATGGGTGGATCCTGAATCCACAAGAGCAATGAGAGCCACACCATTGATAGAGACTTTCAGTTTCAGTGTGTCGACGATGTCAATCCCAGTGAGAGCATGAAGTGGTATGCCCAGCTCCTCTGCCAGTGTATCAGTTGTCTCGATACCTTCTCCATCCATTTCCAACAGAAAAACTCCGCGAGCAGCACACTTGTGATCGACTGTATATTTTTCAGAGCAGTGGTAGCATTCACCGCTGGCCCGTTTGGCGGCAACCTCCTCCGGTCAGAGCTTGCACAAACGTGGTCTGCTGGTAGCCGATGACGAGGGTTTTGCTGCAGTTGCAGATGCCGTTGGTTTTGATGTAGCATATGACGTCCTTGATGGGGTCGAGGACAGATCCATACGACGTTCATAGGCGCGTGCCAGGTGCATGGCCCGCTGCAATGTAGTTGGAGTTAGTAGTTCAACATTAGTCTGAAGTGGTTCACCCAAGCCTGCGGTAAACATCTGAGCTTGCTGGAGCTGTGTCATATCCTCGCAGCGACAGAGAATGGACAGAAACTGACGTTGATAGTCTTCGACGGTGCCGGTGCGCCGAAGGTCCTTGAGATCAGCCATACCGTTGGTCCGTAGAGGTGGTCCAAACCGCATATGGGTGAACTCAACGAAGCGGGACCAAGTGAGGACGCCGCTCGTGTCCCACTCCAGAGCGTAGAACCATTCTGCTGCCAAACCGTCCAAATGGAGTGATGCTCGCCACACCTTCTCATCGGGTGGAGTCCTCATGCCCCTGAAGTAAGTCTCACATTTATTGATCCACGTCAGGGGGTCGTACTCACCATCGTAGTGGGGAAAGGGGACATTGGGTCTTCGATGGCCATCATCGTCGACGCGGTCACGAGGAGCAGATCTTGTGCTATGCATGACCCTGACATGCGATGCGGTACGTGGGCCGGTTTCTAAAGATTTAGGCAGCTGCTGGTCGATTGGGCGCTTCTCCAAAAGCGTGATCTGCTGTCCATGCAGGTCGAGGCGTGAGTTGATGGTGGAGAGCTGCGCCAATATCTGATCCAACTTGGCTGAGTCGGAGGAGGTCTTCGCAGGATCATGATCAACGCCAGACATGTTGGTCGATGCGTCGGAGGAATCTGATACCAAATTGATATGTCGTGGGCTTCTAGGACTGCGCAGTGGTGATCGCAGCAAGGCTTGGGACTGGGGAAGGGATCTCAGTGGACATGTGGATCGGCCAGAGGGGGAGTTGATTCCGTCAGCTGGCGCAAGGTGCGCCAGGATGACCAAGGAAGCTCCATCGGCCAGGTAAAACTTTCTTTGATGAACCTAATACAAACTACAACAGCTCCTTTATAGATTTAGGCGCCACTTTATTCTCAACCACCTCTAACAACTGAGAGCTAATCTCCACTAAAATAGGAGGGCTAACCGACTCCCTCTTTATCTCTTCTTATCTTCTAAACAAACAGCCCAGCTAGGACTTATCCTTTGTGGTGCCTGGCATACTGCCGGCCCACAAAGGTGTCTACATCAAGGGGTTGGCCTCACCAAGAAATTACAGAAAAGTCTTCTATATAATATACATCCAACTCTGGACTAGGGTTAGGGTTTCACATATTCCAACTGGAAAGGTGAATGACAAACAAGGGGAGCAACCTATAGTATATTATCGAAAGCGGGCTAAGAAGCAGGGGGCAATTACAACTTGAACAAGTTGAAGCTTCAGTCCCATACCTCTCTTGAAGACTCCTCTCCACCCTCAGCTGGTAATGTTTCTCCCACCTTTGAACTTGTAGAATTACCCCTTGCACAAAGGGGAGCTCCTAGGATAAATGCTGAAAAACCTGCTTCTTGTTATTGTTATGAACATGACATTGCTAAGTATGTCTCATACTCTAGTGTCTCTCCTACATATATAACTTTCATTTCATCTTTATAAAGAATATCTATTTCGAAGGATTGGAGGTGTACCGAACAAGATCCAAAGTGGAAGGATGCCATGAAAGAAGAGCCGCTTGCCCTCCAAAAGAACAAGAGGGAATTTTTAACCTTCCAGAAGGAAATAAGGCGGTGGGCTGCAAGTGGGTCTTCACAGTACAACAGGCTTCTGAAGGAAAGGTGGACATGTACAAAGCAAGATTGGTTACAAAGGATACATCATGCATATGGAATTGACTATGGTTAAACCTTACCACCTGTAGCAAAAATGACACGATAAGGACTTTGATCTCCTGTGCAGCCAACTTTGGTTGGCCACTTTATCAGTTGGATGTGAAAAATGCATTTCTTCATGGTGGCCTACAAGAAGAGGTCTATATGGAAATTCCACCTAGGTTTGAGAATGAGTCCTGGGAGCTTGGTGTCTATGGATTCAGAGAAACAGAACAGTGTTTGATGGGGAGTCCCCCTCATTATCTAGATTTCTTCGAAGGTTCCTGGATGAATGTACTAGCTAGGCTATGGCAGGAGCTGAAGAGCTAAAGCGCCTAGGCTTAGTTGCAGCTCTTAGCGAGGTCGGATCAAGACTTGATTCCAGTTTGTAATGTCCTAAGGGTGTGTGTAGGATCCTTGGGGTACTTGCTCAGCAAGATACCCCTCTTTTGTATGGCTTTTCTTTCTCTCTTTTATATAAGATGCGCGTTCGAGAGAAAAAAGGTTTGAGAATGAACAAACTCTTGGGGAAGTATACAAAATCAAAAAGTCACTATATGGCCTGAAGCAGTCGCCGCGTGCATGGTTTGATAGATTCAGTCGAGCAGTGTGTGATATGAGCTATTATCAATGCAATGGAGTTCGCACAATATTCTACAAACGCCAGGCTCTTGTATCACTATTCTGTTTGTTTATGTTGATGATATAGTGATCATTGGAGATGATGTGGAGATATGAAACTAAAGGAAAGGCTAGGTATGGCCTTTGAGGTAAAGGAACTTGGACCATTTCAATACTTTCTTGAGATTGAGATTGCTAGGTCATCTAAGGGAATTCTTCTCTCCCAAAGGAACTATGCCCTTGATCTGTTGGCAGAGATAGGAATGCTTGGGTGTCGTCCATGTGGCTCACCTATTGATAAGAATCACCAAACTTGTGCTGAGTCAGGTGACCCTATGCCCTGTGGATCAGGAAAGATATCAGAGGATAGTCGGTCGATTGATATACCTTTGTCATATGAGACCGTGCATTGCTTATGCAGTAGGTGTGCCGAGTAGGTGTATGCATGATTTTAGAGCTAGGCATATGGAGGTAGTTTAATAAATTCTAAGATACCTGAAGGGAATCCCTAGCAAGTGATTGTGGTTTAGAGCAAACCAACACCTGAATCTGGAAGGGATTGTGATGCTGATTGGGCAAGTAGTAGGGATGATCGGAGATCCACATCTGGATATTGTGTATTTGTCGGTGGTAATCTGGTTTTATGGAGAAGCAAGAAGCAAGCTATGGTGTTTCGATCTACTGCGGAGGCTGAACATAGAGCAATAGCTTTAGCTTTGTGTTAGATGATGTGGTTGAATGGTCTTCTGAAGGAGCTTCGAGTGTTGAAGAATGAGACTATGCTGCTTTATTGTGATAATGTAGCAGCAATCAACATAGCAAATAATCCACTTTAGTTTGATCGCATGAAACATGTGGAGATTGATAGGTTCTTTATCAAGGAGAAGATTGATAGTGGGTCTTTGAAATTGGATTATGTCAAATCTCGTAATCAATTAGCGGATAGTCTCACAAAAGGTCTAAGGTCCTAACTCCTAAGGATAATAAGTTGGCATGTAACAAGATGGGAATGTTGAATATATTTAGCCCATCTTGAGGGGGGTGTTGGTGTAAATAGAAAAAATGTAAAGGAATTTATTGCATAATGGAAAATATAATGTGTGTGTGGGTGCTGTAGAAGGCAACACACTGGAAAATCTCAACAATATCAATCATCCATCTAAGGTACTGGATTAGGAAGGTGCCATGTAATGATAGTGCATGTACATTACCACTGTTTTTTTTTGCGCCATAAGTCTTATATTCTATAATGTCTTCTGCTTCTTTGTTAGGTGCTTAGCACTCAGTCTGGGAGAATAGCAGTTGCAAATGGATGTATAAGAGAAATAATAAGTCACTCTCACATAACGGTATTACTTGACAGTAACAAACCTTCAGCTATTTTGTCCATTTAATTTTGTTAGTTTGAATATGAGCATTTCCAATTGAATTTATTTAGGTCTCTTTGCCACGCCGTTTGAGAATTCCAGATAGCAATTCCTTGTCAGAGCAAGAGGATCTGACACGTGAAATTTGGCGGATAGACAAGGATGAATTTAGTTCTTCATTTGGAATAATGAGGTTAGCCATTATTTCTTCCACCCTTTTGATGATGGGTGATTCACAAAAGTCCAATATTCCTAACTTGTGTTCACTTTGAAATGTTGATAGACTCAACATTGTCCAACTATTTGCTCAGAATCCACAAAACTCTCACCTGCGCAAGTTGATTGTTGATCTTGAGGTCTGTTTGTACTTGATTATATTCATTTAACGACATTTTTTCCACAACCTTTTTCTAGTCTGGAGTTTCCTAATGTGGATGTCTGTACTGCAGGCACCCAGGTTTGATAGCGGAGGTCTGTTTAGCCAAGATCCTGCACTATCATACATAAGGTCACTACCAAACTTGAATAATGACCAACAAAGGTCACTGCATAAAGTAATTTTTTTGCTCTTTCATTTTCACCCCTCCTGTAGTCTGGACATTAATGTCTAGCTGTCCACTCTGCAAACTAATGTGTTCCTTTCAGATTCTAGGAGCAAAGGATTATGCTCTTATTTTAGGAATGCCTGGAACAGGCAAAACATACACAATGGTGCATGCTGTGAAGTCATTATTGATAAGAGGGGAATCTATTTTGCTAACTTCATATACTAACTCGGCTATTGATACCCTGCTCATGAAGTTGAAGACCGAGGTTTGTGATACTCTTTCTGTAGTCTGTACTTTTGCTTTCATTTCAATCCAATCGATTGTATTCCAATGCGTAACATTTGCCCTGCTACCTTGAGCACTCAATTGTAACGAACTACAACTTGAATGCACTTTATTCTGATTAATTATTGTAGGGTGTAGATTTTATTCGGATTGGAAGGCCTGAGGCTGTACATCCTGATGTCAAGGCCCACTGCTTGTCATGTCAGAACTAAAACTTTATGAACATACCTGCAGTTTTTTTAAAAGAAACTGATTTTATTATTTTTTGTTGTGGAACAGCAACTGAGGCACAATCGGTTGATGCCATTAAAGCAAGGATGGAGCAAGTACAGGTTGTTGGAGTTACTTGCTTGGGAATGTATCATCCTTTATTAGCACATAAGAAGTTTGACACATGTATCATGGATGAAGCTGGACAAATTACGTTGCCGGTAAGGACAAACTGGGAATAACTGGCAATTGTTTTGGATAGATAAGTAGCAACAATTATTAGTCTATCTCCAGCAGCCTTACTCATTCCACCTATTTTGAACTCTACTTTGTAAACAGTGTAGTCTACATTGTAAAATACTGCAAAATAGTATTTTATACGGTGCAAGGTCTGTTGGCCATAGACTTAGATGGTGTTAAAGGATATAATAGAAAATCATATCCCAAGCAGATATAGAGGCTGGATTTTATATTCTTTATCTAAAATAATAGAAAATAAAAAACTTGCTGCCCATTTAACTGGAGGTCTATATTTTAAAAGCTTAACAATAGTTGGATCAGTTCCTAACAAGAAAATTTCTGTAAAATATGATCTCCAAAGTGGCTCTTATCCTCGCCGATTTATATTTTTAATAATAGTCGCCTTAGGGGCAGTAAGGTCAACTTGTTGATGATTAGGGCGACTATTTGCCCCTAGTTGATCCTAGCCCACAATTAGTCGTCCTACCTCCTTCAGGGCCGATATATGTAGACACACACACACACACACTTATATAGTGTATAATTGTATAACAACACAATTTAGAATGGTGGTCAAGTGCTTGTGAATTTTTTCGTGAACTGTAGGAGAGCTGCGCATCATTAAATTAAGAGAAGAAAACAGTCCAAAATGGACCAAAGTGCAATGCCAAAATAGGCAAAACACAAGACCACCAATTCCTGCTACGCACAGAACTGCAACCTCCTTCTGCGCATGAAAACAGCAGCACGCAAAAGAAGAACAACAGCAAAAGTGCCAGCAGACCACACACACAACTGCTCTTCACTAATAAGGTTGTTAAAACGATGAAACGCTCATGGGTGAGTTTTAACTTTTAAACGGTTTAAACAAAGTTTAAACATAGTTTTAAACAACATAGGGAAATTTCAATATATCATAATTTCAGGCAATTATATCAAGTCAAATACCAAACAACCAACATAAGTTCACATAATAATATTATGCAAAATGACATGTCCACAACCACATTACCACAATAACACAAGTTCAACTAATAGCAAGTCGACAACTGCAAACAAAGTGGAATGAGATGTCTAATAGTCCACAATCACAAACATAGCACAAAAGCAACTAAAGTAGAATGTCATGTCCACAACCACAAGCACACAAGAGTTACTCAAACATTCAATAACCATCATCCAAATCATCTAAACCAACATCATCCTTGTCTTGCTCATCACCACGGCCACCATTGTTGTTTGTTTCTTCTTCATCATCCATGTCAAGGTCGTCAAGCACAAAATTGTCATCGTCTTCATTCTCATCACCCTCATCAACACCATCTTCATCATCCTCAAGAATTGGCACTTGAATACCATGAGCTCTCCTAGGAAAGTAGCGGCCTTGAAGTTGTGTAGATGCACCGATGGCACGATCAACATGCTCCCATGTGAAAAGAGGGTCATCCCCAACAACAGATGAATTAGCTAATGGATCAACCCACTCATTGTCCCAATCAAAATCTTCAAGAACCAAAGGATCAAAGTTCTTCCCTTCACGCAATTTTTTGGAACCTAGCGGCCATCTTTCTATTGTATGAAACATACACTAAATCATTCAGTCTTTTTTGCTCTAGCTTGTTCCTTTTCTTGGTATGCATCTACAAGTTGCAAACAACAATAATTAAAGGAGTAACAACTACAAATTGCATATTGTAATATGATCATGTTAGTTAACTTACAAATTCAAACTTGCTCCAATTCCGCTCACAATCGGATGATGAAGCACAAAGACTTACAATTCGTCTTGCAAACTTATATAACTCAATGGTTCGACCACCATATGCAAGCCACCAATCAACTGAAATGACAAAATAAGTTGGATTTAAATAATGGAAATGAAGTTATGAATGCTGAAAGTAACAATTAAAGTGGTACTTTTAGAATACTCACGTGGGTTTCTTGTTTGAGCATTTTTAATAGCCATTGGGTTTGCAAATGCTTCTCTTTGGTTCTCATAAAGGACTGCCTGAGCATCAATTTTGTCTCTAAGGTCCTCATCTAGCACCATTTTAACAAGTACATTATCGAAGCAACCCCTTAGCTCTCCAACATAGCCTTCATCATCACTTTGCTTTATGTTATAGAATTTCCCAGGGTTCAAGTAGAGTGCTGCTCCATACAACGGAGTGTCCATTTGTTTCACCCAGCGGTTGTCAACAATTTTCATGATGCGGTTTAGACAAGCTTTCTTGCTTTGAATAGAGAATGATGAAGTAATCTTTTGCTTTGCTATCTTCATAGCTGCTGCCACCTCAGGCATGGCTGGCTTCTCATCACCGTCAACCAATCTGAGCACAACAAGTAGTGGTAAAGAAGCTCTAAGGCAGTCCTCAACTGAATGCCAAAACTCTGTTGAGAAAACAATGCTATATACTTTTTTCCCTGCTTCTGTTTTAGATACTTTGGAGCAAGTGAAAACATCACCAGAAAATAATCCTCTCAATGGATCCTTGTGCTTATGTATACTCCTCAAGGTGAGGAATGCAGTAGCAAATCTAGTAGTAGCAGGCCTCACAAGATCCATACCTTTTGTATGCACCCTCATCTCACTTAGAATCCTCCCATGTCTATATATGAATGTTGTGACATGACGAGCACATGCAATAGGCTTCTTAAAATCCTTTAGTTTTCCTATGTCCTCCAGCATAAGGTCTAAGCAGTGAGCAGCACAAGGGGTCCAAAACAAGGTAGGAGTGTTCTGAACCAAAATGCGCCCTGTAGCCTTGTAGTTGGCACCATTGTTAGTTACAACCTGTATGACCTTATCCCTGCCAATCTGCTCAAGTCTCTTATCTAGTAGCTCTGCAAGCATCAACGCATCATGAGACTCACTCGATGCATCCACTGATTCTAAAAAGAATGTACCTTCAGGGCTGTTAACTAGGAAGTCGATCAAATGTCGACCCCTCCTGTCTGTCCATCCATCTGACATGAAGGTGCAACCATATTGACTCCATGCATCCTCATGCTTCTTCTCATCATATATCTCTTTGACAGCCTTCACGAGCAAAGGTTCTCGTAGCTCATGGAAACTAGGGGGTTTGAACCCCGTACCATACTGTGCAATGGCCTCTACAACTACCTCAAATTGTCTTGACTTGGCAGCATTGAAGGGTATGCCACAATCATAGAAAAACTTGGCTATCTCCATACAAACAGCTTCTCTTTCTTCTTTGGGCTTCATTGCAGCATTGATGGTTCTCTGAGTTGTCCCCTTGGCATACCTTTCCGCGACAACCTCTTGGGGTGTACGTCGGAGCAAACTTGTAACATGCTTTTTTGTTGCCCCAACGGTTGATGCCTTGCTTGATAATCCTTTCTTTTGTCGGTTGTTCCAGTGCTGCTGCCTCCTATAGATGATGACCCAATTACTTCCACAACATCATCATCTTCATTCTCATGTGATTCAACTTCATCAAAGCATTGCCCCTTTGGTCTATCCCTTTTTCCTTCATCCAAAGCCGCCTTTAACTCTCTAGCAATTGTAGTTGTGGTATTGGGACACTTGAGGATATCTTTGTATCCGCCCACAAGATGTTTCTTCACCCTCAGAATTCCTCATTTAATCTCCTCCTTTAATCTGCCTCGGGCAAAGGGCGCATTGGATCAACTCTCGCTTGCCAGGCTCTACATAATAGGCATACTTCCAGCCTGGATCATCAGATTTGGGTTTCCTTTTTGGATCTTTCAGTTGATCATATCCATCACTTCGTATTTGAGAGCCAGCTGCAGATGCTTCCGTGCTAAAATCAGCCACTTCTCCTCCAATCTTTTCTGCAATAATGGAATGCATATGTTCAGATGACAACACCTCACCTCAATCCTTCTTCCTTCAACAAGCGAGCAACAGGAGGCTAGATTACTCACCAGTGGAGCATAGTAGCATACGCCAGCGGACAGTCTCTGTACTCTGTAGTCTCTGTAGTCTGTAGTCTGTAGCAACGGGAACAGACGCAAACCAGAGGACAACACCTCACCTCAATCCTTCTTCCTTCAGCAGCGGGAATGCGGGATAGGCCGGCGAGCGGACAGCGGGAGTGCGGGACAGGGCGCAGCCGCAGAGGCGGGCCTGGCGGTGGGCGGACAGCGGCACAGGCAGCAGCCGCAGAGGCGGGGTTGGCGGCGCCGGACAGGCGACGCAGGAGGGAGGACGGCGCTGAGCGGCTGAGCACGGGGGACGACGCTGAGCGGTTGAGCACGGAGGAGGGATGAGGCTGCACGGGGGAGGCGGCGGCGGCCTGGAGCCCTAGAGTGCGGCCTGGAGCGGCGACCTGGTGAGAGCGCCAACCTTACCTGGGCGAGGGTTCCTAATTGGGCTGGGCCAATTTCTAGCAGCAGACAAATTAAACGCCCGAAACGCGGCGTTTCACTCTATACCGCGTTTAAACGTCCAAACGCGACGTTTAAACGACGTTAAAATACGTTTTACGATTTTTATCGTTTCACTTTCTGTCAGCGTTTTATAGTTTAAACTACGTTTAAACGTCGTTTTAATAAGCATGTTCACTAAGCACCCAATAGAACCCTTGATCTGAAAATTGCAGCACTAGGACCCAAAGCCTCAAGATGTCTAGCACCGGCAAGCCTCCAGCACTCAAACTCATCCAAAAAAACTGATTTTATTCCATGAATGTAGGGCTGGAAAATAAGCTCGAGGCTCGTGAGCCGGCTCGAGCTCGGAGCCGCTCGGCTCGGCTCGGAGTGGCTCGCGAGCCTCAAGCGAGCCGAGCCGAGCCAATATTTTGAGCTCGTTGCGCTAGCGAGCCGAGCCGAGCCGGCTCGCGAGCTTTGCCAAATTACTTAATATGTAGAATAATGATGGATATTGGGTAATTTTATAGATAGTCAATTTGTTTCTTAACGTTTCATGATAAATATATGACAATTAATAATTTAGATTACTCATAATGATGAATGATATCTATATATTTATATTTATATACTAATAATTCACTAGATAATGCAATTATATATATGAGGGTGTGGCTCGCGAGCCACCTTCGAGCCGAGCCAAGCCTGTCTCCCCAGCTCGTGAAATGGGCGAGCCGAGCCGAGCCTAGCTCGGCTCGACTCGTATCCAGCCCTACATGAATGGAAGGTCTGACACCATCAAAAACCGCCTTATTACGATGAAGCCATAAACACCAAGCCCCCAAGATGATGATACTGTTAAAGCCTCTTCTTTTGGATTTGTGCACTTGCTTACACACCTTCTCCCACCAGTCAGCAAAAGCGGACTCATTAGAGGCAGGGGATAGATTCACCAGTGGTTGTGAATTTTGATCGGGTAATAAAGATGTTATTGGTCGTGGTGCTGTTGCTGGCTGTCCCACTCCCAACGTTGCTGAGTTGTAGTTCTTGTACCTGAAACTGTTGAAGTGTATAAGTGTATTGCCTACCTTCTCCTAATAGCTTAAGCTTTTACTTTGAACTGGTTAGTGTGTCTACTCTAACATGGTATCGAAGCTACAGACTTTGAGCTCGAATACTGGCAAAGGCTTAATTTGTGCCCCCGCCTCTTTATTTCCACGTCTGCGGCTTTTTCTGGCTGCACGTGAGTAGGGTATTGAAGTGTATAAGTGGATTGTCTACCCTCGCGTAATAGCTTAAGCTTTTGGGTTGAGCTGATTAGCGTGTTCACTCTAACATGGTATTAGAGCCAAAGGTCTCGAATTCGAATCTTGTCAGAGGCTCAATTTGTGCTCCCTTTCCTTTATTTTCACGTTTGCACCTTTCTCTCTGGCTGCACGTGAGTGGGTGTTGAAGTGTATAAGTGGATTGCCTGTCTTGTTCTAATAGTTAAGCTTTTGGGTTGGGTTGAATCAGTTAGTGCATGTAGTCTAACATGGGATCGGAGCCAGAGGTCTCGAGTTCAAATCCCAATAGAGGCTTTATTTGTGCTTAAGTTCTTTTATTTCCACGCATGCGCCTTCCTCTCTGGTTGTTCGTGAGTGGAAGTGTTGAAGTGTATAAGTGGATTGGCTACCTTCTCCCAATAGTTTAAGCTTTTGGGTTGAACTGGTTAGTGCGTCTACTCTAATAGAAACAAGGATAAAATGAGTAAGAAGTGGTAGTGCATCAACCAAACAATGAAGAAAAATAGATAATTGAACCATATGACCAAACAACCATGTAAAAAGGGATTAAACCATATGACCAAGCAACAACAACTAAGTAAATTGATATATAACTCTTACATAATTGAACCATATCAAAGTCTAGAACAACTTAGAGTTCAAATGCATCTAAATGACAAAGAGAATAAAATATTCATAAATTTTAGATTTGAAGCATCTACCAAACAAGTAGATCATCATCCAGTTGGAAGCCTTCTCTTCCATCTCCAGCTGTTGCTGCTGCAGTAGATGGCCCAACTGCAACATGTGCTTCTTCCTCCATCTCATCAGAATCATATTTTCCTCAATGTGCTGCTGGTTTATCTCCATCTCCTCATTGTCCTCTTCAATATCTAGACTTGCAATTGCAACTATAGTATTCCTTATGCTAGCACTTTTCAACAATATCTAGACCTGCAACTATAGTATTCGTTGTACGCTTCTAAAACCCCGATGGGCCTAATCTAAAATTCCTCAAGAGGCTGGCCTCAGAGCCCATGACATCACGCATCAGGCTAATCGCTGGCCACTCTAGTCGAAAGAATAGGTTTCTAGTTGACCTGGTCATCGTGCCGGGGAGCCTTATCGAGTCCATAGGACCAATAAAGCTGACCAATCATGATTAGTCGGACAACTTAAAAACATTGCTCCTACATACTATTTTATTGTACTTGCCAGGTTTCACTGGGACCTTTGATGCTTGCAACAAAGTTTGTTCTAGTAGGAGACCATTATCAACTTCCTCCACTTGTTCAGGTATATACCTATTTGCTGGTGTGCCTATTTTCTTGTTTTTATGCTATCTTGGCTTTGTTTTAAAATTTTAAACAATTATAGAGCTCTGAAGCCCGAGAAAATGGGATGGGCATCAGCTTATTTTGGAGATTGTCAGAAGCACATTCCCAGGCAATTTCAGCACTGCGATGCCAGGTCTTTCTTAACACTCCATCTTTTATTATGATCTTGACTAGCTGTACTTATTACTTGCTGAGTTGATGACCCTTTATACAACTTACTAATTTGAAGTGCCTTGTTGTAGTACCGTATGTCATCTGGTATCATGGAACTCTCAAATTCGTTGATTTACGGCAATAGGTTGTGCTGTGGTTCATTGGAAATTGCAAATGCCAAACTCAAGTTTTCTGGTAGAGAAACAATGCAGTTGAAGTTAAAAGAGGTGAAAATCCTTTTCCTTAAATGTCCATGATTTCTCAATTTAGAAAACCCCATGGCCATCTAGGTCATAATTCATCAGCATCCTTTCTTAACACTTGTTCAACTTTTAATCGCAGATCTTGAATCCTGATAGGGCTGTGATCTTTGCCAACACAGGTTTGTCTAATTCAATTAGTTATTCCTGTCTGATGCTTTCAGCTTCAAAGCTAACCGTATAATTCTGCAGATCAAATACCTGCACTTGAGGCAAAGGAACACAGAACTGTGAACAATCCTACAGAAGCACACATTATTTCATGGGTATGTGGTGATATATCTGTTGTAGTATTGAGTATGAGCCATATTTTACATCTGTCTATATGCTGAGTGCTCCCGCAGTTACTTTGTGTATTCTTGAACAATATATTTTTATTTCTTTATCTTGATCAACTGGTATATGCACTTTGAGTAAATCCCAAAATGTATGTTTGTGTTTACTGGGTTAACGCAGTTGGGTTGATAGCCTAGTGGTGAAGGCGGCGTTGTCCCTTTCACCAGATCAGGGTTCAACCTCTTGTTCCGCACCCTTAAAAACATCCTCTAGCTGTGCCCCGCCTGCTTTCGTGTATCGATGTTCTGTGCGCCACCCTTCGGCTGGGCCATTGTAGAGTGGATAGTTGTACTCTGCCCGTTAGTGATGGGGGCCAGGGTTCGGGAGGTTTTCTCGGCCGGGACCAGTGGTTTAGGTTTAGGTCATTCCCTCTCCGGCCAACTTTTTTTTACTGGTTTAACAATATTTTAGCGTGTGTTTGGTTAGATGTATAAGGAGGGATGGAAGGGGGCAGCCACAGTTTCTTTAGTGTTTGAATGAGAGTCAAGTGTGGGAGATGTAAACACTGGAGTAATTTTTTGGTGGTGGCGTGATCCCAAAAAATCGAAGGGACTGTGTCGCCTCCGCCTCATACTACTTTGCCCTCAAACCAAACACACCTTTAAGCAACTGATATGTCTGGATGTGAATTGGGCTGTATGGCTGAAGGACACCAAAATGTCAGTTTTAACTGTTGTTGGTGTCAAGCTGTTTCCACTGAACTGTCTTGGAGATTTAATAAGCTTTGTGCTCTATACATTGTGCACATACCCCAACTTCCTGATACAAATATATTTAGTTATTTATTCTATTGAAATTTATGCCTCTTTTGCAGATCATCAAAGAATTACTAAGAAGGGGTGTAGCTCAAGATGCTATTGGTATCATAACTCCATATAACGCTCAAGTGAATATCATTCAGCAATGCACTGATGGTTTGGTTGAGGTTCATACGATCGATAAATACCAGGTTGACAATTATTTTCAGTCTTTTATTATGCTGAATTTTTGTTGCTGGCTTGCATACAGTGGCAGTGACATTCTGTGTTAACAAATAATTTGAATAGCATGCTAGTTGCATTCCCATCCCAATTAGTTATACTTTTGTGCTTTGGTAATATTGTCAAGTAGTCAAGCTTAGAATGCTTACTCAAGAATCAGTATCATTAACATGCTTCACTGGAAAACAGGAGCCCATATTTTGACACTAGAAAAAGTTGCTTCATCAGTACATTGCCATGTGTTGTCCCCACTAATCCAAACAGTCTAGATTTGAGATTTGAGAGCAATCGTGCTTGTCTGTGGTTTTGATAGTCACGTTTGTAACTTGTTCTAATAGAGGCCTCTGCATGGTCTTCTAGCACTGAAGAATTCAATTTGTTTCAGGGTAGAGATAAGGAGTGTATAATAGTATCTTTCGTGCGCTCCACTGCAAACTCAAGGGCTAGTGGTTCTTCTCTGCTTGGTGATTGGCACAGGATCAATGTTCTGTTGACACGTGCAAAGGTAATTTGCAGTGAATGTGGTTCCCTATATCAACTATCCCCCCCAACCCGTCTTTTAAGAAGTATCATGGACTACATTGAACCTTATTTACTAGACATTTTTTATTTGTAATCGAAATATGCAGCATGATACCATAAAAAAGTTTGCATCATTTTTATTGTACTTTTAGACATTTCACTGAAAAGCCTATCAGTAGCTTGGTTAAGCCAGGCATAGTTCTTTTAGGCCCTCTATTTCCACAAGTTTTACCTTATTTTCGGTGATTATATGTTGCAGAAGAAGCTCATCATGGTGGGATCACGTGGAACGCTTTCAACAATACCTTTGCTCAGGCTTCTTGTCGACAAAGTAGCTGAGATTGGTGGCCTGTTGGATTTGACAAATAAGGATGCGCATTCTTTTTCGAGAACTTGAAGTTGTTTGAATGCACAATAGGATGCACGGTAGATGAATCTGGAAGGTTTTTATAAGGCCAAGCTGTAAATAAGAATATGCTGTAAATTTTGTTTTTGGAAATGTATAGTAAACCTAGCCAAGAGCCACACAGCTAGAGGTTAGGTTTTGTATATTCCTTCCGTTAGTTATAACTTATTTCAATTTCATTAAAGTACCATAAATTTACTAATATTATAGAAAAACTTTCAAAAATCTATGACATCAAATATATGTACTATTAACATATAATTAATGAAGAATCTAAATACTTATTTAGTCTTTTAATTATTATTATTATTATTATTATTATTATTATTATTATTATTATTATTATTATTATTATTATTATTATTATTATTATTATATGGCATAATTTTGGTTAAATTTTAAATGTTTTGACTTAGAAAGGATTAGTTTGTTTGGATGATATCATCTTTGAAAAAGTGAATCTGTAACTGGGATTCATCGATGAGAGTACTCGTGGACGATATCATCTTTGAAAAAGTGAATCTATAACTAGGATTCATCGATGAGAGTACTCGTGGATTTTAACCATAATGTCATCGATGTACACTTTAACTAACTTGCCTAAATATTTTTTAAGCGTATAATGAGCAACAATGATAGAAATAGGCAACACATTCTTTAGACCATAAGGCATGGAAACATAACAGTACAACTTTAACTTTGAGAGGGTGATGAAAGTGGTTTTCTCATCATCCTCTCTAACCATGTGGATTTGACGAAACCTAGAATGCACATCTACAAAAGAAACGAGCTCACACTAGGAGGTAGAGTCCACTATCTGGTCTATACGAGAGAACGAATAGTGTTCTTTTGGTATGCCTTATTGAGGTAGGTGTAGTTAATGCACATTGCACATATGGAGTTTGTCATTGACCTTGGGGATGATGACGGGGTTGGCTAGTCATTATGGGTACTAGATCGTGTGGATGAAGCCCACAGTGAGGAGCCTATCAATCTCCTAGCGAATGAACTCTTGTTGCTATGCGGACAGCATCACACCTTCTACTTGATTGACCGTGTGCCTAAGTAGACGACCAGTTGGTGCCCGATCACTTTCCTAGGTTCCTCGGGCATGTCAGAACTCAGAAGGATGCCATGCAAAGACATCAATGTTATCCCAGAGGAAGGTGACTAGCACACTTTTCTATTTGACCCTCATGCGGTCCCTAATGCGCATGGTCTATGAGGGGCTTGCTCTGCGGTTTTTGACGTCGGGGAGCTAGAGGAGGTGTGGCAGAGCGCCTCAGGTGAGCTGGTTGCTGGCTGACGGGACGAGGAGGAAGGAACTCCCTCCTTCCCTACCATGTCGACACTGATGCAGACGGTGGTCCTTGAGGAGGGAGGTCCAACTCAAGAGGCTGATCATTTGTGATGTCGTGGGAGACGGTCTAAAGCCTCTCTAGACTCTAGGATGTTGATCGTGTCTAGGGATGAAAATGGTCGAAAACGATCGAAAAAACAGCTAAATTTTTTTTGTTTTTATATTTTTTTGGTCGGGACGAAAATGAAAACGAAAACCAACGGTCGAAATACGGGATCGGAATTGTCGGTTATTCAAAAACGATCGAAAACGATAAACTATAGTCGGAAAGATAACTATTTTGTAGTTTTATCAAAAACATAATAAAATGATGTATTGCCTAATTTTTAAGATTTAGAAATACACAAACAACTCTTTTTCATCATTCATATTAGTTAGAGTAATTATAACATTTGCTTTTCGCTTATTCATTCACTTGAACACAACAAAAGTCTATAACTTAAATAAATTATATGCTAGATCTATCTTATATTATTTAAAACGGTATTAGCACGACTCGGAAACGAAAAATACGAAAACGATCGAAAAACTAGCTAAATCGTTTTCGTACCGTTTCTAATCGGTTCCTGAACAATTCAAAAACGATCGGGAAAAACAGTATTCGAAACAGGACAGTACGAGAATTTCCTGTCCCGTTTTCATCCCTAACCGTGTCGAGCCGGTCGGTTGGGGCGAAGATTACTCTAGATGATATGGGCATTTGAGGACAAGATACCCATAGTGGGCGGTCGCCATGAATTTGTAGAGCATGGTGCACCCGAGGATGGCGTTGTAGGGGAGGTAGAGCTTAGCAATGTCGAAGTCGATGTACTCAATGCGAAAGTTTTCGATGGTGCTAAAGGTGATTGGTAACGATGTCTGCCCTATCAAGTAGACGCTACCCATAGAGGCCCTAAGAAGGGATGCTCAGGGGTCCTCATCAGGGCTACATCGTTGAGCCCACCTAGGGTCGAGGTCCCCATGCAGCGGGTCCTTCTACGGAGCACCTAGCTACTAGGGTTTCTCCTCCTGTTGCTGCCAGATGAGGTCCCAAACTACACAACAATCAGAGATGTCGTGCGTGCTGGTGTTGTGGAGCGAACATAAGTTTTGCTTCCTAGCGCGTTGCTTCCTGGGGCCATGCCGCTTGGGTCGCGGGGTGGCTATAGTTATTGTGGGCCTTGGCTCGGTCTGGGCTAGGAGCGATGGCAACAATAGACTACTTGCCCTTCTTATTGCGGGGAGACCCGCACGAAGAGCATGTGCCATCGAGCCCTAGCTGGACTGCACGTGGGGTGTGCCAGACCTGCCCCTCTGTGATCCCGTCACATTTATCCTCGATGGAGAAGATGTTCATGATATCTTGTATTCACGGGTGGCCAACTTCTCTAGCATTTTTGAAAGTCGCCTAGAGGGGGGGGGGGGTGAATAGGGCGAAACTGAAATTTACAAAGTTAATCACAACTACAAGCCAGGTTAGCGTTAGAAATATAATCGAGTCCGAGAGAGAGGGTGAAAAACAAATCGCAAGCAAATAAGGAATGAGTCACAAGGATTTGTTTTACCGAGGTTCGGTTCTTTCAAACCTACTCCCCGTTGAGGTGGTCACAAAGACCGGGTCTCTTTCAACCCTTTCTCTCTCTCAAACGGTCCCTCGGACCGAGTGAGCTTCTCTTCTCAATCACACGGGACACTAAGTCCCCGCAAGGACCACCACACAATTGGTGTCTCTTGCCTCGATTACAATTGAGATTGATCACAAGAAGAATGAGAAAGAAAAGAAGCAATCCAAGCGCAAGAGCTCAAATGAACACAACAAATCTCTCTCTCTCTAATCACTAAAGCTTAGTGTGGAGTTGGGAGAGGATTTGATCTCTTTGGTGTGTCTTGTACTGAATGCTATAGCTCTTGTAAGATGTAGAAGTGTAGAAACTTGGATGCAATTGAATGTGTGGTGGTTGGGGTATTTATAGCCCCAACCACCAAAATGTGGCCATTGGAAGTCTGCTGTCGCATGGCGCACCGGACAGTCCGGTGCACCACTGGACACTGTCCGGTGCGCCAGCCACGTCAGCCAGCCGTTGGGGTTCGACCGTTGGAGCTCTGACTTGTGGGGCCTCTGGGCTGTCCGGTGGTGCACCGGACAAGTCCTGTAGACTGTCCGGTGCGCCAACTGCGCGTGCTCTGACCTCTGCGCGCTGGCGCGCATTTAATACGTTGTAGTCAACCATTGCACTTGTAGTAGCCGTTGCTCCGCTGGCACACCAGACAGCCCGCTGCGCCACCGGACACTGTCCGGTGCATACACCGGACGGTCCGGTGAATTATAGCGGAGCTGCCTCCGTTTTCCCGAAGGTAGCGAGTTCAGCTTCGATTTCCCTGGTGCACCGGACACTATCCGGTGGCACACCGGACAGTCCAGTGCGCCAGACCAGGGTGCCTTTGAGATTTCTTTAGCTCTCTTTATTTGAACCCATCTTTGGTCTTTTTATTGGCTTATTGTGAACCTTTGGCACCTGTAGAACTTATAAACTAGAGCAAACTAGTTAGTCCAATTATTTGTGTTGGGCAATTCAACTACCAAAATCAATTAGGAAAAGGTGTAAGCCTATTTCCCTTTCAATCTCCCCCTTTTTGGTGATTGATGCCAACACAAACCAAAGCAAATATAGAAGTGCAAATTCGAACTAGTTTGCATAATGTAAGTGCAAAGGTTGCTTGGAATGAAACCAATAAATATTACTTACTAGATGCGCATGGATGTCTTTACTTCTTATTAACATTTTGGACCACGCTTGCACCACATGTTTTGTTTTGCAAAATGTTTTGGAAATTCTTTTCAAAGTTCTTTTGCAAATAGTCAAAGGTAAATGAATAAGATTTTGAGAAGCATTTTCAAGTTTTGAAATTTTCTCCCCCTGTTTCAAATGCTTTTCCTTTGACTAAACAAAACTCCCCCTTAATGAAATCCTCCTCTTAGTGTTCAAGAGGGTTTTAGATATTAATTTTGAAGAGGGTATACCAATTTGAAATTATATCAAAATAAGATACCAATTGAAAAACTTCTTTTAATACCAAATAAAAGACTATAATTTTTGAAATTGGTGGTGGTGCGGTCCTTTTGCTTTGGGCTAATACTCTCTCCCCCTTTGGCATGAATCGCCAAAAACGAATATTCGAGTGAAATATAAGCCCTTTGAAACTACTCTCTCCCCTTTGGATGGAAGTATAGAAGTGAAGATTATACCGAAGTTGGAGTGATAGTGCGGAGCGACGACGAAGGATGAATGATGCGATGGAGCGGAGTGGAAGCCTTGTCTTCGCCGAAGACACCTTTTCCCTTTCAATCTATGACTTAGCATGAAATGGACTTGAAAGAACACATTAGTCATAACACATGAAAGAGATGATCAAAGGTATATATATGAGCTATGTGTGCAAAACATCAATAAAAATTCCTAGAATCAAGAATATTTAGCTCATGCCTAAGTTTGGTAAAAGTTTATTCATCCAATGGTTTGGTAAAGATATCGGCTAATTGTTCTTTGGTGCTAACATATGCAATCTCGATATCCCCCTTTTGTTGGTGATCCCTTAGAAAATGATACCGAATGGCTATGTGTTTAGTGCGGCTATTCTCAACGGGATTATCCGCCATGCGGATTGCACTCTCATTATCACATAGAAGAGGAACTTTGGTTAATTTGTAACCATAGTCCCTAAGGGTTTGCCTCATCCAAAGTAATTGTGCGCAACAATGGCCTGCGACAATGTACTCGGCTTCGGCGGTTGAAAGAGCCACAAAATTTTGCTTCTTTGAAGCCCAAGACACCAGAGATCTTCCCAAGAACTGGCAAGTCCCCGATGTGCTCTTTCTATTAATTTTGCACCCTGCCCAATCGGCATCGGAATAACCAATTAAATCAAAAGTGGATCCCCTGGGGTACCAAAGGCCAAACTTAGGAGTATAAACTAAATATCTCAAGATTCGTTTTACGGCCCTAAGGTGAGCTTTCTTAGGATCGGCTTGGAATCTTGCACACATGCATACGGAAAGCATAATATCCGGTCGTGAAGCACATAAATAAAGTAAGGAACCTATCATCGACCGGTATACCTTTTGATCTACGGATTTACCTCCCGTGTCGAGGTCGAGATGCCCATTGGTTCCCATGGGTGTCTTGATGGGCTTGGTGTCCTTCATCCCAAACTTATTTAGAATGCCTTGAATGTACTTCGTTTGGCTAATGAAGGTGCCCTCTTGGAGTTGCTTGACTTGGAATCCTAAGAAGTACTTCAACTCCCCCATCATTGACATCTCGAATTTTTGTGTCATGATCCTACTAAATTCCTCACATGTAGATTCGTTAGTAGACCCAAATATAATATCATCAACATAAATTTGGCATACAAACAAATCATTTTCAAGAGTTTTAGTAAATAAAGTAGGATCAGCCTTACCGACTTTGAAGCCATTAGCAATAAGGAAATCTCTTAGTCATTCATACCATGCTCTTGGGGCTTGCTTGAGCCCATAAAGCGCCTTAGAGAGCCTATAGACATGGTTAGGATACTCACTATCTTCAAAACCGGGAGGTTGCTCAACATAGACCTCCTCCTTGATTGGTCCATTGAGGAAGGTACTCTTCACATCCATTTGGTAGAGCTTGAAGCCATGGTAAGTAGCATATGCTAATAATATACGAATGGACTCAAGCCTAGCTACGGGTGCATATGTTTCACCGAAATCCAAACCTTCAACTTGTGAATATCCCTTGGCCACAAGTCGAGCTTTGTTCCTTGTCACCACACCATGCTCGTCTTGCTTGTTGCGGAAGACCCACTTGGTTCCTACAACATTTTGGTTAGGACGTGGAACTAAATGCCATACCTCATTCCTCGTGAAGTTGTTGAGCTCCTCTTGCATCGCCATCACCCAATCCGAATCTTGAAGTGCTTCCTCTACCATGTGTGGCTCAATAGAGGAAACAAAAGAGTAATGCTCACAAAAATGTGCAACACGAGATCTAGTGGTTACCCCCTTATGAATGTCGCCGAGGATGGTGTTGACGGGGTGATCTCGTTGGATTGCTTGGTGGACTCTTGGGTGTGGCGGCCTTGGAACTTGCTCATCCTCCTTGTCTTGTTCATTTGCATCTCCCCCTTGATCATTGCCGTCGTCTTGAGGTGGCTCATCTTCTTGATCTTCCTCTTCATCATCTTGAGCCTCATCATCATCTTGGGTTGGAGGAGATGCTTGCATGGAGGAGGATGGTTGATCTTGTGCTTGAATGGGCTCTTCGATTTCCTTAGGACACACATCCCCAATGGACATGTTCCTTAGCGCGACGCACGAAGCCTCTTCATCATCTAATTCATCAAGATCAACTTGCTCTACTTGAGAGCCATTAGTCTCATCAAACACAATGTCACAAGAAATTTCAACTAGTCCAGTGGACTTGTTAAAGACTCTATATGCCCTTGTGTTTGAATCATATCCTAGTAAAAAGCCTTCCACAGCCTTAGGAGCAAATTTGGACTTTCTACCTCTTTTAACAAGAATAAAACATTTGCTACCAAAGACTCTAAAATAGGAAACATTGGGCTTTTTACCGGTGAGGAGTTCGTAGGATGTCTTCTTGAGGATTCGATGTAGATACAACCGGTTGATGGCGTAGCAAGCGGTGTTGACCGCCTCGGCCCAAAACCGATCCGAAGTCTTGTACTCATCAAGCATGGTTCTTGCCATGTCCAATAGAGTTCTATTCTTCCTCTCCACTACACCATTTTGTTGTGGCGTGTAGGGAGAAGAGAACTCATGCTTGATGCCCTCCTCCTCAAGGAAGCCTTCAATTTGTGAATTCTTGAACTCCGTCCCATTATCGCTTCTAATTTTCTTGATCCTTAAGCCGAACTCATTTTGAGCCCGTCTCAAGAATCCCTTTAAGGTCTCTTGGGTTTGAGATTTTTCCTGTAAAAAGAATACCCAAGTGAAGCGAGAATAGTCATCCACAATAACAAGACAGTACTTACTCCCGCCGATGCTTATGTAAGCGATCGGGCCGAATAGGTCCATGTGGAGGAGCTCAAGTGGCCTGTCAGTCGTCAAGATGTTCTTATGTGGATGATGAACGCCAACTTGCTTCCCGGCTTGGCATGCGCTACAAATCCTGTCTTTCTCAAAATGAACATTGGTTAGTCCTAAAATGTGTTCTCCATTTAGAAGCTTGTGAAGATTCTTCATCCCAACATGTGCTAGTCGGTGATGCCAGAGCCAGCCCATGTTAGTCTTAGCAATTAAGCAAGTGTCGAGTTCAGCTCTATTGAAATCAACTAAGTATAGCTGACCCTCTAACACTCCCTTAAATGCTACTGAATCATCACTTCTTCTAAAGACAGTGACACCAAGATCAGTAAATAGACAGTTGTAGCCCATTTTGCATAATTGAGATACAGAAAGCAAATTGTAATCTAAAGAGTCTACAAGAAAAACATTGGAAATAGAATGGTCAGGAGATATAGCTATTTTACCCAAACCTTTTACCAAACCTTGGTTTCCATCCCCGAATGTGATAGCTCGTTGGGGATCTTGGTTTTTCTCATAGCAGGAGAACATCCTTTTCTCCCCTGTCATGTGGTTTGTGCACCCGCTATCGATGATCCAACTTGAGCCCCCAGAGGCATAAACCTACAAAACAAGTTTAGTTCTTGATTTTAGGTACCCAAACAGTTTTGGGTCCTTTAACATTAGATACAAGAACTTTGGGTACCCAAACACAAGTTTTTGATCCCTTGTGTTTGCCCCCAACATAATTGGCAACTACTTTGCCGGATTTGTTAGTCAAAACATAGGATGCATCAAAAGTTTTAAATGAAACATTGTGATCATTTGATGCAATAGGAGCTTTCCTCTTAGGCAATTTAGCACGGGTTGATTGCCTAGAGCTAGATGTCTCACCCTTATACATAAAAGCATGATTAGGGCCAGAGTGAGACTTCCTAGAGTGAATTCTCCTAATCTTATGCTCGGGATAACTGGCAGGGTACAAAATGTAACCCTCATTATCCTGAGGCATGGGAGCCTTGCCCTTAACAAAGTTAGATAATTTTTTAGGAGGGGCATTAAGTTTGACATTGTCTCCCTTTTGGAAGCCAATGCCATCCTTGATGCCAGGGCGTCTCCCACTATAAAGCATACTACGAGCAAATTTAAAATTTTCATTTTCAAGTTCATGCTCGGCAATTTTACCATCTAATTTTGCTATATGATCATTTTGTTGTTTAATTAAAGCCATATGATCATGAATAGCATCAATGTCAACATCTCTACATCTAGTGCAAATAGAAAAATGCTCAATGGTAGATGTAGAGGGTTTGCAAGTTTTTAGTTCAACAATCTTAGCATGTAAAATATCATTTTCACTTCTAAGATCGGAAATGGAAGCATTGCAAACATCTAACTCTTTAGCCTTAGCAATCAATTTTTTATTTTCAAATCTAAGGCTAGCAAGAGAGGCATTCAATTTCTCAATCTTAGTAATAGAAATAGCATGATCATTTCTAAGATTGGCATATGAATCATCACAAACATTTGAATCAACCTTAGCAACTAATTTAGCATTTTCATTTCTAAGGTTGGCAATAACATCATGGCAAGTGCTTAGCTCACTAGATACTTTTTCACATTTTTCCCTTTCTAGAGCATAAGCATTCTTAACCTTAACATGTTTCTTATTTTCCTTAATTAGGAAGTCCTCTTGGCTATCCAAGAGTTCATCCTTATCATGAATGGCGCTAATCAATTCATTTAGCTTTTCTTTTTGTTCCATGTTAAGGTTGGCAAAAAGGGTAAACAAATTATCCTCCTCATTACTAGAATTGTCTTCATCACTAGAGGATGCATATTTAGTGGAGGATTTAGATTTAACCTTCTTCCTTTTGCCGTCCTTTGCCATGAGGCACTTGTGGCCGACGTTAGGGAAGAGAAGTCCCTTGTTGACGGCGATGTTGGCAGCGTCCTCGTCGGAGGAGGAGTCGGTGGTGCTCTCGTCGGAGTCCCACTCGCAGCACACATGGGCATCGCCGCCCTTCTTCTTGTGGTACCTCTTCTTTTCCTTTCTTCTCCCCTTCTTGTCGTCGCCCCTGTCACTGGAAATAGGACATTTTGCTATAAAGTGACCGGGCTTACCACACTTGTAGCAAACCTTCTTGGAGCGGGGTTTGTAGTCCTTCCCCCTCCTTTGCTTGAGGATTTGTCGAAAGCTTTTGATGATTAAAGCTATCTCCTCATTGTCGAGCTTTGAGGCGTCGATGGGGAGCCTACTTGGTGTAGACTCTTCCTTCTTCTCCTCCGTTGCCTTGAATGCGACGGGTTGTGCCTCGGGCATGGAGGAGGTGCCTTGCTCGATGATCTTCTTTGAGCCTTTAATCATTAGCTCAAAGCTCACAAATTTTCCTATAACCTCCTCGGGAGACATTAGCTTGTATCTAGGATCACCTCGAATTAATTGAACTTGTGTAGGGTTAAGAAAAACGAGGGATCTAAGAATAACCTTGACCATCTCATGGTCATCCCATTTTGTGCTCCCGAGGTTGCGCACTTGGTTCACCAAGGTCTTCAAGCGGTTGTACATAGCTTGCGGATCCTCCCCTTGGTGAAGCATGAAGCGACCGAGCTCCCCCTCGATCGTCTCCCGCTTGGTGATCTTTGTCACCTCGTCTCCTTCATGCGCGGTCTTGAGGACGTCCCAAATTTCCTTTGCGCTCTTCAATCCTTGCACCTTATTATACTCCTCTCGACTTAGAGAGGCGAGGAGTATAGTAGTGGCTTGGGAGTTGAAGTGGTGGATTTGGGCCACTTCGTCTGAGTCATAGTCTTCATCCCCTACGGATGGTACCTGTACACCAAACTCAACAACATTCCAAATGCTTGTGTGGAGTGAGGTTAGATGGTGCCTCATTTTGTCACTCCACATATTATAATCTTCACCGTCAAAAACCGGTGGTTTGCCTAATGGAACGGAGAGTAAAGGAGTATGCTTGGAAATACGAGGGTAGCGTAGGGGGATCTTACTATACTTCTTGCGCTCATGGCGCTTAGAAGTTATGGACGGCGCGTCGGAGCCAGAGGTGGAAGGCGATGAAGAATCGGTCTCGTAGTAGACCACCTTCCACATCTTCTTTTTCTTGTCGCCACTCCGATGCGACTTGTGGGAGGAGGATTCCTTATCCTTTCCTTTGTTGCGGGACTCTCCCGATGGAGCCTTCCCGTGGCTTGTAATGGGCTTCTCGCTGGTCCCCATCTCCTTCTTGGTGTGATCTCCCGACATCACTTTGAGCGGTTAGGCTCTAATGAAGCACCGGGCTCTGATACTAATTGAAAGTCGCCTAGAGGGGGGGTGAATAGGGCGAAACTGAAATTTACAAAGTTAATCACAACTACAAGCCGGGTTAGCGTTAGAAATATAATCGAGTCCGAGAGAGAGGTTGAAAAACAAATCGCAAGCAAATAAGGAATGAGTCACAAGGATTTGTTTTACCGAGGTTCGGTTCTTTCAAACCTACTCCCCGTTGAGGTGGTCACAAAGATCGGGTCTCTTTCAACCCTTTCCCTCTCTCAAACGGTCCCTCGGACCGAGTGAGCTTCTCTTCTCAATCACATGGGACACTAAGTCCCCGCTAGGACCACCACACAATTGGTGTCTCTTGCCTCGATTACAATTGAGATTGATCACAAGAAGAATGAGAAAGAAAAGAAGCAATCCAAGCGCAAGAGCTCAAATGAACACAACAAATCTCTCTCTCTAATCACTAAAGCTTTGTGTGGAGTTGGGAGAGGATTTGATCTCTTTGGTGTGTCTTGTATTGAATGCTATAGCTCTTGTAAGATGTAGAAGTGTAGAAACTTGGATGCAATTGAATGTGGGGTGGTTGGGGTATTTATAGCCCCAACCACCAAAATGTGGCCGTTGGAAGTCTGCTGTCGCATGGCGCACCGGACAGTCCAGTGCGCCACCAGGCACTGTCTGGTGCGCCAGCCACGTCAGCCAGCCGTTGGGGTTTGACCGTTGGAGCTCTGACTTGTGGGGCCTCTGGGCTGTCCGGTGGTGCACCGGACAAGTCCTGTAGACTGTCCGGTGCGCCAACTGCGCGTGCTCTAACCTTTGCGCGCGCTGGCATGCATTTAATGCGTTGTAGTCGACCGTTGCACTTGTAGTAGCCGTTGCTCCGCTGACACACCGGACAGTCCGCTGCGCCACCGGACACTGTCCGGTGCATACACCGGACGGTCCGGTGAATTATAGCGGAGCTACCTCCGTTTTCCCGAAGGTAGCGAGTTCAGCTTCGATTTCCCTGGTGCACCGGACACTGTCCGGTGGTGCACCGGACACTATCCTGTGGCACACCGTACTGTCCGGTGCGCCAGACCAGGGTGCCTTTGGGATTTCTTTAGCTCTCTTTATTTGAACCCATCTTTGGTCTTTTTATTGGCTTATTGTGAACCTTTGGCACCTGTAGAACTTATAAACTAGAGCAAACTAGTTAGTCCAATTATTTGTGTTGGGCAATTCAACTACCAAAATCAGTTAGGAAAAGGTGTAAGCCTATTTCCCTTTCAATTTTGTCGCACACCCCTATCTAAAGGTGATGGTGACAAAAGCGGGGTGATGCGCAGAATGGTGTTGTGTACCTATCTAAACTACTGGATGAAAGCATCCAGCGAATCACCATGCTACTGTTGGACATTGTGGAGGTCAGCCTCGGCGCTAGGTCGAGGGTAGGAGCCATCAAAGTCGGCAATAAATTATTGATAGAGTTCTTCTCAAGAACTGATGGAGTTCGATGGAAGATTCATGAGCTAGGACTGGGGCAAACCCAGTCAGGGCTACATGGAAGTACTTGGTCATGATGGCCTTGCTGCTTCCTACAGCAAGGATGGTTGTGACGTAAACTTGGAGGAACTTAGTAGGGTTATTGGACCCATCGTACTTTTTTGGTATGTGAGGGTAGAACTTATGGGGCCATGTCATGCGCCATAGGTTTGACAAGAGGGAGAGGCAACCATTCGCTAAGGGCAGACAGTAGGAGGAGCTAGGAACTCTAGGTTCCCTACAGGAAGAGTGTCGGTGTTTCGAAACCCGGGGGGTCCCTGGACCGACGAGTGAATCGTTGCCGCGTGCCCCAGCCCAGATGGGTCGGCGCGAGGCGGAACGCGAAGGGGGGAAGAAGCAGCCGGAGGGAGGCAGGCGTGGGAGTGTGGAACCCGCGGCCTTCGTGTTAGCCCTGCGCCCAGGTCGGGTGCGCTTGCAATAGGGGGTTACAAGCGTCCACGGGGGAGGGAGCGAGCGGCCTTGCACGAGCGCCGTCCCGTCCTTCCCCGCGTGGCCAACCCTCTGTAAGAGGGCCCTAGTCCTCCCTTTTATAGGCGTAAGGAGAGGATCCAGGTTTACAATGGGGAGTGTAGCGATGTGCTAACGTGTCTAGCGGGGGAGAGCTAGCGCCCTAAGTACAAGCCATCGTGGCAGCTGGAGAGGTCTTGGCACCCAGTTCGTGTGATGTCGTGGCCGTCGGAGGAGCGCTGGAGCCTGGCGGAAGGACAGCTGTCGGGGCTTTCGCGTCCTTGCTGATGTCCTCTTGCTTTCGTAAGGGGGCTGAGAGCCGCCGTCGTCACAGGGCATGCGGGGCGCCATCATTACTCGCATAGTGGAGCGAGCCAGATGGGACGCCGGTCTTGTTCCCCGTAGCCTGAGTCAGCTCGGGGTAGGGTAATGATGGCGCTTCCTGTCGACGTGGTCGGTCCGTGCCCTAGGTTGGGCGAGGTGGAGGCTCCTCCGAGGTCGAGGTCGAGTCTGTCTTCCGAGGTCGAGGTCGAGTCCGAGCCCCTGGGTCGGACGAGGCGGAGACCATCGGCTGAGGCCAGGGCTGAGTCCGAGCCCTGGGGTCGGGCGAAGCAGAGTTTGTCGTCTTCCGGGGCTGAGCCCGAGTCCGAGCCCTAGGGTCGGGCGAAGCGGAGTTCGTCGTCTTTCGGGGCTGAGCCCGAGTCCGAGCCCTGGGGTCGGGCGAAGCGGAGTTCGTCGTCTTCCGGGGCTGAGCCCGAGTTCGAGCCCTGGGGTCGGGCGAAGCGGAGTTCGTCATCTTCCGGGGCTGAGCCCGAGTCCGAGCCCTGGGGTCGGGCGAGGCGGAGTTTCCTATGACGCCTGAGGCCGGACTTGGCCGCTGTCAGCCTCACTCTGTCGAGTGGCTCAGCAGTCGGAGCAACGCAGGCGGCGCTGTCCTCTTGTCAGACTGGTCAGTGGAGCGGCGAGGTGACTGCGGTCACTTCGGCTCTGTCGACTGGAGGGCATGCGTCAGGATAAAGGTGTCAGGCCACCTTTGCATTAAATGCCCCTGCGAGTTGGTCGGTTGGTGTGGCGATTTGGCCAAGGTTGCTTCTTGGTGAAGACTGGGCCTCGGGCGAGCCGAAGGTGTGTCCGCTGCTGGAGGGGGTCCTCGGGCGAGACGTAGATCCTCCGGGGTCGGCTGCCCTTGCCCGAGGCTGGGCTCGGGCGAGGCGCGATCGCGTCCGTCGAATGGACCGATCCTTGACTTAATCGCACCCATCAAGCCTTTGCAGCTTTGTGCTGATGGGGGTTACCAGCTGAGATTTAGGAGTGTTGAGGGTACCCCTAATTATGGTCCCCGACAGTAGCCCCCGAGCCTCGAAGGGAGTGTTAATACTCGCTTGGAGGCTTTTGCCGCACTTTTTTGCAAGGGGACCAGCCCTTTTTTGGTTGCATTTTGTTCCAGTGGGTGCGCGCGAGCGCACCCGCCGGGTGTAGCCCCCAAGGCCTCGGAGGAGTAGTTTGACTCCTTCGAGGTCTTAGTGCGTTTCGCAACACTTCAGCTGGTCTGGTTGTTCCCTCATGCGAGCTGGCCGTAGCCCGGGTGCACGGTCAGGTCCCAAGTTCTCGGGCTGGTATGTTGATGCTGTCAACGGTGTGGCCGGAGCCGGGTTTGCGAGAGCAGCCCCCGAGCCTCTGCACAGGGCGAGAGGACGATCAAGGACAGACTCGACTTTTTTACATACGCCCCTGCGTCGCCTTTCTGCAAGGAGGAGGGGGGGGGGGGAAAGCGCCATGTTGCCCTCGGAGGGCGCCGAACATGGTGTCTCCGGCGAGCTGCTGGCGGGTAATTCGAGTGGACGCCCGTGCCCCATTTGTTAGGGGTCGGCTAGAGGCCCGGAGGCGCGCTCCAAAAGTACCTGCGGGTGATCTGCCAGACCCGGTCCCCTTTTGACGGGGTCCGAGGGCTCGATGCCTCCCTCTGATGGGACTCTGTTACAAAATCGTTCCCGCTGGTCTCGGAAATGTCCTAAGGTACCTCGAGAGCGTAGCCCGAGCCTTGGTTATGTATCGAACGTACCCAGGGTCATCCCTCGCTCTGTGTCTCAGGCGACTGTGAACCCTTCGAGGGCCAGCCTACGAACCCCTGATCAGTAGTGGGCGCGGAGCCCGAGTGGCCTGAGGCGGTTGTTGAACCCTTCCGAGGGGCCGGCCATCGAACCTCTGACCAGTAGTGGGCGCAGAACCCAGGTGCTCTGAGGCGGCCGTTGAACCCCTCCGAGGGGCCAGCCTTTGAACCTCTGATCAGTAGGGAGGCTCGGGGCCTGTTTCCTTCACGGAGAAGGATCCTTTTCGGGGTATCCCCCTTTCCTAGTCCCTGTTGTAAGAGAGAGAAAGAGGAAAAGGAAAAGGATACAAAATCGAATTACGTGGCGTACCTTTTTGACGCGGTCATTATGGCGAAGGCGAAGCGTCGCTTGCTTCTCCTGCCTGAGGCACCGCCTGTCCCACCGTGGAGTTAATGCGACAGGGCGAGTGGTTCGCGAGGTGGTCATTGCGCGTGTGCGAGCCGTTCGAGGAACGAATCACGGGCGCGCCGTCTTCACGCCGTGAGAGAGGGTTCCCTCGCTGCCCCTGGATGGGACGTAAGCTTGGCTGACGATGTGACCGCTGCTCCTGCCCGCCTGCCACCGCCATTACTGTCGGCCCATTTTTGACCGTATTTGACCGTCGCGCCTGGCTGGCACTGCTGGGTCACACGCAGGGTTGCCTCGAGTCGAGGTATTGGCTCCGCAGTCGAGGAGGCGCGGTAGTGGCGCGAGTGGCGGTGCAGTTGCTAGCACGTAGCAACCGGCGTGCCGGTTGCATGATGTGTGGGCCTGGGCCTCCATGCTGGGTGCGTTGGAAGTCGAAGGGGCGCGCCCACTTGGCACGGTTGCATGCCGCCTGCATGGCTGTCCGCCCTTTCACCCGCTGGTCTGGGCGAAAGTGGAGGAATGCTTGTAACCGCCGGGCGGTTGCATGCACCACGCGCGGCGGTTTGGCTTCTTCTGCCCTGGACCGGCTTGCATGATGCGTGGGACCCAGCCCCCGCGCCGTAAGGGGGAGGACCTTGGAGCGTGTTGGAGAAGACTCAGCCCGCAACGGCTGAGGACGCAAGTGGGGAGAGTCGCCTTTAAAAGGAGGGCGACCCCCTTGGAGGGCAACCATGTCTTCGCGCTCCCCTCATGCATCGTGTCTTTCCATCTTCCGAGCCCTAGGATGGGGGACGCCCGCAATCCTTCCGTCTTGTCGTCGGAGGAACACAACTTCGTGGAAGTTGGTACCTTTCAGCCATCGTTCGGCTTCAAGGATTTTCATCATGCAGCCCGGTTGCACCCCCTCGCTGGTGGTCACCCAAGACGGTGACCTCCAGCTTGATAGTGGGGAGAAGCGAACCGGGCTGCGGCCTCCGCCCCGCCCTCAGCTTCAAGGATCTTCATCATCCTTGCTGGGGCGGAGGGTGAGGCGAGTCGGGGGGCTACCTCCGCGTGGGTCGGTCGCCCTTTTCTTCCCCCGGCGTCTGGGGGAGAAAGGCATCTTCCAGCTCCGCGGAGGCTCCCCTCAGCCACGCCGGGGAAGGCGGGCCGCCGCTGCTCAGCCAGGGTGCAGCATTCCGTCCTCCGCCCGGATGATGGTCGCGCCGCATAAGGGCCGGCCACGTCCAGGCCTTCCTCGACCGACAGCCGCGTCAGAGGGTCGCCCAGCACGTCGTGCGCCGCGAGGGCGGCACTCATGTTCTGGGTGGCTCCGGCGAGGGCGAGGACCTGCCGGTGCGCTTTGAGGTGCCCGGCGCCCGCTGGCGCGGTGTTGAGGTGGTGGCAGCCGGAGAAGGCTTCTCTGCCGACGAGATTGCCAACTCCGCCTGCACCCCCGGATCTCCGTCTCCCGGCTTGAATGGCTGGTTCTCGTCCTTCGTGAGCGAGAGCCTTCCTGCCGTAGCACCCGCCCGGAAGCCGTTGCTGAAGCTGCTTCGCTGCCCGAGGCGGAGGTCGTCATCGCTGCTGCCGGAACGGGCGACGGCGAGCCACCCATCGGCCTTCTGTTGCTCCACAGGCCCCCCAATCGCGTGGGGTTGTTCGTACCTGCGGAGGTGGAACCAGAGTTCCGTTTGTAATGGCACTTTGAGTGCCGGTGTCTTGTTCATTGTGGCTGTCGAGGCCTGAACATGTATGTATCTTTGGCATGGAGCCGTGTTTTTCCTTCATTTCGAGCACTAAGACTCGCCTGTTGGCTATCTGAACCGCTTCACCGAGCGTGAGTCGCCTCGTGCAAAGGTGACGAGTGAGGTATCCGTATCCCGGAGGCATAGGAGTCCCTCGGCTCGGTCGGCCTTGCTGTCCGAGGCTTCTCTTGCTTAGTTAAAGGAACCCTCGGCCGCTCTTTGATGAGCCAAAGCCGGAGGTAGCGGTGTCAGCACGGACAGAGGCAGAGCTGGCTCGGGAAGAAGATTTGGTCGGCCGTAGCCTGGCTGGGTCGTCCACTGGCGGAACCGACGCCGGAGTTGAGCTGCCGAGGCCACGAGCCGGGCTGATGTCTTCGGGCGACAGCTGGCCGAGGTCTCGGGGTGGCCGGCCGAGCCGTCTGCTCGAGCCGGATTCCTGGAGAAGACCCTAGCGGTGATGGCCCGGGTGTGGTGCTGATGTCGTCCTTTAGAGTGGAGATCCTCCGACCGCGTCGCCATCCGAGGCTAGGTCAGACCCCACCGAAGGTGTAGTTGACGCCGAGGGTGCTGCTGCCCTCTTCAACTGTCGACGTCCGAGCCTGCAGGATCGGGTTGTCTTGTAGCGTGTGTATGTTTTCTGCGGCCGCCGAGGCCCAAACACACTGTTGTCGTGTTGTAAAGCTGTGTCCCTTTTCCTCTTGTTTCGAGTATCCGGACTTATTTGTCGGTAACAGAATTCTTTGTGCGGGCGAGAGTTTCTTTTCACGGAAGGTGATGAGTGAGGTATCTGTATCCCGGAGGCGTAGGAATCCCTCGGCTCGGTCGGCCTTGCTGCTTACGCGCACTCTTATTCGTCCATAGGGTTCTGTCACCGACGCAGTCGAGAAGGCCCGAAAAAACCGTTCCGGTAGAGAAGCTTTCGAGCGTGAAGACTTGTTCAGTCCGTGGAATCACTTATCCGAGCGCGAGTTACTTATCGCAGAAGGTGATGAGTGAGGTATCCGTATCCCGGAGGCGTAGGAGTCCCTCGGCTCGGTCAACCTTGGCTGCTTACGTGTACTCCGTCGTTTTCAGGATCCACTTTCGAAGTAGTCGAAAAGCACGAAAGGCATTCTGGCAGAAAAGATTTTTTTCTTTTTTCGAGGAAAATTTCGACGCAGAGGGGGTTCCCCCTACCTGGCGCGCCAACTGTCGTTGTTTCGAAACCCGGGGGTTCCCTGGACCGACGAGTGAATCGTCGTCGCGTGCCCCAGCCCAGATGGGTCGGCGCGAGGCGGAACGCGAAGGGGGGAAGAAGCAGCCGGAGGGAGGCAGGCGTGGGAGTGTGGAAACCGCGGCCTTCGTGTTAGCCCCGCGCCCAGGTCGGGTGCGCTTGCAGTAGGGGGTTACAAGCGTCCACGCGGGAGGGAGCGAGCGGCCTTGCGCGAGCGCCGTCCCATCCTTCCCCGCGCGGCCAACCCTCTGTAAGAGGGCCCTGGTCCTCCCTTTTATAGGCGTAAGGAGAGGATCCAGGTGTACAATGGGGAGTGTAGCGATGTGCTAACGTGTCTAGCGGGGGAGAGCTAGCGCCCTAAGTACATGCCATCGTGGCAGCCGGAGAGGTCTTGGCACCCAGTTCGTGTGATGTTGTGGCCGTCGGAGGAGCGCTGGAGCCTGGCGGAAGGACAGCTGTCGGGGCTGTCGCGTCCTTGCTGACGTCCTCTTGCTTCCGTAAGGGGGCTGAGAGCCGCCGTTGTCACAGGGCATGCGGGGCGCCATCATTACTCGCATAGTGGAGCGAGCCAGATGGGACACCGGTCTTGTTCCCCGTAGCCTGAGTCAGCTCGGGGTAGGGTAATGATGGCACTTCCTATCGACGTGGTCGGTCCGTGCCCTAGGTTGGGCGAGGTGGAGGCTCCTCCGAGGTCGAGGTCGAGTCTGTCTTCCAAGGTCGAGGTCGAGTCCGAGCCCCTGGGTCGGACGAGGCGGAGACCGTCGGCTGAGGCCAGGGCTGAGTCCGAGCCCTGGGGTCGGGCGAAGCGGAGTTCATCGTCTTCCGGGGCTGAGCCCGAGTCCGAGCCCTGGGGTCGGGCGAAGCGGAGTTCATCAAATTCCGGGGCTGAGCCCGAGTCCGAGCCCTAGGGTCGGGCGAAGCGGAGTTCGTCGTCTTCCGGGGCTGAGCTCGAGTCCGAGCCCTGGGGTCGGGCGAAGCGGAGTTCGTCGTCTTCCGAGGCTGAGCCCGAGTCCGAGCCCTGGGGTCGGGCAAAGCGGAGTTCGTCGTCTTCCGGGGCTGAGCCCGAGTCCGAGCCCTGGGGTTGGGTGAGGCGGAGTTTCCTATGATGCCTAAGGCCGGACTTGGCCGCTGTCAGCCTCACTCTGTCGAGTGGCTCAGCAGTCGGAGCGGCGCAGGCGGCGCTGTCCTCTTGTCAGACTGGTCAGTGGAGCGGCGAGGTGACTGCGGTCACTTCGGCTCTGTCGACTGGAGGGCGTGCGTCAGGATAAAGGTGTCAGGCCACCTTTGCATTAAATGCCCCTGCGAGTTGGTCGGTTGGCGTGGCGATTTGGCCAAGGTTGCTTCTTGGTGAAGACTGGGCCTCGGGCGAGCCGAAGGTGTGTCCGCTGCTGGAGGGGGTCCTCAGGCGAGACGTAGATCCTCCGGGTCGGCTGCCCTTGCCCGAGGCTGGGCTCGGGCGAGGCGCGATCGCGTCCCTCGAATGGACCGATCCTTGACTTAATCGCACCCATCAGGCCTTTGCAGCTTTGTGCTGATGGGGGTTACCAGCTGAGATTTAGGAGTCTTGAGGGTACCCCTAATTATGGTCCCCGACAGTAGCCCTCGAGCCTCGAAGGGAGTGTTAATACTCGCTTGGAGGCTTTTGCCGCACTTTTTTGCAAGGGGACCAGCCCTTTTTTGGTTGTATTTTGTTCCGGTGGGTGCGCGCGAGCGCACCCGCCGGGTGTAGCCCTCGAGGCCTCAGAGGAGTAGTTTGACTCCTTCGAGGTCTTAGTGCGTTTCGCAACACTTCAGCTGGTCTGGTTGTTCCCTCATGCGAGCTGGCCGTAGCCCTGGTGCACGGTTAGGTCCCAAGTTCTTAGGCTGGTATGTTGACGCTGTCAACGGTGTGGCCGGAGCCAGGTTTGCGAGAGCAGCCCCCGAGCCTCTGCACAGGGCGAGAGGACGGTCAAGGACAGACTCGACTTTTTTACATACGCCCCTGCGTCGCCTTTCCGTAAAGAGGAGGGGGGGAAAGCGCCATGTTGCCCTCGGAGGGCGCCGAACATGGTGTCTCCGGCGAGCTGCTGGCGGGTAATCCGAGTGGACGCCCGTGCCCCATTTGTTAAGGGTCGGCTAGAGGCCCAGAGGCGCACTCCAAAAGTACCTGCGGGTGATCTGCCGGACCTGGTCCCCTTTTGACGGGGTCCGAGGGCTCGATGCCTCCCTCTGATGGGACTCTGTTACAAGATCGTTCCCACTGGTCTCGGAAATGTCCTAGGGTACCTCGGGAGCGTAGCCGAGCCTTGGGTATGCATCGAACATACCCAGGGTCATCCCTCGCTCTGTGTCTGAGGCGACTGTGAACCCTTCGAGGCCAGCCTACGAACCCCTGATCAATAGTGGGTGCGGAGCCCGAGTGGCCTGAGGCGGCCGTTGAACCCCTCCGAGGGGCCAGCCTTTGAACCTCTGATCAGTAGGGAGGCTCGGGGCCTATTTCCTTCATGGAGAAGGATCCTTTTCGGTGTATCCCCCTTTCCCGGTCCCTGTTGTAAGAGAGAGAAAGAGGAAAAGAATACGGAATCGAATGATGTGGCGTACCTTTTTTGACGTGGTCACTATGGCGAAGGCGAAGCGTCGCTTGCTTCTCTTGCCTGAGGCACCGCATGTCCCGCCGTGGAGTTAATGCGACAGGGCGAGTGGTTCGCGAGGCGGTCGTTGCGCGTGTGCGAGCCGTTCGAGGAACGGATCACGAGCGCGCCGTCTTCACGTCGTGAGAGAGGGTTCCCTCGCTGCCCCTGGATGGGACGTAAGCTTGGCTGACGACGTGACCGCTGCTCCTGCCCGCCTGCCACCGCCATTGCTGCCGGCCCATTTTTGACCGTATTTGACCGTCGCGCCTGGCTGGCACTGCTGGGTCACACGCAAGGTTGCCTCGAGTCGCGGTATTGGCTCCGCAGTCGAGGAGGCGCGGTAGTGGCGCGAGTGGCGGTGCAGTTGCTAGCACGTAGCAACTGGTGCGCCGGTTGCATGACGTGTGGGCCTGGGCCTCCATGCTGGGTGCGTTGGAAGTCGAAGGGGCGCGCCCACTTGGCACGGTTGCATGCCGCCTGCATGGCTGTCCGCCCTTTCACCCGCTGGTCTGGGCGAAAGTGGAGGAATGCTTGTAACCGCTGGGCGGTTGCATGCACCGCGCGCGGCAGTTTGGCTTCTTCTGCCTTGGACCGGCTTGCATGACGCGTGGGACCCAGCCCCCGTGCTGTAAGGGGGAGGACCTTGGAGCGTGTTGGAGAAGACTCAGCCCGCAACGGCTGAGGACGCAAGTGGGGAGAGTCGCCTTTAAAAGGAGGGCGACCCCCTTGGAGGGCAACCATGTCTTCGCGCTCCCCTCATGCATCGTGTCTTTCCATCTTCCAAGCCCCCGGATGGGGGACGCCCGCAATCCTTCCATCTTGTCGTCGGAGGAACGCAACTTCGTGGAAGTTGGTACCTTTCAGCCATCGTTCGGCTTCAAGGATTTTCATCATGCAGCCCGGTTGCACCCCCTCGCCGGTGGTCACCCAAGACGGTGACCTCCAGCTTGATAGTGGGGAGAAGCGAACCGGGCTACGGTCTCCGCCCTGCCCTCAGCTTCAAGGATCTTCATCATCCTTGCTAGGGCGGAGGGTGAGGCGAGTCGGGGGGCTGCCTCCGCGTGGGTCGGTCGCCCTTTTCTTCCCCCGGCGTCTGGGGGAGAAAGGCATCTTCCAGCTCTGCGGAGGCTCCCCCAGCCACGCCTGGGAAGGTGGGCCACCGCTGCTCAGCCAGGGTGCAGCATTCCGTCCTCCGCCCGGACGATGGTCGCGCCGCATACGGGCCGGCCACGTCCAGGCCTTCCTCGGCCGACAGCCGCGTCAGAGGGTCGCCTAGCACGTCGTGCGCCGCGAGGGCGGGACTCATGTTCTGGGTGGCTCCGGCGAGGGCAAGGACCTGCCGGTGCGCTTTGAGGCGCCCGGCGCTCGCTGGCGCGGTGTTGAGGTGGTGGCAGCCGGAGAAGGCTTCTCTACCGACGAGATTGCCAACTCCGCCTGCACCCCCGGATCTCCGTCTCCCGGCTTGAATGGCTAGTTCTCGTCCTTCGTGAGCGGGAGCCTTCCTGCCGTAGCACCCTCCCGGAAGCCGTTGCTGAAGCTGCTTCGCTGCCCGAGGCGGAGGTCGTCGTCGCTGCTGCCGGAACGGGCGACGGCGAGCCACCCGTCGGCCTTCTGTTGCTCCGCAGGCCCCCCAATCACGTGGGGTTGTTCGTACCTGCGGAGGTGGAACCGGAGTTCCGTTTGTAATGGCACTTTGAGTGCCGGTGTCTTGTTCATTGTGGCTGTCGAGGCCTGAACATGTATGTATCTTTGGCATGGAGCCGTGTTTTTCCTTCATTTCGAGCACTAAGACTCGCCTGTTGGCTATCTGAACCGCTTCACCGAGCGTGAGTCACCTCGTGCAAAGGTGACGAGTGAGGTATCCGTATCCCGGAGGCGTAGGAGTCCCTCGGCTCGGTCGGCCTTGCTATCCGAGGCTTCTCTTGCTTAGTTAAAGGAACCCTCGGCCGCTCTTTGATGAGCCGAAGCCGGAGGTAGCGGTGTCTGCACGGACAGTGGCAGAGCTGGCTCGGGAAGAAGATTTGGTCAGCCGGAGCCTGACCGGGTCGTCCACTGGCGGAACCGACGCCGGAGTTGAGCTGTCGAGGCCATAAGCCGGGCTGATGTCTTTGGGGGACAGCTGGCCGAGGTCTCGGGGTGGCCGGCCGAGCCATCTGCTCGAGCCGGATTCCTGGAGAAGACCCTGGCGGCGATGGCCCGAGTGTGGTGCTGATGTCGTCCTTCAGAGTGGAGATCCTCCGACCGCGTCGCCGTTCGAGGCTAGGTCAGACCCCGCCGAAGGTGTAGTTGACGCCGAGGGTGCTGCTGCCCTCTTCAACTGTCGACGTCCGAGCCTGCAGGATCGGGTTGTCTTGTAGCGTGTGTATGTTTTCTACGACCGCCGAGGCCCAAACACACTGTCGTCGTGTTGTAAAGCTGTGTCCCTTTTCCTCTTGTTTCGAGTATCCGGACTTATTTGTCGGTAACAGAATTGTTTGTGCGGGCGAAAGTTGCTTTTCACGGAAGGTGATGAGTGAGGTATCCGTATCCCGGAGGCGTAGGAATCCCTCGGCTCGGTCGGCCTTGCCGCTTACGCGCACTCTTATTCGTCCATAGGGTTCTATCACCGATGCAGTCGAGAAGGCCCGAAAAAACCGTTCCGGCAGAGAAGCTTTCGAGCGTGAAGACTTGTTCGGTCCGCGGAATCACTTATCCGAGCGCGAGTTACTTATCGCAGAAGGTGATGAGTGAGGTATCCGTATCCCGGAGACGTAGGAGTCCCTCGGCTCGGTCAGCCTTGGCTGCTTACGTGTACTCCGTCGTTTTCAGGATCCACTTTCGAAGTAGTCGAAAAGCACGAAAGGCATTCTGGCAGAAAAGATTTTTTTTCTTTTTTCGAGGAAAATTTCGACGCAGAGATGGGTGCGATTTAGTCAAGGATCGGTCCATTCGAGGGACGCGATCACGCCTCGCCCGAGCCTAGCCTCGGGCAAGGGCAGCCGACCCCGGGGGATCTACGTCTCGCCCGAGGGCCCCCTCCAGCAACGGACACACCTTCGGCTCACCCGAGGCCCAGTCTTCACCAAGAAGCAACCTTGACCAAATCGCCACGCCAACCGACCAAATCGCAGGGGCATTTAATGCAAAGGTGGCCTGACACCTTTATCCTGACGCACGCCCTCCAGTCGACCGAGCCGAAGTGACCGCAGTCACCTCGCCGCTCCACTGACCAGTCTGACAAGAGGACAGCGCCGCCTGCGCCGCTCCGACTGCTGAGCCACTCGACAGAGTGAGGCTAACAGCAGCCAAGTCCGGCCTCAGGCGTCATAGGAAACTCCGCCTCGCCCGACCCCAGGGCTCGAACTCGGGCTCGGCCCCGGAAGGCGACGAACTCCGCTTCGCCCGACCCCAGGGCTCGGACTCGGGCTCAGCCCCGGAAGACGGCAAACTCCACTCCGCCTGACCCCAGGGCTCAGACTCGGGCTCGGCCCCGGAAGACGACGAACTCTTCTTCGCCCGACCCCAGGGCTCGGACTCGGGCTCAGCCCCGGAAGACGGCGAACTCCACTCCTCCTGACCCTAGGGCTCGGACTCGGGCTCGGCCCCGGAAGACGACGAACTCCGCCCGACCCCAGGGCTTGGACTCCGCCCTGGCCTCAGCCGACGGTCTCCGCCTCGTCCGACCCGGGGGCTCAGACTTGACCTCGACCTTGGAAGACAGACTCGACCTCGACCTCGGAGGAGCCTCCACCTCGCCCAACCTAGGGCACGGACCGACCACGTCGACAGGAAGCGCCATCATTACCCTACCCCGAGCTGACTCAGGCTACGGGGAACAAGACCGGCGTCCCATCTGGCTCGCTCCACTATGCGAGTAATGATGGAGCCCCACACGCTCCATGACGACGGTGGCTCTTAGCCCCCTTACGGAAGCAAGAGGACGTCAGCAAGGACTCGACAGCCCCGACAGCTGTCCTTCCGCCAGGCTCCAGCGCTCCTCCGATGGCCACGACATCACACGAACTGGGTGCCAAAACCTCTCCGGCTGCCACGATGGCATGTACTTAGGGCGCTAGCTCTCCTCTGCTAGACACGTTAGCACTCTGCTACACCCCCATTGTACACCTGGATCCTCTCCTTACGCCTATAAAAAGGAGGTCCAGGGCCCTCTTACAGAGGGTTGGCCACGCGGGGAAGGACGGGACGATGCTCCCTGGGTGCGCTTGCAGTAGGGGGTTACAAGCGTCCACGCGGGAGGGAGCGAGCGGCCTTGCGCGAGCGCCGTCCCGTCCTTCCCCGCGCGGCCAACCCTCTGTAAGAGGGTCCTGGACCTCCCTTTTATAGGCGTAAGGAGAGGATCCAGGTGTACAATGGGGGTGTAGCAGAGTGCTAACGTGTCTAGCAGAGGAGAGCTAGCGCCCTAAGTACATGCCATCGTGGCAGCCGGAGAGGTTTTGGCACCCAGTTCGTGTGATGTCGTGGCCGTCGGAGGAGCGCTGGAGCCTGGCAGAAGGATAGCTGTCGGGGCTGTCGAGTTCTTGCTGACGTCCTCTTGCTTCCGTAAGGGGGCTGAGAGCCGCCGTCGTCATGGAGCGTGCGGGGCGCCATCATTATTCGCATAGTGGAGCGAGCCAGATGGGACGCCAGTTTTGTTCCCCGTAGCCTGAGTCAGCTCGGGGTAGGGTAATTATGGCGCTTCCTGTCGACGTGGTCGGTCCGTGCCCTAGGTTGGGCGAGGTGGAGGCTCCTCCGAGGTCGAGGTCGAGTCTATTTTCCAAGGTCGAGGTCGAGTCTGAGCCCCCGGGTCGGACGAGGCGGAGACCGTCGGCTGAGGCCAGGGCGGAGTCCGAGCCCTGGGGTCGGGCGGAGTTCGTCGTCTTCCGGGGCCGAGCCCGAGTCCGAGCCCTAGGGTCAGGTGGAGTGGAGTTCGCCGTCTTCCGGGGCTGAGCCCGAGTCCGAGCCCTGGGGTCGGGCGAAGCAGAGTTCATCGTCTTCCAGGGCAGAGCCCGAGTCCGAGCCCTGGGGTCGGGCGGTGTGGAGTTCGCTGTCTTCCGGGCCTGAGCCCGAGTCCGAGCCCTGGGGTCGGGTGAAGCGGAGTTCGTCGTCTTCCGGGGCCGAGCCTGAGTTCGAGCCCTGGGGTCGGGCGAGGCGAAGTTTCCTATGACGCTTGAGGCCAGACTTGGCTGCTGTCAGCCTCACTCTGTCGAGTGGCTCAGTAGTCGGAGCGGCGCAGGCGGCGCTGTCCTCTTGTCAGACCGGTCAGTGGAGCGGCGAAGTGACTGCGGTCACTTCGGCTCTATCGACTGGAGGGCGTTGTAAGGAAAATGGACCCCGGGCCATTTGGCTAATTGAGTTTTGGTGTTTGATGAACAACACAATCCGTGAACTAATAAGTTTTCTAGTGTTTGTGTTTGTAGTTCACAGGATGCGAAGAGAATTGGACCAAGGCAATGAGGATGCAACACCTCAAAAGAAGACATAAAAAGATACATAAGAGTCCAATACTCAAGAACAAAGAAGCCCGAAGAAATCAGCGAAGAAATCCAAGATGAGGGCTGTCAGCCAGCGCCTGGTGGCGCACCGGATATTGGTGTCCGGTGTGCACCGGACTGTCCGGTGTGGCACCGGACAGTCTATGCAGAGAGGCCGCAGACAGGCGCTCTCTGGCTGTAGCACCGGACTGTCCGGTGTGCACCGGACTGTCCGGTGTGCCAATGGGCAGACGACAACGGTCGGATCCAACAGTCGACTGCTACAGGCGCCAACGGTCGGCTGACGTGGCGTGCACCGGACATCTACTGTGCAGTGTCTGGTGGTGCACCGGACTGTCCGGTTCACCCGACGACAGAAAGCTGCTGCTTTCTGTCCAACGACTAGTTGGGGGTGTGGAGGCTATAAATACCACCCCAACCGGCCATTCTCTAGTGTGAGAGCCAAAGCAACATACCAAGACACATAGTGCATATTTCCAAGAGCTCAAACACCCAAGTGCTTAATAGAATCACTCGGTGATTAGCGTAGGTGCTTTGCGAAGTGCTTAGGTTAGTTAGACCGCTTTAGCGCTTGCTCTAGGTGAACCCTAGTTAGTTGAGTGAGTTTTGTAAAACCACACAACCCCTCGGCTCTTGTGTGAGCCGTTGTAATTGTACCGAGTGGGGCGAGAGTCTTGCGAGACCGTGACAACCGCGTTTGTGTCACGGCCGCCACCGTGTACCGGAGGGAACGAGGCCTGCGGCGTTTCGGCCGGAAGCTCGATAGTGGAGACGGCGGGGAGCGTCCGAGAGGAGCCGGAAGCGGAGCACCACTTGCACGCGGAGAAGGCCCGTGGCTCTCTACGGAGTTACTCGACCGTGGTGCTTGGCCCTCGCGTGGGCTTCCCTTTGCGTAGGGGCACCAACGAGGATTTGGCGGGACCTTGCGTGGTTCCGGATACCTCGGTAAAAATACCGGCGTCATCCATGAGAGTTTGCTTCTCTACTTAGCTCTTTACATTCCGCATTTATATTAAGCATTTAAGTTTCAATCTTGTAGTCATACTTATTTAGTGTAGATTGAAACTTAGCCTTTGCGGTAGAGATAGCAACACTTAGACAAAACCTAGTTTGCACATTCTAGTTTGATTATTTGCATAGGTTTTGCTCAAGGGATTTAATTGTGGCCTAGTTAAGTAAAAGTTTTAGAAGTCCTAATTCACCCCCCTCTTAGGCGTCACTGAAAGTCGCCTAGAGGGGGGGGGGTGAATAGGGCGAAACTGAAATTCTCAAAAATAATCACAACTACAAGCCGGGTTAGCGTTAGAAATATAATAGAGTCCGCGAGAGAGGGTGCAAAACAAATCACAAGCGAATAATGAAGTGAGACACGCGGATTTGTTTTACCGAGGTTCGGTTCTCTCAAACCTACTCCCCGTTGAGGAGGCCACAAAGGCCGGGTCTCTTTCAACCCTTACCCTCTCTCAAACGGTCCCTCAGACCGAGTGAGCTTTCTCTTCTCAATCACTTGGAACACAAAGTTCCCACAAGGACCACCACAAGATTGGTGTCTCTTGCCTCAATTACAAGTGAGTTTGATCGCAAGAAAGAATCAAGAAAGAAGAAAGCAATCCAAGCGCAAGAGCTCAAAAGAACACAAGCAAATCTCTCTCTCTAATCACTAGGGTGTTGTGTGGAATTTGGAGAGGATTTGATCTCTTTGGTGTGTCTAGAATTGAATGCTAGAGCTCTTGTAAGTAGTTGAGAAGTGGAAAACTTGGATGACTTGAATGTGGGGTGGTTGGGGTATTTATAGCCCCAACCACCAAACTAGCCATTTGGTGAGGCTGTCTGTTCGATGGTGCACCGGACAGTCCGGTGCACACCGGACATGTCCGGTGCGACAACCACGCCACCAATGCCGTTGGGTTCCGATCGTTGGAGCTCTGACTTCTGGGCCCGCCTGGATGTCCGGTGGCGCACCGGATATGTACTGTAGAGTGTCCGGTGCGCCAGCATGGGCGTGCCTAACCTCTGCGCACGCTGGCGCGCATTTAATGCGTCGCAGGTAGCCGTTGGCGCCAGAAGTAGCCGTTGCCCCGCTGTTACACCGGACAGTCCGGTGAACACCGGACAGTCCGGTGAATTTTAGCGGAGCAGCTGAAATGAATTCCCGAGGCTGGCAAGTTCCTGAGGCCGCTCTTCCTTGGAGCACCGGACATGTCCGGTGTACACCGGACAGTCCGGTGAATTATAGCGGAGTTGCCTCTGGAATTTCCCGAAGGTGACGAGTTTGGGGTTGGAGTCCACTGGTGCACCGGACATGTCCGGTGGCACATCGGACAGTCCGGTGCGCCAGACCAGAGGTGCCTTCGGTTGTCCCTTTGCTCTTTTGTTGAACCCAAAACTTGGTCTTTTTATTGGCTAAGTGTGAACCTTTGGCACCTGTATAACTTATACACTAGAGCAAACTAGGTAGTCCAATATTTGTGTTGGGCAATTCAACCACCAAAATTAATTAGGGACTAGGTGTAAGCCTAATTCCCTTTCAATCTCCCCCTTTTTGGTGATTGATGCCAACACAAACCAAAGCAAATATAAAAGTGCATAATTGAACTAGTTTGTATAATGTAAGTGCAAAGGTTGCTTGAAATTGAGCCAATATAAATACTTACAAGATATGCATGGATTGTTTCTTTATAATTAACATTTTGGACCACGCTTGCACCACAAGTTTTGTTTTTGCAAATTCTTTTGTAAATTCTTTTCAAAGTCCTTTTGCAAGATAGTCAAAGGTAAAAGAATAAGATTTTGAGAAGCATTTTCAAGATTTGAAATTCTCTCCCCTTGTTCCAAATGCTTTTCCTTTGACTAAACAAAACTCCCCCTCAAATAAATTCTCCTCTTAGTTTTCAAGAGGGTTTTTAAGATATCAATTTTGAAAATACTACCTTCTCCCCCTTAAGAACACAAAGAGATACCAATTTGAAATTTCCAATTGAAAATCATTAATTTTAAAATTAGGGTGGTGGTGCGGTCCTTTTGCTTTGGGCTCATATTTTCTCCCCCTTTGGCATGAATCGCCAAAAACGGATACTTTGAGTGAGATATAAGCCCTTTGCTAACTACTATCTCCCCTTTGGCAAATAAAACGTATGAGTGAAGATTATACCAAAGACGGAGAGTGGAGCGGAGCGACGACGAAGGATGAGTAGTAGAGTGGAGTGGAAGCCTTTGTCTTCGCCGAAGACTCCAATTCCCTTTCAATATACCTATGACTTGGTTTGAAATACACTTGAAAACACATTAGTCATAGCATATATAGAAGAGACATGATCAAAGGTATATTTATGAGCTATGTGTGCAAGTTTAGCAAAAGAAATTCCTAGAATCAAGAATATTGAGCTCATGCCTAAGTTTGGTAAAAGTTTGTTCATCAAGAGGCTTGGTAAAGATATCGGCTAATTGATCTTTAGTATTAATGTATGCAATCTCGATATCCCCCTTTTATTGGTGATCCCGAAGAAAATGATACCGAATGGCTATGTGTTTAGTGCGGCTATGCTCAACGGGATTATCCGCCATGCGGATTGCACTCTCATTATCACATAGAAGAGGAACTTTGGTTAGTTTGTAACCGTAGTCCCGCAGGGTTTGCCTCATCCAAAGCAATTGCGCGCAACAATAGCCTGCGGCAATATACTCGGCTTCGGCGGTAGAAAGAGCGACCGAATTTTGCTTCTTTGAAGCCCAAGACACCAAGGATCTTCCCAAGAACTGACAAGTCCCCGATGTGCTCTTCCTATTAATCTTACACCCCACCCAATCGGCATCCGAATAACCAATCAAACCAAATGTGGATCCCCGAGGGTACCAAAGCCCAAACTTAGGAGTATAAGCCAAATATCTCAAGATTCGTTTTACGGCCGTAAGGTGTGATTCCTTAGGGTCGGCTTGGAATCTTGCACACATGCAAACGGAAAGCATAATGTTCGGTCGAGATGCACATAAATAGAGTAATGAACCAATCATCGACCGGTATACCTTTTGATCCACGGACTTACCTCCCGTGTCGAGGTCGAGATGCCCATTTGTTCCCATGGGAGTCTTGATGGGCTTGGCATCCTTCATTCCAAACTTGCTTAGAATGTCTTGAGTATACTTTGTTTGGCTAATGAAGGTGCCCTCTTGGAGTTGCTTGACTTGGAATCCTAGAAAATACTTCAACTCCCCCATCATAGACATCTCGAATTTTTGTGTCATGATCCTACTAAATTCTTCACATGTAGATTCGTTAGTAGACCCAAATATGATATCATCAACATAAATTTGGCAAACGAACAAATCATTGTCAAGAGTTTTAGTGAACAAAGTAGGATCGGCCTTGCCGACTTTGAAGCCATTAGCAATAAGGAAATCTCTAAGGCATTCATACCATGCTCTTGGGGCTTGCTTGAGCCCATAAAGCGCCTTAGAGAGCCTATAAACATGGTTAGGGTACTCACTGTCTTCAAAGCCGGGAGGTTGCTCAACATAGACCTCCTCCTTGATTGGTCCGTTGAGGAAGGCACTCTTCACGTCCATTTGGTAAAGCTTGAAGCCATGGTAAGTAGCATAGGCCAATAATATACGAATTGACTCAAGCCTAGCTACGGGTGCATAGGTTTCACCAAAATCCAAACCTTCGACTTGTGAATACCCCTTGGCCATGAGTCGAGCTTTGTTCCTTGTCACCACACCATGCTCGTCTTGCTTGTTGCGGAAGACCCACTTGGTTCCTACAACATTTTGGTTAGGACGTGGAACTAAATGCCATACCTCGTTCCTCGTGAAGTTGTTGAGCTCCTCTTGCATCGCCATTACCCAATCCAAATCTTGTAGTGCTTCCTCTACCCTGTGTGGCTCAATAGAGGAAACAAAAGAGTAATGCTCACAAAAATATGCAACACGAGATCGAGTGGTTACCCCCTTATGAATGTCGCCGAGGATGGTGTCGACGGGGTGATCTCGTTGGATTGCTTGGTGGACTCTTGGGTGTGGCGGTCTTGGTTGTTCATCCTCCTTGTCTTGATCATTTGCATCTCCCCCTTGATCGTCGCCGTCATCTTGAGGGGGCTCATCTCTTTGATCTTCTCCTTCATCAACTTGAGCCTCGTCCTCATTTTGGGTTGGCGGAGATGCTGGCGTGGAGGAGGATGGTTGATCTTGTGCATTTGAAGGCTCTTCGGATTCCTTAGGGCACACATCCCCAATGGACATGTTCCTTAGCGCGATGCATGGAGCCTGTTCTTCACCTATCTCATCAAGATCAACTTGCTCTACTTGAGAGCCATTAGTTTCATCAAACACAACGTCACAAGAAACTTCAACAAGTCCTGAGGACTTGTTAAAGACTCTATATGCCCTTGTGTTTGAGTCATATCCTAGTAAAAAGCCTTCTACAGTTTTAGGAGCAAATTTAGATTTTCTACCTCTCTTAACAAGAATAAAGCATTTGCTACCAAAAACTCTAAAATATGAAATATTGGGCTTTTTACCGGTTAGGAGTTCATAGGATGTCTTCTTGAGGATTCGGTGTAGATATAACCGGTTGATGGCGTAGCAAGCGGTGTTGACCGCCTCGGCCCAAAACCGATCCGGTGTCTTGTACTCATCAAGTATGGTTCTTGCCATGTCCAATAAAGTTCGATTCTTCCTCTCTACTACACCATTTTGTTGTGGCGTGTAGGGAGAGGAGAACTCATGCTTGATGCCCTCCTCCTCAAGGAAGCCTTCAATTTGAGAGTTCTTGAATTCCGTCCCATTGTCGCTTCTAATTTTCTTGATCCTTAAGCCGAACTCATTTTGAGCTCGTCTCAAGAATCCCTTTAAGGTCTCTTGGTATGAGATTTTTCCTACAAAAAGAACACCCAAGTGAAGCGAGAATAATCATCCACAATAACTAGACAGTACTTACTCCCGCCTATGCTTATGTAAGCAATCAGGCTGAATAAATCCATGTGTAGGAGCTCCACTGGCCTGTCACTTGTCATGATGTTCTTGTGTGGATGATGTGTGCCAACTTGCTTCCCGGCTTGGCATGCGCTACAAATCCTGTCTTTCTCAAAATGAACATTTGTTAGACCTAAAATGTGCTCTCCCTTTAGAAGCTTATGAAGATTCTTCATTCCAACATGGGCTAGTCGGCGGTGCCAGAGCCAACCCAAGTTAGTCTTAGCAACCAAGCAAGTGTCGAGTTCAGCTCTATCAAAATCTACCAAGTATAGCTGACCCTCTAACACTCCCTTAAATGCTATTGAATCATCACTCCTTCTAAAGACAGTGACACCTATATCAGTAAATAGACAGTTGTAGCCCATTTGACATAATTGCGAAACGGAAAGCAAATTGTAATCTAAAGAATCTACAAGAAAAACATTGGAAATAGTATGGTCAGGTGATATAGCAATTTTACCCAAACCTTTGACCAAACCTTGATTTCCATCCCCGAATGTGATAGCTCGTTGGGTCTTGGTTTTTCTCATATGAGGAGAACATCTTCTTCTCCCCTGTCATGTGGTTTGTGCACCCGCTGTCGAGTATCCAACTTGAGCCCCCGGATGCATAAACCTACAAAACAATTTTAATTCTTGACTTTAGGTACCCAAACGGTTTTGGGTCCTTTGGCATTAGAAACAAGAACTTTGGGTACCCAAACACAAGTCTTGGAGCCCTTGTGTTTGCCCCCAACAAAGTTGGCAACTACCTTGCCGGATTTGTTAGTCAAAACATAAGATGCATCAAAAGTCTTAAATGAAATGTCATGATCATTTGATGCACTAGGAGTTCTCTTTCTAGGCAACTTAGCACGGGTTGGTTGCCTAGAGCTAGATGTCTCACCCTTATACATAAAAGCATAGTTTGGGCCAGAGTGAGACTTCCTAGAATGAATTTTCTTAATTTTGCTCTCTGGATAACCGGCAGGGTACAAAATGTAACCCTCGTTATCCTGAGGCATGGGAGCCTTGCCCTTAACAAAGTTAGACAAGTTTTTAGGAGGGGCATTAAGTTTGACATTGTCTCCCCTTTGGAAGCCAATGCCATCCTTGATGCCAGGGCGTCTCCCATTATAGAGCATACTTCTAGCAAATTTAAACTTTTCATTTTCTAAGTTATGCTCGGCAATTTTAGCATCTAATATTGCTATATGATCATTTTGTTGTTTAATTAAAGCCATGTGATCATGAATAGCATTGATATCAATATCTCTACATCTAGTACAAATAGAAGTGTGCTCAACGGTAGATGTAGAGGGTTTGCAAGATTTTAATTCTACAACCTTAGCATGCAACATATCATTCTTAGTTCTAAGGTCGGAAATAGTAGTATTGCAAACATCAAAATCTTTAGCCTTAGCAAATAATTTCTCATTCTCATCTCTAAGGCTAGCAAGAGAAATATTCAACTCATCAATCCTAGCAAGTAAATCAACATTATCATTTTTAGGATTGGAAGTTGAATCAATACAAACATGAGAATCAACCTTAGCAATTAATCTAGCATTTTCATTTCTAAGGTTGTCAATAGTCTCATGGCAAGTGCTTAGCTCACTAGACAATTTTTCACATTTTTCAACTTGTAGAGCATAGGCATTTTTAACCTTAACATGCTTTTTATTTTCCTTGATTAGGAAGTCCTCTTGGGAGTCCAAGAGATCATCCTTCTCATGGATGGCACTAATTAATTCATTTAATTTTTCTTTTTGTTGCATGTTTAGGTCAGCAAAAAGGGCACGCAAATTATTTTCCTCATCACTATCATTATCATCACTAGAGGATTCATATTTAGTGGAGGATTTAGATTTAACCTTCTTCCTTTTGCCGTCCTTTGCCATGAGGCACTTGTGGTCGACATTGGGGAAGAGGAGTCCCTTGGTGACGGCGATGTTGGCGGCGTCCTCGTCGGAGGAGGACTCGGTGGAGCTCTCGTCGGAGTCCCACTCCCGGCAAACATGGGCATTGCCGCCCTTCTTCTTGTAGTACTTCTTCTTTTCTCTCCTCTTTCCCTTCTTGTCGTCGCCCCTGTCACTGTCACTAGATATAGGACATTTTGCAATAAAATGACCGGGCTTACCACATTTGTAGCACACTTTCTTGGAGCGGGGTTTGTAGTCCTTCCCCCTCCGTTGCTTGAGGATTTGGCGAAAGCTTTTGATGATTAAAGCCATCTCCTCATTGTCGAGCTTGGAGGCATCAATTGGTTGTCTACTCGATGTAGACTCCTCCTTCTTCTCCTCCGTCGCCTTGAATGCCACCGGTTGTGCTTCGGACGTGGAGTGTTCATCAAGCTCGTTGATCTTCTTTGAGCCCTTGATCATACATTCAAAGCTCACAAAATTCCCGATTACTTCCTCAGGAGTCATTAGTGTGTATCTAGGATTACCACGAATTAATTGAACTTGAGTGGGGTTAAGGAAAATAAGAGATCTTAGAATAACCTTAACCACCTCGTGGTCGTCCCACTTCTTACTCCCGAGGTTGCGCACTTGGTTCACCAAGGTTTTGAGCCGGTTGTACATATCTTGTGGCTCCTCCCCTTGGCGAAGACGAAAGCGGCCGAGCTCCCCCTCGATCGTTTCCCGCTTGGTGATCTTGGTGATTTCATCACCCTCGTGCGCGGTCTTGAGAAGGTCCCAAATTTCCTTTGCATTCTTCAACCCTTGCACCTTGTTGTATTCCTCCTTGCTTAGAGAGGCGAGGAGTATGGTTGTAGCTTGGGAGTTGAAGTGCTCGATTTGGGCCACTTCGTCCGTATCATAGTCTTCATCCCCTATAGATGGTACCTGTGCTCCAAACTCAACAACATTCCATATACTTTTGTGGAGTGAGGTTAGATGAAATTTCATTAAATCACTCCACCTAGCATAATCTTCGCCATCAAAAGTTGGCGGTTTGCCTAATGGAACGGAAAGTAATGGAGTATGTCTAGATGTACGAGGATAGTGTAAGGGGATCTTACTAAACTTCTTGCGCTCTTGGCGCTTAGAAGTTATGGACGGCGCATCGGAGTCGGAGGTCGATGTTGATGAAGTGTCGATCTCGTAGTAGACCACCTTCCTCATCTTCTTGTGCTTGTCGCCTTTCTGATGCGACTTGTGGGAAGAAGATTTTTCCTTCTTCTCTTTGTGGTGAGAAGAAGAAGATCTTTTCTCCTTCCGTTTGGAGGAGTCCTTCTTCTTCTCCTTCATCTTGGTGCGGGACTCTTCCGATGAAGTGCTCCCTTGGCTCGTAGTGGGCTTGTCGCCGGTCTCCATCTCCCTCTTGGTGTGATCTCCCGACATCACTTCGAGCGGTTAGGCTCTAATGAAGCACCGGGCTCTGATACCAATTGAAAGTCGCCTAGAGGGGGGGTGAATAGGGCGAAACTGAAATTCTCAAAAATAATCACAACTACAAGCCGGGTTAGCGTTAGAAATATAATAGAGTCCGCGAGAGAGGGTGCAAAACAAATCGCAAGCGAATAATGAAGTGAGACACGCGGATTTGTTTTACCGAGGTTCGGTTCTCTCAAACCTACTCCCCGTTGAGGAGGCCACAAAGGCCGGGTCTCTTTCAACCTTACCCTCTCTCAAACGGTCCCTCGGACCGAGTGAGCTTTCTCTTCTCAATCACTTGGAACACAAAGTTCCCACAAGGACCACCACAAGATTGGTGTCTATTGTCTCAATTACAAGTGAGTTTGATCGCAAGAAAGAATCAAGAAAGAAGAAAGCAATCCAAGCGCAAGAGCTCAAAAGAACACAAGCAAATCTCTCTCTCTAATCACTAGGGTGTTGTGTGGAATTTGGAGAGGATTTGATCTCTTTGGTGTGTCTAGAATTGAATGCTAGAGCTCTTGTAAGTAGTTGAGAAGTGGAAAACTTGGATGACTTGAATGTGGGGGTGGTTGGGGTATTTATAGCCCCAACCACCAAACTAGCCGTTTGGTGAGGCTGTCTGTTCGATGGTGCACTGGACAGTCCGGTGCACACCGGACATGTCCGGTGCGACAGCCACGTCACCAATGCCGTTGGGTTCCGACCGTTGGAGCTCTGACTTCTGGGCCCGCCTGGATGTCCGGTGGCGCACCGGACATGTACTGTAGAGTGTCCGGTGCGCCAGCATGGGCGTGCCTGACCTCTGCGCGCGCTGGCGCGCATTTAATGCGTCGCAGGTAGCTGTTGGCGCCAGAAGTAGCCGTTGCCCCGCTGTTACACCGGACAGTCCGATGTACACCGGACAGTCCGGTGAATTTTAGCGGAGCAGCTGAAATGAATTCCCGAGGCTGGCAAGTTCCTGAGGCCGCTCTTCCTTGGAGTACCGGACATGTCCGGCGTACACCGGACAGTCCGGTGAATTATATCGGAGTTGCCTCTGGAATTTCCCGAAGGTGACGAGTTTGGGGTTGGAGTCCACTGGTGCACCGGACATGTCCGGTGGCACACCGGACAGTCCGGTGCGCCATACCAGAGGTGCCTTCGGTTGTCCCTTTGCTCTTTTGTTGAACCCAAAACTTGGTCTTTTTATTGGCTAAGTGTGAACCTTTGGCACCTGTATAACTTATACACTAGAGCAAACTAGTTAGTCCAATATTTGTGTTGGGCAATTCAACCACCAAAATTAATTAGGGACTAGGTGTAAGCCTAATTCCCTTTCAGTCACCCGTTTCCTACAGGCGTGCGTCAGGATAAAGGTGTCAGACCACCTTTGCATTAAATGCCCCTATGATTTGGTCGGTTGGCGTGGCGATTTGGTCAAGGTTGCTTCTTGGTGAAGACTGGGCCTCGGGCGAGCCGAAGGTGTGTCCGTTGCTGGAGGGGGCCCTCGGGCGAGACGTAGATCCCCCAGGGTCGGCTGCCCTTGCCCGAGGCTGGGCTCGGGCAAGGCGTGATCGCGTCCCTCGAATGGACCGATCCTTGACTTAATCGCACCCATCAGGCCTTTGCAGCTTTGTGCTGATGGGGGTTACCAGCTGAGATTTAGGAGTGTTGAGGGTACCCCTAATTATGGTCCCCGACAGTAGCCCCCGAGCCTCGAAGGGAGTGTTAATACTCGCTTGGAGGCTTTTGCCGCACTTTTTTTGCAAGGGGACCAGCCTTCTTGGTTGCATTTTGTTCAGATGGGTGCGCGCGAGCGCACCCGCCGGGTGTAGCCCCCGAGGCCTCGGAGGAGTAGTTTGACTCCTTCGAGGTCTTAGTGCATTTCGCTACACTTCGACTGGTCTGGTTGTTCCCTCATGCGAGCTGGCCGTAGCCCGGGTGCACGGTCGGGTCCCAAGTTCTCGGGTTGGTGTGTTGACGCTGTCAATGGCTTGGCCGGAGTCGGGTTTGCGAGAGCAGCCCCCGAGCCTCTGCACAGGGCGAGAGGACGGTCAAGGACAGACTCGACCTTTTTACATACGCCCCTGCATCGCCTTTCCGCAAGGAGGAGGGGGGGGGGGGGAAGCGCCATGTTGCCCTCGGAGGGCGCCGAACATGGTGTCTCCGGTGAGCTGCTGGCGGGTAATCCGAGTGGACGCCCGTGCCCCATTTGTTGGGGGTCGGCTAGAGGCCCAGAGGCGCGCTCCAAAAGTACCTGCGGGTGATCTGCCGGACCCGGTCCCCTTTTGACGGGGTCCGAGGGCTTGATGCCTCCCTCTGATGGGATTCCGTTACAAGATCGTTCCCGCTGGTCTCGGAAATGTCCTAGGGTACCTCGGGAGCGTAGCCCGAGCCTTGGTTATGTATCGAACGTACCCAGGGTCATCCCTCGCTCTGTGTCTGAGGCGACTGTGAACCCTTCGAGGGCCAGCCTACGAACCCCTGATCAGTAGTGGGCGCGGAGCCCGAGTGGCCTGAGGCGGCCGTTGAACCCTTCCGAGGGGCCGACCATCGAACCTCTGACCAGTAGTGGGCGCAGAACCCAAGCGCTCTGAGGCGGCCGTTGAACCCCTCCGAGGGGCCAGCCTTTGAACCTCAGATCAGTAGGGAGGCTCGGGGCCTGTTTCCTTCACGGGGAAGGATCCTTTTTGGGGTATCCCCCTTTCCCGATCCCGGTTGTAAGAGAGAGAAAGAGGAAAAGGAAAAGGATACGAAATCGAATGACGTGGCATACTTTTTTCGACGCGGTCATTATTGTGGCAGAACCTCCAAGTTATTGGGCCCACATGCACCTGTCCTTGTCCCAAAGACCTCAGACGGCCATGCATGTGCACCAGATAACTCAACAGGATCTGTCCGATTGCCCCAAGGACATCGGATAAACCACTTTCAACCAGAACCGCGGGATTAAGTAATACAAATCACACACACCAACATTGTTGCAGCGGAAATCTTACTACCAAATTTTACAAGTTACAAAAAATTTTATATTATTTTATCGGAGTGATTACAAAAGTATAAGTTTGAAATATATGCTAGCTCAAGTGACCATCCTCAATAAGAAGTATAGAAGGGTTACTTAGACTTATAAGAAGGCCGAGCCCACCGACACTTAACACCATTACAGCAGCACAAGGTTAGAACCTGAAAAACAACAGGGAATAAAACCCTGAGTATGGAATTACTCAGCAAGTCTTACCCGACTAAAGAAAAGACTCTCAAGGGTATGCTGGATAAATAGGAATCAAGGAGAGGCTTTAGCAAAAATCAACTAGATACTTTTGCAGAAATAGCTTACTAAAGTGAGTCCTTATTTTCAACATTTTAACGCCAGATTAAATATTAATAGACTCTGTTTGCCTCTAGTCTAATTTCATCATTCCATTAATACAATATCATTTTTATTCACGAAGTTCACATCCTGACTTAGGTTGTAGGGAAGTGACCAAGTCTTCATAACCGTGAAGGTACGGCGATCCGAATCGATTATACTCAGCTGAGGATCTCCAATCACACGACATATGTAGCACTTAACCCTTGCATATGTCAACCCGCCACCGGGGTTCTTAAGACCAGATCAGGTTCACGCAAACCGAGAGCACAGATACACCACCGTCCAGCCTCTTGCCACGGTGGGTACACGCTACTCCCGCCACCGCTCCACGCCCATTTCGTGTTATCTTATTCTGGCCTTAGTCTGCCCGAGGCAAGGCTTACCCATGACGAGGCATGTGACCAGTTAAAGGGTCCTCGATCAGCACGCCTACATACGCATTCAATCCTTAACCAACTTGGGTAGAACATCACCTGTTCCTAACCCAAGTTTCGATTTAAGTACTCTCATCCTCAGGATTGTTTCTGTTCCTTAGGATGAAAAGAGCATCACAGGGAACTTTGCAGTAAGATCCCACCATTGCTCCTCAAAAGAAAATATTCTTGCAGGTAGAAGCCATCCTTTCTCGAGCTAGGCTAAGGACAACCTCTATCCACAAGATCTAAGCAGGGCTAAGCATTTTTGTAAAACATGTTTTTGATACTTCACCAGAAGTATCTATAAAGGTATGGATATCAAGGAAGGCAATGCATCAAAGGGTTCCAAGCAACTCCTATAAACCTAATGCACATTTCACTAGACTTAAAGTGTGCAAAAATTATTTAAAAACACAAGGAAAGGGGTTGCATGCACCGGGGCTTGCCTGAGTAACACTAGGTTAGTGTTGTTAGACGACGACCACTTGACGAGTATCTTCAGGCTTGTCCATCAGCATCATCCTGCGGAGTAGCCCGCGCTTGGGGTCAACTTGGCTCGTCTTCCGCATCATGCGATTATTTAACGTACCTGAATGAAATGCATTATGCACATGAATGCATATCGACGGAAATATTACAAACCTAAATAATGCTACGCGATAGCGAATAAAACACCTAGCAGCGAGGCGTTAAACTATCTTATACGGAAACACTAGTTATCAGCGTACGACTAAGCGTAATAATTGTGCTTCTCTAGATTAACTAAAACTAACACAAACATCATAAAACACAAACTATACACATTTAATACAGTTAGCCTAGACATAACTTATCAGCTAATTGTTTAACTTCTAAACTTATCACTCGTTTTATAGATTATACTACATCGCTCATAAAGAACTAATTTAATTTTATTTCTCTCCCCACATATTTTACATATCAACAATTAATTAAATATTTCTTTATCGTAAATATACATACATCTATAGAAGTGATTAAAATATGTTATCATCACACACGCCTACCAAAATTCTACTCGATCCACTAATTCAGCTAAGTAACCGGAATAGCGAAATAACTCGCTATAACCGAATCTGGCTCGATAATCGCAAAAACCGCGGAGTCGACGAGAGTTTTCGTGACTCACGCAATTAATCGAGCACCTAATTAGCATCGCACTAGCACATTTATTTATTCATCGATTGAACTATTCTGAACAATTCATCAGCTTACCGTTCTAAATCTGACGCGTTATCCGCGAACACGGCAAGGATTCTGATTCAGGATTCTGATTCAGCTCCTGTGTCGAGCACTTTGGGGAATATCACGCTGCCGCTTCGTCTTCCTCCACTTCTTGGAATTTCTTGCTGACGTACGGAACAACGACGACGTTCAGCTGAACGCCCGCGAGCTATGTATACTGGCTTCGTTTTCTTCATCCGCACACATAAATTGCATCGACGAACGACGAGATCAGAAAGGCTCGGTGTTGGGGAAAAATACTAGGAACGGCTGGTGATTGGAGCTGGCAGATAACGATGGTGCTGTAGCGAAGCGAACAAGGTGAGACGACGGCGTGGTCTGCCGTGAGGGAACGCCAGTACACAGCACGACAGATGGCGGGAGTCAATTGACGAGATCCGAATGCTGTGCGATATGCATCAGGGACAAGCGCGCGCGATAGCGACCATAGCCGTCGAGTTTAACGACACAGGACCTAACGGCGAACGCGTCCGGCGTGCATACGTGAGCCGAGCCAAAGGCGGGGTTCGAGCGGGTTGACGTTGCTGCGAACGGCGGTCGACGACGGTGGCCGAGGCGAGCGCACCATGGAGGCGACTGGGAGCAGCGACAACCACAGCGAGCCGGGAAATTGACGGCGAGCGATGGCAACCGGAAGGAGCTTCGACTATGGGTGGAGCAAGAAGCCGGACGCAGCAATGGGCACCAGGAGAAACTCGGCAGGAAGCGCCGCTGCGCGCAGGAAGCAATCGCGCAGGGGGCCGAGCAGAGCACGGCGCGTGCGCTGGAAACAACAGAGAAGGCGCGCAGGGCGAGTTCCATCGGAGAAGCGAGCAGCCGAGTGAGCAGAGGAGCTGGGGATCGCGACGCTGGGAGCAGGGGCCTCGGCTGGGGAGGGCTCGGCGAGCTCCATGACAGGCGGCTGAGCAGGAGAGAGCACAGCAGGGAGACGCGGCGCTGGAAGCCGGCGAGTACAGGGAGATGGATGCCATAGGAGGAAGGAGAGCAAGCTGCAGGGAGGAGGAACGGCTGGTCTGGGCGCGCAGCAGGGACAAGCACGCGCGCAGGGGATCTTCGATCGGGCGCGCAGGAGCTGGAGCATCGTGATGGGAAGGAGGGCGCAGGGAAGAACCACGGCTTGGAGAAGATAAAGGCAGGGAGATGGATCGAGCGTACAGGTTCAAGCACATTCCAGCAAAAAAATCAAGGACTGATACGCAGAAGACTTATCCACTGGAGTGAGTACGCAGGAAAAATCTATAGGGGCGGCGGTGGGGATAGAGGCGGCTGGGATTTTTAGATTTTTGTGTTTTCTTTTTTTTTTTAATTTCTTTAAAGAATTTCGCAGATATTTTTTTTATCACGATCTCTCGCGATAAACAAAAGGTCGACACGCTACAGGATTCACATTTCTTTCTATGAATTAGCGAACCAAATTAATCGCTAATTACTTGTTTTCAGTTCTAATTACATTTGATCTGGGTTGTTTCGAACTGAAAACCATGTTTGTGAATTCCAATTAATTTGGAGTCGAACGAAAATTTATCTCCTACTATAAATCAAGGAAATAAATTAATTCTAAATGCTGGGTGTCAACTCTAACTATCTCAGCCTGATTTAATTTTAAACAGGGCAAGTCTCGATACGTCCCGAATTCGCAAACCATTTAGGTTAACCCAAATGGGCAGAGAGGAGGACGATATCAAAATCGTGATGAATGGAGATGATTAAATTTTAGTGTCCATTTTATTTACATTTGAAAAATTAGATCGAGATAAGAAACGCATAGACCGGATTAAATTGATTTCGGCTTTGACAAATTTAGACTGCGCTTGATTTAATTTAGGGCAGATAATTTTCTAAACGAATAAATTTCAATTATAAATCCTCGGATGAGCTATCTCGGTTGATGAGTGGGAACAGAATTATTTGCACCAAAAATCTTAGTCGTCGAGTGTGAATTAATTTGCCCAGGATAAAATTGTCCGAGTGGGTCGAGCTTCCGAATTTCGTATTCGCGCGAGCGATGAATTTTAAATAATTACCGGACGCACTGATTTTCGGAACAAAGATGTTCCGAATATTACGAAAATTGAGGACAAGCCTGGATAGATAAAAATAAAAACGATGTCGCGCTCGCGACAAACGAAATAGATGCGATATTAAAATCATGATAGGCGAAGATGTTTAAAATTTAACATCCGTTTTATCCACTGATTACGTGCTTAAATCCGTGCTCGTTGACGAGCGGAATATAAACACCTGGGGTGTTACAGCCCTCCCCCCTTAAAAGAATCTCGTCCCGAGATTCGGAACGAAAGACTTCTAAGAGTATTGAAGCATGTAGCCTATATCCATATCAGCGATAATCATGAGACAGTTCTGAGCGAAGGCAAGTGTCTCAGGATATCGTTTCTCTAGTGGACATAACCTGTATCGACTTAAGCCAATTTAGAGATGTCCAACAATAGAGATAATGCCTGCCAGAAGAACACATAGGGTTCCATGTGTGTAGTTTGCTTTTTTTTGATGACAATGTACTATCTGAGTCTGTTGAGCGAGCGGTAAATACACGATTTTACCCAAACAGAATCAGATGCACCATCTTGGTAAAACACACAGAAGGTGGTTTACCAACAAGTGGTCACTTGAGGAATTCAAGTTCCAAGAAGATAATAAAAATTCGAGGAACACATTAGTGAAGATGATCAACAAATGTTGGCTTCACAATCAATCCGCTTTATCGAGCACTAAGCATGACTCGAATTGGTCACACATGCTGGAAAAGCACACGTGAGACGATCGAGGCACGATTAGAGCGATGACTAGGTGGTTATCAATCGGCTTAACTTGATTTTTGTAAGTACTTTCTTAGGATGGGTTGAACCAAAGTGAGTTCAGGCAAATCGATAAAACGATCTCTAAACTCAACCTTTGTTCACAATGCAGTTACAAGTTAGTAAAACCAACTTGTAGAACTACCTTTGGCATTGAGCAGGTCCTCTCAGTACCATCAGTAAGCCAAGGGTTGAGAGTTCACATCTGCTAGCAAAAGATCATGTATTTGGATAGAAATCCATTTGGTCAGGTTGTTCATCCATTTCTTCCATGCGAGATGAATTGACTTGGTTCGGGAATACATGGATTAAATAAGAGAGCGAATGAACAAACTCTTGCATCTCAACAACAGGGGAAACAGATCTCCATTTTGAGAGCTAATCAGTTGTTTCTCAACACTAAAAAGCTCCAAGGCTTCACCTTTACACAAAAGACATAAAGGGAACTTGTGTAGGTAGTCACTACCAAGATCAAAAGAAAAGAGACCACACATGAAAGTGGTGTGCCCTTATCCGACAGAGATGATAGATGTTGCTTGGTCACTTCGACAAACAACATAGAAATTGTTTCAAGGAAGGAGTCCACGGAAGATCACACATCGGTGTAGTTCCACAATGGATCATGACTAGAGACTTCGATACCAGCATGCGCCAAGCAGCATAACCTTGCGTGTACATTCATAAGGGGCTCTCAGTTTCGCTGCGGCACCATAAGTCCTTAATCATGACACCATCACCGAACTGGCACCAATAATGAATCTCATGTAGCAAAAACAGATTGTGCTAAGATAACACATTGATATAGTCTCATAATGGATTATGACTACTAACTGTGATACCAGCGCGTGCCAAGTAGCGCAACCATGTGTGTACATTCACAGGAGGCCCTCGGTTTCGTCACGGCACCATTGGTTTTAGTCATAACGCCATTACCAGACGTAACCAATAAGAAATCTCGCGCGACACAAATATACAAAAATAGACTCCACTTGTAAGAATGGTTACAAGTAGAGAGCCAAATAGATCATGGCCCGATAAAATGAACAAGACATGACCATAACCTAAACTTGATGAAAGAAGTACGATGGGAGACTATTAATTCAGCCCCAAGCATATTTCTATGCCCATCAAATGGATTACAAGTCAAGGATTAGTATCTAACTAGATACATAGGGAAAACAATCACAAGGTTAAGTGGGTATGCCTTCGAGAAAGATGGGGAAACTAAAGGCATCAACTGAACAAAGGAATGGTTCTAGAAGGAGACATGACTTGAGATCCTTGTTTTAAGCTTAGGTACATTTTATGTCCAATAAGGAAATTGTCTACGCATTTATTTGTATGGGCTTTGTCATGGAGTAATAATGGACAATTCAAATTTGGGCATGGTTCACTAAATAAGAATATGGCCTAGTTTTGGGTTTAGGCAATCAAGTCTCTAACCTTCTATCGACACATTAAGCACAAGACCACATATAAAGTACCCTAAAAGGTCACCTAAAGAATGGAGGGCGCCTATTTCATCGAAGTTCATATTACAGCATTACAACACATTATCTACAATCACTGGTTACTGGAATAAAGATGAGAGAAGCATTTTGGGTGTATAGGTGACAAACATGATGCAACAATCAGGATGCATGCTCGTCCTACACGTCCTCACTGATTTTGCCAACATACTGTGGCAATAGCGTTCTATCTCGGTGGCATACTTACGACTCTCACGGTATTTTGCTAGTCGTCAGCTATACATACGTTTTCGAGGTTAGTGTACCTGCAGAAAATTTCATCACAGCCCATTTTCCCAATGATGTAGTTCACATATGACAGTTTATCACAGTTTATACTCCATATATTGCTATATGGAGGCCAGCTCATCATTAAGCGCCGAGCCATGCATAGGCGCTGTTGCCACACTTTAACCATAGGGCAACTCATTATGGTAACTCACCTTCTTACCTGAGCGTAGGTGCGTCATTACAAGTACATTACACTTCTCAGTATTCCCATGTCTGTATACCCATACACATCCATGGGGTACTGAATCCCGGAAAAGTAAATACTTCACAGTGTAGCCTTCATATATACATATGTAAAACATGTATATAATCAAGCGCCACAATTAAGCACTTCCCTAGACCGACGGTTGTTCGGTCATGCTCTCACATCTCACCTTACCTGAGCGTCGATCCATTCAAAACTGAATGGCCTTAAAAATAACAATACACATGTATGCAATACCCACCCGGTTGTGGGTTAGTGGTTTTTAAATAAGCCACCTGATAATCCTTAGTATAGGGCTTAACAGAGGATGTCGCTAGCATTATAGTTTTTTTCAAAACTGTTTTTCAAAGCCAAACAATGTGTTTAGTTGAAAATAGGTTTTTCAAAACCAAAACTTTTGTTTTGAAAATACGTATGTGACCGTATATACTTAATCCAGCTCCGATACCACCCTGTGGCAGAACCTCCAAGTTATTGGGCCCACATGCACCTGTCCTTGTCCCAAAGACCTCAGACGGCCATGCATGTGCACCAGATAACTCAACAGGATCTGTCCGATTGCCCCAAGGACATCGGATAAACCACTTTCAACCAGAACCGCGGGATTAAGTAACACAAATCACACACACCAACATTGTTGTAGCGGAAATCTTACTACCAAATTTTACAAGTTACAAAAAATTTTATATTATTTTATCGGAGTGATTACAAAAGTATAAGTTTGAAATATATGCTAGCTCAAGTGACCATCCTCAATAAGAAGTATAGAAGGGTTACTTAGACTTATAAGAAGGCCGAGCCCACCGGCACTTAACACCATTACAGCAGCACAAGGTTAGAACCTGAAAAACAACAGGGAATAAAACCCTGAGTATGGAATTACCCAGCAAGTCTTACCCGACTAAAGAAAAGACTCTCAAGGGTATGCTGGATAAATAGGAATCAAGGAGAGGCTTTAGCAAAAATCAACTAGATACTTTTGCAGAAATAGCTTACTAAAGTGAGTCCTTATTTTCAATATTTTAACGCCAGATTAAATATTAATAGACTCTGTTTGCCTCTAGTCTAATTTCATCATTCCATTAATACAATATCATTTTTATTCACGAAGTTCACATCCTGACTTAGGTTGTAGGGAAGTGACCAAGTCTTCATAACCGTGAAGGTACGGCGATCCGAATCGATTATACTCAGCTGAGGATCTCCAATCACACGACATATGTAGCACTTAACCCTTGCATATGTCAACCCGCCACCGGGGTTCTTAAGACCAGGTCAGGTTCACGCAAACCGAGAGCACAGATACACCACCATCCAGCCTCTTGCCACGGTGGGTACACGCTACTCCCGCCACCGCTCCACGCCCATTTCGTGTTATCTTATTCTGGCCTTAGTCTGCCCGAGGCAAGGCTTACCCATGACGAGGCATGTGACCAGTTAAAGGGTCCTCGATCAGCACGCCTACATACGCATTCAATCCTTAACCAACTTGGGTAGAACATCACCTGTTCCTAACCCAAGTTTCGGTTTAAGTACTCTCATCCTCAGGATTGTTTCTGTTCCTTAGGATGAAAAGAGCATCACAGGGAACTTTGCAGTAAGATCCCACCATTGCTCCTCAAAAGAAAATATTCTTGCAGGTAGAAGCCATCCTTTCTCGAGCTAGGCTAAGGACAACCTCTATCCACAAGATCTAAGCAGGGCTAAGCATTTTTGTAAAACATGTTTTTGATACTTCACCAGAAGTATCTATAAAGGTATGGATATCAAGGAAGGCAATGCATCAAAGGGTTCCAAGCAACTCCTATAAACCTAATGCACATTTCACTAGACTTAAAGTGTGCAAAAATTATTTAAAAACACAAGGAAAGGGGTTGCATGCACCGGGGCTTGCCTGAGTAACACTAGGTTAGTGTTGTTAGACGACGACCACTTGATGAGTATCTTCAGGCTTGTCCATCAGCATCATCCTGCGGAGTAGCCCGCGCTTGGGGTCAACTTGGCTCGTCTTCCGCATCATGCGATTATTTAACGTACCTGAATGAAATGCATTATGCACATGAATGCATATCGACGGAAATATTACAAACCTAAATAATGCTACGCGATAGCGAATAAAACACCTAGCAGCGAGGCGTTAAACTATCTTATACGGAAACACTAGTTATCAGCGTACGACTAAGCGTAATAATTGTGCTTCTCTAGATTAACTAAAACTAACACAAACATCATAAAACACAAACTATACACATTTAATACAGTTAGCCTAGACATAACTTATCAGCTAATTGTTTAACTTCTAATCTTATCACTCGTTTTATAGATTATACTACATCGCTCATAAAGAACTAATTTAATTTTATTTCTCTCCCCACATATTTTACATATCAACAATTAATTAAATATTTCTTTATCGTAAATATACATACATCTATAGAAGTGATTAAAATATGTTATCATCACACACGCCTACCAAAATTCTACTCGATCCACTAATTCAGCTAAGTAACCGGAATAGCGAAATAACTCGCTATAACCAAATCTGGCTCGATAATCGCAAAAACCGCGGAGTCGACGAGAGTTTTCGTGACTCACGCAATTAATCGAGCACCTAATTAGCATCACACTAGCACATTTATTTATTCATCGATTGAACTATTCTGAACAATTCATCAGCTTACCGTTCTAAATCTGACGCGTTATCCGCGAACACGGCAAGGATTCTGATTCAGGATTCTGATTCAGCTCCTGTGTCGAGCACTTTGGGGAATATCACGCTGCCGCTTCGTCTTCCTCCACTTCTTGGAATTTCTTGCTGATGTACGGAACAACGACGACGTTCAGCTGAACGCCCGCGAGCTATGTATACTGGCTTCGTTTTCTTCATCCGCACACATAAATTGCATCGACGAACGACGAGATCAGAAAGGCTCGGTGTTGGGGAAAAATACTAGGAACGGCTGGTGATTGGAGCTGGCAGATAACGATGGTGCTGTAGCGAAGCGAACAAGGTGAGACGACGGCGTGGTCTGCCGTGAGGGAACGCCAGTACACAGCACGACAGATGGCGGGAGTCAATTGATGAGATCCGAATGCTGTGCGATATGCATCAGGGACAAGCGCGCGCGATAGCGACCATAGCCGTCGAGTTTAACGACACAGGACCTAACGGCGAACGCGTCCGGCGTGCATACGTGAGCCGAGCCAAAGGCGGGGTTCGAGCGGGTTGACGTTGCTGCGAACGGCGGCCGACGACGGTGGCCGAGGCGAGCGCACCATGGAGGCGACTGGGAGCAGCGACAACCACAGCGAGCCGGGAAATTGACGGCGAGCGATGGCAACCGGAAGGAGCTTCGACTATGGGTGGAGCAAGAAGCCGGACGCAGCAATGGGCACCAGGAGAAACTCGGCAGGAAGCGCCGCTGCGCGCAGGAAGCAATCGCGCAGGGGGCCGAGCAGAGCACGGCGCGTGCGCTGGAAACAACAGAGAAGGCGCGCAGGGCGAGTTCCATCGGAGAAGCGAGCAGCCGAGTGAGTAGAGGAGCTGGGGATCGCGACGCTGGGAGCAGGGGCCTCGGCTGGGGAGGGCTCGGCGAGCTCCATGGCAGGCGGCTGAGCAGGAGAGAGCACAGCAGGGAGACGCGGCGCTGGAAGCCGGCGAGTACAGGGAGATGGATGCCATAGGAGGAAGGAGAGCAAGCTGCAGGGAGGAGGAACGGCTGGTCTGGGCGCGCAGCAGGGACAAGCACGCGCGCAGGGGATCTTCGATCGGGCGCGCAGGAGCTGGAGCATCGTGATGGGAAGGAGGGCGCAGGGAAGAACCACGGCTTGGAGAAGATAAAGGTAGGGAGATGGATCGAGCGTACAGGTTCAAGCACATTCCAGCAAAAAAATCAAGGACTGATACGCAGAAGACTTATCCACTGGAGTGAGTACGCAGGAAAAATCTATAGGGGCGGCGGTGGGGATAGAGGCGGCTGGGATTTTTAGATTTTTGTGTTTTCTTTTTTTTTTAATTTCTTTAAAGAATTTCGCAGATATTTTTTTTATCACGATCTCTCGCGATAAACAAAAGGTCGACACGCTACAGGATTCACATTTCTTTCTATGAATTAGCGAACCAAATTAATCGCTAATTACTTGTTTTCAGTTCTAATTACATTTGATCTGGGTTGTTTCGGACTGAAAACCATGTTTGTGAATTCCAATTAATTTGGAGTCGAACGAAAATTTATCTCCTACTATAAATCAAGGAAATAAATTAATTCTAAATGCTGGGTGTCAGCTCTAACTATCTCAGCCTGATTTAATTTTAAACAGGGCAAGTCTCGATACGTCCCGAATTCGCAAACCATTTAGGTTAACCCAAATGGGCAGAGAGGAGGACGATATCAAAATCGTGATGAATGGAGATGATTAAATTTTAGTGTCCATTTTATTTACATTTGAAAAATTAGATCGAGATAAGAAACGCACAGACCGGATTAAATTGATTTCGGCTTTGACAAATTTAGACTGCGCTTGATTTAATTTAGGGCAGATAATTTTCTAAACGAATAAATTTCAATTATAAATCCTCGGATGAGCTGTCTCGGTTGACGAGTGGGAACAGAATTATTTGCACCAAAAATCTTAGTCGTCGAGTGTGAATTAATTTGCCCAGGATAAAATCGTCCGAGTGGGTCGAGCTTCCGAATTTCGTATTCGCACGAGCGATGAATTTTAAATAATCACCGGACGCACTGATTTTCGGAACAAAGATGTTCCGAATATTACGAAAATTGAGGACACGCCCGGATAGATAAAAATAAAAACGATGTCGCGCTCGCGACAAACGAAATAGATGCGATATTAAAATCACGATAGGCGAAGATGTTTAAAATTTAACATCCGTTTTATCCACTGATTACGTGCTTAAATCCGTGCTCGTTGTCGAGCGGAATATAAACACCTGGGGTGTTACAATTATGGCAAAGGCGAAGCGTCGCTTGCTTCTCCTGCCTGAGGCGCCGCCTGTCCCGCCGCGGAGTTAATGCGACGGGGCGAGTGGTTCGCGAGGCAGCCGTTGCGCGTGCGCGGGCCGTTCGAGGAACGGTCATATCGCTTTGAGTCTTTGAATCTCGCGGCGGGTTCGGGCGATGCGTTGAACGGGTCTTGCCTTGGTCTTTATATACTCGGGGGAGGGCCTGGTGATGGTTCTTTGCTCTGCTTCTTGCCTTCCTCTTAGGTTTTCACAACCCGAGAGTTTTAGCCAGAGAAAAGGAAACCGCCCACCCAATCCTTTCCGCCGCCGCCCCTCCTGCTCGGTGATGGCCGACCAGGTGACCATTATCTCGCCGCGCGACCCATGGCCTTTCTCCACAGTCACGGTGGGTGACCTGGAGGACCTCGTTGCTAAGGGTTTGCTTCGCCCTCTCTCTGATGAGAGGCAACCGGAGTGGATTCCCCCCCGAACAGAGCCGCCCCGTCCCCGCCGCCGGGGTACGTCGTGAGCTTCATCTCCTTCCACGAGCGGGGATTCGGTGTGCCGGCAAGCCGCTTCATGCGGGCGATCCTGCATAACTATGGGGTGGAGTTGCACAACCTCAGCCCCAACTCTATCTCGCAAGCCGCCATCTTCGTGGCGGTGTGCGAAAGATACTTGGGGATCGACCCCCATTGGGACTTGTGGACTCATTTCTTCTCCGCGGAGCTTTTTGCTTCGCCGACGGGGGAGAGAAGGGTCCGCGCGGCAGTGCAGGCCGGCGGCTGCATCCTCCAGCTGAGGCAGTCGCGGGCGTCGCAGTATATTCCCGCCGTCCTTGCGTCCTCGAATAAAGGGTGACAGCGCCGATGGTTCTATCTCCGGAATGACGACGAGAGGCTCCCGTCATTTTCTCAGTGAGTGGTCACCGTCGCCGCCGATGCTTGGCGCTACGGGACCCCGCACGACAGGCAGAAGAATCTCGAGCCCCTTCTCAAGGCCCTGGAGGCGTTGTGGAAAGGAGGGCTCACCGCTGCGGGAGTGATTGCCGCCATTCATCGCCGGAGGGTGCTTCCCTTGGCGGAGCGGCGGTTGCCGCTTTGGGAGATGACGCCAGAGGCTGACTTGGAGGGCTCACGGATGTCCTCGGATCCCCTTCCCATCGACGTTCTCCACGGGTGGGTGGCCGCCGCGTTGGGGAAACCGGACGCCAGCGCCCTCTCCTAGCCCTTGATGCGCCCCGACCGCGGGTGTGTGTCCCTGGTGAGTGTCCGCTCCTTCTTTCTCCTTGCGTCGGATTGCCTTTGGTCCTTATGGTCGAGACTTTTCATCTGTCTCCAGGAGGTGGGGTGTCACAAGCCTTCCCGGCCACGGGTCCCGGAGGACGTGGTGGACCAAGCAGCGCGGCGGGTCACCGCGGAGGAGAAGAAGAAGAAGATGGACGCGAAGAAGGCTCGGGCCCGCGAGCGGACGCGGGCCCGAGTCGCCTTGGAAAAGCTCCAACGCCGGCAGGAGAGGGATGGACTCCCGAAGGAGCCGTCGTCGGAAACGCCAGACGACGACGACGATGATGAAGACGATGACGAGGATGATGACATGGCCGCCCGCCTTGGCCTCAGCCCGGGTTTGAGGCTGGGCCAGGAGTCGTCAAGCCAGCCCCCGAGTGGGCTGGCGCCGTCAGTCCCCGGGGTCGGGACGCCAAGGTCTCGGCCCAAAGAGCGGGGGCGGACCGAGGGGGTACTCGACCCCTCGGCTGGGGAAGTTGAGGTGACCCCAGGGAGTCAGGCCGAGGCGCCTGTTCCCCGAGAGCCATCGCCCATGCCAGCAGCGCAGGAGAGCGACCCTCAGATCGCCGTGGCAGCGCCTGGACAGTCCATCTCCCGGGCGTCCAAGGTGCCCAAGGCGAGGGTGGTACCGAAGCTGGCGGCGAGGCGGACCTCGGCGGTACCTTCGAGGGTCGAGGTCCGAGAGACCTCTCCTCAGGCACGGTTGATCATGGCCCGGAGCAGGTAAGTACCTTAGAACGTCTTCGTCCCGATTCCTCATCTGTATGTCCCGACCGTGACTTTCCTTTCCTCCTCAGCAAGCGAAGCCATGGCCTGACCGACCTGGCTCCCCGGAAAGTCCTTAAGATGGCGTCGGCTTCCGCAGCCGGTGCCGCGCCGGGCCTCGCCGTTCAGCTGACCTTCTCGCAAGGCGCCCCACAGCAGGGGCCTCAGGCGGCACCAGTCGCCGTGGAGCAGGTTCCCGGGGCCGGCTCTGCTGTCGAGGTGGCCGTCGCGCTGGGAGAGGCGGCTGGCGCGGATGTGGCCTCGGGCCCACCAGACATGCCGCCGGCACTGGCGCCAGCTGCTGCCGAAGCTGCTGCCGTCCCGGTCGGGGAGCGACCTGTCGCCGCTGATGCTGAGATGGTCGAGGCATCGGCGCTTGGTGCCTCGGAGGAAGGGGGCGTGGAACCGCGACTCGTCCTGCCGGGCGGCGGCCTTGTCCCTGCGCGGCGGAACTCCGAGGGGCCGCGCCCGTTGCTCCGGTTCCGGACCCGTGAGGCTTCGGATCCCTTCTTCGTTCTTGACGATGAGCGGGAGGAGCAGTCTTGGGACGAGCTCCGCGAGTGTGCCGAAGCAACGGTGGGGTCGCTCCGGTCATCCTTGGAGGTCTTTTGCAGGGACGTCCCCAAGATCCTCCAGGTAATGATTTCAGGCATACCTTTTTTTGTGATCAAGGTGTCTTTTGTGATGCCCCGCTTCCTTCCTTCAGGATCTGACGGATCTGAGCACCACCAAGTCATCGTTTATCCGTCACGAGGTCGATGTCTGGGGCTCGCTGCGATCCCTGAGGACCTCGCTCGCCGGGGCCACCGCGCGCCTCTCCCAGCAGGGTGCCGAGGTGGCGGACCTTCGGTTGCTCTATGCCGATCTAAGAGTAGAGGCAGCAGCGGCACACGTAGAGGTGCAGCGACGGCAGTTCCACCCAGTTGGCAGGCCAGCCGATAGTCCGCGAGCCACAATTCCGGTCTCGTCTCCCCCGAGTACTTTGTGATAGTAGTCGGGGTTCGGAACCGGGTCGGGAACGGTGCCCGTCGTATGGCGCGGCTAAAAGCCTGCGGACCGGGTGGTTCGGGCAAAGGACTCCGATCCTCCCCGCTGTCGTAGCGTCCCCCACGCCTGGGGTGGTAGCCTCGGCGTACCCTCTCGTCGAGGTGGGCCCGACGGCCGTGATGATGGTGCTCGTTGCCGAGGCGACCCGGGGCCGCAGGCGCTGTGTTGCTCGTGCGCCCGGTGTGGACCGAGGCTTCCCGCACGAATCGGGAAGTCGCGGCGCGATGTTCTGAGGGGTACCCCTGCCTTCGGGAGGCGGAGCTTTCGGCCCGTCGAACCGCGGCGTCCTCCAGGAGATTCTTGAGCTCTCCCTAGATACATCGCCCCTCGGTAGTTGATGGCTTCGGCATCGCGCGGAGAAGTATTGCCGCTGCAGCCAGGTTCTGGCCGACTCCACTGGAAACCGGGTGATCATGAAGCAGTCGCGGACCTCGGGGAACTCTCCTGCCTTGTGATCTTCCTCCTTAGCGTCATCAAGAGCCTTGCCACCCTCCGCGGGTGGCCCGGCCTTGTGAAAGTGGCGTCGAAGCATGGCACACTCCTCGAGGGTGTGCTTGACGGGCCCCTGATGATAAGGGCATGGCTCCTTGAGCATCTTGTCGAAGAGGTTGGCACCTCCGAGAGGTTTCCGAGGGTTCTTGTACTCAGCGGCGGCGACAAGGTCCGCGTCGGCGGCGTCGCGTTTTGCTTGTGACTTCTTCTTGCCTTTCTTCTTGGTGCCGCGCTGAGTTGACGCCTCGGGAACGTCTTCCGGTGGGCAGCCCTGGGGCTGCTTGTCCTTCCGGAAGATGGCCTCAACCGCCTCCTGGCCAGAGGCGAACTTGGTGGCGATGTCCATCAGCTCGCTCGCCCTGGTGGGGGTCTTGCGACCCAGCTTGCTCACCAGGTCGCGGCAGGTGGTGCCGGCGAGGAACGCGCCGATGACATCCGAATCGGTGACGTTGGGCAGCTCGGTGCGCTGCTTCGAGAATCGCTGGATGTAGTCCCGGAGAGACTCTCCCGGCTGCTAGCGGCAGCTTCGGAGATCCCAGGAGTTTCCAGGGCGCACGTACGTGCCTTGGAAATTGCCGACGAAGGCTTGGACCAGGTCGTCCCAGTTGGAGATCTGCCCCGGAGGCAGGTGCTCCAGCCAGGCTCGAGCGGTGTCGGGGAGGAACAGGGGGAGGTTGCGGATGATGAGATTATCATCGTCCGTTCCACCCAGTTGGCAGGCCAGCCGATAGTCCGCGAGCCACAGTTCCGGTCTCGTCTCCCCCGAGTACTTTGTGATAGTAGTCGGGGTTCGGAACCGGGTCGGGAACGGTGCCCGTCGTATGGCGCAGCTGAAAGCCTGCGAACCGGGTGGTTCGGGCGAAGGACTCCGATCCTCCCCGCTGTCATAGCGTCCCCCACGCCTGGGGTGGTAGCCTCGATGTACCCTCTCGTCGAGGTGGGCCCGACGGCCATGATGATGGTGCTCGTTGCCGAGGCGACCCGGGGCCTCAGGCGCTGTGTTGCGCGTGCGCCCGGTGTGGACCGAGGCTTCCCGCATGAAGCGGGAAATCGCGGCGCGATGTTCCGAGGGGTACCCCTGCCTTCGGGAGGTGGAGCTTTCGGCCCGTCGGACCGCGTCGTCCTCCAGGAGATTCTTGAGCTCTCCCTGGATACGCCGCCCCTCGGTAGTTGATGGCTCCGGCATCGCGCGGAGAAGTATTGCCGCTGTAGCCAGGTTCTGGCCGACTCCACTAGAAACCGGTGGCGGCCTTACCCTGACGTCGTCGGCGATGCAGTGCTGGATGCCCTGGGGGAGATGACGCGCTTCTCCGGCAGAAGGTTGGCCCGCCCATTCCTGCCCGATGTCCCGGCGGACCGACACAAGCGTTCCTGCTCCCTCGTCGAGCCTGGCCTGCATCTCGCGGATTTGCTCGAGCTGTGGGTCAGGACCCCCCGCCGGGACAGGGACCACAGCTAGCTCCCGAAGGATGTCGACACGAGCTACGGGCCTAGGGGGATCACCGTTCTCCGACATACCAAGATGGTTGCCTTCGCTGGGACCCCCTAGATCGACGTGGAAACATTCGCGACTTGGGCCGCAGTCCTCGTCGTCGAGGCTGCGGCTACCGTCGGAACAGTCGGAAAGGCAGTAGTCGCATGCGGTCATGAAGTCCCGCATGGCACTGGGGTTACCAAGTCCAGAGAAATCCCAACAGAGGTCGGGCTCGCCATCTTCCTCGGACCCCGAGGGCCCGTAGGTCGAGACGGCCGTCAGCCGGTCCTAGGGTGACCGCACACGATACCCCAGAGGGTTTGGACTCGCCTCTATGAGAGTGTCCACCGAAGCGGAGCTGCTTGGCGGGTCGAGGCCGAATCCAAAAGACGCGAGATGGGAATCGGTCGGTACCTTTTGGTCGACGGGCGGTGACGAAGTCGCGTCAGGGATTGACTGCGCCGTCGTCTCAGGTACGAGGGTGACGCCCAGCAAGTCCTTCGCGAGCATGCTGGCGTCGTCCGTTTGCTTGAGGTTGGTGTGTTGCGGGGAGACGGCGCTCGTCTTCGTCTTAGACGTGAGGCCGATGTTCGACGCGCTCCCCGTTGGGGCGCCGGCACCGTCGACTCGCTCGACAGCCAACGAGGTGCCGCCTCCCGCTTGGCCTTGGTCGCCCCGCCTCCTCCTCCGTCGGCGGGGGAGGGGACGGGACAAGCCCGAATGTTGTCCTTCCACCACGTGGGGAAGGCGTCGTCGATTTCCCCGCCGGCGGGCAGGTTGTCGACCGCCATTGCCGCTGTCGCGTGGCGGGGGAAGGAGTATCATGTCGTAACTGCCGTCGAGGGACAAGAACTCGAGACTCCCAAAATGGAGCACCGTCCCGGGCTGGAGAGGTTGCTGGAGACTGCCCATCTGGAGCTTGACGGGAAGCTGTTCGTCAACACGCAGTAGGCCCCTACCTGGCGCGCCAACTATCGGTGTTTTGAAACCCGAGGGGTCCCTGGACCGACGAGTGAATCGTCGCCGCGTGCCCCAGCCCAGATGGGTCGGCGCGAGGCAGAACGCGAAGGGGGGAAGAAGCAGCCAGAGGGAGGCAGGCGTGGGAGTGTGGAACCCGCGGCCTTCATGTTAGCCCCGCGCCCAGGTCGGGTGCGCTTGCAGTAGGGGGTTACAAGCGTCCACGCGGGAGGGAGCGAGCGGACTTGCGCGAGCGCCGTCCCGTCCTTCCCCGCACGGCCAACCTTCTATAAGAGGGCCCTGGTCCTCCCTTTTATAGGCGTAAGGAGAGGATCCAGGTGTACAATGGGGAGTGTAGCGATGTGCTAACATGTCTAGCGGGGGAGAGCTAGCGCCCTAAGTACATGCCATCGTGGCAGCCGGAGAGGTCTTGGCACCTAGTTCGTGTGATGTCATGGCCGTCGGAGGAGCGCTGGAGCCTGGCGGAAGGACAGTTGTCGGGGCTATCGCGTCCTTGCTGACGTCCTCTTGCTTCCGTAAGGGGGCTGAGAGCCACCGTCGTCACAGGGCATGCGGGGCGCCATCATTACTCGCATAGTGGAGCGAGCCAGATGGGACGCCGGTCTTGTTCCCCATAGCCTGAGTCAGCTCGGGGTAGGGTAATGATGGCGCTTCCTGTCGACGTGGTCGGTCCGTGCCCTAGGTTGGGCGAGGTGGAGGCTCCTCCGAGGTCGAGGTCGAGTCTGTCTTCCAAGGTCGAGGTCGAGTCTGAGCCCCTGGGTCGGACGAGGCGGAGACCGTCGGTTGAGGCCAGGGCTGAGTCCGAGCCCTGGGGTCGGGCGAAGCGGAGTTCATCGTCTTCCGGGGCTGAGCCCGAGTCCAAGCCCTGGGGTCGGGCGAAGCGGAGTTCGTCGTCTTCCGGGGCTGAGCCCGAGTCCGAGCCCTAGGGTCGGGCAAAGCGGAGTTCGTCGTCTTCCGGGGCTGAGCCCGAGTCCGAGCCCTGGGGTCGGGCGAAGCGGAGTTCGTCGTCTTCCGGGGCTGAGCCCGAGTCCGAGCCCTGGGGTCGGGCGAGGCGAAGTTTCCTATGACGCCTGAGGCCGGACATGGCCGCTGTCAGCCTCACTCTATCGAGTGGCTCAGCAGTCGGAGCGGCGCAGGCGGCGCTGTCCTCTTGTCAGACTGGTCAGTGGAGCGGCGAGGTGACTGCGGTCACTTCGGCTCTGTCGACTGGAGGGCGTGCGTCAGGATAAAGGTGTTAGGCCACCTTTGCATTAAATGCCCCTACGAGTTGGTCGGTTGGCGTGGCGATTTGGCCAAGGTTGCTTCTTGGTGAAGACTGAGCCTCGGGCGAGCCGAAGGTGTGTCCGCTGCTGGAGGGGGTCCTCGGGAGAGACGTAGATCCTCCGGGGTCGGCTGCCCTTGCCCGAGGCTGGGCTCGGGCGAGGCGCGATCGCGTCCCTCGAATGGACCGATCCTTGACTTAATCGCACCCATCAGGCCTTTGCAGCTTTGTGCTGATGGGGGTTACCAGCTGAGATTTAGGAGTCTTGAGGGTACCCCTAATTATGGTCCCCGACACACCTCATCATTTAATTTGGTAATAGATGCAAGATGTTTATCACAAGCGTCAATATCAAAATCCTTGCATCTATTGCAAATTACAACATGTTCTACACATGAACTAGATTTATTAGCTACCTCTAGCTTAGCATTTAAATCATCATTCAAAATCTTTAAACTAGAGATTGATTCATGGCACACAGATAATTCAGAGGATAACATTTCATTTCTTTTAGTTTCTAAAGCAAGAGACTTTTGTACACTAACAAATTTGTCATGTTCTTCATATAAAATGTCCTCTTGCTTCTCTAGCAATCTATCTTTTTCATTTAGAGCATCAATTAACTCATTAATTTTATCTACTTTTGCTCTATCTAAACCCTTAAATAAATCAGTATAATCTACTTCGTCATCACTAGAATCATCATCGCTTGAAGTAGTATACTTAGGGGTTTCTCGAACACTTACCTTCTTTTCCTTGGCCATGAGGCAAGTGTGGCGTTCGTTGGGGAAGAGAGAAGACTTGTTGAAGGTCAAGGCTGCTAGTCCTTCATCGTCGGAGTCAGATGAAGAGCAGTCTGAGTCCCATTCTTTGCCAAGGTGCGCCTCGCCCTTTGCCTTCTTGTAAACTTTCTTCTTCTCCCTCTTCTCGCTCTTTTCTTGTTCCTGGTCACTAGCATTATCGGGACAATTTTCTATAAAGTGACCAGTCTTACCACATTTGAAGCAGGAGCGCTTTCCCCTTGTTTTGTTCTTGTCGGGGTACTCCTTGCGTCCTTTAAGAGTGGTCTTGAAGCGCTTGATGATAAGCGCCATTTCATTCTCGTTGAGCCCGGCAGCCTCTACTTGTGCTACCTTGCTTGGTAGCGCCTCCTTGCTGCTTGTTGCCTTGAGCGCAACGGGCTGCGGCTTGTAGACGGGTAGTGGTTCATTCAAGGCGTCATCAACATACCGTGCCTCTTTTACCATCATGCGCCCGCTCACGAATTTTCTGAGTATCTCCTCGGGTGTCATCTTTATGTAACTAGGATTCTCACGGATAAGATTCACAAGATGAGGGTCAATGACGGTAAAGGACCTGAGCATGAGTCAGACGACGTCGTGGTCCGTCCATCTTGTACTTCCATAGCTCCTAATCTTGTTAACTAGGGTCTTGAGCCTGTTGTATGTTTGTGTTGGCTCCTCTCCCCTGATCATTGCGAACCTTCCCAGCTCGCCTTCCACCAACTCCATTTTGGTGATCATGGTAGCGTCGTTTCCCTCATGAGATATCTTGAGGGTGTCCCAGATTTGCTTGGCGTTGTCCAAGCCGCTCACCTTGTTGTACTCATCCCTGCACAAAGATGCTAGAAAACAGTGGTAGCTTGTGCATTCTTATGAATTTGCTCATTTATGAAAATGGGGTTGTCAGTATTATCAAAATGCATTCCGTTTTCAACAATCTCCCAAATACTAGGATGGAGAGAAAATAGGCGACTACGCATTTTGTGACTCCAAAATGAGTAGTCTTCTCCATCTAAGTGCGGAGGTTTCCCAAGTGGAATTGATAGTAAATGAGCATTAGAATTGAATGGAATACGAGAATAATCAAATGAAAAGTTTTGATTAACCGGTTTCTTTTTAGACGAGTCATCATAGTCGTCGTCTCTTGGTGAAGAAGAAGATTCATCGCTGTCGTAGTAGACGATCTTCTTGATGCGCCTCTTCTTCTTCCCGTCCTTCTTCTTGTGACTCGAGCTAGAGTCAGTGGGCTTGTCATCTCTTGGCTCATTGAAGGTGGACTCCTTCTCCTTGTCATTGACCACCATCCCCTTTCCCTTAGGATCCATCTCTTCGGGCGATTAGTCCCTTGTGTGAAGAGAACGGCTCTGATACCAATTGAGAGCACCTAGAGGGGGGTGAATAGGTGATCCTGTAAAATTCAACACTAATATCCACAAAACTTTATGTAAGTTAGAACGGCTAAGTAGCTTGAAGCGAGTTCCTGTGACCACAGATAATCAAAGGTAAAGCACACAATAGACACGCGATTTTTATCCCGTGGTTCGGCCAAGTAATACTTGCCTACTTCCACGTTGTGGCATCCCAATGGACGAGGGTTGCACTCAACCCCTTTCAAGTGATCCAATGATCAACTTGAATACCATGGTTTTTCTTTCTTTGTCTTTCTCCCATTTGCGAGGAATCTCCACAACTTGGAGCCTCTCGCCCTTATAGTGATGATCACAAAAGAAGCACAGGAGTAAGGGAGGGGAGAGCAACACACACAAGACTCAAATCACAGCAAAATCACGCACACAAGTCACAACTTGAGCTCAAAACGCAACCCACGAAGTTCACAACACAAATGGAGCTCAAGTCACTATCTCAAAGAATCAAATGCGTGAAGTTGGAGTCTAGAAGTCTTAGAATGTTTCTTGAATGCTTGAGTACTCCTCCATGCGCCTAGGGGTCCTTTTATAGCCCCAAGGCAGCTAGGAGCCATTGGAGGCCAACAAGGAAGGCTATCCTTGCCTTCTGTCAGGTGGCGCACCGGACAGTCCGTTGCGCCACCGGACAGTCACTGTAGACGGTCTGGTGCAGATCTCTTTCCTATTCTGGCGCAGACAACCATTGCAGATTCGTGGCAGTTGGCGCATCGGACACTGTCCAGTGCACACCGGACAGTCCGGTGCCCCCTACCGACCGTTGGCGTGGGCCACGCGTCGCCCGCGGATTGCGCGGCCGACTGTTGCGCTGCAGGCCGTTGGCTCACCAGACAGTCTGGTGCACCACCGGACAGTCCGGTGAATTATAGCTGTATGCCGCCGATTTTTCCCGAGAGTGGCCTATTCACTGGAGGCTGGCCTGGCGCACCAGACACTGTCCGGTGCACCACCGGACACTGTCCGGTATGCCATCGGACAGTCCGGTGTGCCAGACTGAGCTGATCTTCGGCTGCACACAGCCAGTGTTTTGCAATACTTTTCTTTTCCTGTTTCTAGCACTTACACAAAATATGTTAGTACTCAAAACAATGTACTAAGTCTAGAAACATACCTCATGTCTTGATTTGCACTTTTCTCTTTATTTAACACATAAGGACTTAATCAAATGTGTTGGGTGCTTAATCACCAAAACATAATAGAAATTGCCCAAGGGCACATTTCCCTTTCAGTTTTCATGAATAATATTAACAATATGAGGATCAATAACAATAAATGACCTTAATATGAGGCGCACGACGCCATGATCCATCCATCTTGTGCTTTCATAGCTTCGTATTTTGTTCACTAGGGCCTTGAGCCTGTTGTACATCTCCTCTCCCCTCTTTGTGGCGAACCTCCCTAACTCACCTTCCACCAACTCCACCTTGGTGATCATTATGGCATCATTACCCACATGAGAGATTTTGAGGGTGTCCCATATTTGCTTGGCATTGTCCAAACCACTAACCTTGTTGTATTCATCCATGCATAGAGATGCTAAAAGAACAGTAGTAGCCTAGGCATTTTTATGAATTTGTTCATTAATAAATATGGCATTATCATTAGTATCAAAATGCATTCCGTTTTCTACTACTTCACAAATGCTAGGATGAAAAGAAAATAAATGACTACGCATTTTATGACTCCAAAAAGAATAATCTTTCCCATCAAAGTGAGGGGGTTTGCCAAGAGGAATAGATAATAAATGAGCATTGGAGTTGTACAGAATACGAGAATAATCAAAAGAGTAATTTTGGTTGACCGTCTTTTTCTTTGAAGAAGAGTCGTCGTCGTCCTTCAGTGAAGATGAGGAGCCGAGGAGGTGTCGTTGTCATGGTAGACTATCTTCTTGATGTGCCTTTTCTTTATCCCATCCTTCTTGTTGTTGTTTAAGTCTGAGTCGATGGGATTATCTCCCTTTGGCTCATTGTTGTTGATGGTCTCCTTCTTCTTGTCATTGATCACAATCCTCTTGCCCTTAGGATCTATCTCTTCGGGCAGTTAGACCCTTGATGAAGAGAATGGCTCTGATACCAATTGAGAGCACCTAGAGGGGGTGGATAGGTGATCCTGCAAAATTAAATCTAAACAACACAAAGTTGGTTTATAATAAGTGTTAGTGAGAACTAAAACCAAGTTAGGATGAGAAGAGAGAAGAAGGGAGAACTCTTCACTTGATTGCTCCTTTAAGATGAGTATTAAACTCAGGAGCAATATTGCAAGCAAGTAGAGAACTCAAGAAGATAGTAATCGCAATAAGTAAATGGGCAAGAGAACCAACAATTTTATCGTGGTTCGGCCAATGCCTACTCCACGTTGTGGTGACCTCCTTTGGTCAAGGGTTGCACTTAACCCCTCTCAAGTGATCCAAAGATCAAACTTGAGTGCCACAGTAGTCTTCCTTATATCAATATCCTCTTGTGAGGAATCTCTACAAATTGGAGTCTCTCACGCCTTACACAAATGATAACAATAAAAAACCGGAGTAAGGATGGGAGTAGAGACACACACAAGAGCACAACGCGGCAACAACAAGCACACAAGTAAAAGAGAGAGTGCACGAATGTCACACCCGGTTTTAAGGGACAAAGCCGGGTGCATCTCATACATGCGCCAAAGAAGACAACACATAATAACAGAGTGTATAGAGATAAATGTCACAATATCATCAGAGTACTTATTACATAGCGGAAGTCTTACAAAATAAAAGATAAATATAAAGCAAACTAAAGTCCATCCTTGGCGCCATAAAGTTGACTAGGAGACGCCACCTAGATCGAATCGAACTCCTCGTTGTGTGGCTCCTCTTGAACCACCTGTACTTCTCCTGTGGGGGTGTGAGACAGCAAGAGTGAGCTCACACATGTTCATTGCTCAACAAGTTGTGGGGAATAATGTGGCATGAACTCACCAAAGGTGGGAGTTCATGTGATGTGTAAGGCTGATCAACAATAGAGGTTAAAGCTGAGCATTGATTTTAATAAGTTGGTCAAATTTTATTAGCAATTACTAAATGTAAGTAAATACCAAACCATAATAAAATAATAGAACAAAATTAATACATAATCCCATGCAATGCATATGACAAATTGAATTTAAGTTCCATAAATTAATCATGCGAGAGTCTTGAGCTGCTCATGACCGTGAGCTCGGCTAGTATACCAGTTTTACACTCTGCAGAGGTTGTACTCTGTACCCACAAGTCGTGTATCCCATGTCGCCAGGGTTTGCAAGGCCCTTAGACACTACCGAGGTGAATGGCTAGGGATCCACTACGAGGCCTTTACAAAGTTCAACTAGCTTCCAAAAACCCGCTACAGTTTATAGGAAGAGCACTTGCAAGAATCCCTCGTCTGACCACCATCGCAGCAAAATCAATCTGAGAACCTTCTTGCATGCAACTCCCCTACTGCCCTTGCCCCTTTCGGGTAAGGTAGTCTTCCACTAGCTTTCCTAATTAGTTAGCCAAGGGGTCACATTCCTCCCTTATAGTGGCACGTGTTTCTCAAGTTAAGCTCCATGTTCCAATTAAAGATAATAACGATCTTGACATAAACATAAATAACATAACAGAATAATTGGAACATGGATATAATAAAATATTAATCCCAAAACCATATAGAGCAATAGCAAAAACTACCCAAGTGATTCAGGGGTAAACAAGGTAAAAGATAATCAGACTAGGGTAACCTATTGGGTCCCATCAAAATTAAATCTATGCATGAATAAGTGATACCAAAGAACATTATTGGGTAATAAAAGTGGTCAACGACACAACTTGCCTGGCACTTGAGATTCTAGGTACCAGGATGATTCTTCAGATCCTCATAACCTCACTGCTAGTCGTAGTAATACAAACAAACATGGTATAGATAAAATTAACATCACACCAAACATAAGTACAAATTGAATAATAATGATCTACGCGAAGCTACGAGATCGCGGGTTCGAGAATTACTAGGATCGGAGTTACGATTAAGGAGTTATGATTTTATAGAAGAGTTATGTGATTAAAATATTAAACTTTATTATAAATTGGTTAATATAAATCATATGAGAGAATATCCTATAAATAATTAACTCACTTGATCTAAGTTATAAATTGTCCATAGTTCATATTCCAGTGGATTATAATGATAAACAGACTAACAAGACTACCCAACATAAGTTAAATAAAGATCTAATTAGAAAAGAATGGGACATGGTACAATAAATATTGTTATTGCATAGTAAATATTCATACGAGACTAACGCAACTCGAACGGTTTAATCCGGAGTTAAATGGGGAAGTTATGAATTTCCAATGTTTCTATGTACTTGATATAGAATTAATTAGGAAATCAATTTTATTATTGTTTTCATGTCAAAACAGAGGTACTAGGTGATCAACAATAATATTACAAAAATATAGAAACTAGAATAAATCAATTTCGAGCTAGAATGGATTTTCTATTAATTAAATAAGTTCTTGGAATTACTTTAACACTAAAAATCATTTTCTAATTGAATTTCTAAATTTTCCTATGATTTTGGACTGCGCGCATGAAAACAAAGGAACTCGAGGACAGAACCAGAAGTTTTCCCTAGACTCAGAACAATCCTGGGGTATACTGCAGGTTGGCATATTAAAAGTTCAGGGTTTCTTATGTGAAATTGACGTCGCGAAGGGTTATGAGCCAGCCACGGCCGTTGGATCACCATCGGACGGCTGCAAATAAATCGAAGTGTTTAATGAACCGGTATGCTATATGAGCCCTTGGACCAGAGATCCATGGCACATGAGATGTCCACGTGTTTGGTTTAATCTTATCCGCCCGATTATTAATCCACGACGCAGTTGCCTAAACCACACATAGATCGCAGCCATCCATTTCGAGATCGACACTCCTAATTTCATGAATCCTGGTCTGCTCGATTATCATCGCTCGACCCTCCTAATTCATCTACCCCATAGTCGATCGAGCAACGATGCCACACGCCCATGGCCGACGCCCAGCCGGACTGATGATCAGAGCACTAACAACCCAAATTAACACGAGGAATAGGGGAGGGAGCTCACTGGAATTGGCCTGACGGCGACCCAAACCCGAAGACCAATCCGAGCGGCACACGCCAATCACCCAGCACTTCGAGCGATTTTCCCCAGCCATGGCAGAACCCCAGGCAGCACGGCGCCCGCGGTGGAGCTTCTAGGCCATGAGCCCGACCCCAAGCGAGGGTGACCACCAAACAATCACACGGCGGCATAGGAAGGTGGAGCAAAGAAGGCGTGTGCGCTAGCGTCGGTGCCCAGCGCTATGGAGGAGCTCAGTCGCCGGAGAGGTTTGCCATGGGACAGGGAGACATGGCGTCGAGTGCCGAGGGGAAAAGGGGGCGTCCGGCTTAATTTACGCGAGGTTGAGCAGCAATCGGGGTGCAAGGGCGTCCGCATCCCAGGGTCCGCGGGTTCAGTTCCGTGGCCACCGGAGGTCAGTTCAGCCCATGGAGCGCGGAGGGCAGAAAAGCCGTTGGGGAAGGATTCTCGGCCACAGGAATCTATGGTGGCGACCACGGGTTGAGCTCAGGGTTCTGTTACGCGGGGGCGATTCTGGCGGGGAAGGAGGATAGAGCTGTCACTGAGGATGGAGGAGGATTTGTTGGGGAGAAGAAGACGTGCAGGGGTGGTGCGGGTTCCACACGTAAGTGGCATAGGAACAGGGGCGTGGTGCGGACTGGGCGACAATGAGTGGCTGGTTGTTTGGTCCCACCATGCAGTGACGGTAAGTGAGGTACGCGACCAAGTGGGCTGGTGGGTTTAAAGCAAAGTTGGGCCGCGCGAGGTGGCTGAAGAAATGGGCAAAAATCTTGGCCCAAGGCGCAAGGGGGTCATTTCTTTTTATTTATTTCTGTCTCATTTTCTTTCCTATCTGCTCATATTTTCATATCCCAAACTAAGTTGAAATTCATGTTTGAACTTTGAATTCACAATTCTCGCTAGAATAATAGTTTCACTTATTGTAATTTATTTACTTATTATTTATTCTTCATCCCACTATTTATCTTCTAGCATGGTGCTTGACTTTAATACAATTTTCTTTCCCTTTCTATTTTCAAATTCTACTTTTCAAACTTAACTTGTCTCAAAAATTTGAGTACAAATGCAAACATACAAGAATTCCAGCATGATATGCATTTTTCTATATTTATTTATTTGTTTTTTAATCAATATAATTTCATTAACTGAGTACGCACAAATAAAACAAAATCAAATGATCTCCAAAGGTTCCATAATTCCAAAACAGTTTTATATAAATATATGTGTTTATTTATTACTATTATTATTTTTACCTTATACAAATTTTAGGGCTTTACAATGAAACAAAACGATAGAGTTATATCTCAAGAACATGCTCAAATATCTCTCTAACAATTCAACAGCGTGGTCACAGAGATTCAGAGTTGTAGTGTGATAAAAAGATGCTTAGGTAACAGCTCCAAACACCTAGGGGTCCTTTTATAGTCCCAAGGGACCTAGGGGCTGTTGGAGCTCCAATTGGAAGGCCCTGGATGCCTTCTGTCCACAGGTGCACTGGATTGTTCGGTGCACACCGGACACTGCACAGTTGCTGAATTACTTCCTTAATTAGTCAAGCCGACCGTTGCCCGTCGTTGGTGGTTTGGCACACAGGACCATCTGATGGTCCCTGTGGACAGTTGGCGCGGGGCAGAGTCGTTGGCCGCCTGGCACACCAGACATGTCCAGTGCACACTGGACTGTCTGGTGATTTTTAGCCAGCGAGCCCGATGATTTTTCCGAGAGCGGCCTATTCAGTAGCTGACCAGCCTAGGCACCGGACACTGTCCGGTGATGCCCAGTCTGGCTCAGGTTCTTTGCTCCTTTTTGGCTTGTCTTCATATGGTCCCTAGCAGTTAGACACTGTGTGGCAACTGAAAGCAAGTTGTAATCTAAAGAATCTACAAGAAAAACATTGGAAATAGAATGGTCAGGAGATATAGCAATTTTACCCAAACCTTTGACTAAACCTTAATTTCCATCCCCGAATGTAATAGCTCTTTGGGGATCTTCATTTTTCTCATATGAGGAGAACATCCTTTTCTCCCATGTCATGTGGTTTGTGCACCCGCTATCGATTATCCAACTTGATCCACCGGATGCATAAACCTACAAAACAAATTTAGGCCTTGTTCTTAGATACCCAAACGGTCTTGGGTCCTTTCGCATTAGAAACAAGCACCTTGGGTACCCAGACACAAATCTTGGGACTCTTGTGTTTGCCCCCAACATATTTGGCAACTAATTTGCCTGATTTGTTAGTAAGCACAAAAGATGCATCAAAGGTCTTAAATAAAATGCAATGTTCATTTGATGCACTAGGAATTTTCTTTTTAGGCATTTTGATATGAGTTGAATGCCTAGAACTAGAAGCATCATTTCTATACATAAAAGCATGATGAGAAATATTATGAGGTTTTCTAGCATGAATTTTTCTAATCTTATGTTCATGATAGTTTGCAGGATATAAAATATAGCCCTCTTTATCCTGAACCATGGGAGCCTTACCCTTAACAAAATTAGACAATTTGTTCTTGGGGCATTAAGTTTGGTGTTGCTTTGGCTCCCTTATTGGAAGCCAATGCCATCCTTAATGCTAGGGTGTCTCCTATTATAAAGCATACCACGAGCAAATTTGAATTTTTTATTTTCTAATTCATGCTTGGCAATTTTAGCATTTAATTTTGCTATGTGATCATTTTGTTCCTTAATCATAGTAAGGTGATCATCTATAACATTAATGTTAACATCTCTACATCTAGTGCAAATGGTGACATCTTCAATAGCAGATGTAGGAATATTGCAAACATTCACTTCTTCTATCTTAGCATTTAAACTAGCATTCTCATCTTTAAGACAAGAAATTGAATCATTGCAAATGCTAAGCTCCTTAGTTAAGTTTTCACATTTTTCTACTTCTAGAGCATAAGCATTTTTCAACTTAACAAAATTTTTTTTTCTTTAACAAGCAAGTCAACTTGGCATTCCAAGAGATCATCCTTCTCGTTAATGGTTTCTATTAATTCATTTAATTTTTCCTTTTGATCCATGGTAAGGTTGGCAAAGAGAGAAATTAAATCATCATTATTATCACTAGAGCTACCCTCATCATCAGATGTAGTGTATTTGGGGGTATCTCTAGAATATACCTTCTTCTTCTTGTCGTCCTTAGCCATGAGACACTTGTGGCCGACGTTGGGGAAGAGGAGGCCTTTGTTAATGGTGATGTTGGCGGCGTCCTCGTCGGAGGAGGAGTCGGTGGAGCTCTCGTCGGAGTCTCATTCCTGCCCCATGTGCGCCTCGCCACCTTTCTTCTTGTAATACTTTTTCTTCTCCATTTTCTTCTTCCCCTTCTTATCTTCGTCCCTATCACTATCACTTGTATATGAACATTTAGCAATAAAGTGATCGGACTTACCACACTTGTAGCACACCCTCTTGGAACGGGGCTTGTAGTCCTTCCCCTTCCTTTGTTTGAGGATTTGCCAAAAGCTCTTAATGATAAGAGCCATCTCCTTGTTGTCGAGCTTGGAGGCGTTGATTGGAAGTCTTCTTGGTGTAGACTCCTCCTTCTTTTCTTATGTTGCTTTGGATGCAACGGGTTGCACCTCGGGTGTAGAGGTGGCGCCTTGCTCCAAGTTGACAATGTGTTTGGAGTCTTTGATCATAAGTTCAAAGCTCACAAACTTGCCAATCACTTCCTCGAGAGACATCTGTTTATATCTAGGATCCCCATGAATTAATTGAACTTGAGTAGGATTACGAAAAACGAGGGATCTTAGAATAACCTTGACCATTTCATGGTCATCCCACTTGGTACTCCCAAGGTTGCGCACTTGGTTGACCATCGTCTTAAGCCGGTTATGCATTGCTTGTGGCTCCTCTCCTTTGTTGAGGATGAATCGACCGACTTCTTCCTCGATCGTTTCGCGCTTGGTGATCTTGGTCACCTCGTCCCCTTCGTGCGCCGTTTTGAGGATGTCCCAAATTTCTTTGGCATTTTTCAACGCTTGCACCTTATTATACTCCTCTCGACACAAGGAAGCGAGGAGGATAGAAGTTGCTCAGGAATTAAAACGCCTAATTTGGGCAGCCTCGTCTGAGTCGTGGTCCTCGTCGCCCACCTGTGGTGCATGCGCTCCAAACTCATATGGTGGTTTGCCTAGGGGTACCAAAAGTAGAGGAGCGCGTTTAGGAATGCGAGGGTAGCGATGAGGCATCTTACTATACTTCTTACGCTCGTGGCACTTCGAAGTTGTAGGCTCGACGCGCGGATGTGGAAGGTGATGAAGAGTCGGTCTCGTAGTAGACGACCTTCTTCATTTTCTTTTTTTCTTATCACCCTTCCTATGTGACTTGATGGAGGAAGAGGATTCCTCCTTGTATTTGTTGCCAGACTCCCTTGATAGAGTCCTTCCCGAGCCTATGGCCTTGTCGCCCGTGACAATCTCCCTCTTAGCGTGATCTCCAGACATCACTTCGAGTTTGTCAGACTCTTAATGAAGCACTGGCTTTGATACCAATTGAAAGTCGTCTAGAGGGGGGTGAATAGGTGAAACCTAAAATTTATATACTTAAACTCGCACTAAGGCCGAGGTTAGTGTTAGTTTTAAATCGGAATGCGGAAGATGGTTCTCCTTTCTTAGAGTTGCTCAATCAATGTGGATAACGTTTGGGAGCAAACTCAAATCAATATGAGCAAGGGAACTTTGGAGAGAGGAAAGAAGGGAAACAAATCAAGTGGTAATCAACACAAGTGAACACGGTGATTTGTTTACCGAGGTTCGGTTCCAAAGAACCTTATCCCCGTTGAGGAGGCCACAAAGGCTGGGTCTATTCCAACCCTTTCCCTCTCTCAATTGGTCACTTAGACCGGTCGAGGCTTCTCCTTAATCACTTGGGTCACTAAGACCCCGCAAGGATCACCACACACTTAGGTGTCTCTTGCTAGCTTTACAAAGCACTTTAGAGAATAAGAATAGAGAAGGAGAAAGCAATCCAAGCAACAAGAGCAACAAAAGAACACAAATAATCCTCTCATAAGACTCTAAGCACTAGAGTTCATTTTGGGAGCTTGGAGTGGATTGAATGCTTTGAATGTGTCTTGGAGTGTTTGGCTTTGCTCTTGCAATGAATGTGATGTTCAGAATACTTGGATGCCATTAAAGGAGGTGGTTGGGGGGTATTTATAGCCTCCAACCACTTCCTAGCCGTTGGCTGAGTTTGCTAGCGATGGGCACACCGGACAGGCACTGTTCACTGTCCGGTGTGTGCCACGTCAGCACGCTCGTTGGGGTTTAGAGCGGTTGACCGTTGGAACCCTTTGTCTATTAGCTGCATCGGACAGTCCGGTGGCACACCGGTCCGGTGTGTTCTGAATTTCTGCTCTGACTTCTGACTTACACTATTCCCTTTTGTAGTCGACCGTTGGTGCCAGGTTATCGATGCTTCGTTGGCTCACTGGATGTAACACCCGGATTTTAGGGGTCCAAAACCCGGGCGTAAACATAAACACCAGGTATGCTGGGACCAAGTCTCACACATATGATGTATAGTGGCACAGGATCGAATGTCACAACTTTATATATAACAGGAATTCTATACAAAATAAATAATTACATTATAAGGAGACAACGGTCCAGCAACCCAAAAGTTGACTGGGAGACGATGACCTAGACCTCTCACGAACTCATCGCAGCATCCTCCAGGAGCATCATCCTGCAGTACCTGTTCCTGACCTGTGGTGTATGTGAGACAGCAAGAGTGAGCTCACATACGTTCATCGCTCAACAAGTTGTGGGGAATAACGTGCATGAACTCACCAAAGGTGGGAGCTCACGTGAAGTGTAAGGCTTACCAAAGAAGATGGTTAGAGCTGAGCATTGCTTTTAAAGTTGGTCAAAATTTTATTAGCAATTACTAAGTATAAGTGAATACCAAGCCCAATTAAGTAATAGAACAAAAATAACAACTTCACCTGCAATGCAATGCATATGACAAATTGAATTTAGTTCCATAATTAATCATGTGAGTGTCCGAGCTGCTCATGACCGTGAGCACGGCTAGTATACCAGTTTTACACTCTGCAGAGGTTGCGCATCTTTACCCACAAGTCATGTTACCCATCTGCCAAAGGATCGCGACTTCCCATACACCTCTACCGAGGAGGCGAGGCAGGGTAACACTACGAGGCCTTTACAAAGTTCCACTAGCTTCAGAAAACCCGCTACAGTTTATAGGAAGATCCAGTGCAGGAATCCCTTGCAGGACCGCCATCGCAGCAAAATCCTCCCGAGGGCCTCCCTACACTGACCTCTCCCCTACTGCCCTTGCCCCTTTCGGGTAAGGTAGTCTTCCACTAGCTTTCCTAATTAATCAGCCAAGGGCGTCCCATTCCACCCTTGTGGTAGCACTGTTTTCCCGGGTGGTTCTCCATGTTCCAATTAACATAATGATCTTAACATGAACCATAAATAACAACTGATAACAAAAGTATAATCATGAATGGTGTATCTCCATACCCAAAACCACATATAGCACTAGCAAGTACTACCCAGAAAGTTCAGTGGTAAACAAGGTATAAAGATAGACAAACTAGGGTAACCTATTGGGTCCCATCAAAATTAACCTATGCAGATCATTATGATTAATTAGAACATGAGTAGGTGAAAAGAAGTGATCAAGGGCACAACTTGCCTGGGCCTTGAGAATCCAGGTACCAGGATGATCTTCAGGTGACACGTGACCTCGCACTAGTCGTAGCAATACAAACAAATAGTGTATAGGCAAAATTAACATTACACCAAACATGTATGCCAAAATATATATTAATAATCTACATATTAAAATAAGATCACAGGATAAAGAATTATTAATTTTGGAGTTATAGATTTCAAGTTATGAATTTCCTAAGGTTTTAATGCGTTTAAAATGGATTAAATGAGAGATTAAATTTCTAATTGTTTTCATGACAAAACAGAGGCACTAAATGATGAAGAATATTATTACAAAATTTTAGAAACTGGAATGGTTCAATTTGGAGCTAAAATGAATTTTTTATGAATTATCTAAGTTTTAGCAATTATTTTCATATTAAAAATCTATTTCCTATTTTTTTATTCAATTTAATCAATCACTGGACTGGGCCTCAATTACAGCAAAGCGCAGGGGCTAATCCGCAAAAACTCCTAAGACTCAGGCGAATCCCATTGTGGACGGCGGGTTGGTTTATTAAAAATCCAGGGGCTCTTTTACAAAAAGGCACCGCGAAGCGGTATCATGGATCTAGGGCCATCCGATCAACACCGAACGCTCCAGATTAAATCGCCAGGGTTTAAATAGGTATGCGCCGTGGGCATTCCGATCGTGATCCGACGGTCACGGGTTGCGAGCATCCACACCCATCCAATCCCGATCGCACGAGCCACAATTCCCCCACCAAACCGGTACCCCCGCCATCCATTCCTGCCCACAGGATATTGGATCAACGGTCGCGGGCAGCTCACGCCCACCGGCCGGACCTGGGTGACGGAGCAGTGAGCTCGCGGTGGCGGACATCGCCGACGGCGACCGCCCTACTCCGCCAGTGCCCCAAAACTCGATTACTATGCCACATACCAAGCTCGCAACGTGGCGAATCATTCTAATGACTCAATTCATATGCACGGTCGGTAAAGCCTCCTGTTCGCCGAGGAGGGCGGACCACGGTGAGGCATGAGCTTTGGTGAGCAATTACCGACCCAATGGCCCGCAATCCGTTTTTGTTCGAAGCGCTACGCAATGCACAGAGGGGAAACGAAGACTCGACAGAGATCCTCACCATGATTGACACGGGCGGAGGTTCTGTCCACGGAGCGAGGCGCAGTCACGGCGGCGGCGAGCTAATACGGCCACCGAGACCGTTCTTCTCCCCTCGCACCGTGGTGAAGTAGTTCCCGCGGCGCGGCTCAACCTTTATAGCCCGACGATGGAGCGGATTCCGAAGTTAGCGCCGATTTGGGGGGGATCGGTTGGAGGAGCGCGAGGATTTCACTGGAGTCCGCTGAAGACGCGAGCGTGAGTGGGAGGGACGGGCCTGACCGAACGGACCCATATACCAGTGAAAGGAAAGATTTTGTGTGGGAGAAAGACTGGTTGACCGCGTGGGTTCACGACGCCAGTGAGCGGGTGCGGGAGAGCGGCTGGTCAGCGGGCCCCGTTTGTCGGCGCGAGCGTGGACGAGGGAGCGCGATAGGGAGATGGGCCGCGCAGTGGGATTTAGGTGAATGGGCCGAATTCTAGTCTGTTGGCCCAGTTAGGTATAGTATTCTTTTTTTTTCTTTCTATTTTTCCTTTCCATTTAAATTTCAAATCAACACAAGTTTTAAAGTTCAAACCCTTAATTTGGATACACATATAGAACTTCAGCATAATGTGCAAAAACATATTTTATATATTTCTTTATTTATTTTAGTTCTTTTTAGACAAGCTTTTAATCATATAGTAGAGGATAATCCATACCTTATTACTTCTAGGGAATTCAAATTTATATTGTAGACTATATATATTAAGAAATAGTTTAGTCCTAGTTCTTCTATATATCCTAATCCAAAGGCAAATTAGTTTGTCTAAAGATCTTTTAATTATATTTTTTTTAACATATTCATTTTGGGAGTAGAACTTCCAAATCATGATTTTTTTTAAGGAAATGAGTTTTGATTTAAAACCTTTGAAAAATTTTCCTTGTCTTCACAAGATTGAACTTTAGGGTGTTACAAATCCTACCCCCCTTAAAAATAATCTCGTCCTCGAGATTTGTAAGAAACATGATACAACAAATTTAGCTTGTAGTCTAGATTTCAGTTTCTAGCTAGTTCAAAGATCAAGAGTCCCCCCCTTTTTTTTTATTAGTTAGTTATTGGGAGAGCATAGGTATATATGGTTATAGACACTTTATTATGCAGGATAAAGGATATCTTTTAAAGCCTATATAGGTTTGGGCAAGAAAGAGTGGGGTAAGAAAAGACTCCATCCAAGTTTGTGGATCTTGACTCATCTTGGTGACCTCACTTGATCCTTGAAGACTTGAGTTGGTGCTCATCCTCCCCTGATGAAGTTGATCATCTTCTTCGGTCTTGTCTCATTGATTAGGAGTTAGTGTATGTTATTGGGCTGGGGAATATGGTTAATATAGGTATGGATGAGATAGACTACATGATGTAGGTCAAAAGTTTGTTTGATGTTAGGTGGGGATAGGCAGGTCATGCAATCCATCAGGACTCTATTGGTTGGGTTGTTATGTAACTTGTTATATAGGTCAAGTTGTTGTGTATGGCCAAGGTTGATATAAGTCTCCAAATTAGGCTTAAGTGATTTAGGAGTATGGCCTTATCCTTTCTACCAGCATTAAGTAACTCACACTAGATTAGACCATATTAAATTAGATACGATCTAGATTAGACTAGTTTATGTTAGATAGATTTATCAGGGTAAGATATATCTTGTTAGGATATGTTAGAATCTTTTGAAATAGGATGGGGTATACGGTGTAGGTAGGTCAGAAGCTCTATTAGGTTAACACAGAGGGATTATGCAACTATCGGATGGGTAAGGTAGTTGCATATGTATATGGTCAAGTTAATCTAGGGCATTAATTTAGATTAAATCATTTTTATAGGAGTGAGGTCTAATCCATTTCACTAGTACTAACTAATCTATTAAATGACTCACTTTAGATTGGATCCTATTGGGTTGGAGGGGATCTAGATTAGATTGGTAGGATTAGTTTGACTAGATATGATCTAATTAATTTGCATTGGATCATGGTTGTTTAAACTAGGGTGGATAAGTATGCTTATTAGGATAAGATGGATCCATAAAGATAAGATAGAATCTTTTGAGATCAGTTAGATCTATTAGGATGAGATAAAATCTTTTCAAGATAAGATGAGTATCTTTTAAGATGAGATGGATCTATTAAGATAAGGGAGAATCTTTTAAGATAAGATGAATTGGCTAGAATGAGATCTTTTAAGATAAATCTCTTAAGCTAGATATGTTCCAATGGGGATAATCTAGGTTGTCTAGTTATTTTTATAAGCATTATGTATATGCAGATGTAATTGTGGACATTACTCCACAACCCATCACACTCAATCAAAGATCCAAATCAAACAAGTATCATAAGAACAAACATTCAAGTCCATAGATATCTATAAAAATAGTTTTGTTTTTGTTCCTAAGAATAGGTCTCCTATTCCTAAAAGTCACTTCAGGTACAGGATTTCAAAGTGTGAAATCCACATTTGTCTTTAGAATAAATAGGTAAGAATAATCAGAGTGAAGCGGAAATAGATGAGAAAAGATTAAGATAAGTTTAGAAATGATCAGAGTAGCAAAGGTAAGTAGATAATGGTTGTCCAGTTCTATCTAGGTTTCGTCCTACAGTCAACATTCCTCTGATACCACTTCTGTAACACCCGGATTTTAGGGGTCCAAAACCCGGGCGTAAACATAAACACCAGGTATGCTGGGACCAAGTCTCACACATATGATGTATAGTGGCACAGGATCGAATGTCACAACTTTATATATAACAGGAATTCTATACAAAATAAATAATTACATTATAAGGAGACAACGGTCCAGCAACCCAAAAGTTGACTGGGAGACGACGACCTAGACCTCTCACGAACTCATCGCAGCATCCTCCAGGAGCATCATCCTGCAGTACCTGTTCCTGACCTGTGGTGTATGTGAGACAGCAAGAGTGAGCTCACATACGTTCATCGCTCAACAAGTTGTGGGGAATAACGTGCATGAACTCACCAAAGGTGGGAGCTCACGTGAAGTGTAAGGCTTACCAAAGAAGATGGTTAGAGCTGAGCATTGCTTTTAAAGTTGGTCAAAATTTTATTAGCAATTACTAAGTATAAGTGAATACCAAGCCCAATTAAGTAATAGAACAAAAATAACAACTTCACCTGCAATGCAATGCATATGACAAATTGAATTTAGTTCCATAATTAATCATGTGAGTGTCCGAGCTGCTCATGACCGTGAGCACGGCTAGTATACCAGTTTTACACTCTGCAGAGGTTGCGCATCTTTACCCACAAGTCATGTTACCCATCTGCCAAAGGATCGCGACTTCCCATACACCTCTACCGAGGAGGCGAGGCAGGGTAACACTACGAGGCCTTTACAAAGTTCCACTAGCTTCAGAAAACCCGCTACAGTTTATAGGAAGATCCAGTGCAGGAATCCCTTGCAGGACCGCCATCGCAGCAAAATCCTCCCGAGGGCCTCCCTACACTGACCTCTCCCCTACTGCCCTTGCCCCTTTCGGGTAAGGTAGTCTTCCACTAGCTTTCCTAATTAATCAGCCAAGGGCGTCCCATTCCACCCTTGTGGTAGCACTGTTTTCCCGGGTGGTTCTCCATGTTCCAATTAACATAATGATCTTAACATGAACCATAAATAACAACTGATAACAAAAGTATAATCATGAATGGTGTATCTCCATACCCAAAACCACATATAGCACTAGCAAGTACTACCCAGAAAGTTCAGTGGTAAACAAGGTATAAAGATAGACAAACTAGGGTAACCTATTGGGTCCCATCAAAATTAACCTATGCAGATCATTATGATTAATTAGAACATGAGTAGGTGAAAAGAAGTGATCAAGGGCACAACTTGCCTGGGCCTTGAGAATCCAGGTACCAGGATGATCTTCAGGTGACACGTGACCTCGCACTAGTCGTAGCAATACAAACAAATAGTGTATAGGCAAAATTAACATTACACCAAACATGTATGCCAAAATATATATTAATAATCTACATATTAAAATAAGATCACAGGATAAAGAATTATTAATTTTGGAGTTATAGATTTCAAGTTATGAATTTCCTAAGGTTTTAATGCGTTTAAAATGGATTAAATGAGAGATTAAATTTCTAATTGTTTTCATGACAAAACAGAGGCACTAAATGATGAAGAATATTATTACAAAATTTTAGAAACTGGAATGGTTCAATTTGGAGCTAAAATGAATTTTTTATGAATTATCTAAGTTTTAGCAATTATTTTCATATTAAAAATCTATTTCCTATTTTTTTTATTCAATTTAATCAATCACTGGACTGGGCCTCAATTACAGCAAAGCGCAGGGGCTAATCCGCAAAAACTCCTAAGACTCAGGCGAATCCCATTGTGGACGGCGGGTTGGTTTATTAAAAATCCAGGGGCTCTTTTACAAAAAGGCACCGCGAAGCGGTATCATGGATCTAGGGCCATCCGATCAACACCGAACGCTCCAGATTAAATCGCCAGGGGTTTAAATAGGTATGCGCCGTGGGCATTCCGATCGTGATCCGACGGTCACGGGTTGCGAGCATCCACACCCATCCAATCCCGATCGCACGAGCCACAATTCCCCCACCAAACCGGTACCCCCGCCATCCATTCCTGCCCACAGGATATTGGATCAACGGTCGCGGGCAGCTCACGCCCACCGGCCGGACCTGGGTGACGGAGCAGTGAGCTCGCGGTGGCGGACATCGCCGACGACGACCGCCCTACTCCGCCAGTGCCCCAAAACTCGATTACTATGCCACATACCAAGCTCGCAACGTGGCGAATCATTCTAATGACTCAATTCATATGCACGGTCGGTAAAGCCTCCTGTTCGCCGAGGAGGGCGGACCACGGTGAGGCATGAGCTTTGGTGAGCAATTACCGACCCAATGGCCCGCAATCCGTTTTTGTTCGAAGCGCTACGCAATGCACAGAGGGGAAACGAAGACTCGACGGAGATCCTCACCATGATTGACACGGGCGGAGGTTCTGTCCACGGAGCGAGGCGCAGTCACGGCGGCGGCGAGCTAATACGGCCACCGAGACCGTTCTTCTCCCCTCGCACCGTGGTGAAGTAGTTCCCGCGGCGCGGCTCAACCTTTATAGCCCGACGATGGAGCGGATTCCGAAGTTAGCGCCGATTTGGGGGGGATCGGTTGGAGGAGCGCGAGGATTTCACTGGAGTCCGCTGAAGACGCGAGCGTGAGTGGGAGGGACGGGCCTGACCGAATGGACCCATATACCAGTGAAAGGAAAGATTTTGTGTGGGAGAAAGACTGGTTGACCGTGTGGGTTCACGACGCCAGTGAGCGGGTGCGGGAGAGCGGCTGGTCAGCGGGCCCCGTTTGTCGGCGCGAGCGTGGACGAGGGAGCGCGATAGGGAGATGGGCCGCGCAGTGGGATTTAGGTGAATGGGCCGAATTCTAGTCTGTTGGCCCAGTTAGGTATAGTATTCTTTTTTTTTCTTTCTATTTTTCCTTTCCATTTAAATTTCAAATCAACACAAGTTTTAAAGTTCAAACCCTTAATTTGGATACACATATAGAACTTCAGCATAATGTGCAAAAACATATTTTATATATTTCTTTATTTATTTTAGTTCTTTTTAGACAAGCTTTTAATCATATAGTAGAGGATAATCCATACCTTATTACTTCTAGGGAATTCAAATTTATATTGTAGACTATATATATTAAGAAATAGTTTAGTCCTAGTTCTTCTATATATCCTAATCCAAAGGCAAATTAGTTTGTCTAAAGATCTTTTAATTATATTTTTTTTTAACATATTCATTTTGGGAGTAGAACTTCCAAATCATGATTTTTTTTTAAGGAAATGAGTTTTGATTTAAAACCTTTGAAAAATTTTCCTTGTCTTCACAAGATTGAACTTTAGGGTGTTACACTGGACATGTCCGGTGCACACCGGACAGTCCGGTGAATTATAGCGGAGCATGCCCTGAGAAAACCCGAGAGTGGCCTATTCGCTTGGTGGACACTGTCCGGTGTGCCACTTGGCAGCACACTCTCATGTCTTGCTCCAAATATTGTTAAGTCCCCAACTTAATTTCTTTCTTGGTTTGTGTTGAACCCTGTGCACATGAGATAAATGACATCTAGGCAAACTAGTTAGTCCACATGGTTTGTGATGGATGTCAACCACCAAAATTGATTATTGGAAATGATTAATCCCATTTCCCTTTCAATACCCCCATCTCCTAGTTTGCTCCCTCTTTTTCGGGGACCATAATTAGGGGTACCCTCAAGACTCCTAAATCTCAGCTGGTAACCCCCATCAGCACAAAGCTGCAAAGGCCTGATGGGTGCGATTAAGTCAAGGATCGGTCCATTCGAGGGACGCGATCGCGCCTCGCCCGAGCCCAGCCTCGGGCAAGGGCAGCCGACCCCGGAGGATCTACGTCTCGCCCGAGGACCCCCTCCAGCAGCGGACACACCTTCGGCTCGCCCGAGGCCCAGTCTTCACCAAGAAGCAACCTTGGCCAAATCGCCACGCCAACCGACCAACTCGTAGGGGCATTTAATGCAAAGGTGGCCTGACACCTTTATCCTGACGCACGCCCTCCAGTCGACCGAGCCGAAGTGACCGCAGTCACCTCGCCGCTCCACTGACCAGTCTGACAAGAGGACAGCGCCGCCTGCGCCGCTCCGACTGCTGAGCCACTCGATAGAGTGAGGCTGACAGCAGCCAAGTCCGGCCTCAGGCGTCATAGGAAACTCCGCCTCGCTCGACCCCAGGGCTCGGACTCGGGCTCAGCCCCGGAAGATGACGAACTTCGCTTTGCCCGACCCCAGGGCTCGGACTCGGGCTCAGCCCCGGAAGACGACGAACTCCGCTTCGCCCGACCCTAGGGCTCGGACTCGGGCTCTGCCCCAGAAGACGACGAACTCCGCTTCGCCTGACCCTAGGGCTCGGACTCGGGCTCAGCCCCGGAAGACGATGAACTCCGCTTCGCCCGACCCCAGGGCTCGGACTCGGGCTCAGCCTCGGAAGACGACGAACTCCGCTTCGCCCGACCCCAGGGCTCAGACTCAGCCCTGGCCTCAGCTGACGGGTCTCCGCCTCGTCCGACCCAGGGGCTCGGACTCGACCTCAACCTTGGAAGACAGACTCGACCTCGACCTCGGAGGAGCCTCCACCTCGCCCAACCTAGGGCACGGACCGACCACGTCGACAGGAAGCGCCATCATTACCCTACCCCGAGCTGACTCAGGCTACGAGGAACAAGACCGGCGTCCCATCTGGCTCGCTCCACTATGCGAGTAATGATGGCGCCCCGCATGCCCTGTGACGACGGCGGCTCTCAGCCCCCTTACGGAAGCAAGAGGACGTCAGCAAGGACGCGACAGCCCCGACAGCTGTCCTTTCGCCAGGCTCCAGCGCTCCTCCGACAGCCACGACATCACACGAACTGGGTGCCAAGACCTCTCCGGCTGCCACGATGGCATGTACTTAGGGCGCTAGCTCTCCCCCGCTAGACACGTTAGCACATCGCTACACTCCCCATTGTACACCTGGATCCTCTCCTTACGCCTATAAAAGGGAGGACCAGGGCCCTCTTACAGAGGGTTGGCCGCGCGGGGAAGGACGGGACGGCGCTCGCGCAAGGCCGCTCGCTCCCTCCTGCGTGGACGCTTGTAACCCCCTACTGCAAGCGCACCCGACCTAGGCGCGGGGCTAACACGAAGGCCGCGGGTTCCACACTCCCACGCCTGCCTCTCTTCGGCTGCTTCTTCCCCCCTTCGCGTTCCGCCTCGCGCCGACCCATCTGGGATGGGGCACGCGGCGACGATTCACTTGTCGGTCCAGGGACCCCCCGGGTTTCGAAACATCGACAGTTGGCGCGCCAGGTAGGGGCCTGCTGCATGTTGACGAACAACTTCCCGTCAAGCTCCAGATGGGCAGTCTCCAGCAACCTCTCCAGCCCGGGACGGTGCTCCGTTTCGGGAGTCTCGAGTTCATGTCCCTCGACGGCAGCTACGACATGATACTCCTTCCCCCGCCGCGCGACAGCGACAATGGCGGTCGACAACCCGCCCGCCAGCGAGGAAATCGACGACGCCTTCCCCACGTGGTGGAAGGACAACATTCGGGCTTGTCCCGTCCCCTCCCTCGCCGACGGAGGAGGAGGCGGGGCGACCAAGGCCAAGCGGGAGGCGGCACCTCGTTGGCTATCGAGCGAGTCGACGGTGCCGGCGCCCCAACGGGGAGCGCGTCGGACATCGGCCTCGCGTCTGAGACGAAGACGAGCGCCGTCTCCCCGCAACACACCAACCTCAAGCAAACGGACGACGCCAGCACGCTCGCGAAGGACTTGCTGGGCGTCACCCTCGTACCTGAGACGACGGCGCAGTCAGTCCCTGACGCGACTTCATCACCGCCCGTCGACCAAAAGGTACCGACCGATTCCCATCTCGCGCATTTTGGATTCGGCCTCGACCCGCCAAGCAACTCCGCTTCGGTGGACACTCTCATAGAGGCGAGTCCAAACCCTCTAGGGTATCGTGTGCAGTCACCCTGGGACCGGCTGACAGCCGTCTCGACCTACGGGCCCTCGGGGTTCGAGGAAGATGGCGAGCCCGACCTCTGTTGGGATTTCTCCGGACTTGGTAACCCCAGTGCCATGCGGGACTTCATGACCGCATGCGACTACTGCCTTTCCGACTGTTCCGACAGTAGCCGCAGCCTCGACGACGAGGACTGCGGCCCAAGTCGCGAATGTTTCCACGTCGATCTAGGGGGTCCCAGCGAAGGCAACCATCTTGGTATGCCGGAGAACGGTGATCCCCCTAGGCCCGTGCCTTGTGTCGACATCCTTCGGGAGCTAGCTGTGGTCCCCGTCCCGGCGGGGGGTCCTAACCCACAGCTCGAGCAAATCCACGAGATGCAGGCCAGGCTCGACGAGGGAGCAGGAATGCTTGTGCCGGTCTGCCGGGACATCGAGCAGGAATGGGCGGGCCAACCTCCGGCCGGAGAAGCGCGTCATCTCCCCCAGGGCATCCAGCACCGCATCGCTGACGACGTCAGGGTAAGGCCGCCACCAGTTTCCAGTGGAGTCGGCCAGAACCTGGCCGCAGCGGCAATACTTCTCCGCGCGATGCCGGAGCCATCAACTACAGAGGGGCGGCGTATCCAGGGAGAGCTCAAGAATCTCCTGGAGGACGCCGCGGTCCGACGGGCCGAAAGCTCCGCCTCCCGAAGGCAGGGGTACCCCTCGGAACATCGCGCCGCGACTTCCCGCTTCATGCGGGAAGCCTTGGTCCACACCGGGCGCACGCGCAACACAGCGCCTGCGGCCGCGGGTCGCCTCGGCAACGAGCACCATCATCACGGCCGTCGGGCCCACCTCGACGAGAGGGTACGCCGAGGCTACCACCCCAGGCGTGGGGGACGCTACGACAGTGGGGAGGATCGGAGTCCTTCGCCCGAACCACCCGGTCCGCAGGCTTTCAGCCGCGCCATACGACGGGCACCGTTCCCGACCCGGTTCCGAACCCCGACTACTATCACAAAGTACTCGGGGGGAGATGAGACCGGAACTGTGGCTCACGGACTATTGGCTGGCCTGCCAACTGGGTGGAACGGACGATGATAATCTCATCATTCGCAACCTCCCCCTGTTCCTCTCCGACACCGCTCGAGCCTGGTTGGAGCACCTGCCTCCGGGGCAGATCTCCAACTGGGACGACCTGGTCCAAGCCTTCGCCGGCAATTTCCAAGGCACGTACGTGCGCCCTGGAAACTCCTGGGATCTCCGAAGCTGACGCCAGCAGCCGGGAGAGTCTCTCCGGGACTACATCCGGCGATTCTCGAAGCAGCGCACCGAGCTGCCCAACGTCACCGATTCGGATGTCATCGGCGCGTTCCTCGCCGGCACCACCTGCCGCGACCTGGTGAGCAAGCTGGGTCGCAAGACCCCCACCAGGGCGAGCGAGCTTATGGACATCACCACCAAGTTCGCCTCTGGCCAGGAGGCGGTTGAGGCCATCTTCCGGAAGGACAAGCAGCCCCAGGGCTGCCCACCGGAAGACGTTCCCGAGGCGTCAACTCAGCGCGGCACCAAGAAGAAAGGCAAGAAGAAGTCGCAAGCGAAACGCGACGCCGCCGACGCGGACCTTGTCGCCGCCGCTGAGTACAAGAACCCTCGGAAACCTCCCAGAGGTGCCAACCTCTTCGACAAGATGCTCAAGGAGCCATGCCCTTATCATCAGGGGCCCGTCAAGCACACCCTCGAGGAGTGTGCCATGTTTCGACGCCACTTTCACAAGGCCGGGCCACCCACGGAGGGTGGCAAGGCTCTCGATGACGCTAAGAAGGAAGATCACAAGGCAGGAGAGTTCCCCGAGGTCCGCGACTGCTTCATGATCTATGGTGGGCAAGTGGCAAACGCCTCGGCTCGGCACCGCAAGCAAGAGCGTCGGGAGGTCTGCTCGGTAAAGGTGGTGGCGCCAGTCTACCCAGACTGGTCCGATAAGCCCATCACCTTCGACCAGGCCGACCATCCCGACCACGTGCCGAGCCCGGGGAAATACCCGCTCGTTGTCGACCCCATCATCGGCAACGTCAGGCTCACCAAGGTCCTCATGGACGGAGGCAGCAGCCTCAACATCATCTACGCCGAGACCCTCGGGCTCCTGCGGATCGATCTGTCCTCAGTCCGGACGGGCGCTGCGCCTTTCCACGGGATCATCCCTGGGAAGCGCGTCCAACCCCTCGGACAACTCGATCTACCCGTCTGCTTCGGGGCGCCCTCCAACTTTCGAAGGGAGACCCTCACGTTCGAAGTGGTCGGGTTTTGAGGAACCCACCACGCAGTGTTGGGGAGGCCATGCTACGCCAAGTTCATGGCTGTCCCCAACTACACCTACCTCAAGCTCAAGATGTTGGGCCCCAACGGAGTCATCAGCGTCGGGCCCACATACCGACACGCGTACGAATGCGACGTGGAGTGCGTGGAGTACGCCGAGGCCCTCGCCGAGTCCGAGGCCCTCATCGCCGACCTGGAGAGCCTCTCTAGGGAGGCGCCAGACGTGAAGCGCCACGCCAGCAACTTCGAGCCAGCGGAGACGGTTAAGTCCGTCCCTCTCGACCCCTGCAACGACGCCTCCAAGTAGATCCGGATCGGCACCGAGCTCGACCCCAAATAGGAAGCAGTGCTCGTCGACTTTCTCCGCGCAAACGCCGACGTTTTCGCGTGGAGTCCCTCGTACATGCCTGGCATACCGAGGGAAGTCGCCGAGCACTCGCTGGATATCCGAGCTGGAGCCCGACCCGTGAAACAGCCTCTGTGCCGATTCGATGAAGAAAAGCGCAGAGCCATAGGCGAGGAGATCCACAAGCTAATGGCGGCAGGGTTCATCAAAGAGGTATTCCATCCCGAATGGCTTGCCAACCCTGTGCTTGTGAGAAAGAAAGGGGAGAAATGGCGGATGTGTGTAGACTACACTGGTCTAAACAAAGCATGTCCAAAAGTTCCCTACCCTCTGCCTTGCATCGATCAAATCGTGGATTCTACTGCTGGGTGCGAAACCCTGTCTTTCCTCGATGCCTACTCAGGGTATCACCAGATCAGAATGGAAGAGTCCGACCAGCTCGCGACTTCTTTCATCACACCCTTCGGCATGTACTGCTATGTTACCATGCCGTTCGGCTTGAGGAATGCGGGTGCAACGTACCAGCGATGCATGAACCATGTGTTCGGCGAACACATCGGCCGAACGGTCGAGGCCTACGTCGATGACATCGTAGTCAAGACGAGGAAAGCCTCCGACCTCCTTTCCGACCTTGAAGTGACATTCCGATGTCTCAAGGCGAAAGGCGTGAAGCTCAATCCCGAAAAGTGTGTCTTCGGGGTCCCCCGAGGGATGCTCTTGGGGTTCATCGTCTCCGAGCGAGGCATCGAGGCCAACCCGGAGAAGATCGCAGCCATCACCAGCATGGGGCCCATCAAGGACTTGAAAGGCATACAGCGGGTCATGGGATGCCTCGCGGCTCTGAGCCGCTTCATCTCGCGCCTCGACGAAAGAGGCCTGCCTCTATACCGCCTCTTAAGGAAGGCCGAGTGCTTTGCTTGGACCCCTGAGGCCGAGGAAGCCCTTGGGAACCTGAAGGCGCTCCTCACGAACGCGCCCATCTTGGTGCCCCCCGCTGCCGGAGAAGCCCTCTTGATCTACGTCACCGCGACCACTCAGGTGGTTAGCGTCGCGATTGTGGTTGAGAGACGAGAAGAGGGACATGCATTGCCCGTCCAGAGGCCAGTCTACTTCATCAGTGAGGTACTGTCTGAGACCAAGATCCGCTACCCACAAATTCAGAAGCTGCTGTACGCGGTGATCCTGACGCGGCAGAAGTTGCGACACTACTTCGAGTCTCACCCGGTGACTGTGGTGTCATCCTTCCCCCTGGGGGAGATCATCCAGTCCCGAGAGGCCTCGGGTAGAATTGCAAAGTGGGCGGTGGAGATAATGGGTGAGATGATCTCGTTCGCCCCTCGGAAGGCCATCAAGTCCCAGGTCTTGGCGGACTTCGTGGCTGAATGGGTCGACACCCAGCTCCCGACAGCTCCGATCCAACCGGAGCTCTGGACCATGTTTTTCGACGGGTCGCTGGTGAAGACGGGGGCCAGTGCGGGCCTGCTCTTCATCTCGCTCCTCGGAAAGCACCTACGCTACGTGCTACGCCTCCACTTCCCGGCGTCCAACAATGTGGCTGAGTACGAGGCTCTGGTAAACGGGTTGCGAATCGCCATCGAGCTAGGGGTCCGACGCCTCGACGCTCGCGGTGACTCGCAGCTCGTCATCGACCAAGTCATGAAGAACTCCCACTGCCGCGACCCGAAGATGGAAGCCTACTACGATGAGGTTCGGCGCCTGGAAGACAAGTTCTACGGGCTTGAGCTCAACCACGTCGCCCGGTGCTACAACGAGACTGCGGACGAGTTGGCTAAAATAGCCTCGGGGCGAACAACGGTTCCCCCAGACGTATTCTCCCGAGACCTGCATCAACCCTCCGTCAAGACCAACGACACGCCCGAGACCGAGGCACCCTCGGCTCGGCCCGAGGTACCCTCGGCCCCCGAGGGTGAGGCACTGCGCGTCGAGGGGGAGCAGAGCGAGGTCACGCCTAATCAAAACTGGCAGACCCCGTACCTGCAATATCTCCACCAAGGAGAGCTGCCCCTCGACCAAGCCGAGGCTCGGCGGTTGGCGCGGCGCGCCAAGTCTTTCGTCTTGCTGGGAGATGGGAAGGAGCTCTACCACCGCAGCCCCTCGGGCATCCTCCAGTGATGCATTTCCATCGCCGAAGGTCAGGAGCTTTTACAAGAGATACACTCGGGGGCTTGCGGCCATCACGCAGCACCCTGAACCCTTGTTGGAAACGCCTTCCGACGAGGTTTCTACTGGCCGACGGCGGTGGCCGACGCCACTAGAATTGTCCGCACCTGCGAAGGGTGTCAGTTCTATGCGAGGCAAACCCACCTGCCCGCTCAGGCTCTGCAGACTATACCCATCACCTGGTCGTTTGCTGTGTGGGGTCTGGACCTAGTCGGCCCCTTGCAGAAGGCACCCGGGGGCTACACGCACCTGCTGGTCGCCATCGACAAATTCTCCAAGTGGATCGAGGTCTGACCTCTGAACAGCATCAGGTCCAAACAGGCGGTGGCGTTCTTCACCAACATCATCCATCGCTTTGGGGTCTCGAACTCCATCATCACTGACAACGGCACCTAGTTCACCGGCAGAAAGTTCCTGGACTTCTGCGAGGATCACCACATCTGGGTAGACTGGGCCGCCGTGGCTCACCCCATGACGAATGGGCAGGTAGAACGTGCCAACGGCATGATTCTGCAAGGACTCAAGCCTCGGATCTACAACGACCTCAACAAGTTCGGCAAGCGATGGATGAAGGAGCTCCCCTCGGTGGTCTGGAGTCTGAGGACGACGCCGAGCCGAGCCACAGGCTTCACACCGTTCTTTCTAGTCTATGGGGCCGAGGCCATCTTGCCCACAGACTTAGAATACGGTTCCCCGAGGACGAGGGCCTACGCCGACCAAAGCAATCGAGCTAATCGAGAAGACTCACTGGACCAGCTGGAGGAGGCTCGGGACGTGGCCTTACTACACTCGGCGCGGTACCAGCAGTCCCTGCGACGCTACCACGCCCGAGGGGTTCGGTCCCGAGACCTCCAGGTGGGCGACCTGGTGCTTCGACTGAGACAAGACGCCCGAGGGCGGCATAAGCTCACGCCTCCCTGGGAAGGGCCGTTCGTCATTGCCAAGGTTCTGAAGCCCGGAACATACAAGCTAGCCAACAGTCAGGGCAAGGTCTACAACAACGCTTGGAACATCCAACAACTACGTCGCTTCTACCCTTAAGATGCTTCCAAGTTATTCGTACACCCCGTTCACACACAAAGTCTGGTCATCAAGGAAGGGTCAGCCTTGCCTCGGCAAAGCCCGACCCTCCCTCGGGGGCTAGAAGGGGGGAACCCCCTCTGCGTCAAAATTTTCCTCGAAAAAAGAAAAAAAAATCTTTTCTGCCAGAATGCCTTTCGTGCTTTTCGACTACTTCGAAAGTGGATCCTGAAAACAATGGAGTACACGTAAGCAGCCAAGGCTGACCGAGCCGAGGAACTCCTACGCCTCCGGGATACGGATACCTCACTCATCACCTTCTGCGATAAGTAACTCACGCTCGGATAAGTGATTCCGCGGACCGAACAAGTCTTCACGCTCGAAAGCTTCTCTGCTGGAACGGTTTTTCGGGCCTTCTCGACCGCGTCGGTGATATAACCCTATGGACAAATAAGAGTGCGCGTAAGCGACAAGGCCGACCGAGCCGAGGGATTCCTACGCCTCCGGGATACGGATACCTCACTCATCACCTTCCGTGAAAAGCAACTCTCGCCCGCACAAACAATTCTATTACTGACAAATAAGTCCGGATACTCGAAACAGGAGGAAAAGGGACACAGCTTTACAACACGACGACAGTGTGTTTGGGCCTCGGCGGCCACAGAAAACATACACACGCTACAAGACAACCCGATCCTGCAGGCTCGGACGTCGACAGTTGAAGAGGGCAGCAGCACCCTCGGCGTCAACTACACCTTCGGTGGGGTCTAACCTAGCCTCGGACGGTGACGCGGTCGGAGGATCTCCACTCTGAAGGACGACATCAGCACCACACCCGAGCCATCGCCGCCAGGGTCTTCTCCAGGAATCCGGCTCGAGCAGACGGCTCGGCCGGCCACCCCGAGACCTCGGCCAGCTGTCCCCCGAAGACATCAGCCCAGCTCGTGGCCTCGGCAGCTCAACTCCGGCGTCGGTTCCGCCGGTGAACGACCGGCCAGGCTCCGGCCGACCAAATCTTCTTCCCGAGCCAGCTCTGCCTCTGTCTGTGCTGACACCGCTACCTCCGGCTTCGGCTCATCAAAGAGCGGCCGAGGGTTCCTTTAACTAAGCAAGAGAAGCCTCGGACAGCAAGGCCGACCGAGCCGAGGGACTCCTACGCCTCCGGGATACGGATACCTCACTCGTCACCTTTGCACGAGGCGACTCACGCTCGGTGAAGCGGTTCAGATAGCCAACAGGTGAGTCTTAGTGCTCGAAATGAAGGAAAAACACGGCTCCATGCCAAAGATACATACATGTTCAGGCCTCGACAGCCACAATGAACAAGACACCGGCACTCAAAGTGCCATTACAAACGGAACTCCGGTTCCACCTCCGCAGGTACGAACAACCCCACGCGATTGGGGGGCCTGCGGAGCAACAGAAGGCCGACGGGTGGCTCGCCGTCACCCGTTCCGGCAGCAGCGACGACGACCTCCGCCCAGGGCAGCGAAGCAGCTTCAGCAACGACTTCCGGGTGGGTGCTAAGGTAGGAAGGCTCTCGCTCACGAAGGATGAGAACTAGCCATTCAAGCCGGGAGACGGAGATCCGGGGGTGCAGGAGGAGTTGGTAATCTCGTCGGCAGAGAAGCCTTCTCCGGCTGCCACCACCTCAACACCGCGCCAGCGGGCGCCAGGCGCCTCAAAGCGCACCGGCAGGTCCTCGCCCTCGCCGGAGCCACCCAGAACATGAGTGCCGCCCTCGTGGCGCACGACGTGCTGGGCGACCCTCTGACACGGCTGTCGGCCGAGGAAGGCCTGGACGTGGCCGGCCCGTATGCGGCGCGACCATCGTCCGGGCGGAGGACGGAATGCTGCACCCTAGCTGAGCAGCGGCGGCCCGCCTTCCCCGGCGTGGCTGAGGGGAGCCTCCGCGGAGCTGGAAGATGCCTTTCTCCCCCAGACGCCGGGGGAAGAAAAGGGCGACCGACCCACGCGGAGACAGCCCCCCGACTCGCCTCACCCTCCGCCCCAGCAAGGATGATGAAGATCCTTGAAGCTGAGGGCAGGGCGGAGGCCGCAGCCCGGTTCGCTTCTCCCCACTATCAAGCTGGAGGTCACCGTCTTGGGTGACCACCGGCGAGGGGGTCCAACCGGGCTACATGATGAAAATCCTTGAAGCCGAACGATGGCTGAAAGGTACCAACTTCCACGAAGTTGCGTTCCTCCGATGACAAGATGGAAGGATTGCGGGCGTCCCCCATCCGGGGGCTCGGAAGATGGAAAGACACGATGCATGAGGGGAGCGCGAAGACATGGTTGCCCTCCAAGGGGGTCGCCCTCCTTTTAAAGGCGACTCTCCCCACTTGCGTCCTCAGCCGTTGCGGGCTGAGTCTTCTCCAACACGCTCCAAGGTCCTCCCCCTTACGGCGCGGGGGCTGGGTCCCACGTGTCATGCAAGCCGGTCCAGGGCAGAAGAAGCCAAACCGCCACGCGCGGTGCATGCAACCGCCCGGCGGTTACAAGCATTCCTCCACTTTCGCCCAGACCAGCGGGTGAAAGGGCGGACAGCCATGCAGGCGACATGCAACCGTGCCAAGTGGGCGCGCCCCTTCGACTTCCAACGCACCCAGCATGGAGGCCCAGGCCCACACGTCATGCAACCGGTGCGCCGGTTGCTACGTGCTAGCAACTGCACCGCCACTCGCGCCACTACCGCGCCTCCTCGACTGCGGAGCCAATACCGCGACTCGAAACAACCCTGCGTGTGACCCAGCAGTGCCAGCCAGGCGCGACGGTCAAATACGGTCAAAAATGGGCTGGCAGTAATGGCGGTGGCAGGCGGGCAGGAGCAGCGGTCACATCGTCAGCCAAGCTTACGTCCCATCCAGGGGCAGCGAGGGAACCCTCTCTCACGGCGTGAAGACGGTGCGCCCGTGATCCGTTCCTCGAACGGCTCGCACACGCGCAACGACCGCCTCGCGAACCACTCGCCCCGTTGCATTAACTCCGCGGCAGGACAGGCGGCGCCTCAGGCAGGAGAAGCAAGCGACGCTTCGCCTTCGCCATAATGACCGCGTCAAAAAAGGTACGCCACGTCATTCGATTTTGTATCCTTTTCCTTTTCCTCTTTCTCTCTCTTACAACAGGGACCGGGAAAGGGGGATACCCCGAAAAGGATCCTTCTCCGTGAAGGAAACAGGCCCCGAGCCTCCCTACTGATCAGAGGTTCAAAGGCTGGCCCCTCGGAGGGGTTCAACGGCCGCCTCAGAGCACCTGGGTTCTACGCCCACTACTGGTCAGAGGTTCGATGGCCGGCCCCTCGGAAGGGTTCAACGGCCGCCTCAGGCCACTCGGGCTCCGCGCCCACTACTGATCAGGGGTTCATAGGCTGGCCCTCGAAGGGTTCACAGTCGCCTCAGACATAGAGCGAGGGATGACCCTGGGTACGTTCGATACATAACCAAGGCTCAGGCTACGCTCCCGAGGTACCCTAGGACATTTCCGAGACCAGCGGGAACGATCTTGTAATGGAGTCCCATCAGAGGGAGGCATCGAGCCCTCCGACCCCGTCAAAAGGGGACCGGGTCCGGCAGATCACCCGCAGGTACTTTTGGAGCGCGCCTCCGGGCCTCTAGCCGACCCCTAACAAATGGGGCACGGGCGTCCACTCGGATTACCCGCCAGCAGCTCGCCGGAGACACCATGTTCGGCGCCCTCCGAGGGCAACATGGCGCTTTCCCCCTCCTCCTTGCGGAAAGGCGACGCAGGGGCGTATGTAAAAAAGTCGAGTCTGTCCTTGACCGTCCTCTCGCCCTGTGCAGAGGCTCGGGGGCTGCTCTCGCAAACCCGGCTCCGGCCACACTGTTGACAGCGTCAACATACCAGCCCGAGAACTTGGGACCTGACCGTGCACCCGGGCTACGGCCAGCTCGCATGAGGGAACAACCAGACCAGCTGAAGTGTTGCGAAACGCACTAAGACCTCGAAGGAGTCAAACTACTCCTCCGAGGCCTCGGGGGCTACACCCGACGGGTGCGCTCGCGCGCACCCACCGGAACAAAATGCAACCAAAAAAGGGCTGGTCCCCTTGCAAAAAAGTGCGGCAAAAGCCTCCAAGCGAGTATTAACACTCCCTTCGAGGCTCGGGGGCTACTATCGGGGACCATAATTAGGGGTACCCTCAAGACTCTTAAATCTCAGCTGGTAACCCCCATCAGCACAAAGCTGCAAAGGCCTGATGGGTGCGATTAAGTCAAGGATTGGTCCATTCGAGGGATGCGATCGCGCCTCGCCCGAGCCTAGCCTCGGGCAAGGGCAGCCGACCCCGGAGGATCTACGTCTCGCCCGAGGACCCCCTCCAGCAGGGGACACACCTTCGGCTCGCCCGAGGCCCAGTCTTCACCAAGAAGCAACCTTGGCCAAATCGCCACGCCAACCGACCAACTCGCAGGGGCATTTAATGCAAAGGTGGCCTGACACCTTTATCCTGACGCACGCCCTCGAGTCTACAGAGCCGAAGTGACCACAGTCACCTCGCCGCTCCACTGACCAGTCTGACAAGAGGACAGCGCCGCCTGCGCCGCTCCGACTGCTGAGCCACTCGACAGAGTGAGGCTGACAGCGACCAAGTCCGGCCTCAAGCGTCATAGGAAACTCCGCCTCGCCCGACCCCAGGGCTCGGACTCGGGCTCAGCCCCGGAAGACGATGAACTCCGCTTCGCCTGACCCCAGGGCTCGGACTCGGGCTCAGCCCCGGAAGACGACGAACTCCGCTTCGCCCAACCCTAGGGCTCGGACTCAGGCTCTGCCCCGGAAGACGACGAACTCCGCTTCGCCCGACCCTAGGGCTCGGATTCGGGCTCAGCCCCGGAAGACGACGAACTCCGCTTTGCCCGACCCCAGGGCTCGGACTTGGGCTCAGCCCCAGAAGACGACGAACTCCGCTTCGCCCGACCCCAGGGCTCGGACTCAGCCCTGGCCTCAGCCGATGGTCTCCGCCTCGTCCGACCCAGGGGCTCGGACTCGACCTCGACCTTGGAAGACAGACTCGACCTCGACCTCGGAGGAGCCTCCACCTCGCCCAACCTAGGGCACGGACCGACCACGTCGACAGGAAGCGCCATCATTACCCTACCTCGAGCTAACTCAGGCTACGGGGAACAAGACCGATGTCCCATCTTGCTCGCTCCACTATGCGAGTAATGATGGCGCCCCGCATGCCCTGTGACGACGGCGGCTCTCAGCCCCCTTACGGAAGCAAGAGGACGTCAGCAAGGACGCGACAGCCCCGACAGCTGTCCTTCCGCCAGGCTCCAGCGCTCCTCCGACGGCCACGACATCACACGAACTGGGTGCCAAGACCTCTCCGGCTGCCACGATGGCATGTACTTAGGGCGCTAGCTCTCCCCCGCTAGACACGTTAGCATATCGCTACACTCCCCATTGTACACCTGGATCCTTTCCTTACGCCTATAAAAGGGAGGACTAGGGCCCTCTTACAGAAGGTTGGCCGCGCGAGGAAGGACGGGACGGCGCTCGCGCAAGTCCGCTCGCTCCCTCCCGCGTGGACGCTTGTAACCCCCTACTGCAAGCGCACCCGACCTGGGCGCGGGGCTAACACGAAGGTCGCAGGCTCCACACTCCCACACCTGCCTCCCTCCGGCTGCTTCTTCCCCCCTTCGCGTTTCGCCTCGCGCCGACCCATCTGGGCTGGGGCATGCGGCGACGATTCACTCGTCGGTCCAGGGACCCCCCGGGTTTCAAAACACCGACAAGGTGGCAAGTCTTAATGCTCAACTTAAGACTTGCAAGGCTGATTTTGATAAGTTAAAGTTTGCTAGGGATGCCTACACCGTTGGTAGACACCCCTCAATTAAGAATGGACTTGGCTTTCGAAAGGAAGCCAAGAACTTAACAAGCCAAAGGGCTCCCATTCCCAACAAGGAGAAAGGAAAGGCCCCTATGGCTAATAGTACTCAAAGGAATCATGCTTTCATTTATAATGATAGAAAATTTTCTAGAAATTCTCATTATAATAGGAGTTATGATCATGATGCTTTTGATTCACATGCTATGATTGCTTCAAGCTCTACTTTTGTGCATGGTAGGCCTAGGAAAAGTAATTTTGTGCATCATGTGCCTAGGAGAGTATGTAATAAGCCTTCTACCATTTACCATGCTTGCAATACTTCATTTGCGCTCTTATGTAAGAATGATAAAGTAGTTGCTAGAAAGTTGGGATCCAAATGCAAGGGAGACAAGACTTGTATTTGGGTCCCAAAGGCTACTGTGACTAACCTTGTAGGACTCAACAAGAGTAGGGTACCTAAAACCCAAGTGTAAATTGCCTTGCAGGTTTATGCATCCGGGGGCTCAAGCTGGATTACCGACAGCGGATGCACAAACCACATGACGGGGGAGAAGAAGATGTTCACCTCCTACGTCAAGAACAAGGATTCCTAGGATACGATCATCTTTGGAGATGGGAACCAAGGCAAGGTCAAAGGCTTGGGCAAGATAGCAATTTCATCCGAGCATTCTATATCAAATGTGTTCTTAGTTGAATCGCTCGGGTACAACTTATTGTCTGTGAGTCAATTATGTAACATGGGTTATAATTGTCTATTTACCAATATTGATGTTTCTGTCTTTAGAAGGAGTGATGGTTCATTAGCATTTAAGGGTGTATTAGATGGCAAACTCTACTTAGTTGATTTTTCGAAAGAGGAGGCCGATCTACATGCATGCTTAATAGCTAAGACTAGCATGGGCTGGTTGTGGCATCGCCGTCTAGCACATGTTGGGATGAAGAACCTTCATAAACTTCTGAAGGGAGAACATGTGTTAGGACTAACAAATGTTTGTTTTGAGAAAGATAGACCTTGTGCAGCTTGCCAGGCGGGAAAACAGGTGGGGAGCACTCATCACAACAAGAATGTGATGACTACATCAAGACCACTAGAGCTACTACATATGGACCTCTTCGGACCCGTCGCCTACCTTAGCATCGGGGGAAGTAAGTATGGTCTAGTAATTGTTGATGACTTTTCCTGCTTCAATTGGGTGTTCTTTGTGCAGGATAAATCAGAAACCCAAGGGACCCTCAAGCGCTTTCTAAGGCAGGCTCAAAACGAATTTGAGCTCAAGGTGAAAAGATAAGAAGCGACAACGGGTCCGAGTTCAAGAATCTGCAAGTGGAGGAGTACCTTGAGGAAGAAGGTGTCAAGCATGAGTTCTCCGCTCCCTACACACCACAACAAAATGGTGTGGTAGAGAGGAAGAACAGGACGCTTATCGACATGGCGAGGACGATGCTTGGAGAGTTCAAGACGCCCTAGCGATTTTGGTCGGAAGCTGTGAATACAACTTGCCACGCCATAAACTAGCTATATCTACATCGCCTCCTCAAGAAGACCTCCTACGAACTCCTTACCGGTAACAAACCCAACGTCTCATACTTTCGTGTATTTGGGAGCAAATGTTACATTCTAGTGAAGAAAGGTAGAAATTCTAAATTTGCTCCCAAAGTTGTAGAAGGGTTTTTACTAGGGTATGACTCAAATACAAGGGCGTATAGAGTCTTCAACAAATCATCGGGTTTGGTTGAAGTCTCTAGTGATGTTGTATTTGATGAGACTAATGGCTCTCCAAGAGAGCAAGTTGATCTTGATGATGTAGATGAAGATGATGTTCCAACGGCCGCAATACGCACGATGGCGATAGGTGATGTGCGACCACAGGAACAACAAGAGCAAGATCAGCCATCTTCCTCAACTATGATGCATTCCCAAACTCAAGACGGTGAACAGGTACCTCAAGAAGAGGGATAGGATCAAGGGGGAGCATATAAAGAACAAGTGATGGAGGAAGAAGCACCACTGGCCCCTCCATCTCAAGTCCGAGCGACGATTCAAAGGAATCACCCCGTCGATCAGATACTGGGTGACATAAGCAAGGGAGTAACTACTCGCTCAAGATTAGCTAACTTTTGTGAGCATTACTCATTTGTCTCTTCTATTGAGCCTTTCAGGGTAGAAGAGGCCTTGCTAGATCCGGACTGGGTGTTGACCATGCAGGAAGAGCTCAACAACTTCAAGAGGAATGAAGTTTGGAGCCTGGTGCCACGTCCAAAGCAAAATGTTGTGGGAACCAAGTGGGTGTTCCGCAACAAACAAGACGAGCACAGGGTGGTGACAAGGAACAAGGCTCGACTTGTGGCAAAAGGTTATGCCCAAGTCGCAGGTTTGGATTTCGAGGAGACTTTTGCTCCCGTGGCTAGGCTAGAGTCTATTCGAATACTATTAGCCTATGTCGCTCACCACTCTTTCAGGTTGTTTCAAATGGATGTGAAGAGCGCTTTCCTCAACTGGCCAATCAAGGAGGAGGTGTATGTGGAACAACCCCCTGACTTTGAGGATGACAGGTATCCCGACCACGTTTTTAAGCTCTCTAAGGCGCTCTATGGACTTAAGCAAGCCCCAAGAGCATGGTATGAATGCCTTAGAGATTTCTTAATTGCTAATGCTTTCAAGGTTGGGAAAGCCGATCCCACTCTTTTCACTAAGACTTGTGATGGTGACCTTTTTGTGTGCCAAATTTATGTCGATGACATAATATTTGGTTCTACTAACCAAAAGTCTTGTGAGGAGTTTAGCAGGGTGATGACTCAAAAGTTTGAGATGTCGATGATGGGTGAGTTGAACTACTTCCTTGGGTTCCAAGTGAAGCAACTCAAGGACGACACCTTCATCTCCCAAACGAAGTACACTCAAGATCTTCTCAAGCGGTTTGGGATGAAGGACGCCAAGCCCGCGAAGACACCAATGGGAACCGACGGACACGTCGACCTCAACAAAGGAGGTAAGTCCATTGATCAAAAGGCATACCGGTCTATGATAGGGTCATTACTTTATTTATGTGCTAGTAAACCGGATATTATGCTTAGCGTATGCATGTGTGCTAGATTTCAATCCGACCCAAGGAAATGTCACCTTGTGGCCGTTAAGTGGATTCTTAGATATTTAGTTGCTACGCCTTGCTTCGAGATCTGGTATCCAAAGGGGTCTACCTTTGACTTGATTGGATATTCAGACTCCGATTATGCTGGATGTAAGGTTGATAGGAAGAGTACATTAGGGACATGCCAATTCCTAGGAAGGTCCCTGGTGTCTTGGAGTTCAAAGAAACAAACCTCTGTTGCCCTATCCACCGCTGAGGCAGAGTATGTTGCCGCAGGACAGTGTTGTGCGCAACTACTTTGGATGAGGCAAACCCTCTGGGACTTCGACTACAATCTGAGCAAAGTCCCACTCCTATGTGACAATGAGAGTGCAATCCGCATGGCGGATAATCCTGTTGAACACAGCCGCACTAAGCACATAGACATCCGGCATCACTTTCTGAGAGACCACCAGCAAAAGGGAGATATCGAGGTGTTCCATATTAGCACCAAGAACCAACTAGCCGATATCTTTACCAAGCCATTAGATGAGAAAACCTTTTGCAGGCTGTGTAGTGAGCTAAATGTCTTAGATTCGCGTAACTTGGATTGAACTATAGCATACATGTGTTTTATGCCTTTGATCATGTTACTTATTCATTTATGCAATTTGTTGCTTATTTATGGTGCTCAAGTTGTGCAAGGGATCCCCGAACCTCACAAGTCCATGTGTGAATGATGCACATATTTAGGGGGAGAAGTGCTACAACTTGACCCTTTGAGACTAATCCTTGTGTTTGAGTTACTTGATGTAGTCTCAAAGGTGCATTGAAAGGGAAAGTTGAACTTGGACCATGAAAAGACTTCCACTGCACTTTGGTATTAGTGTACTCACCTCCAAGTTCATTCTAATGCTCTTATTGCCTTTTGCTCTTAATTGACAATTTTTGGTGAGACAATGGGGTTAAAGGGCAAAAAATGATCCCGTTTTGGTGCTTAATGCCAAAGGGAGAGAAATTAAGGCCAAAGCAAATGGATCAGCTACCACTTGAGAATTTTGAAAATAGTAGAGTTAGAATTTTTGATTTGTCCAAAATACTCTTATTGCAAAATTTGGTCTCTTGTGGGGGAGAATTTATGATTATGGGAAAAGGGGGAGTTTTTGGCTCTTGATCAATTTCACTGTTGGATTATCTCTCTTTGTGCCCAAACAAGTGAGTTTGACTTAGAGATAGGAAAATGAATTTGATTTGCAAAAGCAAACCAAGTGGTGGCAAAGATTGATCCAAATATGTCAAAACTTATGCAAAGACAATTTTGTTCTCAATTGCATTGATATTGCACTTCTTTTGGTTGCTTTTGGATGTGTTGGCATAAATCACCAAAAAGGGGGAGATTGAAAGGGAAATGTGCCCTTGGGCAATTTCTATTATGTTTTGGTGATTAAGCGCCCAACACATTTGATTAAGTCCTTATGTATTAAATAAAGAGAAAAGTGCAAATCAAGACATGAGGTATGTTTCTAGACTTAGTACATTGTTTTGAGTACTAACATATTTTGTGTAAGTGCTAGAAACAGGAAAAGAAAAGTATTGCAAAACACTGGATGTGTGCAGCCGAAGATCAGCTCAGTCTGGCACACGAGACTATCCGGTGGTGCACCGGACAGTGTTCGGTGCGCTAGGCCAGCCTCCAGTGAACATGCCACTCTCGGGAAAAATCGGCGGCGTACGACTATAATTCACCGGACTGTCCGGTGGTGCACCAGACTATCCGGTGAGCCAACGGCCTGCAGCGCAACGGTCGGCCGCGCAATCCGCGGGCGATGCGTGGCCCACGCCAACGGTCGGCAGGGGGCACCGAACTGTCCGGTGTGCATCAGACAGTGTCCGGCGCGCCAACTACCATGAATCTGCAACGGTCATCTGCGCCAGAATAGGAAAGAGACCTGCACCGGACCATCTACAGTGACTGTCCGGTGGCGCACCGGACTGTCCGGTGCGCCACCCGACAGAAGGCAAGGATAGCCTTCCTTGTTGGCCTCCAACGGCTCCTAGCTGCCTTGGGGCTATAAAAGGGACCTCTAGGCACATGGAGGAGTACTCAAGCATTCAAAAACATTCTAAGACTTCTAGACTCCAACTTCGCGCATTTGATTCTTTGAGATAGTGACTTGAGCTACATTTGAGTTGTGAACTCCGTGGGTTGCATTTTGAGCTCAAGTTGTGACTTGTGTGCGTGATTGTGCTATGATTTGAGTCTTGTGTGCGTTGCTCTCCCTCCCTTACTTCTGTGCTTCTTTTGTGATCATCACTGTAAGGGCGAGAGGCTCCAAGTTGTGGAGATTCCTTGCAAACAGGAGAAAGACAAACAAAGAAAAACCGTGGTATTCAAGTTGATCATTGGATCACTTGAAAGGGGTTGAGTGCAACCCTCATCCATTGGGACGCCACAACGTGGAAGTAGGCAAGTATTACTTGGCCGAACCACGGGATAAAAATCACGTGTCTCTTGTGTGCTTTACCTTTGATTATCTGTGGTCACAGGAACTTGCTTCAAGCTACTTAGCCGTTCTAACTTACATAAAGTTTTGTGGCTATTAGTGTTGAATTTTACAAGATCACCTATTCACCCCCCTCTAGGCGCTCTCAAAAACCCAGGTCTACCAAAATCTCGTCCGAAGAAATTCTTGGTAAGTTTGTAAGTGGGTGCATGATGGTAAAAGAAGCAAGGTATGTTGACGATATCGTCAACGGACCTCTTCCTCACTACGAGCCGCAACTCGTTGCACTCAAAGCAACAACTAACAAGGAGGCGCTCCCAAACAAGGTGGCGCAAGTTGAGGCGACTGGACTTAATGAGGAGAAAATGACACTTGTTATCAAGCGCTTCAAGACCGCATTGATGGGACACAAGGACTACCCCAACAAGAACAAACCAAGGAGAATGTGTTCATCCTTCAAGTGTGGTAAGTCTGGTCATTTTATTGCTCAATTGTAGCGATAATAGGACTGGACGAAATGCTCATGGCTCGTTGGCTCGCTCGGTTCATGGTCAGCTCGGATTGGGTCGTTTGAATTTTTTCACAAGCTGAGCTGACATCCTAGCTTGGTTCGTTAACAAGCCAGCTCAGTTCGTTAATGAGCTAGCTCGCGAGCTAAATGAGCTACCATATTCCAGTAAAATGAAACTATATGCATATCATTTATGGAATAATTGATGAACATGTTATATATATGTGAGGTGTCTATGGCCTATAAGTTAAACTAATGATTAATGAACTATGTCTATGTGTTAAATTGGTCTATGCAAATATAATTATGGGTTAAACTGATAACATGTATGTGAATTGTGAATTGATGAGTGATGAGTTGTGCTAATTTGGTGTTACATTGATGTGGTTTGTGAAACTATGAGTATAATTATTATTTTCTATTGTTAAATTAGTTGTAAATTAACTAGAAATTAATTATTATGTACATATTATTTTTCGGCTCTAGCTCGCGAGCTAAACGAGCCAACTCGAGCTCGTAAACGAGCCGAGCCGAGCTGACTCTATGGCTCGTTAGCTTAAAGAGCCAGCTCGAACTCGGATGAGCCGAGCTGAGCTGGTTCGTTATCTAGCCCTAAGCAATAATGAGAATGACCAGGAACAAGACAAGAAAGGGAAGAAGGAGAAAAATAAGTTCTATAGAAATAAGAAGGGTGACGCGCACATTGGCAAGGAATGAGACTCAGACTACTCTTTATCCGACTTCGACGATGAAGGACTTGCTGCCTCTGCCTTCGACAAGTCCTCCGTCTTCCCCAACGAGCATCATACTTGCCTCATGGAAAAAGAGAAGAAGGTACGCATATGTGATACTTCTAAGTATACTGTCATCTAGTGATGAGGAATGTGTTGATGATGTAGACTATAATAATCTTTTTAAGGGCTTGGATAGATCTAAGGTATACAAAATTAATAAATTAATTGATGCTCTTAATGAAAAAGATAGATTGCTAGAAAAGCAAAAGGATCTGCTTTATGAAGAACATGATAAAGTAGTAGAAGTAGAAAAATCTCTTGCTTTAGAGATAAAGAAGAATGGAATGCCTGCATTTGAATTGTCTTCTTGCCATTCATCAGTTACTAGCCTTGAGAGTTTAAACACTGATTTAAATGCTATAATAGAACAATTAAATGTTGCTAGTTCATCTATGGAGCATATCTCAATTTGTGCTAAATGTAAAGATCATGATTTTGATGCTTGTAGTAATCATGCCTCTATTATTGCAAAGTTTAATGATGAAATTGTTAATTTAAATGTTCAACTTAAAACTTGCAAAAATAAAGTAGAGAAAGTTAAATTTGCTAGGGATGCCTTCACCATTGGTAGACATCCCTCCATTAAGGATGCACTTGGTTTATAAAAGGGAACCAAGGACACTAAAATCCAAAAGGCCCTCAACTTCACCAAGGAGAAGGGAAAGACGCCTATGGCTAGTAGCTCACATTCTTTTCATGAAAGAAGAACCATGCATATTTGTATTCTCATGTTAAGAATGCTTCTCATAATGCTCATCATGATACTTGTAATGATAGTTTTGTTTTTCAAAAGCGTCATGATGGTGTCTTTACTCATCACACTATGTTTGCTTCATCTAGTGGTTCTAGTAGGAGTAGGACTAGGCGCTTTGTATCTCATGTTGTCTCTCATGCGCCTAAGGATAGGAATGCATCTCATGGACCTTCTATTCTATTCCATACTTTTGATGCATCCTATGTAATTCATTGTAAGAATGATAGAATTGTTGCTAGAAATGAGGGACCAAAATACAAGAAAGGTAAGACTTGCATTTGGGTTCCAAAATCTTATGTAACTAACCTAACAGGACCCAACACAAGTTGGGGACCTAAATCCCAAGCCTAAATACCTTGCAGGTTTATGCATCTGGGGGCTCAAGCTGGATCGTTGATAGCGGATGCACAAACCACATGACGTGGGAGAAGAACATGTTCACCTCTACACCAAGAATAAAGATTCCCATGACACGATCATCTTTGGAGATGGGAACCAAGGCAAGGTAAAAGGGATAGGTAAAATAGTAATTACTACCGAGCATACCATTTCTAATGTCTTTTTGGTATTATCGCTTGGATATAATTTGCTTTCTGTCAGTCAGTTATGTCACATGGGATATAATTGTTTATTTACAAATGTTGATGTAATTGTCTTTAGAAGAAGTGATGGTTCATTAGCATTTAAAGGTGTATCTAATGGCAAGCTTTATTTAGTAGATTTTACCAGTGTTATCCTAAACGGTACACGGTAAACAGTCGGCGTGGTGCCGAGTAGCGTGTAGAGCGTGTACACGCCATGTACACAGTTTTACACGGACAACACGTTTTTGTACTTTTGTAAATAAAAATTTAAATAGTAACACACGGGTGGAATTTGTCACAAACACATAGGTGAAAGAAATACTGAAATAGTTCTCACAATCACAGGTAGTCAAGGTCTAAGGCTTGCAAGCCAATATTCAAATGGAAAAGACTAGAATTACCACTCCAACTTGACAATAACTAATAGGATAATATTAGACATAATATTATGATTAAAAGTAGATGGTCGAGGCATCAAAATCAGTCATCATTGACTACTTCTTACTCATGCAGCTAATAACTAGTTGTGATCACTTCATCCTGGTCATATTCAAATTCTATTTCTTCCTCATTTATGGGTTCTTCTTCTTCATTTTTAGATGGGAGTTGCTCTTCTTCGATGTCTCTTGGCTAAGCCAATCTAGCACTCTTCCACAGTTTTGTGACCTCCTCAGGCCCACATGCATCTGCGATCTGTTGCCATGTTAGTCCAGTCATAGTGTTGACATTAGAGCTTTCTTCATCTCCACCTTCAACAATCCACCCTTGAGCAGAAGCAACATCAGTTGCCAACAGGGGATCTACTTTGTTGTTATTGTTGGCCTTAGTTTTTTTCTTTGTATGAAGTGAATTGAATCACACAAACAAGATTTTCAACTCTTTCACAAGTTAGCCTATTTCTCTTCTTGGTATGAATCTGCAACAATAGATTTATTTTGCAAATTAGTCATTGCATGTCAAATGTACAGAATTTAGATTTCCATTCTATCACAGTTTAAAACTAATTTAACTTACCCCTTCAAAGCAACTCCAATTCCTTTCACATCCCGAGGCACTTGCAGTGAGTGAAAGAATCCTTATAGCCATCTTTTGGAGAGCTAGTACTTGTGTTCCATAATTTCCCCACACTTGGCTGCATAAAATATAAAGGTTTGAATTCTTATACCATCAAAATACAATAAAAAACTGTATTGGTTGGCTGCATACAAAAAAGCACAGTATAGACATCAATTTCAACATGCATACGTGGGCAAAAGTCATAATTTTTGCAGCCAGCCTTAGCTACATTTTTTCCAAAGTGGACAACTTGATCTTTATATTTATGAAGTTCCTCATTCAACACTTGATTTTGCTTATCATAATCACCATGATAAAATGTTTCAACAGTAGAAATTAACCCATTCATTACTTCCTCGTTGTCAAAGATAGAAGAATCATTGTAGGCATAATACGGATTCAAGAAGTATGCAGCCAATTGCAATGGAGTGTCCAACCTACCTTTCATCTTACTATCAATGATTTCTATGATACTCTTGTAGAGATTTTGAGTGGCAGCCTTATCAACATTTCCTAAGCCTATCAATATTTCTTTCTTGGCCTTTAGAATGTGGATCTAGTGCATGTTTACTTGCTAAGAATGGCAAGCTTTATTTAGTAGATTTTAGTATTTTACTAAAGAAAATGCGGATCTAGTGCATGTTTACTTGCTAATACTACCATGGGCTGGCTCTAGCATCGCCGTCTAGCACATGTTGGGATGAAGAACCTTCATAAGCTTCTAAAGGGAGAACATGTGTTAGGACTAACCGGTGTCTGTTTTGAGAAAGATAGACCTTGTACAGCGTGTCAAGTAGAGAAACAGGTGGGAACAACTCATCTAAGCAAGAACATGATGACGACATCAAGACCATAGGAGCTTCTCCATATCGATCTCTTCGGCCTTGTTGCTTATCTTAGAATCAGGGGAAGTAAGTATGGTTTTGTTATTGTTGATGACAATTCTTGCTTCACTTGGGTATTATTTTTGTAGGATAAATCTGAAACCCAAGAAACTCTCAAGCGCTTTCTAAGATAGGCTCAAAATGAGTTTGAGCTAAAAATGAAGAAAATAAGGAGCAACAATGGATTTGAGTTTAAAAATCTTTAAGTGGAGGAATATCTTTTGGAGGAAGGCATCAAGCATGAGTTCTCCGCTCCCTACACTCTACAACAAAATGGTGTAGTGGAGAGGAAGAACAAGACACTCATTAATATGGCAAATACGATACTGAGAGAATACAAGACGCCGGACCGATTTTGCTTGGAAGCCGTAAATACGGCTTGTCATGCCATAAACCGTCTCTATCTTCACCGCCTCCTCAAGAAGATGGTATATGAGCTCCTAACCGATAACAAACCAAATGTTTCTTATTTTTGTGTATTTGTGAGCAAATGCTACATCTTGGTCAAGAAAGATAGGTATTCAAAGTTTGCTCGCAAATCCGTTGAAGGGTTTTTACTTGTTTATGATTCAAATACAAAGGCATATAGGGTCTTCAACAAAACTTCGGGTTTAGTTGAAGTCACTAGTGATGTTGTATTTGGTGATACTAATGGCTCTCCAAGAGAGCAAGTTATTCTTGATGACATAGATGAAAATGAGGTTCTAACAACCACAATGAGGACTATGGTGATAGGTGTTGTGTGACCATAGAAATAACAGTGCAAGATCAACCCTCTTCCTCAACAATGGTGCAACCCCCAACTCAAGATGAGGAACATGTACCTCAAGACAATGGCATGGATCAAGGGGGAGCACAATAACAAGAAGGAAGGGAGGAGGAAGAAGTACCACATGCACCTCCAACCCAAGTCCACACCAACATTCAAAAGGATGATTTAGTGGATCAAATCCTTGGTGACATTAGCAAGGGAGTTACTACACATTCACGTATTGCTAATTTCTGTAAGCACTACTCCTTTGTTTCTTCTATTGAGCCTTTTATGGTAGAAGAAGCCTTGCAGGATCCGGATTGGGTGTTGGCCATGCAGGAGGAGCTAAACAACTTCAAGAGAAATGAAGTATGAAGTTTAGTACCACGTCCAAAGCAAAATATTGTGGGAACCAAGAGGGCGTTTCGCAACAAACAAGACGAGTACAGGGTGGTGACAAGAAACAAGGCGAGACTTGTGGCAAAAGGTTATGCCCAAGTCACAAGTTTAGATTTTGAGGAGACTTTTGCTCCTGTAGCTAGGCTTGAGTCTATTTGAATACTATTAGACTATGGTGCTCACTGTTCTTTTAAGCTCTATCAAATGGACGTGAAGAACACTTTTCTCAATAGGCCAATCAAGAAGGAGATGTACATAGAGCAACCCCTAGCTTCGAGGATGACAAGTACCCCGACCATGTGTGCAAGCTCTCTAAGGCGCTCTATGGACTTAAGCAAGACCCAAGAGCATGGTATGAATACAGATTTCCTTATTTCTAATCATGTCTAGTGGTTGGTCGATGGCATGGCCGTAATCTGCTTCTGCCATACATAATGTTGTTCGTGCCGAGCGGGGCGACGAGGTTGGCTGTGCCACTACTGGCATTTGGAGCGGAGCTCGTTCCCGTGCCATGCGGGCCGCTAGGTTCGCCGACGGGCGCCTGGGGATACATCGAGGCTCCAGTTGTGGTTGGTCCGCGTCACCTCCTAAGGCCGCCATCGATGATGAGGGCGGACGGACGGACGACAGGCGTGCCTCAAGAACTACTAACACGTCGCAGATCCGGTTGACACGGATCCAAAGAGCTAAAGGGTCAGAGCTCGACGAATGGCGGCGGACCGAGTGCCGTGCCTTGCCGATGATGCCGCGCCTGGCCGAGGACGAGGAGCGACGACGCAGATCCAAGGTATCAAGCGGCGCAGAGGGCCACAGACTCACTGGCACGGCCACGAGCGCGTGCCGCAACGGGAGTGGACGCCGCAATAGGGTCCGAGCGCCGCTGACGAGCCATGCCCAAGAACGAGGTCACGACGACGAGATCGAGTGGCCTGCTAAGATCCAATCCAAATCACAAACAGTAGAAGTATCTGCAACGTGGGCCGCAAAACGTTTCATGGGCCCCACCCGCCAGTAACGGTGGCCGGACCAACGGCAGGCTGACGGAGTGGCACAAATGAAGACGCAAACGTTTTCGAGAGATAGATCTGAGCGCGTTTGAAAACTAATGGCACAAATAAGTAGAGTGGCGAAACTAAGTTCACGAATGTAAAATTCTCTTAACAAAAATGTAGGTTCATTAGATTATTAAATATTTAGCGAGATTCAGTTTGAGCTGTTATGAAGTTTTTTTTGTTAAATACTTTTTTTAAAAACCTTTACGAGTGATACATATTTCTGTTACAAAAACTGTACCATTAAAAAAAGGAAAGCGCTCACCTGAATCCAGTTTATCCAGACTTGGGGCCAAATCCGATCGGAGGGATCTATCTAGTAGATTAGATGGAAATATTTCCCCTATATTAAGGGACGGTACCCTCCGTACACGTTCGTCGCTTGTTCCATCGCCGGCGCTCGCTCTCTCGCAATCACGCAGGCCATGGCTTTCCAGCCAAAGAAGATATCCAGCGAGCCCATCTCTCTGGTTGGCCCGACGCCCGCCGACATCGAGGCCACGGCGCAGCTGGAGAAGCTCCTGCGCGAAGCGGGAATGTACGTGAGCCCCGAGGAGTCGGCGGTCCGCGCCGAGGTGCTGCGCGACCTCCAGGGCATCGTCGACCTCTGGGTCAAGCAGCTCATGCTCAAGCATGGGTACCCCGACGCCATGGTCGACGAGGCCACCGCCTTTGTGCTCCCGTTCGGATCGTACTGCCTCGGCGTCCACGGCGGCGGCTCCGACATCGACGCGCTCGTCGTGGGGCCCTCCTTCGTCGACCGCGATCAAGATTTCTTCGGTGTGCTGGCCGGCGTGCTGGCCGAGACGGAGGCGGTGACGGAGCTGCATCCCGTGCCCGGCGCGCACGTCCCCGTCATGAAGCTCAGGTTCCGCGGCGTGCAGGTGGACCTCGTCTACGCCAGCGTCAACCTCCCCGTGGTGCCCCGGAACCTGGATCTGAGCGACCGCCACGTGCTCCGTGGCCTCGACCACGTCACCGCCCGCAGCATGAACGGCGTGCGCGTGGCCGACGAGATCGTGCGGCTGGTTCCCGACGCCGCCGCGTTCCGCACGACGCTGCGGTGCGTGAAGCTGTGGGCCAAGTCGCGGGGCGTCTACTCCAACGTGTCCGGCTTCCTCGGCGGCGTGGCCTGGGCCATCCTGGTGGCGCGCGTGTGCCAGCTCTACCCCAACGCCGTGCCCAGCATGCTGGTGTCTCGCTTCTTCAAGGTGTTCAGCCAGTGGAGGTGGCCCATCCCGGTGATGCTCTGCGACATTGAGCACGACGACGAGCTCGGACTCCCGGTCTGGGACGTGCGGAGGAACCTGCCCGACCGGAGCCACCTCATGCCCGTCATCACGCCGGCGTACCCGTGTATGAACTGCACGTACAATGTCTCTCGGGCCACCCATAGGGTCATCAAGGAGCAGATCCAGGCCGGGGACGTCGCGTGCCAGAAGATCGCCGCCGCCGGCGGCCGCGACTGGGGCGCGCTGTTCCAGCCGTCCCCGTTTTTCAGCACGCACAAGAGCTATCTACAGGTGGATGCGGCGGTGGCAGGAGGCGCAGAAGAGCTCCGGGAGTGGAAGGGGTGGGTGGAGTCGCGGCTGCGGCAGCTCGTGGCCAAGGTTGAGAGGGACACGTTCGGCGAGCTGCTATGCCACCAGAACCCGCGTGCCTACGACGCCGAGCCACACGGCTTGCGGCGCGCGTCGTCGTTTTTCGTGGGCTTGTCGAAGCCACAGCAGCAGCACAAGCCGCACCCGCCGGAAGGGCATCCGCCGTTTTTTGACCTCCGTGCGACGGTGCTCGAGTTCCAGCAGGACGTCTACTCGTACAAGTTCTGGAGGCCCGGCTTGGAGTTGGTCGTCAAGCACGTCCGGCGGAACAAGCTGCCGGCGTACGTGATGCAGAAGATTGGTGGTCGGAATATCCATGAGCTCAAGAGGAAGCGCGCCAACGACGACTCTTCACCTTCGTCGCCGCCATTGTGCTCGTCGTCCTCCGCCTCCTCTGGCGACGCTGACTCTCCGTGCAAAGACCGAGCAGCAGGGCAGAGCTGCATCCAAGAAAGGCAATGTTGTTCGATCCCAGTCCCAGCTGATACAAGATATACCAGTCAAAGGCAAGTCAACGATTTACATATTTGATGAGGATTAAAAGGAAAGGCGATGCTTACATGGATCGCGAGCACAACAGAAAATTCTTGTACCATCATGGATAGAGATATTATTACTAATGATTTTGTCTAATCTTATTAACGTTTCTTGTTTCCAATTTATTATGAATCATTTTTGCAGCGAACTCCAAAGTTTAAGTTTTATTTGTGACATTAATGACCAAACTAACCAGTTTTTAGGTTAGGATAGGTACAACTCCATTTGATACGAGGTCATTTGAGGGCTCTCTAAGGGGTTAAATGAAAAAAATACAAGAGATTGTCTCTAAACAAAGATTATGTCTCTACGTGACTCTCCATATATATTGTCACTTTAACTACATTTATGATGAGATTGATGTTAAAAACATATTAATGTATCATACAGTCTCTTTTACTCGAAAAAACCAATCGAGGAGCTTAGGGTTTTATGTGCCCTTAGATTAGTCTCACGAGACATAACAGTATATAAGGTGACATCAAAGAATGATCAAGAACAACTTCAGGTTGCAAGAGTTGAGAATGAGGATAAGGGAGGTGGTATAAAGACAAAACTCCTTCAACATTGATGACTTTTATGGATACGAATACAACCATCAATCAAAACACTGAAAACTATCATATCACTTTGGTGTGTTTGGTTAAGGAATGAGGTGGAATAGTGAGAGCACCTAGAGGGGGGGTGAATAGGTGATCCTATAAAAAACGAGTATTTGTAGCCACAAAATTTGGTTAAGTGTTAGCTCAATAGAATCAAGTGGCTAAGGACTAAGCTCTTGTGAAACACAATGGACACGAAGAACACAAGCACAAGAGACACAGTGATTTATCCCGTGGTTTGGTCAAGTAGCACTTGCCTACTCCACGTTGTGACGTCCCAATGGACGAGGGTTGCACTCAAGCCCTTTCAAGTGATCCAATGATCAACTTGAATACCACAGTGTTTTCCTTTCTTTTACTATCTCCCGTTCGCGAGGAATCTCCACAACTTAGAGCATCTCGCCCTTACAATTGATGATCACAAAGAAGCACAGAAGTAAGGGAGGGGAGAGCAACACACACAAGACTCAAAGCACGAACACAAACACGCACACAAGCCACAACTTGAGCTCACAACACAATGTGGGGAGTTTTCTACTCAACTAGAGCTCAAGTCACTTATCATAAAGAATCAAATGCGCGAGAATGGAGTCTTGGTGCTTAGAGATGATCAAAGAATGCTTGGGTGACTCCTCCATGCGCCTAGGGGTCTCTTTTATAGCCCCAAGACAGCTAGGAGCCGTTGGAGGCAATCTGGGAAGGCAACTCTTGCCTTCTGTCGGGTGGCGCACCGGACAGTCCGGTGCACCACCGGACAGGCACTGTTTATGGTCCGGTGCAGATCTCCTTCCTAAAATGGCACAGCCGACCGTTGCAGAATTGTAGCCGTTGGTGCACCAGACACTGTCTGGTGCACACCGGACAGTCCGGTGCCCCCTGCCGACCAATTGCGTGCCCACGCGTCGCGCACGGATTGTGCGGCCGACCGTTGGCGCAGTCGACCGGTGCCTCACCGGACCGTCCGATGAATTTTAGCCGTACGCCGTTGAATGATTCCCGAGAGCGACGACTTCACCACAGACGGCTCACCGGACAGTCCGGTGCACCACTGGACAGTCCGGTGAATTATAGCCGTACGCCGCCGTCAAGTCCCGAGAGTGGTGTTCACCGGAGGCTGGCCTGGCGCACCAGACACTGTCTGGTGCACCACCGGACAGTTGCACCCAGACGAGCTGCACTTGGCTGTACACAGCCAACTCTATTCCAAACCAATTTCTCCTATTTCTAGCACTTAGACATAATACATTAGTACTCAAATAAATGTACTAAGTCTAGAAACATACCTTGTAACTTAATTAGCACTTCTTGAGTCCTTGGCACAAATTAACACTTAGAGCATATGTGTTGGGCACTTAATCACCAAAACACTTTAGAAATGGCCCAAGGGCACATTTCCCTTTCAATCTTCCCCTTTTTGGTGATTTATGCCAACACATAAAAAAGCAACTAGAAGAAGTGCAACATCAATGCAAGAGAGAACAAGAATTGTTTTTGATTCAAATTTGGCATATTTGGATCATTCTTTGCCCCCACTTGGTTTGTTTTTGAAATCAAACTCATTTTCCTATCTCTAAGTCAAACACACTTGTTTAGGCATAAAGAGAGGTATTCCACGAGAAAAATTGATTAAGAGCCAGAAACTCCCCTTTTCCCATAATCCTACATTCTCCCCACAAGAGGCCAAATTTTGCACATAAGAGTATTTTGACAAAACAAAAGTTCTAACTCTACTATTTTCAAAATTCTCAAGTGGTAGCTGATCCATTTGCTTTGGCCTTAATTTCTCCCCCTTTGGCATTAAGCACCAAAACGGGATCATTCTTGGCCCTTTAACCCCATTGCCTCACCAAAATCGTCAATTAAGAGTAAAATGGCAATAAGAGCATGGAGATGAACTTGGAGTAAATTACCCTCTTATCGGAGTGCAGTGGAAGTCTCGCATGGTCCAAGTTCACCTCTCCCTTTCAATCCACCTTTGAGACTAAATTAAGTAAACTCAAGCACACGATTAGTCTCAAAGGGCCAAGTTGTAGCATTTCTCCCCCTAAATATGTGCATCATTCACACGTGGACTTGTGAGGTCCGGGGATCCCTTGCACAACTTGAGCACCATAAATAAGCAATAAAATGCATAAAGGAATATGATCAAAGATATAAAACACATGTATGCTATAGATCAATCCAAGTTACGCGAATCTAAGACATTTAGCTCACTACGCAGCCTGCAAAAGGTCTTCAGATTTCTTTTTCTTTTTCAGCAAAGCTTTAGAAATATGTAGAAAAATGTAGAAAAATGCTAAAATTGTGAAACTAATTTTCCTAGGCTGGTTATTTTCCCTAGAATTTAATAAAAATAGTTTTGTGATTTTTAGTGGAAATAAGAAATTTTAGGGTATTTAAAGTAGTCAAAAGTTTTAGTTATGGATTTTTAGAAAATAATTGGTAAGTCCAATAATTCCCAAACTTTTTGTGGGAATTTAAAACAATATTTAGGAGCCTTGGGTAGAGTTTGAATTGTTTTGGACCTTGTTTGATCACCAAACCCCAAAACACCCCCCCCTGCCCTATGAACTCCTTTACCGACTCCGGAAACCCTAGGTTCTCGGAGTACCGTGAAGGAAAGTTGTATTCAAGACTTAGATAATAAGTTAATATTACTTTTGCATCCTCATGAGCATCCCATGGCACCCATTCTTATGCATATATATGGTTATATTAGAACACGAAGAAGAAGAAGAAGTCACTGAAGAGGGAACTCCACCAACCTCAGATCCTCAAGCAGGCAACTGCTTTTATTTCGATATTTGTGGATCCGAGCAAGACTCACCTGATAACAAAGGCAAGCCCCGGTGCATTTGCCACCCTCCTTGTCGTTTTTAAAATCTTTCTCACTTGCTTGATGCATTAGGTGATAGGAGTTGATTGATAAAACCATTCCTGCATTACCTTCCTTGAATTTGATTACCTTCCTTGATCACCTGTTTTACAAAAGATTTTGATGCTTAGCATTGCTTTAGAAAAACAAAATGTTTTGTTTTTACAAAAGTTGATGTGGCAAAGGTGGGAGGGTTGTTTTCAAAAAATAAAACTTGATGGTGAATCCATCACGGCCGTGATGGATTCAACATCGGAAAAGATGTACCTCTGTCAGGTACCAAGTTTTTGGGTTAAAAAGATTAAGCTGAGACCGGGCGGGTGACTTGCACGAGAAGAGAGTCTCGGTGTAGTGTCTCCGTCTGAGTCGATTAAGGACCGTCTCGATGTAGGCTTGATGATCGAGGACCCTTTAACTGGTCACATGCCTCGTTATGGGTAAGCCTTGTCACGGGCAGACTAAGGCCGGAATAAGATAACACGAAATGGGCGTGGAGCGGTGGCGAGAGTAGCGTGTACCCTCCGTAGCAAGAGGCTGGACGGTGGTGTATCTGTGCTCTCGGTTTGCGTGAACCTGATCCGGTCTTAAGAACCCCGGTGGCGGGTTGACATATGCAAGGGTTAAGTGCTACATATGTCGTGTGATTGGAGATCCTCAGCTGAGTATAATCGATTCGGATCGCCGTACCTTCGCGGTTATGAAGACTTGGTCACTGACCTACACGTAGCATTCCACTAAAGATGATGGGTTTTTGTTAAGAAACTGGCTAGTGCAGGACCAGTGATTGAACTAGGGTAGAAAGAACTCTAGTTGCAGGTAATTGAACCTAACTCGACAAATAAAATTGGATTTTTAAGGATCCACTTTTAGTAAGCATTTCTGCAAAACAGAGTCCTTGATTATTGAGAAGCCTTACCTTGACTCCCTAAAGCCAGCATACCCTTGAGAGTCTTTTCTTTAGTCGGGTAAGTCTTGCTGAGTAATTCCATACTCAGGGTTTATCCCTTCGTTGTTTTTAGGTGAGGAAGTGGCAGATTTCTGCTGCTTCTGTGCCAAGGTGGTTCCCAAAGAAGAAACCCAAGACTGAAGTGCGGGAGGACTTGGTTCTCCATATAGAACTTTTACTTAAATCTTCTCGGGAGGAGTTTTGCCTCCCTTGGTTTGTACAATATTACTACTCAGCACTCGTTTTTAGTTCTGGTCTGTAATAAAACAACTTGAGCTTGCTTTTAAAATAAATGTGAATTATGTAATCGCTTCCGCAATTCTTTATCTCCGATGTTCTGTAATGTCTGCAAGACGGGTGAATCGTTCCTGGTAAGGTAAGGAAAGATACCGAACTTATCAAGTAGTTCAGGGGCACCTACAGGGTTGTCTGAAGTCCGTTGGACAAGGACAACTGTAGGTGGGCCTAATTACTTGGGAGGTTCCATCACAGCTGGTATCGGAGCGTAGCCTTTCTTTGCAGATATTATGAGGCATCTTCAAAAGGATTTTCGAAAGTCTTACCTAAAAACTCTTTTCTCTTCATACCTAAGTATTCTGAAGAGTTTATTTTAAAGACCAGATAGGAAGAGTGCAATGTATAGAAGGTTGAATCGACTAAGGTTGATTCTGTACTTACACATGCATCATGCTAAGAATTATATTAATAAATTTTCCCCCTTAGAAAGATGCCGCCACGCACAAGGCTAACGGCACGTAAGTCAACAGGACCAATTGGAGTACCTCGGCATCAATTAGCCCCTCGACACGAAAGCAGCAGCAGCGGAAGTAATGACCCCATAGGAGACCTTGAAGCCCAAGTGAGTCGACTTCAAGCAACGCTGCAACACAGGACCAATGCTTGGATCGCAGACGGAGATAGAATCAATGAACTAAGAAGGGACATCCGTCACCTGCAGGATCAGCTTGCTGATCGAGACTTAGCACTTGACTGGGCAGTATAGTCTCATATGCTGGCATGTGCTAAGGAAGCAAGGGCTCAGGCCCGAATTAAAGAACTTAGCTCAGCTGTCGACAACCTGCAGGTTTACTGCAATACGTTGCATGAGGAAGTCCATATACTATACTCACAATTACACCCTAGTGAGCCTGCACACTCTGCTGAGGCGGAAGCCGGACCCTCTCACGCCGCGGGACGCGCGCTGGGTGGGGAGTTAGACCTTTTTGAACCCCCTCCTTCTTTGAGGTTGGTTGACGCCTGGACTCCCACACCTGACGATGAGGCCGCCAAAAGTAACGGAAAGCAGGACTAATGGTGTAATAGAAGTAGAATAGTGTATGGTAGAATGCACGGTTGTATAATAGGTTGAACTTTTGTATAATGGGTAATGTATCCTGTTATGTAATATCGAGTTTGTATCATTACTTTTTATAGTAATGTAAAATGGAAGGTCTCTTTGGCATATTATGTTTATTCAAATGTTTTTGCCTCAGATGCCGACCAGGACTCGCGGACAGGACGCAGCCGGAACTTCTGGGGATCGGGATGTCACCCCGAATCCACCTCCGGTTCCACCCACGCTAGCCGAGGCGATTGCCGCCTTGGTGAATGCCACCGCAGACAATACCCGCTTCCTTAGGGAAATGGCGGGTCAGCAGCAGTTCCAGCAGCAAGCAGGAAGAGGTTTTCAGCAAGGTCCCCGTGAAACCACCTATCTGGACTTCTCCGAGACTCGTCCACCTCTATTCACCAAAGCAGAAGACCCGCTAGAAGCCGACGAGTGGATACGAGTTATTGAACAAAAGTTTGGCCTTCTTCGTTGTTCTGAAACGCAGAAGCCATTGTTCGCGGCACAGCAACTCCGTGGCCCTGCCAGTACTTGGTGGGGAAATTTTGTGGCTATCTAACCTGACAACCATCAAATCACTTGGGAAGAATTTAAAGCAGCCTTCCGTGAGCACTACATACCGGAAGGGGTGCTGCATATGAAACAAGAGGAATTCATGAAGCTGAAACAAGGAGACACCATCAATCAGTATCTTAACAAGTTTAATCACCTGTCGCAGTATGCCATCGACCAGGTGAATACTGATTTGAAGAAAAAGAACTGTTTTATGAGAGGTCTAAATGATCGGTTGCAGCGAAAGATGGCCACATGTATTGATCTCACATATGGAAAGGCTGTCAGTAAAGCCTTATCTGTGGAAGCAAAATATGCCAGTTCTGGGAAGGATAAGGGATTCGGTGGTGAGAGGCCTAATCAGGGCCTGGCGAAGAGGCAACGGTTCGTCATCCGGCCTTCTAGTCAAAACCGTACTTTTTCTCGTCCACCAGCATTCCCTTTCAAACAGCCCATTATTATCCGCCCCAACAATACCTCCACTCCCCCAAATCAGCCGGGTGCCCCAGGCACTCGATTCCCTGCCTTGCCCAGCTCTTCAACTGGGTGTTTCAACTGCGGCAAGTCAGGACATTTTATCAAAGACTGCCCGTACCCCAAGCAAAATCAATCCAATGCTCAGCAAGGAACTGGGAAGTCTACTCAGCCCAAGGGAAATGCTGTGGGAAAAAATACCAAGAAAACAGGGCGTGTATACTACACTCAGGTGGCCACTACACCGGAGGGAGAGCCGGTGATGATGGGTACGTTTCCCGTGGCCAGTCACCCTGCAATTATTCTTTTTGATTCTGGTGCTTCGCATACCTTCATTAGCAAGAAATTTGTGGAGCAACATCACATTGCATGTCATGAATCAAAAGAGGGATTTAAAATTCATTCACCTGGGGGACACATTTTTACTAGAGAAGTGGCCTATGAAGTGCCAGTAACAATGGCCGGACGGAACTTTCCTGCTAACATGATTGTTCTGAAAGGCCAGGATATAGATGTAATTTTGGGTATGAATTGGTTAACCCAACACAAGGCAATCCTCAACACTGAACTCAGAACTGTCAGGTTGAGCTATAATCAAGAAGAAATTCTTTTGTCTCTCCCCAAAACCAATCCAGCCAAAGCTTCTGGTAGAATATTTGAAGCCATTGTACCGGAGATCAAGAACATTCCGGTAGTATGTGAGTTTCCAGATGTATTTCCGGAAGATTTGCCTGGACTACCCCCTGAAAGAGATGTAGAATTCGTAATTGAGCTAAAGCCCGGTACGGCTCCCATCTCCCGAAGATCGTACCGTATGCCCCCTAATGAGTTGGCAGAATTGAAGATTCAATTACAAGATCTACTGAATAAGGGATTTATCCGGCCAAGCTCGTCCCCATGGGGTTGTCCCGCCATTTTTGTTAAGAAGAAGGATCAAACCTTGCGCATGTGCATGGATTATCGGCCCCTGAATGAGGTCACCATCAAGAATAAGTACCCCCTTCCAAGGATCGATATCTTATTTGATCAATTGACTGGGGCGAGGGTATTTTCCAAAATTGATCTCAGGTCGGGCTATCACCAAATCCGTATTCGGCCCGAGGATATACCGAAGACCGCGTTTACTACGCGGTATGGATTGTTTGAATACTTGGTAATGTCTTTCGGGCTCACAAATGCTCCTGCCCACTTCACCTATTTGATGAACTCGGTGTTCATGCCCGAGTTGGACAAGTTCGTGGTGGTTTTCATCGACGATATTTTGATATACTCTAAAAATGAAGAGGAGCATGCTCAGCATCTACGGATTGTATTGACGCGCCTGAGGGAACATCAGCTGTATGCCAAGTTCAGCAAGTGCGCGTTCTGGCTGGAGGAAATTCAATTTTTGGGGCACGTGTTATCAGCTAAAGGAATTGCGGTAGATCCTAGCAAGGTCAAAGATATTCTGGAATGGAAACCCCCAACCACTGTTCACCAAGTCCGGAGTTTTCTTGGACTAGCTGGATATTATCGCAGATTCATACCCGATTTTTCTAAGCTTGTGAAGCCAATCACAAGTTTGTTGAAGAATGACATTAAGTTCAATTGGTCTTCTAAGTGTAATGAAGCCTTTGAGCAATTGAAGACATTATTAACCACTGCTCCGGTACTGGCTCAACCGGACATCACTAAGCCTTTTGATGTATATTGTGATGCATCTGGCAGTGGGCTCGGCTGTGTACTGATGCAAGAAGGCTGAGTAATTGCGTATGCTTCAAGGCAGCTGCGCTGACATGAGGAGCATTATCCAACTCATGATCTGGAGCTAGCTGCTGTGGTTCATGCCCTGAAAATATGGCGTCACTATCTGCTGGGAAATATCTGTCACATATATACAGATCATAAAAGTTTGAAGTACATTTTCACCCAGTCAGAGTTAAATATGAGGCAAAGACGATGACTTGAGCTTATTAAAGACTATGATCTGGAGATCCATTATCACCCAGGCAAGGCCAATGTGGTGGCAGATGCACTGAGTCGTAAGACTTCCTGCCACTGTCTTATGGCGAAAGCCTCCGAGAACACTTTATGTCAAGAAATGGAGAAGCTAAACCTGGGGATAATCCAGCATGGGACTCTAAATCAGCTAAGGCTTGAGTCAATCATTCTGCAGAAGATAATTGATGCTCAAAAGGATAATCTGGGTATGAAGCACATACGAGAGAAGATAAGGGCTGGAACAGCCAAATGTTTCAAGGAAGACGATCAAGGTGTGTTATGGTTTAACAACCGCATAGTAGTGCCAAAGAATGAAGAACTCCGCCAGCAAATCTTAGATGAAGCGCATCTTAGTCGCTATTCTATTCATCCGGGAAGAACTAAGATGTATCATGATCTAAAACAGCACTACTGGTGGACGAAGATGAAAATTGAAATTGCACGCTATGTGGCTAAGTGTGACACTTGCAGACGTGTCAAAGCCATACACATGAAAACTGCCGGTCCATTGCAGTCATTATCAATACCAACATGGAAATGGGAAGACATAAGCATGGACTTCATTGTGGGATTGCCTAGGACCGCAAAAGGGTATGACTCTATCTGGGTGATTGTTGATCGACTTACAAAGGTTGCTCATTTTCTGCCGGTCAAGACATATTACCCGGTACTTACCTATGCGGAATTATATATGGCTCGTATTCTCAGTTTGCATGGTGTTCCAAAGACTATAGTGTCGGATCGTGGGCCACAATTTGTATCTAAATTCTGGGAAGAACTTCATAAATTCCTGGGTACTAAATTGCTCCACAGTTCGGCCTATCATCCTCAAACCAGTGGACAAACTGAGAGAGTGAATCAGATACTTGAAGATATGCTGCGGGCATGTGTCCTGGATTTCTCACAGAAATGGGATGAATGTTTACCTTTGGCGGAGTTTTCATATAATAATAGCTATCAAGACAGTATCCAGATGGCACCCTTTGAAGCTTTATATGGACGACGGTGTCGGACTCCGCTAAACTGGTCTGAACCTGGTGAGAGGTGCTTCTTTAGACCTGATCTAGTGAAAGAAACCGAGGATAAGGTTCAGAAAATTATTCATAATCTAAAGAAAGCACAAGCTCGTCAGAAGAGTTATGCAGACAAACGGCGAATGCCCTTATACTTCTTAGAAGGAGACTACGTCTACTTAAAGGTTTCACCAATGAAGGGAGTATCGCGTTTCGGGGTAAAGGGAAAACTTGCACCCAGGTACATTGGTCCATTTCCTATTCTTCAAAGATATGGGCCAGTGGCGTATCAACTTCAACTTCCCGAAACATTGTCTGCTGTACATAATGTGTTCCATGTATCGCAATTGAAGAAGTGTCTTCGGGTTCCCGATCGAACCATGGAAGTGACAGATGTTGTCCTAAAACCAGACTTAACATACTCGGAACATCCTATTCGAGTTCTGGACCAAAAGGACAGGGTTACCCGGAGAAAGACTCTCAAGTTCTACAAGGTACAATGGAACCAACATTCTGAGGAAGAGGCTACGTGGGAAGCTCAAGACTTCTTGAATAAGAATTTCCCAGGCTTTCTAGCCTCATGTAATTTGTAAAGTGTATATAGTTATTGCAATAAAGGAGTGAATCCCACACCACCCTGCCTTGTACCAGAAATGAGGAAATAAAAACATGACACATTTCCTTTTCCATTACTCACCCTAGGACTTTAAATCTCGGGACGAGATTCTTTTATGGGGGGAAGGATGTAACACCCCTGGTGTTACTATAACTAAAACTTGAGCATGACATCATAACATTGGCATTGCATATGTTTGATACACCTAGAGTGCATTCACTAGGCAAAAATTTCAAACAAGTTGTATTGTTTAAGTGTTTTTGCAAATAGCACCCTGGATAGGAAACTTAACCCTAAATAGGGATTAAAGGGGTAAAACTTAACCCAAGTGAGAAAACCTAAAGACTTTGGGGTAAGAGTCATAAAATATCCCCAAAAACAAAGTGGAGTCACATTTATACCCTGGGATACCAGAAACCCTAATTGGAACCCTGGAAAACCCTGAAACCAAACCCTAGGGGCTTATGTGCAAAATTAGTCCACTTTTGGGCTAAAGTGCAAAAAACCAAGCCAAATAAGTATCTTAAGTCATTTAGTTCACAAATATGTGGACTTGAAAGCAAAACCCTAAGTTTTGGACTCATTTGCAAAAAGGACCTTGATTTTGATTCCTATGCTAAGTCTGAAAACAGGGTTGTAGGCCCAACTTTGAGGCTATGTAGGTTTCAAAATAGTGAGAATTCATGTTAGGTGACCACATCAAAGTTGAAGACCAATCATTGGAGAACAACTTTGTTTAAGGATTCAAGCCATGTCCTTATGAAAAATGTGGAGAAAATCTCAACTCAAGTTGGACTGTCAGTCTGGTTCTGTCTGAATATCAGACTAATAGATTCATGCCCTGAACTTCAAGCCCAATTTCAAACCAGATTCAGTGACTTTTTTGTGACAACACCATGTAGCAAAGTTGTAGCTGGTATGTAGCACTACAGCTTTGATGCAGAGACTTGGACCTGTTGTCACATGAAACTGGGAGAAAATGAAGCTCCAATGTGCTCTGTCAGTCGCTCTGAATTGGTGTTCACCATGGTACAGTGTTCAACTGAAACAGATATGGACGCCAGCAAACCCACCGCCGACGACCAATTCCGCCGTGATTCGTGCCGTTGCCGGCCCGACTTGTGCTCGGGATGGGCGGATAAGGGCACACGGTAAAAGATCTTCGCCGTCGGTGAGCTGGCGATCACTCCGGTGACCCCCGTGGCCCTCTCTCCCTCTTTGCGGCTGAGCAGATTAACTCGCCGGTGACCGCCGCTTCCCGGCTGTGCGCCGCGTGTCCAAGCTTTTCCACCGTGTCGCCATGACTCCCTATACCCGTCCCATCGTCGACGGGGAGGTTGCCACGGCGGTGGACACGAATTCACCGTACCCACGTTCCTCTCCAGCTCCGGCCGCCAACACGGCTCAGCCAAATTGAGCACCACCGCCCGTGGGCTCTATAAATTGCCCGTACCCCCAGCTCCGCCATGTATCCAAGTACCTACTACACCCACCGGCATCCCGAAACCCCCACCAGAGCACGTGAATTTGGGATTTCCCCCAAAATCGTTGAAGAACACCGCGAAGAACACCTCGCCGTGGTCAGCCCGTTTCAGGTCCAATCTCACCCTCGGTTTCCTTGTTTCAACATCCTTGCTTGCTCTTGATGCTCACCGACCCGTTAAATCGAATTAGACCGCCATGAATCGACGGGAACGCACTCATCGGTCCGCCTTGTCCACGGTCGCCGTGGCTAGACCAAACCTTGTGACCATTAGTGAAATTATGTTGGGGGAAATGCTCGGGGTAGTGCTAATTTTGTGTCCGCTGCTCGGAGAACCCTGCCGTTGCCCTAATCGGCTGGTGTTAGTGCTCGCCGGAGCACGGCTGTGCGCGAGCGCCGTCGTGGACTTCCAATCGTGAATAGGTTGAGGTGCAGGGGCCTTTTTGTAATCGGTCAGCGACACACAGGAACAGTGAAGAAGCTCATTTTCAGTTAGTCAAAAACTCGGGGTCTCTTCTGCAAAGATGCCAGGACGCGGGCGCGCGCGGGCGCGTTTTGCCCTGGTCCTGGACCGTTTGAGCCAGAACCGGCCCAGCTCTGTTTAATCCTTTTCTTTTTCTTTTTCAGCAAAGCTTTAGAAATATGTAGAAAAATGTAGAAAAATGCTAAAATTGTGAAACTAATTTTCCTAGGCTGGTTATTTTCCCTAGAATTTAATAAAAATAGTTTTGTGATTTTTAGTGGAAATAAGAAATTTTAGGGTATTTAAAGTAGTCAAAAGTTTTAGTTATGGATTTTTAGAAAATAATTGGTAAGTCCAATAATTCCCAAACTTTTTGTGGGAATTTAAAACAATATTTAGGAGCCTTGGGTAGAGTTTGAATTGTTTTGGACCTTGTTTGATCACCAAACCCCAAAACACCCCCCCTGCCCTATGAACTCCTTTACCGACTCTGGAAACCCTAGGTTCTCGGAGTACCGTGAAGGAAAGTTGTATTCAAGACTTAGATAATAAGTTAATATTACTTTTGCATCCTCATGAGCATCCCATGGCACCCATTCTTATGCATATATATGGTTATATTAGAACACGAAGAAGAAGAAGAAGTCACTGAAGAGGGAACTCCACCAACCTCAGATCCTCAAGCAGGCAACTGCTTTTATTTCGATATTTGTGGATCCGAGCAAGACTCACCTGATAACAAAGGCAAGCCCCGGTGCATTTGCCACCCTCCTTGTCGTTTTTAAAATCTTTCTCACTTGCTTGATGCATTAGGTGATAGGAGTTGATTGATAAAACCATTCCTGCATTACCTTCCTTGAATTTGATTACCTTCCTTGATCACCTGTTTTACAAAAGATTTTGATGCTTAGCATTGCTTTAGAAAAACAAAATGTTTTGTTTTTACAAAAGTTGATGTGGCAAAGGTGGGAGGGTTGTTTTCAAAAAATAAAACTTGATGGTGAATCCATCATGGCCGTGATGGATTCAACATCGGAAAAGATGTACCTCTGTCAGGTACCAAGTTTTTGGGTTAAAAAGATTAAGCTGAGACCGGGCGGGTGACTTGCACGAGAAGAGAGTCTCGGTGTAGTGTCTCCGTCTGATAATTTTGGAAGGGCCTCCAGCGAGCAATGGGCACCAAACTAGATTTTAGCACCGCTTATCACCCCCAGTCAGATGGTCAAACAGAAAGAGTCAACAAGATCCTCGAAGATTTGCTAAGAGCCTATGTGCTAACATTCGACAGGGATTAGGAGTCCAGTTTGCCGTACGCCAAATTCTCATACAACAACAGCCATCAGGCCAGCATCAAAATGTCACCGTTCGAAGCACTATATGGAAGGAAATGCCAGACTCCCCTGATGTGGTCCAATGTAGGGGAAAGGACACTAGAAGGGCCCGACTTTGTTAAAGAAGCCGAAGAGAAAGTTGCCTTGATCCGCAGAAGGTTACTTGAAGCTCAGAGTCGACAGAAGAGTTACGCAGACAACCGACGAAGAGAACTCCGATTTGAGGAAGGAGATTTCGTTTATCTCAAGGTCTCCCCGATGCGTGGTGTAAAAAGGTTCCAAATGAAAGGAAAGCTAGCGCCACATTTCGTCGGTCCCTACCCCGTCATTAGCCGAGTGGGACCCGCAGCATACCGTCTTGAGCTACCAGAATCCATGTCAGATATTCACAATGTGTTCCATGTGTCTCAGCTCCGCAAATGCCTAAAAGTACCAGAAAACCACATAGAGGCAGATGCAATTCAGATTCAAAAGGATCTCCAGTACCAGGAAAAGCCAGTGAAGATTCTCGACTCAGCAGTCAGAAGGACCTGCAACTCAGAAGTAAGACTTTGTAAGGTTCAGTGGAGCAGAGATGGTGAAGAGGAAGCCACCTGGGAAAGTGAGGATTCTCTGAGGAAGGAATACCCTTACCTTTTCTCGAACCCCGTCTGAATCTCGAGGGCGAGATTCCTTTAAGCGGGGTAGGTTTGTAACATCCCAAAAATCCTAACCTAGGTTTGAAACCCAAAACTACCTCCCTCCCCTTTTTCATCCTCTAATTCCAAGAACTCCCTTAGATTTTTTTCATCATATGCATACACCTTGTTTGATCACAAGCACCTCACTTAGATGTTATTTTTTCAGCACCTAAAATTATCTATTAATTGTTCAAAAGAAAAAGATATGAAAATGGATAAAGGAATTAGAAAATAAAAAAAGAAAAAGAGAAAAGCCCCCCCCTCTGCTGGGCTGAATCCAGCCCATGCCGCGGCCACTCTCCCCCCTCGCGCCCGCGACTCCCTCCCCTCGGCCCATTTCTGGCCTGCTCCCGCGCGCGCGCCAGCCCGCCCTATGCTCTCTCTCTCGCTGACGAGCCGTCCCCACCCGTCAGCCGCCCCATCCCTCGCCTCGCTCGCGATCACTCCCACTGGCAGTGTGGCCCCGCTTGTCAGCCGCTTCGTCATCTTCCCCGTCGTCCCTTCATCGCGGTCACCTCCGGCCATCGCCTCCGTCCCCTCCTCCGTCTTCTCGCCGCATAGGGAAGTTTGGCACCGCTCTGTCCCCCCCTTGACCAGCGTCCTCGCCGGTACCGCCCCGCCGTGGTGTCTCATCGGCGGCGCTGTGCGACATTTATGGGCGACGCTGTGCAAGCTCACCGGCGCCGCGAAGCTCCACCGCTCCCCTTCCCTCACGCGCCTATAAAAGGGCCGCCCCGAGCTCCTCCTTCCTCGCACCAGCCTCGGCCACCCCTCTCCTCCCTCGTTCGAACTTAATTCGTGGAAGAGCCGCCGCCTTCGTCTTCCTCCCCGGTGAGCCGTCCCTCTCTTCTCCCTGCCCCTCTGTTGATCCATCAAGCAATAGACCGAGCCCCCTAGCTTCGCCACATCGCCACAGACACAGTACACCACTCCCCCACCCCAATTGCTCGCCCAAAGCTCGTCGACGACGACCCCGCCGCGAAACTCCGTCGCCTCCCCGCGAGCAACCCCCTCCCCGACCTCCTCGGACCAAATTGAGCCCACCTCTAGGTCCGCCATCCCCTCCCCGTGCTAAGACACTTGCGCACTGTCCAAAAACCGGGCCACCAGCGGCCGGGTCCTCCCCGCGGACGGCCGGTTCATTCTCCCCCCCGTCAACCTGACGCCGTTCTCTTCCCCCTCCCTCTCTCTGGCACGTGGGGCCCGCGGCGACGCCGTCGCCCCTCACGCACCCGCGCCGTCTCCCCTCGCTAGTGGGCCGCCGCTGGGCCGTAAGCGCGCCCGCGTGGGCGCTCGCGCCCGGGGTGGGCCAAAAACCCTCCCCCAGCCCAGCAAGGAAGAGATCTCCTTTCCTTTTTCTTTTTCCACCCCCTTTTCTCATTTAATTAGTTTTCCTCAATATTTTATGCACCAAAAATTACCCAAATAATTTCTAAAAAGTCTTAAGTGTTAATAATGTTGGTAAATGACACACTACAAATAGTAGACTACTGTTGATGTATTGTTTATTATTTGTTTTAATAGAAGAAGCGGGGACCGCGGATCCGGATCCCGTAGCCCCGGGAGAAGGACCGGAGCCCGAACTTCCGGAAGTAGATCTTTTGTGCCAAGAAAGCTTCGACGAAGGCAAGTCCATCCTTCCCTTGATGCATAAAGTACCTATTCTCTCTACCACTGCCTAGGCCGGGAATTATGGGGGAATATTGCATTGTGAGTGAGAGATGGCCTGCATTAACATTCTGGATGCGAAATATAGATTGGGAAGAAGGGAAATGTGTTTCCTCAAATAAAAATCTCTTTTTGAAAAAGTTATGCGATGAAGGGTACTCACCCTCATCACCTTGGGAGTGGGATGATCAAGGACTCCCTGGTTTAGGGGAGGGCCTAAGGTGTTGGCTCAGCTGGTTTAGGCGTGAGCAGAAGGATTGTCCCCTCATATAAGGACCGGCTTGTCATTTTCACTACCTGTACTCCTTTGTCGTACAACCACTTGAGACTGTGTGGGCAGTCACTCAATCCGAACTCGTGCGGTCCAACCCCAGGGTTAAGAAGGCTGGGGAGCACCGGGAGGATAAGGAGGGGGAAAGTTTTGTCCGGTTTGGACATGGTGGTGGCCTGACTCCTTCCGGATAACCGTTAAGGTTAGGACGTACGAGGAAGGAAAGAGATCCGACATTCGGGTCTCGCAACGGTGAGATCGCAGAAACCGGGCTAGTGGGTAAAGTGTACCCCTCTGCACAGAGTCGAAAACCTATTCGAATAGTCCGTGTCCACTGGTATGGACGGGTCTGGTATGGCATGACAATTAGAGATTTTTCGGTGGGTTACATAAAAAGGGAAATGTGTGGTGAAGTGGGTGTTGAGAAAGAAACTAAGGCCACGGGAGCGGGAAGCTCAGTGGTGATTGAGTTTTGATCACTTTTGAGGATTATGGGAAAAGCCTTACAGCAACTGCCTTTTTCAAAGAAAATGATGAGTGACTTCAACTCCACCAAATAAAGCATGTAAACTATAGGTCTCTTTCTCTCTACGGGAGCAGGGTGGGCTTGCGGAATACCTAGTGTATTCACCCAGATTTATTTATGTTTTTCAGCAGCCGAAGACTTCTTTTCTGCTATGCTTGATTGAGAGGGCTGTGTCTGCACCCAGTTCTGCCTGTGGCTTGGACTAGTATTTCTGTTCCTACTGCGCTTCCTATTTTGTCTCTCTCGAGCTTGTACCCCGATATTGTAATAACGAATATCTAAACTCTGTACTATTTGAAGTAAGGAATGTGTTTACTAGCCTCCTGGGACTAGTAATTGTATCACATTTGAGTCCCAAAGGATCGGGACGCTTCAAGGTGACACGAGGCAGCGGGTGCGACAAGGGGAGGGGGGGCCTGGTGTTGCCGGCGACGATGGTGGCGGTGGGTGCGCTGCAAAGGGGCGTGGTCGGCGGTAGTGCGCTGCAAAGGGGGTGTGGGGCGGTGGTAGTGCGCATGGAGGCGGGCACGCGTGCGGGGAGCATGGGTGATTGGTGGGGTCAATGACCCTGATGTTTGTGGTCTCTGGTTCCAAGAATCTTTGCCTCTCTGTATGGTAATAACTCCTTCTATCCTCTTTTCCTATTTACTTTGTGTCACACCCGGTTCCAGGGGGTAGAACCGAGCGCATACCATATGTGTGCCAGGATCCATTTCCACACATATGTTGACGTCACAAGTGTAATATATCAAAAGACAATGCAATAAAGGCGTAAAGAGAGTATAAAACTTTATTACATCATCTGAGACATTGTGTCTTAAACAAGTATCACATCAAAGTAGAGCGGAAATAAACAACTGGGCAATCTTCCACAGGAAGTTGACCGGCGCATCGTTAGACTTAGAATTCTTCGTCGATAAATTCTCCATCAAAATCTCCAGCATCACCCTCTGATCAAAATATTAGCAAGGGTGAGCTCACTTATGGTCGGGGCTCAGCAAGTGGGGGAAAAATTAATGCAGGTATAACAAGGTGAGGCTAAGGTTGAGCAGTAAGCATTTTAGTTGGTCAATATTTTATTATCAACACCTGCCTTACTAACAAGAGTGAATCCCAAATATCCCAATTAAACAAAGGAATATGAATATAACAAAAACACTTAAGTGAAACCACTTAAGCAAACTGTTGGCAGATCATCAGATCTCAATTTATGTCCATCTTTAAGTTAAATTATCATGTGAGGAGTCCAGGTCGCTCATAACCGGGAGCACGGCTGATATATCAGTTTTACACTCTGCAGAGGGGGTACAACTTTACCCACAAGCCATGTATCCCATCTAGCCCGGGTTGATCGGACCCTTAGACACTGCCGAGGTGAATGGCTAGGGATCCATTATGAGGTTTTCACAAAACACACTTAATACAAAGCAACCCGCTAAGGTTTCTAAGACGATGGTGGTGGCCCCCTGGGTGAAGTACCTTAGCCAAGAATACGACCCCATGTTAACGTGGGCTGCCAGCACCGACCGCTCCCCCTCTTGCCCATCTTTCAGGTAAGGTTGCTAGGCACTAAGCATATAGAGCTAATTACCAAAGCCAGAGCCATAATAGCACTCGTGGTTGCACTGTTATCCTGGGTGGTCACTCCATGTTCCAATTAAATTTGCAATGAAGTTATCTTAACCATCGGGTTAATGCCATAATTGCCAATTAAATCTTTGGAACATTAAAATCAATTAATGAGTGACATTAAGAAATTATTAGGTTGGGCAGTAGCGTAAATCTCGCACAGCTTAATTATTTTCCCAGGTTAAACAAGGAATACAGGTAGTAAATCTAGGAAATCCTTAATTAGGTAAAACCCATCAAATTATGCAGTATATCAAAAGTAAACATTATTAAATGCAATGACTGGGTACAAAAAGAGTATGCAGAGGGAGAATCCACTTGCCTTGCACAAAATCGTCCTGCGTGTCGTCTTCAAACGTACTTGGGTCCTCTACCACACAATCAGTTTCTAATAGCGTCGCACATCGTACATACAAAAGAAAACATTCACCAATAAATAAACATACACCATTACATAGGTGAAGCATACATCATACAATAAAACATACATTTAAACAAATCACATTTATAAGAAGGAATGCAAAACATGATTTGTATCTACCCTATAAATCTTAACCATATCAACTATCAATTTATTTGCTATGACTAACTACTTTGTTTCATTATCTTACTAGAAAACTTGTATGACAATTCGACTATGGATATGCATACTATATAAATTCATTTAAAATCATAGATACAATTTTAACCCAAATTCTAGGGAATCTAGTTTATTTACTAAATAATTATCTCTATCGTAAAACACGGGTCACATTCTAGTTTTAGTCTTTCTTTCTAAAAGGAAATTATATCAATTGTTAAAATATTATTTATAAATCACATAACCATAGTATTAAAGAACTAACTTAAACTACAATTTTTATCTCTACTATTTAGATTACGTTGGACTATATTGTTTCAACGTCAATAAAATATTTACTATCTCTTAGCGAATAACCAATATAATTATATTGTGCATGAACGTGCGACTCTTGTCTATAAGTCAGAATCATAATGTAAACAACGGTGAACGCATACTTATTTATCTATTAATACTAAATAAATCAATACATTTTCTAACTCAAATTAGTTAGTGTAGCCAGAATGAATCTAAAAATCTACATAAACTACTAATTGAATATTTTCTAACACAAGCGAGGTTATTTGACATAAACTAGTATTTTGTTTAATCCAAAAATCTAAGTGCTCAATTTGCGAACATGATTATTTAACTAGTAAAAATCCATTTACCACACTATATTATGGACTCTCGTGCTGCTAGCAAAGTGAGTAACCAATCCATGTTATTACATGTCCTAGTCCTACAGCACAAATAATCTAATGCAATAAGCTTATAGTGAGCATTTGTATGGTATTTATGGGATGTGTTTCTTTTGCGAAGCATCTGATGGCAAGACATCTAGATGTTTGTTACTTTTTAATTAAATAGCACCTTTGTCATTTGGAGGTTCCAGGTGCATGCCGATATGATATTTTCCCCTTTTCTAAAAAAAAATGTTAATAAAATAATTAGATAAATCATCTAAAAATCCTATAATATTCATATGACATCTATACCATTTTCCATATCCATTAAAATGCACCTATAATTCGCCAAGTAGTTTCTAACATTTATCGTGACCAAATTTAACTACAAAAATTCCTATCTAACATTTTATTGCCAAAGTGACTACTAAATGTTGTCATATTTCTCTAATCCAAAAATTCAACGCCACGACTAACATGACATAACACGGTGCTAATAATCGCATGAATCTACCAAACAATTCCATAACGCTCACATACACATAAATCGAAACCACATGTGTTCATATTACAACAAACAAAATATACAACTCATGAATCGAATCAAAAGCTCTTTATAAAATATACAAAATAATTCGGGTTGCCAACAACCTCGGGTTCGTGCGTGTGACGGGGACGGATCGACGGAGAGCGGGGCTCGACTACGGACAGCGGATGGCGTAACTCCGGCGAACTCCACGGGTTCCGGCGACGAGCGGCAAACTCCGGCGAACTACGGCGACGAACGACAAGCAGCGGCACTAGCGATAAGCGAGGAGCACTAGAGAGAGACAAATTCGAGTAGGAAGAAATGGGGAGGCTCTGCTGTCCCTTTTATAGAGAGAGGGAGGGGAGAGGAATGTTCTGCCAGAGTAACGTGGTCTTTATTAGCCATCACTACATCAGTTTCTTCAAGGAGCATAATGGAGGAGGAATGGGGGAGGGGAAACGGAAGAATCAATCTCCATTAACACGATGTAATAATCCCTGCACACAAACGAACGGACGTCGGTTCGGGTGCTGCGTCGGCTCGGCCGTCGGTCGCGGTAGCAGCAGGGCGCTCGCGGTCGTCGCGCCTGGGCGCGGCTGCCGCGGTGGGGCCGGCTCGGGCGCGCGGGTCTGGGCTCCTGCGCGCAGAGGCTGGCGCGCGGCGAGGCCATGCGCGCGCTGCTGGACGTCGGCGGCCTGCGCGTTGGAGAGAGAAACGGGAGAGAGAGAGAGAGAGGTGAGGGAGAGAATGAATGGGAGAGAGAGGAAGCGGCGGCGCCTGGGATATTTCCCAGAGCGCGCGCGCGATGCTCAGTAGTGGCTAGGGTTAGGATATTTGGGCCCCTATGTGGGCCGGCCGGTAGGTGTAGTTTTCTTTTTTTTTAATTCCGAAACGCTTATTTAAAGAGCTCAAAAATTTATAAAAATTCACCAAAAATGTTTATAAACAAAATACTCATTTTTAGACTAATAATTATTATTTTTCTTAATTATTGATTAATTACTAAGATTTCTTTTTAAAAGAAAAACAACAATCATCCGATATTCAATCAAGTGCATGCAAAGCAAACAATGCAAATGAACAATTAAACACTAAAAATTTTATTACCCTAATTAATATAATAACTAAATTTATTATTTTAATTGATGGTTTTTTTTTATGGTGTTACAAACCTACCCCTCTTAAAAAGAATCTCGTCCTCGAGATTAAGAAACTTCCGAGAATAACTGGGGAAATTCTGCCCTGAGTTCATCTTCTCTTTCCCAAGTGGCCTCATCTTCCGAATGATGACTCCACTGAACTTTGCACATGTTAATGACTTTACTCCGCGTAATTCTGCGAGATGTTTCCAGAATTCTGATTGGGTACTCCGAATAGGTCAAATCCTCATTAACATTCAGTTCTTCCATGGGTAACTGTTCTTCTGGTACTCTCAAGCACTTCTTGAGTTGTGACACGTGGAATACGTCATGCACATCGGATAATCTATCGGGTAGCTCTAACTGGTAGGCTACTTCGCCTTTTCTTTCCAAAATCTTGAATGGGCCAATATAGCGAGGTGATAGTTTTCCTTTAACCTTAAACCTTTTCATTCCTCTCATCGGTGAAACTTTAAGGTAAACAAAGTCTCCTACTTCAAACATCAATTCTCTTCTTCTATTATCAGCATAGCTCTTCTGTCTTGACTGTGCTGTCTTCAAATTTTCTCTGATAATTTGTACCTGCTTTTCCGCCTCTTGGAGAATTTCTGGACCAAATAATTGACTTTCTCCAGTCTGATTCCAATAAAGTGGTGTTCTACACTTTCGTCCGTAGAGTGCTTCAAATGGTGCCATTTTGAGACTTGCTTGATAACTGTTGTTATACGAAAATTCTGCATAGGGCAAACTTTTATCCCAGCTTCTACCATGCTTTAGAGCGCACGCTCTTAGCATATCTTCTAATACTTGGTTCGTTCTTTCCGTTTGCCCATCCGTTTGAGGATGATAAGCTGAACTAAAGTTTAGCTTGGTATCCATGGACTCATGAAGTCTTTTCCAAAAGCGCGAGGTAAACTGGGTTCCTCGATCTGATACGATCTTCTTTGGTACTCCATGCAGACAAACAATCCTCGACATGTACAACTCTGCTAACTGGGCTCCTGAGTAGGTTGTCTTCACAGGTATAAAGTGTGCTACTTTAGTCAACCTGTCTACTATGACCCATATTGAATCATAGCCATCCCGAGTACGGGGTAGTCCAACTATGAAATCCATACTGATTTCTTCCCATTTCCATTCCGGTACCTTGAGAGGTTGTAGCAGTCCTGCTGGTCTTTGGTGTTCGGCTTTAACTCGCTGACACACGTCACATAATGCAACATGAGTAGCAACATCTCTTTTCAAACCGTACCACCAATACTTTTCCTTAAGATCCTGGTACATCTTTGTACTTCCAGGGTGAATAGAGTAAGCTGAATCATGAGCTTCTCTCAAAATAAGTTGGCGCAAGTGCTCGATTTCCGGTACACAGATTCTCTTCTTAAACCATATTGTGCCTTGTTCATCTTCCGTGAAATCTGGGGCTTTACCCAAACTAATCAAAGATTTAATTTCCTTAATCTTCTCATCGGACTCTTGTCCCTTACGGATCTCTTCTTCCAAGGTAGATTCGACTTCCATCACTATTGCTTCTACATTATTGAGAAATCCAAGGTTGAGTCGTTCCATTTCCCAGCACAATTCCTGTGACATCAAATGAGTAGTGATGTTGTTCACTTGACCCTTACGGCTCAAAGCATCAGCTACTACATTTGCCTTTCCGGGGTGATATTGTATCTCCAAATCATAATCTTTAATCAACTCTAGCCATCTTCTCTGTCTGAGGTTGAGTTCCTTCTGCGTGAATATATATTTCAGGCTCTTATGATCCGTGAAGATTTTGCACTTGTTTCCAATCATATAGTGCCTCCAAATCTTCAAAACATGCACCACGGCAGCTAATTCCAAATCATGTGTAGGATAATTCTTCTCATGCTTTCTCAACTGTCTTGAAGCATAAGCAATCACCTTTCCTTCTTGCATTAGCACACATCCAAGTCCAAGGTGTGATGCATCGCAATACACATCAAATCCCATGTGGATGTCTGGCATCACCAGTATTGGTGCAGTGGTTAACCTCTTCTTGAGTTCCTCAAAACAATTCTGACAAGCTTCATCCCATTTGAACTCTTTGCCTTTCTCCAGTAGAGAGGTAAGAGGCTTCACTAACTTGGAAAAACCTTCAATAAATCTTCTATAGTAGCCTGCTAATCCAAGAAAACTCCTGATCTTGGACGCATCTGTGGGTTGCTTCCAATTTAGTATTTCACTTATCTTTCCTGGGTCCACTTTAATTCCACCATCGGTAACAATATGCCCTAAGAAAGCAACTTCCTTCAACCAAAAATCACACTTCGAGAATTTTGCGTACAGTTGGTTGTCACGAAGCTTTTGTAGGACTAGCCTTAGATGATCTTCGTGTGTTTCTTCATTCGGAGAATATATCAGTATGTCGTCAATGAATACGACCACAAACTGATCCAGATATTCCATGAATACTTTATTCATCAAGTTCATAAAGTATGCTGGTGCATTAGTCAGTCCAAATGACATGACCAAAAACTCATATAATCCATATCTCGTCGTGAAGGCTGTCTTCGGTACGTCTTCTGCTCGGATCTTTAACTGATGATATCCCGATCTCAGATCTATCTTCGAGAATATCTTAGCTCCCTTCATTTGATCGAATAAATCTTCAATCCGAGGTAACGGGTATTTATTCTTGATGGTTACTTCATTCAAACTTCTATAATCAACGCACATTCTTCTCGAACCATCCTTCTTGTTCACAAACAGCACTGGGGCTCCCCAAGGGGATGAACTTGGGCGAATAAAACCTTTTTCTAATAATTCTTCTATTTGTTTCTTCAGTTCTACTAAATCTTTGCCATCCATTCTATAAGGTCTTTTCGAGATAGGTGCGGTTCCGGGTACTAATTCAATAGAAAACTCTATATCACGGTCAGGTGGCATACCTGGTAATTCTTCCGGAAATACGTCTGGGTATTCGCACACTACTTTGATATTTTCCAAGGGCTTTTCTTCCAAGTGATTGATCACTGTCTTCCCTTTTTCATCTGTTGACTTGTCTATGTTGACTTGGATTCTTTCACCTTGAGGACTTGTCAACGTAATTGTTCCGTTGGCACACCGTATCACTCCATCACAACTTTTCAACCAGTTGCATCCAAGAATCACATCAATACCGTTGGATCCTAGGACCACTGGGTCGACTGTAAAATCTATTCCTTGAATCTTGATATTAACATGAGGGCATGAGTGTGTGGCCTTCATGTCACCTCCCGGTGAACTAATGTGTAATATCCTCTTCAGAGGGTACTTAGGTATGTTATGTTTTTCCACAAATGACTCAGTTATAAATGAATGTGATGCTCCAGAGTCAAATAAAACTGATGCAGGTATGGAGTTAACAAGGAACATACCATACACAATGTCGGCATCTTCAGGCACTGATTCCGCAGTGACGTGATTGACCCTTCCTCGGCTCTGGCTCTGCGGAGTCTTGTTTTGAGCAGATCCACGAGCGGGGGTGCTCTGGTCATTTCTATGAGTGTTGCTCCTTTGAGGTGTTTGCTGGTTGCGCCTTGGGCAATTGTTGGCATAGTGGCCTAATTCACCGCACTTGAAACAGCCGTTGGGTTGGACAGGTGCGTTGTTTCTGGCCTGAGTGTTGTTGGTGCCACCCTGACGGTTCTGTGAATTTCCACCAGACCTCTGGTTGGTCTGGGGGTTGCTTCTTTGCTGGTTCTGGTTTTGGTTGTTTCTCTGGCCTTGCTGTCCAGAGCGTTGCACTTGATAATTATTTCCACCCTGATTTCCAGAGCGGAACTGCGAACCTTGAGCATTATTCGGACGAGTGTTCCTGCTTGACTGACCTTGGAACTTCCTTTTATGGTCAGATAGCTCCTTCCTTTTACTCTCAAGGCCAATTGCCTTGTTCAGGAGTGTCTGGAAGTTGGGGAATGTGTGACTCTGAAGTTGATAGTTCAGAGGTCCAATCAACCCTTCCAGAAAACGCTCTTGGCGCTTCTCGTCAGTGTCCACTTCCTCAGGGGCATAACGTGAAAGCTGAGTGAAGCGATCACGATACTCACTGACAGACATATTCCCTTGAGTAAGGGAAAGAAACTCCTTCTTCTTCAGCTTCATGATTCCCGAAGGAATGTGGTGAGCGCGGAAGTTCTCTTGGAACTCCTGCCAGGTTATTGTGTCAGCATTGGGATGTGCCGCTGTGAAGGCATCCCACCAATCGGACGCAGCTCCCTCGAGTCTTCCCGAGGCGTACAAGACCTTCTCCCGGTCGTTGCACTGAGTGATGTCCAACTTCTTTCCGATAACCTTAAGCCAGTCATCGGCATCCAAAGGATCAACCGCATGAGAGAAAGTTGGCGGGTGATGACTCATGAAGTCCCGGTGCTTATCTCTAGCCGGGGGTGCATATTGCTGCTGCTGGGGTTGCTGATTCTGTTGGTTCTGTTGCAATTGTTGAACCGCAGCAGTGAGTCCTTGCAGAATCTGCATTTGGGCGGCGATGAACTGCTCCATGTTGGGATTAGGTGGTGGCGGTGGTGGTGGTGCTTGTTGTCCACGCTGGTTCCGGTTGTTAGGTCCTTGACGTTGGTTCACCATCTGATTTGTTAGGAAGTGAAGTCCTTAGAAAAGTGAGGAGTAGAAAAGATTCAAGAGGGAAAATAGCTTAAGTTTTACAAATTTTATATGTTCTTATGGCCATCATTCCATAAGACCATAACACTCAAACAAAGATCCAAATCAAACATTTCAATCAATCACCATCACATGGTTGATATTTATTAATATGATAACATAAAGAGAGTATCATCGTCTAACGCGAAGTATAACTTATTACATCATGACTCAAAACTCCTAAAGCAGCCTAGTGACTGATCCGGCCTCTCCGTAGCGCAGCCTCTTGCGGGGAGGAGACAACGCCACGGCGGGAACCTGAGCTTCTGGCGGATTCAGTCCCTGCAGTTGGGCTTCCAGGGCTGCAATCCTGGCGTGGGCGTTCTCCAGCTCCAAGTGCACACTGTAGAGGTCCAGAGTGGCACTGTCCAGGTCGGTGTTGAGACCGGCCACTACACCAGCTAGGGTGTTGAGGCGATCCTCACCAGGTTCACCTGGGACAATGTTGGTCTGGCTTTCTCCACGCAGGCGCTGAGGGAGATGCCTGAACCTTGTATTCTGCAGCTGCTGCCGGTAGGTGTGGCTAAGCGACCACAGGGTCCGACGGGCAGCGTCGCTGACAGAGGCAGCGTAGGTGGACAGCGGTATCAGGGACTCGTGAGCAGACAGAGTCCTGAATCCCCTGTCACCTGCATCCATCACCCTGACATGGATGCGAGTGATGTAATAGCAAGCCCGGGGAGGCTCGCTCACTCGCCTCGTCTCATACAGGGGGCGGACGTAGGCTCCTAGCTCGTGCAGCACTGCCTGCAGCAGGTTGGGGAAGTGCCCTGTTTCGAACATTGATGTATAATGTTCGACAACTGGACCAATCCCCAAGAAGTGGTCCTCCTGGGCGTAGTCAGCTTCCTCGTGGACGTGTTCGTCCTCTCCATCGTCGTCGTCGTCGTCATCCTCGTCGTCGCCTCCAGGTGCAGGTGCTTGGAAGGCTGGTGCCTGCGATGCTGACGTAGCTGACCCAGCTGCGAAGGCCAGGGACTCGGCCAACGGGGTGGGGGTCGGCAGCTGCTCCTCCGAGCTATCCTCCAGGTTGATCACGTTCTCCACTCGGACGGGAGGGAGGTTCGCTGGAGCATCCTCGACTACCACTGGGTAGGCCGGGATCTGCCGGGGCTGAGGGGCGTAGCTGGTGTTGACGCGAGTGGTTTGAAGAGTGCGAACCATCTACAAGAGAAGAGTCAACTTAGTTGAATTTCAAAGAGGTAAGACTGATAAAGGAATTTATAGGAATGAAATTAGTAAGTTTTGAACAACTAGGCTTTCCATTTCTAACTAATCTAACGACCTAGGGTCAGCAAAGCTTTGATACCACTTCTGTCACACCCGGTTCCAGGGGGTAGAACCGAGCGCATACCATATGTGTGCCAGGATCCATTTCCACACATATGTTGACGTCACAAGTGTAATATATCAAAAGACAATGCAATAAAGGCGTAAAGAGAGTATAAAACTTTATTACATCATCTGAGACATTGTGTCTTAAACAAGTATCACATCAAAGTAGAGCGGAAATAAACAACTGGGCAATCTTCCACAGGAAGTTGACCGGCGCATCGTTAGACTTAGAATTCTTCGTCGATAAATTCTCCATCAAAATCTCCAGCATCACCCTCTGATCAAAATATTAGCAAGGGTGAGCTCACTTATGGTCGGGGCTCAGCAAGTGGGGGAAAAATTAATGCAGGTATAACAAGGTGAGGCTAAGGTTGAGCAGTAAGCATTTTAGTTGGTCAATATTTTATTATCAACACCTGCCTTACTAACAAGAGTGAATCCCAAATATCCCAATTAAACAAAGGAATATGAATATAACAAAAACACTTAAGTGAAACCACTTAAGCAAACTGTTGGCAGATCATCAGATCTCAATTTATGTCCATCTTTAAGTTAAATTATCATGTGAGGAGTCCAGGTCGCTCATAACCGGGAGCACGGCTGATATATCAGTTTTACACTCTGCAGAGGGGGTACAACTTTACCCACAAGCCATGTATCCCATCTAGCCCGGGTTGATCGGACCCTTAGACACTGCCGAGGTGAATGGCTAGGGATCCATTATGAGGTTTTCACAAAACACACTTAATACAAAGCAACCCGCTAAGGTTTCTAAGACGATGGTGGTGGCCCCCTGGGTGAAGTACCTTAGCCAAGAATACGACCCCATGTTAACGTGGGCTGCCAGCACCGACCGCTCCCCCTCTTGCCCATCTTTCAGGTAAGGTTGCTAGGCACTAAGCATATAGAGCTAATTACCAAAGCCAGAGCCATAATAGCACTCGTGGTTGCACTGTTATCCTGGGTGGTCACTCCATGTTCCAATTAAATTTGCAATGAAGTTATCTTAACCATCGGGTTAATGCCATAATTGCCAATTAAATCTTTGGAACATTAAAATCAATTAATGAGTGACATTAAGAAATTATTAGGTTGGGCAGTAGCGTAAATCTCGCACAGCTTAATTATTTTCCCAGGTTAAACAAGGAATACAGGTAGTAAATCTAGGAAATCCTTAATTAGGTAAAACCCATCAAATTATGCAGTATATCAAAAGTAAACATTATTAAATGCAATGACTGGGTACAAAAAGAGTATGCAGAGGGAGAATCCACTTGCCTTGCACAAAATCGTCATGCGTGTCGTCTTCAAACGTACTTGGGTCCTCTACCACACAATCAGTTTCTAATAGCGTCGCACATCGTACATACAAAAGAAAACATTCACCAATAAATAAACATACACCATTACATAGGTGAAGCATACATCATACAATAAAACATACATTTAAACAAATCACATTTATAAGAAGGAATGCAAAACATGATTTGTATCTACCCTATAAATCTTAACCATATCAACTATCAATTTATTTGCTATGACTAACTACTTTGTTTCATTATCTTACTAGAAAACTTGTATGACAATTCGACTATGGATATGCATACTATATAAATTCATTTAAAATCATAGATACAATTTTAACCCAAATTCTAGGGAATCTAGTTTATTTACTAAATAATTATCTCTATCGTAAAACACGGGTCACATTCTAGTTTTAGTCTTTCTTTCTAAAAGGAAATTATATCAATTGTTAAAATATTATTTATAAATCACATAACCATAGTATTAAAGAACTAACTTAAACTACAATTTTTATCTCTACTATTTAGATTACGTTGGACTATATTGTTTCAACGTCAATAAAATATTTACTATCTCTTAGCGAATAACCAATATAATTATATTGTGCATGAACGTGCGACTCTTGTCTATAAGTCAGAATCATAATGTAAACAACGGTGAACGCATACTTATTTATCTATTAATACTAAATAAATCAATACATTTTCTAACTCAAATTAGTTAGTGTAGCCAGAATGAATCTAAAAATCTACATAAACTACTAATTGAATATTTTCTAACACAAGCGAGGTTATTTGACATAAACTAGTATTTTGTTTAATCCAAAAATCTAAGTGCTCAATTTGCGAACATGATTATTTAACTAGTAAAAATCCATTTACCACACTATATTATGGACTCTCGTGCTGCTAGCAAAGTGAGTAACCAATCCATGTTATTACATGTCCTAGTCCTACAGCACAAATAATCTAATGCAATAAGCTTATAGTGAGCATTTGTATGGTATTTATGGGATGTGTTTCTTTTGCGAAGCATCTGATGGCAAGACATCTAGATGTTTGTTACTTTTTAATTAAATAGCACCTTTGTCATTTGGAGGTTCCAGGTGCATGCCGATATGATATTTTCCCCTTTTCTAAAAAAAATGCTAATAAAATAATTAGATAAATCATCTAAAAATCCTATAATATTCATATGACATCTATACCATTTTCCATATCCATTAAAATGCACCTATAATTCTCCAAGTAGTTTCTAACATTTATCGTGACCAAATTTAACTACAAAAATTCCTATCTAACATTTTATTGCCAAAGTGACTACTAAATGTTGTCATATTTCTCTAATCCAAAAATTCAACGCCACGACTAACATGACATAACACGGTGCTAATAATCGCATGAATCTACCAAACAATTCCATAACGCTCACATACACATAAATCGAAACCACATGTGTTCATATTACAACAAACAAAATATACAACTCATGAATCGAATCAAAAGCTCTTTATAAAATATACAAAATAATTCGGGTTGCCAACAACCTTGGGTTCGTGCGTGTGACGGGGACGGATCGACGGAGAGCGGGGCTCGACTACGGACAGCGGATGGCGTAACTCCGGCGAACTCCACGGGTTCCGGCGACGAGCGGCAAACTCCGGCGAACTACGGCGACGAACGACAAGCAGCGGCACTAGCGATAAGCGAGGAGCACTAGAGAGAGACAAATTCGAGTAGGAAGAAATGGGGAGGCTCTGCTGTCCCTTTTATAGAGAGAGGGAGGGGAGAGGAATGTTCTGCCAGAGTAACGTGGTCTTTATTAGCCATCACTACATCAGTTTCTTCAAGGAGCATAATGGAGGAGGAATGGGGGAGGGGAAACGGAAGAATCAATCTCCATTAACACGATGTAATAATCCCTGCACACAAACGAACGGACGTCGGTTCGGGTGCTGCGTCGGCTCGGCCGTCGGTCGCGGTAGCAGCAGGGCGCTCGCGGTCGTCGCGCCTGGGCGCGGCTGCCGCGGTGGGGCCGGCTCGGGCGCGCGGGTCTGGGCTCCTGCGCGCAGAGGCTGGCGCGCGGCGAGGCCATGCGCGCGCTGCTGGACGTCGGCGGCCTGCGCGTTGGAGAGAGAAACGGGAGAGAGAGAGAGAGGTGAGGGAGAGAATGAATGGGAGAGAGAGGAAGCGGCGGCGCCTGGGATATTTCCCAGAGCACGCGCGCGATGCTCAGTAGTGGCTAGGGTTAGGATATTTGGGCCCCTATGTGGGCCGGCCGGTAGGTGTAGTTTTCTTTTTTCTTTTTTTTAATTCCGAAACGCTTATTTAAAGAGCTCAAAAATTTATAAAAATTCACCAAAAATGTTTATAAACAAAATACTCATTTTTAGACTAATAATTATTATTTTTCTTAATTATTGATTAATTACTAAGATTTCTTTTTAAAAGAAAAACAACAATCATCCGATATTCAATCAAGTGCATGCAAAGCAAACAATGCAAATGAACAATTAAACACTAAAAATTTTATTACCCTAATTAATATAATAACTAAATTTATTATTTTAATTGATGGTTTTTTTTTATGGTGTTACACTTTGACTCAGGGGCAGTGCTTTGATTCTCACGGTCAGCCTTTTGACTGAGCAGCTGGACTGGTTCCTTCTGTAACTTATTCTAGGCTTCAAGGGTAAGCTTCCCGGTATCTTCTTGGGTAAGGCACTTTTCTCTTGAGATGGGTTAAGATGAGAATGGAATCATAAGGTGAGAATTAGCTCTAATTTGTGATCTATGTTTTTAGAGAAAACCTTTCTTAAAAAGAAAGAAAACACACAAGTTCAGCAATGATAAGCACAAACAAATCAAATGTTTTGAACAAGGGAAGAATAGAGTTTTTCCAAAGCACGGACTACTCAGATTCGGGGGCTAAGCATAACTACTATTGCTCGGCTCCTGAACTGAGAACTATGCTAAATGCGACTTATGAGCACTAACGTTAAAGCATCACATATGCACTCAAAAGGGAAGAAAACATCAAGCAAAATTCATTTTGAAATGCCCTAGGGGGCCACACAATTAGAGTTTTGCAAAACACGAGCCTACACGATTACCTCTCATACATGCAGGGTTCTAGCCAAAGTGAAGAAAAACTTCACTACCCAATGCATGCAGAGGACTGGCATAACTAACTTCAGACCAAGCAACTCTCTTCTGGCAAGGCTTGCACACAACTTCAATCTGAGACATCTCCTGGATGGGTCAAGAGGGAGCTGATGTTGATGACTTCTTCCGGTGGCGACTGAGATGGCAAGATGGGGTCAAACTCTTCTTCAAGCTGGACTGGCTCTTGTAGCTCCTCAGAGGGCGGCGGTGCTGGTGGGGTGCTTGCAGCTTCTTCCTTGACTTCAAGGGATGGTGCTGGAATCTTCTTCATGGTGAGGGGCTCAAACAACTCCGGTGGGGGATCTTGGGAGGATTCAGGGTGCTCTTGCTTATCCATAGCCTGAGGGAAGACTGGAATTCCTTCCAAAACTATGGCTCCTTCCAGGAGTTCCCAAGCCTTCTTTTCTCCTCTGGTAGAGACCGGGCGACCTTCAAGAATCTGGGGATCTTTAGCTCTCATGGGTTGAACTAGGTTGGATGAAGCGGGCTCTTGGATCCGTAGGGCTCTACGTTGGTTGTGGGTTACCAAGTAGGCCTCGATCAGCTTCTGGACGTGCTCATCCCTGGCTTGCTTCAGGGCTTCAACCGCAATGACTTCGCGACTTTCCAATGCAGTTTCACGGGCTTGAGCTGTGGTGAGATCCACATGGAGCTGACGGTTGCGCTTCTCTGCATCTTCTGCTTGGGCAATCATCTGACGGTGGTGCCGAGCCAAGAAATCATACTGTGCATCTAGGGTGAGCAGGTATGCAGTGAGGTACACGACTGTGGGGTCGTCCTCAAGCAGCTGCTGCCCCTCCAAGGCACGCATCCTGGCCATCCAAACAGGACGGTCTCTCTGAAAGGGCGGAAAGAATCTGAGCGGGGTGTCGGCCAGTTCTTCTTCATAAAGTTGACACAGGGTCCTCAATGCCTTGCGAGTGATGACTTGGCAGGTGTCTTTGAATCTGTGCCCAGCAGTAGTGACACTCCATTCCACATGGTGCGGACTGGATCCAATGTATACAGTCACAACACACTTCTCTGTGCCATGCTCGACGAATTCACGACCATCATACTCTGGCTGGCTCTTGATTCTGAGGCGGACTGTGCATGCTCTCAACAACTTGGGGAAACCATCTTCATTCTGGCAAAAGCTAGTTTGGCAACGGACCTCCATCTGACTTCTGAGAGAAGGAAAGGGGGAAAGCATTTTTGAAATGAAGGGATGAGAGCAAGAATTTTTTAAGAAAATAGTTTTGACTCAAAAACTTTTGGATCAGGCTAAGGGTTACGTCCTGCGGCCAACCTAATAGCTCTGATACCACCTATAGCGTCCCCAATCCTTTGGGACTCAAATGTGATACAATTACTAGTCCCAGGAGGCTAGTAAACACATTTATACATCAGATGATACCAAATCTGCTCAAACGAGACAAACCTACAAAGGTGGCGAACAACTTTAAGAGTTGGTCCACAACTCGGGACATATCATTAGAGTGGGGCTGAAGCGGGCCGATATACGCAGTGAAGCAAATCAGCGGTCCAACAGCCACAGGCAAGGTTGGGAACAGTCGTAACTCTTACCCGATCTCCTTTTTCTGAAAAACAACAAATAAGCAAGGGTGAGTACAAACGTACTCAGCAGCCCACCTTCACCCGCGGAATGGGGAAATCAGATATAATGCATGGAATATGTAGAGCTCAGGATATTTGCAGAAACAGCAATATTTTATGCAGGGTTGTTTTGAAAAACATTTTGTATTTTGCAAAGCGCATCCTCTCCAAAAGGAGCAGGAAGTTTTTCAATATTAGAACAAAATCCCCTGGACTAAACCATCCAGGTATATCAGCAGTTCCCACTGGTTTTCATTTTCAAAAACAGCTACTGGACTTCCCGTCCACCATAGCTCACGGCCCACACAGTCTCGAGTGGTTGTACTATTAAAGAGTACAGGTAGTGAAGATGACAAACCGGTCCTTATATGAGGGGACAATCCTTCTGCTCACGCCTAAACCAGCTGAGCCATCACCTTAGGCCCTCCCCTAAACCAGGGAGTCCTTGATCATCCCTACTAAAAGGTGATAAGGGTGAAAACCCTTCATCAAACACATTTTGAAAAGCATTTTCTTTTGAAAACTCACACCTTTCCTCAAATCATTTGTAACAATTATATCAGGGATTGATTGCGGTAAGCGGCTGGGTGGCCATAATAACTTGTCTCAAAATCATATTATGCATAAAATAACAGGCTGAGGGTTGTGGTTGTAAAACATAGGTAATTTATGCATCAAAGGGATCCAGTGAGCTTGCCGTGCTTATCCGACGAAGGGGGAAGGGGAGCTCGCGGAACTAGCTTCTGGCTCCACCGCCTGGTGTAGACTTGTAGATCTGGCCTCCACGAGACGGCACGAACGCTCCGATAACTATGCAACATGAACAAGCAAACATACAAACAAGCAAGTATGCCAACAAATATTTAGTATAGTGGTCAGAATAGCGATATATGGATGGGTAGAGTCTTGAGTAGAATCTGTGTCATGTGGTGATGTGATATTACTAGTGGTGGAGAGGAGGTGCTTACCAGGAGGGTGGACTGGAGGCGAAGCGACACTATGCGTGTAGCCGGCAGAGCGGAGTAACTGAGTGGGTGGGAGTTTTCCTTGGCTGAGGGTGTGGAGTGTGTGTGGAGAGGGAGAGGGTAACTGGGTGTATTTATAGCTGGGTGTATGTGGTGTAGCACAGTGAAGTTCACTGTAGGTGAGAATAGTGACGAATGAATCGTCTGACTTAATATGAACAGGAGAGTTATAGGCAGAATATGGGACGAGAGTATTTTGGGAGTCTTTTGGAACATGAACCATGCTTAAGGGATGACATGGTTGGATAGGGAATAATTTGATAAGAATTTAGAAACAAGAATTATTGGAATCTGAGTTTGGAAGCCTGGTTCGAAGGAATCTCAAAGTTAAGCATGCTCAACTTGGAGAAACCTGAGATGGGTGGCCAGATGGGAAGTTCCCACTGAAAGGAAAATCACAATCACCAGAGTTTGTATGACTGGAACATGGGTCTGGCTGGTCTTAGGTAGACTGGACAACATGATGGATGAGTAGTTGAAATTTGGGATGACTAGATGACCGATGAATAGTAATGATGAATAGTGGCGATGGAAAAGTAGTTATAGATATCATCGATGAATAGTAACGATGATGAATAGTAATGATAAATAGTAACGATGACGAATAGCGTATGTAAATAGTAACGATGAATAGTAATGGTGAATAGTGATAGTGAATAGTTCGTATGAACGAACGATGAATAGGAACTATGAATGAACGGACGAACGATCTAATGATCGGACGAACGAACGATCGGAATTTCGGCAGCATAACGGCAGGAAAAAGATTACTTGGATGAACGAACGGACGAACGATCGAATGATCGGACGAACGAACGATCGGAATTTCGGCAGCATAACGGCAGGACAAAGATTATCTGGAAGAACGATGAATAGGGACTATAAACGAACGATGAACGATGAATAGGGACTATGAACGAACGATGAACGATCGAATGATCGAACGAACGAACGATCGGAATTTCGGCGGCATAACGGCAGGAAAAATATTATTTGGACGAACGAACGGACGAACGATCGAACGATCGGACGAACGAACCATGAACGATCGGACGAACGATCGAACGATCGGACGAACGAACGAACAAACTAAGAACAGGGGGATGAACGATCGAAGAACGATCGAACGATCCTTGTGCTAGTGTGTGCTTGTGTGGAACATGGAGTGGGTGTGTGTGGGGGGGGAGAGAGTTGCCATGAAATGGCTTAGGGTGGGATGAGAGGATTAGTGGGAGGATGAGAGGATTAGTGGGAGATTAGCATGTATTTGTCTTGTATAAGTGTAATTAGCTTGTAGAGCTCACCGTATGATACTGGAGGCATACGTATACGTATGGGCATGAGGAAAGTTATGAAGAAAATATTTGTAGGGACTTGAAAAATGATTCTGAAGGTATTTCTCAAGAGGAAAATACCTGGAGAATTATCGGTGGAATATTTGGGCAGTATTTCTGGAAAGAACTTGAAGGGGATCACTGGGGAAATATCTGGGCAGTATTTCTGGAAAGAATTTGAGGGGGTCATGGGGAAATATCTGGGCAGCATTTCTGGAAAGAATTTGAGGGGGGTCATTGGGAAAACATTTGTAGGATATTTTGAAGAGGATTTTGGAGAGAAAATAGACCACTATACTTTATTTGCTGATATCAACTTGCAAACAAACATTTTGAAACAAAATTTGAAATTCATTTTGAATTTAGAGCAAGTTTGAGGAAATTTCAGGATTTGAATTTTTGGGATGCTACAGTATTTGAGTCATAACCTAGCAAAAAACCTTCTACAGCTTTGGGAGCAAATTTGGAATTCCTACCTTTCTTCACTAGTATGTAACATTTACTCCCAAATACACGAAAATAAGACACGTTGGGTTTGTTACCGGTTAGAAGTTCATACGACGTCCTCTTGAGGAGGCGATGAAGGTAGACCCGGTTTATGGCGTGGCAAGCTGTGTTCACAGCTTCTGACCAAAACCGCTCGGGCGTCTTGAATTCTCCAAGCATCGTCCTCGCCATGTCTATAAGCGTCCTGTTCTTCCTCTCTACCACACCATTTTGCTGTGGTGTGTAGGGAGCGGAGAACTCGTGCTTGATTCCTTCCTCCTCAAGAAACTCCTCCACTTGAAGGTTCTTGAACTCGGACCCGCTGTCGCTTCTAATCTTTTTCACTTTGAATTCAAACTCGTTTTGAGCTTGCCTTAGAAAGCGCTTGAGGCTCCCTTGGGTTTCTGATTTATCTTCCCCCTATGCTGAGGTAGGCAACGGGTCCGAAGAGGTCCATGTGAAGTAGCTCCAAAGGTCTTGATGTGGTCATCACATTATTGCTGTTATGAGCGCTTCCCACCTGTTTGCCTGCTTGACAGCTGCACAAGGTCTATCTTTTTCGAAAAGCACATTTGTTAGACCTAACACATGTTCTCCCTTTAGAAGTTTGTGCAGGTTCTTCATCCCAACATGTGCTAGATGGCGATGCCACAGCCAGCCCATGTTAGTCTTAGCAATTAAGCATGCATCTAGATCGGCCTCCTCTTTCGAAAAATCCACTAAATAGAGTTTGCCATCTAGTACACCCTTAAAAGCTAGTGAACCATCACTCCTTATAAAGATAGACATATCTACATTTGTAAATAGACAATTATAACCCATGTGGCACAATTGACTAACAGACAGTAGATTATAGCCTAGCGACTCTACTAGAAATACATTAGAGATAGAGTGCTCATTAGTGATGGCTATCTTGCCTAAGCCTTTGACCTTGCCTTGATTTCCATCTCCAAATATGATTGTATCTTGGGAATCCTTGTTCTTGACGTAGGAGGTGAACATCTTCTTCTCTCTCGTCATGTGGTTTGTGCATCCGCTGTCGATAATCCAGCTTGAGCTCCCGGATGCATAAACCTGCAAGGTAAATTAGGCTTGGGTTTTAGGTACCCAACTCTTGTTGGGTCCTACAAGGTTAGTTATAATAGTCTTTGGGACCCAAATGCAAGTCTTGTCTCCCTTGCATTTGGCCCCCAACTTCCTAGCAATCACTTTCTTATTCTTACAACAAATTGCAAAAGAAGTATTGCAAGCATGGTAAATTGTAGAAGGTTCATTATGTACTTTCCTAGGCATATGAACAACATTTTTACTAGGCATATTTCTACCATGCACAAAAGAAGAACTTGAAGCAATCATAGCATGTGAATCATAAGCATAACTTCTATGAGTATTTCTAGAAAATTTTCTATCACTATAGATGAAAGCATGATTCCGTTGAGTACTATTAGCCATAGGGGCCTTCCCTTTCTCCTTAGCGGAATTGGAAGCCCTTTGACTTGTTAAGTTCTTGGCTTCCCTTCGAAAGCCAAGCTCATCCTTAATAGAGGGGTGTCTACCAACAGTGTAGGCATCCCTTGCAAATTTTAGTTTGTCAAAATCTACCTTGCAAGTCTTAAGTTGAGCATTAAGACTTGCAACCTCATCATTTAGTTTAGTAATGGATGCAAGATGTTCATTACAAGCATTAATATCAAAATCCTTGCACCTATTACAAATTACGACATGTTCCACACTTGAACTAGATTTATTAGTTGCTTCTAACTTAGCATTTAACTCATCATTAACATTATTCAAACTAGAAATAGACTCATGGCAAGCGGAAATTTTAGAAGATAAAATCTCATTCCTTTTAGTTTCTAAAGCAAGAGATTTTTGTACACTAATAAACTTATCATGTTCTTCATACAATATATCCTCTTGCTTTTCTAGGAGTCTATTCTTTTCATTTAAAGCATCAATCAATTCATTGATTTTTTCTACCTTGGCTCTATCTAAACCTTTAAATAAACTAGAATAGTCAACTTCATCATCACTAGAATCTTCATCGCTAGAAGTAGTATATTTAGGAGTTTCTCGAACACTTACCTCTTTCTCCTTTGCCATTAGGCATGTATGGCGCTCGTTGGGGAAGAGAGACGACTTGTTGAAGGCTGAGGCGGCGAGTCCTTCGTCGTCGGAGTCAGACGAAGAGTAGTCCGAATCCCACTCTTTGCCAAGGTGCGCCTCGCCCTTCGCCTTCTTGTAGGACTTCTTTTTCTCCCTCTTCCCGCTCTTTTCTTGTGCCTTGTCACTATCATTATCGGGACAATTAGCAATAAAGTGACCGGTCTTACCACACTTGAAGCAGGAGGGCTTTCCCTTTGTCTTGCTCTTGTTGGGATGCTCCTTGCGTCCTCTTAGCGCCGTCTTGAATCGCTTGATAATGAGGGCCATTTCATCCTCATTTAGCCCGGCCGCCTCAACTTGCGCCACCTTGCTAGGTAGCGCCTCCCTGCTGCTTATTGCTTTGAGAGCAACGGTTTGAGGCTCGTGGATGGGCATTGGGACATTCAATGCCTCATCAACGTATCTTGCTTCCTTGATCATCATACGCCCGCTTACAAACTTTTCGAGGATTTCTTCGAGCGTCATCTTTGTGTACCTAGGATTCTCACGGATTGAGTTCACAAGATGAGGATCAAGAACAGTGAAGGACCTGAGCATAAGTCGGACAACGTCGTGGTCCGTCTATCTCGTGCTTCCATAGCTCCTGATTTTGTTGACCAGGGTCTTGAGCCTGTTGTACGTTTGCGTTGGCTCCTCTCCCCTGATCATTGCGAACCTCCCTAGTTCGCCTTCCACCAACTCCATCTTGGTGATATTGGTGGCGTCGTTCCCCTCATGAGAAATCTTGAGGGTGTCCCAGATTTGCTTGGCGTTGTCAAGCCGCTCACCTTATTATACTCGTCCCTGCACAAGGATGCTAGCAAAATAGTGGTATCTTGTGCATTTTTATGGATTTGCTCATTAATGAAAATGGGGTTGTCAGTACTATCAAAAAGCATTCCGTTTTCAACAATCTCCCAAATACTTGGATGGAGAGAGAATAGGTGACTACGCATTTTGTGACTCCAAAATGGGTAGTCTTCTCCATCAAAGTGCGGAGGTTTCCCGAGTGGAATTGAAAGTAAATGAGCATTGGAATTAAACGGAATACGAGAATAATCAAAAGAAAAATTCAAATTAATCGGTTTCTTTTTCTTGTCATATTCGTCGTCTCTTGGGGAAGAAGAAGACTCGTCGCTGTCGTAGTAGACGATCTTCTTGATGCGCCTCTTCTTCTTCCCGTCCTTCTTCTTATGACTCGAGCCAGAGTCCGAGGGCTTATCATCTCTTGGCTCGTTGACGATGGACTCCTTTGTCTTGTCGTTGACCACCATCCCCTTTCCCTTACGATCCATCTCTTCGGGCGATTAGTCCCTTGTGTGAAGAGAACGACTCTGATACCAATTGAGAGCACCTAGAGGGGGGTGAATAGGCGATCCTGTAAAAAACGAATACTTGTAGCCACAAAATTTGGTTAAGTGTTAGCTCAATAGAATCAAGTGGCTAAGGACCAAGCTCTTGTGAAACACAATGGACAAGAAGAACACAAGCACAAGAGACACGATGATTTATCCCGTGGTTCGGTCAAGTAGCACTTGCCTACTCCATGTTGTGGCGTCCCAATGGACGAGGGTTGCACTCAACCCCTTTCAAGTGATCCAATGATCAACTTGAATACCACGGTGTTTTCCTTTCTTTTACTATCTCCCGTTCGCGAGGAATCTCCACAACTTGGAGCCTCTCGCCCTTATAATTGATTATCACAAAGAAGCACGGAAGTAAGGGAGGGGAGAGCAACACACACAAGACTCAAAGCACGAACACAAACACGCACACAAGCCACAACTTGAGCTCACAACACAATGCGGGGAGTTTTCTACTCAACTAGAGCTCAAGTCACTTATCACAAAGAATCAAATGCGCGAGAATGGAGTCTTGGTGCTTAGAGATGATCAAAGAATGCTTGGGTGACTCCTCCATGCGCCTAGGGGTCTCTTTTATAGCCCCAAGGCAGCTAGGAGCCGTTGGAGGCAATCTGGGAAGGCAACTCTTGCCTTTTGTCGGGTGGCGCACCGGACAGTCCGGTGCACCACCGGACATGCACTATTCATGGTCCGGTGCAGATCTCCTTCCTAAAATGGTACAGCCGACCGTTGCAGAATTGTACCCGTTGGCGCACCGAACACTGTCCGGTGCCCCCTGCCGACCGTTGGCGCGCCCACGCGTCGCGTGCGGATTGCGCGGCCGACCGTTGGCGCAGTCGACCGTTGGCTCACCGGACAGTCCGGTGCCTCACCGGACCGTCCGGTGAATTTTAGCCATACGCCGTTGAACGATTCCCGAGAGCGACGACTTCGCCGCAGACGGCTCACCGGACAGTCCGGTGCACCACCGGACAGTCCGGTGAATTATAGCCGTACTCTATTCCAAACCAATTTCTCCTGTTTCTAGCACTTAGACATAATACATTAGTACTCAAATCAATGTACTAAGTCTAGAAACATACCTTGTAACTTAATTTGCACTTCTTGAGTCCTTGGCACAAATTAACACTTAGAGCATATGTGTTGGGCACTTAATCACCAAAACACTTTACAAATGGCCCAAGGGCACATTTCCCTTTCAAATAGGAGGATCAATCCTTTTTATCTAAGATAGAATTATCTTACCACATGTTGTTTTTGAGATATGTGTGTGCATACGAAGAGAAGGATGCATATTTAAAAATATTTAGCCACTAGCCAGCTAGCCCCTGTTAATCTGTAGTTGTGGGCTCCATCCCTCCTCGAGGCACCCGTATATTAACTTCTCTTGCAACATTTCTCTTTCAGACCTTGTTTCTCCTAGAACCTAGCGGTCATTCCATCCGATCAAAAGTTTGTATGAATTAGACAAGGCTTTTTAGCCCTATCAGGATATATCTACCTTCGTCTTGTTATCGATCGGTCTATATCCATCCGCGTCAATCCTTATCTAACGTTATGCCCTAATACATGATCATTCTTTACCATCAACCTACAGCCACCTGAGTGCCACATCAGCTTTTATTTACAGTTTTTTGTTGGAAATAAAATATGATGTTTTATTGAAGGAAAGAATCAACGAGCATATGAATAACCAAATAAAAATTTTATAGTTCATATTACTTAAAAAGTACACAATACATATGTTAAACTAAAATAAAAATTACATAATGAATAAAACATAAAACTTACATTACTTGAAAAAATAAAAAAAGATAACTCATAAAAATAAAATATAATTCCTATGATGCAGATCCTAAATATGCTACATGAAATTATTTTAGAGTTGATCAAGCATCAGGCTTGTATGGAGTACAACCTCACACTGATAATCATATTATTTGCATGCATAATCATATTGAGTACCTCATGGAAAAATGATTGACTCAAGATAGCAGGAATATGGAATCGAGTCTTGAGTACCCCAAATGAGTCTTGAGTACCCCAAATGTCATATCCTTATGTGTGCCCTCCTAACATGCAACAAATATTTATTGTTTTGGAGTCTGGAAGGAAAATGGTCTTCACGAACACTGGTCACGAAGGGTAGGTTCCATCGATGAGGTAGTATCTCTGGTTGTACTCGTATCTATTCATAGTGAAGTTCAAGTTTGGTGCTTCACCTTTCAGCACTGAGTGAAGAGCTTGCACTTGCCGGGTTTTACGAGGCCATGGAGAGAAGCAACACTACGAAGGTCACTGACGAGATATTGGCTGGACTGTCGGATGATTCTGAGGATAGCGAGGATTTTGATTTTGAGAGTGATGCTGATGATGCCGAAGAACGACCCTGGAGACCAAGCCATGTTAACTTTGGGAAATCAACTATGAAGCGAGGCCATATTGAATCTATGAAAGGTAAATATCTTCACGATGTTTCTATAGTGAGGCCTGGTGAGGAGTGCACTGTTCCTCTTCCTGAAAAAGACGAAGTAGTTGATTATTAAAGCTTTTTTAAGGCTGGGCTATGCTTTTCTCTCCATAAAATGTTGGTCGAGGTACTAAAAAGATTCAAAATATACCTTCATCAGCGTACCCCCGAAGCTCTGATTAAGGTTGGGATTTTCATCTGGGCAGTAAGGAGTCAGGGCTTGGAGCCAGATGCCGACTGTTTTTATAATATTCACAAGCTTTTTTATCAAACAAAAGCTACTAGAAAAGAGCAGTATCATAACAACTTTGCTTGTTATACCTTTGTGTACCAGTCAGATACTAGGCGCCCTGTCCCAACCTTTGGACACAAATGTCAAGGTTCATGGATGAAGCAATGGTTTTATGTTAAGAATGACTTGGACAATAGGAAGGACATCAGGGGTGTAATTCAGTGGCCTATCCGATCTCGCTTTGGCATAAAAAGGCTAGCTATTGTGAAAATAGAAAAGGCCCAAGCTTGCATGGTGGCATTTAATGTTGTGTGTAGTTACATTAGCACTAGGGATTTGGTCCAAGAGCATATAGCTATTAAAGTTTGCCCCCTTTTCAACGAATGGGAAATGCCGAAGGAGGCTGATGAGATTCAAGCCAGAGTGCTGGAAAAGGTGGTTTGGTATATCTAAAATATACATATCGATACAAAAGTCAGTTTGGTGAACCTGATGATGAATGGCTTGAAGCTATTGAGGAAACTTGTGATGAAATGTTGGGGGCTTATATTGAGGCTGAAGATGAAGCCATGAATACCGCTTTTGGTGCCCAAGGAAAGAGAAGGTTGAACAAGGTGTTTGATGTTATTGGTTTTATTTATTCTGACTACTATTTTTGTACCCAAAGGAAAGGTCAAAAGAGGAAAATTGCTTTAAAATCCTCTTCGAGTGTTCCAAAGCAGAAGAGAGTAAAAATTCTGGCAAATCGGTCGAAATCGTATTATGTCGAAAGGGTGACAGTAATACCTGCATTCTCGGCTACCGAGGCGGATGAGAGGAAGGCTATGTCCTTGAAGGTAACAGACCTTGATTTTTACTCTGATTGGCTTAATTAAATTTTGTTATTGAGATGTTTGTTTTATTTTGAATTTCGAATATAGGAAACAAAAAAGTCGAAGAGGAGGGAGTAACTGAAATTCAAGTTTGGGATGAAGTACCCTTGGCCAGCATGGAGCTGAAGGTGTTGAGCAGTGCAGAGGAGCAGTCGAAGCCAACATCTACCACAACAGGGACCCCTCGAAAGGGCAAAAAATGGCCAATGTGTTGAAGGCTATGTTTAAACCTGCGAAGATGGCTTCATCTGCTGTCACACCCGAGTTTTAGTGGTCCAAAACCCGGGCGCGAAATAATCACCAGGTGTGCTGGGACCAAGTCTCACACATATGATGAATAGTGGTACAGAAACGAATGTCACATCTTTACTATATAATAGGAGTTCTGTAAATAAATAAATAAATAATGACATCATAAGGAGACAACAATCCAGCAACCCAAAGTTGACTGGGAGACGATGACCTAGACCTCTCATGAACTCATCACAGCATCCTCCATGTGCCTCATCCTGCGGTACCTGCTCTTGACCTGTGGGGGTGTGAGATAGCAAGAGTGATCTCACATACGTTCATCGCTCAACAAGTTGTGGGGAATAATGTGCATGAACTCACCAAAAGTGGGAGTTCACATGAAGTGTAAGGCTTACCAAAGAGAATGGTTAGAGCTGAGCATTGCTTTTAAAGTTGGTCAAAATTTTATTAGCAGTTACTAAGTATAAGTAAATACCAACCCAATTAAGTAGTAGAACAAAAGTGATAACAACACCCTCGATACAATGCATATGACAAATTGAATTTAGTTCCATAAATTAATCATGTGTGGGTCCGAGCTGCTCATGACCGTGAGCACGGCTAATATACCAGTTTTACACTGCAGAGGTTGCACATATTTACCCACAAGTCGTGTTACCCATTTGCCACGGGGTTAATCGGACCCCATAAACCTCTACCAAGGAAGCGAGGCAGGGTACCACTACAAGGCCTTTACAAAGTTCCACTAGCTTCAGAAAACCCGCTACAGTTTCTAGGAAGCTCCAATGCAGGGACCCCTCGCCTGACCGCCATCATAGCAAAATCAACCCAAGGGCCTCCCTACACTGACCACTCCCCTACTGCCCTTGCCCCTTTCAGGTAAGGTAGTCTTCCACTGGCTTTCCTAATTAGTCAGCTAAGGGCGTCCCATACCACCCTTGTGGTAGCATTGTTTTCCCAGGTGGTCGCTCCATGTTCCGATTAACATAATGATCTTATCATGAACAGTAAATAACAAACTGATAATAAAAGTATGATCATGAATAATATATATCTTGTTGGGGACTTGTTCTCAACTGCTACGAATTAAGAACAAGGCAACATAAAATGTTAAATGTTAATGCCCTTCGTCCAACGAAACATTATTCCCTTAAGGACTAATGAACTTTGGACGAAGGTTAAAATCAATACGATTACGAAGGTTGAATCTTCGTAATTGAATTTTAATAAATCGTATAAAGTAATATAAAATATGAAATGTCAAAGGTAAATAAATTATAAACGAGTAACATTACTTTCATACTATATTGATTTAATGTATTACAACATTGGATACAATTATACCTCTGTCTTGACAAAGATTGATTCCCGAATGATGCGATTGCAATTACAGGAATGCGTGAACAGTAAAGGAATACTGTTCACTATTTATAGGCACGGGACATAGCCTGGGAGGAATTACAACCATGCCCCTCATAAGGAATTACAACAACGACTCAAACATTTATGGACTAAAAGGTCATTCTACTCTTAAGTCGGTTTGTAATTCCGAAGCTTCATGAAGAGGAACCTTCGGTCATCACATGCGGACAGCTTCAGCCGAAGCTGTTTCTCCCTTCAAGACCTTCGGCGACGAAGCATAATCCCAACAGTAGCCCCTTCGCGGTGCTAGATCGTTTTTCGTAACGAGCTTGATCCGTGAAAAAAGTCTCTTAGGCTTCGGGAAGCCGAAGGTCTGAAAAACACCTTCCCTGAGCTCGTTGTCGAGAAACGATTTAGTTTCCGAGCGCGTAGCGGTCCCACCTTGCAGCGGGTGCAAGCAGCTGTTCGCCTGGTGTAAAAATCCTGGCGATTCACCTCCTTACCTGCATCACTATATAAACAGATGGGTAGATGTGAAGTTACCACAGCATTCATTGCTATTTGCACTGTTTTGCTGCCAAAATTTTTAACGATAGCCGAAGCTTGACTTTCGGAATCAAACGAAGCTTTAGTTTGAAGCCTACTTCGTCAGAAGAAAAAGCTTCGGAAGAAAAAATATTTAGTTCCCAAAAAATTCAGAATTAGATGGCCAGAGTGCGCTCTACCGCTAGAGTTGAGCGTGAGGGAGGCGAAACTGAAGGATCAGAGACTGTTCCCATCTCCGAAGCGATGCAACGATCCGGACTGGTAACCTCGGAGGGAATCCATACCGCCGAGACAGAACAAACTGTTCCCATCCCCGAAGTTGCTGCCGAAACGGAAGAAGGAAATATTGAAGAAACTGATCCCGAAGATGATTATCATATTGCCGTGCCAAGTAAGCCCAGCCACTTGGACTTCGGCAAGTCGACTGTCTCTAAGGCTGATCTCAACAAGATGGTGAAGTCGGGTTATTTCAGCGAGAGTCAGAAGAAGCTACTTTGCTTCGGGGGGGAAGAAACCACCCCGAAGCCAGAGAAGGATGAAATAGTCATTTTCAAGAGTTTTCTAAAGGCTGGGTTGAGATTCCCCCTCCATGGGATTATTGCAGATGTATTGAAGGAATTTGGGATCTACTTTCATCAGCTGACTCCTAACGCTATCGTTAGGCTTAGTGTTTATATCTGGGCCCTCCGAAGCCAGGCGGTTGAGCCGTTTGCCGACAGCTTTTGTCGAGTTCATGAACTACATTACCAGACGAAGGCTAGAAAAGATGGATTACATGATAACTTTGGTTGCTATAATTTTGCCTATCAGAAAACCACAAAGTTTCCTGTAATTAGCTACCGAAGTAAATGGCCGGCAGGCTGGAAGTCAGAGTGGTTTTATGTGAAAGTTGACGAAGACAAAGAGAAGCTGGTACAAAGCCCTCTTGAATTGATCTTCGGAGAAACAAGACCGCGATGCCACATGACATTAGAAGGTCCCACTTGGGCTGCACTGGGTGAGTTTAAAATTATTTCAGAGCATATCAGTACTAGGGACCTGGTTCAAGAGTTCTTGGCCTTCAGGGTTTTCCCTACTTTAAAAGAATGGGAAATGCCGAAGCTAGAGGGGGAGAAGAAGAAAGGGGAGCTTGTGCGGTTACCTTACTATTACAAGTTTAAGAAATACTTTAAAACGCCTTGCCAAGAGTGGCTGGACACAATTGAAGTAATGTGCAATGAGATACTCGGTAATTACTCCAAAAAAGAAGATCAGTTGATGACTGCGGCCTTCGGTACCCGTCCGAAGCGAAGACTGAATCGAGTGCTAGACGCCTTGGGTTTTGAATACCCTGACTACGAACAACTGAATAAAATTGTCGAAGGCCGGAAAAGGAGAAGGGTAGCCGAAGCTTTAAATGAAGATGAGAAAGAACCGCCAAAAGGGAAGAATATTCTGAAGAAGAGAAAAGTATCATCTCCGAAGCGAAAAGTATCTGACGAAGAAGAGACTCCCGCATCACGCTCTGCCACTGACGTGGAAGAGATTTTGAAGGTAATGACTGAATCCCTGCCTGTGAAGCTAAGTCCATTAGGGCCTCAACTGACGAAATTTTTTCAGAAGGAAAAGGAGCCCGAAAAAACGAAGAAAACAACAAAGAGACAAAGAATCATCGCAGTGACCGAAGTCATTGACAAGACACCACCGAGAGCTTCAGCTCGGAAAATACCAGCGGCTGAGGAAATATCAAATGTTGAAGTCGCACCTTCGGAAATCGCGGCTACCGAAGCTACCTCAGCTGAAGATTTGAACTTGGAAACTACGATTGAACATATCGACAAAATACTGCTAGAAATGGCCACAGAAGAAGCTACTACTGCCGCCGAAGAGACCATGACCGCAGTGTCTGGGAAAGGAAAAGAAATAGCTGACGATACTTCGGAGGACAAAACCTTCATGTTTCAAAATTTAGTTGGACAAGAATTGTCAAAAACCAAAATAGAAGAGCTTAAAGAATATGCCAAATCTTGCGGATATAAACCAGGAGCACTCCTCTTCGGAGGTATTGACGATGAAAAATTAGGCTGTATCCGGGATCAGACTGGAGCTAAGATTATCGGTACTCTATCAAAGAGTATCGGTTTTCCGAAGCTAGAAACAGATATTAGCCGCTACCGACGACAACATATCGTTGGTAGTTTATTTTATTCCAATTTCAAGGTGAACTACTTTTTCCTTGACTTTTATTGTTTTTAATAATGAAAACATTTCTAACGAAGGTTGTTTATGTGCAGAGTATGCTGTTGAGTAAGGCTTTGAAAATGCAGCAGGATCTGGAAGACAAAAAACATGAGGTTATGATTGAAAATTTAGAGAACAAAATAAAAGAGCAATCAGCTGCTATTGAAAAGAAAGACTTCGAGCTTCAGTCAACTGAAGGCTTATTGGCAGAAACCGAAGCTAAAATAGCAGAATTGAATACGAAGCTTCTCTGCCAATCTAAACAGTTTGAACAAGAGAAGCAAGAACTTAATGCGAAACTTGAAGCCGAAGTCCAACAAAATTCAAATTTGAAAAAATTATTGTCAAGCCTTCAAGACAAATGTTTGGAGTTTAGCAATAAATGTATTGAGCGACTGAGAAAGATCTTCCACACAGTTGGGGCTAGCAGCGAGAAATTCACTCCGTCACCTGAAGATTTACAAAAGACCTTCGAACATATTGAGGGTGAAATTGATGAGCTTGACGAAGTTATAGCCGGGCATGGTGACTTCTGTGCCTGGGTAGCTTCTCGGGGCACTGCTGCAGCTTTTCTGAAAGCTGGTTGCGACCATGGAAAAATTGTTAACAGGCCCAATTTCACCCTGTCACCATCAATTTTAGATGACATTCCTGACCTCGCCCGAAGCATTTCTAATAGATTTGTAAAGATGATATGGACAAAAGGCGGGCGAGAAAAGGCTGGAGACGAAGCTCGAAGTCATCTTGAACCAGTAAGAAATCATACCTTGTGTTTACCTTCTCCTTCAAACTTGGTTTTGACTTCACAACTTAATTCATGTAGGGTGACGAAGCCGCCGAGACCGATGCTTGAAGAGTATGACGCCGAAGCTGAGGCCCCATGAAGATCAGTAGGAATAGACTGTAGAAAAACTCAAGAAACTTTTGAAATAACTTTTGTAAATATGGCTAAACTGTTCTTAATGAATTTTGTTCATACCTTGTAATATGCTCTTACCCTTCCATTAATGTATGAGGTGCTTTGATGTGGACGAAATTATCTTTTTGAGCCTAAGGCGAAAAAACACCTTCCCTTCTTTTCGTACACAGCGAAGCATAAAAACATGTTTTCCTTTCTGCCGAAGCTCTTCTTTTCGTATACGACGAAGTACAAAAGACAGTTTTTTCCTTTTTGCTGAAGCAACCACTTATGCTATGATGATGGTTATCCTACATATGCCTGGATGAATGTTTATGAATGCAAATGTTATGATGTAATGTGGTGTGGAAATGAATGTTCAAACACACATCCGAGGCCGCAATCACAACCGTTATTTCCTTAGAGACAATCACATATCAGCGTTGACTTTTCGCTGTAAGCCTCCCTTAGGAGCTTCTTCGCCTTTTACTTTCGGCGGTATCAGCGTTGATTTTTCGCTGTAAGCCTCCCTTAGGAGCTTCTTCGCCTTTTACTTTCGGCGGTATCAGCGTTGATTTTTCGTTGTAAGCCTCCCTTAGGAGCTTCTTCGCCTTTTACTTTCGGCGGTATCAGCGTTGATTTTTCGCTGTAAGCTCTGGATTCCCTTTGGAACGACTTCTGAGCAGAAAACTTACACTGCGCCCCCATTGGAGCGACTTCTTTAGTAGCTTCGTCGTGCTCCGCATCCCCTTAGGGACGGCTTTCGAGCTTCTTCTCTGTTTCTTTTTTTTCTTTTTCGGCACTCGATGGTGCGTTTTCAGTTTTTACATTTACATCTCTGGGGGATTTTGCTCTTATAGAGGTAAAAATAAAAAAGAAATTACATGTGATGGCCCCATTAAAAACCGTTCTCCCCCTTTAGAAAGGAAAAGGGTGCCATAAAAGAAAAATAGAAAATATAAAAAATTACATCAAGTTATACATAAAATCGCCGAAGTTCATCCGCATTCCAAGATCTAGGAATGTCGTTGCCGTCCATATCCTTCAATTTGTATGAACCGGGTCTTGACGAAGATGCTACCAAAAAAGGTCCCTCCCATTTCAACTGCAACTTGCCTACTGTATCTGGGTTTGCCACTCTCTGAAGTACCAAATGTCCTGGCTCAATATTCTTTAGCCGAACCTTTCTATCACGCCATTTGATTGTTTCGGCTTGATATTTATTGATGTTCTCCACAGCTTGAAGCCTGATCCCTTCTATAGCATCTTTTTCTACAGAGTGATCAGCTTCAAAATCTGATTCTGCCGAAGCTACTACTCTTATTGATCCGGTTTTAACTTCCTCCGGAGTTATTGCTTCGTCACCAAACAATAATTTGAATGGAGTAAAGCCTGTTGACCTTGATGTTGTTGTATTGTGGCTCCACACCACTTTGATTAATTGATCTGGTCACTTTCCCCTGGGTTGATTGAAGATTAACTTCATTATTCCTGTCATTATGATGCCATTGGCTCTTTCAACAAGTCCATTTGACTCCGGATGTCTAACTGATGCAAAATGGATCTTCGTGCCAATTTGATCACAAAATTGTCTGAAATCTTCGGAGTCGAACTGTGTTCCATTATCTACAGTGATGGCCTTTGGCACTCTGAAACGACAAATAATATTCTGCCAGAAAAACTTTTGAATGGTGGCCGAAGTTATTGTGGCTAAAGGCTTTGCCTCAATCCATTTAGAAAAATATTCCACGGCTACTACAACATATCTTAAGTTTCCTTGGGCCGGTGGTAACGGACCTAACAAGTCAAGGCCCCACCTTTGCAATGGCCAGGTGGGTTGTATCAGCTGAGTTAAAGACGAAGGTTGTTTTTGATCTCTTGCACATTTCTGACAACCTTCGCACTTTTGAACTAATTCCGCTGCATCCGAAGCTGCCTTCGGCCAGTAAAACCCTTGACGAAAAACTTTTCCAAGTAACGACCTAGAACCAATGTGAGATCCACACAGGCCTGCATGTATTTCTTTCATCAATTCTATGCCTTCGGCTCTGGATAAACACTTGAGTAATGGAGCACAAACTCCATGCTTGTACAACTCCCCTTTTATCATGACATATGGACGAGCTCTTGCCTCTATCCTCCTGTTATAAGCTTCGTCATCTGAAAGGAAGTTACCCTGAAGGTAAGAGATGATCTCAGTTCTCCAGTCTTCACTATAAACAGGAGATATATTGAGGACTGCTCTTTCAAGAAGCTCCACTGAAGGTGCTTTTATTGTTTCGAAGAACACATCCGAAGGTAAGGGCAACCCCTGTGCCGCTGACTTAGCTAGCAAATCAGCATGCTCATTCTCTCCTCGAGGAATATTTTTGACAGAAAATCCTTCGAAGGAGGCTTCAATCCTTCGGACCGTGTCTAGATATTTTTCGAGCTTCGGATCTTTAGCCTTACAACTCTTGTCAATATGACCGGAAACAACCTGGGAATCAGTTTTAAGAATGGTCCTTCTGATTCCCATTGCTTTTAACTTCCGAAGACCCAAAAGCAAGGCTTCGTACTCAGTAATATTGTTTGTGCAACTAAAATCGAGTCTTGCCGCATAACAAGTTTTAACTTTGGATGGTGAGACCAACACAGCAGCTGCTCCTGCTCCGAAGGTTCCCCACGACCCATCGCAAAACACTGTCCACACTTCGGCATCTTTATTTGTTTCTTCATCCTGAGCCCCTGGCGTCCAGTCGGCAATGAAATCTGCCAATGCTTGAGACTGGATCGAAGATCTATGCACATAATCAATGCAAAATTCATTGAGCTCCGCAGCCCATTTTCCAATCTGTCCAGTAGCTTCTCTATTTCGCATAATATCCTTCAACGGTTGCGAAGAAGGAACAACAATATTATATGCTTGAAATAATGCCGAAGCTTCCTGGATGCCATCAAGACAGCATATAACACCTTCTCCAATTCTGTATAGTTTTTCTTTGATACACTAAGAACTTCAGATACAAAATATACTGGGATCTGCTTCTTGACTTGGCCATCAAGCTTTTCCTGGACAAGTGCTGCACTTATCGCTGAGTGCGAAGCTGCCACATATAATAACAAAGGAGCCCCTGGTGTTGGTGGAGTTAATGTTGTTAGATCCATCAAATATTGCTTCAGTTCCTCGAAAGCTTTTTGTTGGCTTGGTCCCCATTGAAAGACTTCGGCTGATTTCAGCACTTCAAAGAATGGTAAATTTCTCTCTGCTGATCTGGATATGAATCTATTGAGAGATGCCAGCCTCCCCATCAATCTTTGGGCCCCCTTTTTTGTATTTGGTGGCTCCATTCGAAGTATAGCTTCAATTTTACTTGGATTAGCTTCAATTCCCTTTGTTGAAACCAAGCATCCATGAAATTTCCCCTTCTTTACTCCGAAGACACATTTTTCTGGATTCAGCTTTAGACCAGCTTGTCTAAAATTGGCGAAGGTCTCCTGCAAATCAGCAATGTGATTTTCTTGTTTTGTGCTTTTTACAATGATATCATCAACATAAGTTAGCACATTTCTGCCTATCTGAGACTGAAGAACCTTCGAAGTCATTCTGCTGAAACTTCCTCCAGCGTTCTTGAGCCCCTCAGGCATCCGAAGGTAACAATATGTTCCACTAGGGGTTATGAAACTGGTCTTCGGCTCATCCTCCTTCTTCATCCAAATTTGATGATAGCCTGAATAACAGTCTAAAAGACTCATAAGCTCTGATGAAGCTGCTGCATCAACTAAGGAGTCTATCCTTGGCAATGGGAATTCGTCCTTCGGACAGGCCTTGTTGAGATCTGTAAAATCGATACACATTCGCCATTTGCCATTGGCCTTTTTTTACCATAACAGTGTTAGCTAGCCATTCTGGGTACTTTACTTCTCTGATAACTCCTGCACTGAGGAGTCTTTTGACTTCATTCCGAGCTCCTTCGGCCTTGTCATCAGACATTTTCCGAAGCCTCTGCTTTCTGGGTCTGAAGGATGGATCAACATTGAGAGAATGTTCAATAACATACCTGTTAACTCCGCAAAGATCATTAGCTGACCATGCAAAGACATCTTTGTTGTTGAACAAAAACCTTATCAAGGTTTTCTCCTGTTCTTCGGATAATTGGGAGCCCAACAGCACTTTCTGCTCTGCTATGTCCTCACATAAGAGCATGGGCTTCGGCTGATCTGCTGAAGCCGCTTTCTCCCTTCTGAATTTGTACTGTTCACAAGCTTCAGCTCCATCTATATTATGGATTGCTTTTGAGTCAGTCCAGTTTCCTTCGGCCCTTCTGGCAGCTTCCTGACTTCCATGAATAGCAATGGGTCCTTGATCCGAAGGTATCTTCATGCAAAGATAAGCAGGATGAAGAATTGCTTCGAAAGCATTGAGGGTGCCACGACCAATAATTGCATTGTAAGGGTATTCCATGTCAACAATATCAAACACAACTTGCTCAGTTCTGGTGTTGTTGATGAAACCGAAGGTCACTGGCATGGTGATCTTGCCCAGTGCTACAATTTGTCTTCCTCCGAAGCCACAGAGAGGGTGCGTAGCATCATGGATCTTGTCTTCGGGCTCTTGCATTTGTCTGAAAGCTTTGGCAAATATGATATCAGCTGCGCTGCCTATGTCAACCAAGACATTATGGACCAGAAATCCTTTGATCACACAAGAGATAACCATAGCATCATTGTGTGGGTAATCCTTGAGTTGAAGATCCTCTTGGGAGAAGGTAATTGGAATGTGGGACCATCTTGACTTGATGAAGGGTCCTTGCACCCCAACATGCTGTACCCTTCTCTGTGCTTCTTTCCTCTGCTTTTTGTTGGCTGGCTCTGAGCATGAACCACCTGTTATCGGGAGCACCAGCTTCGGGGCCGAAGCAGCTCCAACTTGATCGTTGAACGAAGCCATCAGCTCAATAAGTGGAAGTGAGTTGGACCGGAGGTGGGCGCCAATGTTGGGGACTTGTTCTCAACTGCTACGAATTAAGAACAAGGCAACATAAAATGTTAAATGTTAATGCCCTTCGTCCAACGAAACATTATTCCCTTAAGGACTAATGAACTTTGGACGAAGGTTAAAATCAATACGATTACGAAGGTTGAATCTTCGTAATTGAATTTTAATAAATCGTATAAAGTAATATAAAATATGAAATGTCAAAGGTAAATAAATTATAAACGAGTAACATTACTTTCATACTATATTGATTTAATGTATTACAACATTGGATACAATTATACCTCTGTCTTGACAAAGATTGATTCCCAAATGATGCGATTGCAATTACAGGAATGCGTGAACAGTAAAGGAATACTGTTCACTATTTATAGGCACGGGACATAGCCTGGGAGGAATTACAACCATGCCCCTCATAAGGAATTACAACAACGACTCAAACATTTATGGACTAAAAGGTCATTCTACTCTTAAGTCGGTTTGTAATTCCGAAGCTTCATGAAGAGGAACCTTCGGTCATCACATGCGGACAGCTTCAGCCGAAGCTGTTTCTCCCTTCAAGACCTTCGGCGACGAAGCATAATCCCAACATATCTCAATACCCAAAACCACATAAAGCAATAGCATGTACTACCTGTGGGGGATGGATATCCCCCGGGTCCACTAGAAGGCAAGAAGGCCTTGCGAAAGGCTTTGGGCCTATTGTCTCGCAAGGTCGCCCCTTCGTGGGCCACGGGAGAACTGCTAGCAAAATGGGCCGACGCAGGGAATGAGCAGACTCGGGCCTAGGCGGCTCATTGGATTTAAGTGTTATCCACAGCTCTAATCCGATTTTCCCGTGCAACACCCTTGGATGTCGGAACCAAATGAGGGTAAGTTGGCAAGATTATAGGGAGTTAAGTTCAGTCGGTTCACTATTACTTAGGTATACATCGTTATCATACACGCATGTAGTGCCTCACGGTCGAATATATAAGGCCTAGGGGGTACCCCATCATTTCCAGGTCATTCATCAACCATCTACTCAGCTCACTAGCTTTCTCCATACTAGAGAATTCCCTTGTAACCCACCACATAAAGATCCACACCAGGAAGTAGGGTGTTACGCATCTCAAAGCGGCCTAAACCTGTAGAAAATTGTCTACCGTCTCTCGTGCGTCTCACACGAACCATTGAGTTACAGTCAGCAACACCGTCCTACCCAAAAGCACCTCAAGGGCTAACCCCAGGTGCGCGGTCGGGCTCCAAACATCGACAGCTGGCGCCCCAGGTAGGGGTGTGTCATTGATCCAAGCTAGCTCAATGGCTGTCACCTTCCAATGCAAGATTGCTCTCCACCCTGGATCCGTATTCTGCTTTGGGACCATCTCGTCCGTAGCAGATGATAAGGGAGTTCTGCACCACATAGCGGATCCACCAGAGAAGAAGCCTTCCTCGGAAATCTCCAAGAAAGCCGGAACAAGGCAGCAGATAGCGCAACCTCCTGTGCCCGAGGCAAAGACTACCTTCGGCAAGTCGAGAGCCGGGAATTCACTTACCCGAAGAACCCTGTTGTCCACCTCATCCACAAAGGAGTGGACACGGATTACAAGGAAAAAAGAAGCAAGTGGGATAGAGGCCCATCAAGTTGTCCTTCTGACACCTTCGCCCTCAAAGAAAGATGGAAAGAAATTCATCACCACAGCAACTCCTTTCTACCCCGACGTCCTCTTCATTGGGGGGAGAGTAGAGTCATCTCCCATCTCCGACGACGAGCCAACCATGCCAGGGGAAGAACCTCCTCAGCGAGAAGCTCGGCGACGGAGGAACCGATGCCGAAATATTCGGCGACATCACGAAGCTGGGGAGCGGGACCCAGCGCAGCCTATATCGCGAGATGAAGTTTCAGAAGTAGGAGAAACTCCTGACGAGCGAGGCTTTAGAGAAAGGTGGAACTCTCGCCGACGTTATCGCCGGCAAGCTCAAGATCGAGAGCAAGTTGAGCAGGACACGAGGTTACGCCGAGAGAACCCTCTCTTTGCGTGAAACCTAAACCCTGACTTCACTCGTGCAATGAACACACCGAGTGAAGTCGGATGAGTGTTGGCTCGGATAGCTGATGGCCTCCCCTGGACTTTAGATGCTGAAGGCTATCGTCGGCTGCTCACTCGGGCAGCTAATCATCTTCTACCCCTCGCTTATCCCTCGAGCGATCTGCGACATGCCATCAACAGTCGGTGAGATGCACAGAGCTCCATCAATGCTTCGCGCAAACGACGACAAGAAAATGAGATATGGTGCCGAGAGGAGTACGATCGGGACCATGGCGTTCTGACACGAAGTCACGCCACCAGAGTTGAGTTGGCGACGGCTTCAACTATTGGCACGACCGGGGACAGTCGAGGTGACACATCAATGACTTCCCTCCTCGAGACCGACACCATGAACGTCGACAAGAGGACACATGTGGAGTATCCACGCTTACTCCATGTCTTAGGGCCATCCAGTGGCCCCCAAACTTCAAGGTCTCCAACATCGACAAATATGAGCCTAAGAAGGACCCAGGAGGCTGGTTGGCTGTCTATACAACCGCCGCTCGGGCCGCTGGGGAAACTGAAGAAGTGATGACTGCGTACTTGCCCATTGTTCTCGGGCAGGATGCATTGCAATGGCTACGACACCTACCACGACACTGCATCAACGACTGGAGCGACTTCGTCGATGCTTCATCGCTAACTTTCAGCCCCTCTCCGATAAGCCGGCGCAGCCATGGGACCTCAAATCCATCAGGTGCCAGGGCGATGAAACACTTCGGTTGTACCTCAAGAGATTTCAGACCATGAGAAATCGCATCCCTGAGGTCACTAAGGCAGCAGTGATTGAGGATTTCCTCCGGGGATCTAATGACTCGCCCTTCGTCTGAGACATACTTTAGAAGGCGCCGACCACCTCCGAGCAGCTGTTTCAGGAAGCGGACCTCTACATCACCATCGACAAACAAGCTCAGGACCTCATCGGGGGAGCGAAGCCTGCTCCACCTGCACCGCGGCGTGACACGAACTAGCAACCCGACAAGCGTTGGGAGAAGAGGCCTCGTGAAGAGGTCCACGTTGCTGGACCACCCGTCTCTCATGCCCGAGGTGCACCCTGCGGAGGTGAGCGGACACTGGACGACATCCTCGATGCCTAGTGCCCGTATCACAAGGATATGCGCCACACCTTGCGGAACTGCAGAGACTTCAAGCATACCGTCGGGAATGGCCGACCGTTCCAGCATCTACCACCTCCCCCACCACGAGGAGGGCCTGGTGAGCCCCGCGCGGCCTTAGCAACAGGAAGAAGGAGGGGATGGATCATTCTCGCACGTCGACGGGGAGGTCAACGTCATCTTCGGAGGACACGGGTCGCAGGAGAACAAAAGGCAGCAGAAGCTTAACGACCGACAGATACTGGTGGCAACCACCAGTGCCCCAGCCCCCTATCGGTGGTCAGAATACCCGATCACCTTCACCCGGGCGGATCAATGGCTCAACTTTGATCATCCAGGCAAGTACCCGCTCCTCATCGATCTGGTGATTCGAGAGAGCAGGGTAAAGAAAGTATTAGTGGACGGGGGATGCAGCATCAATGTTACCTTCCCCCAGATGCTCTTGGGCTTGGGGGTTGCACTCAAAGAACTCCGCGAGTCAGACACCCCTTTCTTCGGCATTGTGCCGACCGAAGGAGAATACCCGCTCGGACACATCTACATGCCCGTTACCTTTGGAACTCCAGAAAACTACATAACCGAGTTCCTGAGGTTCAAGGTGGCAAGTTTTGACTGCGGATACAATTCCATCATCGGCAGGCCAGGATTGGCAAAATTCATGGCCATTCCGCACTATTCGTACATGATATTGAAGATGCCAGGGTCACAAGGGATCATCACCGAGCGCGCTGACTTCAGGCTTTTAGGCTTTTAGGCTGTTTGAAGTCTAAATTTGGAGATAAATACACCCAAAGTTAGGCTTTCAGGTTGTTTGAAGTCTGAATTTGGACTGCCAGTGGGTTTGAGCAGACTTTGAGCTCAATTCTAAGCATGATCTAGTAAGAATTTGTTTTGGAATACTATAACAAAGATGAAGATGGTATGTTGGACTACAACTTTGCTGCAGAGCCTTGATTTGGTTGCCAAGTGAATTTAGGAGAAAATCCAGCTTCAAGTTGCTTTGTCAGGTCAACTGGAGATGGATGCCATGGTACAGTAACTGAAGAAGATACTCGATTCATCCCCCTCGCCACCGACAATCTTTACGCCGTGATTCACGCCGTCGCCATGGTCCGTGTTTGCTAGCAAGGGGATAACCATGATAAGGTAAAGATCTGGGCACTGGATTAACTCGGACTCGAGCACGGATGAGGTTCATCGTACCCCCTTGTCTTACGACCGGCGCAGATAAGTTCACCGGCGATGGTCGCCTGCTGACCTTGCGCCACGTGCCCTGGCATCTCCATCGCATCACCGTGACCCATTGTAACTCTCCGTTGATCACCGGAGAGATTGCCACGGTAATAGGACACCAATCCACTGCGCCATTGACTTTCTGTTTCTCCGGTCGCCGCGCGTCGTCGCTTGAATCCCCGCCACCGCTCTTGCCTATTATAAATTGAGGCCACCGTGAGCTCCGTAGGGTCATTACGCACCCAGCCACCAAGTATTGCTCTCAATCGATCACCAGTGAGCTCCAATTTTGGATTCTCCCCAAAACACTCAAGAACCCCGCTCGGTTTAGCCTCACCGCGGCCAGCTCGATTCAGGTCTGCTCATACCTTTTGCTCCCTCGTTTGAGTGTTCTTATGTACCCTTGATGCTCCTCGACCCGTCCAATTGAACTAGAACCCCCTTAATCACCGGGAACGTGTTCAGCTATCCGCGATGTCCACGGTCACCGTGGCCAGAGCAAACCAGGTAGCCATTGGTGAAATTAAGTGGGGGGAAACACTCATTAGACCTTGAATTCGGTCTCGGTCGAAGTATGGCGCCAGTCACTGCATGAGTCGGCCAATATACGGGCTCGCTGGAGCTCTGCGCGACGCCGTTCGCCGTCGAGGATCTCGGCGTGTAAAGGAATAGAAACGCAGGGGCTCTTCTGAAACTGTCAGTGACTCATTGCAATAGTGTGGTGAACTCGGCTTGGAATATTCAAAACCACGGGGGTCTCTGTACAAAACTACCGGTGCGGGCGCGCGTAGGCGAATTCGGTCTCTGCTGGGCCGCCTCAGATTGAAATGAGCCCAATATTGTTTCTGCTTTTCTCTTTTCTTTTTCTGTTAAGCTTTGGAAATCTATAGGAAATTATAGAAAAATGATAAAATTATCAAACCAATTTTGCTAGATCCCTAATTTCCTATAGTATTTAATAAAAATAGTTTCTTGATTTTTAGTTCAAATAAGAAATTATAGAGTATTTAAAATAGCCTAAGACCTTGTTTCTGGATTTTTAGAAAATAGATAGTAATTCCAAAAATCCCCAAACTTTTTAGGTAACCCCTGATTATTATTTAGAAGCCTTGGGTAGATTTTGGTATAATTTGGATCTTGTTTGATACTTAGAACCCAAAACCCTACCCCCTGCCCTTTGAAATTCAATATTGACTCTAGAACCCTAGTTCCCTGGAGGACCGTGAAGGAAAGTTGTATTCAAGACTTTAGATAATAAACTTTTATTATCTTTGCACTCTCATGAGAATTACATCATCATTCATTATTATGTATGGTCATATTTAGAAAACGAATAAGTAGAAGAAGAGAAGACTCCACCACCACCACCCGAGGAACATCAGGCAGTCAACTGCTTTTATTTTGATATCTGCGGATCTGAGCCTGATTCACCAGTAAAACAAGGCAAGCCCCAGTGCATTTGCCACCTCCTTGATTTCTTTTAAAATCTTTCTCACTTGCTTGATGCATTAGGTAATAGGAGTTGAGTGCTAAAACAATTCCTGCATTTCCTTCCTTGAATTTGATTACCTTCCTTTAAATCCCTGTTTTACAAAAGGTTTTTCCTATGCTTAGTCTTGCTCTAGCAAAACAAAATGTTTTGTTTTGCAAAAGATGATGTTGCAAAGTGGGAGGGATGTTTTTGTAAAGAAAACTTGATGGTGGATCCATCATGGCCATGATGGGTTCAACATTCGGAAAAGATGTACATCTGCCAGGTACCAAACTTTGGGTTTGAAAAGATTAAGCTGAGACCGGGCGGGTGACTTGCACGAGAAGAGAGTCTCGGTGTAGTGTCTCCGTCTGAGTCGATTAAGGACCGTGCTGATGTAGGCTTGATGACCGAGGACCCTTTAACTGGTCACATGCCTCATCATGGGTAAGCTTTGCCTCGGGCAGACTAATACCAGAATAAGATAACACACAATGGGCGTGGAGAGATGGCAAGAGTAGTGTGTACCCTCCATGGCAAGAGGCTGGACGGTGGTGTATCTGTGCTCTCGGTTGGCGTGAACCTGATCTAGTCTTAAGAACCCCAGTGGCGAGTTGACATATGCAAGGGTTAAGTGCTACATATGTCGTGTGATTGGAGATCCTCAGCTGAGTATAATCGGTTTGGATCGCTGTACCTTCGCGGTTATGAAGAGTTGGTCACTGACCTATACGTAGAAATCCAGTAAAGATGATGGGTTGTTAAGAAATTGGCTAGTGCAGGTCAAGTGTTTGAACTAGGGTAGAAAGAACTCTAGTTGTAGGTAATCTTACTTAACCTGACAAATTAAAATTGGATTTTAAGGATCCACTTTAGTAAGCATTTCTGCAAACAGAGTTATTGATTATTGATAAGCCTCACCTTGACTCCCTTAAAGCCAGCATACCCTTGAGAGTCTTTTACTTTGTCGGGTAAGTCTTGCGAAAGTACACTTCGTACTCAGGGCTTTGTCCCATGTTGTTTTAGGTGAGGAAGCGACAAATTTTTGTTGCTTCTATTCAAAGGTGGTACCCAAAGACGAGCACCAAGACTAGAGCAGCGGGAGGGAAGGCCCTCCGTTAAAAACTTTTTACTATCTATTTGGGGAGGAGTTTTTGCCTCCCATGGTTTGTAATAATAATACTCTGCACTCGTATATTATGTTCTGGTCTGTAAATATTTAACTCGGTCTTACTTTTCAAATAAAAGTAAGTTATTGTAACTGCTTCCGCACTTCTGCATCTCCGATGTTTTGTAATGTCTGCGTGATGGGTAAAACGCTCTTGGGAAGGTAAGGAATTCAGATACCGAGCTTGTCAAGTGATCAGGTGCACCTGCAGGGTTGTCTGAGGTCTGTTGGACAAGGACAACTGTAGGTGGACCTAATGACTTGGGAGGTTCCGTCACAGAAAACATAGCTGAAGCAGAAGCTACCAGGCTAGAGGATATTGACGTACTGGAGGAAGAGCGATTGAACACAGTAATTCAGTCGGCTAGATATCAGCAGACCTTGAGGCACTATCATGATAAAGCCATACGACACCGATCCTTTGCAGTGGGAGACTTGGTTCTTCGCCAAATTCTAACGAGGAAGGACAGCACAAGTTGTCACCACTATGGGAAGGGCCATTTATTGTATCAGAGGTCACTTGGCCGGGATCATGCCGACTTACTCAAATGGATGGCACGGAAGTGGGGAACTCATGGAACATAGAGCATCTTAAAAAGTTTTACCCTTAGCAAGCTCTCAAAAGCTCTTGAAGCAACATTGTACTCTGTAATTGGGGACTTCATCATCAATAAAGTTTTCGTTTTCAAAGGCATTCAAACTCTTGACTATCGGCTGACTTCGATTCAATTGGATTTGAAATCAATATGCCAACTCGACTTAGGGTGACCACTATACCCTACTGACGGAGCAATCAGCTTAAGTCGGCGATGACTTAAGACGGTGCGACATGCTCACGCTAACTTGGTTTAGGGTGACCACTATACCCTACTAACGGAGCAATCGGCTTAAGTCGGTGACGACTTAAGACGGTGCGACATGCTCACGCTAACTCGTCTTAGGGTGAACACTATACCCTACTAACGGAGCAATCAGCTTAAGTCCGCGATGACTTAAGACGGTGCGACATGCTCACGCTAACTCGGCTTAGGGTGACCACTATACCCTACTAACGGAGCAATCGGCTTAAGTCGGCGACAACTTAAGACGGTGCGACATGCTCACGCTAACTCGGCTTAGGGTGACCACTATACCTACTAACGGAGCAATTGGCTCAAGTCGGCAATAACTTGAGTAGGGACGCCATGATCACATCTACCCATCTTAAGGGCGACCACTATGCCTTACCAGCTAGGTGATCGGCTTAAGTCGGGAAAAAGCTTCAAAACCAGCACGGTACATTTACCTTCACAATTGTTTAGGGTGACCATTATACCCTAAACAGTAAAACAATCAGCACTCCAGAGAAAAAGAACGTTTTTACTTGTCAGCACCAGGGGCATATTCCAATGCCCTGTCCGCAAAATATTCAAACACAACCATCACATGCACAAAGAATTCATATTACATCAAGTGTTTTGCAAGACATCACTCCATCGATACGTCTTTGCGGGCAATGTTTTTTGTAGGAGCAATCGAAGAAGAAGGACGACTCGAAGCATCAGGCGTAGCCTTGACGTCGGCGATAATGTCGTCAGGCACCACTACGCCGGGCCTCCTCATCAAGATCCGCCCAGCGCGAATAGCTTTGTCCATAGCCTTGTCGCGCTGAGCCTCTAGAACAACGCAGTTGTCCTCTGAAGCTTTGGCAACCAGTCAAGCAGTTTCTAGCTCCTGAGCGACGAGTTTCTTTGAAGCACAAAGATCTTTAATGGTTAAATCCTTGGCTGATAACAGTTGTCCAAGCTGCTGAACTTCATCTTGAGATACTTGCAGCTCGTGACGATGATGGTCCAGGCCTGACATAGTGAAGCGGTGGCTCCTTTCCAAAATAGTCAAGGAGTTGCTAGCGTCACGATATAACCTATCCAGATTATCACGAGAGGCTGCAAGTGCTCGTTTCTCCTCCTACGAACAAGAATCAACATTCAGCACCCGGTCAACAATAAGCGTGGCAAAATCAACCAAGGGAGTTTACCTCATGTGCCATCCTTTTTGAGTCAAGATGAGCATTGAGGGAAGAACTCAAAGAACGCGCGCCATCCAAAGAAGCAAAAACTTGGGCCAAGTCGGCTTGACCTTGAGAATACTTCTCCTCAAGGTCATAGCACCATTGGGTTAAGTCGGCTTGACTTCGAAGATATTTCTCCTCAAGTTCAGAGCACCGCTAGGCCATATCCGACAATGCTGCTGAAAGGGGATGCATGATTAAAAACAAGTTGATCAATAAAAACAACTAAGGAAGTTGAGAGGTCACCAACCAGCGTTTGATGCCTTCAAGTCAGCAATCTGTTTCTGAAGCAGTAATGGGTTCCACTGCATTAGAGACAGAGCTCCTTCTGGGACAGTGGCACCGCACAATCTCAGCTGGGCAGACATTCCATCTACCAAAGCCTGTGATCGAAGATAGATAAGCAGAAGGAGTATAATTTACTAATATGAACAATAAAAAGCAAGAAGTTGACTCACCTAAAGATTGGAGAGGAATGATGGCAGACCCAAGGCAGGAGGAGCTATGTCATGGCTTGACGGGGGAAGATCAGCAGGAACAATTTGAAGGACATTGTCAGGAGTGATCATAGCCCAGCAGATAGCAGGCTTCTCGCATCTAGCTCGCCGACCTCTAAGGCGACTTGTTCGTTCAAAGCTGTGGAAGCATGCACCGTCGTCGCCCCATCGGACCGAGGTGGAGACGACCCAACATGGACGTCCATAGAGGTGTGGGAAGGAGATCCCACATGAACACCCTCGGGGGCTGGGTTGTAGCTTGCACTACCCACCAGAGCCGGATCACTACCGGCAACACCCTCGGGGGCTGGGTCTTCTGCAGCAGCCATCTCTAAGGCTAAGGGCTCCTCTGTCACCTCCATGGGAGTCGGGCGACTCGGACCAGCATCTTGGCATTGAAGACTGCCCTCCAAAGTCGACGATGCACGAGACACTGCTCGGGATACCTCTAGTCCACAGTCTAGAACCTCTGAACAAACAACCATCACGTCATCAGCAGTTGGCTCTGATAGCATATCCTCGAGGACGACTTCTTCAAGGGCTTGATCAAAATATGATATTGACAGTCCCTGAAGACTGACAAGAGCTGACAGAGCTAGAAAAGGAATATCACTCCCCCCTCGCTACCTCTATAATGTCGGCTGTTCTTACGAATCAGCGGGACTTCTTCTTCTTCCTCCTCTTCGTCTTCATCGAATATGAAGACAGCAGCTTGTGCATGATCACTACCCTTGGCATCAACTTTAGGAAGGGCCTCTGCCGGTATCTCATCTGGAACCAGAGCAGAAGGACCTGCACCCTGGTCCAAGCATGACAGTCGCCGACGCTGCCTCTTCTTCCTTTTTTCCACAACGGGTGAAGTTGGTCGACTCACTCGGTGTGGACGCTTTGGGTGGGTGCCTTCGGGTTTCTGGGCCTTCACCACCTCACCAAGTTCTTCCCCATCTATGATAGCCATTGGCTCGGCATGGGTTGAGTCAGATGATTCACCAGCCAGTAAACTAAGCACAACATCTATCTCCGCGTCGTCAGTGCTAGCCGGCATATCAAAGTGAGTCTGCATCTCATCCTCAGGAAGGCTCCGAAGTGGGGCAATCAGGGCCTCAATATCCTTAGAAGAGGGTCACACTCTAAGACCCAGGCTATCATCACGAGCAGGAGGATTAGACACAAACTCAGAAAATGACCTATGTGGTGGCAGGTTCTAGGCAGAATAGGCAACAGGAGCACCAGCATTTGACACTCTGCCCTCAGGATCATATCCAGTCGGCTCACCAAATCTTCAGTGGGGATTCTCTTGTTTGTAACCTGAGTAGAGTCATTGATGCCACTGTATAGATAAGATGGGTACGCCCTATCCTTCAAAGGCTGAATATTCTTGAAGACGAAATTAGCAACCACAGCCTCAGCAGTCAGACCTTTGTCTTTCAACAAGCAGACCTCGGCGAGCAGTACTTTTGCCTCTATTATCTTTGAATGGGTCGGAGATTCTACCCAGCTTGGAGTGCAGACATCTGGCTACCTCCCTGAACGAGGGGGTAGGGACTTGCAGTGGTTCTCCACAATGAACCACTCGAGGCACCACCCCTTGATGCTACCCTTGAGGGGGATGTCGAGGTACTCTGTTTTCCTCCCGCGACGTAGCTCCAGACTTGCGCCACCAACGAGCTGGTGCTGTCCCCCAGCCATCTCGGGCCGACAATAATACAGATACCTCCAGAGGCCGAAATGGGGGAGAATCCCGAGATAGGCCTCACACAGATGGACAAAGATGGAAACTTGCAAGATAGAATTAGGGTTCAAGTGGGTCAAGTTCAGATCGTAGAAATCAAGGAGGCCACGGAAGAAAGGAGAAACGGGAAGAGCAAGACCGCGGTAGAGTCAAGCATGACTCGGTGTTTACCTCTAAAATGCCAGTGTCATCATCTGTCGCTCGGTGGTTACCTCTAAAATGCTGGCAGAATTGAACACGACTCGGCGGTTACCTCTAAAACGCCGGTGTCATCAGCTATCGCTCGACAGTTATTTCTAAAACGCCGACAGCGTTAGGCGCAAAGACGAACTATCAAGCGATTATAAAGAAAGAGCAGCAAAAAAGCAAAAGTTCACTTGGAGCAACTGAAGTATCTTCATTAAGTAGTGGAGGGGGGTTTCACAAACTCAAGGACTGACTCATTATGAGTCAACCTTTTTTCCCTTTTTACTATATTACATTACTGCATTACTCACACTACACTATACTACTAACTACTACTAAATTATTCCACTACTACTACTACTAATTATCTATACTAATATTTAAGCCAGTGGCGCTTTGCCACTGGCCTTGCTGCTGCTGCTGTCGCCCTTGCCGTCGTCGTCGCTCCTGCCGTCGTCGCCACTTCCACCGCTGTTGTCGCCTTCATCGTCGTTGTCGCTGCCGCTCCCTTCCTTGGACGAGCCGAAAGAGTTCTCCTCATCCGAAGAGGCCTCCGATTCATTCGAGCCCTCGAGCTCGGCGCGCTCAACGGACTGGATGTACGTCCACACCTCGGCGGCTATCCCCTAGGAGTCGTCCGAGCCGTCGGACGACGCCGGGGGTGTCACACCCGGTTTTGGAAGGTAAACCGAATGCGAACCATGTATGTGCCAGGATCAGAACTCACGTACACAGCGATTACATAATTGGATATCATCACACAATGCTTGAATTAAATAGCGGAAAGGTACTTAGTTACATCAAGATGTCTCAGACATCCATAGAGTCTAATACATATCTATAGTGTTCAACATTAAATCAAAGTGCGGAGTAACAAAACGTAGAATGTAAGCCTACACAGGCAGCTGACTGGGGGTTTGCCACTAAAGTAAACTAGAACTCGTCGTAGTCCTGGAACTCCTCAAAGTCCTCCATGTTACCAGCTTCACCTCCTGAGCACTAAGAACAGTGGGGACAACCTGGGGTGGGGTGGTTTGTAAAGCAAGGGTGAGTACACTTCAACGTACTCAGCAAATGTCCCGTTTGGCTAAAGTGGACTAGTTGTATGTGGAGTTAAGGTTAAGCAGTTGCTTTTAGTTGGTCAAGTTTTATTACTATAAGTATAGCCAAATTTTAGTGATAACCCAGTTATTACCTAGAGGCACTCCCTCCAAGAGGAAATACTAGAGATCAGATTTATAGCCATCATTGCTAATCATCATCATATAAGTAACCAAAGTTCTTCTAATCGAAGAGGATCCCAAGGCTGCTCATAACCGTGAGCACGGCTGATATACCAGTTTCTAACACTCTGCAGAGGTTGCACACTTTACCCACAAGCCATGATTCCCATTCTGCCCAGGGTTCTAGCCTCCCCATTGATCACTACTAAGGTGACCTAGCAGGGTCTCACTACGTAGCCTTTACAAAGATTTCCCATAGGTCATAGCCGCCCGTTAGGTTTCTCTAGTTTGATAAACAAAGTACATCTCCACAAAGGAAGGGTGACTAACAAAACCAAATCAAAGAACCTCTGCAACCAACCTCGGCAGAGCAAGTACTATGCCCAGACCCCATTGATGGCCCTACGGCGAAGCCAACTACTCCTCTGGTTCCTCTAATTAATCAGCTAAGGGCGTCCCATTCCACCCTCATGGTTGCACTGTTATCACGGGTTGTCACTCCACAAACAGGTCCTTACAGAGAGGTACTCAGGAAACAGCCTGAGCCCCCTAAAGAATCATAAGAACCCCGTCGGGATAACATCATCGTATCATAAAAGATCACATCATGTTCATTGATTAAGTTAAAGCAATAGCATAAGCTAACCATGATTAACCCAAAAAGGTAAACAAGGGTAAGGTAAATACAGAGTAGTCAATCCTTAGGTTTTCAATAAAGTAATGCGGGACAGTGAATTATAAAGTAAAGTAGAACATCATAGGTCTGAGGACACTTGCCTTCACCAGGTTGTTGCTTAGAGGGATCTTCAGCAACACACTCAGGAACCACGAGCTGCTCGTTGTCTAAGTAAAGCGAGCATACATTCAATACATTTGGAAAGTAAAAATGAACATCACATCACCCATGTACAAACATTTGCACACAACCCAAAAAGATATAGTATTAAGTACAGGGGAATGAGGTCAAGTTATAAAATGAACTAATCTTAATTGAAGGGAAATTGATTACTCTCTAAGTGTTGAAACATAACCTAAAAAGATAGAGTAATAATTAAACAAAGAAAAGATTACATTATAAGATGAACTACTCTTATTTAGGAATTTGATTATCCTTTAAACATTATCCATAATTACATATCTAATTCTATTTATCACATTAGGGTCTTAAGGTTAAACCAAAAATGATTCCATGAAATGCATTACACTAATCTCACAAAATTAAATATATTTTAACTCCTAGGATTCTCCTTTTATTTATTTCATTAAATAAATAAATCAACATATACTTTTGTTGGGGCCATGCTTCGTTGCGCCGAAGGTCTTACAACGAAGAAGCAGCTTCGGCCGAAGTTGTCCCCAGGGGATGGCCGAAGGTTCCTTTTTATGGAGCTTCGGCATTACAAACCGACATAGAGATAGAATGACCTTTTTATCCATAGAGGTCTAAGTTAATGTTGTAAACTTTTGTAAGGGGCATAATTGTAATTCGTCACAGGCTGCGTCCTGTGTCTATAAATAGATGAACAGTACCCCTGTACTGTTCACGCGAACCTGCCATTTTCTTTCGCATCACACCTGTACCTTTGTTTTCCTCAGGACCGAAGGTACATTTGTAATTTGAAGTCATTTATATTCATTCATTCATGATAATAAAAATGGAAATGATTCCATGATCATATTTAAATGTTTATTTCATACTTCATGATTTATATGATATGAATGCTTCGTCCCTTGCTATTATGCTTACGAAGGTACGTCCTTCGTAACCTTCGTCCGAAATTCTTTATATCCTGAAGGGATATAATGTTTTGGAGGACGAAGGACTTTAACACCTAACATTTTCTATGTTGCCTTGTTCTTAATTCTTAGCATTTGAGAACAAGCCCCCAACATTGGCGCCCACCGTGGGTGAACTCACTTCCACTTTTCTGAGCTGATGGCTTCGTTCAACAATCAAGCTGGAGTTGCTTCGGCTTCGAAGCTGGTGCTCCCGATAACAGGCGGTTCTTGCTCAGAGCCGGCTAACAAGAAGCAGAAGAAGGAGGCTCAGAGAAGGGTGCAGCATGTTGGAGTGCAGGGACCCTTCATCAAGTCAAAATGGTCCCACATTCCAATTACTTTCTCTCAGGAAGATCTTCAGCTTAAGGATTATCCTCACAATGATGCCATGGTTATCTCTTGTGTGATCAAAGGATTTCTGGTCCACAATGTCTTAGTTGATACAGGCAGTGCAGCTGATATTATATTTGCTAAAGCCTTCAGACAAATGCAAGAGCCCGAAGACAAGATTCATGATGCTACGCACCCTCTTTGTGGCTTCGGAGGGCGACAGATTGTAGCACTTGGGAAGATTACCATGCCGGTAACCTTCGGATTTGTTAACAACACAAGGACTGAGCAAATTGTGTTTGATATTGTTGACATGGAGTATCCTTACAATGCTATCATTGGCCGTGGTACTCTTAATGCCTTCGAAGCAATTCTTCACCCAGCTTATCTCTGCATGAAGATACCTTCGGACCAAGGGCCTATTGCTATTCATGGAAGCCAGGAAGCTGCTAGAAGGGCCGAAGGAAGCTGGACTGACTCCAAAGCAATCCACAACATAGATGGAGCTGAAGCTTGTGAACAGTACAAATTCAGAAGGGAGAAAGCAGCTTCAGCAGATCAGCCGAAGCCTATGCTATTGTGTGAGGACATAGCAGAGCAGAAGGTGCTGTTGGGCTCGCAACTATCTGAAGACCAGGAGAAAACCTTGATAAGGTTTTTATTCAACAACAAAGATGTTTTTGCATGGTCAGCTAATGATCTCTGTGGAGTAAATCGGGATGTTATTGAACATTCGCTCAATGTCGACCCATCCTTCAGACCCCGAAAGCAGAGGCTTCGGAAGATGTCAGATGACAAGGCCGAAGGGGCTCGCAATGAAGTAAAAAGACTCCTCAGTGCAGGAGTTATCAGAGAAGTAAAGTATCCAGAGTGGCTAGCTAACACTGTTATAGTGAAGAAGGCCAATGGCAAGTGGAGAATGTGTATCGATTTCACAGATCTCAACAAGGCTTGTCCGAAGGATGAATTCCCGCTGCCAAGGATAGATTCTTTAGTTGATGCAGCAGCTTCTTCAGAGCTCATGAGTCTCCTGGACTGCTACTCAGGCTATCATCAAATCTGGATGAAGAAGGAAGATGAGCCGAAGACTAGCTTCATAACCCCAAGTGGCACATATTGCTACCTTCGGATGCCTGAGGGGCTCAAAAATGCTGGAGGAAGTTTCAGCAGAATGACAGCGAAGGTCCTCCAGTCTCAGATAGGCAGAAATGTGTTGACTTATGTCGATGACATCATTGTAAAAAGCACGAAGCAGGAAAATCATATTGCTGATCTGCAGGAGACCTTCGCCAGTTTCAGACAAGCTGGTCTGAAGCTGAATCCAGAAAAATGTGTCTTCGGAGTGAAGAAGGGGAAATTTCTTGGATGCTTGGTTTCAACAAAGGGAATCGAAGCTAATCCAAATAAAATCGAAGCTATACTGCGAATGGAGCCACCAACCACAAGAAAGGGGGCCCAAAGATTGACAGGAAGGCTGGCATCTCTCAACAGATTTATATCCAGATCAGCAGAAAGAAATTTACCATTCTTCGAGGTGCTGAAGTCAGCTGAAGTCTTTCAATGGGGCCCAAGTCAACAAAAAGCCTTCGAAGAGCTGAAGCAATACTTGATAGATCTAACAACATTAACTCCACCAACGCCAGGGGCTCCTCTATTGTTATATGTGGCAGCTTCGCACTCGGCAGTAAGTGCAGCACTTGTCCAGGAGAAGCTTGATGGACAAGTCAAGAAGCAGGTTCCAGTATACTTTGTATCTGAAGTCCTTAGTGTATCAAAGAAAAATTATACGGAGCTGGAAAAGGTATTATATGCCATTTTAATGGCATCCAGGAAGCTTCGGCATTATTTTCAGGCATACAATATTATTGTTCCTTCTTCGCAGCCGTTGAAGGATATCATGAGAAATAGAGAAGCTACTGGACGGATTGGAAAATGGGCTGCAGAGCTCAATGAATTTTACATTGATTATGTGCATAGATCCTCGATCCAGTCTCAAGCATTGGCAGATTTCATTGCCGACTGGACGCCAGGGGCTCAGGATGAAGAAGCAAATAAAGATGCCGAAGTGTGGACAGTGTTTTGTGATGGCTCTTGGGGAACCTTGGAGCAGGTGCAGCTGCTGTGTTGGTCTCACCATCCAAAGTTAAAACTTGTTATGCAGCAAGACTTGACTTCAGCTGTACAAACAATATTACTGAGTACGAAGCCCTGCTCCTGGGCCTTCGGAAATTAAAGGCAATGGGAATCAGAAGGGCGATTCTTAAAACTGATTCCCAGGTTGTTTCGGGTCATATTGACAAAAGTTGTAAGGCTAAAGATCCGAAGCTTGAAAAATATCTAGACACGGTCCGAAGGATCGAAGCATCCTTCGAAGGATTTTCTGTCAAGAATATCCCTCGAGGACAAAATGAGCATGCTGATTTGCTAGCCAAGTCTGCAGCACAGGGGCTGCCGTTACCTTCGGATGTGTTCTTCGAAACAATAACGGCACCTTCAGTGGAGCTCCTTGAAAGAGCAGTCCTCAACATATCTCCTGTTTACAGCGAAGATTGGAGAACTGAAATAATCTCTTACCTTCAGGGTAAGTTCCTTTCAGATGACGAAGCTTACAATAAAAGAATAGAGGCAAGAGCTCGTCCGTATGTCATGATAGAAGGGGAATTATACAAACATGGAGTTTGTGCCCCGCTGCTCAAATGCTTGTCTAGAACCGAAGGTATAGAATTAATGAAAGAAATACATGCAGGCCTGTGTGGATCCCACATCGGATCTAGGCCGTTACTTGGAAAAGTTTTCCGCCAAGGGTTTTATTGGCCGAAGGCAGCTTCGGATGCAGCGGAGTTAGTTCAAAAGTGCGAAGGTTGTCAGAAATGTGCAAGAGATCAAAAGCAACCTTCGTCTTTGACACAGCTGATACAACCCATCTGGCCATTGCAAAGGTGGGGCCTTGACTTGTTGGGTCCATTACCACCGGCTCAAGGAAATCTAAAGTATGTTATAGTGGCGGTGGAGTATTTTTCCATGTGGATTGAGGCGAAGCCATTAGCCACAATAACTTCGGCCACTGTCCAAAAGTTTTTCTGGCAAAATATTGTCTGCCGCTTCGGGGTACCGAAGGCCATCACTGTAGATAATGGAACGCAGTTCGACTCCGAAGCTTTCAGAAATTTCTGTGATCAAATTGGAACGAAGATCCATTTTGCATCTGTCAGGCATCCGGAGTCGAATGGGCTTGTTGAAAGGGCCAACGGCATTATAATGACAGGAATAATGAAGTTAATCTTCAATCAACCCAGGGGAAAGTGGCCAGATCAGTTGACCAAAGTGGTGTGGAGCCACAATACAACAACATCAAGGTCTACAGGCTTTACCCCATTCAAATTATTATTCGGTGACGAAGCAATAACTCCGGAAGAAGCTAAAGCTGGGTCAATAAGAGTAGTAGCTTCGGCAGAATCAGGTCCCGAAGATGCTTGCCTTGTGGAAAAAGATGCTTTAGAGGGGATCAGGCTTCAGGCCGTGGAGAATATCAATAAATATCAAGCTGAAACAGTCAAGTGGCGAGATAGAAAGGTCCGGTTAAAAAATATTGAGCCGGGTCACTTGGTGCTTCGGAGAGTAGCCAACCCAGACACAGTGGGCAAGCTACAGTTGAAATGGGAAGGACCTTTCTTAGTAGTATCTTCGTCAAGGCCTGGATCGTACAGATTGAAGGACATGGATGGCAACGAAATTCCAAGATCTTGGAATGCGGATGAGCTTCGGCGATATTATGTATAACTTGATGTAACTTTTTATGTTTTTCTTTTCTTTTTTCATGGCACCCTTTTCCTTTCTAAAGGGGGAGAAAGGTTTTTAATGGGGCCATCATGTGTAATTTCCTTTTTAGTTTTATAAGAGCAAAATCCCCCAAAAAATGTAAATGTAAAAACTGAGAACGCACCATCGAGTGCCGAAACTGAAAAGGCGAAGAAGCTCCAAAGACGTTCCTAAGGGAATGCAGAGCTTATACCGCCTAAGTAAAAGGCGAAGAAGCTCCAAAGACGTTCCTAAGGGAATGCAGAGCTTATACCGTCTAAGTAAAAGGCGAAGAAGCTCCAAAGTCGTTCCTAAGGGAATGCAGAGCTGATGTGTGGTTGTTTCTAAGGAAATAATGGCTGAGAGTGTGGCTTCGGACATATGCTTTGGACATTCATTCGCACATTACATTACATCATAGCATTTGCATTCATAAGCATTCATTCATAGCATTTGTGTTCCTAAGTGGTTGCTTCGGCAAAAAGAAGAAGTGGTCTTTTATGCTTCGTTGTGTACAAAAAAAGAAAAGCTTCGGCAAAAAGAAGAAGTGGTCTTTTATGCTTCGTTGTGTACAAAAAAGAAAAGCCTCGGCAAAAAGAAGAACTGGTCTTTTATGCTTCGTTGTGTACGAAAAGAAGGGAAGGTGTTTTTTCGCCTTCGGCTCAAAATACTAATTTCGTCCACATCAAAGCGCCTCAATAGAAGGGTAAGAATATATTGCAAGGTATGTACAAAGTTCCTTGAGAACAGTTTAATTGTATTTACAAAAAGTCGTTGCAAATTCTCCTGAGTTTTTTCTAGTCTACTCCTACTAATCTTCGTCAGGTTTCCGCTTCGGCGGCGTATTCTTTAAGTATCATCTTCAGCTTCGTCATCCTACATGAATCAAGGTATCGTGGGTAAAAATCAAGTGTGAAGGAGAAGGTAAGTACGAAGTATCATTTCTTACTGGTTCAAGATGACTTCGAGCTTCGTCTCCAGCCTTCTCCCGCCCGCCTTTTGTCCATATCATTTTTATAAATCTATTTGAGATGCTTCGGGCGAGGTCAGGAATATCGTCCAGGATTGATGGAGACAGGGTGAAGTTGGGCCTGTTGACGATTTTTCCATGCTCGCAGCCGGCCTTCAGGAACGCTGCAGCGGTACCCCGAGAAGCTACCCAGGCACAGAAGTCACCGTGCCCGGCTATAACTTCGTCAAGTTCTTCAATTTCAGCTTCAATATGATCGAAGGCTTTTGGTAAATTTTCAGCTGAAGGGTTAAACTTCCCGCTGCTGGCTCCAACTGAGTGAAAGATCTTCTTTAATTGTTGGATACAGTTGTTACTAAATTTCAAGCACTTGTCTTGAAGGCTTGTTAATGATTTCTTCAAGTCTGAGTTGGTCTGGACTTCGGCTTCAAGTTTCGAATTAAGCTCTAGCTTCTCCTGTTCAAATTGTTTTGATTGACCGATAAGCTTCGAATTCAATTCTGATACTTTAGCTTCAGTCTCTGCCAGCAAGCCTTCGGTTGATTGGAGCTCGAAGTCTTTCTTTTCAATGATAGATGATTGTTCTTTTATCTTGCTCTCTAAATTTTCAATTATAGCTTCGTGTTTTTTGTCCTCCAAATCTTGCTGCATCTTCAGAGCTTTGCTCAGAAGCATGCTCTGCAAATAAACAACCTTTGTTAGGAATATTTCCATTATTAAAAACAATAGAAGTCAGAGAAAAGTTGTTTACCTTGAAATTGGAATAAAATAAGCTGCCGACGATATGTTGTCGTCGGTAGCGGCTGATGTCTGTTTCTAGCTTCGGAAAACCGATACTCTTTGATAGAGTACCGATAACCTTAGCCCCAGTTGGATCCCGGATGCAGCCCAGTTTTTCATCATCAATGCCTCCAAATAGAAGAGCTCCTGGCTTATATCTGCAAGATTTGGCATAATCCTTAAGCTCTTCTATTTCGGCCTTCGACAGTTTTTGCCCAACTAAATTTTGAAATGTGTAGGCTTCGTCGTCCGAAGTGTCTTCGGCTATTTCTTTCCCCTTCCCAGGCACTGTGGCCATGGTTTCTTCAGCAGCGGTGGCAGCTTCTTCTGCAGCCATGTCTGTCAAAATTTTGTTGATGTCTTCAATGGTAGTTTCTAAGTTCACATCTTCGGCTGTAGCGGCTTCGGTAGCCGCGACCTCCGAAGGTGCAACTTCGACATTTGCTGTGCCCTCAACAGCTGGCGTTTTCTGAATTGACGCCCTCGGTGGCGTCTTGTCAATAACTTCGGTTACTGCAATAATTCTTTGCCTTTTTGCTTTGGTTATCTTCGTTTTTTCCGCCTCCTCCACCTTTCGAAAAAGCTTCGTCAGTTGAGGCCCTAATGGACTTAGCTTCGTGGGCATGGGTTCAGTCATTACCTTTAGAATTTCCTCCACGTCGCTGGTAGAAGGTGGTGCGGGGGTCCCCTCTTCATCGGATAATTTTCGCTTTGGAGTTGATATTTTTCTCTTCTTGGGAATTTTCTTCTCTTTTGGTGGTCTTTCTTCATCCTTGTTCAAAGCTTCGGCCACTCTTTTCCTTTTTTGGCCCTCAGCACCCTTGTTCAGCCGTTCATAGTCAGGGTACTCGAAGCCCAGGGCATCAAGCACTCGGTTCAGCCTTCGCTTCGGACGGGTGCCGAAGGCCGCGGTCATCAGTTGATCTTCTTTTTTGGAATAATTCCCAAGAATTTCATTGCACATCACCTCAACTGTGTCCAGCCACTCTTGGCAAGGCTTTTTAAAGTATTTCTTGAATTTGAAGTGATAAGGCAGCCGGACAAGTTCCCCCTTCTTCTTCTCCCCTTCTAGCTTGGGCATTTCCCATTCTTTCAGAGTAGGGAAGACTCTGAATGCCAAGAATTCTTGAACCAGATCCCTGGTACCGATATGCTCTGAAATAATTTCAAACTCACCTAGTGCAGCCCAGGTGGCACCCTCCAATGTCATGTGGCACCGTGGCCTTGTCTCTCCGAAGATTAAATCAAGTGGACTTTGTACCAATTTCTCTTCATCTTCGTCAACCTTCACATAAAACCACTCAGATTTCCAGCCTGCTGGCCATTTGCTTCGGTAGCTGATAACAGGACACTTTGTTATCTTCCGATAGGAAAAATTGTAGCAGCCGAAGTTGTCATGTAACCCATCTTTTCTGGCCTTTGTTTGATAATGTAACTCATGAACTCGACAGAAACTGTCGGCAAATGGCTCCACCGCTTGGCTTCGGAGGGCCCAGATATAAACATTAAGCCTAACGATAGCGTTAGGAGTCAATTGATGAAAGTAAATACCAAATTTTTTCAATACATCTGCAATAATTCCATGAAGAGGGAATCTCAGCCCAGCCTTTAAAAAGCTCTTGAAAATAACAATCTCGTCCTTCTCTGGCTTCGGGGTAGTTTCTTCTCCCCCGAAGCGAAGTAGCTTCTTCTGATTTTCACTGAAATAACCTGCCTTCACCATCTTGGCGAGATCAGCCTTTGAAACAGTCGACTTTCTGAAGTCTAGGTGGCTGGGCTTGCTGGGCATGGCAATGCGATAGTCATCTTCGGAGTCAGTTTCTTCAATGTTCTCTTCTCCTTCGGCAGTTGTCGGGTTTGCTTCGGCAGCGGGCATTTCTTCCGCAATCACCAGTCCGGAACGCTGCATTGCTTCGGAGATGGGCACAGTATTCGAACCTTCGGCTTCGTCTCCTTCACGTTCAACTCTGGCAGTAGATCGCACTCTGGCCATTTGATTCTGAGTTTGGGGAAGTTAAAACACTTTTTTCTTTTTCCTTTTTTCCGAAGCTTTCCTTTCTGACGAAGCAGACTTCGAGATGGACCTTCGTTCGATTCTGAGGATCAAGCTTCGGCTATAGTTAAAAATTTTGGCAGCAAAACAGTGCAAATAGCAATGAATGTTGTGGTAACTTCACACCTACTCGTCTGTTTATATAGTGCTGCAGGTAAGAAGGCGAAGCGGCAGGATTTTTACACCAGGCGGGCAGTCACTTGTACTCGCTGCGCAGTGGACCGCAAAGATCAAACAGTAACTCTGCAAGGTGGGACCGACACGAGCTCGGGAATTGAATCGTTTCTCGGCAACGAGCTCAGGGAAGGTGTTTTTTGGACCTTCGGCTTCCCGAAGCTTAAGAGGCTTTTTTCACGGATCAAGCTCGTTACGAAAAATGATCTAGCGCCGCGAAAGGGGCTACTGTTGGGGCCATGCTTCGTTGCGCCGAAGGTCTTACAACGAAGAAGCAGCTTCGGCCGAAGTTGTCCCCAGGGGATGGCCGAAGGTTCCTTTTTATGGAGCTTCGGCGTTACAAACCGACATAGAGATAGAATGACCTTTTTATCCATAGAGGTCTAAGTTAATGTTGTAAACTTTTGTAAGGGGCATAATTGTAATTCGTCACAGGCTGCGTCCTGTGTCTATAAATAGATGAACAGTACCCCTGTACTGTTCACGCGAACCTGCCATTTGCTTTCGCATCACACCTGTACCTTTGTTTTCCTCAGGACCCAAGGTACATTTGTAATTTGAAGTCATTTATATTCATTCATTCATGATAATAAAAATGGAAATGATTCCATGATCATATTTAAATGTTTATTTCATACTTCATGATTTATATGATATGAATGCTTCGTCCCTTGCTATTATGCTTACGAAGGTACGTCCTTCGTAACCTTCGTCCGAAATTCTTTATATCCTGAAGGGATATAATGTTTTGGAGGACGAAGGACTTTAACACCTAACATTTTCTATGTTGCCTTGTTCTTAATTCTTAGCATTTGAGAACAAGCCCCCAACAACTTTAATTCTATATTCTAAGTGTAAAAATTAAAGTACACAGATTACAGTTAGTCATATTTTATTTGGACAGAGAATAATCTTGTGAACATTTTTTCAATTTGAACCACTAAATTTGGAGTTTATATGAAAAAGATATGAAATAAACAAGTTTTGAAGTTTGAAATATGAAATTAGGGCTAAATCTGTGATTAAATAAAAGTCCAGGGGTCTAACAAAAATAATAGAGGGACCTATGCGCTAAAACAGAGGACGGCGAGTTGATTTCCTAAAACTAGGGGGTTCTTAAGCAAAACAACCACGCGAAGGGTACGGGGTAACATCAGCCATCGGATCAGAAACCAACGACTCAGATTAGATCGCGCGGGCGTGGCTGACAAGCGGGGCCAGGGCGCCAGCGAGCCAGGGCGGGCTGACCGGCCGGGCCCAGGGGCAGAGACGCGGGTGAGGGGGAGAGAGGAGATATGGTTGGATCTGGATCAGAGGGGTACGATCAGATCCGCTCGAGTTGAGTCTAAACCGCCCGATCTCGGGTGGACGGTGGAGATCTAACGGCCGGGGCGGACTTGGGCGTGGTGGCGCCGCTCAGTCCCGTGGTGGGAGTTCACCGAAGACGAGCAGACCGGCCACGGCGGGGCTCTGGTGGCTTAGGGAAAGGGCCAGACACGTTCAGCACGTCATGGCGAACACAACCGTGGGCGCAGAACCGGCATGGGGGCGCTAGAGAACGCAGACCACGGTGAAAAAGGTTCTGCAGCGGCGCAGCTAACTCCGGCGAGAAATTGTGCGGGCTCTAGGGCGATACTTGGCGAATTAAGGGCATGAGAAGGTTGCTTACCTCGAGTGCGAACTCCAGAACGCTTGGAGAACGGCGAGGGTGCGGTGGAGCCTCGGGTCGACGGTGGCAGGGCTCCGACTGTGCAAGAACTGCTCCAGTGAGCGTGGACCGGGTGCAACAGGGAGGGAGAGGGCACACCGAAGGGTGTCCCGAGTAGCTGACGGCAAGGCGAAGCTCACCGTGGCACTGGTCGGGGCACGGGCGCAATGGCGGCCACAGAACAGGCGTTGGACGTCGGCGGGCGGTGGCGGAGCTCTCGGTTCGCGCGGGCAAAGCGAGAGAGGGCGAGAGAGCTGGGCAGAGGGCGCAAATGGGAGAGGGGAGGTGGGCGAGCAGGTGCAGGGCTCAAAAGGGGCGCGGGGGCTCGGACGTGGCCGGAGAACGCGCGGTCGTGTGCGCGTCCACGGCGGGGAGATCGTGGGCGAGAGGTTAGAGACGACTGACAGGTGGGGACGGCGGGACAAAGAGAGGGGAGCGGGTGCGTGCGGGAGAACTAGCGCCGACAGGTCTGGCCCACACGACAGAGAGAGAGGGAGAGAGGCGCGATCGGGTTGGTGCCGACAGGCGGGACCCACCTGTCAAGCAGAGGGGGCGCGCGGGCGCGCGCGGGCTGGGCTAAATGGGCCGGCCTGGGCTGAAATGGCTTTTTCTATTTTCTTGGAATTTCTATTGCCTTTTATATTTATTTTCTCTAGGGTTTTCAATTTTAATTTAGACCAAATCAAATATGTGCAACAATTCAAAGAATATTTAGGCTCAATATGATGCAACATTCCATGACTCATATGTTTTGGGCAAAATAAAATAAATAATCCCTCACTAATACAACTAACTCTAATTAAAAGAGAAAGAGAGAGAGAAAACTAGAGATAGAGAAACTAGAGTGAAATAGAGAAGAGTAACACATGAATTTGGGTGATCATTAGAAAAAAAATTTATACCCCCAAATTCAAGGTGTTATAGACCTATCCCCCTTAAAAGAATCTCGCCCTCGAGATTTAGGGCTGGCTAGCAAAGAGTTCAGGGTACTTGGCTCTCAGATCATCTTCTCTTTTCTAGGTTGCTTCTTCTTCTGAGTGATGGCCCCATTTGACTTTGCACATCCTGATGGTGTTCCTCCGAGTGACCCAATCTGCTGCCTCCAAAATCTGCGTTGGCTTCTCAATATAGGTCAGATCTTCTTGAACTTCAAGGTCTTCCGTTGGCAACTGCTCTTCTGGCACTCTCAAGCATTTCTTCAACTGAGACACATGAAACACATCATGCACTGCGGACAGGTTCTCTCGTAAGCTGAGTTGATAAGCCACTTCTCCACGTCTTCCCTGAATCTGGTATGGGCCGATATAGCGAGGGGCTAGCTTGCCTTTGACTCCAAACCTTTTGGTTCCTCTGATGGGTGACACTTTCAAGTAGACATAGTCTCCCACTTCGAAACTAAGTTCCCTTCTTCTGGTGTCAGCATAGCTTCGCTGTCTAGACTGCGCTGCCTTCAGATTTTCCCGGACCATCCTGATATTCTCTTCAGCTTCAAGTAAAATCTCTGGACCGAATACCTGTCTTTCGCCGGGTTGGTCCCAATGCAATGGAGTTCTGCAATTCCTCCCATAGAGCGCTTCGAATGGTGACATCTTCAGACTGGCTTGATAGCTGTTGTTGTAGGAGAATTCTGCATACGGTAGTCTCTTATCCCAACCTAACTGGTCTTGCAAAGCACAAGCTCTCAACATATCCTCAAGAATTTGGTTGGTTCTCTCAGTCTGACCATCTGTCTGCGGGTGATAAGCTAAACTGAATTTGAAGTGTGTACACAAAGCTTCATGTAACTGCTGCAAAAAATGAGAGGTAAACTGGGTGCCTCTATCCGATATTATTTTCTTTGGAATACCATGCAAGCACACAATCTGAGACATGTATAACTCTGCCAACACTGCACTGTTACATGTGGTCTTGACTGGTATAAAATGGGCCATCTTTGTTAAACGGTCCACTACTACCCAGATGGAGTCATACCAGCTCGAGTGCGGGGCAGACCAACTATAAAGTCCATCCCAATCTCATCCCATTTCCATTGTGGAATCTGCAACGGCTGCAACAATCCTGCGGGTCTCTGATGTTCTGCCTTGATCCTCTGACAACTGTTGCATCTGGCCACATACTCTACTATCTCTCTTTTCATACCATACCACCAGAATCTCTTCTTTAGATCTTGGTACATTTTCTCGCTACCAGGGTGTATAGAATACGATGTCTCATGAGCTTCCTTGAGGATCAGTTCTCGAATCGAGGTGATGTCAGGAACACACAGCCTATCCTTGAACCATACCACTCCTTCTGCATCTTCACGGAAATCTGGACCTTTTCCATCTATGATTAGTTGCCGGATCTCATTGATCTTCTCATCATCCTTCTGACCTTTACTAATGTCTTGCTCTAGAGTGGGCTCTAGCTCAATTGGCACTCCTTGAGTGTTGTTCAGAAATCCGAGATTCAACCTGTCGAATTCCTTCGCTAGCTCAAACGGCATCGAGTGAGCAGCCAACATGTTGACTTGACTCTTCCTGCTAAGAGCATCTGCAACCACATTTGTTTTGCCTGGGTTATAATGAATCTCTAGCTCATAGTCTTTGATTCAATCCCAGCCATCTTCGCTGCCTCATGTTTAACTCTGACTGAGTGAATATGTACTTGAGGCTCTTGTGGTCCGTGTAGATATCACACTTCTGCCCATAAAGATAATGTCTCCAGGTCTTCAATGCATGAACCACTGCTGCTAGCTCCAAATCATGAGTGGGGTAATTCTTCTCATGAACTTTCAATTGTCGGGACGAGTATGCCACTACTCTCCCTTCCTGCATTAACACGCATCCTAGTCGGGTGTATGAAGCATCACAGTATACTGAGAATGGCTTGTGAACATCTGGCAGAACCAACACTTGTGTTGTTGTCAACTTCTGCTTCAGTGTTTCAAATGATTCCTGGCACGCTGGGGTCCACTTGAACTCAACCTTCTTTGCTAGCAGGGCTGTCATTGGTCTAGCAATCTTGGAGAAACCCTCAATGAAACACCGATAATAACCGGCCATCCCAATGAAACTCTTGATTCCTCGGACATCTTTTGGTGCTTTCCAGTCCAGAATCGCTGCTACCTTCTTTGGATCCACAACTAGTCCATCTCGGTTTATAATATGACCCAAGAATAGAACTTCGCTGATCTAGAACTTGCACTTGCTAAGCTTGGCATACAACTGGCAATCTCATAGCCTCTGAAGTACCTTCCTCAAATGTTCCTCATGCTCTTGCTCATTCTATGAATATACGAGAATATCATCAATGAACACCACTACGAATTTGTCAAGGTAGTCCATGAACACACTGTTCATCAGGTACATAAAGTAAGCTGGCGCATTCGTCAATCCGAATGGCATAACCATGAACTCATATAGTCCATACTTGGTGATGAATGTTGTCTTCAATATATCTGCAGGTCGGATTCTGAGCTGATGGTAACCTGACCTCAGATCTATCTTTGAGAACACATTGGCTCCTCTCAACTGATCAAATAAATCTTCAATTCTGGGCAGGGGGTACTTATTCTTGACAGTGACTTCATTCAATGCTCTATAATCAATGCACATCCTCTTCGTGCCATTCTTCTTCTCCACAAATAATACTGGGGCTACCCAAGGTGAAGTACTTGGTCTGATGTAGCCTTTCTCTAACAACTCATCAATTTGCTTCTTGAGTTCCACCAACTCTGGTCCGGACACTCGATAAGCTCTCTTGGAAGGGGCGGTGCCTGGGATAATCTCTATGGCAAATTCAACTTTCCTTTCAGGTGGCATGCTTGGTAACTCCTATGGAAATATATCGGGGAATTCTGACACAATCCTAATTGCCTCAATCGGATTGGACTCCTTGTCATCTACTAATAAATGGTGACAGGCTCCTTCTTCTAGTTCAGGTAAGTACAGCTTAGTTACTACTTCCTTTCCTAATGGGGACACCAACTTAACTGTCCTCTTATCACAACTGATAGTGGCTTGATTTCTGTGTAGCCAATTCATCCCTAGGATGACATCTAACCCCTGAGTTCCCATGACTACTAGGCTAGCAGGGAAGTCTATCCCCCTTATTTCAATCCTTAGATTCGGACAAATCCTATCGGACTGACCTTTTCCCCCAACTGAATTAACTCTTAAAGGTGGGATCATTGGTTCTATGGGGATGTTATGTGATTCTACCAAAGATGTAGAAACAAAAGAATGTGTGGCACCAGTATCAAATAGTACTTTTGCTAGGTAGGATTCGACTGGAAACATACCTACTGCCACGTCCTGAGCATCTTGGATTGCTTCGGCCTCCAGGTGGTTCACCTTTCCACGGTTGTAGGCCTAACCACGGACTCCTGGTGCTTGCTGTGGCGCTCCTTGTCTTGCTAGGGCATTGACTGCTGGCGGCTGCTGAGCTGCTTTCTTGGGATAGTTCTTCGCCCAGTGATTTTGTTCTCCACAGTAGAAGCATGCACGACCTCCTACTTGAGCTAGGGCTGCTTGGCCATTCTGGTTGGTTGCTGGGGCAGGAAGACGAGCTGCAAAAACTTATCCCTGTACCCACTGATGGACAGGGGGCCTTGCTTCAGGGCAAGAAACTCCTCCGTCCTCACTATCATTAGTCCCTCGGGCACATGGTAGCGACGGAAGTTGTCTCTGAACTCCTCCCAAGTAATGGCTTCAGGGTTGGCATGGGTGGCGAGGTAAGACTCCCACCAAGACTGGGCTGCTCCCCTCAGCTGACGGGGACCATACAACACCTTCTCACGGTCGTTGCACTGAGCAGTGTGCAACTCACGCTCCATGGTACGCAGCCAATCTTCCACATCCATGGGATCAGCAGAGTGGGCAAAGACAGAGGGATGGGCCCTCATGAACTCTGCCCGCTTGTCTCTGGGCACTTGTGGCATCTGGACTTGCACTGGAGGCTGAGGTGGGGGTGGCTGCTGCTGAACCTGCTGAATCACTACTAATGTCTGACCAATTGCCTGAACTGCTTGGGTCTGCATCAAGAACATTTGCTCAATGGTCATCGGTGGTGGCGGTGGCAAATGCTGCTGCGGAGCTGCCTCCTCCTAGGGTGCCTGCTGCTCTGGCTGAGCATGCCTCGCACCTCTACGCCTATTCTCAGACATCTGTAGAAACCATACACATATCAGATCTGACTCTGCAGTCTTTCAGCATAAGAAAAGATATACAGAAATCTTCAAAGCACTGAACAATTGATCATCTTCATTGACAGCTTCTCAGATAAATAGGAATGTGGAAATAAATGGATTACCCAACTAAATAACTGACTTTATTAATAACTACACCATGTTGCAGGGGATACCCACACCTTGGTGACAATCATTACAAAGATCCAACTTCATTACATGACCATCATAACAAGCATCCAACATAAAATAAGCAAACTAACTCTAACCAGACTGACTGGACTAAGACACTGAACTAAGCATTATTACAGACTCTGACTCTGTCGATCTAGGGATACAAATCTATCCGGGTCCTGTAGTCTGGGGTACCATAGTCGAAGCGACCATGGCGCCAGTGGCGGAGCCAGCTCGCAATGGGAGCCTGGGCACGACTATTACGGTTGTTTTTAAAGATTTGAATAGAATCAAAAGATAGTGTCTAGGTAGTCTTCGTTTGTTTTCAAGCAAATCGCTGCTCGGAAACACTTGCTCCTCTCGCTACAATTTGGAAGTTGTCAGTCCTCTTCTAGTCCTCGCGTGTCGCTTCTGCTAGTCCTTGCAAGTCGCCGCTCACAGGCTGATATGGTTATGAAATGGCTGCAACGACAGCAAACAGCGAGGAGCTACAGGCTCAGCTCTCTTCAGATTTACTAGAAGCGCCGCGCTTTTTGAAAGGCCTCGTGCTCTCATTCACCGTGGCCAATGGCGGAGCCCGAGCACGTGCCCTGGCTAGCCGGGTCGTGGCTCCGCCACTGCACGGGACGGTGAACGGTAAGAGTACTGAATCCGAACAAGGGCGAGAGAACCACCATCAAGATAGTGGCGTGCCGCACATTCAACACGCAATTCCGCAACCTCCACCTGAACCTTGCCCAACTCATCAAGGGTGTGGTCCAACTTTGTGTTGAGCATGGCGGCCAGGTTGACCATGCTGCTCAGCCTGGGATTGCCCTCACCAACTGGCGAGACAATCACGCCTCCAGCACTGCCGGTCGAACGGCGAGGGTAGTACTTTAGGTCAAGGTCGTTAGCTACCCCGCTGAACAACAAGCAATACTGAGAAAGTGCCCGTCGTGCTGCATCCTGCATGGCTACTTCGGCAGTGTCCCTCTCTGTGATAGAATAGTGCTCTGAGAAGGCCTCTGCACCCCAGAGATCATCGTCCGGACGGCACACCAAGCAAGTAGCCTCCCACTGGTCCGGGTATAACCCGCGATGATGCTGGTAGACTACACAACGGTACTCGATAGACCAAGTGTGTCGGTAGAAGGCTCGACACAACAGGGTATCGAGAGCGTCGTGGAAGTGACACCCGTGAGCAGCGTCATGAGTGATGGGTCTCGCGATCCACCCCTCTGGCTCCGGCTCCTCCTAGCGCTCCGTGTCGTGGCTCGAACTGCCATCGGCATCGTCATTGTCCCCATCTCCATCGGGGTCTCCTCCAGCAGCCGGGATGCCCTATGGTGGTGCAGGGGGCATCTCTGGCTGAGGTGCAGGGGAAGGAGGCCTCTCACACTCCACCTCCCGCTGAGGCGAGGGGGAAGAGTCCTGCTGCTCCTGCTCCTGCTCCTAGCATCGGCGCTCCTGCTCCTCGTGCAGGCGACGATGCAGTCTCTCCAGGTGACTGGACTGACCTAACACCGTGCGACACAGGGGACACTCCGCCAGTCGAGAAGGCAAAAAGGGGACCACAGACTTACATGCAGTGCACCTGATATGGGCCATCTACAAAATACATCGTAAGCACAAGAGTAAGAGTAGAACTATGAGACTAGAAAGTAAACAGAAAGAAAAGTGAGACAAAACTTTTGATATAAGTAGATAACATAGAGTTGGTCAAGACGACCAACTTTTGAAAAGACTCTAAGGTCAAGGTAAGAATATGGGTCTTAGTCCTTAGGGCGACCATTCTAGTCTAGATTAGCGGTCCTACAGTTAGCAAGGCTTTGATACCACTTATGTCACACCCGGTTTTGGAAGGTAAACCAAATGTGAACCATGTACGTGCCAGAATCGGAACTCACGTACACAGCGATTACATAATTGGACATCATCACACAATGCTTGAATTAAATAGTGGAAAGGTACTTAGTTACATCAAGATGTCTGACATCCATAGAGTCTAATACATTGAAAGGGAAATGTGCCCTTGGGCAATTTCCATAATGTTTTGGTGATTAAGTGCCTAATACATTTAATTAAGTTCTCATGTGCCAAATAAAGTGAGAAGTACAAATCAAGGCAAAAGGTATGTTTCTAGACTTGGTGAATTGTTTTATGTACTAACATGGTTATCCAAGTGCTAGAAACAGCGACTAAAGAAGAAGAGAGGAAAAGGGAAGACTTGGCTCTATGCAGCCAAACTTCAGCTCGGTCTGGCACATCGGACTGTCTGGTGGTGCACCGGACAGTGTCCGGTGCGCCAGGCTGGTCCGCGGTGAAGACGCCGCTCTCGGGATTCGACGGCGGCGTATGGCTATAATTCACCGGACCGTCCGGTGGTGCACCGGACTATCTGGTGAGTCATCCGTGGCGAACTCGTCGCTCTCGGGAAAAGGATCAGTGGCATACGACTAAAATTCACCGGACTGTCCAGTGGTGCACCGGACTGTCCGGTGAGCCAACGGTCGGTCGCGCAATCTTCGCGCGACACGTGGTCGCGCCAACGGTCGGTTGGGCACACCGGACTGTCCGGTGTGCACCAGACAGTGTCCGGTGCGCCAATCGATCCCGAGGACCAACGGTCGGCTGTTCTCCGTATGGAAAGAAATCGAGCACCGGACATGAACAGTAGTTGTCCGGTGGTGCACCAAACTGTCCGGTGCACCACACGACAGAAGGCAAGATTGGCCTTCCAAGTTGGCCTCCAACGGCTCCTAGCTGCCTTGGGGCTATAAAAGGGACCCCTAGGCGCATGGAGGAGTTACCTAAGCATTAACTAAGCATTCTAAGACTCCCACGCTCTCTCTCCGCGCATTTGATCGATTGTGTTAGTGATTTGAGCTCCGTTCGAGTTGTGAACTCTTTGTGCTACGTTTTGAGCTCAAGTCTTGACTTGTGTGCATGTGTTCTACGGATTTGTGTGTTGTGTGTGTTGCTCTCCTAGCCTTACTCTCGTGCCTTCTTTATTATCTTAATTGTAAGGGCGAGAGGCTCCAACTTGTGGAGATTCCTCGTAAACGGGAGAAAGACTATAAGGAAGAAAACAGTTGTATTCAAGTTGATCATTGGATCACTTGAAAGGGGTTGAGTGCAACCCTCGTCCATTGGGACGCCACAACGTGGAAGTAGGCAAGTGTTACTTGGCCGAACCACGGGATAAAATCGCGTGTCTCTTGTGATTGCTTTCTTTGTGATTGTTTTGTTCACAAGAACTCGCCTCAACTACTTAGTCACACTAACACTTCTATAACTAAGTTTTTGTGGCTACTTAGTGTTTAATTTTACAGGATCACCTATTCACCCCCTCTAGGTGCTCTCAATTGGTATCGGAGCCGTACTCTTCATCTAAGGGACTAACCACCGAAAGAGATGGATCCTAAGGGAAAGGGGATGGTGGTCAACGATAAGGAGAAGGAGTCCCTCTTCAACGAGCCAAGGGACGACAAGCCCACTGACTCAGGATCAAGTCACAAGAAGAGGGACAGGAAGAAGAAAAGGCGCATCAAGAAGATCATTTACTACGACAGTGATGCCTTCTCTTCTTCACCAAGAGACGATGACGATGACGACTCTTCGTCGAAAAAGAGAACGGTTAATCAAAACTACTCTTTTGACTATTCTCGCATGCCATACAATCCAAATGCACATCTACATTCAATTCACCTTGAAAAACCTCCACACTTTGATGGAGAGGACTATTCGTTTTGGAGTCATAAAATGTGTAGTCATTTATTCTCTCTCCATCCTAGCATTTGGGAAATTGTAGAGAATGGGATGCACTTCGATAGTATGGATAACCCTATGATAATTAATGAACAGATTCATAAAAATGCCCAAGCTACTACTGTCTTGCTAGCTTCACTTTGCAGGGATGAATATAATAAGGTGAGCGGCTTGGACAACGCCAAGCAAATCTGGGACACCCTCAAGATATCTCATGAGGGAAACAACGCCACCATGATCACCAAAATGGAGCTAGTGGAAGGCGAGCTGGGGAGATTCACGATGATCAGGGGAGAGGAGCCAACTCAGACTTACAACAGGCTCAAGATCCTGGTCAACAAAATCTAAAGCTATGGAAGCACAAGATGGACGAATCATGATGTTGTCCGACTCATGCTAAGGTCATTTACTGTAATTGACCCCCATCTTGTCAATCTTATTCGTGAGAATCCCAGGTACACCAAGATGACGCCCGAGGAGATTCTTGGAAAATTTGTGAGCGGGCGCATGATGGTGAAGGAGGCTCGATACGTGGACGATGCTCTAAATCGTCCGCTACCCGTCTACGAGCCTCAACCAGTTGCTCTTAAGGCAACCAGTAGCAGGGAGGCGCTTCCAAGCAAGGTGGCACAAGTGGAGGCTACTAGCCTCAACGAGGATGAGATGGCGCTTATCATCAAGCGCTTCAAGACCACGCTTAAAGGACACAAGGAGTACCCCAACAAGAACAAAACAAGGGGAAAGCGCTCCTGCTTCAAATGCGGTAAGACTGGTCAGTTTATTGCAAATTGTCCCGATAATGATAGTGTCCAGGGACAAGAAAAGAGCGGGAAGAAGGAGAAAAAGAAGAACTACAGGAAGGCAAAGGGCGAGGCGCACTTGGGAAAGGAATGGGACTCGGACTGCTCCTCTTCCGACTCTGACGACGAAGGACTTGCTGCCTCAGCCTTCAACAAATCCTCACTCTTCCCCAACAAACATCATACATGTCTTATGGCCAAGGAGAAAAAGGTACGTGTACGAGACACACCCAAGTACACTTCATCTAGTGAAGAAGAATCCTCCGATGATGAAGTAGATTACTCTAGTTTATTTAAAGGTTTAGATAGAGCCAAAGTAGAGAAAATTAATGAATTAATTGATGCTCTAAATGAAAAGGATAGATTGCTAGAGAAGCAAGAAGATATTTTGTATGAAGAGCATGACAAATTTATTAGTGTGCAAAAATCCCTTGCTTTAGAAACTTAGAGAAATGAAATGCTTTCTTCTGAGTTATCTGCTTGCCATGAATCTATCTCTAGTTTAAAGAGTTTAAATGATGAATTAATTGCTAAGCTAGAGGAAGTTAATAAATCTAGTTCATGTGTAGAGCATGTTGTTATTTGTAATAGATGTAAGGATTTTGATGTTGATGTCTGTAACGAACATATTGTTTCTATTACAAAATTAAGTAATGAGGTGGCAAGTCTTAATGCTCAACTTAAGACTTGCAAGGATGATTTTAATACATTGAAATTTGCTAGGGATGCCTACACTATTGGTAGACACCCTTCAATTAAGGATGGACTTGGTTTTCGAAAGGAAACCAAGAACTTAACAAGCCAAAAGGCTCCCATTCTCAACAAGGAGAAAGGGAAGGCCCCCTATGGCTAGTAGTTCTCAAAAGTGTCATGCCTACATTTATGATAGAAAATTTTCTAGGAACGCTTATAATAATAGAGACTATGATCATGCTATAATTGCTTCCAGCTCTACTTATGATTGTAGAAGAAATAGGCCTAGGCGCAATCATGTTGTGTCTCATGCGCCTAGGAGAAATAATGTTGTGTCTCATGTGTCTAGGAAAATGTGCAATGAACCCACTACTGTTTTTCATACTTGCAACACTTCTTTTATTCTTCCACGTAAGAATGCAAAAGTAGTGGCTAGGAAGTTGGGATCCAAATGCAAGGGAGACAAAACTTGCATATGGGTTCCAAAAACTATTGTGACTAACCTTGTAGGACCCAACAAGAGTTGGGTACCTAAAACCCAAGCTTAAATTCCTTGCACGTTTATGCATCCGGGGGCTCAAGCTGGATTATCGACAGCGGATGCACAAACCACATGACAGGGGAGAAGAAGATGTTCACCTCCTACATCAAGAATAAGGATTCCCAAGATACGATCATCTTTGGAGATGGGAACCAAGGCAAGGTCAAAGGCTTGGGCAAGATAGCCATCACCAACAAGCACTCAATATCGAATGTATTTCTAGTAGAGTCGCTTGGTTACAACCTTCTGTCTGTAAGTCAATTGTGTCACATGGGTTACAATTGTCTTTTTACAAACGTTGATGTATCTGTCTTTAGAAGGAGTGATGGTTCATTAGCTTTTAAGGGTGTATTAGACGGCAAACTCTACTTAGTTGATTTTTCGAAAGAGGAGGCCGATCTAGATGCATGCTTAATAGCTAAGACTAGTATGGGCTGGCTGTGGCATCACCGTCTAGCACATGTTGGGATGAAGAACCTTCATAAACTTCTAAAGGGAGAACATGTGTTAGGACTAACCAATGTTTGTTTCGAGAAAGATAGGCCTTGTGCAGCATCTCAGGCAGGGAAACAGGTGGGAAGCACTCATCATAGCAAGAATGTGATGACAACATCAAGACCACTGGAGCTTCTTCACATGGACCTCTTCGGACCCGTTGCCTATCTTAGCATCGGGGGAAGTAAATATGGTCTTGTAATTGTTGATGATTTTTTCCCGCTTCACTTGGGTATTCTTTTTGCAGGATATATCAGAAACCCAAGGGACCCTAAAGCGCTTTCTAAGGAGGGCTCAAAACGAATTTGAGCTAAAGGTGAAAAAGATAAGGAGCGACAATGGGTCCGAGTTCAAGTATCTGCAAGTTGAGGAGTATATATCTTGAGGAGGAAGGCGTCAAGCACGAATTCTCCACTCCCTACACACCACAGCAAAACAGTGTGGTAGAGAGGAAGAATAGGACGCTTATCGACATGGCGAGAATGATGCTTGGAGAGTTCAAGACGCCCGAGCGGTTTTGGTCGGAAGCTGTGAACACAGCTTGCCATGCCATAAACCGGCTCTATCTACATCACCTTCTCAAGAAGACCTCCTACGAACTCCTTACCGGTAACAAACCCAATGTCTCCTACTTTCATGTATTTGGGAGCAAATGTTACATTCTGGTGAAGAAAGGTAGACATTCTAAATTTGCTCCCAAGGCAGTAGAAGGGTTTTTACTAGGTTATGACTCAAATACAAAGGTGTATAGAGTCTTCAACAAATCATCGGGTTTGGTTGAAGTCTCTAGCGACGTTGTATTTGATGAGACTAATGGCTCTCCAAGAGAGCAAGTTGATCTTGATGACATAGATGAAGATGATGTTCCAACGGCCACAATGCGCACGATGGCGATTGGTGATGTGCGACCACAGGAACAACAGGAGCAAGATCAGCCATCTTCCTCCACAATGGTGCACCCTCTAACTCAAGACGGTGAATAGGTACCTCAAGAAGAGGCACAAGATCAAGGGGGAGCAAATGAAGAACAAGTGATGGAGGAAGAAGCACCACGTGCCCCTCTGACTCAAGTCTGAACAACGATCCAACGACATCACCCCGTTGAACAAATTCTAGGTGACATAAGCAAGAGAGTAACTACTCGCTCAAGATTAGCTAACTTTTGTGAGCACTACTCGTTTGTCTCTTCTATTGAGCCTTTCAGGGTAGAAGAAGCCTTGCAGGATCCGGATTGGGTGTTGGCCATGCAGGAAGAGCTCAACAACTTCAAGAGAAATGAAGTTTGGAGCCTGGTGCCACGTCCAAAGCAAAATGTTGTGGGAACCAAGTGGGTGTTCCGCAACAAGCAAGACAAGCACAGGGTGGTGACAAGAAATAAGGCTCGACTCGTGGCAAAAGGTTATGCCCAAGTCAAATTTTATTAGCCTATGCCGCTCACCACTCCTTCAGGCTGTTTCAAATGGACGTAAAGAGTGCTTTCCTCAACGGGCCAATCAAGGAGGAGGTATACGTGGAACAACCCCCTGGCTTTGAGGATGACAAGTACCCTGACCATGTGTTCAAGCTCTCTAAGGCGCTCTATGGACTTAAGCAAGCCCCAAGAGCATGGTATGAATGCCTTAGAGATTTCTTAATTGCTAATGCCTTCAAGGTTGGGAAAGCCGATCCCACTCTTTTTACAAAGACTTGTGATGGTGATCTTTTTGTGTGCCAAATTTATGTTGATGACATAATATTTGGTTCTACTAATCAAAAGTCTTATGAGGAGTTTAGCAGGGTGATGACACAAAAGTTCGAGATATCGATGATGGGCGAGTTGACCTACTTCCTTGGGTTCCAAGTGAAGCAACTCAAGGACGGCACCTTCATCTCCCAAATGAAGTACACACAAGATCTTCTCAAGCGGTTTGGGATGAAGGACGCCAAGCCCGCAAAGACACCTATGAGAACCGACGGGCATGTCGACCTCAATAAAGGAGGTAAGTCTGTTGATCAAAAGGCATACCGGTCTATGATAGGTTCATTGTTTTATTTATGTGCTAGTAGACCGGACATTATGCTAAGTGTATGCATGTGTGCTAGATATCAATCCGACCCTAAGGAATGTCACCTTGTGGCTGTTAAGCGAATTCTTAGATATTTAGTTTCTACGCCTTGCTTTGGGATCTGGTATCCAAAAGGGTCTACCTTTGACTTGATTGGATACTCAGACTCCGATTATGCCGGGTGGAAGGTTGATAGGAAGAGCACATCAGGGACGTGCCAATTTCTAAGAAGGTCCCTGGTGTCCTGGAGTTCAAAGAAACAAACATCTGTTGCCCTATCCACCGTTGAGGCCGAGTATGTTGTCGCAGGACAGTGTTGCGCGAAACTACTTTGGATGAGGCAAACCCTCCAGGACTTTGGCTACAATCTGAGCAAAGTCCCACTCCTATGTGACAATGAGAGTGCTATCCACATGGCAGGTAATCCTATTGAACACAGCCGCACTAAGCACATAGACATCCGGCATCACTTCCTGAGAGACCACCAGCAAAAGGGAGATATCAAGGTGTACCATATTAGCACTGAGAACCAGCTAGCCGATATCTTTACCAAGCCGTTGGATGAGAAAACTTTTTGCGGGTTGCGTAGTGAGCTAAATGTCTTAGATTCGCGTAACTTGGATTGATCTATAGCATACATGTGCTTTATGACTTTGATCATGTTACTTTGAAGCATTTACATTACTCATTGTATATTTGTGGTGCTCAAGTTGTACAAGACCTCCTCGGACCTCACAAGTCCATATGCAAGTGATGCACATATTAAGGGGGACTTGTGCTACAACTTGACCTTTTGAGACTAACCTGGTTGTTTGGGTATACCTGATGTAGTCTAAAAGGTGCATTGAAAGGGAAATGTGTACTTGGACAATGAAAAGACTTCCACTGCACTCCGGTATTAGTGTAATTATTCCTAAGTTCATACTTATATTGCCTTTTTGCTCTTAATTGACATTTTTGCTAAGGCAATGGGGTTAGAGGGCCAAAAATGATCCCATTTTGGTGCTTAATGCCAAAGGGGGAGAAATTAAGGCCAAAGCAAATGGATCAGCTACCACTTGTGAATTTCAAAAATAATAGAGTTAGAATTTTTGATTTGTCCAAAATGCTCTTATTGCAAAATTTGGTCACTTGTGGGGGAGAATTTTGATTATGGGAAAAAGGGGGAGTTTTTGGCACTTGATCAATTTCACTCTTGGATTATCTCTCTTTGTGCCCAAACAAGTGTGTTTGACTTAGAGATAGGAAAATGAATTTGATTTGAAAAAACAAACCAAGTGGTGGCAAAGAATGATCCAAATATATCAAATCTTGTGCAAAAATGATTTGGTCCTCATTTGCATTGATGTTGCACTTATTTTGGTTGCTTTTTGATGTGTTGGCATAAATCACCAAAAAGGGGGAGATTGAAAGGGAAATGTGCCCTTGGGCAATTTCCATAATGTTTTGGTGATTAAGTGCCCAACACATTTAATTAAGTTCTCATGTGCCAAATAAAGTGAGAAGTACAAATCAAGGCAAAAGGTATGTTTCTAGACTTGGTGAATTGTTTATGTACTAACATGGTTATCCAAGCGCTAGAAACAGTGACTAAAGAAGAAGAGAGGAAAAGGGAAGACTTCGCTCTGTGCAGCCAAACTTCAGCTCGGTCTGGCACACCGGACTGTCCGGTGGTGCATCGGACAGTGTCTGGTGCGCCAGGTTGGTCTGCGGTGAAGACGCCGCTCTCGGGATTCAACGGCGGCGTACGGCTATAATTCACCGGACTGTCCGGTGGTGCACCGGACTGTCCGGTGGTGCACCGGACTGTCCGGTGAGTCATCCGCTCTGAACTCGTCGCTCTCGGGAAAAGGATCAGCGGCGTACGGCTAAAGTTCACCGGACTGTTCGGTGGTGCACCGGACTGTCCGGTGAGCCAACGGTCGCCAGCGCAAAGGTCGGCCGCGCAATCTTCGCGCGACACGTGGCCACGCCAACGGTCGGTTGGGCACACCGGACTGTCCGGTGTGCACCGGACAGTGTCCAGTGCGCCAACCGATCCTGAGGACCAACGGTCGGCTATTTTCCGTATGGAAAGAAATCGAGCACCGGACATGAACAGTAGTTGTCCGCTGTCCGGTGCACCACACGACAGAAGGCAAGATTGGCCTTCCAAGTTGGCCTCCAACGGCTCCTAGCTGCCTTGGGGCTATAAAAGGGACCCCTAGGCCCATGGAGGAGTTACCTAAGCATTAACTAAGCATTCTAAGACTCCCACACTCCGTCTCCATGCATTTGATCGATTGTGTTAGTGATTTGAGCTCTGTTCGAGTTGTGAACTCTTTGTGCTACGTTTTCAGCTCAAGTCTTGAGTTGTGTGCGTGTGTGCTGTGGATTTGTGTGTTGTGTGTGCTGCTCTCCTAGCCTTACTCTTGTGCCTTCTTTGTGATCTTAATTGTAAGGGTGAGAGGCTCCAACTTGTGGAGATTCCTCGCAAACGGGAGAAAGACTATAAGGAAGAAAAATGTGGTATTCAAGTTGATCATTGGATCACTTGAAAGGGGTTGAGTGCAACCCTCGTCCATTGGGACGCCACAACGTGGAAGTAGGCAAGTGTTACTTAGCCGAACCACAGGATAAAATTGTGTGTCTCTTGTGATTGCTTTCTCTGTGATTGTTTTGTTCACAAGAACTCGCCTCAACTACTTAGTCGCACTAACACTTCTATAACTAAGTTTTTGTGGCTACTTAGTTTTAATTTTACAGGATCACCTATTCACCCCCCTCTAGGTGCTCCCATACATATCTATAGTGTTCAACATTAAATCAAAGTGCAGAGTAACGAAACGTAGAATGTAAGCCTACACAGGCAGCTGACTGGGGGTTTGCCACTAAAGTAAACTAGAACTCGTTGTAGTCCTGGAACTCCTCAAAGTCCTCCATGTTACCAGCTTCACCTCCTGAGCACTGAGAACAATGGGGACAACCTGGGGTGGGGTGATTTGTAAAGCAAAGGTGAGTACACTTCAACGTACTCAGCAAATGTCCCATTTAGCTAAAGTGGACTAGCTGTATGTGGAGTTAAGGTTAAGCAGTTGCTTTTAGTTGGTCAAGTTTTATTACTATAAGTATAGCCAAATTTTAGTAATAACCCAGTTATTACCCAGAGGCACTCCCTCCAAGAGGAAATACCAGAGATCAGATTTATAGCCATCATTGCTAATCATCATCATATAAGTAACCAAAGTTCTTCTAATCGAAGAGGATCCCAAGGCTGCTCATAACCATGAGCATGGCTGATATACCAGTTTCTAACACTCTGCAGAGGTTGCACACTTTACCCACAAGACGTGCTTCCCATTCTGCTCGGGGTTCTAGCCTCCCCATTGATCACTACCAAGGTGACCTAGTAGGGTCTCACTACGTAGCCTTTACAAAGATTTCCCTGAGGTCATAGCTGCCCGTTAGGTTTCTCCAGTTTGATAAACACAGTACATCTCCCCAAAGGAAGGGTTACTAACAAAAACAAATCAAAGAACCTCTGCAACCAACCTCGATAGAGCAAGTACTGTGCCCGGACCCCATTGACGGCCCTACGGTGAAGCCAACTACTCCTCTGGTTCCTCTAATTAATCAGCTAAGGGCGTCCCATTCCACCCTCATGGTTGCACTGTTATCCCGGGTTGTCACTCCCCAAACAGGTCCTTACAGAGAGGTACTCAGAAAATAGCCTGATCTCCCTAAAGAATCATAAGAACCCCATCGGGATAACATCATCGTATCATAAAAGATCACATCATGTTCATTGATTAAGTTAAAGCAATAGCATAAGCTAACCATGATTAACCCAAAAGGTAAACAAGGGTAAGGTAAATACAGACTAGTCAATCCTTAGGTTTTCAATAAAGTAATGCGGGACAGTGAATTATAAAGTAAAGTAGGACATGATAGGTCTGAGGACACTTGTCTTCACCAGGTTGTTGCTTAGAGGGATCTTCGGCAACACACTTAGGAACCATGAGCTGCTTGTTGTCTAAGTAAAGCGAGCATAGATTCAATACATTTGGAAAGTAAAAATGAACATCACATCACCCATGTACAAACATTGGCACACAACCCAAAAAGGTATAGTATTAAGTACAGGGGAATGAGGTCAAGTTATAAAATGAACTAATCTTAATTGGGGGAAATTGATTACTCTCTAAGTGTTGAAACATAACCTAAAACATAGAGTAATAATTAAACAAAGAAAAGATTACATTATAAGATGAACTACTCTTATTTAGGAATTTGATTATCCTTTAAACATTATCCATAATTACATATCTAATTCTATTTATCACATTAGGATCTAAAGGTTAAACCAAAAATGAATCCATGAAATGCATTACACTAATCTCACAAAATTAAATATATTTTAACTCCAAGGATTCTCCTTTTATTTATTTCATTAAATAAATAAATCAACATATACTTTAATTCTATATTCTAAGTGTAAAAATTAAAGTATACAGATTACAGTTGGTCATATTTTATTTGGACAGAGAATAATCTTGTGAACATTTTGCAATTTGAACCACTAAATTTGGAGTTCATATGAAAAAGATATGAAATAAACAAGTTTTGAAGTTTGAAATATGAAATTAGGGCTAAATCTATGATTAAATAAAAGTCCAGGGGTCTAACTAAAATAATCCAGGGACCTATGCGCTAAAACAGAGGACGGCAGGTTGATTTCCGAAAACCAGGGGGGTTCTTAAGCAAAACAACCACGCGAAGGGGTACGGGGTAACGTCAGCCATCGGATCAGAAACCGACGACTCAGATTAGATCGCGCGAGCGCGGCTGACAAGCGGGGCCAGGGCGCCAGCGAGCCAGGGCAGGCTGACCGGCTGGGCCCAGGGGCAGAGATGCGGGTGAGGGGGAGAGAGGAGATACGGTTGGATCTGGATCGGAGGGCTACGATCAGATCCGCTCGAATTGAGTCTAAACCGCCCGATCTCAGGTGGACGGCCGAGATCTAACGGCAGGGGGCGGACTTGGGCGCGGTGGCACCGCTCGGTCCCGCGGCGGGAGTTCACCATAGACGAGCAGACCGGCCACGGCGGGGCTCTAGTGGCTTAGGGAAAGGGCCAGACACGTTCAGCACGTCACGGCGAACATAGCCGTGTAGGGATGAAAACGGGACGGATATAGCCAATACAGGGTCATCCCGTATCCTACCCTTTGTATTTCTCTCGGATACGAGACCGGATACGGGTAGTTAAGATTCAGGACGGATATAGGATGAGACCGGGTAATAATCCGGACGGTTAAGAAATGGATAACGGATACTACTCGGGTAGGTACCGGATAATTGTCGGGTAGTTCATCCATTGATATTAATTGTCCAACCATCCATAAGTTAAGCAATACATAATCATATATATGATAGATCAGATGTAAGAAAGGAAACCGTAAAATTGACATCATACAGTTCAAAGTTGCTTATCACAAGGACATTGTAGAACCAACACCGCAATATTTAAAATTCATAAAATATTCTAATTTTACTAAAAATTGCAAATAAGTTACAAAAACTAATAAACATTTTATATAAAGATAACTCAAGTCCTCGTATGAAAATGATAAAGTGAAGTACTGATTATGTTGAAACTTGGATACTTACACTGATTTCACATGTAACTCATACAAATAAGTGAAAGTGAAAGGAAAGAAATGTGGGCATCTTATAGATCTTATGATCCAAACATTTTTTATGATTACATATGGACATATGTTGTATCTCCGTAAAATTTCACGATTTTTTGAGGCTATTTATGTATTATTAATTTCTTGTCATAGAAAATCATCAAAATACAATTAAATCATTAAAACAATGTAGTATCGACCGAAAAATACAAATAAGTTACCAATACTAATAAATAGTCTATAAAAAGATAACATTAAGTTCTCACGTGGAGATAACCTTAAGCACCCACATAAAAATGATAAAGTCTATTAATTTAATATAAATTTGGAAATTTTTTCAATGATTTTGGTCTAAAAGATATGTTTAAACAAAAAAATAATGTATTACAAAGTCATAGATTTCTTCAAGCTCTACAATTTTCATATAAACTTTATCTTCATCCAATTTCATATATAAAAGTTATGATTTTATAACTATATTATGCAGAAAAAGAAAAAACGGGTACCCAAATTCTGGGTACCCGTATCCGACTCGGGATTTTCGGGTACTGACCGAAGTATTAGTGATTCTGTATCCTACCCGTATCTGAGGTTCAATATCCGTGTAATACCCGTATCCGTCCCGACAAACAAAATACCCGTATCCGTATCCGAAATTACGTCTTGTTTTGGTACCCGTATCTGATACCCGTTTCGGGTACCCGTCCCGTTTTCATCCCTACAACCGTGGGCGCAGAACTGACATGGGGGCGCCAGAGAACGCAGACCACGGTGAAAAAGGTTCCGCGGCGGCGCAGCTAACTCCAGCGAGAAATTGCGTAGGCTCCGGGGCGATACTTGGCGAATTAAGGGCATGGGAAGGTTGATCACCTCGAGTGCGAACTCCGGGACGCTTGGAGAACGGCGGGGGTGCGATGGAGCCTTGGGTCGACGGAGGCAGAGCTCCGACTGCGCAAGAACTGCTCGGTGAGCGTGGACCGGGCGCAATAGGGAGGGAGAGGGCACACCGAAGGGTGTCCCGAGTAGCTGACGGCAAGGCAAAGCTCACTGTGGCACTGGACGGGGCACGGGCGCAACGACGGCCATGGAACAGGCGGTGGACGTCGACGAGCGGTGGCGGAGCTCTCGGTTCGCGCGGGCAGAGCGAGAGAGAGGGCGAGGGAGCTGGGTAGAGGGCGCAAATGGGAGAGGGGCGGTGGGTGAGCAGGGCGCGGGGGCTCGGACGTGGGCGGAGAATGCGCGGTCGTGGGCGCGTCCACAGTGGGGAGATCGTGGGCGAGAGGTTAGAGACGGCTGACAGGTGGGGACGACGGGACAGAGAGAGGGGAGCTGGTGCGCGCGGGAGAACTAGCGCCGACAGGTCTAGCCCACATGACAGAGAGAGAGGGAGAGAGGCGCGATCGGGTTGGCGCCGACAGGCGGGACCCGCCTGTCAGGCAGAGGGGGCGCGGGTGCACGTGGGCTAGGCTAAATGGGCCGGCCTGGGCTGAAATGGCTTTTTCTATTTTCCTGAAAACTCCTCCTCCGAGTACTCGGAGTCACCGAAATCCTCTGAGGGAGGACTTGGCTCACGCTTCCGCTTGTCGCCGGAGCGACATGGCGAACCTCGACCTTTCTTGTCCTTGCCCATGGTCAGATGGAAGAGAAGAGGAAGTTGGAAAAGAAGCAACAGATGATCAAAAGATGTGTGAAGAAAACAACGGTGCAAGCAGGCTATTTATAGGGGGCAGAGGCGACTGTTCATTTCCTACCACGCTCACCGAACAAACGCAAGTATTCAATAAGCAATTCAAACCGCCTGAAAGCAAGTCAGGCAGCAGACACCGCTTTGCGTATCACGACACCATTTGGACTAAGGTCAACTACTCGGGCGATATGATTACGCCCCATGGTCACATCAAGTTACTACTCCAGGACAGTGTGTTAAACGCTCTGCGTACCAAGACATCCCTTGGTCACACCCATTGGGGGGACGACCAGGAATTTTCAATAGATTTTTTGAACAAGTCACATCCATACAGTATACGCAATGAATGTATTGGGAAAGAAAGAAGAGATCGATAGAGATCAAAGGAAATCCAAATATAGCTACTGAACTGCAAGTCTAGTCAGCAGAAGCATTGAAGCACAGAGCAAAGTGAAGACCAGCCAAGAGCCATCTACCAGACGTCCAATCTGTCACCGATCAAATAAATGTCAAACCTAACAAAGCATGGGCAGACCACGTTGTTTGAATTCGCAAAATCATGAAAAAGGAAACATGCTGATTTCTAAAGCATGAGATGAAGATAAAATGCTGATTTCTAAAGCATGAGATGAAGGTAAAATGCTGATTTCCAAAGCATGAAACGAAGATAAAATGTTGATTTCTAAAGCATGAGATGAAGATAAAATGCCGATTTCTAAAACATAAGATGAAGATCTTTGAGTGTATTATTTTCAACAATCCACTCAAAGCTCGGGGGCTACACCCATTGGGTGCACCTCCGGTGCGCCCAATAAATTATTAACTCCAAAAGGCAGAATGCTGATCTCTAAAGCATAGGCTTATGATAGAGCGTCGATTTCTGAGGCATAAAATGAATATCTTTGAATGCACCAAAGGAGGACAATAGAAGATTGTTTTTTACTGAGTCACTCAGAGTTCAGAAGCAGCGTTCAGCGGGTGCACTTTTGGAGCGCCCGTCGCCAAAATGTTAATCAAAATCGCAAGCTGGATCTAAAATCTTTGGGCTGATTATTTCAAAATCAACTCAAAGATTGGGGGCTTGTGGGGGATGGATATCCCTCGGGTCCACTAAAAGGCAAGAAGGCCATGCGAAAGGCTTTGGGCCTATTGTCTCGCAAGGCCGTCCCTTCATGGGCCAGGGGAGAACTGCTGGCAAAATGGGCCAACGCAGGGAATGAGCGAACTTGGGCCCAGGCGGCTCGTTGGATTTAAGCGTTATCCACAGCTCTGATCTGATTTTCCCGTACAACACCCTTGGATGTCGGAACCAAATGAGGATAAGTCGGCAAGATTATAGGGAGTTAAGTTCAGTTGGTTCACTATTACTTAGGTATACATCGTTATCATACACGCATGTAGTGCCTCACGGTCGAATATATAAGGCCTAGGGGGTACCCCCATCATTTCCAGGTCATTCATCAACCATCTACTCAGCTCACTAGTTTTCTCCATACTGGAGAATTCCCTTGTAACCCACCACATAAAGATCCATACCAAGAAGTAGGGTGTTACGCATCTCAAAGCAACCCGAACCTATAGAAAATTGTCTACCGTCTCTCGTGCGTCTCGCACGAACCATTGAGTTACAGTCAGCAACACTGTCCTACCCAAAAGCACCTCGAGGGGTAACCCCAGGTGCGCGGTCGGGCTCCAAACACTAACACTACCTAAGAATTCAGTGGTAAACAAGGTATAAAGATAGCCAAACTAGGGTGACCTATTGGGTCCCATCAAAATTAACCTATGCAGATCATTATGATTAATAAGAACGTGGCTGGGTAAAAGGAATGATCAAGGGCACAACTTGCCTGGGACTTGAGATTCCAGGTACCAACTTGCTCTCTAGATGACTCGTAACCTCTCGCTAGTCGTAGCAACACAGACAAATATGGTATAGGCAAAATTAACATCACACAAAATATAAGAACAAACTGAATAATAATATTCTATGCGTCATAACGAGATCGTGGGTTCAAGAATCACTAAATTCAGAGCTAGGGTTAAAGAGTTATGGTTTTCTGAAGTCTTAGGTGATTAAATAGTAGAAATACATTCTATGTTAAGTAGCATTAATCATGTCAGAAATTGTATGAAGAAATGACCAGTTCAACCTTAATCCTAAACCACAACTTGCTTAGAGGTTATATTCTAGCCAAATTATAACTGTAGACAGATTAACTTTGTTTATCAAGTCTAATCTACTATTTATAGGTTAAACAAAAATATATATATATATATATATATATATATATTGGAAAATATGCCACATGATAAAATAAGGTTACAAAAGTGTAGGCAATATTAATACGAGTCTAACGCAATTTGAATGGTTCAAATCGGAGTTACGTTTCTCTAGTTATGAATTTCTAGAGTTATTTAGTACCTAGAATAGAGTAATTTAAGTGAATAATTTTAAATCAAGTTTCATGGATAAACAAAGGTACTAGGTGATAAATAATATTGAAACAAAATTAATGCAACTGGAACAGATTAAAAATGAGTTAAAATTAATTATTTATGAATTTTCTAAGTTTGTAGGAATTACTTATACACTAAAACTCATTTTTTGTATTTATTTGTTATTTCCTGGAATTCATTTGGGCTGCGGTTACTATTTTTATAAAGTTCAGGGTTCAGAACACAAATTCCAGGACCCGTTTGTTATGATTCTTAAAGGTCGAAGGACTCCGGGTTGGTTCTTGAAAAGTGGAGGGGCTCTTTTGAAAGACGGCCAAGGCCGAAGGGGTACGAGTTTATATGAGTCATCTGATCCAATCCCTGTCGTCAGATTCGACATCTACAGCGCGATCTGATTTTCACCGTGTATACGTGGATCAACGGTCTTGATCCGCCCTGCGAAGCGGTAAGCCATCCATTAATCCTGGTTGTACAAAATATGATCAACGACCCCACTTTTTTCTCCCTTCCCAGGCCGACCCGAGGTGGCGGCGTCGTCGTAACGCGGCGGAGTTCCCGCCGGAGAAGAGCTACGCGCCATCCCCGAGCCACGAATCCTATTACTCCAAGTGCTCTGTAAAGTAAAGGTGAGTGCGAACCTAGGGTAGGGTCTCTTACCGACCGTTGAGCCGCGCAGGTCCCTTATCCACGGTGGTGCGGGGTCCTGCGGCGGACAGGCACCCCGACGAGCAATCCACGATGCGCCACCCTCCTTTTTCTCGACCATGCAGCGGAAACCATCTGGTGGTTCGCTAGGTTACCCTGCAGGCACCGTATGGCCATTCAAGCGAGTTACTCGCGCGGCGGAACCTCACCCCAATCTCCCTCTCTCTCTCTCTCAGTTCGCTCTGCCTGCTCGACGGCGCAGCGATGCCTAGGTCACCATGGCGTAGGGGGTCATAGTTGGGTTCTTATAGCCCGGACCCGGACAGGAACGCCCAGGGCAAAAAATCCAGCGCCAATGGGAGTCCGCGCCGCCGACGGCGCTATTCTGTTGCGAGGCGCGCGGTCTGTTTGTTGGAGACTAGTAGGGGATAGAGATGACGCACCGGTCCCACAAGCCAGATAAACCAGTTGGTCTGAGATGTGCTGGCGAGTGGGACCCACACGTCAACGACGGCTGACGCGCAACGCAGTTTCTGGGCAATGACTTGAGCGGGCATATTGGTGGGCTGAGAAAAGGAGGATGGGCCGAGGACGGAATGAAGGTGTCGGCCCAGAAAGCTCTCTCCCTTTTTATTTTACTTTCCATTCCCCTTTCTCTTATTTTCAAATTTCACACTGAATTTTAAACTCTGGTTTTGAACTTCAAATTTTTAAGTGGCAAAAATAATCCCAATATGAATACAAAAGTATCATTTTTGTTTATTTATCATTATTCTTAGCAAATGCATTTAAACATACAAATCATATGATGAATGATTCATTTTAGGAAAATAACTTCGTATTGTGTGACTTTTATTGAAGTATAATTTACCTTATACTTTCTAGAGAATGTTTCTTAACTACATTACTTAGTGAAGTAATTTATTCCATATGAATGTCTTTTCACTTTTTGTTTGGCTTCTTTAATTTCTTTATTTATTTATTTTCTATTTGCATAAACTAATGCCATTAGTTAAGTATGAAAGAAGGAAATCAAGAAATCACCAAAACACCCTATTATAAAATTATTTAATTATTTTATTTTTTAATACCAATTTTGGGCTTTACATCTGTGGCACTAAAGATTACCCAAAGTCCTTTTAGCACTCCTGTCGTTGGAAATGTTGCCAAGGAAAAAGTGAGAGTTCTCTTTGTCCGAGAATAGGATCTAGATGTCGCCTAGAGGGGGTGAATAGGCGAATAAAAATTAACATTTAAAAACTAGAAATTCTTACTCTACTCGAAGACTGAATCGTAGTGGAATGAAAGACCCTTTGAGTAGGTTGCAGCGGAATTGAAGTTCATGTCTTAAAATACCCTGCACTTTGAAGACAGCTTGTTCCACATATAAGTATTGAAGTCCAAGTATAAAAAGCAAATAAGACAGCGTAGAGTACACAGACACATGGATTTATCCCGAGGTTCGGCCAAGCCTGAAATGCTTACCTAGTTCTCGTTGGAGTTAGCCACACCTTGGCTTGGAGTCTATTTGAACTCCTTCTTTCGTTTGCTTAGATCTGTCAGTGCGACAGACAGAGCCTTCCACTATGTTGATATCAATTACAACGATGTCGTGGCTGCTTACAATCTTCTCGACAGCACTCCGGCAGAGTAACAATGCGCTCAAGATTTTGCTCTAGCTCTCAACAGCACTTCCCCTCTCTCTAAAGGCTTATAACTTCGCCTCTACATAAACTAGAGAGATACACTAGAGAGGGAGAGAAAGAATTGATCCAAATGATGTATGGACTTGTTGGCTGCTCTTGTACCCTTGTTGGTGGCGCCTAGGGGTCCCTTTTATAGCCCTAAGGGGCCTAGGAGCCGTTGGAGCTTCGTTTGGAACCTCCCAGCCTTCCCTGTCTGCGGGTGCACCGGACTATCCGGTGCGCCACCAGACAATGCACAATAACGGATCTGATTGACAGTTTCCTTCTTTGAAAGGGCCAGTCGTTGGTGAACCGGACAAGTTACTATTCATTGTCATGTGCACTAGACATGTTACTATTCATTGTCCTATGCACCAGACAGTTACTATTCACTGTCCTGTGCACCAGCCAACAACACACTAAGTGTTTTTTCCTCCATTCTTTCTCCATTTGACTTCAACTTTTGGGAGGATTTTTCTGAGACTTAAACAAACACATTTAGAGTATAATCCAATTGACTTAGTCGTAGAAACTTACCTCTTTCCCGTTCTTCTCCTAGCTTTTCTGTTTCTCCTCAAGCAGAGCTCAGAATGGTACTTTCTCTACAAAAAGAGTTAGAGAGAAAACCAAAGCACCAAACTTGTAGTAAGAGGTGTATGCAACATAGTTGAACACTCAAACCTTATATACTTAACCTTTTTCATCGTTTCACCCATTTTGGCCTATTTGAGGTCGATGTTGGACTCTAAACCATCAAGTAAATGTGACTTGATCTGGATTGATACACATAAGCTCCAACACCTTGCAAAGGTCACATAGAACATATCCAAACATAGGAACAACTCAAACTAAAGGTCAAAGTAAACTTAGCTCTTTTAGACTGCTTCCAGTTCTGGTTTTGACACTCTCCTCCTTCTAGTGACCTTGTTCACTTCTCGAGCTTGATCTTGAGTCTGAAGTTATTTTGTTGAGTTCCTGTAGATTGAGGTTGACTTTGCTGTCCTTGAGTGTGATTGTTTTTGTCTTTGTTCTGATTTGGATTGTGTATGGTCTTCATATGTCTTGGGTTGAACCGTCCGCCGAAGCCCTGGTCATCTCGGAATATCTCAAGGCCTCCTCCTTCATCCGACAAAAGTTATTATCTGCTCTGATAAAGTCATCCATCTTCTGAAAAAGCTTTTCTAAGGTCTGAGGGGGTTTTCTGGCAAAGTATTGAGCCACCGGTCCCGGGCGAATCCCCTTGATCATGGCATCAGTGACAAACAAAGAATTTGCACATCTCTGACCAGAACAGAAAGTGCGGATAGTAAAGAACAAGTCTAACTTATCTGCATATTCATCTCAAATTTCATTCCTTGCAATGTGACCAACATTTACAAGCATACCTTCGACTTTACATGAATGAGAGCTCGAAGATAGTTTTAGAAGCTAAACAAATCGGAGTTCTTTCTCACCTGAAAAAAGGTGAATTTATACATGGCATTGTTCCTCTGTTTATAGGGGAGAGATACAACTTCGTATGAAATAACAGGTATGTCCACAAAGCTTGTACATATGGTTTACAAATGACATATGGACCAACGGTAGGCTGACGGAGTGGCACAAATGAGGACGCAAATGTTTTCTAGGAATAGATCCGAGCGCGTTTGAAAAGTGAAGCTGAAAAAAGTAGTTTTACACGTCATTCTCACTTATTTCTCTCTTAGCCAATAGATGAAGGTACTCGTGAAGGTGTTTTGCCATACAGTTTTCTTTCCAAAACAGCACGGAACTGTTCATGAAACTGTTTTCTATGGAAAAAAACAGTTTTAAAAAATAAATTTGAGACACGTCAAACGAGATCTAAATGCATTTAGCCGTCTAATTTCTTGTTAAACCGTTTTTTAACCGTGCTGAGTGCTTATACACATTTACGTTGGTCTATTTAATCCAGACAGTAGGTCGTAAGCTATACATATTTCTGTTACAAAAACTGTACCATTAAAAAAGGAAAGCGCTCACCGGAATCCGGTTTATCCAGACTTGAGGCCAAATCCGATCGGAGGGATCTAGATTAGATGGAAATATTTTCCCTATATTAAGCGACGGTACCCTCCGTACACGTTCGTCGCTTGTTCCATCGCCGGCGCTCGCTCTCTCGCAATCACGCAGGCCATGGCTTCCCAGCCGAAGAAGATATCCAGCGAGCCCATCTCTCTGGTTAGCCCGACGCCCGCCGACATCGAGGCCACGGCGCAGCTGGAGAAGCTCCTGCGCGAAGCGGGAATGTACGAGAGCGCCGAGGAGTCGGCGGTCCGCGCCGAGGTGCTGCGCGACCTCCAGGGCATCGTCGACCTCTGGGTCAAGCAGCTCATGCTCAAGCATGGGTACCCCGACGCCATGGTCGACGAGGCCACCGCCTTTGTGCTCCCGTTCGGATCGTACCGCCTCGGCGTCCACGGCGGCGGCTCCGACATCGACGCGCTCGTCGTGGGGCCCTCCTTCGTCGACCGCGATCAAGATTTCTTCGGTGTGCTGGCCGGCGTGCTGGCCGAGACGGAGGCGGTGACGGAGCTGCATCCCGTGCCCGGCGCGCACGTCCCCGTCATGAAGCTCAGGTTCCGCGGCGTGCAGGTGGACCTCGTCTACGCCAGCGTCAACCTCCCCGTGGTGCCCCGGAACCTGGATCTGAGCGACCGCCACGTGCTCCGCGGCCTCGACCACGTCACCGCCCGCAGCATGAACGGCGTGCGCGTGGCCGACGAGATCGTGCGGCTGGTTCCCGACGCTGCCGCGTTCCGCACGACGCTGCGGTGCGTGAAGCTGTGGGCCAAGTCGCGGGGCGTCTACTCCAACGTGTCCGGCTTCCTCGGCGGCGTGGCCTGGGCCATCCTGGTGGCGCGCGTGTGCCAGCTCTACCCCAACGCCGTGCCCAGCATGCTGGTGTGTCGCTTCTTCAAGGTGTTCAGCCAGTGGAGGTGGCCCATCCCGGTGATGCTCTGCGACATCGAGCACGACGACGAGCTCGGACTCCCGGTCTGGGACGTGCGGAGGAACCTGCCCGATCGGAGCCACCTCATGCCCGTCATCACGCCGGCGTACCCGTGTATGAACTGCACGTACAATGTCTCTCGGGCCACCCATAGGGTCATCAAGGAGCAGATCCAGGCCGGCGACGTCGCGTGCCAGAAGATCGACGCCGCCGGCGGCCGCGACTGGGGCGCGCTGTTCCAGCCGTCCCCGTTCTTCAGCACGCACAAGAGCTATCTGCAGGTGGACGCGGCGGTGGCAGGAGGCGCAGAAGAGCTCCGGGAGTGGAAGGGGTGGGTGGAGTCGCGGCTGCGGCAGCTCGTGGCCAAGGTTGAGAGGGACACGTTCGGCGAGCTGCTATGCCACCAGAACCCGCGTGCCTACGACGCCGAGCCACACGGCTTGCGGCGCGTGTCGTCGTTTTTCGTGGGCTTGTCGAAGCCACAGCAGCAGCACAAGCCGCACCCGCCGGAAGGGTATCCGCCGTTTTTTGACCTCCGTGCGACGGTGCTCGAGTTCCAGCAGGACGTCTACTCGTACAAGTTCTGGAGGCCCGGCTTGGAGTTGGTCGTCAAGCACGTCCGGCGGAACAAGCTGCCGGCGTACGTGATGCAGAAGATTGGTGGTCGGAATATCCATGAGCTCAAGAGGAAGCGCGCCGACGACGACTCTTCACCTTCGTCGCCGCCATTGTGCTCGTCGTCCTCCGCCTCTTCTGGCGACGGTGACTCCGTGCAAGGACCGAGCAGCAGGGCAGAGCTGCATCCAAGAAAGGCAATGTTGTTCGATCCCAGTCCCAGCTGATACAAGATATACCAGTCAAAGGCAAGTCAACCGGCAGTCGATATGCAGGCGACTGAGATATTAGTCTTCAGGGATAGCTCCAAGCAGAGACAACGAGAGTGCGGGCGGCAGGAAGACACGACGAAGTTGATGAGGATTAAAAGGAAAAGGCGGTGCTTGGAAGACGACGATGCACGATTTACACATTTGATGAGGATTAAAAGGAAAGACGATGCTTACATGGATCGCAAGCACAACCGAAAATTCTTGTACCATCATGGATAGATAAGCCTCCCCAGAATTGTCTTGTTACTTAAATAATAATAGAGATATTATTACTAATGATTTTGTCAAATCTTATTAACATTTCTTGTTTCCAATTTATTATGAATCATTTTTGCAGCGAACTCCAAAGTTTAAGTTTTATTTGTGACATTAATGACCAAACTAACCAGTTTTTAGGTTAGGACATGTACAACTCCATTTGATACGAGGTCATTTGAGGAGTCTCTAAGGGGTTAAATGAAAAAAATACAATAGATTGTCTCTTAACAAAGATTATGTCTATACATGACTCTCCATATATATTGTCACTTTAACTACATTTATTATAAGATTGATGTTAAAAACATATTATTGTATCATACAGTCTCTTATACTCAAAAAAACCAATCAGGGAGCTTAGAGTTGTATATGCCCTTAGATTAGTCTTTCGAGACATAGCAATATATAAGGTGACATCAAAGAATGATCAAGAACACCTTGAAGTGGCAAGACTTGAGGAGGAGGATAACGAAGGTGGTATAAAGACAGAACTCCTTCAACATTGATGACTTTTATGGATACGAATACAACCATCAATCAAAACAGTGAAAACTATCATATCACTTTGGTGTGTTTGGTTAAGGAATGAGGTGGAATAGGAGGATCAAACCTTTTTATTTAAGATAGAATTGTCTTACCACATGTTGTTTTTGAGAGATGTGTGCCATGTCTAATCCTTTGTCTGGTGTGTGTGTGTGTGTATAAGAAGAGAAGGATGCATATTTAAAAATATTTAGCCACTAGCCAGCTAGCCCTTGTTAATCTTTCATTGTGGGCTCCATCCCTCCTTGAGGCACACGTATATTAACTTCTCTTGCAACATTTTTCTCTTTCGGACCCTGTTTCTCTTAGAATCTAGCGGTCAGCTTTTATTTACATTGCAAATAAAATATGCTGTTTTATTGGAGGACAGAATCAACGAACGATGAATAACCAAATAAAAAAATTTATAGTTCACAAAGAGAACAAAAAAATATATTACTTAAAAGTACACAATACATATGTTAAACTAAAATAAAAATTACATAATGAATAAAACATAAAACTTACATTACGTAAAAAAATAAAAAGATAACTCATAAAAATAAAATATAATTCCTATGATGCAGATCATAAATATGCTACATGAAAATATTTTAGAGTTGATCATGCACCAGGCTTGTATAGAGTACAACCTCACACCGATAATCATAATGGTTGCATGCATAATCATATTGGGTATCCGATGGAAAAAATGATTGACCCGAGATAGCATGAATATGGAATCGAGCCTTGAACACCTAAAATGCCCTATCCTTCTTAGAGATGGCAATGGGTAAATACCCACCGGGTATTACTACCCCATACCCATAAACACGACACAAAAATAACCCCACCGGGTCACCCATATACACTGGCGGGTATGGATTTACCCCCATACCCATACCCATGTGGGTATGGGTCACCCATCGGGTCACCCGTACCCACAAAAGTTAAACAACTATCAAAATATTATACTATACAAATGGCAAGTATATCCATATAAATACCATTACAAAATTTTCTAGCATCATTTAACCATCCATTCAACACACCAAAGATAACTGGATAAAGTAGTAACACTATGATAGTACTACATAACACATTACATGTTCCATTACATGGTCATTAAATTGTTGTTAAATAGTAAAAAAGTTGGATGACTGAAGTCCAAGTTCATGCTTCAGATAAGTTTATATTGGGTATTTTATACCCACGGGTTAACGGGTATGGGTGAAGGCAGAACGTTCTAATACCCGTTTACCCATTGGGTGAAGTTTTTTGCCCAATAACAGACCCACGGGTAGAATATTTAGCCCACATACATACCCTAATGGAGTAAATACCCATCGGGTAACGGGTCGCGGGTACCCATTGCCATCTCTAATCCTTCTGTGTGCCCTTCCAACATGCAACAAATATTTGTTGTTTTCGAGTCTGTAAGCAAAATGGCCTTCACGAATACTGATCCCGAAGGGTAGGTGAAAGCTCTCTTGTGAGTTTTGGTGTTTGGATGACAACTCAATTAAAGGACTAACAAGTGTACTAAGTGTTGAACAGGTGCTTAAGGTAAAGCCTACAGGGTTCAACACAAGTGAACAAATGTGATGGTCCAAGAACTGGATTATGGATACATGATGGACATCACAAGTAAGATGGACATTGCATAAGTGAGACTCGGGTGCGTAGCTCGGAGACAACTGATCAAGCCAAGGATGGAGGCAAGAAAAGCTTCGAGGTACCAAGTGCACGGGAGAAGGTCAAGGAGGCTGAGGAACCCAAAGCCAAGGGTGAAGAAGAAGGCTTGCAAAGTCAAGGGTGATCGAGTTGAGAACAGCTACGGCACATCAAGGATCACTACATAAGAACGTGACTTACAGCCAATGAGGTAACAGCTACAGTTATGTGGTGTAAGTCATAAGGCTCAAGATCAAGCTCTAAGAAGGAGATCAAGGTCACTAGAAGGAGAACAAGTGTCAAACCCAGAACTGGAAGCAGCCCAAAAGAGCTAAGTTCACCTTAATCTTTAGTTTGGGTTGTTCCTATGTTTGGAGATGTTCTATGTGACCTTTGCAGGATGTTGGAGCCAAGAAATGTCAATCTAGATCGAGTCAAGCCGACTTGATGAGTCCAACATCAAAGCTCAAGCATGTGAAATGCTATAGATGTAATAATTAAGAGAAGGTATGTGTCTAGACTTAGTACATCGGTTTTGTGGACTAATATACTTGTCTAAGTGATAGAAACAGAAAGAAGAAGAAAAGGAAAGAGGTGCGAAAGGCTTGGCTATGTACAGCCAAGACTTAGTTCAGTCTAGCACACCGGACTGTCCGGTGGTGCACCAGACAGTGTCCGGTGCGCCAGGCTAAACTCTGGCGAACTGTCCGCTCTCGGGAATTCACCGGCGACGTACGACTATAATTCACCGGACTGTCCGGTGTGCACCGGACTGTCCGGTGAGCCAACGGTCGGCCGGGCCAACGGTCGGCCGCGCGATCTGCGCGGGACACGTGGCCGAGCCAACGGCTAGATGGAGGCACCGGACTGTCTGGTGTGCACCGGACATGTCCGGTGCGCCAACGGCTCCAAGACTACCAACAGTCGGCTTCGACGTAGAAGGAAAGAAATCGGGCACCGGACAGTGTCCGGTGTGCACCGGACTGTCCGGTGCACCACCCGACAGAAGGCAAGATTTGCCTTCCTGGATTGCTTCCAACGGCTCCTAGGCCCCTTGTGCCTATAAAAGGGACCCCTAGGCGCCTCCAGCAATATAGAAGTGCAGCCAACAAGTGTAGACTTCATTGGAATCAATTCTCGCTCTCCCTCTTGTGTGTAACTCTATAGTTTGTGTAGAAGGCACAGCTATAAGCCTTTAGAGAGAAGAGTAGTGCTGCTAAGAGCTAGAGCAAGGTCTTGAGCGTATCGTTACTCTGCCGGGGTGCTGCCAAGAAGTTTGTAAGCAGCCGCGGTTCTGTTGTAACCCCACTCAATAGTGAAAGGCTCTATCTGTCATACTGACAGATCTGAGCAAACGGAGGAAGGAGTTGAAATAGACTCCAAGCCCAGGTGTGGCTAACTCCAACGAGGACTAGGCAAGCATTTCAGGCTTGGCCGAACCTCGGGATAAATCCTTGCGTCTGTGTGCTCTATTCTGTATTGTATCCTGACTCTCTGTCTTACTCGCCTTTATATCTGCACTTCAATACTTATCTGTGCTATAAGCTTGATTTGAAGTGCAGGACATTTTGAGACAGGATCTTCCATTCCGCTGCGACCTACTCGAAGAGTCTTCTCATTCCACTGCGTACTAAGTCTTCGAGTAGAGTAAGAATTTAAGTTTTAAAGTAATAAGTTTTATTCGCCTATTCACCCCCCCCCCCCTCTAGGCGACATCCAGATCCTGTTCCCGGGTCAAAGGGAACTTTCAATTGGTATCAAAGCTAGGCCTCTCCAGTGTGGGCTTAGCCGTCCGGAGATAACGATGTTGTCACAAGAGGTAACTGTAGAACTTCTTTTAGGCGATGGCTCTAATTACAAATCCTGGTCTGTCTCTATTTATAATGCTTTCATGAGTGTTGATCCTGATTTGAGACAGATCTTTAGTAGAAGTATTTTTCCATCTGATATTAGTAAAAATCCCTCTAATGATGAACTAAGATGTTTATCTCTCAATCACCGTGCTTGCAACATCTTAGTTGAATCTCTTTCTAGAGGTGCTTATTTTGCCATCATGAGTAGTGATAATGATTTATTTGGTGATGCTCATGATTTATGGAATAGAATTAAAGGAAAATATTGTGTGGCAAATTGTACTGCTTCTACTCCCTATATTGCTTGTGATGCTAACCTTTCAAAGGGAGAAGATCAAGAACGATGGGCACCCAACGATGAATCCACCTCGTCGACAGGTTTGGTCTCCACTAATAATAAGTGTTTTGTTGCTAACAATGACGGTGGAGACAAAAGCCATGATGATGAGGAATATGAGGATGATAGTGAGGATGAGTCTTCATCACCTCAAGGTACATTTTCCTGTTTGGCTTCCACTGACATTAATGACAGGGAAAATGATACCGATGATGTGGAAGAAGAGGAGATTCGCCGTTTCTACATCCATCTCAACAAAGAGGACAAGGCACTCTTGGTTAAGCTATTGAGAAGGAACAAGGAACAAGGCGATACGCTTCTCAGGCTAGAGGAGTCCCTCATCAAAACCAACAACAGCCTGAAAAAGATGACCACAGAACATGAGGAGCTAAAGTGCTCTCATGATGATTTGGTCCAAAGGTATGAATATGTTTTAATTAAGCAAAGAAATAGTCATGATGTTTTATCTAACATTGCTCAACTTAAAACGGAAAATTCTATGCTTAAGAGTCAAGTAGAAACAATGGACTTAGAAAAACGTGCTCTAGGTAAAAAGTATGATATGTTGTCATATTCTCATAATAAATTAGTTGATGACCATATCATGCTTAATGTTGCTCATGAGGTTATAATTGCAAACTTAAATTCATGTGAACCTCATTCTCGCACGTGTGCGCAATTGAATTGTATATCATCATGTGCTAACCCCTGTTGCTCAAAAGAAAGCCAATCATTGATTGAGCAACAAGTTTTAGGGTCACAAAAGAAATTCTGTGGGAATAAGAAGCAACGACAACTGAGGAGAAGACACTTTGCTCAACTCTCTCAAGATATCCACGGGCGCGTGGTGAAGAAGCTTGAGAAAGGAAAAACTGCAGCAAGTGTCAAGCTCAATAAGAAAAATGTTCCTAAAGATGAAGAAATCAACATGAGCTTGGAAAAAGGTAAAGATTCAATTAATCATGTTGTTTGCACTGACCCTCTCTCCATGTCATTCAAGTACACAAAGGGAAAAGGAAAAAGGAGGTGTTTCAAGTGCAAGAAGTTAGGCCACCTCATCGCGTCTTGTCCGTACAAAGACAAAAATGAAGGGACAAGGAGTTGTTTTGGATGCAACAATAAGGACCACACGATCACTTCATGTCCGGTCATGAAGAATCAAGGATGTGCATCCTCCAAAGTGACCCTCACCAAGGAAAATGACACACAGCAAGCGTCACGTCAAGTTGAGCGACGTTTCTGCTACAAGTGTGGTGAGCAGGGTCATCTATCCCAGGTATGTTACAAAGGTAAGATTCCGAAACAAGTGAATTTGTGTCAATCTTATTCGCGTAGGAGACCCAAATCATACACTTGTGCTAAATCTATAACGAGATTGAAAGGGAATTAGGCTTACACCTAGTTCCTAAATAATTTTGGTGGTTGAATTGCCCAACACAAATATTGGACTAACTAGTTTGCTCTAGTACATAAGTTGTACAGGTGCAAAAGGTTCACTCTTAGCCAATAAAAAGATCAAGTTTTGGATTCAACAAAGGAGCAAAGAGGCAACCGAAGGCACCTCTGGCTGAAGGCACCGGACCGTCCGGTGTACACCGGACAGTGTCCGGTGCGCCCAGAGGACTCCAACTCGAACTCTTCGTCTTCGGGAATTCTCGGAAGCCGGCGCGCTATAATTCACCGGACTGTCCGGTGTACACCGGACAGTGTCCGGTGCTCAAGGAAGCGCGGCCTCCTCAACTCGCCAGCCTCGGGTTCGCGCGGCAGCTGCTCCGCTATAATTCACCGGACATGTCCGGTGTGCACCGGACTGTCCGGTGTACCAGCGGGGCAACGGCTATTTCGGCGCCAACGGCTACCTGCGGTGCATTTAATGCGCGCGCAGCGCGCGCAGACGTCAGGCACGCCCATACCGGCGCACCGGACAATGAACAGTTGTTGTCCGGTGTGCACCGGACACCCAGGCGGACCCAGAAGTCAGAAGCTCCAACGGTCAGAATCAAACGGCATTGATGACGTGGCAGGGGCACCGGACTGTCCGGTGCGCCATCGAACAGACGCTTCCAGCCAACGGTCAAGTTTGGTGGTTGGGGCTATAAATACCCCAACCACCCCACCATTCATTGCATCCAAGTTTTCCAACTTCCAACCACTTACAAGAGCTAGGCATTCAATTCTAGACACACCAAAGAGATCAAATCCTCTCCAATTCCACTCAAGCCTTTAGTGACTAGCGAGAGAGATTTGTCGTGTTCTTTTGAGCTCTTGCGCTTGGATCGCCTTCTTTCTTTCTCATTTGCTCTTGTGATCAAAACTCAATTGTAACCAAGGCAAGAGGCACCAATTGTGTGGTGGCCCTTGCGGGGAAGTTTTGTTCCCGTTTGATTGAGAAGAAGAAAAGCTCACTCGGTCCGAGGGACCGTTTGAGAGAGGGAAGGGTTGAAAGAGACCCGGCCTTTGTGGCCTCCTCAACGGGGAGTAGGTTCGCGAGAACCGAACCTCGGTAAAACAAATCCGCGTGTCACACTCTTCATTTGCTTGTGATTTGTTTTGCACCCTCTCTCGCGGACTCGTTTATATTTCTAACGCTAACCCGGCTTGTAGTTGTGATTATTTTTGAGATTTTCAGTTTCGCCCTATTCACCCCCCCCCCTCTAGGCGACTTTCAATTGGTATCAGAGCCCGGTGCTTCATTAGAGCCTAATCGCTCGAAGTGATGTCGGGAGATCACACCAAGAGGGAGATGGAGACCGGCGACAACAAGCCCACTACAAGCCAAGGGAGCACTTCATCGGAAGAGTCCCGCACCAAGAGAAGGGAGAAGAAGAAGAACTCCTCCAAGCGGAAGGAGAAAAGATCTTCCTCTTCTCACCACAAGGAGAAGAAGGAAAAATCTTCTTCTCACAAGCCGCATCGGAGTGGGGACAAGCACAAGAGGATGAGGAAGGTGGTCTACTACGAGACCGACACTTCATCAACATCCACCTCCGACTCCGATGCACCGTCCGTAACTTCTAAGCGCCAAGAGCGCAAGAAGTTTAGTAAGATCCCCTTAAACTATCCCCGTACATCTAGACATACTCCATTACTTTCCGTTCCATTAGGCAAACCGCCAACTTTTGACGGCGAAGATTATGCTAGGTGGAGTGACTTAATGAAATTTCATCTAACCTCACTCCACAAAAGTATATGGAATGTTGTTGAGTTTGGAATACAGGTACCATCAATAGGGGATGAGGATTATGACACGGACGAAGTGGCCCAAATCGAGCACTTCAACTCCCAAGCCGCAACCATTCTCCTTGCCTCTCTAAGCAAGGAGGAATACAACAAAGTGCAACGGTTGAAGAACGCAAAGGAGATTTGGGACCTACTCAAGACGGCGCACGAGGGTGATGAACTCACCAAGATCACCAAGCGGGAAACGATTGAGGGGGAGCTCGGTCGCTTTCGTCTTCGCCAAGGGGAGGAGACACAAGACATGTACAATCGGCTCAAGACCTTGGTGAACCAAGTGCGCAACCTCGGGAGCAAAAAATGGGATGACCACGAGGTGGTTAAGGTTATTTTAAGAGCACTTATCTTCCTTAACCCCACTCAAGTTCAATTAATTCGTGGTAATCCTAGATATCCACTAATGACCCCCGAGGAAGTTATTGGGAATTTTGTAAGCTTTGAATGCATGATTAAGGGCTCAAAGAAGATCAACGAGCTTGACGAACCTTCCACATCCGAGGCGCAACCGGTGGCCTTCAAGGCAACGGAGGAGAAGAAGGAGGAGTCTACACCAAGTAGACAACCAATTGACGCCTCCAAGCTCGACAATGAGGAGATGGCCTTAATCATCAAAAGCTTTCGGCAAATCCTCAAGCAACGGAAGGGGAAGGACTACAAGCCCCGTTCCAAGAAGGTTTGCTACAAGTGTGGTAAGCCCGGTCACTTTATTGCAAAATGTCCTATGTCTAGTGACAGCGACAGGGGCGACGACAAGAAGGGCAAGAGGAGAGAAAAGAAGAGGTACCACAAGAAGAAGGGCGGCGATGCCCACGTGTGCCGCGAGTGGGACTCCGACGAGAGCTCCACCGAGTCCTCCTCCGACGAGGACGCCGCCAACATCGCCGTCACCAAGGGGCTTCTCTTCCCCAACGTCGGCCACAAGTGTCTCATGGCCAAGGACGGCAAAAAGAAGGTAAAATCAAGGTCCTCCACTAAATATGAAACATCTAGTGATGAGGATGATGATAAAAATGAGGAGGATAACTTGCGCATTCTTTTTGCTAACCTCAACATGCAACAAAAAGAAAAACTAAATGAATTGATTAGTGCTATACATGAGAAGGATGATCTCTTGGATTCTCAAGAGGACTTCCTTATTAAAGAAAATAAGAAGCATGTTAAGGTTAAAAATGCTTATGCTCTAGAAATAGAAAAATGTAAAAAATTGTCTAGTGAGCTAAGTACTTGCCATGAGACTATAGACAACCTTAGAAATGAAAATGCTAATTTGTTAGCTAAGGTTGATTCACATGTTTGCAATGTTTCAACTTCCAGTTCTAGAGATAATAATATTGATTTACTTGCTAGAATTAATGAGTTGAATATTTCTCTTGCTAGCCTTAAGACTGAGAATGAAAAATTGCTTGCTAAGGCTAAGGATTTTGATGTTTGCAATGCCACTATTTCCGACCTTAGAACTAAAAATGATTTATTACATGCTAAGGTGATTGAACTAAAATCTTGCAAACCCTCTACATCTAATGTTGAACATGTTTCTATTTGTACTAGATGTAGAGATATTAATGTTGATGCTATCCATGATCACCTAGCCTTAATTAAAAAACAAAATGATCACATAGCACAACTTAATGCTAAGATTAGTGAGCATGACTTAGAAAATGAAAAATTTAAGTTTGCTAGAAGCATGCTCTATAATGGGAGACGCCCTGGCATTAAGGACGGCATTGGCTTCCAAAGGGGAGACAATGTCAAAATTAATGCCCCTCCAAAGAACTTATCTAACTTTGTTAAGGGCAAGGCTCCCATGCCTCAGGATAACGAGGGTTACATTTTGTACCCTGCCAGCTATCCTGAGAGCAAGATTAGGAAAATTCATTCTAGGAAGTCTCACTCTGGCCCTAACCATGCTTTTATGTATAAGGGTGAGACATCTAGTTCTAGGCAACCAACCCGTGCCAAGTTGCCTAGAAAGAAAACTCCTAATGCATCAAATGATCATGCCATTTCATTTAAGACTTTTGATGCATCTTATGTTTTAACTAACAAATCCGGCAAGGTAGTTGCCAAAATTGTTGGGGGCAAACACAAGGGCTCCAAGACTTGTGTTTGGGTACCCAAAGTTCTTGTTTCTAATGCCAAAGGACCCAAAACCGTTTGGGTACCTAAAATCAAGAACTAAAATTGTTTTGTAGGTTTATGCATCCGGGGGCTCAAGTTGGATACTCGACAGCGGGTGCACAAACCATATGACAGGGGAGAAAAAGATGTTCTCCTCATATGAGAAAAACCAAGATCTCCAACGAGCTATCACATTCGGGGATGGAAATCAAGGTTTGGTCAAAGGATTGGGTAAAATTGCTATATCACCTGACCACACTATTTCCAATGTTTTTCTTGTAGATTCCTTAGATTACAATTTGCTTTCCGTATCCCAATTATGTCAAATGGGCTACAACTGTCTATTTACTGATACAGGTGTTACTGTCTTTAGAAGGAGTGATGATTCAATAGCATTCAAGGGAGTGTTAGAGGGTCAGCTATACTTGGTAGATTTTGATAGAGCTGAACTCGACACTTGCTTGATTGCTAAGACTAACTTGGGTTGGCTTTGGCACCGCCGACTAGCCCATGTTGGAATGAAGAATCTTCATAAGCTTCTAAAGGGGGAACACATTTTAGGACTAACAAATGTTCATTTTGAGAAAGACAGGATTTGTAGCGCATGCCAAGCCGGGAAGCAAGTTGGCACTCATCATCCACACAAGAACATCATGACTAGTGATAGGCCACTGGAGCTCCTACACATGGACCTATTCGGCCCGATCACTTACATAAGCATCGGCGGGAGTAAGTACTGTCTAGTTATTGTGGATGATTATTCTCGCTTCACTTGGGTGTTCTTTTTACAGGACAAATCTTATACCCAAGAGACCTTAAAGGGATTCTTGAGACGGGCTCAAAATGAGTTCGGCTTAAGGATCAAGAAAATTAGAAGCGACAATGGAACGGAGTTCAAGAACTCTCAAATCGAAGGCTTCCTTGAGGAGGAGGGCATCAAGCATGAGTTCTCTTCTCCCTACACTCCTCAACAAAATGGTGTAGTGGAGAGGAAGAATCGAACTCTATTAGACATGGCAAGAACCATGCTTGATGAGTACAAGACACCGGATCGGTTTTGGGCCGAGGCGGTCAACACCGCCTGCTACGCCATCAACCGGTTATATCTTCACCGAATCCTCAAGAAGACATCTTATGAACTCCTAACCGGTAAAAGCCAAATATTTCATATTTTAGAGTTTTTGGTAGCAAATGTTTTATTCTTGTCAAAAGAGGTAGAAAATCTAAATTTGCTCCTAAAACTGTAGAAGGCTTTTTACTAGGATATGACTCAAACACAAGGGCATATAGAGTCTTTAACAAGTCCTCAGGACTTGTTGAAGTTTCTTGTGACGTTGTGTTTGATGAGACTAACGGCTCTCAAGTAGAGCAAGTTGATCTTGATGAGATAGGTGAAGAACAGGCTCCATGCATAGCGCTAAGGAACATGTCCATTGGGGATATGCGTCCCAAGGAATCCGAAGAGCCTGCACATGCACAAGATCAACCATCCTCCTCCATGCAAGCATCTCCACCAACTCAAAATGAGGATGAGGCTCAAAATATTGAACAAGAAGATCAAGAAGATGAGCCACCTCAAAATGACGGCAGCGATCAAGGGGGAGATGCAAATGATGAAGACAAGGAGGATGAACAACCAAAGCCGCCACACCCAAGAGTCCACCAAGCAATACAACGAGATCACCCCGTCGACACCATCCTCGGCGATATTCATAAGGGGGTAACTACTCGATCTCGTGTTGCTCATTTTTGTGAACATTACTCTTTTGTTTCCTCTATTGAGCCACACAGGGTAGAGGAAGCACTTCAAGATTCGGATTGGGTGATGGCGATGCAAGAGGAGCTCAACAATTTCACAAGGAATGAGGTATGGCATTTAGTTCCACGTCCTAATCAAAATGTTGTAGGAACCAAGTGGGTCTTCCGCAACAAGCAAGACGAGCATGGTGTGGTGACTAGGAACAAAGCTCGACTCGTGGCCAAGGGGTATTCACAAGTCGAAGGTTTGGATTTTGGTGAAACCTATGCACCCGTAGCTAGGCTTGAGTCAATTCGCATATTATTGGCCTATGCTACTTACCATGGCTTCAAGCTTTATCAAATGGACGTGAAGAGTGCCTTCCTCAATGGACCATTCAAGGAGGAGGTATACGTTGAGCAACCTCCCGGCTTTGAAGACAGTGAGTATCCTAACCATGTTTATAGGCTCTCTAAGGCGCTTTATGGGCTCAAGCAAGCCCCAAGAGCATGGTATGAATGCCTTAGAGATTTCCTTATTGCTAATGGCTTCAAAGTCGGCAAAGCCGATCCTACTTTATTCACTAAAACTCTTGACAATGATTTGTTCGTATGCCAAATTTATGTTGATGATATCATATTTGGGTCTACTAACAAATCTACATGTGACGAATTTAGTAGGATTATGACACTAAAATTCGAGATGTCAATGATGGGGGAGTTGAAGTATTTTCTAGGATTCCAAGTCAAGCAACTCCATGAGGGCACTTTCATTAGCCAAACGAAGTATACTCAAGATATCCTAAGCAAGTTTGGAATGAAGGATGCCAAGCCCATCAAGACACCCATGGGAACAAATGGGCATCTCGACCTCGACACGGGAGGTAAGTCCGTGGATCAAAAGGTATACCGGTCGATGATTGGTTCATTGCTTTATTTATGTGCATCTCGACCGGACATTATGCTTTCCGTATGCATGTGTGCAAGATTTCAAGCCGACCCTAAGGAATCACACCTTACGGCCGTAAAACGAATCTTGAGATATTTGGCTTATACTCCTAAGTTTGGGCTTTGGTACCCTCGGGGATCCACTTTTGATTTGATTGGCTATTCGGATGCCGATTGGGCGGGGTGTAAGATTAATAGGAAGAGCACATCGGGGACTTGCCAGTTCTTGGGAAGATCCTTGGTGTCATGGGCTTCAAAGAAGCAAAATTCAATCGCTCTTTCTACCGCCGAAGCTGAGTATATTGCCGCAGGCCATTGTTGCGCGCAATTGCTTTGGATGAGGCAAACCCTGCGGGACTACGGTTACAAATTAACCAAAGTCCCCTTGCTATGTGATAATGAGAGTGCAATCCGCATGGCGGATAATCCCGTTGAGCATAGCCGCACTAAACACATAGCCATTCGGTATCACTTTCTTCGGGATCACCAACAAAAGGGGGATATCGAGATTTCATACATTAACACTAAAGATCAATTAGCCGATATCTTTACCAAGCCTCTTGATGAACAATCTTTTACCAGACTTAGGCATGAGCTCAATATTCTTGATTCTAGGAATTTCTTTTGCTAGTCTTGCACACATAGCTTATAAATATACCTTTGATCATGTCTCTTTTATATATGCTATGACTAATGTGTTTTCAAGTGTATTCCAAACCAAGTCATAGGTATATTGAAAGAGAATTGGAGTCTTCGGCGAAAACAAGGCTTCCACTCCACTCGACTACTCATCCTTCGCCGTCGCTCCGCATCATCTCTCCAACTTTGGTATAATCTTCATCCATTCATTATATGACCAAAGGGGGAGAAAGTACTTCATTGGGCTCTAATGATTCCGTTTTTGGCGATTCATGCCAAAGGGGGAGAAAATATGAGCCCAAAGCAAAAGGACCGCACCACCACCCTAAGATTTTAAAATTGATGATTTTCAATTGGTAAATTTCAAAATTGGTATCTCTTTGTGTTCTAAAGGGGGAGCAAGTAATATTTTCAAAATTGATGTCTCAAAATGTAACACCCGGATTTTAGGGGTCCAAAACCCGGGGTTAACATAAACACCAGGTATGCTGGGACCAAGTCTCATACATATGATGTATAGTGGCACAGGATCGAATGTCACATCTTTATACATAACAGGAGTTCTATACAAGATAAATAATTACATTATAAGGAGACAACGGTCCAGCAACCCAAAGTTGACTGGGAGACGACGACCTAGACCTCTCACGAACTCATCGCAGCATCCTCCATGAGCATCATCCTGCGGTACCTGCTCCTGACCTGTGGTGTGTGTGAGACAGCAAGAGTGAGCTCACATACGTTCATCGCTCAACAAGTTGTGGGGAATAATGTGCATGAACTCGCCAAAGGTGGGAGCTCACGTGAAGTGTAAGGCTTACCAAAGAAGATGGTTAGAGCTGAGCATTGCTTTTAAAGTTGGTCAAAATTTTATTAGCAGTTACTAAGTATAAGTAAATACCAACCCAGTTAAGTAATAGAACAAAAGTAACAACTTCACCTGCGATGCAATGCATATGACAAATTGAGTTTAAGTTCCATAAATTAATCATGTGAGTGTCCGAGCTGCTCATGACCGTGAGCACGGCTAGTATACCAGTTTTACACTCTGCAGAGGTTGCGCATCTTTACCCACAAGTCGTGTATCCCATGTCGCCAGGGTTTGCAAAGCCCTTAGACACTTCCGAGGTGAATGGCTAGGGATCCACTACGAGGCCTTTACAAAGTTCCACTAGCTTCCGAAAACCCGCTACAGTTTATAGGAAGATCCAGTGCAGGAATCCCTTGCAGGACCGCCATCGCAGCAAAATCCTCCCGAGGGCCTCCCTACACTGACCTCTCCCCTACTGCCCTTGCCCCTTTCGGGTAAGGTAGTCTTCCACTAGCTTTCCTAATTAATCAGCCAAGGGCGTCCCATTCCACCCTCGTGGTAGCACTGTTTTCCCGGGTGGTTCTCCATGTTCCAATTACCATAATGATCTTATCATGAATAATAAATAACAACTGATAACAAGAGTATAATCATGAATAGTGTAAACTTCATACCCAAAACCACATTAAGCACTAGCAAGTACTACCCAGAAAGTTCAGTGGTAAACAAGGTATAAAGATAGACAAACTAGGGTAACCTATTGGGTCCCATCAAAATTAACCTATGCAGATCATTATGATTAATTAGAACATGAGTGGGTAAAAGAAGTGATCAAGGGCACAACTTGCCTGGGTCTTGAGAATCCAGGTACCAGGATGATCTTCAGGTGACTCGTGACCTCACGCTAATCGTAGCAATACAAACAAACATTGTATAGGCAAAATTAACATTACACCAAGCATGTAAATAAAATACACAGTAATAATCTAGACATTAAAATAAGATCACAGGAACTGGAATCATTAAATTTGGAGTTATAGATTTTAAGTTATGAATTTCTGTAGCTTTTATGTATTTAATACAAAATTAAGTATTAGATAAATTTAAATGAGCCTTTCATGCCAAAACAGAGGCACAAAAAGATGAAGATTATTATTACAAAATTTTAGAAACTGGAATGGTTCAATTTGGAGCTAAAATGAATTTTCTATGAATTTATCAAGTTCTAGTAATTATTTTCATATTAAAAATCCATTTTCTATTTCATTTATTCAAATTAAATGAGTCCTGGACTGGGCCTCAATTATAAGAAAGGTCAGGGGGCTCGGCGCAAGAAACCCGAGACTCATTGCACAGCAGAACGGGACGGCGGGTTGATTCCGAGAAAACCCAGGGTCTCTTTATGAAGTTTGCCACGCGAAGGGGTACGGAGGGATTTGGGCCGTCCGATCCTGAATCTAGGGACCGGATTAGATCCACAGCCGCTCGAACCGTTATGAAGCAGCTACCACCAGATCAGGAATCAACGGCCACAAATCGACCACGCCACCAGATACTGCCTGCCCTCCGATCCCGATCGGATGGCCCATGACTGATCGCAGCGAAGGGGTATGTTAACATCTAATCCTAGCCGTTCAACAAAGATCGAACGACCCTGGCTCGTCCTCCACCTCCCGGTCGAGCAGACGGCGGCGCCGCCCACCAACCGCGGTGGAGCCATCGCCGGAGCAACGCAATCCATCGTTCCAGTGCCCTAGAGCTCAATTAAAAGCTGCTACACGGTGCTGAGGGGATGGCGAACTCACCGGAGTAGTTCTTTCCACGGATTGTCGATCGGGTGACGTCGGCCACGGCGACAGCGGTATGCGGCGGAGAAAACAACTCCGATGAGGAATTCCCTCAATCCCAGCCGATGTCCTTGCACCAATCGCCCACCAACGCACGACCCGAGCCGCGACCACCTGATCCAACCATAACCGCAGCCGAAGAGGCAGTCACCGGCGACGTTCCATGCGGCGGTGAAGCACACACGTTTTCTCTCCTCCGCGCACTGCTTTCGTCGTTCCGCGCGGCGCACGCGAAATTGGGGAGAAGAGAGAAGAGGGGAGATTCTTATAGTGCCAAGGGACGAGGCCGAGGGGAGGATTTCGGTCAATGGCTCCAAGGTTCGCGGCAAGCTCCGCCACGGCCGGGATTCCGTTGAGGGCGAATACACCGAGCGGATGGGCAGCTGACAGGTGGGTCCCCAATCGCAGCGATACAGGGAGACCGTGACCGCGCGCGAGGGAGAGGCTGACGTGGGGGCCCCGCGTCGTCAGCGAGAGGAGGAACACGCAGGCGCGGGGGAGCGACTGACAGAGGTGGCCCGCATGTCGGCACCAAAATTCAGCTGGGCCAGCGCGTGGGAGGGTTTAGGTGGGCTGAAATGGAGTAATCCGGCCCAGGTAGGGGTTTTCTCTTTTTCTTTTTATTTTCTTTCCTATTTTCCATTCCAACTCAATTCAAATTTAAATTCCAATTTAAATCCAAAGTTTGTGGCGAATTTGTCTTCATTTAAATATTCAATGTGAACATAGCATGGATAAATTTTATTATTTTTTTTTTACAGATTTATTTTGCTTCTCTTGCCTTATATATATTATTTCCCTTTTCCTTTTTCAAACCCTAATCTCCTTTTGGGTTCTAATTCAATTTTCTTTTTAGTATATTTTGATTAATAGTGTTGCTATTATTATTATATGCACAACAAACAAAATTCCAATATGATGCACATGTTGTTTAGTTGACATTTAGTCATTTAATTATTTTTAAATGGGGTTGTTCACATGATTAGTTAAATTGAAACAAAGCAAATAAGAGAATCATCTCCATTACCATGATTTACAAATTTGGGTATTACAAATCCTACCCCCCTTAAAAATAATCTCGTCCTCGAGATTTGTAAGAAAAGGGAATACAAAAGGATTGGTTTGCAATTTAGCTTTTAATTTCTAAATCAAGGGTCTCTCTTTTTATTATTAGTAAGTGATAGGAGAGCATGGGTATTATATGTATGTCCACTTTATTATGTAGGATAGAGGATGTCTTTAGGGCATATATAGGTTTGGGTAAGAAAGAGTAGGATAAGAAAAACTCCATCCAAGATTGTGGATCTTGACTCATCTTGGTGACCACACTTGATCCTTGAAGACTTGAGTTGGTGCTCATCCTCCTTTGATGAAGTTGATCATCTTCTTCGGTCTTGTCTCAGTAATTAGGAGTTAGTGTATGTTATTGGGCTAGGGAATATGGTTAATATAGGTATGGATGAGAGAGACTACATGATGTAGATCAAAAGTTTATTTGATGTTAGGTGGGGATAAACAGATCATGCAATCCATTATGAATCTATTGGTCGAGTTAGATCTTCTGCTCATGGTTGAGTTAGTCTAATGTGCTAAGTTAACACTTGGCTAGTAAGGTCTAATCTCTTTTTACCTGTATCATTAGTCTGATTAAGTAGGCCACATTAGATTAGTTTAGTAGATGGCTATGAGTTAAATGAGATTAGTCAGAGTCTGGTTTGATTGTTTTGCTTCTGTATGGTTTGGATAGGGTATGTAACCTGGGTATGGCTGAACTGATCTAAGTCATCAATTTAGACTTAAGTGAATTAGGAGCATGGCCATATCTTTTGCACCAGCATTAAGTAACACACACTAGATTAGATCATATTAGATTAAGTAGGAGCTAGATTAGATTGAATATGACTAGATTAGACTAGTTTAGGTTAAATAGATCTACTAGGGTAGGATAAATATTATTAGGATATGTTAGAATCTTTAGATTTATTAGGACCAGATAAAATCTTTTTAAGGTAAGATAAATCTATTAAGGTAATAGAATATCCTTTAAGATAAGATGGATCTATTACACAAGATTGAATCTAGGTTAGATTGGTATGACTAGTTTGACTAAATAAGATCTAATTAAGTTGCACTAGATCATGGTTGTTTAATCTAGGGTGGATAAGTATGCTTATTAGGATAAGATGAATCTTTTGAGGTCAGTTAGATCTATTAGGCTGAGATGAAATCTTTTCAAGATAAGATGAGTATCTTTTAAGATGAGATGGATCTATTAAGATAAGGGAGAATTTTTTTTTTTAAGATAAGATGAATTGGCTAGAATGAGATCTTTTAGGATAAGATAAATCTCTTAAGCTAGATGTGTTCCAATGGGGATAATCTAGGTTGTCTAGTTATTTTATAAATATATTTTTATACCTATGTGTATATGCAGATGCAATTGTGGACATTACTCCACAACTCATCACACTCAAACAAAGATCCAAATCTGACAAGTATCATAAGAACAAACATTCAAGTTCACAGATATCTATAAAAATAGTTTTGTTTTTGTTCCTAAGAGTAGGTCTCCTTATTCCTAAAGGTCACTTTAGGCACAGGATTTCAAAGTGTGAAATCCACCATTGTCTCTAGAAAGAAAAAAGGTAAGGATAATCAGAGTAAAGCGGAATTAGATGAGAAAAGATTAAGAAAAGTTTAGAAAAGAATCAGAGTAAGGTAAGTAGATATTGGTTGTCCAGTTCTATCTAGGTTTCGTCCTACAGTCAACATTCCTCTGATACCACTTCTGTAACACCCGGATTTTAGGGGTCCAAAACCCGGGGTTAACATAAACACCAGGTATGCTGGGACCAAGTCTCATACATATGATGTATAGTGGCACAGGATCGAATGTCACATCTTTATACATAACAGGAGTTCTATACAAGATAAATAATTACATTATAAGGAGACAACGGTCCAGCAACCCAAAGTTGACTGGGAGACGACGACCTAGACCTCTCACGAACTCATCGCAGCATCCTCCATGAGCATCATCCTGCGGTACCTGCTCCTGACCTGTGGTGTGTGTGAGACAGCAAGAGTGAGCTCACATACGTTCATCGCTCAACAAGTTGTGGGGAATAATGTGCATGAACTCGCCAAAGGTGGGAGCTCACGTGAAGTGTAAGGCTTACCAAAGAAGATGGTTAGAGCTGAGCATTGCTTTTAAAGTTGGTCAAAATTTTATTAGCAGTTACTAAGTATAAGTAAATACCAACCCAGTTAAGTAATAGAACAAAAGTAACAACTTCACCTGCGATGCAATGCATATGACAAATTGAGTTTAAGTTCCATAAATTAATCATGTGAGTGTCCGAGCTGCTCATGACCGTGAGCACGGCTAGTATACCAGTTTTACACTCTGCAGAGGTTGCGCATCTTTACCCACAAGTCGTGTATCCCATGTCGCCAGGGTTTGCAAAGCCCTTAGACACTTCCGAGGTGAATGGCTAGGGATCCACTACGAGGCCTTTACAAAGTTCCACTAGCTTCCGAAAACCCGCTACAGTTTATAGGAAGATCCAGTGCAGGAATCCCTTGCAGGACCGCCATCGCAGCAAAATCCTCCCGAGGGCCTCCCTACACTGACCTCTCCCCTACTGCCCTTGCCCCTTTCGGGTAAGGTAGTCTTCCACTAGCTTTCCTAATTAATCAGCCAAGGGCGTCCCATTCCACCCTCGTGGTAGCACTGTTTTCCCGGGTGGTTCTCCATGTTCCAATTACCATAATGATCTTATCATGAATAATAAATAACAACTGATAACAAGAGTATAATCATGAATAGTGTAAACTTCATACCCAAAACCACATTAAGCACTAGCAAGTACTACCCAGAAAGTTCAGTGGTAAACAAGGTATAAAGATAGACAAACTAGGGTAACCTATTGGGTCCCATCAAAATTAACCTATGCAGATCATTATGATTAATTAGAACATGAGTGGGTAAAAGAAGTGATCAAGGGCACAACTTGCCTGGGTCTTGAGAATCCAGGTACCAGGATGATCTTCAGGTGACTCGTGACCTCACGCTAATCGTAGCAATACAAACAAACATTGTATAGGCAAAATTAACATTACACCAAGCATGTAAATAAAATACACAGTAATAATCTAGACATTAAAATAAGATCACAGGAACTGGAATCATTAAATTTGGAGTTATAGATTTTAAGTTATGAATTTCTGTAGCTTTTATGTATTTAATACAAAATTAAGTATTAGATAAATTTAAATGAGCCTTTCATGCCAAAACAGAGGCACAAAAAGATGAAGATTATTATTACAAAATTTTAGAAACTGGAATGGTTCAATTTGGAGCTAAAATGAATTTTCTATGAATTTATCAAGTTCTAGTAATTATTTTCATATTAAAAATCCATTTTCTATTTCATTTATTCAAATTAAATGAGTCCTGGACTGGGCCTCAATTATAAGAAAGGTCAGGGGGCTCGGCGCAAGAAACCCGAGACTCATTGCACAGCAGAACGGGACGGCGGGTTGATTCCGAGAAAACCCAGGGTCTCTTTATGAAGTTTGCCACGCGAAGGGGTACGGAGGGATTTGGGCCGTCCGATCCTGAATCTAGGGACCGGATTAGATCCACAGCCGCTCGAACCGTTATGAAGCAGCTACCACCAGATCAGGAATCAACGGCCACAAATCGACCACGCCACCAGATACTGCCTGCCCTCCGATCCCGATCGGATGGCCCATGACTGATCGCAGCGAAGGGGTATGTTAACATCTAATCCTAGCCGTTCAACAAAGATCGAACGACCCTGGCTCGTCCTCCACCTCCCGGTCGAGCAGACGGCGGCGCCGCCCACCAACCGCGGTGGAGCCATCGCCGGAGCAACGCAATCCATCGTTCCAGTGCCCTAGAGCTCAATTAAAAGCTGCTACACGGTGCTGAGGGGATGGCGAACTCACCGGAGTAGTTCTTTCCACGGATTGTCGATCGGGTGACGTCGGCCACGGCGACAGCGGTATGCGGCGGAGAAAACAACTCCGATGAGGAATTCCCTCAATCCCAGCCGATGTCCTTGCACCAATCCCCACCAACGCACGACCCGAGCCGCGACCACCTGATCCAACCGTAACCGCAGCCGAAGAGGCAGTCACCGGCGACGTTCCATGCGGCGGTGAAGCACACACGTTTTCTCTCCTCCGCGCACTGCTTTCGTCGTTCCGCGCGGCGCACGCGAAATTGGGGAGAAGAGAGAAGAGGGGAGATTCTTATAGTGCCAAGGGACGAGGCCGAGGGGAGGATTTCGGTCAATGGCTCCAAGGTTCGCGGCAAGCTCCGCCACGGCCGGGATTCCGTTGAGGGCGAATACACCGAGCGGATGGGCAGCTGACAGGTGGGTCCCCAATCGCAGCGATACAGGGAGACCGTGACCGCGCGCGAGGGAGAGGCTGACGTGGGGGCCCCGCGTCGTCAGCGAGAGGAGGAACACGCAGGCGCGGGGGAGCGACTGACAGAGGTGGCCCGCATGTCGGCACCAAAATTCAGCTGGGCCAGCGCGTGGGAGGGTTTAGGTGGGCTGAAATGGAGTAATCCGGCCCAGGTAGGGGTTTTCTCTTTTTCTTTTTATTTTCTTTCCTATTTTCCATTCCAACTCAATTCAAATTTAAATTCCAATTTAAATCCAAAGTTTGTGGCGAATTTGTCTTCATTTAAATATTCAATGTGAACATAGCATGGATAAATTTTATTATTTTTTTTACAGATTTATTTTGCTTCTCTTGCCTTATATATATTATTTCCCTTTTCCTTTTTCAAACCCTAATCTCCTTTTGGGTTCTAATTCAATTTTCTTTTTAGTATATTTTGATTAATAGTGTTGCTATTATTATTATATGCACAACAAACAAAATTCCAATATGATGCACATGTTGTTTAGTTGACATTTAGTCATTTAATTATTTTTAAATGGGGTTGTTCACATGATTAGTTAAATTGAAACAAAGCAAATAAGAGAATCATCTCCATTACCATGATTTACAAATTTGGGTATTACACAAAACCCTCTTGAACACTAAGAGGAGACTTTATTTGAGGGGGAGTTTTGTTTTAGTCAAAGGAAAAGCATTTTGGATCAAAGGAAGAAAATTTCCAACTTGAAAATGCCTTGCTAAAATCTTATTCATTTATCTTTGACTATCTTGCAAAAGGACTTTGAAAAGAATTTACAAAAGAATTTGCAAAAACAAAACCTGTGGTGCAAATGTGGTCCAATATGTCAAAAACAAAGAAAACAATCCATGCGCATCATGTAAGCATCTATATTGGCCCAATTCCAAACAACCTTTGCACTTACATTATGCAAACTAGTTCAAAATTTTGCACTTCTATATTTGCTTTGGTTTGTGTTGGCATCAATCACCAAAAAGGGGGAGATTGAAAGGGAATTAGGCTTACACCTAGTTCCTAAATAATTTTGGTGGTTGAATTGCCCAACACAAATATTGGACTAACTAGTTTGCTCTAGTACATAAGTTGTACAGGTGCAAAAGGTTCACTCTTAGCCAATAAAAAGATCAAGTTTTGGATTCAACAAAGGAGCAAAGAGGCAACCGAAGGCACCTCTGGCTGAAGGCACCGGACCGTCCGGTGTACACCGGACAGTGTCCGGTGCGCCCAGAGGACTCCAACTCGAACTCTTCGTCTTCGGGAATTCTCGGAAGCCGGCGCGCTATAATTCACCGGACTGTCCGGTGTACACCGGACAGTGTCCGGTGCTCAAGGAAGCGCGGCCTCCTCAACTCGCCAGCCTCGGGTTCGCGCGGCAGCTGCTCCGCTATAATTCACCGGACATGTCCGGTGTGCACCGGACTGTCCGGTGTACCAGCGGGGCAACGGCTATTTCGGCGCCAACGGCTACCTGCGGTGCATTTAATGCGCGCGCAGCGCGCGCAGACGTCAGGCACGCCCATACCGGCGCACCGGACAATGAACAGTTGTTGTCCGGTGTGCACCGAACACCCAGGCGGACCCAGAAGTCAGAAGCTCCAACGGTCAGAATCAAACGGCATTGATGACGTGGCAGGGGCACCGGACTATCCGGTGTGCACCGGACTGTCCGGTGCGCCATCGAACAGACGCTTCCAGCCAACGGTCAAGTTTGGTGGTTGGGGCTATAAATACCCCAACCACCCCACCATTCATTGCATCCAAGTTTTCCAACTTCCAACCACTTACAAGAGCTAGGCATTCAATTTTAGACACACCAAAGAGATCAAATCCTCTCCAATTCCACTCAAGCCTTTAGTGACTAGCGAGAGAGATTTGTCGTGTTCTTTTGAGCTCTTGCGCTTGGATCGCCTTCTTTCTTTCTCATTTGCTCTTGTGATCAAAACTCAATTGTAACCAAGGCAAGAGGCACCAATTGTGTGGTGGCCCTTGCGGGGAAGTTTTGTTCCCGTTTGATTGAGAAGAAGAAAAGCTCACTCGGTCCGAGGGACCGTTTGAGAGAGGGAAGGGTTGAAAGAGACCCGGCCTTTGTGGCCTCCTCAACGGGGAGTAGGTTCGCGAGAACCGAACCTCGGTAAAACAAATCCGCGTGTCACACTCTTCATTTGCTTGTGATTTGTTTTGCACCCTCTCTCGCGGACTCATTTATATTTCTAACGCTAACCCGGCTTGTAGTTGTGATTATTTTTGAGATTTTCAGTTTCGCCCTATTCACCCCCCCTCTAGGCGACTTTCAGAGATCACCTAGAACTAGCACAAAGGCAATTTGGGTACCAAAGGCACATTTACATGATCATTATGTACCCATCCCGAGATGGGTACCAAACTGTGCTAACTAGACCATGCAGGTGCCTTGAGATGGACTGGAGACCATGGGAGAGCTTAAGACGGTTATCTAAAACTCTATGCTTAAGCTGTTAATTGTTTTGGTGTTTATTGTCCCAAGGTTGAATTATTGTGAGACACTAATCCCATGTTCATCTCAAGTAAAATAAGGTGTATAGTTCCTTAATCATTATTGGTGAATCAAGTAAAAGGACTTTGATGAGAATCTACAACTAGCTCTCCAAAGGACGGTACCCCGTGTATTTTAAGTACATACTTGCAATTTAGTATTGCTCTTAAATTGGCTTGTTGTGCTTCCTGTCTTTGGAGTAGTTATGCTTTATGATTGTCTGTGTTAAAAGTATCATAATGATGTTTGCTTAATCATGACTGATGCTATATAGGATATATCTTTTGAATCATTCATGGGTAGCTATTTCATTTGTTATATCCACAACGATTAACTCTCTTGGTGTATATGGATAAACCTGTAACTTTTTGTAAGTCATGCTATGTGCAATTATGACAGTTTGTTTAGTCCATGTTCACATGATTACCCTAGTTTGGTACTGTGTGAATTTCAAATCCATGTCGTGCCCTTTTGAGCTATGAGGTGCGTAAGCAAAAGGAGCCCTGAAATGGCGATAACAAGGGCTCTCATAAAGGCAAAGGTATGGAAAATGCAGCTATGCAATTTCATTAAATATTCTTGAAATTCCATTCATTGTGATCATAGCTATGTTCTTATCTTTCAATTGGTAATATCTTGGCTTAGGTAATTTATGCCTTTAAAATGTTGTTTCTTTTGTGCACCTAAGAAACCTTCTTAATTATGACATGCTTAGATATTTCGCTTTATATACATGATTGTGTTGATCTTCAATTGGTATATGCAATGATAGTTAAATATGAAGCATGTACAAGTTGCGTAAATGTTAGACTTCCTGTGAGTATTCAATTGGCTTAGGTGCCACTAAGGCGTGCATTGTTGTATTTAGTCAACCTTTCATTTAGCCTTCAATTGGTGTTAAGTGGTGTTTCATTTGATATTCAAATTGGCATCTTTGGGTGATGAAAGTGGTAGAGTATGCCTTGACCAAGGTATGTTGTGATCCCCTCTAGTTCTAAGGAAGCTAGAATGTGCAAAGTGCAAGTCATTCAAATACTTGATGCACAACTTGAGGGGGAGCACACATAACTTGTGTCTTTTGAGACTAACTGTTTCTTGAGCAATCTTGTATAGTCTCTAGGTGGAAAAGAGAAGATAAGCAAGAAATGGAGCAATCAGGACTTGGGTACCCCTGTAAGTCAAGAAATTGGTATCTCAAGTTGTGAGTAAGTGTATATTTTTAGATTGCTCATGCTCTATAATATCTGGTGATAATAGATGCTTATTCTTAAATATCATGGAGTCATGATAATAAATGAACTTTGCAAATGGTATCTTTCAATTGGTAGTCGTAATAGTTCGCTTCAATTGACATCTTTTGATAATCATGAGAATAGAAGTTTCTTCTTGTGCCCAATACTATAACTTGTTCTAAGTTTGGTGTCTTAGCAACAAGAAAAAGATTAGGAGAAAGAATCAGGCACAAGTGTGGAGAAGCTCTTGAGAGATTAGATACTTTCAAGATGGGAAGTACACTACAACATGGTAAAGGTACAAAGGGAGTATTAATCTTTTTGCATATATGTATCTTACCTAAATGTTGACAGTGCATATGTTCAATAAGTAAGGGGGAGTTTTTGACAGTCGTTTTTCCTCCTTAACACCCTGCTGTCCCTTGACATCATCCTATGTTCTTGCTTGAGTATGGTTATTGGTGTTTGATGTCAAAGGGGGAGAATTTGTGTATTAAAGCTTATCTCAACCTGAGAGGAAAGCTTATCCTAATGGGTGATGTGTTAGTTTGAGCTTTGCCAAGTGTGATAATCATATGTTTCTTGCAGTATTATATGTGTTGCTCATATGGACTAGTGTTTCCGTTGCAATGAATTATTTGGCTTCTATAGTGTAATAGATAGTCATGTGGTTAATGGTGCTTTAAGATTGTCTTAAATTAGTGTCTTAGTTTAAATTGGTATTAGTTTGAATTGGTATCTTAATGATGAATAGTGGTAGGTTGGTATTCCTGTGATATATCCGCTAATTTGAATGATGTTTAACTCTGATTATGCGCATTTGTGTGTTATAGCATCATGGTTTGAATCTTGACACATTGCATCCTAAAAAGTGCTAAGGTGGAGAAATGTTTCGAATTGCCTAAGTATGTGCAAATTGGCGTCTGAGGCCAAAATTAGGTTCTTGAAGTAAGCACATATTTAGGGGGAGCATTCTAATTCAAAATTTGTGCTTCAAATCTTATTCTTATGTAAGCTTTAATTGTGTTGCCATCAATCACCAAAAAGGGGGAGATTGAAAGCTCTCTTGTGAGTTTTGGTGTTTGGATGACAACTCAATTAAAGGACTAACAAGTGTACTAAGTGTTGAACAGGTGCTTAAGGTAAAGCCTACAGGGTTCAACACAAGTGAACAAATGTGATGGTCCAAGAACTGGATTATGGATACATGATGGACATCACAAGTAAGATGGACATTGCATAAGTGAGACTCGGGTGCGTAGCTCGGAGACAACTGATCAAGCCAAGGACGGAGGCAAGAAAAGCTTCGAGGTACCAAGTGCACGGGAGAAGGTCAAGGAGGCTGAGGAACCCAAAGCCAAGGGTGAAGAAGAAGGCTTGCAAAGTCAAGGGTGATCGAGTTGAGAACAGCTACGGCACATCAAGGATCACTACATAAGAACGTGACTTACAGCCAATGAGGTAACAGCTACAGTTATGTGGTGTAAGTCATAAGGCTCAAGATCAAGCTCTAAGAAGGAGATCAAGGTCACTAGAAGGAGAACAAGTGTCAAACCCAGAACTGGAAGCAGCCCAAAAGAGCTAAGTTCACCTTAATCTTTAGTTTGGGTTGTTCCTATGTTTGGAGATGTTCTATGTGACCTTTGCAGGATGTTGGAGCCAAGAAATGTCAATCTAGATCGAGTCAAGCCGACTTGATGAGTCCAACATCAAAGCTCAAGCATGTGAAATGCTATAGATGTAATAATTAAGAGAAGGTATGTGTCTAGACTTAGTACATCGGTTTTGTGGACTAATATACTTGTCTAAGTGATAGAAACAGAAAGAAGAAGAAAAGGAAAGAGGTGCGAAAGGCTTGGCTATGTACAGCCAAGACTTAGTTCAGTCTGGCACACCGGACTGTCCGGTGGCGCACCGGACAGTGTCCGGTGCGCCAGGCTGAACTCTGGCGAACTGTCCGCTCTCGGGAATTCACCGGCGACGTACGACTATAATTCACCGGACTGTCCGGTGTGCACCGGACTGTCCGGTGAGCCAACGGTCGGCCGGGCCAACGGTCGGCCGCGAGATCTGTGCGGGACACGTGGCCGAGCCAACGGCTAGATGGAGGCACCGGACTGTCCGGTGTGCACCGGACATGTCCGGTGCGCCAACGGCTCCAAGAATACCAACGGTCGGCTTCGACGTAGAAGGAAAGAAATCGGGCACCGGACAGTGTCCGGTGTGCACCGGACTGTCCGGTGCACCACCCGACAGAAGGCAAGATTTGCCTTCCTGGATTGCTTCCAACGGCTCCTAGGCCCCTTGTGCCTATAAAAGGGACCCCTAGGCGCCTCCAGCAATATAGAAGTGCAGCCAACAAGTGTAGACTTCATTGGAATCAATTCTCGCTCTCCCTCTTGTGTGTAACTCTATAGTTTGTGTAGAAGGCACAGCTATAAGCCTTTAGAGAGAGGAGTAGTGCTGCTAAGAGCTAGAGCAAGGTCTTGAGCGTATCGTTACTCTGCCGGGGTGCTGCCAAGAAGTTTGTAAGCAGCCGCGGTTCTGTTGTAACCCCACTCAATAGTGAAAGGCTCTATCTGTCATACTGACAGATCTGAGCAAACGGAGGAAGGAGTTGAAATAGACTCCAAGCCCAGGTGTGGCTAACTCCAACGAGGACTAGGCAAGCATTTCAGGCTTGGCCGAACCTCGGGATAAATCCTTGCGTCTGTGTGCTCTATTCTGTATTGTATCCTGACTCTCTGTCTTACTCGCCTTTATATCTGCACTTCAATACTTATCTATGCTATAAGCTTGATTTGAAGTGCAGGACATTTTGAGACAGGATCTTCCATTCCGCTGCGACCTACTCGAAGAGTCTTCTCATTCCACTGCGTACTAAGTCTTCGAGTAGAGTAAGAATTTAAGTTTTAAAGTAATAAGTTTTATTCGCCTATTCACCCCCCCCCTCTAGGCGACATCCAGATCCTGTTCCCGGGTCAAAGGGAACTTTCAATTGGTATCAAAGCTAGGCCTCTCCAGTGTGGGCTTAGCCGTCCGGAGATAACGATGTTGTCACAAGAGGTAACTGTAGAACTTCTTTTAGGCGATGGCTCTAATTACAAATCCTGGTCTGTCTCTATTTATAATGCTTTCATGAGTGTTGATCCTGATTTGAGACAGATCTTTAGTAGAAGTATTTTTCCATCTGATATTAGTAAAAATCCCTCTAATGATGAACTAAGATGTTTATCTCTCAATCACCGTGCTTGCAACATCTTAGTTGAATCTCTTTCTAGAGGTGCTTATTTTGCCATCATGAGTAGTGATAATGATTTATTTGGTGATGCTCATGATTTATGGAATAGAATTAAAGGAAAATATTGTGTGGCAAATTGTACTGCTTCTACTCCCTATATTGCTTGTGATGCTAACCTTTCAAAGGGAGAAGATCAAGAACGATGGGCACCCAACGATGAATCCACCTCGTCGACAGGTTTGGTCTCCACTAATAATAAGTGTTTTGTTGCTAACAATGACGGTGGAGACAAAAGCCATGATGATGAGGAATATGAGGATGATAGTGAGGATGAGTCTTCATCACCTCAAGGTACATTTTCCTGTTTGGCTTCCACTGACATTAATGACAGGGAAAATGATACCGATGATGTGGAAGAAGAGGAGATTCGCCGTTTCTACATCCATCTCAACAAAGAGGACAAGGCACTCTTGGTTAAGCTATTGAGAAGGAACAAGGAACAAGGCGATACGCTTCTCAGGCTAGAGGAGTCCCTCATCAAAACCAACAACAGCCTAAAAAAGATGACCACAGAACATGAGGAGCTAAAGTGCTCTCATGATGATTTGGTCCAAAGGTATGAATATGTTTTAATTAAGCAAAGAAATAGTCATGATGTTTTATCTAACATTGCTCAACTTAAAACGGAAAATTCTATGCTTAAGAGTCAAGTAGAAACAATGGACTTAGAAAAATGTGCTCTAGGTAAAAAGTATGATATGTTGTCATATTCTCATAATAAATTAGTTGATGACCATATCATGCTTAATGTTGCTCATGAGGTTATAATTGCAAACTTAAATTCATGTGAACCTCATTCTCGCACGTGTGCGCAATTGAATTGTATATCATCATGTGCTAACCCCTGTTGCTCAAAAGAAAGCCAATCATTAATTGAGCAACAAGTTTTAGGGTCACAAAAGAAATTCTGTGGGAATAAGAAGCAACGACAACTGAGGAGAAGACACTTTGCTCAACTCTCTCAAGATATCCACGGGCGCGTGGTGAAGAAGCTTGAGAAAGGAAAAACTGCAGCAAGTGTCAAGCTCAATAAGAAAAATGTTCCTAAAGATGAAGAAATCAACATGAGCTTGGAAAAAGGTAAAGATTCAATTAATCATGTTGTTTGCACTGACCCTCTCTCCATGTCATTCAAGTACACAAAGGGAAAAGGAAAAAGGAGGTGTTTCAAGTGCAAGAAGTTAGGCCACCTCATCGCGTCTTGTCCGTACAAAGACAAAAATGAAGGGACAAGGAGTTGTTTTGGATGCAACAATAAGGACCACACGATCACTTCATGTCCGGTCATGAAGAATCAAGGATGTGCATCCTCCAAAGTGACCCTCACCAAGGAAAATGACACACAGCAAGCGTCACGTCAAGTTGAGCGACATTTCTGCTACAAGTGTGGTGAGCAGGGTCATCTATCCCAGGTATGTTACAAAGGTAAGATTCCGAAACAAGTGAATTTGTGTCAATCTTATTCGCGTAGGAGACCCAAATCATACACTTGTGCTAAATCTATAACGAGATCACCTAGAACTAGCACAAAGGCAATTTGGGTACCAAAGGCACATTTACATGATCATTATGTACCCATCCCGAGATGGGTACCAAACTGTGCTAACTAGACCATGCAGGTGCCTTGAGATGGACTGGAGACCATGGGAGAGCTTAAGACGGTTATCTAAAACTCTATGCTTAAGCTGTTAATTGTTTTGGTGTTTATTGTCCCAAGGTTGAATTATTGTGAGACACTAATCCCATGTTCATCTCAAGTAAAATAAGGTGTATAGTTCCTTAATCATTATTGGTGAATCAAGTAAAAGGACTTTGATGAGAATCTACAACTAGCTCTCCAAAGGACGGTACCCCGTGTATTTTAAGTACATAATTGCAATTTAGTATTGCTCTTAAATTGGCTTGTTGTGCTTCCTGTCTTTGGAGTAGTTATGCTTTATGATTGCCTGTGTTAAAAGTATCATAATGATGTTTGCTTAATCATGACTGATGCTATATAGGATATATCTTTTGAATCATTCATGGGTAGCTATTTCATTTGTTATATCCACAACGATTAACTCTCTTGGTGTATATGGATAAACCTGTAACTTTTTGTAAGTCATGCTATGTGCAATTATGACAGTTTGTTTAGTCCATGTTCACATGATTACCCTAGTTTGGTACTGTGTGAATTTCAAATCCATGTCGTGCCCTTTTGAGCTATGAGGTGCGTAAGCAAAAGGAGCCCTGAAATGGCGATAACAAGGGCTCTCATAAAGGCAAAGGTATGGAAAATGGAGCTATGCAATTTCATTAAATATTCTTGAAAATCCATTCATTGTGATCATAGCTATGTTCTTATCTTTCAATTGGTAATATCTTGGCTTAAGTAATTTATGCCTTTAAAATGTTGTTTCTTTTGTGCACCTAAGAAACCTTCTTAATTATGACATGCTTAGATATTTCGCTTTATATACATGATTGTGTTGATCTTCAATTGGTATATGCAATGATAGTTAAATATGAAGCATGTACAAGTTACGTAAATGTTAGACTTCCTGTGAGTATTCAATTGGCTTAGGTGCCACTAAGGCGTGCATTGTTGTATTTAGTCAACCTTTCATTTAGCCTTCAATTGGTGTTAAGTGGTGTTTCATTTGATATTCAAATTGGCATCTTTGGGTGATGAAAGTGGTAGAGTATGCCTTGACCAAGGTATGTTGTGATCCCCTCTAGTTCTAAGGAAGCTAGAATGTGCAAAGTGCAAGTCATTCAAATACTTGATGCACAACTTGAGGGGGAGCACACATAACTTGTGTCTTTTGAGACTAACTGTTTCTTGAGCAATCTTGTATAGTCTCTAGGTGGAAAAGAGAAGATAAGCAAGAAATGGAGCAATCAGGACTTGGGTACCCCTGTAAGTCAAGAAATTGGTATCTCAAGTTGTGAGTAAGTGCATATTTTTAGATTGCTCATGCTCTATAATATCTGGTGATAATAGATGCTTATTCTTAAATATCATGGAGTCATGATAATAAATGAACTTTGCAAATGGTATCTTTCAATTGGTAGCCGTAATAGTTCGCTTCAATTGACATCTTTTGATAATCATGAGAATAGAAGTTTCTTCTTGTGCCCAATACTATAACTTGTTCTAAGTTTGGTGTCTTAGCAACAAGAAAAAGATTAGGAGAAAGAATCAGGCACAAGTGTGGAGAAGCTCTTGAGAGATTAGATACTTTCAAGATGGGAAGTACACTACAACATGGTAAAGGTACAAAGGGAGTATTAATCTTTTTGCATATATGTATCTTACCTAAATGTTGACAGTGCATATGTTCAATAAGTAAGGGGGAGTTTTTGACAGTCGTTTTTCCTCCTTAACACCCTGCTGTCCCTTGACATCATCCTATGTTCTTGCTTGAGTATGGTTATTGGTGTTTGATGTCAAAGGGGGAGAATTTGTGTATTAAAGCTTATCTCAACCTGAGAGGAAAGCTTATCCTAATGGGTGATGTGTTAGTTTGAGCTTTGCCAAGTGTGATAATCATATGTTTCTTGCAGTATTATATGTGTTGCTCATATGGACTAGTGTTTCCGTTGCAATGAATTATTTGGCTTCTATAGTGTAATAGATAGTCATGTGGTTAATGGTGCTTTAAGATTGTCTTAAATTAGTGTCTTAGTTTAAATTGGTATTAGTTTGAATTGGTATCTTAATGATGAATAGTGGTAGGTTGATATTCCTGTGATATATCCGCTAATTTGAATGATGTTTAACTCTGATTATGCGCATTTGTGTGTTATAGCATCATGGTTTGAATCTTGACACATTGCATCCTAAAAAGTGCTAAGGTGGAGAAATGTTTCGAATTGCCTAAGTATGTGCAAATTGGCGTCTGAGGCCAAAATTAGGTTCTTGAAGTAAGCACATATTTAGGGGGAGCATTCTAATTCAAAATTTGTGCTTCAAATCTTATTCTTATGTAAGCTTTAATTGTGTTGCCATCAATCACCAAAAAGGGGGAGATTGAAAGCTCTCTTGTGAGTTTTGGTGTTTGGATGACAACTCAATTAAAGGACTAACAAGTGTACTAAGTGTTGAACAGGTGCTTAAGGTAAAGCCTACAGGGTTCAACACAAGTGAACAAATGTGATGGTCCAAGAACTGGATTATGGATACATGATGGACATCACAAGTAAGATGGACATTGCATAAGTGAGACTCGGGTGCGTAGCTCGGAGACAACTGATCAAGCCAAGGACGGAGGCAAGAAAAGCTTCGAGGTACCAAGTGCACGGGAGAAGGTCAAGGAGGCTGAGGAACCCAAAGCCAAGGGTGAAGAAGAAGGCTTGCAAAGTCAAGGGTGATCGAGTTGAGAACAGCTACGGCACATCAAGGATCACTACATAAGAACGTGACTTACAGCCAATAAGGTAACAGCTACAGTTATGTGGTGTAAGTCATAAGGCTCAAGATCAAGCTCTAAGAAGGAGATCAAGGTCACTAGAAGGAGAACAAGTGTCAAACCCAGAACTGGAAGCAGCCCAAAAGAGCTAAGTTCACCTTAATCTTTAGTTTGGGTTGTTCCTATGTTTGGAGATGTTCTATGTGACCTTTGCAGGATGTTGGAGCCAAGAAATGTCAATCTAGATCAAGTCAAGCCGACTTGATGAGTCCAACATCAAAGCTCAAGCATGTGAAATGCTATAGATGTAATAATTAAGAGAAGGTATGTGTCTAGACTTAGTACATCGGTTTTGTGGACTAATATACTTGTCTAAGTGATAGAAACAGAAAGAAGAAGAAAAGGAAAGAGGTGCGAAAGGCTTGGCTATGTACAGCCAAGACTTAGTTCAGTCTAGCACACCGGACTGTCCGGTGGTGCACCAGACAGTGTCCGGTGGCGCACCGGACAGTGTCCGGTGCGCCAGGCTGAACTCTGGCGAACTGTCCGCTCTCGGGAATTCACCGGCGACGTACGACTATAATTCACCGGACTGTCCGGTGTGCACCGGACTGTCCGGTGAGCCAACGGTCGGCCGGGCCAACGGTCGGCCGCGCGATCTGCGCGGGACACGTGGCCGAGCCAACGGCTAGATGGAGGCACCGGACTGTCTGGTGTGCACCGGAC